>JAOYRR010000241.1:0-2400000 GCA_038994665.1 Podotricha telesiphe
TTTTTACAAGCCAACATTTTATTTGTTTACTATTTGAAAGCAGATAAGTGTTCGTGGACCCCCGTTTACGAGCGGAGAAACCATCCTACCAACTTCGGGTCCCCTGTGCACCCCTGGGGCCATGGAACACTTTGGGAACTGAGGGATATACACCAACATTATAACTAGGCTAGGTCTAACCTGCATATTTACTCCTCAAAAATAATTCCCTGACTTCACAGTAAGGCTGAATGGCGAACCAAGAACCACTTTGCGGAAGTATTTACATTCATACCATAGGTATTTGGGTGAATGAATATTGTAAATAGTTTCATATACCTAGAGTACTTATGTCTCCTCCATAACGCGTGGAAAGCCGATAAGCCAATATATATATATATATATATATATATATGTATATAAAACCGTTCGCTTATATTATTCTAGATACCATTGATTCGATCATTTTTTTTAAAGGACTTATTTCAATGCACGGTATTTTCCGCACAGAGTAGACATAGAGAACCGAGTGTCAAGACTCTCTACTTTACACTTTCCGCCCGAATCCGAGACGTTGCGTGTTTAGTGGTGAAACTCAACGCCGCGCTAAGTAGATACTTCAAAGAACATGTTACAGTATATTTTGGAAAAGTGGTTACTGATATCGACGAACTGTACTCTAACAGGTTATTTACATACAACGTCATTCATAAAGATGGCGTACAGTCTGAACCAGCTCAGACTTCCGACTTATGGTCATAATTTATTAAAGTTATATTAAAGTGGGCATCGTGACGCAGTGGAACAATCTCTGCCTATGTACGCGACAGTTGTTGATTCAATCTCTATTTGGGGGGGGGGGTTGCCTATATTCACGGCGATAAGCAAAGCGCGGCTTATAGTTCCGCTACTCAATACTCAATGTTTCGATTTTGGGTGTAAAGTGAAGAATGAAGCGCTTTATGACTACGATTGTATTTCACTACCCTTCTAGTCAGGAACAAGGAACAAGCCATACAGCTTTAGGCTGTCGTAACTAACAGTAATTTTATTATTTTCAGGAAACATCTCTGAAGTAGGAAAGGAAGCCGGTCGTCCTTTCCTACCTCAAATACTATGATCAAAATATACCTCTACATACTAATTGCACTGCTATCAACCTAATATATTCTATGAATGAATTCTCAACGTTAGGACGTACGTGCCCAGCTCTTATTTGTTTACTTTACACTATAACATTATAAAAAAAGTACCCCTATACTTTACTATTCTTTTAATTAACATCACACACTTAGGACATCGAAAAACATATTTTTAGCAACTTGGACGGTTTCCAATAGTCGCAGGTTCGAATCCCCCTGCGTTCAAATTTCTATACGTTTTCACAAAATATGTTTTTTTACTATTCTTTTTCATTAGTCTTCACAACGTGCTCAAATTATATAATTATCTCTTCAATCTTCTCAATGTTTACTTCAATTTATCCACGTAACTAAAAGTTTTGTTCTAGTCAGAAATAGTATACATCATAATTATGTCGTCACGAGTTGCTATACAGACGAGAATGGTTTTCTAAACATATATGGTAACCCAATAAAATCAAAACACATACGCGAAAGGAAGATTAATTTATTCTAACGATATTAAAGTCATGTTTCTAGAGTATCTAAAAACGTTTTTTTTTGTTTCTTATTATATTTGTTATGTAATAACGACCTGGCAAGCTTGTAGTAATTTCGAAACATCTCTTCTCTTTCATTCTCTTCGTGCTCCTAAGGAAATACACACCAAATTCCAACTAACTGAATTCCTTTCAGTCGTAACTACCTAACTACTAACTACCTAACTACTAACTACCTAACTATGCCTAACGTACTAACTGCCAGTTACTCATTTAGTAACTGAAGAGCTTAATATATACTGATAAAATACAAAGTTTATTCAACTTCTTTAATATATAAAATATATTTATTGAATTTTTTATTAAGACTATGTCTTGTCGAATATTTACGTCCACTTATAAAGCAGGTCACGTGTGAGTTATGCGTACTGACGCTCTAATTGGAGCTCACACTAAGTACAAATGCTATTACAGAATAACATTTTGTATCTTATTTCCTTGAAATAAGGGTGAGTATTATTTGAATATAACTTAAAATACAGTAAAATAAACTTCTTGATCGATCGTGTAATTTGTGAAGTTGTTACCTGTCAAGACATACGCCTCTATATGGTAACTGGAATGCCATATTTGAACGAGCCGCTGAATTTTTATAGCTACTGAAATTCTTGTATAAATTGTGTTTTTCGATGTATGAAGTGTATGTTATTAAGGCGTTCCTTATTTCTAAACTTCATGATATAGATTGTTTGGGAATACGTAATTAAAATAACCTTGAAAAGTTTGTTATGATGGGCAAGGTCGAAGGATAGCCACCGTCGGTCATTTAGCGGCTTTTGTAAGCGAGTATAGTACTTAGTAGTATATTGGAAAAAATATATAGAAATTATACAAAATAAACAGTAAAAGTATCGTTTAAAATATTTTAGAAACAGATAAAAAAGCTGCAGTTATATTTAGCACCAGAAAACAGAACTCTTATGATGTATCTTATGGGTTTTGTCTGTCACCTACATAAAATGCAGTGGACGTGTAGATATAATATTTATATACATATTTTTACAACAAGCTTTTTAAAGTGTAAATATAGAAGCAATTAAATGTTTTCAAAGAAACATTCCTCAATGCAGTTAGTTGCACGAAGTTTGTGTCAAGAGCTTACATAAGATCTAAGGTCTTAATTAAAGTTTTATTTTTATTGCCGTTTTATGTTTTAGCATTTCCATTTAATATAGAAATATAACATTCACCGTTAAAAGAAAAAAAGCTCTTCAAAACCAAATGTAAATTTGGACAATACGCGCAAATATTAAAACCTTAAATATATATAAGGTTAAATGATACATGTAGGAAACCCTTGGCTTGTTAAATTAGGAATATATTGATATTCTAAAATTCATTAACGTTGACGCTTTTTCCATTTTCATAGAAGACCTAGCGTCAAGACTCCCCGTTCTAAACTTTACCGCCGGAAAGCGAGACATTTGGATATTAAAAGTTGAGTGGTGTATTTCTTAACTGTATTTCGCTTTATCGTAACTGAGTGGGTAAGTGAATTAAAATATAAATATAATTAATCATTCCTCATTGGGAGATCGAATCGTCAAACAATCACACCAATTAACAGACGCTGCACCATTGCGGTACGAAGGCCTCGAATTGTTCGTGTTATATATGAATGAGCTAACTACAGCTTTGACAAGTACTTTAGTATTAAGCTATATAAAGCCCGGCTCTGTTGTAATTCTCCAGTATCATTTACTCTATTTTCAAAGAAACAGACAGACAAATCAAAACCTTGCTTATGTTAATACTTAGTTGAAAATTCATCTGGGAAAGATGAAAAAAATTTTCTACATTTAACGTAAAATATGAAAGGCAAATAAAGTTGAAATATGAAAATGGTTTTAAATGTAAGAGGGAAGTTAGTTAGTGGGCGGCTCATCCCACACAAGCGGCCTTTAGTTTTAAGTCTGTCTTCGACTACAAATTGGGACTTCAGCAAGACGAATGTAGAAAATATTCTTATCTAGTATTTTGTAGTACTATGTTGTTATCATTTTTAAATAAACTCCTTATATTTAATATATATTTTTTTCTTTTTTGTATATATTTTTTTCCTGAATCTGCTTTGATTATGAAAACATTACGGCTTTAACTTATACGATCTCAGAACTAATTAGGGTATTTTAAAAATGTTCTAATATATAAATATTATTTAAAAGTTTTATTCACACACTTACAGATACAGATATTTAATAAATAGCATTATCTCTTGCTAAACGATTATTTTTAGAAATAATCTTTGCGTAGCAGAAATTTGTACAAATCTAGAGAGATTTGTACAGATATGCTAAGAAAAATAATAAATTGTAACAAGCGCATAAGAATTTCGACGTAAGTGGATGGAACGTATGGCTTAGCGGTCAGAACGTTTGGCCGGTATCCAAAACGCGTGGGTTCCAGTCTCGCTACGGTCAAATTTTTATATGTTTACTAAAAATGTTTACAAATATATTATAAGATAGACTAAGAGAACCTAGTGCATACCTTATTCAAAATATTCTCCTTTTATTCGTATATTACGTAATGTGTGATGGAACTGGTCGACCTGGAATATTTTATCAGACTAAGGAAGAGCCATCCAGCTCTCAAAAAAGCTGTGGTTACAGCCAATTGTGAGCCGGAGTAAGAAACACCGGGATAATTACAATTGAGAAATGCGCATCACTTATTTGGTGTCTTCAGTTGTAACGTAACTAAGCCAACTTGTTGGAAGCATAACAAATGTGACGTCACATGCGATTTTTGGGTTGTGCCTATATTATATGTGTGTTGGCGCCTATATTATATTTGAAAAGGTTTATGAGTAGAATCTGAAGTAACTACACTAAACCAAATAACGCGGCAATTTCTAAACATTTCTATAGTAGTAAATGCGTTAAAGACTTTATGAAACCAATAGTTCCTTTTCCAATTTTTTCTATTTTTAAAGTGTTAATCGCACGCTTAGGAAATTGAAAAATACATGTTTTCGGTTTTCGTACAACTCTTTTCAAGAGGCGCGGGTTCAAATACTGCTGCGTTAAAATTTTTGTACGTTTTCTAAATATATGTTTAACTAAATATAGTTTTTATTTACATTTTTTAAAGTGTTAATCGCACACTTAGGAAATTGAAAAAGACATATTTACGGTTTTCGTATAACGCTTTTCAAGAGGCGCAGGTTCAAATCCCGCTGCGTTCAAATTTTTATACGTTTTCTAAATATATGTTCAACTAAATATTGGTTAGCGATAGTGTAGGTAACCAGTAAGTAAAACATAAAGTACATTAAAATGTCTATATATGAAGCAGAATTAATATTTAATACCATAGCAAATCAGATACAATACAGGATCTATAAGACTGTCTTAATAGAAGAGTTTGCCTTGTAAGTAATTACTGTAATAAATTTGACGTTTAAATAATGTACACTGGTCGATTTAGGTCTCTTAAGGTTGATTTCTTTTTACAGTTAATTTATAGTTTTATCACTATAAAAATTATTAAATTTTCACTATCTGGCGGTATTTTTTCATATTCACGATATTTTATATTTTTATTTATTAGTTATATTTCTCATGTTAATTTTGATGTATTGTAATTTTTTATATATTTCCAGTGGGCGGTAAGTTTAAAATAAATATAAAGAAACCTAATTTTGGGTACATGACTTAACACGAAATGTCTCACAATTTAGGAAAATGGAGAACGGAGAGTCTAAGTACGAGGTTCTCTCTACCTAACATAGTAAATGCAGGAAAAGTCGCGAAGCTGTTTTTTCTCTTTAGGCTAGTGAAAAAGTAACATCAAAGGCAGTTCTTAAAATATTTATAAAAGAACATGCAAAGTTTATAATATTAACTCAACACACTAATTGTAAAAAAAAATGCCTGTACAATTTTGAGATATATTTCATTGAATAGGGAGACTACCTAGGTACTAGTTATTTGTCATTTTGATACAACATTGCATATTGAAAATGAATGAGTTTTTTAACATTTTAAAACCCAACTAATAACACTTAAAAACCCGATTTGTCGTATTTTTATATAGTATGTACTTCAGTATTAAATGATTTGGAAAGAATTCATATGGAGAATGAGTTTAAAATGCAAGTATAATAATCCTTAATTCTTTAAATTAAAGTAATAAAATAAATATCATAAATTAATGTACACTTAGTGACGTATACGGTGCTACGGCAACGGATATTTTCCGCGTTAAAGGGCTTACTTGGACAAATAAATGTATGTTATGCTAATTTTAAGCTAAGTCAAGTTTGTAAATATATAATATTTGCGCCTTTGATAAGCGAAATTTATTAGTAGCAGCGAGGAATTGCTTGTAACAGTGTATTGGTATTCATAGGGCTAACTGTTGTACATTTATTTAAATAATGGTATTTTAAGTGTCTTACAGATTTTAAAGAAGTTGAACACACTATTTTAATGTAATTAATTGACGATATTATCTTAAATCGTTCTTATTGTTTTTTGTAAGACAGGCGCCGTGATGCGGCAGTTGGAAATTGCCAAATTTTAAATATTTGTTGGCCAGAACTTCTCAGGTATCGGTTAATGGAGAATGGAGTGACTTGCCATATGTAGATAAAAATATGTTTATATTTTTATGTTAGTGTTAAAGAAAAGTGTTTTCTTTAACACTAACAAGTATCTATCTATGTATTTAAAAAAGGAAAGGCAGTGATGTGCGTTATTTAAAAAAAAGTTTTTTTGTCACAGATTTTTTCTATTTGAATTATAAATGAAATCTTGTATATATTTAAATTTATACAAGCAGTTTTTATTATTTATAACATACATATAGAGGTGAATACAAAGCTGTTGCTTTAAACATATACTAATTTTAAATATCCAGCGTTTTATGAACATAACAAAATAGAGCAGTATTCAATTATTCAGTCATATCTGGTTAGCATTTATTAATAACGTTTGAAGAGAAATAAAAAATGCCAAGATTAAAATTAAGCAACCAAAAATGTAAAAGCTTCAGTAGGTAGCCCTAATAAAATGTTAACTGTGTGTACTGGCTGTTTCTCTACGAATTTCAAGGGTCGGACCTCAAGGGATGAACAATTTCATTTGCAACTGATTCTGAATTCAGCGTGTCTTGCTGATTGGGGACCTTGGAGCGTGACTTGGATAGCATAACCCTTTACTGTGTTAAGTTACGCCGATTGAAAAATAAATGTGAATATATGTGAAAAATAAATGATGAATTTGTTTTTACTGCTAAACTATCAAGGGACTAGGATCTGGCTCTTAAATGGATCAAGAGTGTTTGACATTGTTTCCTTTTTATATATATTATGGTATATCTTACAATTTTGTCTGTTGAATACTCTTTATTTTGTGAATGTCATATAAATTTCAAATATAAATATGAAGAAAGAGGTAACATAAATAAGTAAAAAGCTGTTATCGTATATTTTTTTAATATTTCTTAAAGTGGTATTCGCACACTTAGGAAATGAACCCGCGCCTCTTGAACACCGTTTGGATCTTGAACGGTTTTCAAGAGCGGTTCAAATTCCGCTGCATTCAAATTTTTATGCGTTTTCTAAATATGTTTAGCTGTTCTCGTTTTGACAATGTTGCAATCTATCTGACATATCGTTTATTTATTCGTTCAAAAACATACAAAAAGTATTTATAATAATTTATAATATAAAATAACAGTAAAAAATATATTTATAAGAAATCATCGTCGTAATATTTTTTTTATATATAATTTGATTGAACGTTACGTAAATCTCTTAGGTACTGCCAAAGAGCTCAGATCACATAAAACGTATTTATATACAGTGCAATCTCTATATCTAGATATATCTTACAATTTTTAAATCAATAACAATGGAGTGAAGTACTAAGTATACTTAGACAGAAAGCCTAGTGTTAATACAAACACTAGGTTTTCTGTCCATGTAACAATATACGGCTGAAGGCAGAAAATAAAATAAAAATAAAAGAACGCGTTTCTAAGAACAGGTCTATTTTAGAAGACATTTTGCTTTTCTTAATTACATCTGTATATTTTATACATACAAGAGAAATGTTATATCGCCCTTAATTCCACCCTCAACAGAACTCACGCCTCATTAACATTAAACGTTTCACCAAATTATAGTAATCCCTTTAATTTAGGACGTTTTCAGGGATCTAATACGAATTTGGCTTGGTATTATGTAAGATATACCTATGCCGTTTAATATAAAATTTAACATGAATGGTTTTGGATTACATAAATGCAAATATAGCTGTTTATTTTGTTTTAGGAGGGAGTGTGACAACGCTCGACTGTATCGCGGTGGTTTGGGTTCGATTCCCACTCAGAGGAATGATTAAATTCAAAATATTTCCTTTTCTTCGCTCTGGTGGCAAGACAAAGAGTTGTTGCGGCATTGACTTCCGCCACTCAACATGCAATGTCTCGATTTTCGTACGGAAAGTAGAGAACGGGGTGTCTTGGCACTAGGTTCTCTCTGCCTACCATGCTATGCGGGAAATTGAATTTTGCTTAATGTTTACAAATTATTTTTACATCTGTTACAAGATAAAACCAAATAAATACGATTGTATGCATAAACGTTGACGTAAGAATTGCATGCAATTGTTTAAACAGCTCTTATCAATATTAGTTATATATTTTTTTAAAGATTATGCAATATTTATGCGGTTCCTAATTTTTTAGGCTTTCTGTACACAGAAATTAGTTAAACAGTGCTTTCTAACATTTTTTAAAGCGGTTTTTTTTCAATCAAAAACGGGACGAGGGCGGAGCAGTGTTGCTAGTTTGATTATTCTGACACGTGGCTGTATACTTTCCATTCCTTTATTGAATATTTCTTTCAATTCCTTAAGAAACACTGCGTAAGATGGGGTACCTTAAAAGTAAAGTATGTACTGCGTACACTGACTTGAAATAAACAGTAAAGAAAAAATCTTGAAATAAAAAATACTGTACAAAAATATACTATATATTGCTTCACCAAAAGTCTGTCATAATAATATCAAGTGAAACAATTCTTGTTTTGCTTCAAATTATTTACGTTCAAAAGAAACAGTTAAAACATTTCAAACGGCATTTTTTGTAAATTCTTGGCAGCAGCAGCTGCTTTTGTCTTATGCCCAATCTATACTAGATCACTTGATTCGACGACCTAGCCAAATATTGCATTGCAATGTAAGTAAAAATGTCAAATCCATAATTTACTCTAGTTAAAATAATTAAAGTCAATTGGAATATAATAACTGAAAATCACTTAAATTAAATGAAATATAATGTGAACTTGTTCACTGTAATTAATTTAAAATTTATTTTACACGTGTTTCGAATCATGTGATATATTTTAAAACTCTACCATGAGTTCCCTTCGTTCCCTCCTTGTTTTGTATTGTATTAAGACTTTGTATTCTTGAAAGGAAATTAAAGTTACACTTTGTATAACCAAAATATTTAAATTTTATTTTAAATAATTCCACTAGAAACATTATATAATGTTAAAGACATATTTAGAAAATGTATAAAAATTTGAACGCAGCGGGATTTTTATACGTTTTCTAAATATGTCTTTTTCAATTTCCTTAGTGTGGGAATACCACTTTAAAAAATGTTAAAAAAATATTATATAGTGTTTTTTACCAACTGCGCCTCGATGAAGTTAATATTAAAAGTAATATTCCACTATAGGGAACGACTAATGTTAAAACACGGCCATTGAAATTCGAAAAACATGTTAATTTTGTTGGTTTTACTACCAAATGAATCGTTTTATAAAAGGTTTATTACAATTCAAAGCATATATTACTATTATAATGCAAAATATACTGTAAATGGATGTAGAAATTAGTTTAGTAATTCAATACGGAAATCTTGTAATTAAAAGCGTTGCAAATATTACTTAAAATAAAATTTCTCATAAAGTTTAAACTTTTTAAACTTTCTTAAACTTTTACTTAAGTAAAAGAGTATTAAATTTTTACTATATTTTTGTAAACACAACGACAGAGTCCAGACACTCCGTTCTCGATTGTTCTCCTCAAATTCAAGAATAATTAAATTCAACGCCTACGCTTTATCTTTACAGAGCACATATATAAAAAAATCTCCAAATGTAATTCATTCACTCAAGTGGAGTTCAAACCCAGAATCAGAGAATGAGATAGGGACAGATCTTACTGTACCATAAGAGTCAATATTTCTATAAACTATCAATCTATGCAAATAAATCAAATTAGAGTGTCTGTTTGTAATATGAAAATAATAGGTTTTTCTATTACGTGTATACCAAAAAATTGTCCTGTCTCTTTGCTCAGGCTAGTCTAGAACGGCTGGACCTATTTTGACGGGACTTTCACTAGCAGAATGCTTCTGTATTAACAAGTAGTTAAGTCTTTTTTTATTTAAAAATTTTCATGCGGACGAAGTAGCAGTATTCACAGCTAGTAGATTATACAAATGCGATCAAAGTACCGTAAGCAATTCGTCGATTACTATATCCATATTATTATATATATATATTTATTGACAAGTTAATCCATGTGAAACGTACATAAATCGAGTAAATTGCATTTGCCGCTTCGGGAATAGAATAATTAATTACCGCGGGTGATTAGTGATGGTGCTTACCGACAGCGACAGCTGTTTGTTATAATGTTTCCAATGATATGTACTTTTGTACGTCTATATATTGTGTATTTCTAATATGTATGATAAATTTACTTGTTTTTATCCATACTACATACAAATGTGAAATTAAGTCTGTCAGTCTGTCTGTGACGTCATCATGGCCAAACTGCTGAACCGATTGTGATTAAATTTTATATAGAGATAATTGGGAGCCTTGGGAAGAACGTAAGCTTCTTTTTTCGAGTAATTTCATTATTTTTTAATGAAAAAGCGAAAATATGAAACAGCTAAAGTCCATGCGGGCGGGTCACTAGTAAGATATAAATGAAAATTAGGAACTCCATAAATTGAAGAATTTGAACACTTGCATTTATTGGGAACTTCTTGTAACAACTATTATCGATCGATCAAGATAATATTTATTATATAGTTAATTGCGCCTATTATATTTGTATGTAAAACAGTTGGCGTCAAATGTTAGATTACGAGGAAGGAATATATTTGCATTTAGAAATGCCAAAATCATACTACGGATGGTTAAAACTAAATATATAATAGGGATGTTACGAATGTAACATTTCGGATAAGGGTATAGGATGAATACTATATATCTTATTATAATAACCGACACTGCTCAAAGAATTGCTCAGCTAAAGTGGCAGTGGGCGGGACACATAAAGAGGAGAACCGATGGCAGTTATTGGAGTGGGAAGGTTCTCGAGTGGCGACCAAGAACCGGACGACGCTCAGTGGGCAGGCCCCTTACAAGGTGGACCGAGAATTCAGTCAAGATCGAATGCTGCTGGATGCGGGAAGAGTAGGATCGATCGTTGTGGAGATCCTTAAGGGAGACTTATGACCAGAAGTGAGCATCAAACGGCTGAGACGACGACTATGTCTCTTTTGGTTTCAGTTACGGATATAAAATGATTGCAAATTCTTTAAGTAACCGGGTACTTTCAGTTAAGAACGTGACATTTCAGAGGAATTTCAGTAAATTTTTAGCCACTAATTTATTATTTTTCTTTTACTTGATATTATTTTCATATTAGGTGCATTCATTTAAAAAAAATACTTTTAAGAACAGCTATCATTTTGAACTCGGATTCGGTTACGGATAGTTTTATAATTCAGACGGGTATCCGAATTAAAAACTATCTTGATGTCCAATAGTTCCGATTACAGTTACGGAGCTCCATAACGTCCTTGATATATAACGCAGAATATGTCATAATAAATAATTTGCAAAATGAACGTTAAAGTTGTTTCAAATTATAAATTTTCCTCAATCCGGTTACACACAATCCGAAATGTCTTGAATGTGTAATTAGTTAGACATACCATAATATAATTAAATATAAATTAATTAGTAAAGTAGTTTTAATTAATATAATTTAAAATATTTATGATTTCATAGTCACCCAACAATTGACTTTTCCTTAAGGGACAATAAGATATTGAAACTGGATATATATTCATAAAAAAAGTTATGTTAGAACTTTAGGTTAACTTACAAATGCTCACCAACGATGTTGGATATTATTGGTTCTCTCTGACTGACTTGCAAACATTTGCCTTTGCCTTGCCTTTAACATTTTTTAAAGTGTTATTCGCACACTAAGTAAATTGAAAAAGACCTATTTAGAAAACGTATAAAAACCGTTCTTGAACGGTTTTCAAGAGGCACGGGTTCAAATCCCGCTGCGTTCAAATTTTTATACGTTTTCTAAATAGGTCTTTTTTTAAAACTTATTTGCTTATAATATTACATTAGTAATAAATGCAGCTTAATCAATACATGAACGTGTGTATAAATTGCAAAGCTTTCATTTCGCCTTTTAGAGTAATTGATGCGGATACTTTAAATCTATTAGCTTACATATGTACATTATAGAAGCTATTTATGGAGTAAGTATATTTTTATATTTTTTATATAGGTAATAATTTTTATTAAAATATTTATTTGAAATTTATCATTTTGAAAAAAAAACAATGGTTAGGTTAAGTACTTAAGGATATATATGAAGGAACAATCATAAGTTCCCTTTTTTCTTTCCTTTTGCACCAGCGTTATGTTTATAAAATTTTGCATTGTGTTAAAAATATGATAAAAGGGGACCTCAATGGCGAAGTATTTGTATAACACTACGACCACCGGCTTACCTTTTGTGAATTACAATAAATTAACAAGTTATTAATAAATATAAAAATTTTACAAAACCACTATAATAATCTATTTTAATAGATACAAAACAATTACAATGTTAATCTAAACGGAATATTTAAATATTATTTATTTATTTATGAATATTTATCCAAGGCGAACGTTAATTTTTAATATTTATTTTTAACGTCGGCTTACATGTACACAGATTTTCCACTTTGCCACTGGTCCCTATAATATCTCAAGGAAAATATATAGGATGTAAATTATATATAGGATTTGGCGTTTTACGATTGAAATTGAGTAAAAAAGTAATAAAGTCCATACAAACGAAGTTGTGGTTGACAACTCGTATTTAATATTAGGTATCATAAAAGTAAATGGGATATACGTCACTATTTCCGGCAAAAAATCCTACTGGAATCATCAGCATACTGGAATTTGTTTTTTTTTTAGTTTTAATATTAAAAGTCTGCCAATTTACCTTTATCTTAGAAGTTTTTTCAATTGGCCGGAACTTCACGATAAGCCTTTAATTAATTTAATCTCCCAATACTTTTTATCTTTTCCCGCCTTTGATCCATTTGAATACGACGTTTTTCATTAGCATTTTACGAACAAAGTATCTGCTATTAAGAAAGTATAAGGACGGTTTTTTATTTCGTATTATAAAGAGTAATTACTTTTTTCTTGACATTAAAGCTTATTCATTTAATTGCAAAAAAAAAATGGGGTATAAGGTTATGAAAAAAATTGTATATTATATATTTTTTATGTTTTCAATTTTATGAATTTACCTTATTTTGACTAAAGGTTTTGGATAACGAATTTATTGCAAGTCAAAAGTACAGAGGAGACTCTCCGTTCTCCACGTTATGTTCGATTCCAAGACATTGCAATGCGTATTGAGTACCGGAACTCAACGCTGCGTTTAGTAGTACCAGAACAGGGTAATGAAAATATAATTTAAATATAATCTCTTTAATTTTTAGACATTATAACACTTGCCAAATATTATCTTAATCAATCCAGCTGTTATTATGTAGACGGCAAGAACGTAAAAAAATATATAGAGTGCATTTTACCGAAATTAACTTTTTTAAATAATTGAATTTAAATTCTTTATTTTATATAGCCATACATTTTTTAAATAAAATCTAGTTTTCACGTCTATTTAGTTGCGTAATTTAATTTTATTTAATAATTAAGTACATTGAAGAAGTACGAGTGTGCACATTTATAATTATCTGCACATTTATATTATTAATATTTATTGTTTGAAAAGGTATCAGTCACATGACCGCTTCTTCACCGGCGATTAACTTTTTTTGAGTTCAAATACTTTTACAACCCTACAACGTCAATATAAATAATCTAAATTGTATAGCAGTGTATTACTAGAAAATAGAGAACGAAAGAAATTGGGGTTAAACTTGACGAAAACACAAAAACAAATACAATGTGATTTAACTAATATATAAGGTTATGTAATATTATTCACTCATTCGAGAGCTACATGTCAGTAGCCAGTATTATCTATTTTATTTATGTTATATATTTTTCCCATACATTGCAATTTCAGAGCAATGAACCAAAGTACGGTGAGTTCTTCGTTTTTACTTTAGCTGATTTACCAATTATATTAATGTAATTCAGGGTTTTGTCTGGTATTTCATATTTTAAGATACGTTTCATGTATATATTCACACATATATTCTAATTGATTGTACTATAAATAAATTGTCTAATATTTACAAACTGGCAAGCAACCATTTCTATTATAATATTTTTATTGGTAACAGTGGTAGCTGTAACTTATTTAAAGATATGAACGTCACCGAAGGTTCAGATAAGTTGGAACTATTTGGGGCTAATGCATTTAAAAATGCGAAATATTGATCAAGGTTTTTAAAATAATATTTATGGCAGACAACATTGCCTTGAGCCTCGAACCAAGAAACTGTTAAATATGTCCAAAGTTAAAACACTGTTACAGAATCATGCAATAAAATTAAGGTATGTAACTCCTGTTAATTGTAGTATGGTACGTTGGGTCCGGTACTATTATTATGTCTCCATGCAGATATTTTGACATTAGTTTATCAAGAAGTTGATTGGTCAAAATTTAAATATTGCTAGCCCATTAAGATCTCAGGAAACTAACATCTTTCATCATGAACTAAACACTTTAAGAACAAATATATATTTAGAAAACGTATAAAAATTTAAACGTAGCGGGATATCAACCTGCGCATTTTGGAAACGCTACGTCTGAGCGCTCTGACCGCTAAGCCATGCGTTCTACAGCTGCGTCGACATTCTTATACGTTTATAACAACTTATTTTTGTTGTTAGCATCTCTGTAGAGATTTATACAAATTTCTGCTATCCAAAGATTATTCTACGAACCATCGTTTGGCAAAAGAGAATGCTATATATTAAGTATATTTAACGTTTTTAAAGTGTTAATCACACTTAGGATATTGAAAAAAAAAAAAAAACATGACATGTATTTCCAAAATAAAATAAAAATTTGCTAAAAAAATTTCACCATTAAAAAAAAAGACATTTAGAAGAACGCATGGAACGTTCTAGTAGAACGCATGGATGAGCGGCCAGAGCGCTTGAACGGTTTTCAAGAGGCGCGGGTTCAAATCCCGCTGCGTTTAAATTTTTATACGTTCTCTAAATATGCCTTTTTCAATTTTCTAAGTGTGCGAATAACACTTTAAAAATGTTAAAAAAATATAAATTTCACCATACTTTTCGGAATGTTATATTAATTAAAAAATCCAAATTTGAAGAAGCTATTCTTATTGTAAAATCAAACTTTTACCTTAAAACGTTCCTGAAAGCGAGATAAAAAGCTCGATTTTATACATAACTCTGTTTTTGTTGTTGCCGTCGATGTGGTTAAATAAAAAAACGTCCAAATTAACAATCATAAGTATTTTACAAGGAAGAGCAGACTATTAATATATTTTTTAATAAAGCTTAAATTCTAATTACGTACCTCAAATTCCCTGAGGGAGTTGAAAATAAAATCCTTAAAGCATTTCCCGGAGTTTTCCATAAAACGAATGCGAGAGAAATTTTATTCCCCGAGGTAAAGCGAATTCTTATTGTGCCGCAAAGAAGTGGGTTTGCGAAATATTTGTACTCATTCAGAACATTTCAAAGGCACAATATAATGTACTTGCAATAAGTCGAGTAATGTAATTAAATAACAATAGCTGTTTATACATAAATACAGCTTATAACGACTTAAGGAATTTCTTTGGATCTAATCCATTTTAGGAATATTAAGTGAAAATAAATTATTAATCTATTTTAAGCCTTTTAAGATATTGGTATCGTCCCTTTAAGCATTCGCCGAGAAGCTTAATAATATAAGGTGTAGATGGTATAAAAATTGATAACTTATTTAAAGATTTCATTGATAAGACGTTTTTAATTATTGTTATATAAAAATTGTACTATATCTATTTCAGATAAAATGTTTCTGGTGTTTTTATAGTAGGAATAGGAAAGGAAGGAATTATAGTAATAATTCAGAGGCCGTCGTGGCGCAGTGTACCTGAGGGTATACGCGAAGGTTGTGAGGTCGATTCCCACTCGGTTGAATGATTATATTTAAATTATTTTTGCTTCTTAGCTCTGACTAGACAAAGTGCGGATATGAGCCCGCTATTCAACATTTAATGTCTCGGGTTTGGGCGGAGAGCGGAGAACGGAGTGTTTTGACACTAGATGCTCTCTGGTATGCAGGACAAAACTTGAAGCTAAAAAAATAGTATTAGTTTATAACAATAGAGAACAAATTATTGTTCTCACATATTTTATATACATTCTAGCAAAGTAACCTAACAACTAATTGAATTGAAGGCCCGAACTGAGATTGTCTGTATTTCAGATTGCCATTTTCACCAAGTGTCAACCAGTGACACATTAGGCATTTATTTTAGTTTTTATCTCCAGTTTCTCTAGTAAATTCTTATTCCAATCACTGTTAAGGAGGCCAACAAACACGTTTTGAGCATTTACGGCGTACAACATTAAATTAGTACCGTTATAAATCACTTTGAAAGGAAAAATAGAAGTGTAATGATACACATTTTAAATAAAATTCTACATAATAATACAGCGCCTTTGTCTTATTAAAGCAAATTCGTCACCCGCATAACCAGTTTTATTGTAATAGATGGAATCCGACCGTAACTGAGGTGGCATTGTTACAGATTTCCCGATAGCTGTGCTGCTTTAAATACATATTTATTTATATTTAGTATTTTTTATCATTATCGTTTAAGTACACGGTGGAAACTAATACCGCACTTTGTGCATTCAGTAACGTGTAACTAAACGCTGGTTTTAGCACGAAGGGCCTGGAGTGGGAAGCCAGTAATTCCTTTTATCTTTATGTTATTCCGGTATTTTTGGTATTAGAGACATTACTTATCCCAATCATAGTACGTACAACATGCATACAATAATATATATTTTGTGAACCCGTTCAAATCCCGCTGCGTTCAAATTTTTATACGTTTTCTAAATATGTCTTATGCATACAACAATTTAGCCTGTCCTCATGATTATTGAAATGAAACTATTTTAACCGAATTAATTGCGTAAATATTGGTATTATAATATAATAAAAAATATTATGCCGTGTATGCCAAAATACAAGGAATATATAATACATTTTCAAACTCTACTCATAATTTTAAAACATTCCCAATAATCGTGCAGCCTTACTTGAGCTGATAAAAATTACTTTGTCTGAACTGGCAAACGTTCAAGCGCTGACGGCAACATTGCTTCCGTTTGTATATCGTTCCGAGATATTGTATTATCTTAAATAACCCAATAATATTTTATTCTTCAGCCATACTGTACTGTATGGAGGATTGTTTTGAGATTATGTTTTATATCATTGTAACTTCTGTACGGACGCCACTTCAATTTTATGTCAAGAATTTACGTTTGTAGGTAGGATTTTGAGGGAAGAAAATTAGTTTGATTTACTATTACTATGTATGGAAAGTAAAAATTAATTTTATACAGATGAAGGAATATGGAATTTGATACAATTAAAGTTTATGAAGTGAGCAGTGACCAAGTGCCAATATTTTTTAAACATTTGCATTGGAGATATTGATTTTTTATTGACATACACTTTTATATAAAGTGACATACATGTTAAGGCGTCTAGGTTGCTTCTAGTTTTAATAAATACTTTAATTGTATAGTAAGATAAGATGGACTGGGTGAGAATAGATAAAGATTATAATTTGGTCAATTAATAGAACAATTAAATGTTAAGTACTGACATAATTTAGTTTGTATATTGTAGGTCAGTTAATTAAATAAAGTTAAACTAGTAAGTTAAATTGAGCATAATATAAGATATAATAGAAAAAAAATTACATTTATATGTAGTATACGTAAATACGTATTGTTATCATTTTGTTTTAGAAACTTAAAAATTTTCCTAAATGGCATTTGATAGCAATGGCAGTCAATATACTACGTATGAATGTACTTGAAACAAAAAAATACTATTTAAAAAAACAAAAGTTTTGAAATGAAACTGTTTTTTTAACCGGATTAATCGGATATTGATATTCGGAAATATGTTTTATTTTAATACCAACGATACACGTGATAATTCCGGTTAAAAATAGTTTCATTTCAAAATGTGTAGTAATCGTGAAAATCAAAGAGCTTATTAAAACAGAACTTATAAACATTTTTCACACATTTTATTCTTAAAGTGTTATTCCCACAATTTTACATAGCGGAATTTGAACCCGCGCCTCTTGAAAACCGTTCAAGCAGATTCCAGACCTCTGTAGAGAGATTTTTCCAAATTTCTGCTATCCAAAGATTATTCTACGAACACTCATTTGGCAAGAGAGAATGCTATTTATTAAAAAAATATAAATCTTCACAGAACATTCACTGAACACTTCGATTTGAAATTGCAATGAAAATTACCTTTAAATATTTCAAAATGTCTACTGACAATATCCGATATTTTATTTTCTTTTTTAATTTCAGTTTGCCAGCCGACTTTTATTTAAAGTGTGCTTGTTTCAATGAAACGTCTGCACTACAGATTTATTACATAACATTACTGAGACAACAGGAATTTATTTATAATAATAGTGTCTAGTTTATTTATAGATTATATTGAAGTATGTGGTGTTTTTTCTGTTTTTTATATTTAATAATGTTCTAAGAAAATATTTACAGCTATTATACATTCAATTCGATAAATTACATTCAGGGTAATATTATTTTACACAGATTGATTGATTGATTGATTGATTGATATTAGATACAAGTGAAGCCAATAATAGTGTGTTAAAATATAGGTTTATCTATTGACTTGGTCAGACTAATGTAGTGTGATCGGTTTCACTACTCAATAGGAATAGCAGAAATTAATGTTAAACCTAGGTACCTAAGTCAAAATATTTTAACATTTTCACAGTGTTATTCACAAACTTATTAAATTTAAAAATGTATAAAATTTGAACGCAGCAGGAATCGAACCCGTGCCTCTTGGAAACAGTCAAGCGGTCTCACGTCTAAATAATTCGAAAACTTACAAAAAAATATATATATTCGTGAAAATACAAAAATGGTTCAAAGGAAATACATAATTAATTAAAGTGTACAATTTGATATAAACAAATCACTTAGATCACAAGGACTTTGATATTGAATCGCGAAATTGATGCCTTTTGTCACAGAAAATATCCAGGTCTACCTTTCTGGATACAGTGTTAATTAAAATTATAATACGATTCATTGGAGAAATCTTGGATGGACAAATTAGTGGATGATTTAAATGAAACGAATATATCGTATCTGCAATATCGAGGAAGCTTGCTATGAACTGAAATGCGCAGCGAAGAACAACGTTGATGACTGTCAATGCATCAATGCATATTCTAATATACAGAGAATCCATTTTAAAGAAATTCAGTCTATTATTATAACTAGTAAGAGACTTGCTAAGATTGTTCTTATAATATAAGAGAGATGCCAAAGAAACCTCTTATGTACACGTTCGAGAGTCTTTATGTAAATATCGTAATGAGGCTCCAAACTACGCTGCAATGTTCGAGGCCATTACGAACTAGAGTATTATATTATAGTAGTATGTTATAAAGAGTAGTTGTTTTCTAAAGTTTTCTGAAATCCTTACAATTTCTTAAAACAAATCCCAAGTTTTTAGCACATTAAGCAATAGTTTACGATCAAGTTATTAAATATACGATATTATTAAAGGTTTTTTTTTTATTTATAGGTCTCATAGTCATATCTAATATCTCTATCTATCTCTTATATTTAACAAAAGGAAGGAAAAGGCTTGCGGCGCTCGACATTGTTTTTGGAAAACGCAAGAGTTTAAAAGTCATTTTGATGCAAGCAAGATCAAGATGAAAAAACAATACGGCGAAATGAATAGAAAGTAAATTTCATCTAGAATGGAATTATTACTTAACAAAAATATTTCAATTTGAAGAATGTTTTGTGTAGTATTCAAAAATATTAGCAGGGTAATCAGAGAAAGCCTAGTGTGAAGACACTCCGTTTTCCACTTTCACTCAATTCAATGCCGCACTTTGTCTTACTCGTAGGTACCAGAGCTAAGAAATAAAAATATATTTTAAATATAATCATTAGTCCGAGTACGAATCGAAGCCACAACCAATCGCATTTACATTCAGACGCTTCCCACCTACGCCACTAAGGCTTCTATTAAAAGTATATTTTATCAAAAAATATATTAATTTAAATTATTATTTATAACAACAGCATATACTTAGTGTGGAAAATTACTTACATAGATTTATATACGGCAGTAAATAAGCGTTTTATTATAAGTATTACAAAACGATAGTTAAAGGTTTTATTGCTAATGTTAGTATGGTTGCATATATTTTTAAAGTTCTCACTGTAAGTATGAATACTAGTAATTTCAATCGTGGCTCGAGGGAATAAATAAACTTAAGTTATTTTCAATTCTCTGAATGTCTAACACTAAGTTCTTTTATACGGGAAAAGCCACATGCCAGACACCATGTGCCCAAAAAATAAATAAAATTAGACCACGAAGTAAATTATCGTTAGATTCATAATGGAAGAAAGGAAAAATAGTTAAGCTAAACTGTATCGTTATACAAGAAATATGTAAGTATTATTATTTGTCAAATTTTTCTTGCGAGCCAGTTTCTTTTAGAAAGTTGTTTCCCTGCACACTTTAAAATGTTATGAAAACTTTTCAATGTTCAACAAAGTGAAGTAAAAATAGAACTGATATAAAATATTCATAGCGCAATTACAAAAACTAAATAGTAACTGAACGAGGCAAGAATATTCAATGCGAGTCGTTGCCGATACTGATCGATTCGTATCAATCTTTGAATCTCACAGCAGTTCATTATTATATGAGTGAATAATTAGGTAACTCAGTGGAATTCGTTTGGAAACGTTGCTACAGAGATATGCTATATGATATAATGTATATCCTACTTTAGTTATTTTAGAGGAAAAATAATAAATTAAAGGTAAAGGACATATTTAGAAAATATATAAAAATTTGAACGCAACGGTATTTGAACCCGCGCCTTTTGAAAAGCCTTTTTTTGGTTTATTCCCAGCATGCTCTATCATTTGATATCCATATTGCGTAAAGGAGATGCAGTGCATTAAAAATAACTAGCCCGCTCTCTTGTGTAGAATGACGTCACCGAGATAACCATGTATTGTCATCCAAACTAAACGTGTCCAGAAAATCAAAGTTCAATCGTTTGAGGACGTATGATTTAAAATTGAGGTGCGAAATTCCACCCGAACAAACATACGTACATAGCATGTTAAATAAAAGCTTGGAAAATGACAATATAATTTCAGGACTTTTGACTTCATTTAACAATTCGAAAAAAAAAAAAATTCTAAAATGTATTTTCATATACTTATAATATATGCGAATTGTCCAATTTAAAATATCTTTATTTCAAAAAATATTTTTATTGATTTTGAGGAAGGTCGTCTAATTTGTATTCGATATAAAATTGTAGGGAGGAGGGGCCGCCCCTATGACGTCAGAGGATCAAGGTTAAATGGTGTCCTACTTCTCATCATTGCGGACTTGTTTAAGTTTAGTAACTTAGTTCTTGGTTGGTGTGAATAAGTTATAATTAAATTTGATTTCTTGAGCTTATTTTCGGATATTCAATTTAAATGAACACTGTGGATGTACTTTTATGTGTAAATTAAAAAAAACTGTTTCTCGCTTTTTCCTGCATAGGAGGGTAGGCAGAGAACCTGGTGTCAAGACCCTCCGTTCTCCACTTTCCGCCCAAATCTAAAACTTTGCGTGTTGAGTGGCGGAACTTAACGGTACTTTTGCCTTAGGTACTTATAATATTACGGTGGGCACCGATCTCACGCGTTTACAGCCAGACACTGTGACAATGCGCCAAGATGGCCTCATCTAAATATTTACTAATGAAATATATAATAGTTGTTAGTAATTAACGGCACCGTCGAGATGCCGTTAATTGCCGTATTGTATGCACATGATCTCCACATATTTGTAGTTGTTTTTTTTCTATTATCGTAATTTCCTGGCTACGTTAACCCGAAATACAATGTCTCAATAATTAAACAACAGAATTCGGTTTTCATACAGCAGGTCAAATAGAGAGAACCTGGTTTTTTTTTAATTCATGTAACTAAAAAAGATTTTTTTTTAAAGGTTCGCAGTGTAATATATATATATATATATATTTATTTATATATAGAAGAGAAAAGAGTAGCAAGGTTGTCTAAGAGAACCTAGTGTCAAGATACTCCATTCTCCACTTTTCGCAAGAAAACGATACATTTCGTTGTAAATTAATAAAATTGGAGTGTCTGTTTTTAATATTAAAATCACCGTGTTTTACTAAATCCATATGTACATAAAAGGAACATATACCAAAACATATAATTTTTGAAGTTTTGTCTGTCTGTCGGCTGGACCGATTTTGACGGGACTGATGACTGGGACCGATAGCTGATGTAATAAGGAGTAACTTAGGCTACTTTTATTTGAGAATTCCACACGGATGAATTTGCGGGCACAGTTATGTAGCATATAATATAAGTACTATTTGACTTTATAAACCTATTTCACCCTATATATCACCCTATATATCTAACATTTATATTTTATATGAACATGCCTGTTATTTTTACAAATGAAGTTAAAAAAACAGGAATAAAAATAAAAATAAAATCAACGTGCAATGAGCCGTTTATTGTTAAAGGCTGCTAGGTGAGCAAAAAAAAACGATTACGACGACACGCATTATGTAGGTTTAATGGAAATACTTTTATAGCAGATATTTTTAACGAGAACAATATTATTTTTCTGAGGAATACGCAGCCATAAAATCTTCAGAAATGCTAACAACAAATATAAGTTGTATGAAGCGTATAAGAATTTCAACGTAGCTGGATGTAGAAAGCATGGCTTAGCGGTCAGAGCGCTTGAACGGTTATCAAGAGGCGCGGGTTCAAATTCCGCTGCGTTCAAATTTTTATACGTTTTCTAAATAAGCCATAAACTTGTTTAGATTACTTTGTTGGTTCTTAAATATATAATCGTTCATAAAATTTATGTCATAATTAACACTTTTTATTACATGTACTTTTATAATATATGTTTGTACTAGTTTGTGGAGATATTTAGAAAACGTATAAAAATTTGAACGCAGCGGGTTTTGCCAACCAAACCATCAATTTACTAAGTGTGCGAATAACACTTTCAAAAAAATGTTACAAGTACGTTGTACTCTTTTAAATAATTTTATTGTACTTAGTATATTGTTATATTTACTAAGATAATGATGAGTTCACTGATATATATGGTAAGATCCATATTAAGATGTTCCACTACTGTCAGCAATAGAATTCATCGAGGTGCAGCGGTACAGACAGGTGGGTTGTGGGTTCGATTTCCTCTTAGCGGAATAAATATATTCAAATTACACATATAACGAAGCCAATATGGTTTAAAAATTACAACGTGAAATAAATAATACTCCACTCCACAATGTTGTTGAGGAAATATCTTCACATAGTATTAATTTTTCATGCTATGTCTTAAAAATGCCAAGATATACATGGTTATATCTCTGCATTATTCAATGAATATGAATTAATGGTATTGCAGGAATCCGAACTATTTTGTTATATGCATAATTCGATGTCAATACGTGCACATGGTTATATTTACGTAAATAACTCATTGTATATTGCCACTACAATTGATTGCTATCAAAGCATGTTTGATAAGTCGTATCATAGATACAATACATACGTTGCATAATTACAGAGCCTCACAGTCGTATCGAGACCTTTAGCTGTATGGATACAGTGGGGATGAAATTAAAAGTGTAATTAGCTCCTAAGCTAGTTAGATAGGTAAAGCGTTTGCTATAGCTTTAGAAATTTGAACTAGTACGTGTTATTTGCGTTTTGAAAGACTGAAAGATAAAATATTCTGATGCCATTGTGGCGCAGCGTGATAGCATCTCACAGTGTACATGACGGTTGTTTGTTCGATTTCCGCTCAGGGAAATGAGTTGGACTCGGCCGTAAAGTGGAGAACGGAGTGGCTTGATACTAAGTTCTATGCCTATCCTGCTATCCGGAAAAAAGTTACGTGAAACTAAAAAAATAAGTATTGAAATTCGTTTTAAATGAAACTATTTTAATCGGATTAATCGCGTATATTTTGGTAAATAAGGAATAAATTTTAACAAAATACAATGTATTCACAGGAATTAATCCAGTTAAAATAGTTTTATTTAAAATATGTAGTAATTGTGAAAGCTAAAGACTATATTTATATTTAGATTCCGTCAAAAGTTTGATGTAACAGGATAAGAAGCTACGCCACTTAAATCTTTTGGGCTTTATGTTTAAGTTTACAAGGTCCAAATTATATTAGATTTTTTGTATAAAAGTAGTATTTACATAGCTACTAATGGCATTACTAGTTTAGCTTTAAAGGTCGTAATTGAAACAATAATTTAAAACGCTATATTTGAAGAGCTAATTGAATCAGTGTGATTATTTAATGTTAGTATTTAACTGCTCCAGACTAGTACTCTATATCTATAAATTCTTCGAAAAGCTAATAACGAAAGGATTTATTGGTATCTCGGCACAAAATGTGGTAGTTTCTAGGTAAAAAATGTATTCTAGCGATCATTCCATGTTTCTTTTGCGTTTCAGTGAATTGTATTTATATCAGCTCCACACAGAGAGAACGTAGTGTCAAGACACTCAGATATCATATTGTGTTGTAACTGGCGGAACTCAATGCCGCAGTTTGTCTTGCCAGTGTGGAGAAAAGAAAATCATTTAAATCATTCCTCTGAGTAGGAATCGAACTCACAACCTATCGCGTTTACATTCAGACGATACCACTGCGTCACTATGGCCTCTTTTAGTTATATAATTTAGATAATATATTTACGAATGACTATCAATTAGTTGTAGTCGTTCTTAAATAATCTTAAATACATTTAGTTATTCAAAATCTTTACAGTACTTAGTTAATAACACTTAATGTCATGGGTGCCAGACGGGTACTGTCGTAGTCTACCTGTGCTTACGGTCTAATTGGGGTTTGAATATAATAGATAGGGCTTGAAAAATCAATTGGCATCAATTGATAATAAAAAAAAGACATATATAGAAAACGTATAAAAAATTGAACGAACGGATTTGAACCCGCGCCTCTTTAAAACCGCTCAAGCGCTCTGACCGCTAAGCCATGCGTTCTACATCCAGCTACGTTGAAATTCTTATACGCTTATTACAACTTATGTTTGTTGTTAGCATCTCTGTACAGAGATTTTTTACATATTTCTGCTTCCCAAAGATTATGCTATCTATTAAATATATATTTTTTTTAATATTTTTTTTATCCCGCTGCGTTCAAATTTTTATACGTTTTCTAAATGTGTATTTATAAATTTCCTTAGTGTGCGAATAACACTTTAAAAAAATATTATTGTACTTATTTTTAACATTTCAAAGTGTTATTCACAGACTAAGGACATTGAAAAACCACGGGTTTAAATCCCGCTGCGTTCATATTTATTCGGCTATGTAATTGTTATTCAAAACCTGTATATTATACTGTTCTTCGATAGTTTCCTTCGCGTATGTGTACTAGATACTACAGACTCGTACATACATTTAAAACATTTTATGACTTCAATTAAAATACTATTAGCCGTCAAATTAGTTTGTCATTGCCATTATTTATTTGTCGATTGTCAGTTTACTTGTTAATAATTACATAATCGGTTTCAAGAAAATAAATGTTTGTTAAATTAATAACTAGTTCATTAGTTTACTTCTGTTCGGATATATTCTCTTGATACAATAAAATATGATTTGGTTACATACGTTTTAAAATTCATTAATATGAAACTTACAATGCATAAGTGCCTTGTATTTTTCCTTTGTAGTAGCACTCTGAAAGTAAAATAATGTATTAGGTTTCTATAAAGATGATATTACAAAAGAAATTATTCTTAATTGAGCATGATTGACAGAGAGGTTGTGAAATGTATAATAAAATACAACGTTCGTTTATATCTCACTAGATTAAAGAAATACTTTCATATCTCTATGTAATACGAGAAAAAAAAATGTCTACCAATTTTTATAGAAGTAAAAATAAAAAGAATATAAAATTTGGCATAGTTCAAGCTTACGTGAAGGAGAAATGCAGAAAGCCAATGTTTTTCATAATAATAATTTAGAAATTAATATTACACGCTACTATGTACGAGTATGTATGTGAGAGCCGAGCAAAAAGCATATGGCAGGGAAGAAGAATTTTTTTTGAAATGAAACTATTTTAACCGGATTAATCGCGTATAATTTTGGTATTCGAAAATACATTTTAGAACCCTCTTTAATGAGGTGACATAATAATTTTTTACTTGCTAAATTGAGTATCTTTTTGGAATATTTGATGTCTTTTTTCGGCGCGATTTCGTATTTTTCAGTATTTTATTTGCGTTTTCCAGTCCGTACTGGTTCACTTAATAAGTTCTTTGATTCACGATTATTAAGTCAAGGAACTTATTAAGAAGAAAATAAGTTTTTCTAACCGTCTATTATAAACGGCGGTACTGCAGGGCCTTGCTTGCACAAATGACCAACATTTCCATTAATTGAAATGTTATTTTCCAGGGATGATTAACCAAAATATTTTTTTATTTATGCTTTGCCTTAACATGTGCGACATGCTAAGGCTTCCCCTATATATTACTAAGGCAACGCGTATTGAACGCGTCTACGGGCTACTGATTCATTCTTAAAAGATAAAGTTTAGCAGAGGAGTGTCTTGACACTAAGTTTCCTTTGACGACTGACTGACTGATTTGAGGATAACGCGTAAAGATGAAAAATATATTTTAATTATTATTTGAAAATAATTTTAGCTTACAATGTTAATATCACAGGTTGTCTACATTAAGTAAAGGTAGTAAAGCTTCGTTTCTTCAGTAAAGTTATTTCTAACATTAAAAGCCACGTTGCGATTTATGGGCTAGTTTTAGTTTGATGGAAGATTGCGGAAAAGTTCGGCAATATACTGTTTCAGTTTTGAGTGTACATTTATATGTGCACATGTTTTTGTTACTTCCACTTATATTTATTTATTTTATATGACTCATGTATTTTATTTTTTTATTAATATTTATTCTTGTTTAATGATTATTATTAATTTCAATAAAAAATAGAATTAATAATTTAAATAAAAAAAATTATGATACTATTTTGTTTCTAAAGTGTAATATTTAGTATTTTTTTTTATTTAAACATCCTACGACATATATGGGATATCCTATTTTTTATTACTTTAGATAAATTACATTACCTTGCCATCATGCATTGCACGCATTATCATCTAAAAGCAAATTATTACATTAAGACTTAGACATACATTGAGACTGGAAATAACAAGAAAAAATACATTTATAACTTTCTTTTAAGCAGAAATAGATCCCATTATCAACGCGTGTGTAACTGAAAAGGTTTTAAGTTATTTAATTAGTACCTTCACGCTTTTCCCTAATAGCTCAGAAGTCAGACAGAACTTAAGGTCAAGACACTCCGTTCTCCACTTTCCACCCGAATTCGAAACATTGCATTTTGAGTGGCTGAGCTCAACGCCACGCTTTCTCTTGTCACCAGAGCGAAGAATTGAAAATAATTTAAATATAAACCCCCCGAAATTCACTTAAGTGGGAATCGAACTAACAACCATCACGTATCCAGTCAGCAGCGTCTGACACACTGTGCCACGATGACCTCTAAAGTGATTGAATTAGAAAAAATAATATTGAAATATTTCGACTTCGGGCGGATACTGGAGAACCGGAGTGTCTTGACACTAGTTATCTTCTCTGCTATGCGGCGTAAGGTTGCAAAATAAAACAAAAATACAATATATTTCGAAATGTCAGACAGTTATATAGTATTATTTATTTACTAGTACCAAAACATGCGGAAACGAAATCTCTTAGTGGATGTTTCAACATATCGGCAAAATACGTCGTATACTAACGCTATTTGTTTCAGAAGGTAAATCCAATTTCTGGGCTTGATGACAACAAATTTGTTACAAAAAGCTAATAAATAGAAAATAACGAATTATATTTGCCGAAGCTGCAATTGTTTTAAGGATTCTATAGATTTTGATGGTGAGTGGTTCGGGAGCGGCTAGAGTTGTATTTTTTTATAGTCTCGTTTATTTTTGCGTTTTAGCAATATAGTAAAAAAAATTGCTTTACGTTATTTTCGTCTTTCCTATATATAACAAGGAATAACATAAGATCGGAGTGGGAAATTTAATATAATTTAAATATAATTATGTCCCCGAGTAGGGATCAAATCCTCAACCACGTTTGCAGTCAGATACTGTTCAACTGAGACACTTCCACAAAATCTATTGTTTGGTTTCTTAAAATATTGAAAGTTTTATAGTACCAAATTATAGTGACATATTGTTTCCCATAAGAGTAACTATTTTTAAATCACATTTTCTTACTTAACGAATTAAAGTGATAATTCTATTTCGGATTTATATCCACAGGTTCTTTTTATATAAATGCCAAAGAAATAAAGGTTTCAAGAGTACGCCTCAATTGTATATCTTACCTAACACACACACATGCATATAATGTACATAATATGGGTCGTATAAGGTTAAATATCTCCGGGGAAAATTTATTTGGCTTAAACTTTCACAATCACGTAGTACCGCAATCAGGAACTCTAGCTCATAATGGAATGTGTTGCTTTTTATTAGTTTTTCAATTTTGTTAAAGTACTTACATTGATATTCTAACCATAATATGTTTTAGAATTCCGGCGAATTGTGGAGAACGGAGTGTCTTTATGTTGTTCTCTCTGCCTACTATGCGGAAAAATATCTATATTTTAAATTTTAATACAATTTTCAATATTAAAATGGTATGGTGAGACCATCTTGGTGTCATAATCGCTTTTGGTTGTCGGTTCGATTCCCACTCGGTGGAATGTTCATAATTTAATTATTATCATTCCGTCGCTCTCGTGGTGTTGACCTCCGCCACTAAAGACGAAATGTGTCGAATTCGGGCGGGTACTAGGGTATCTCTAACTGTTTTTCAAATGAAACTATTTTTAACCGGATTAATCACGTATACTTTTCGTATTTGAAAATACATTTTAGACACCCGACGTTTCTATTAATCCGGTTAAATAGTTTCATTTCAAAATGTGTAGTAATCGCGAAAATCAAAAATCTTATTATCTGTAACTATCCTACAGGATATGCGGTATATATATATAAAGAAAAATATATGCTTGTAATAGAACCAATCATAAGCAATAAATGAACAGCGGATACTTTTTATAGTCTATTTTAAATCTTTATTTATACAAAAAGTAAATAGGAAGCAATCATGGTTAAAAACCAGCGCTAGCAATACCGTTTTATCTAATTTTATATCTTCGTGTAATAATCATTCAATCAACAAAATGGTCGATTAACAATTTACAATAAAATTGAAGCATACTCAATATAATTCTAATTAAAATTCACACTTAACTACTTTAGAGTTCGTGTTAAGCGGCAGTAAATTGAACAATTACCTTGGCTTATTGCCTTACTGCAACTATGTATTAAAGTGAAACAGACACTGTTATATATTATTATAAGATACTATTTTGTTAAAATAATAAGGAAAATAAATTTGAATATGTGAGATCGATTTCTTTCTCTATCATAAAACTCTAAATCGTCGTAAAAAACGCTAAATGTTTTCAGCTTTACATTTTTTCCCCCATAGCAGGGTAATCTAGAGGACCTAGGAAGAATCTAGGAGAGAACCTTGACTCTAGAGTCAAGCCATTCCATTCTCCACATTGCACTCGAATTCAAGAGGATTGCGTGTTGAGTGGCGGAACTTATCGCCGAAATGAAAATAGTTTAAGTAAAATAATAAATAATACGCCCAAGTAAATCAATAACAAATATTAAAAAAAAAATTAAGTTTGACATTTATTATAAGATCATAACTAGGTTATTGTTTATTAGAGCTTTTTTACTGAAGAACTTTGATGAAAACTACTAGGTGTGAATTAAGATGCTTTGTACAACTGTCGTAGACTTTGTAGCATAGTGGGGTCGTATCTGGCTACACATAAAGCTCGTAAATTGAAACCTTACGCGTGACAATATCCATGAAATATTTACATTATCCCTGGCGATAGGTTTCGGATACCCTTTATATTGAATATTCTGTCTGTTTTTTCCCAAAGGGAATACATATTTTTAGCTTTACCCAAAGCATTTTCCGCATTTCATAAAGAAAATATACTTATAGTGTTTAATAACTGACTTTTCCTTTTTTCTCTTGCTTTAAAGATACACTGTGTATGATGGCGGCATATAACGTTTGGTCCAACCTAAATAATATATAAAGAATATAACCAACCTATATTATATAAGTATATAACATTCTCTCAATTGGATGAGATTTTAAATTTGTTGCCACAGCTATCACTGCTATACAGTGTATATATATATTATCGTAATATTGAAATCTCTAAAAGAATCACATCTGAATTGACATTCGTTAAATTAACTCAATAAATGCTATAAAATATAAGTAAGTTATACCAATACGTTACATAATGAAAAAGTTTTAATACATTTTGAAATTGTGAAAGTATTGCTTCATTAACTTATTTAACCTAACCTACTCTTATAAGTTTCAATAATAAATAATTAGAAAACTTATAAAAATTTCAACGCAGCGTGATTTGAACCCGTGCCTCTTGAAAAACGTTTGATCACTCTGACCGCTAAGCCATGCGTTCTACATACAGCTACATCGAAATTCTTATACGCATATTACAACTTATATTAGTTGTTAGTATCTCTGTAGATAGATTTTTACACATTTCTTCTACCGAAAGTATATTCTACGAACAATCGTTTGGCAAGAGAGAATGATATTTATTAAATATTATTTATTTTTCTGACTGTGGTTAATCTATTTGTACAGGGTTACTGCAACATTGTTGTTTAATCCATTTGTATTCATTTTAACTAACCTCGTTCGTTCACCAGTAAATTAAAGTACACCTGCCGCAAAACATTGTTGGGAGTTATTTAAATTGTTTCTATTATTTGAATTAGAATAACTTGTTTGGGATATAATTTAGTTCTCGGTAGTACAAATTGACTCAATATAATTTTATATACGTGCTTAGTGAAATGACTATATAATTATATTACATCATAATTCTTTTTTAAATATAATAGTGTTTTAAAGCTTTTATTGTGATTTAAAAACGTCTGAATATGAAAATGGCTGCATTTGAAGCGATCTAAAGTAAGTACCTAATATTGTTCTATTCTGGAAATGTTTTTTTTATATAGCCACCAATAAACGACTAGCATTCTAGGTTAGTTGCTATTAGATTACCAGATTTTTTTATTATAAAATAAAAAGAAATTGTTAGTTTTCTATTTTTGACTTTACTTAAAAATAATTCACTAATGTACATTTCATTTCATAAAAATGAGGGAACTCCCACATAACCGCTTTACGCGATGGCGTGTTTTATTATTTTTCGGAAACACGTATATCTATAACACAGTTGTCATTTGTTTCTCGTTACAGCCAATAAAGTAACGAATATATAATGGCTACCGTTTTGTATAAATTATAGTGTACATATATGTGTAGTGTACATATATATAATAACAGTATAAACTATTAAGAAAATACGACGTGTCATTGAGAAGTAAGGTTGACTTAACTATTTAAATAATAACTTACCTTTTTTTCCAATTTTTAAAGTGTTAATAGCACTCTTAGGAAATTGAAAAAGAAATATTTAGAAAACGTATAAAATTAAAGTTTTCTAAATATGTCTTTTTAAATTTCAAAAAATATATAAACACACATGTAAATATATAAAAACACATTTATTGCGTTATTAAACATGTATTTAAACAAAGTTTCTTCTTCAAAGCGGCAGCGCAAATGCATACGTATATTGGTAACTTTCAACATTAAATGTACACTTTAAGTTGATGCATTAAACAAGTTATTATAAGTCTATTTAAGTAGACTTGCCTCTTCGTACTTCGCTTGTTAGTAGTTCTTGAGTACAAAATAAGTCTACTATCATAAAACTTACGTTTCAAAGGATATGTGACCAAGATACAATGATAAAAATATATTGCACAATTTACTTTATTATACTTATTAGTGACAGGCTAACTGTGTAAATAAATAAAAGCTGTATATAATTTAACTATTAACTACGTTTACGATTTATATAAAGTCGTCTTCATTTTGTATTATGGCTTATCGGCTACCTTTTGTGAATTATAACAAATGTAAAAATTATGAATGAATATAATTATTTGATAATATAACAAAACCACTACAAAAATCTATTTTTTTATACAAAACAATTTCAATGTAAAATACATTTATAAGTCAGTGCGTTTTTAATTTTTATTTTTAACGCCGGCTTATCTTTACAAAAATATCAGGCTTATATACTCATTTTAATTATATTTTCTTAAACGTTTAATGGATTTGATCTCAACTGACTGACTGACTGACTGACTGACTGACAACTGACATGACACCATAAAGCGTCCTAACGAGGCTTAGCTTAAAACAACATTCCGATTCATGAATAATGCTGACTCCTCACGAACCTATATCGGCATAATGTCTCGTTTAGCAATGAATACACTTGATTTATGATCTTATCGGCATGCAAATTGGAGGTTATCGAAATTTTGAATTTGCTTAAACTAGACCTTTTCGTTTCTACGCATTTATTTTTTGAAGTCTATAACTTTTATATGATTTTTACTTTACTGGTCAATTCAATCAAATTTTGAATACTATTTTGAAAACTTACATACGGATTGACATTACGGAGATTAGTATAAACAATGTTCTTATAAATATCCAAAACGACGTGATCAGTCAGATCGAAAAAGTATGAATCATTCTAAAAATCACTTCACGATTATAGTTAACATGTGGAAAGTCCTTACCAAATATATATTTTTAAACATTTTGTAAAGTGTTATTCGCACACTTCAAGAGGCGCGGGTTCAAATCCCGATGCGTTCAAATTTTTATACGTTTTCTAAATATGTCATTTTTTTTAGTCCTTATCAATCTCACATACAAAAAAAGAAACATATTCGAGGCCTTCTAAAATTCGCAGGCATGACATTTTTTAGTTATTTTTTACAGAAACAGTTTCTGCGTAAGTAAATAGTTACAAGTAAGATTATTTTCATCGGCCTGAAGAATAAGAAGATCAGATTACTAATTCAAAGTATCCAAAAAAGTATCTTATATCTGATTCAAAGTATCTAGTAACTGAAGTGAGATACTGAACTAGTACGTGATTAATAAAAGACGAATAATATTCTCTATTGAAGTAGGTTATTGCAAATTGTATTGTTTTATTAAACAAATATTATTGATATAAAGGAGAGCACACAAGGACTCGCCAGAACAAATACACTCAAGGACGGATTAGTAGTGGCACTCACACTTTATACGAATACATATACACTCAAAGTACTTTAGTACGCGAACATACTCATTGTATGTGTGTATTGCGTGCCTTGACCCGCAAGGACGCGTTAGTATTTAGACATATATACCCAAAGCATTTATGCACGCGTCAGTATTAGTACATGCGTAATGAGAGCATTTAAGTAGTAATGCATTAGTGCACATACACTTAGAGCGCAATAGGACGCACCAATACAAGTGCACATACACTCAGAGCACAAGAGGACGCACCAGTACTAGTGCACATATAGTCAGAGCACAATAAGGACGCACCAGTACTAGTGCTCAGACACTCAGAGTAACTCAGAATAACACATCAGTATTAGTACACACAGACTCATATTACCCATAGACTATTAATATCAATTATTTTCCAACTAAAATGTCTTCAGTTGCTCTGACTTTCATTTATTTTATTAAGAGTATTACGACCTGTATGCGTGTCTATCAATCTGTTATCTTTAAACAATTCGTCGCTACATACTCTACTCGTCGTAATTTACGATTAAAAAATATATGTAAATATGCATAGGTAATCTATACAGTCAATATTTTAATAACCGGGAATGGAACTAGAAGATGATTGATTGCACGTGATAGTAATGAATTTAAAATGTCAACCGGATTTTTTGTAATTTCAACAGAATAAAGTGAGTTCGGTCACTATTACGTTCCATACGGCTTTACGCTTTTTATGATTAAATAAGAGAACTTAGTGTTAAGACATTATGTTTTTTGCTTTTCAATCTTCAATACAATTCTCGATCGTAATAATTATGTCTAAATTAATTTTGCAATGGCTCGTTGGGTTTTGTAAAACACCAGCTTCTCGAAACGCCAGATATCCCTTAAGATGGCGTCTTCATAAATTTACGATACAACGAGTATATTGTAAACAAAAAGATTTAGATAAGCTAAAACAGTATGAAAAAATTATGTAAATATGAAGTATATGTTAGGTATTCATTTTTAGAGAGCCCAAGAGACTACTTTTGAAAAAAATAACATATAAACATATGTGGTTTATAAATAAGGACGTGAGGTTAGCAATTGCTAAGGGACGTTTCTATAACTGTTTCAGCTCATATTGTTGGCATTAAGTACGCACTTTATATAATTATTAATTGAGTAATTATCACTAAAGTTCTATATATTATGACTTTTCGTGCAGCTGTTTATCAAGTTGTAAGCTGAACGTTCCGTTCAGTTTACAATTTTACTTTACTTTTCATATTTTTTTACGCATATCACTATAATTAGAAAGAGTAGAGTCAAGTCAATCCGTTTTCCGCTTTCCGAGCGAAGTTCAGACATTGTGTGTTATATGCGGTGAACTCAATGTCGCGTTTTGTCTTACAAGAGCGGAGAAATTAAAATAATTGAAGTACAATCTTTCTTCTGTCTAGGAATCGAACCCACAACCAATCATGTTTAAAGTTAGACGCTGCCTCTATGGCTGCCAATGAGCCACGATGGCGTTAGGTGTTTTTATAGTAAATGAAAAAATATGAATGTTTTTTTTTCCTTTGACATTGTGTCTACCCCGAATATTTATTGTCGAAAGCCTGTCTGGGATCACAAAAAACAACTGATCAATATTTATTTAATTTTAAATTTCAACAGATAGTATCTGAAGACGAGAAAGTGAATATGTATTATTGTACCACGTTTCTATCGAAAGTTATCGTAATAATCTGGTATTTAACTCTTTAGGTACAGGCGCAATCTGTTAGTAATATTTAAATAAATTATTGAAGCTTCACACTTTTTCCCGCATAACGAAAGAACTTAGTGTCAATACACTCCGTTCTCCTCTTTCCACGCGAAATGGAGACATTGCGTGTTGAGTGGCGGAACTCGGGGCCGCACGTTGTCTTAGAAAGCAGAGCGGGAAAATGAAAATATTGTAAATATAATCAATATTCTGAGTGGGAATCGAACTCACTACCAAACGCGTTTACAGTCAGTTGCTGCCTCATTGTGCCACGATGGCCTTGATGTGTAATAATAATGATTTTCCTGTATTTTTTTTACAACTACCCTACTAAATACAAAAGATGTGCAAAGATATAAAATTGTATGTATTTATATAATATTGTTTATGTAAGCATATTGAATATAGTAATATCTATATATATATAAAACTCTATCAATACGAAGTGACTGACAGACAACGCACAGCTGAAACTACTGGTACTAGAAAGATGAAAAATTAGGCATGTCGATTCCTTGGGGCGTGTCGGGAAACAATACGACACGAAGTTACTACTTATTATTCAATAGTCAATTTGTAAATTATTATTCCATAATCACCTACGATACAGTGTGCTTATTGTAAACATTTATTTGTTTCGTTGTAGGTGAAGGCTATATTTTAAAGGCTATATTACATGCAATCTGCAGCGAATGCTATTATAATATAATTTTTTCTGTTTTTTTACTGATCGTCTTTTGTGTGTTCGTTCGTTCGTTGCCGAACTAAACAACTGAACTGAATTAATTGTGCAATGCCTTCCACACGATAGAGTATCACTCACTGACCTGTTAAATATATTTACAACTTTTCTACTTGAAAATAAATACGAAACTAAAGAATACAAATGTAGTTTAATAAAAATAATATTCGTTTAATGAGTACTTCATTACATTCAATATTTTTATGTCAACTGAAAAAGAAACTTGAGAAAGCTTAACAAATCATAACATTTTATCCGAAATGAAGAAAATAATAAAAGTTTTATGAAGCTTTCACAAGCACAGTGCTATTAGAATCGCAAATAGGTTGAATGTTTAATGTTTAACATTATACCTACCTACGTAACTATGAAACCGACCATTTCAGGTTTTTATTTTGTAGATGTTTTAAAATTGTGCTTAAATTTGAACCTGTGTTTTTATTTATAAAAACTTGTACAAAAACTTGTACAAAAACTTTAAGAGATTATATTAATATGATTAGATAGTTCATTATTACTTAAAAATATAATATTAATAAGTTTTATATAAATAAAAATTAAACGCAATGGCTGACGGTATATCCTCACGAGGCAAGATTCAGTGCGGCGTTGAGTTCCGACACGCGATGTCTCGAAATCGGCTGGAGAATGAAGGCCAGAGCATCATAACACTAGATTCTCATAACTTACCCATTGATCTTTCTTTTACAAAAAAAATAAAGTTCCATTACCTTCCCTTTTATTAATAATATATAAAAAAAAATCATATTGCTGTGGTACCCTACATCTCTTTGAGGTACTTAGGTGTTAACCTTCATCATCCGAGGACCATCCTTCATGAGGATCATCCGCGCGCAAGGCAACCTTACAAGCGGATGATACTGTGGGACTCATCCGTAAACCCAATAATACCCACTAAAACCCAGCGGAAACCATCTCTACCATCATGAGATGTCGCATGAACTTAGGTGCTAATTTAAATGAACAATTCCTAGATTCCTTATAATAGTTAAGAATTAAAATACCTACAATTTTCACAAGTACTTGATATAATTAATAACGCAACATACATAGTTTATCAAGGTTTTACTTTCTCGACAAAGTAGTAATGTGTCACAAAATTACAATAAAAAAAAACTGTATTTTGTAAAACACAGAGTTCAGCCAATAAAATTATTTAGTTCGAAAAATCTCATGTAAGAAACTGCTGATTACTGAACAGCGTCTATTTGCAGAACTTTTTGTTTATTCGCAACAAAAAAATGGGCTCTGTGTTACTCTAACGAATGCCATTTGTTCTACAAATAGAATGAATATTGATATAATGCATGTCTCGATTACGTAAGTATGAAATATGCCGCACCGCTGTAAATCTGTACAAATAATTTTATTATGTATAAACGGTATATATATCAAATACTTTTGTCTGTTCAAGCTATTTGTTCCGGCTTAATCTCTGAAACGGCTGGATTTTGACGGATTTTCACAGGCAGATAACTGGCTATAATAAGAACTTACGGTACTTTATTTTAGAATTCCACGCGGACGAAGTCAAAATGGCCACAGCTTTTAATGAAATAGGTCATTTGGTAATTTTAATCTCTTCAAAATGAAATGAAATCTAATTTGCAAAATTGTTAAAAGAAATAAGAAGACTTTAAAAATCAATATTTTGTTTATATCCAAATATATAAATGAACATTTAGTAAAACCTTGTAAAATGTAAAACAACCCAAAATATTTAGATACATCTTATATATTAACTGAAACGATATTATATATATATATATATATATATATATATATATATATCTAATGTATGTGATATGGTTGTGGGGTCGATTCCCACTCAGGGGTAAATATTTAAAACATTTTCATTTCTTCGCTCTTATACCTAAGTCAAAGAACTGCAAGGATTCCGCTAGTCAACTCACAATGTCTTGATTTCTGGTGCAAAGTGGAGAACGGAGAATCTTTATGCTAAGTTCTCTCTGTAAAAAGTAGTTCGGTAAAAAAAGTTCTTACCTACACTATATCAATTTCTATTTTTCTAACTGCACCAATAGCTTGAAGATATAAATAATTAAATCTAGAAAATGTGTAATGATAAATATTAAAATGTATTTTAGTATCGCAGCTCTATTTGCGAACATGGATGAATTCCAGTTGTTAAGTCATATATCATGAAGACGTTCTGTTTGTTAGGTCAGCTTACAAGCTGATTGCTCACTATATCAAGATATATAGCGCTATATAATGTAATATTTTGTCAAATGTATGTAGAGGTTGAGGTTTCATGTAAAGGGGAAATGAAGGCAAAGTGAACAGTTAATTTAAACTTAAAAACAGAGCAATGTATATGCGAAGAGACGTGTCGCCGTTATGATCTACCATCCCCTAATATTCGTACGTCGTATTATTCCATTTTTTTATCACCTGCCATTATCTATTCCGTAAATATTTTTTTAAAATAAATATAAAATTAATATTGTAAATTTAATACAGATAAAATAAAACGATACTAAAGATAATTTAGTCTGTTCTGGCGCGAGTAGGACGTATGTCTTTACATGATGATTAGCAGTTCGAATTCTACCGATTAGACAAAGTGCTTCTTTTAAATGTCTACACCAATTTATATTGAGAGACAAGTAAAAATAAAATGTATAATAATATTAAAAATTTTTTAAAGTGTTATTCATACACATAGGAAATTGAAAAACTATATTTAGAAATCGCGCCTCTTGAAAACGATTGTGTCTAGAATAATCTTTGGGTAGCAGAAATTTGTAAAAATCTCTCTACAGAGACGCTAACAATAAATATAAGTTGTAATAAGCGTACAAGAATTTCGACGCAACCTGATGTAGATCACATGACTCCAGTCGGAGCGCTTGAACGATTTTCAAGAAGCGCGGGTTCAAATCCCGCTGTGTTCAAATTTTTATACGTTTTCTAAATATGTCTTTTTCAATTTCCTTAGTGTGGGAATAACACTTTAAAAAGTGTTTAAAAAAAATACAAACGAAATTTGTCATATTCTTCTTAGATGTCTAGAGACTTTAACAGTATCATTAAATTATTAAATTTATAAAATATTTTGATATATTGCAATTGCATAAAAAGTAACATTTAGGAAAGCTGATTAAGCTTGAAACACCAAAACTACTTAAAAACATCGAAATCGAACTCGTAACTTAAGTTTAAATATAACTTTATTAAATACTAAACTACTAAATAGTACAATTGAAAATAGCTTGCAAGAAAAATCTCAGACATATTTAGAAAACGTATAAAAATTTGAACGCAGCGGGATTTGAACCCGCGCCTCTTGAACCGTTCAAGACGCATGGCTTAGCGGTCAGAGCGCTTGAACGGTTTTCAAGAGGCGGGTTCAAATCCCGCTGCGTTCAAATTTTTATACGTTTTCTTAAATATGTCTTTTTCAATTTCCTATGTGGGAATAACACTTTAAAAAATGTTAACAAAATAGAAAATCTCAAATAGAACAAACAGATCACGTACACTTTGAAATAGAATTGAAGTTAATGGCATAATAATTCAGGAACATTAAACACATTGCATTGACGATAGTGACACTGAGACACACTCGGTGATAAAAGCTAATGGGTATCTATAATTGCAATTTTCTTTTTCTTTTTCTTTTCGTGCTATTAAAGAACTTCTTTATTTATATAACTTTCGTACACAACTTTGGCGAATGATTATAAATACACAGTAACAATAGAAAAGCTCCTGGTCTTTTATCAAGCTTAGTTGCAGAGAGCTTTCGATAGTTTATGTCATAAATTATCAAATGTAATTAATGAGTGTTAAATAAAAAGAAAATTACGTGTTGCACACTGGTTGATTATTTTTGCTTGTTATCGCGAAATAAGGCCATTAATAAAAAAAATGCATGTTGAAGTTTATGAGTATGAATGGTAAAAAGTTTGATTCCAGAAATATTTTATTCTCACATGAATACTTTTTGCTGAGATTTGTCGATACCGTTGTACACAGTTTAATTGTACATTATAATTGTCATTAATAAATAATTAGAAATAGATTTGAAAAAAGAGAGACCGCTGAGTTTCTTCCGCCAGTTCTTCTCAGGTCTGAGATATTAACTTTAGTGAACCGGTGGTAAATTGTTTGACGTTCAAAAATGAAGAATGTTACTTCTTTTATTGAATAAAATTATTTGACTTCTGGACTTTGGAAATATAATCCTTTATGTAAACTTAAAATAAAGGAGATATTCAAAATATATATAGATTCTTTATTAGATATTATAGAAGTATAAGAAGTATAGTATAGTATAGTAAGGACGAAATGAACAAGACACGAAATGAAGATTTTTAGAGTATAATTTTTACTTTTAATAATCTAATAATTTATTGTCCAGGTTTTTTGCTTTATAGCAAAGGGTAGGCAAAGGTAAAATAATGAAAAGCACTCCGTTCTCCACTTTCCATCCGAATTCAATGCATTGCGTGAAATGAAAATGATTTAAATATAATCAATTTCTCGAGATTTAATCGAGCCGACTACCAATTACGATTACAGTTCCTGTTCCACTGCGACACATTACACTTTAGGTATTTTCCATGACAAAAAATTGCAATACCAAATATACTTTAAAATTTTACTAATAACTAACTCGTTAGTTTTAATATACTCATACATATTTGTGATTTATGTCTGGATTTAAGTGGTGATATGTCTGCCAAATCTGAGCAAATGCCGTCTTGAAACATGAATTATTATCGGCATATTTAGATTTCTACAACGGTTAATGACCTGGTAAATGTAAAATATACTAATTCCATTCCATTTAAATTTGCAATTTATTATAATTACACTTAAATTTTATTTATAAGTACAGTCATAGGAAACCCCTTCCAATCAAGGTCAAATGTAAGGTGAATCTATTTTGTTTAAAAAAAAACTGGGAACTTTGAGTCATACAAGACAGATCCAGTATATATTGTTATTTTTAAACTTTAAATATATCGACGCTGGAAACATATTTGCTGAAACACTAAATTTCCATACTTTAGGCAAAATCCAAGATAAGCAAATGATTCTGAGAACGTCTAAACATAAAAAATATAATCTCTTCATAAATGACGTTTCTAGATACAATAAATATTAGGGCGTGGGTGTACAATAGAATATTATAATATTATATAATAATAGTATTTATCATTATGATACATTTATAAACGTTTGAGCTAAAATAAATAAAAAAAATTTTTTATTTATTATTTTAAATATTATATTCTTGTTACAACTTAAGACGCCATCTTCCGACCATTTTAGATATATGACGTTTAGTTTCTTAAGTCTATGAAATAAAGAAGCAGCTTCACGCTTTTTCCTGAATAACTGACCTGAAAAAGTTATTTGCTTTCTTTATGAATTTAAGAAATTATATGTTGAGTAGCAAAAGTTAACACCGCGTTTTGTCTTACCAGAGCTGGGACTATATGATCTATGACATTAATCAATATTCCTTAAGTAGATTTATTATAAATAGTTTAAAATTTATATAAATTTATAAACTTATTAAAATCATTTATTAAAATTATGGTCAGCTCGTGTAGTAACTAAAAAAATGTTTCAATTTATTAAAAAATGAAGTCTTGACCACTCCAGTATGTGGTAATAAGCGTAAATTTGTTAAAAAAGAAACACCGAATTATATCATAACAAATTTCATTTCTCCGCATCAAAAACAATTTTCTTTTCATTAAAAGCTTAAACAAGTGTTTCTTATCTTTCATTAATTTAAATACAATCGATTTAAATTGGGACGAAAGTTTTATCTTCAACTTGACACCGGCTCTCTAACTTTTCTTCTAGACGCTATTAAAATGCTTAACGGCGGGACTCCATTTTACATTTCGAATGTATTTTTTTAAGCTTGGTTTTTGTTTCTTTAGTAAGAGGGTTTTAATTTACATTTTGAAATAAATATTGAAGTACTTAAGTAAAGCAAATCCTCTAGTAGATATATCTGTAAATTATTTTTCTCAGTTTCACGCTTTATCACATTGTGTCTTCCCAGAGCAGAGAAATGAAAATAATTTAAATATAATTATTCCCCAAACTAGGATCGAACCCATGACCATCACGTCGTATAGTCATACGCTGTCCGATCTGATGGTTTCTTTTTATTATGTCTTTAGTATATATAAATAATTAAACGCATAAGTCATATTGAACTCAAAACAAAATTTAGACTCAAATAATTTATAACACAAATAAAGTACAAGACATATTTAGAAAACGTATAAAAATTTGAACGCTGCGGGATTTGAACCGGCGCCTCTTGAAAACCGTTCAAGCGCTCTGACCGCTAAGCCATGCGATCTACATCCAGCTACGTTGAAATTCTTATAATAAGCGATTACAACTTATATTTGTTGTTAGCATCTCACTCATTTTTCATCTCAATTTTTATACTTTTTCTAAATATGTCTTTTTCAATTTCCTTAGTGTGGGAATAACATTTAAAAAAAAAATGTTAACAAAATATACAAATAAAGTATTCAAAAAATTACATGAAGTTGGGGTATTTTTCTAGTTAAAACTAATAACATGTACTCTGCCGTTATAATGTAGAAATGTTCAATTATGCAGTGCGACACAAACAGTTACTCACCCTTAAAACATTTTCTAGGTCAGATGGATCGTGGGGTATGGAAAGGAATGATTTATTTTTCCCATATTATTCTTAGTATTACTTTACTGTCTATAGTATCTAGATAGTAAGTTAGGTATTATTATAGTATCTAAATATTTTGTTAATATTTTTTAAAGTGTTATTTCCACACTAAGGAAATTGAATCTTTATACGTTTTCTAAATATGTCTTTTTCAATGTCGCATTCTCTCTTGCCAGACGATTGTTCGTAGAATAATCTTTGGGTAGCAGAAATTTGTAAAAATTTCTCTACAGAGATGCTAACAACAAATAGAAGTTGTAATAAGCGTATAAGAATTTGAACGCATGGCGTAGCGGTCAGAGCGCTTGAACGGTTTTCAAGAGGCGCGGGTTCAAATCCCGCTGCGTTCAATTTTTTATACGTTTTCTAAATATGTCTTTTTAGTATCTAGATAGTTTTCTGTAGTAAAAATCGAAAAGATACTTGGAGATAAGACAACATCTTAGGGAGGATGACTTAGAAACTTATTATGTCATTATTGAATTTGTGTTGCCTCACGCCTCTTGGGTAGTATTCCCACAAACAAAGTTTAATATAAAATTTAAATATCAATTTTACATATAAATAGAAAAGCTTACCAAATAGAACATTTCGAATAATAGAATTCAGACTACTAACTTTGAAATACTGTTAGAAGTTTAAATTCAACGCCAACGGAGCCGCAGGCAGGAGCCTTTCGAACGGAATGTGAATAAGTTATCCAAAATGTAAGCCTTACCATATTTTACTGTCACAAGCGATTTGTCACTTTAAGCCGGGGTATATTTTTTAGTAGATTTTAATCGAGGTACGGAATTTAAAAGTTTCTTCAAATATTTTACATATGAAATCTTTAATTGGAAAGAGCGGCGTTGAGTTCCGATGTAAACTTTGTAAGAAGAGAACGCTGAAATGGAATTTGTAAAAAGTAGTGACAACTAACAAGAGACACTGCTGGACATAGGCGACCAAGGATTCAGTCAGTCTGTCTGTCTGCATATACTATATCTATACTGTATAGTGTAGTAATACTAAGCTCCTATACTATATATATATATATATATATATATATATATATATGTAATAATGTAACACTTCAGAATTAATGGTTCAAGTTCGTTCTCTTACCGCTAAGTAATTGGCAAAGATCGTTTATCTTTAGTGAAGTGCTTTTAGTTTGAATTTAGTGAACACATTGAAAATATTAATGCGAAATGAGACTTTCTATTGTAATGTATATGTAAATTTTATTACTTAAAATTTAAAAATACCCTTTCTGATTGTAGAAGCTCATTCTTAAATTTTGCAAAGTATTCATGGTATGGTACAAAGAGTTTTGTTTTAATATTTTTTGGCATAACTAAGTTCCGATGACGAGTAAAATAGGCGTTGCACTATCACGTTACTATGGTAACGCGTATTGTATGTCATTTTGTAAAAAAAAGTTACACATGGTATTGTGGGTAATATTTATTATAAAATAATAGATTAATAATAATCTAATAATGAATTTAAGGAAAATGTGAAATATTGATCGATATGATAAACATATTTAGAACACGTATAAAAATGTCAACCTTGAACGATTTACAAGAGGCGCGGGTTCAAATCCCGCTGCGTTCAAATTTTTGTACGTTTGCTAAATATATGTTTTTCAATTTCCTAAGTGTGTGAATAACACTTAGGAAATTGAAATATAATTATCAATTTTAAATTAAACAATTTTTAACCGGATTAATCGCGTATATTATTGGTATTCCAAAATACTATGAAATTGCGAAAACCAAACACCTTATAATAATTATCACTTATTCTAAGTCTAAGTAAGTACATTTTTTAGAAAACGTCTAAATAATTGTTTTTATACTTTAAAAATGTTAAAACATTTTATTTACTACTCTCCCCATCCTCTACTTATTTGTTTTGTGTCGCTGGGTCTTTTACGCGGATCGCCCGTGCGCAAGGCACACCCTTGCCCCGCAAGCGGCACTGTGGGACTCACTGGAAACTAAACCCGATACTACCCACTAAAACCCAGCGGAAACCCTCTTCAACTCCTCGGTGGACGCCCACCTATTGTGAGCCACTGTTGCCTTTCACCCTCTCATCCTCCGAGAACTCCCATCCCCTCGACATCAGTCAACCTCACAGAAACTATTCTAAAAGTATCTTTTTCTATTATTTAAAGTGCATTTATCTTTCTTTTCAGTAAATTAAAATCAGATTTCATTACAATTATATTGCAGTGTCTCTATAATCTACTTTACATTGTGAATATTTTTAATCAATTTTATTTGACTAAAAAGATAAGTCTCAATTTAAAACAAACAGTTTAATATATAATCTTTATTTTAGCTTCACGCATTTTCCCGCATAGCAGGGTAGTCAGATAGAGCCCAGTCATGACACTCCGATTTCCACTTTCCGCCCGAAATCTAGACATTCCGTATAGAGTGACGGAACTAAACGCCGCACAGAGGAGAAATAAAATTAATTTAAATATAATCATTCTTCCTATTCGGATAGAAACCCATAACCTGCAGGGTTTCAGTCACGACGGCCCCATTTCATAAAGAAACAGTGCAATTATGAACCAGCCCTGAAGTCCACATATGTTCATCATTTACGTAATTGTCAGTGTGTAAACAACTTTGGTTCCAAATATACACACCTGTTTTCGTACCAATTAAAAAGATTCAGAGACACTGACCTGACCCATTTCTGTCCTCGTGTCAACTGGGTCAATAAAATACATACTAAAAGATTTTGAACTTTGTGACCCCTTCTATAAAAGTATATTTTGCCCTAATTTAGGAAGTTGCTTAATATATTCGCGAGATATTTAGCTATGCGTGGTATTGATTCCTATGCATTTTAGGAAGATTGGGTGAAACGCTAGCGTTGTAGATTTTACATCAAAACGGATGGGTTTCTGATATAAGCAGTAATATTTTATTTGTAATTTTCATCACTTGTACACAAATGTATCCATTTAGATATTCTATTGTAAGATCCGCGGACGTTTGTTAATACAATGTCGTAAATCTAATATTAAAAATGTAGCCTATCGAGGATTTGAAGCCACAAACATCTTGTCCAGTCAGTTAAGTAACTGCAAATCGGTAGCTCTTATTAGTAATAGTAATTACATAATATAATTTCAACTCAACTTCATAACTTCACAAAACTCTAAATATAAAATAACTATAAATTTATTATAAACACAATAATTTAAATTATATAACTAATCAAAAATTATTTATATAATAAGCTAACAGTACATACAACAATATATTACTATCTTTTTAACATTGTTTTTAAAGTGTTATTCGCTCACTTAGGAAATTGAAAAATATTTATTTAGAAAACGTATAAAAATTTGAACCCCGCAGGATTTGAACCCGCTGAAATAACGCTGCGTTCCAATTTTTAATACGTTTTCTAAATTTATGCTTTTCAATGTATTATTCATTTCATTTGCTGACGCTACCGTTTTATGCGATGTTTCTAAAAACGTAGAATCACCATGATCTAACCTCGCGCAAGAATAGCTCACGATCACGGTCAGACGACCTCAAATTGACAGAAAACTGGAATGCTTGCGCTAGCTTGTTTTAAAGGTTATTGTTTTTCCCTAATAATAAAAGTAATATTATTTATAAAAGTAATATATATATATATATTAATATTTTGTACAGCCTCACGATTTATCCCGAATAATGTGATAGGAAGAGAGAAGCGTCAAGACACTCCGTTCTCAGCGTTTTGTCTGAATTGTAGACATTGACGGATCTCAACGCCGCACCTTATCTTGCCAAAACGAGCAATATAATTGTTTTCCCGAGTGGAAATCCAACCCACAACCCACTGTCCTACTGCGCCACGATTGCCTCAATAATATTAACTATGGTTTAAATATAAATTGCTTATGTTAAAAAAAAATTGGACAAATTCTTAAATTTAACGATTTTTTTACACTGCAGTACACGCAACTACTGTGGACTACTGTAGTGTTCCAAATATCGGTATAGATAGATAGAAAAAAATATTTATTACACACAACAATAAAAAAAAACGAAAAAAAACACAAATGTATGGGTTCAAAATCAATAACCCACAAAGTACATATTGTGATTACAGTTGGGCACCGTTCCACTGTGCCACGATGGCCTCACAAATCTCGATAGCTAAAAAGGCAGGATATTCTTTTTTTAAATGAAAATAAATACATGAACTGAATAATAACTTAAGTACCGGTTATAATTGATTGGAGCTTCCTTTTAAATTAATATTTAAGGACGCTAACAGCCAGCGCCTGAACGCTTACCACATTGAATGATTTTATTTAATAAGCGTTGCACAAAAATATGAATTTCAGTGTTCAGCACTCAATAGTTGTATGGCTCTAGGTAAAGTTATATCATATTAACTTATATATTACACTAATTATATTATTCTAAAGTGTTAATTGTTATTTTTGTAACTAATATAATTAGGTTTATTAGTATTTGTGTTCTAATAAATATTATTTCACAGAACTTAGCTATTTATTCTTGGATCCACTAATGGTTATTGTCGTGGATCAATCAGTCATATTTCAATTAAATTAACAATATTGCTTAATACATACAAATTCTGTAAAGGAAAAATAAAATTAGCTGCAATGTAGAACAGGATACTAATAATAATATACTAGAATATAAGATACAAAGCGGCGTTGCGTTCCGGTACTTAACACGCAATGTCTCAAATTTAAAGCGCGGTAAGTGGAGAATGGAGTGTTGAAACTAAGTGTTTTCAGCCAAATCTGCTTTGCGGAAAAAGCATGAAGAATACATTTGACTTTTGCACTAAAATTACAAGCAACGCTTGTAAATTAAGCTTAGGTCTGAAGATATGTTTTATATCATAATCATCAGTAGCTCTACAGCCGCGAGTGGGTCTTACCCTGGTCCAGTAAATTTCTCCAACCAGAACCTGGGGGTTGAGGGAACCTATTCCCTCAACCCCCAGGTTCCTTCAACTTCCAATTCCAATCGGATTTCACATATGCTGACGAAATGATATTAACTTTGACACCGATGAAGTTTATGTAGCGATTGTGCAGCCATGAATTCTATACGTAACATTAAAATAATAAAATACCAAAGCAAGTATTTGACATATAGTATTACGCATTGCTAAATATAAATTTATTCATTTTTATGCTTATATATTAAATTGATATTTTAAAATACTGTTAAATATTAGTTGCTACTTCTACAAATAAAAAATGCTCTCCTTTCCCATGTTTTGTGGGATTTTCAGAAAGAAATCTTTCTATCTATTCTTTCTAAAAAGAAATCTAGCCTAGAGCCTAGCCGGGAATTTTTTTTGTAATGAATTTGAATAATATTTTAAGTACAAGCCACCTTCACTACGTTACCGTCGATTTAATAAGGTGCAGATTTCACTAGGATTTAATGAAATATAATTGTTGTAATGCGGCCGATGTAGCTATATAAAGTGGACGTTGTACGAGGTTATACCTTTTAAGTATGCAGCGCTTTGTGCATTGTCTGTTGGTGCTCGCAGTGAAAAGTATAGTGTGCAGTGATTATGAATTGTACGAGTACCTGAACAGAACTGATCCCGCGACCCGACAAATTTATGAGTTCGCGGAAAAGCATCCGGTATGTTGAAAAATGAAATGGATGTTTGCTTAAGATATTGTACAATCTACGTTAATTTTTTATATCTCTAAGTATTATAAATATGTGAAAAACTAAGTGAAAGTGTATGTATGTTGTCTATTGTTACTGTTATATAATTTACTAATAATTCGGCGTCTTTACAGAAACCTATTGGAGTACAAACTATAAGCTCAGGAAAATTTGTGGAGATCCGGGAAGCTATTGCATTGAATTCAGATGCATTTTCCAATCCATATCATATTGATTTATTTTCTTACGTTCATGCTGAAAGAATACCAGAAAGACTTTCAAACGCTGTAGGCACTTCTGCATTTGGGTATTTTGAGGTAACCAATGACGTTTCAAAGTACATAAAAGCGGATGTATTCAATGGCGTTGGAAAAAAGACTCCAATAGCTGTTCGGTTTTCATCATTTTTCCAAAATCTTGGAGGATCTGAACTGGCCAGAGAAATGAAAGGATTTTCTGTTAAGTTTTATACAAGAGAAGGGAACTTTGATATTGTAGCAGCCAATTATCCCGTCTACTTTCATAGAGATCCTCTTGATTTTCCACATTTCTTACACGCATTGAAGAGAAATCCTAAAACTAACCTATTCGATTATACTGCACGATGGGACTTTACGACCAAAAAGTCCGAGCTTCTACATGCAACATTATGGCAACTCTCTGATTATGGTATACCCAATGGATATAGAAAAATGAATGGTTACGCCATTCACACTTATGAAATCAATAATAAGCATGGTGACATATATTTTGTCAAACTTAACCTTAGAACTGAACAAGGCATTGAAAATCTTTCCTCTGATGAAGCACAAAATATTGCAAGACGAGATCCCAATTATTACACTAGGGATTTATATGACGCTATTGAGAATAAAACTTGTCCTTCATGGATGCTAGAAATGGATGTAATGACATTGGAAAATGTAAAAATGGTTGATTATAATCCATTTGAACTCACCAGATTATGGAAAAAGGGCACCTATCATACAGTACCTATTGGTCGTCTTGTGTTAGATAGGAATGTGGATAATGTATTTAGAGTAACCGAACAATTAGCTTTTAATCCAGGCAATTTAGTTCCCGGTATTCTTGGGCCAATGGATGCTCTTTTTAAATCAAGGCGTAATTCATACCGTGACGCTCAAGTATATCGCTTGAGCGTAAACTCAAACAAAGTTGACGTAAACAGCCCTCTATATTGGAAAGTTTACAATCGTGATGGACATCCGCCCGTTAAGAGTAACATGAAAGATGCGCCAAACTATTATCCAAATGCATTTAATGGCCCCGTACCATTTGTAAATCCTAGCCGGCCAAAGGAGCGTTTTACAATATACGATACTAACGCCGTGGATTTAGAGCCTGCGTCGTATTTCTATAATAATTATTTAGATCAGGACCAGCGGATAAGGCTTGTTAATAACACAGTTCCTACACTCGTGCCGACTCCTCCGGAAATACAAAGAAGAGTTATACGACTTTTTACTTTGACCGACCCAGAATTAGGTAGAAGACTAGCTGAAGCACTTGATGACGCCTTGAAGATGCCACCACCGCCGCCACCACGTGTACTAAAGGTGCCAAGACACAAATTAGGAAATGTAAAAAAATATACTTATATTTAAAGCTATCAGCTAAATTGTTGATTGAAAAATGAATTAAAAAATTTATAACGAAAAGTTGATTAAAATTTTTAAATTTTCAAATTGTATTCATATATTACCTGTATTAACCTGCCTGTATGCTACTTCGTTATATACTTACACTAGGTTCGTTATATACACCATCTAGTGGCCATTAATGTATATATATGTTAAGAAAATATTACATAAAATTTATATTATAATAAGTTAAAAATGTTTAGAAATTAATAAAAGGCCAAATAAATAGCAATTGAATAAAGAACATTTTTTTTTCCTGCCTAGTAATGTACGCAGAGAGAACCGACACTGCGTTCTCCTCTAGTACTTAGAAAATACCTATATCGGATTACAAACTATATAACTATGTATGAAATCAATTTTTGAAATGTGCTATATATTAAATTTTAAAGTATTTGCTTAGTAAATTTTATAGTATATTTATATCTAAATGTAAGTTGTGAGTATGTGAAGTCACACTCCCTCAAACCTCGGAAGTTCAAACAAAAGATTTGGTTATGTTTGCGTAAGTTAAATAATGCCTTTAGTAGTATACGCTTCGGGCAGACTACGAGAACATATTTGAAGATACGTTTACAAGATATTTCAAAGTTTATACTTAGTAATTTACATAAATAAACCAGAATATTATATAGCGTTCTCTTTGAGAATATTTTGAATAATTTAATACAAACTTAAAATCCTTATAAGTAGCACGGCGTTGGTTACTCTCTCCAACACGCAGTCATTAAATGTATAAAAAAGTTAACACTGGTATATGGTAAGTTTTTCTTACAACAGAGAGCAAAGCAATCTTTTAAATAATAATAAAAATAGTTAAAAAAATCAAAAAGAAATACGCTTAAAATTTCTTTCTCGTCTCCCAAGTATACCATATGTCGTGCTATTAAAATATTATATTGTTATCGGATCTGGACTCGTACGCAAATTTACAAGCAAATCAGAAGTCATAAAGTTTGTGAAAAAAGCGTTGTAAAATTTTCTTACATAGAAGCTAGATAGACGTGTCAATAAAGATACTACAGAATAATAATGTGCCAAAAGATTCGATTGAAAACGAGGAAATCTAAAATAAAGAGTTTAAAATTATTACAGCTTCACGCTTTTTTCCGCATTTTTAGTCAGAAAAAACTAAGTGTCAAGACACTCCATTCATTTGCCTCACAGATTTCAGGTATTGCGTGTTGAGTGGTGGAATTCAACGTCGCGTTTTGTCTTTTAATATATCTAATCAAAATATAATTATTCCCCCGGGTGGGAATCGAACCTACACCTAATCGCATTTCCAGTCAGACGCTGTCCCACTGCGCCACGATTACCTTTATAGAAATAATTCATTTACACAAACGATAAATATAATTTTTCTTAAGAGATTTCAATTATGAATATTTTACAAATCGTTTACATTAATAAACAATCCTGTTTTATTTAAAACTCCGTTTGTTTTTCTTATTATCTCGTCCCGTGGATGTCGTAAAAGGCGACTATGGAATAACAGCCAGAAGGATATGGGCAGCAGCGTCTTTTGAAACCTTGATTTATTGCGATCGCCAAGCCGCCAATAACACTAAATATCCAGATAGGCTAGATATCTAGATATATATTCAGATAGGCAGTCCTCTAAAAGTTCAAGATATACTTCAGGCGTCTTGTTTTTTTATAGCCTCTGCTTGACAATCCTGGTGCAGTCCTTTATGGGTATACTAGTAAACAGTGACTGGACATCAAAACTGACCATGGTTTCATTGTTAGCTAACTTAAGGTCTTTCAGTCCGCTAACAAAATGGTATGGATCCCTGACATGAGGAGTTGTGTGGCCGCAAATTATACGTCGGCGTATTGATCTGGCTGACTTACTAGCGGAAGCGGTATATATTTTTGGTGTATTTTGGTAACCCATACAAGTGTGGAGGTGTGGAAATATTTTAAGTATTATTTTTTTTTAAATAATAATAATGTTAACTGCTGTAATCTACTGTCTTTTATATTCTACTGAATTTTATTTTTGTGTGTCAAGTTTGGCACTGTCATTAAACACATAGATATAAATATGTGGATTTTATATTACTTTTTTTATATTCACAGTTATGTAAACTTGTTTTTTCCTGATAGAATAAAGAAAATTATTAAAAGAGAAAATATATTTTAAAATAAGTGTCCAATTATGTTAATTAGGCAAAGTGGTTTGCGAATTGCTAAACAATTGTATGTGCCTTGGTAAAAGCCAACCCCTTTGTTACCTATTTAGGAGGGTCCAAATATCACTATTAACGACAGGTTTTTACATAATTTGTAAAAAATATAGAGATAAATAAATAAGTTTCGTTTTATTACTTATTATTTCGCGCATCACAAGAGTGTGATGCATACGAGACGTGATGCATCTTGTGATGTGTCTCTACAATCTAGTGTTTAAATATTGTTATCTGCTTTCCGCGCAATTTTTACATATTGTGTACTTAAATAACTAAACAGCTTCCTGCGTGTATATCGAGTCCATAACTATGGTGTAACTCTGAACTGTTGCTAAATTTAATTAATATTGAAGCCTTAAGTTGAAAATTAAACAAAATGAAGTCAATTTATTTATAAATACGCCTACACTACATTTGTGAAGAAATCTAATGTCCGTAATTTTAGACAGATTTCACCAGCAATTATACGATCAATTATATTTATTAGAACATGGTCGTTGTATATAAAGTGTAAAGTATTCAATGTAACGCCTTTTTCAATATGATGCTCGTCGTGTATTGTATTCTTGCATTCACAGTGAGAAATATTGTGTGTATCGATTACGAATTACTTGAATATTGCAACAGAACAGATCCTGCGACTCGACAACTGTTTGAGTTCGCGAAAGAACATCCGGTATGTTATTCTTTGGTACTAACTAATGATTTGCATTAGAATAGTTTTAGAAACTCTTAATTCAAAGGTTTTCAGTTTTGTAAATTTCCAAAAATTTTTATGAATGGTTTTTTTTTATGAATATTTTTTACTTGGTATACTTGATTTTAAAAAATATATATTTTTTTCATTTATTTGCAGAAACCTGTTGGTATTTTGACAACGAGTGGAGGAAAGATTGTAGAGATTCGAGAAAGTACTACTTTAAACTCGGATGCGTGGTCCAATCCATACCATATAGACCTTTTGACACATACAAATGCTGAAAGAGTTCCTGAGAGAGTTGTACACGCAAAAGGTACTGCAGCTATAGGTTATTTTGAAGTAACCCACGATGTTTCCAAATATACGAAAGCAGATGTTTTTAACGGTATCGGTAAAAAAACACCAGTTTTGGGTCGATTCTCGACAGTGGCTCAAAATATAGGAGGAAACGATCTTGCGAGAGAAATGAAAGGGCTAGCTGCCAAATTTTTCACAAGAGAAGGCAATCTGGACTTGTTATGCATCCATTTCCCAATTTTCTTACATAGAGATCCACTTGTATTTACACATATATCTCATGCGATAAGAAAAAATCCCAAAACGAATTTATTTGATTTCTCTACACGATGGGATTTTGTAACAAAAGTTGCCGATACATTTCATACGTTTATGTGGCTACTCTCTGATTTTGGTATACCTAATGGATATAGAAAAATGGATATATTTCCCATTCATGTCTATGAAATTAACAACAAACATGGCGACAAATATTTTGTTAAATTTAATTTTAGGACATTACAAGGCATAGAAAACCTACCGACTGATGTAGCCCAAAATATTGCAGTTCAAGATCCCGACTATTACAATCGTGATATGTATAATGCAATCGAAAACCAGAACTACCCGGCCTGGGAATTGGAAATGGATGTTATGACTCTTGATGATATTAAAAATCTCGATTACAATCCATTTGAATTGACCAGGCTGTGGAAAAAAGGGACGTTCCAAACGGTTAAAATAGGTCGTCTGTTATTCAATAAAAATCCTGATAATATGTTTAGATTTGCCGAAGAAAGCGCATTCAACCCAGGACATTTAGTTCCAGGCATTCCCGGACCCATAGATACACTTTACCGTAGTAGAAGGTCGTCCTACCGACAAACTCAAGTATTCCGTCTGGGTGTCAATCATAACAGAATAAGTGTTAATTCACCATTACATTGGAGTGTTTACGATCGTGACGGAGTTCCTCCATTAAAAAGTAACATGAAAGACGCACCAAACTATTATCCGAATTCATTCAATGGGCCCGTCCCATATGTTGATCCTAGCCGCCCCAAAGAAAGGCTGTCTGTTTTAGAAGCCAATGCAGTTGATTTAGACTCTGTAAACTATTTCCTTAATAATTATTTAGATCAGGAACAAAGAGAGAGACTTGTCAACAACACGATACCCACATTAATACCAATTTCTCCCAAATTACGTAGAAGGGTTATACGCCTGTTTATGTTAAGTGATCCAGACTTGGGTGTGATGTTGGCATATTATTTAGAGCGCGCTCTAAGAGCAACACCGCCTTCACCACCACGTGTGCTAAAGGAATCTGCCTGTGTACGTGTAGGATGTTAAAAAATTGTTTTGTTCTGAATAGGTTTTCGATTTTTTATCTATGTAACAATTTATGCAGGCTGTCATTGTTAAAGGAAAAACTTTTTTACGTAAACAAATGCTTATTAATAAAATATATATCTAGATGAACATATCTACTATGCCTATATGATTGAAAAAAAAAATAAGACATGTATTATTACTAAGGAAACATATATGACTATAATATGATTTTATTTTTATATATTACTTTTTATTTAACATTCCCCTGATTGGGAATTGAACCTACATCCATCGCGTATACAGTAAGACCCTGCGCCACGACGGCCTCAGAATATATAATTACCAATTTCAAAGTTAATTTTTTTAAAAAATTCTACTAATATTATAAATACGAAAGTCTGTCTGTCTGTGATACTTTTACGGCTAAACCACCGGCCCGATTTTGATGGAATTTAGAATAAAAGTAGATCCAGGATCCTTTTATACATACTTAGTAGTTTTTTTCAGAGTTTGTACGAGAAATCTAAACAGCTTGATATCGATGATTTTTTTTCAGGAAGAATGTTAATGACGCAAGGTTAAACATAGGCTACCAATTTTTTCATAAAACAACCCCTTACTGGCAAAATAGACGAAATTAAAATTTGTGTTAAAAATTTTAATCGCTTAACCGATTGTAATGAATTTTGGTATACATTTAGTTGATAACCATAGAAAGTGGTTTAATTATTTAGCGTTAAACCTTTAATTAATTACTTTAAGAATATATAATTTACATATTAAATTTACATACAAAAAAATACATCGATAATCTTAATACAATAAATAATCAATCCCAGTACTTTATTTCCGTTGCGTATGATTATGACGGAGAGTGGAGAGCTGGCATGAACGGAGCCAGTAGATACGTGCGGAGGGAGAACATGTTTCAATAAACGCGATATGACTTTAGGGCGTTGGGAACAAAAAAGAGATGTTTCAATATGCAACTTCTCGAATTCGGATGGAAAGTTAAGAGAACGGAGTGTCATTAGGTCCTGGATGCAGAAAAGTGTGAAGCTAAAAAAAAATACAATCGTCTGATGTGGAAAATGCGGCGACAAAAAAATGACTGCTATATAGAAATTCATTATAATTTTGGGTCAGTTTCAATGCTAACATGTAGTAAATGGAAGTAATCCATACCAATATTATAAATTCGAAATAACTCTGTTTGTCTGTCGGTGACGTCAACACGTCCGAACTGCTGAAATTTTTCCAGAAATTTCATAGTTTTACGAAAAGGCCGCTGAAAATACCAAATAGCTATATTTCGCTGGCTTGTGTTAGATTAACTAATTAAATGCATACTATATACTATAAGAGTAAGCTACGCCGTGAATTCGATGATACAATTATTGTACGATTACTTACTAATTATAATATACATATGTAGAAGTTAAATTTACTCTTTCTTAATTAAAGCTTTGGCGCTTTAAATTATTTTTTTAGATGTTCAAAATTGTCGATTTATATAAGAATATATGAATTTGAAACTATAATAGGTTATCAACTATTTAACATTTTTTTAAGCGTGATCCACACACTTAGGCAATGAAAAAAATATATTTAGAAAACGTATAAACACTTTCTAATTATACGTTTTCTAATTATAAGTGTGTGAATAACACTTAAGCAATGTTAAGAATATTTAATAAATAGCATTCTCTCTTGCCAAACGATTGTTCGTAGAATAATCTTTGGGAAGCAGAAATTTGTGAAAATCTCTCTACAGAGATGCTAACAACAAATATAAGTTGTAATGAGTGTATAACGTTTCGACGTAGCCGGATTTAAAACGCATAGCTTAGCGGACAGAGCGAGTGAACAGATTTCATGAGGCGCTGGTTCATGTCCCGCTGCGTTCAAATTTTTATACGTATTGTATTAATTGTAGTATTGTATGTGTAATAATCGATATTGGAAATTCAAATATATCAATATGATGCGTGAAAGAATTAATTTAAGGTCCAAAACTTATATTTATTTTTATATTAATAAAATAATTTAACGCAATAAAATTCTACATTGAAAGAATGAAAGCCTATCCAATTCTATTATAAACTTCATAAGTCCAAAATTGAGAGTCATTTATTTCTGCCTTGAAATAGTCTTTTCAAACCTTTTTGTGTATCCAACATTTACCCTTTCCTTTATTCGATTCAATATCCATGGATTTGGGACAAATCCTTGCGCTAAGGAATAAGTAATCTAATTTTCCAATGCAGCTAACTTTGTAAATTAGATTTTTAGTTCTGCGTACGAGTTTATTTTAATACTAATATTATTTTTGTAAACAAAAATTGTGCCTAATATTGATATTTAATAAGAAAGGTTTTTTTAGCAAATTGTGCTCGCTATTAAAGTAGTACTTAGGGCGTTAGGGCGTTTAGGGCGAATTGTTATATAGACATTCTGCTTAAAATTCTAAAGTTATATAGGTACTGTCTGGACAAAAATAATGATATATTACGGGTTTTTTATTAACTTGCAATGCACCTATGTACGTTTGTTTGGGTTTATTGCAACTCAATTTTAAAGCATACCATCCGTTTCCGATTAAGCGATGGAGCTGAAATTTTGCATATACGTTTATTTTGAATGACAAAGCATAGTGTGACGTTATTTAAAACCCAACATGGCGGATCACCTAAGATAGCGGACTAGTTATTTTTAATGAAGAGTACATTACAATATGGATAGATAAAATGGATAGATTGTTTTGTAAAAAAAAATACAAATATTTTTATTACTTAATCTAATGGATATAATAAGCTTTAAGTATACTTCTATTTTAAATTATTGTAAAAGGTTATACTTTTGTGTAAAGCTGTTATTTTTTATAGTATTAAATCGATTACTATAAATTTTTATTATCTTTCTACCTACAATGTTTACCATTAGGGTGGATCCTTTTACTTTATTAACAAACATTACGCCAAAGTGTATAAAAGTTTTATACATAAATCGTAATATTGGTAAATATATTCATATTTATTATGCAATTTTGAAAGCAAAACTATTTAGTAACGTTGCTAAATCAGTTTTTTTATCTTTTCCCACATAGTAGGATAGTCAAAGAGAACCTGGGACCAAGACACTCCGTTTTGCACTTTCCGCCTGAATTCGAGACATTGCGTGTTGAGTCAATGCGGCGAAATAATAATAACTAACGGAGAATGGATAATAATTTAATTATGCTCATTTATCCGAGTAGGAATCGAACCTACAGCCAATCACAATTACAATTAGACGCTGTCCGATTCCACCACGATGGCCTCATATATAAATTATATATATATTATAAATATATTACATTGCGCACGACACTAGTAGTACATTTAGAGAGATGGAATATTTAAATATACTAAGTAATAATTTGTAGTAACATTATCATATAACTTTTTCATATTGTCATATTCTTTCATCGCAACTAACGTTTATATTTTAAAATGTTGATTTTTATATGTGACAAAAAGTTTTCAATTTTCCACCAATACACTGATTATAGATTATTTAAAAATAAATAAGAAAGAGCTATAAGATGTATTCCCATTATAACTGTATACGTGATGGTTTTGGGTTTATTCCGAAATTCCCACTCTGGGGGGAAAGTATGTGGGACATTCGGAAAGTGAAAGTTCTCTCTGCTTCCCCGGGGACTGCTATACGGGAAAAAACGTGAAGGTGAAAGAAATAAATAGATTCAGTTTACAGTAGTCCGTGGTCACAGGTAGACTGAGGTGGTATTTGTCTGTCATTTGATACAATTATTATATCAAACTACCGCCTAAGATTTCTTAGTTGTCTTGCGTACTGCCTTGGATTCTTGCAAAATGAGCTGACTGTATCTTGCTCTCTCGTGTGATCGGATTGGGACTTCAAAGTTTTCAGTATTGGGTCCCAGGTGGTAGAAAGTTTCCAACCATCTTCTCTATTGAAATTAGGGTGTTTTTGTATTTCAATAGCCTCGCGGATCATCCTTGGGATATATCTGTTTTCCCTAGCGAGAATATGAAGTTTATCAAACCTGAAGTAATGGTTGGTATTATCCGTATACTCACTCACAGCTGACTTCGATACACGCCCATTCTTGACATCGGAGATGTGTTCCTCCACCCTTATATCAGTCTATCTGTGATCACAGACTACTGTAAAGTGTTCGAAATGTCGGGTTCTAAAACGTATTTTCGAATACTAATATTATACACGATTAATCCGGTTAAAAATTTTCAAAATATGTAATAACCGTGAAAATCAAAGAACTTATTAAATAGATTCAGTTATTTTTTTCTAAAACTAATGTTTTTTGTTAAATCTAATGTAAGTCAAGTTGAAATATTATAAAGGATAAAGGTAGTTTAAAGCACTTGGCGAAGTGCTTTATATATATAAAGCATATATATGGCGATATGGATTATACAAATAGCGATCTATAAACGATGGGTTGTTCCATGCCCGTTGTTTTGGAAACACTCTGTCCACTCTGCTGGAACGTTGCTTGCGAGCTCGCTAACTTGTGTATAGATTTTATTTTTAGTTTTAACAGTAGGTATGACAATTTTACCAATATATCTCATACTTTTTAATAAATTTAAATATTATTTCGCTTATGTTAAGTCGTAAAATATAAAGGTAAACGTCTAAAATAAAAATATTTTTTAACCGTTTATTGCCCTCATTGTTTTCGTTACAAATTGTTACTATAGATTTTCTACTAGTCACTGTTGTAGTCACTGAATTCGTTTTTGACTATTTTTATTGGATAAGTAAATATACTTGCCTGTAAATATTGTTACAAAGACAGACAAAATTATCATATTGTTAGTAACATTTATTACTATTAAAGTGTGTTAGTTTAATTTAATACATTAGTATAAAACAATTACAAATATATAAAGCTTATTCGAAGTGGTCTCCGTTTTCTACAATACAGTCCTTTAAACGTTGATTCCAGCTGTCAATAGCAGCACGCACTCTTTCTTTGGGAAAAATCTTTACTGGCAATCTTATGGATTGTTTTAGGGACACCAAATTATAATGGCGGTTAGAGCAAGCCTTACTTTCTACAACGGACCATTAATCATAATCCAGATCAAGATCAGAACGGCGCCGAGACTTGAGACCATTTCCTATTTGACTATTTTCTTGGTTATTGAACATGGTGCTGTTAAAGGGCTTAACAACCTTCTCAAGAATTGTGTCTTGATACACTTGTGCCGAGATTTTGATACCTTTTTCACAAAAATATGGCTCAGTCACTGCTTCATACCTTAAACTTCGCCAAACCATCACTGAAGTTTGTTTGTCAAATATATTGCGCAAATGTAAAAAAATTATCATAGGTAAACAAAATTTCTCTGTGACCTCCCTTTGCATACCGCTTAAGTAGTTGTTTTGATTTTATTCAATCTTTTTTAATTAAATTAATATTTAAAAAATCACCAGTGGGTCTCTTATAGGCTGCAAATCCTAAGTTATATTTTAAAACTTGGCATGGTGCTAGCTGCTATCTGATAATTTAAAAAGTTTTTACCTGATTATTTAAAATATGTTACGTTCAACAAAAAAATATGTTGATTTTAACAATATTTATGGCTAAGTAGATAGAAAAGCCAGGAATTTAAATTCTTGCAGATGTAAATTAGATTAAGAGGTCTATAAAAAACCTTTATTAATAATACTTACGGGCAATGTGTAGGAGGAACTTAGTGATGAGCCAGTTCTTCACTTTTCACTCTGTAAATTCCGAGTGTTGGGGAATTCAAACCTACGCACTACTCTACTAAGGAAAATAATGAGATGAAAGAGCGTTCAAGCGGTAAATAAATCCTTCAATATGGACAGATTTGAGTTGTAAAATCGGACATATTAAGACCATATTTTATATGAGTGAGTAGGAATGAAAAACGTGGATCTAATGCAACCGGGCTCGGCTAATACAACGTTTAAAAATAGTTGGCCAATATGAAACCTCTCTGAGACAAGTCGTGTTATGTCTATAAATAAAATAGTTTTTAATTACACATATTAGATAAGAAAATATTTTTTATGATCATTAAATTTGCATATAATATATATTGTTACACATTATCTGGTTGAAATAAGAAATATAAGATATTTCATATGTGAATATTCTATCGAGTAGATTTTGAATCGAAAACCTACATGTCATTTTTAACTGTACTAAGATATGTAATAAAAATTTTTGACTAATTAAAAAGCAAAGCAAAACAGCTTCTCTTCTAGCAGTAGGCAGAGTGTACAATCCGTTCCCCGATTTCACCTGGATTCGAGACATCGCGTATTATTGACGGAACTCAACAGGGCGCTGTTTTGTGTTACTAGATATTTAATACTAGATTTTTTTTAATTTTAGAAAGCTATATTAACACGTTTAATTTTTTTTATGTGTATAAAATATCATAGCGAATAAAATTGTAAAAGCTAATTCAATTATTCGCGGTTAAAGCTTAACTGCAATAGAGTCTTAGACACATTTGTGCTTTGACCTGTGACACAATAGGCAGTAGCTGTGCAAGGCAAACGTGTGATAAGCTTTTTAATATATTAATATAAATATACGTAAAGCTTTTCTTCAAGTATTTATTTGGACACCCTTTTGTGAATATTATGCGGACGGATTTGTTTCAAATTTGGCATACTTAAAATACTGAGAGCTGAAAAATGTGTTTTATACATATATTACAGTAATAAAATAAATATTAAGCAGACTACCATTGGTTTAATTAGAGGGTTTATACAAAATAACATACTGATTGCTAGACAACCCGTATTTTACACGACTGTGTATACTGGGCTCGATATCGATTATTTGAACGATTTACGGGTTCGTTCATATGTCACTTACATATATATAATGTTAGGAATATAAATGTTTCTTCAATATTATTAGGTAAAATTCCACATTATGAGGCCATTGAGGCGGCAGTGAGACAACGTCTGACTGCAATCACGACTGATTGTGGGTTCGATTTATTTGGGGGATTTATTACATTAAACGGGGAAAAGCGTAAAACGTAATTTAAAGAAAACGATTATTTAAATATGGAGAATGTAGTCATGTACAAGATTACATTACAGAATAAAAAACTGTAGAGAGAAGAGAGCAAATTACAGTCTTTACTATGTACTTTCATACTTCTAGCTACTTCCATAAACCAAAGCTCTTACCCGAAGTCGTAAAACACATTCGGTACTAAAGAACACTGCACTAACTCACTATAAAATCATTTCTACGGTAAAGCATTTGTCTTAGCAGACGCATTAATTTCATTTTCATCAAATAAGGCTGTTTAAAGTCTAAGAGGAAATAAACTTCTACTATGTTTAAATCACTATACAGGTTTCAGTTTCATTTGAATATGGATTCGATCCCCAGTCGATCTGTCTTTTTAACGTTTATTAATTTTAGGGGGTCGCGTTGAAAAGTACTTATCTAATTTATTTTTCGTTATTTGCGCAATGTCTAAAAGCAATGTTTCGAACTAAGGCAAGGAAGGCAGAGTACGTATACTATGCAGGAAAAAACTTGAAGGTGAAAACTTCGAACGTGTTATGAAAGAGGAAACAAATTCATATTATCTTAAATAAAAATTATGATAAACATACGGAACTTCAACATTTAACTTTATATTTTTAAAGTATTAACTTTGCACAAACTGTTATACGAACTTAAATTACGTAGTTGTATTTCTTACGTTATTTGGAGATAGGTACAAAGTTTAGTGCCGCCAGCTTTGATTGATCGCACGCCATTTTAAGTAAAGATGATAGCTTCCTTTGTATTCTACAAAGAATTGAAAATAGGGAAAATGCTCAGTTTACAGATTACTCTGGAGTCTGGTGTAACTGGCGTTAGTTAAGGGTTGATCCTTACTTGAAGAAATTATTGTATTTAAAATATTATATTTCATCAAACAAACAACAAAGTGCCATTAACACTCAATAATTAAATTTTGGGCGGAAAGTGGAGAACGTCGTGTCGAGTGTCTTGACTCTAGTTTCTTTCTGACTACCCCTGCTATGCGGTAAAAAGCATGAAGCTGACAAATATTTTACATATTCTACACAGGTGAATCCGCGTGTGATAAGCGGGGCGTTGAGTTAAGGCACCCAACTCACTATGACCCGAATTTGGGTTCGAGTTATTCAACACTAGGTTCTCTCTGGTTATAGGTATTATTATCCTTGCAACGTGGTAAAAAGAAAGCTAAGAAAAAAAAACATTTTCCTAATCAACTACAGTTCACATTTTCTTGTCCTTATGAACGTTATGTTAGTCTGCAATGTTTTGTTTTAATTAAAATATATATAAAAACTGGAAATACATTTGGGTTAAAAATCTAAATAATAGTTAATGCTATCACTATTATATAATACCGGTAGTAATGAAACGGAATTTCTATTTTTATCAAATCCTTAGAACGAAACGGTCGATCACACGAACGGATGCTCAGTTTTCCACGCTTCATTTGTCAATGTCGTAACATGTACGGATAGCATAGAAAGTGTCTGTGTTCATTCGTTTGTATGTTTAAACTGTAATATAATTAAAATTAATGTAATGAAACAAGAAAAAATGTAAAACAAATAGTGATAAATCTCTTAATTTTTTTTAATTCTATAATAACTAGTTCCCACGTTAACGCGTAATAGACACGTTGTCCCAGCAACGTGTATGTCACTTTATATAGAAGTGTACATAATACACATGTCAAGCACATGCTGTCATGTATAATATTTATTTAGTTATATTATTATTGATGGATTATTTAAAAAAATATGATGTCCACACTTGTTCTCTATTTTTAATATATTATATTTAATATGTTATTCTTTTACGAAAATTCCGGCTATTTTCGAAATAGAAAGTCTAAAGTTTCTCCTTTGCGTACCTGTTGTAAATCTTTATATTTAATCTTTTAATTTAATTAAAAAATTGCATACCAATCTATGATCAGCCTTACTGTAACATTAGTAAACTTCAGTTACAATACTTAACGTAGAAGCCATCTTTATGTAAAATTAAAAACTTCAAAAGAGTCCTGGTGTGAAAAAAAAAGTAAGGCGGGAATAGAGGACTAAAATTATATGGCAATATTAAGCTGACATAAAACAAAAGCTAGACGACTGCGGACATGTCTCCATGAGCAATGCTGTATAGCCAGTATTACACAAATAGACTTTAATTGAAATTGCAGACTGCAATTCAATTTCTTTTTTCGTTATTTATTGGGAACTGTCTGCAATGTATGTTGCCTTTTAGTTTTTTTCCTTAAATTAGAAGCAAGTATTTATATCCACGGGTATTTTAAAAATATTGTTAATTAATCGTGGCGCAGTGCGGCAGCGTCTGGCTGAAACACAATAGGATGTGGGTTCGATTCCCACTCGATGGATGGAATGATTATATTTAAAATATTTCCATTTCTCCGCTCTGATACCTAAGACACAGCGCGGCGTTGATTTCTGCCACTCTGCACTCAATGTCTTGATTGGGCGGAAAGTGGAGAATAGTGTCTTGACACTAGGTTCGCAATGGCTGCCACATTACGCGGCGTCCAACAGCGTGCAAATTGTGAAGCTGCAAAAAATAACGTAACCTTTTTTTAAATGATAATAAGATATTTGGTTTTCTCGATTTTGACACATTTAAAATAATGCTACTTAAATCGTTTTTGTCGCGTTTTGGGTTTATTACCTGTTACCAAGGACTACTGAAAAGTGTTCGAAACGTAAGGGTTTAAAAATATATTTTTGAATACCACATGCGAGACTAATCCATTTAAACTAGTTTCGTTAAATCAATTAAATTAAAAAAAAATATTCAATAAGTAACCTTAGTAAAATATTTGACTCGCAATTAATTTTCTATCATCGAACTAAATTGTTTCAATTTACTAATTTAAAAAGTATTTTGAGGTTTATCTTTAGTAAGTAAGACAACAATTAACGTTTAAATAAAAAAAATAAAAAAGATTTCCCGTACCGGGAATCGAACCCGAGCCTCCTGGGTGAAAGCCAGGTATCCTAGCCACTAGACCATACGGGATACTAATAAGTTGCGTGAAATTAAAATATAAAACCTTAGTTTCTATTATAAATATATACAAAAGAAAAGAATATATTTTATAACATCATTTTATGATTTAAATAAAACTTGAATACAATAAAAATGCTAAACGTTAAGATGAATACGTCAAATATAAATTACAATCTGTAATGTTCCATAAATGCCATAAAATAAGTATAAGGATTATATCACTTTTTTAATAATGCCAATATCTGTATAAAAAAATAATCTAGTACATAGTTTCCTAGCATAAAGTTCCAAATTGTATGCAAAAATATTTATAACATTGAATTTTCTTTATTAGAATGCGATTGTAATGCCATCTTGTCGTACATAAATAAACTAACTTACCTAAACAATAATGTGGTAAAGATTGACACGCTTAATGAAACATAGATGGCGCTAATACTTAACTAAATTTTGTGTAATAAAACACAGATGGCGTTATTAAATCAGGAATCTTTTTTATATTTAGAATAGATAACTAGCGTGTTATCTACAATAAAATTTGTATTTTTGATTGTATTGGCTATCTGTATAATTTAGTTATTATGTAAACGAGATTATAAATAAAAAAATTTAACATAAATGCGTGTAAATGTTAATATCTTTGAATGTTTTCTTTAAGTAAATATTTAATAATAATTAATGAATATGATTTTTTTTGTATGTCTTTAGTGTAGTATTACTTTTTATAACCAGTGCTATCTTACTTTCCTTACGGGAACTAGTCTACGATTGAGTACAAAATTATTCTCATTTCATCTGCTTATTAAGATACAAGATGGTGCTGTAAACAAAATATGAAAACCTTTATATGCGACTTCGCCTGCGTAAACTACATGACTAAATTAACTATTTAAGTTTAATCCCGCTGCGTTTTTCTACGTTTTCTAAATATATGTTTTTCAATTTCCTAAGTGTGTGAATAACACTTTAAAAAATATATAACACTTGAGTTCAGATGAGGCCATTTGGGGCAAAAAAATAGTAGAAGACAGAGTCATGCCTACTTTTAAAGAGCAGGGTCAAGTATATCCTCTGGTTGGTGGTCTATTTCCTTTGCCTCTACATGCGCATAAAGTCTTTAAGTATTCTATAATTACATAAAGTATTTATACATTCTGAGAATGAGGGATGTAGTTATCCGTTTAGTTTGTTGCGGGCGCAAGAAGCATTCAAGACAATGCTTTTGTCGTAGCTTGTATCGATATGGCCGTCACTTTACTGAGCAGATGTCGCATTTCACATTCTGTCTTAAAATTACCACTAAATCTTGCACAGGAAGAATGTTTAAAATATTCATATAACTCACTCGTCCAGGGAGAACGAAACACACTCGCCCAGAAAGAATAATTAACATAAAACACACCTGAAATGATTAACTGAATGTTCATTTTACTCTTTTAGGTTTGGTACTTATTTGCAGAAATGCCAGATATGCAAGAGAGAACATCTCCACGTATGAATTTGGTTTATATTTACATATAATTGGTTTATTTTTCATTTGAAATATTAGTTAGATTGGAACGTTGATTTAGGAACAAAATTTTTACTACATTCGTGGTTCTACTTTTGTGTTATAGACCCACCAGACTGCCCAAGAGAAATAACGTCCCATTAGGTCTACTCAGGTTATTTTAAGAGTTTGTCCTTTAGCTTTATTAATCATCATGGCAAAGAAGACTTTAAGCGGAAATTGTATTCTCTTGAACTCAAAGAGGTATTCTGATGGTATCAATGGTATTCATGGTATGAAATAACGTTTTGTTATTAGCTCCAGTGCCGTCCAGCGATAACTGTAACCTTTGTGACATCACGACGGATGTACTTTCCACCATCTCCGAAATCTCTCCGTACTATCTGTTTTCTACAATCTCTCCATCTTCTCTGTCCATTTCACAATAACTTCATTTTCTCCGTACTCTCCGTCTTCTCCGTCCATTTAACAATCTCTCCGCTTACTCCGTGCTCTCCGTATTTTAATACTCTCCCTTTTCAAACATCTCTATATTTATGATATGAAGGAATTTGAGACTTAGGGTCAGCTTCCCCATAGAGAGATTTCTAAAAGAATCAGAAGTATTACATAGGTGGTGAATCTAACCGTGTGGTTGGGAACCGTGTGGTGCAGACTGCAGCTTGGGACTTGGACCCAAATGGACCTCTTTAAAACGTGTTAACTCATCTCTACTATCCAAGCTCTTCTCTCTTATCAAAATTTGAAAAGATCCTAAAAATTACCGCCTTAGAAATATAAACGTACTAGGAAAGAACTGATGGTATCCCTAGACAGGCTGAGGTTCAATAACTTTATTTTGATGATGAGCAATTTATGACGAGTTTTAAAAATATATAAAATAAGTACTAGCAACGTATGTCAACATCTTGTTTTAAAATTTAATGTAGACCGATACTACGCTGCTTAACTAGTACGTATTTTCACTGTGCGTCGTTCGATTTTCGAAGTGGCATTGTTTTGGGTCGGAGTCTTTAATTTTTTTTTGATATTTTCATGTTTTGCATCTTTTTTCATTGGCAACAAAGTTTTTTATTTTGAATGAAAACCGACTTACGACAACAGCCACTATGGACTCATCAGACAGTGATTCATTTTCATTTTGTTTTTCATAAATTAATTGAATAGTTTATTTTGTTTTTTATATGTATGTTTATAAATTTTATTATTATTATTTTTTAAATTTTTAGTTTACTTAGTCCAATTTTCTTTTCAAAAAGTAGTAATTCGTAAGCCTGGGGCCTATCTTCGATCTTTACATGGGTCTTATTATAGAAACTATAGAAAATCTCAATACACTTTGCGTCGTGATTTTTTGGAACGTAACCACGACACGACGCAAAGTGTGGTATTGGTGTATATTTCTTATAGTCATATTTTTTTTTAACATTGGCTTTCTGTATTTCTTCTCTATCCAAAATGCTAAATATGCCAATTGTTTGCATTTTTTTTCTTAAACAAAATATCCAGAAAAAATCCAAAAAAATTTTATTTGAGGAATCATTGTTATACTTATATGAGAAGTCATATAAGTATAACAATGATTCCTCAAATAAAATATTTAAATTCATTTTTACATTCAAACTAAGCAGTTGCACAGTTAAGTGTACGTTGTAGTAATTACATTGCAATATTGAATTTAGCGCTTATGAATATTCAGTATTGTACTACCATTTTATCAGATTTTGCTTCGTTAACTTCGCTCAGCTCTAACTCGTGGAAATGTCAGCAGAAAATATATCTAAATGGCCGCAAGGAGAATGTATCTAATTGGCATACAGGTGTATTTGTTTTGTATTCTTTTTGATTGTTTAAAGTTTTAATTTCTCATTATTACATAAAGACATCATTAGTTATATTAATATATATAGAAAAAACTTAGTTCCCTTTTTACGAATATTAGCAGACGGACGAGTGTGAAATTTGTCGTAGTTTAAGTTTATATGGAGAAGAGATAGTCAATTAACATAACAATGCATTAGAAATATATAAAATTAACAATCTATATATTACACACCAAACGCAGATCGGTGGTATGATGGGGATGATGGGGATGATGGGGATGCCCAAACTGACTTTTGCAGTCACATTTTTTGCTTTTGACACAAGTTCACTTAGTTTCGGCATTTCAGTATCAATGTTTTACATTAATGTGCACCTTAATAAAATGATATATTTAGGGTTAATAAGATAGAAAAATAACTGGTGCTAGTTCCTCCATAGCGAGTTGTATTTATATCTGTTTTTATACTCCGGCTCACACTTGGCCCACTTTAAGGTGGCTGTGACCGCCTTTTATGAGGGCTGGATCCGCCCCTGTTACACACGCTACCATAATCTTTGACAATTTTTGTTATATAAATTGACATACCTACATGTTATTAGAGCAGAGAGTATTACATGCGTCAACGAAGCTCAACCATATCTTATATTCCCCATATCTTATATTCTTCTATTATATTTAGTATATTTCTGTGCAGTGTCTAAATTGAAAATTAAATTGACTAGATTTTGTATTTTATTTAAAATATATATGTTTTATTTTGATATTCTCAAATCTATGTAAAAGCTAAGTTATGCGAAATAAACAGAAGGAGCCAAGTAATTTGTACCCTAATTGGGAATCGAACTCCAATGAGTTATTACGTGAATCACGATGGTAATCGGTAATGTATATTACTAATTAATAAATATTTATAGATGAGGACATTAAAAAACTTCATACATTTTGTATTGCTGTTTGTTTTTTTTGACTTTATTTCGAAACATGAGACAGACTTAACTTAAAAAGAGCAACGCAAATAAAGTAAATATGTATATATCTTTATTAGTAACAATATTTCTAGACAGGAGTAACTTAAATTAGACTAGAATTAATTTCACACAATTAGAAAGGCATAACTAGGAACGTCTAAAACTACAGCTGGATTAGACACCAATTACATTTTAGTTAGAAGAGTAAAAGTTTACATTGAAAACCTTAATACTGATGAAGAAATACTGACAAGCAAAGAAGTATGACGACAGATGATTAAACGAGGTCATTTTATTCACTAAGACTAGAATGCTAAGATTTATGAACTTCTAAAGGGTTATAGGCCGATCGAGTCTAAGACGGACAAATTTAACAAGCATATAAATATTTAGAGTAAAAGATGGGTGTAGACTAGTTTGTTTAGTGTTTTAGTGGATGTCGCGTCGCCTCCTTCCAGGTCCGCCGGCGAAGTTGGCAGCAGCCAGTCCCATCAGATGCTTGGCCTGAAGAGCCCCGGAGTAACCACGGTTGAGACCCAAGTCCAAGGCGCGTTTGTCACTACAAGAAATAAGTTGCGATCAGATATATCCATATTATAATAAATCTTTATGTATAATCTATTAAAATTAAAAATAATTAATTTAGTTAATTAAGCTCATATTTCATATTTAATTTTCATATTTTAAAATTTAAATTTTAGAAAATAAAACTATTCATTATAGACTTATTAAAGGACATTTTTTTACATTTATTTTCGTACATCTTACGTCAGCGATAATGTATTCGTTATATTACGTATCGTGAGTATTTTAGAATCAACGTTTTTAAAAACGTGATAATTTTTTTTTATAATTTATGTACTACTAGTCAGGCTTATATAGAGGCTAACAAAGCTATCAAATTTAATTCAACATCTACGGGTTTATATAATTTGTTACGAGCTTTGCGGTTGCGGTCCTGAGGTTACACATAGCCACCACTATTGTTTGTTGAAGATCGAAATTCACTTAGCCACATGATTTATAATTAGACATATCGTATTAAATACAGCTGACCATATAATTCCTGTTATCGTAAACCAATTTGACTGTCTCGAAATTAAAATATGAAAAAAAATATGGCGGTAAGACGAGTAAAGTCTTACATGAAAGATTAACAGCATTTGGTTGGTTTCGTCATTTTCGGTTTTACTAAATATTATATAAGTATACTATTTTAATATATTTAATGAACTAAACCTAATATTTAATGAATGTCATTAATATTTTAATAATATTTGATTTTAAGCAAAATTAAAGATTTTTTTAAAAAAATGCTCGATAAATAAACGCAACGACTGTAAATCGCAATCAAGATAAAAAAAATGCAACTTCACGACTATTGTCAAAATGCTTCGTTCTCAGTTCTTTGTACGAATTTGAGATATGGCGTGACACTGCTTTTAGTATTGCCAGAAAATTAAAACAATTTTAAATATTCTTATTCAAATAAGGATGTAACAACCATTGAATTTACAGTCAGGCGGTTTGTTAGCCTCTTCACTTGATAACACAATATTTGCTAGCTAAAATGGTAAAAAGTAGAGAACGAAGTGACTTATCACTAGATAGCCACTATCTTCAAGGTATAAAAGATGGGTTAAAATATTCAAGAAACATGCTTTCAAATCTGATAACTTACTTAGCTATATCATCTTTAGAGCTGTAAACAAAATCCATGTGTATTGATTAGTATATTTTTTAAACTATAACATAAGTAAAATTAAATGTATGTGTTACAATTGTATATTACTATTTGAATGCACTTTTATGATATTTCAGAGTCGAATGGCAATTGTAAATACTACTGTGTTAATTTTTACACACAAACAAATATATATTAAACAGCTGCTAACATTTTCAGAAACATACATTGTTTATTTTACTTTGTTTTTTAAACACGTGTATATATAAAGACATAACACGGGTCAAAAGGTTTTGGTTTGCTTCAAGCGATTCGCACGTAGCGATATTGTGAGTTTAGGCAGACGAGGCTCTATTTACCTTGATGTTAGGTATAATAATAAAATTTTATAGGTCTAACATATTTTTGTACAAGTAATATTCAGTTTTTGGCTGTTTATGAGAAAATATTTTATATAAAACATATAAAAGAAAATATATAAAATATTATATCTATAAAATATTTTATACAGATTATAACCAAATTTTAGTTTGTAAATAGTTGTTACTAATAAATAAATGTAATATGTATGATAATTGTGTCGATAATAATTAAAATTCAAGCGAAGCCCGTGAACGGTTTTCTAGAGGCGCAGGTTCGAATCCCGCTGCGTTCAAATTTTACTTTTTTTACTTAATTATACGTTTTCTAAATATGTCTTTATCAATATTCTAAATAATATATATAATAATAATAAACATAAATAATGTCTAAACAATAAGATTTACTAACAATTAACAGGTTAACTATAACTTATTACTAAAACTTACTTGGCAATATCCTCTCTGAAGCTGTAAAGAAAAAAATATGTTAGTAAAAATACCGTCATCATTATATTACCTAAATAATGCGTTTTTAGGAAACTGATGCAGAACGAACACAGTTGGCATTGGCATAGTTAGTTAAAGTTTGTGCTATGTATTTAATTTCATTTACAATATTTAAAAAAACATTAAATTAATTGTTATTTTATCAGAGAGCAGCATTTATAATAAGGTTTTTTTGTGTTCTATGTCATCTGTATCTATGGTAAGCGTATGTAAATGTTAGGTATATTGTGCAATTGAAATTCTTAATTTTATTTATTAAAGGAAGAAATTATATTATACGAAGAAAAAGTATAAATTTACTTAAATACATCTACACTTTGCATTTTACAAATACTAAGCACACCACTATGTGTTTTTTATACACTTCCAGTTTAATGTACGGTTCTTCGGAATTTTAGTAATGTAATCTAGTAAGAAAAATAAATATAGATAGATAGAATAAATATAGACTAACGTTTCCACTTTGCGTTCGAGTTCGAGGAGGTTGTTCAGACGGTTCATCATATCCAGAATGTCTTCGTTGTCGTATGATCCGTGTGGGCGGTAGTAGCTGTTGGCACTGAGAACGAGATGCATTTTTTTCATATATACAAATACCTAATTTTTTATGTAAAAAACATATGAAATACGTATAACTGAATAAGAACTTTTTAACAAAAATATTAATCCGCTCGTCGGTCTAATTTTTAAGTCAATATGCAATCCTCTATTTTCTCTACCCATAGTATTCGACTCATAGGACTCCGAAAAGTATGGGATTCCATTAAAAACAGGATTATCAAAATTGCTTTACTCTATTAAAAAGTTACGGGGGTGTGGTCTAACATAAAAATAATTACTTGTCGAATTGAGAAGGTTCTCCGTTTCTTTCGTCGATTAAATATAAATATATAAATAAAAAAACTTGCAACTCAGTTACCATCGCAGCATTTATCATTAAATACTATTTGGGAGGTAACGAATTCAAACTCACTATACCCGTAGAAAGAAACCAAGCTATTATCTTATGCTACTTTTAATGACGCATTCACGTATGTGTGTCATAGATAAAGTACAACTACCTGGGGTAAGCGGTTGTCGGCACTATGAGGATCAGAGCGCCTAGAAGGCAGCAGGTCAAGAGGCAGCTTACTCGGACCATTCTGTGGAAAATAGAAAGTTTTTAAATCATGGGATAAAAAACGACTGAACTAAGTCATCTAAATAAATAAATAGACTTGGAGTGTCTGTTTGTAATATAAAAATAATCGCTATTACTAAATGCATGTATCACCATAAAATTGTTAAAAAAAATTGTTAAAAAAAATGTCTGTGTTTGTTCCGGATAATCTCTGGAACGACTGCACCGATTTTTACAGGACTTTCACTGGCACATAGCTGATGTAATATGGAGTAACTTATGCTACTTTTATTTTAGAATTTCATGCGGTTGCACGCGGATATAGTATATACAATTAGAAATATATGTATCAAAGTATTTAAAGCTTAGCTTCGGAAATAGAATTTACGACCTGTGAAGTGACAGCGATAGCACTTTACCATTTAAAGTACACACCGTCACTATACATCATTGTTAATATTTCCGCCGGAATAATAATAAATATTTCATATTCAGCCAACAATAAATCACAGAGACGTGTATGAAAATGTATAGTTTGTTATACAATTTTTCCATTACTACCTATATATTTCTTTCGGATAATTTCTCATAGCTTTATAAATATTAATATACATTTTTTGTTAATTGATGAATATAATAAGATGCACTTTTATTTGAAGTTTAATTATACTTTTACATATAGACATTCTAAAGTTTAACAGGATGCATTTATAATTGAGCAAGGACATCGCTGGAACGTCGAGTTTTAAAACCTTGGATATATGAATAGGTGGCCCTGTGCGGTTTATATACACAGGTAAATAGAAACAAAGACTCGTTAAATATCATAAATAAGTGAGTTTGAGGTTGACATATAAAATCGTATATAAAAATACAGTTGTGAATATACTTTGTTTAAATATATTTAATGAGTTTACATTCAATACGTTTGTAACGATTATAATAATATATTTTTTTCTTCTTTTGCAGCTTGACGCTTTTTCCCTCAAGATAGAATAGTCTCGGAGAGAGCCTAGTGTCGAGAAACTCCGTACTCCACTCCGTCCGTAATCGAGAAGTTGCGTGTGGCAGAACTCAACGGTGCTTTTTGTCTAAGTTGCCAGAGGGGGGAAATACAAATATTTTAAATATTATTGTTATTCCCTAGAGTTAGAATCGAACCCACAATCAATCGCGAATTTTAATCGCGTTTACAAACCAACTGCGCAACGATGACCTCAAATAATATTTTGGTTAATGTACCATATATATATATATATATATATATATATATATATATATATACATATACATATGCAGTTAATAATAAGCGATTATTTTCGTATTACTTACAGAAACACCAATTTTATTAATATGTAGGTATAGATGTATGATTGAGGCAATACAGCGAACATCTCAAGGTACAGCTTTAGAACCAGAGTAGCTAAGCAACTGACTCCACTTCAAAGTTAATTCCTTTGCAATTAGCAAGTGAGTTCCTATAACTGGTAAGCATTACCTCTGTTTAAGGTCTTCAGCTCTGTTTGAATGTTTGAACAGGTAGTAGATACTTAAGAACCTAAATATTCGTTTATTTTGTGCTAAAAAATAATGACCAAGAATTTCAACGCATTTAAATTTGTTAATATAAGCGTTTAAGTTCGTGTAATATATTATATTTTAAAATAATATTTATGTTTAATATTAGATTGGATTATTTAATTCAATGATACACTAAAATGTCGATACAACTAAATTTTATATTACAATTTAATTGTCAAGACACTCCGTTCTCCACATCCCGCCCAAAACCGAGATGAAGTGTTGAGTCGCGGAACTTATTAATTTTTCACACAATTGCTTTTTAAGTTATTTTATTTGTTACTTTATTAAAATACTTGTTTGATGCATCATTCAATTCGCGGTGTCAACAGATTAATTAAAAGATAATGGAATAACACATAATAGTCATAATGTATATAAAGCCCGAAAGCTTGAAAAGTTTTATATTTATATTTAAGGATATAAATCTCGATCCATAAAGTAGTATTACTAAGTAGCAGTATACATGTATCGGAAACTTTTAAGCTTCTCGCTGTTTCCCGCATAGCAAGATAGAAAATAATTTAAATAAAATCATTCCCCCCTCATTGAAACCACGACCATCGCGTACACAGCCAGACGCTGTCACACTGCGCCACGATGGTCTCAAAATTAAATAAATATTTATAATTAAATTTACCGTTAAGCTAAAACTAAAGCCAGATGACGTTATTATTTTAAAGTAATAAAATATATCTTTTCTCACGTAAATACAATGTCCCTGTCGCGACCTACTCAAAACGATCTTGGATTATCGTAATTTTTGTATTTTCATATGTCTTTAGAAAATTAATATTTAAAATATTGTTACTATATTACATCTTAAGGCTAATTCAGCGTGACTTTATATATCGTTACTTCGAAAGGAATGCATCATAAAAGGCCGACTGTAGAAACCAATTTGAATTATCATTAGGTCCACTATATCTAAAGTGGAAAGTGTTGATGTTAACGAATAAAAAAATATATAAAAAGCTCATTTACATACACTTGTAGTGAAAATATTTTGATTTATTTGTTTTAATATGTGTTTTTATATTGAAATATTAAATACTGTAACATTTACAAACGAGGCTTCTGTTGCTTACACTTCCTATGACATACGAAATTGGCTTAGTCGGATGGATAATACGCCTTTACAGCCACAAATAGCTTATCAGAATGTAATGTGTACGTAGTGAACATTGATCAGAGTATGAAATCGATCGATAGATATATATATATATATTTATTACTTGTCTTTAAGTATTAAAATTTCGATTTTGACTATAATAGTTATTACTATTACTTAAACAAACATTATTTAGCATTATAAATAAGTGGATTGTGAATATATAGCTTATTTGGCTAAAGTTTTCGCAGGGTTTTAACATTTTTGCATATATACATACAACAGCGGTATGCAATTTTTTACCACTGTCGTACATACGTATCTATATTGACGGTGAACGATGATTGTAGAATGAAATTCACAGGAGTGAATATTTATTTACACATTTATTCACTCAATTTAAGTACATTTAGTGCAATATTTGAGTTGATATCTGATAATAGATGTGTCTTATTGTGTAAACGTATGAGAATAGAATGATATATAAGTTTAGAGCTCCAAATTTATTTTCATTCACCTCAATTCAATATTCTCATTATTTTGTAAGATGCATTCGAAAATTATATAAATGAAAATTTTAAATTAAAAGAACGAATTTGTAGTATTGAAAACTGAATGGCGTGTGTCAAAAATGAATTTTAAGTGCAAAACCTATGCTTCTAATTTTCTCAGTATAAATTAAAAATATATAATTAATAAAAAAAGGTTCGTATAGCATATGAAATAAAATATTTATAAATACACAAAATACACGTCTGTTATATATGTATTTCTTTATGGAATACCGCATAACACATTCATCACTAACACCGTGGGCTTACGTTCTAAAACTTTCACACGGGTGTTAGCAAACAAAGTGTTTACTGTTACCCATTTAAACACGTCCAAAGCCTAAATTCCGAGTAGAAATAAATGTGAAACTACCATGGAGAATTTAATTATATTATTTGATCTAAAATGTACCGTGTGTGAAGAGGTTGATTTAAAAATTATCCCTTTCGTTGTTTGTTTATCTTCGTCAAATTAAGTATGGCTACACAACGACGTTTAAAAGGTGAAAAGTAATACCGACAAACCTAAAACTTACATTAATAATAAAAAAAAGTAATAATAAAATAATAAATAAGACATATTTAGACAACGTATAAAAACTTGAATGCAGCGGGATTTGAACCCGCGCCTCTTGAAAACCGTTCAACCGTTGAACGTTGAACCGTTTTCTAAATATGTATTTTTCAATTTCCTTAGTGTGCGAATAACCTTTAAAAAAATGTTAAATAATAAATGTAATAATAGTGATCAAATCAAAACTTATGTATAATTCTAAGGTATACAATACAAGGTACATTTCATACAAGTTTCGAATTCTAAAAACTAGAATTGAAATCAATACCAATAAAAATGTATTTCAAGATGTATTCTAGCTATTTAATGAACATTTCAAAGCGACTAGCCCACCATAGTGTATCTAATCGAATTTCTTCGATTAATATCACTCCCGTAGTAATAATTAAAGTTAATGATAATTTTTAGTTTAAACAATACTTACGTAACCCTTTTGTAAGGATGATGTGTGCGGTTAAAGCCTACCAAATGAATAGTCGGGATTTATAAATCTTATTTTCACCTTATCAAGTGATACCAAGCGTGTCGCTAACATCGTCCTCTGCTTTACTAATTACATCCTACTGGAAATGATAAAACTGTAATCGATCTAACGATAGCAAGGCAATGTGTGTAATGAAATTATTAAAAATGGTAAAGGATAGGGCACATGTATGTACGCGTAATGGGAACATAATGTGTGAAGATATAAAATTACGCATGAAATTCAGTATTATTACACTTCAAGTTCCACTATAAATTTTCAAACGTGTCAATTCTTTTTATATATTTACAGGTGGATTGAGGACATCATGACGCAGTGGGACAGCGACAGAATTTAACCGCAAGTGGTCGTGGATTCAATTCTTACTCGGTGCAATTATCATAATAAATTATCTTTGGCGCGGGGTTGAGTTCCGCGACGCAATGTTTTAAATCGTACGGCATGTAGAGAACTTATGGTCTTGTCTTTAAGTGGTCTGAAACGGTGCAGTAAACCTCTATATATCATAAAGCTATCAAACAATGTTTTGGATAGAGGAAGGTGTATTCCTCTGTCGAAAGATTATTTGTAGTATACAAGAGGCACACAACCCATCCGTAAATTAAATTGTAATTTTATAAAGGTTTTAAATTGGTAAAATGTAATTGGTAAACATAAGGTAAATTGAAAACTACTAAAATGGCGTTAAACTTAACTTTGACTTATCTCTGCCTACTCTGTTAAATTAAATAAACGAATATAAAAATAAAAAAATACATACTAAACAATTATCAAAACCTATATATCATTCAAACTTATTTTATGTTGAGAATTGTATCTTTGTTTTTGTGCAAAGCACCTAGCTCCGCTGGAACCGGACATCTGCATTATGCATGCTTCAACTGTGTGTACTCGTTACCCAACTTCGCAGTAACAATCGCAGTTACGAGTTATTTACTACTTGTCAAACTGAATTTCAATTGCAAAATTATTGTAAAACTTTTAGTTATATATAATATGTTGTAATAAACTTCAAATTGCTCGACTTTTGATAATAGTATTGTAATGTCAATTGATAAATCATATAAAAGCCATCATTGCCAAGCGTAATTGGGATGTTTTTTTACAGCTTCATTTTTCAGAGCGGAGAAATAAAAATAATTGGAATATAATCATTAATATTAATACATTAAATATAGTAATTGGTATTTGTCTAAAGAATATTTCGCAAAAACCTATTTCTCGATAAAATAGAAATCGAATTTTCAATTTGTTATAACTGAGTTAGATATTTAGCTACCCACCCAAATCTATATCCGTATACATATACACAGATGCGAAGTCTAGATGAGAGTGGCTAACCACCAAGTCTTCCTTGCCTAAGTACCTTAGAAAATGCAGTATATTATTTTACAAGTTGACACTGGCAGGTCAAGCCATTACAAGCACAGAATCTGTTGTCAAGGATCTCACTTTCCCACCAAATTCGAGATTTACAATAGATTCAAATTCAAAATATCTTTTACTCAAGTAGACTTTTGCAAGCACTTTTCAGTCGTCGAACTAAATAAACCCGCCACCGGCTCGGCGGGCGGTTCTGCTGAGAAGAGCCGGCGAGAAACTCAACAGTTGCTTTTTTCATGTCTAAAAGTTACAATTTTATTATTTAATACAATGGTAGCTAGCCTACATACTAAAACTCAAATATTACTCCTACACATTTTTATCCCGAGAATATTCTTCTACAGAATAATAAGTTTTACGTTTTACATTGTTTTTATAGTGACTAAGTCTCTGCAGTGGCAAATATAAAAGAGGTTGTGGGAATTTTATAACAGATGCGTATACCCATAAAAGACTTATTTACGAAAAAATCAATTTTTAAAAACGTATAAATTTTTTGAACGCAGTGCTATTCAATGCTGCGCCTCTTGTAAACTTTCTAAGTGTAAATATTACTTTAAAAATGTTACAAATGATATTTTTTATAGTTATATAATAATATTTGATTCGAACTAGATGCAAGCATATGCTATATTCAAATTACATATCAATAATACATTAATGTATTTACCTATTGCTTTTGTGCCTCCGCATCGTTCAAGTCGTCATTGTTAGTTTAACATGTACATTAATGTAGATAATATTCTATAATCAAACGTTGTTCAATTATACTGTAGAAACGTAGTGGAAATGGCATCTAGAGCCTCTTAAGTGGTCTTCACGCAACAAAAGCTTTTACGGGCTTATGGTTTTGTATTACTAATATAATAAAATGTGTAAATTATGATTGAAATTTGGCTGGAATCGGTGAAAATAGAGGCAGCCTCTTACGAAACAAATAAAACAGCAATAATTGAATTCCAACATCTATGTTGGAATTCATGTGTATTTTCGTACAAACAGTCTACTGTTTGTACTAAAATATTATATAAAAAAAGCCAAAGAAAAAACTTGCTTATGATGTCATTTACATTTTTTAATATGTCATATTGTTATATTTTACACGAACCATAGCAGAATCTATAAACATATATACATATATATGAGTCTCACAGACTGTATTTTAATTTAATACAAATTATTTATATGTTACTTTAAAATAACTAGAGAAAAGAAGTTAAAATTTAAAATTGTATTTCATATACAAAAGAATATGTCGCAAATAAGCGAAATAGCGGTTCAAAGTAAAGTTGTATTTTGATACATTTTAATGCGAAAATAATTTAACGTCATTAACATATAATCAAAACATTTAGTTAATTTAGTCTTAAAATGAAGCAAGATTAATGAAATTTCCATTTAATTTTCAAAGTGCTTCTAATTATTATCTAAGTGCTGAGGGTTTTGAAACACTACTTTATTCTTAGAGATAAAAATATCAAAAAGTGAAAATTAAATAATATGGTCTTCGTGGTGCATTGGGATAGCGACGGACTGTAAACACGATTGATTGTGGATTCGATTTCCACTCGAAGTAATGTTTATACTTATTTAAATTATTTTTATTTTTCCGATCTGATAAGACCAATCAGCAATGTCTCGAATTCGGGCGCAAAGTGGAGGACGGAATGTTTTGATGCTAAAAAAAGGTGAAACTAAAAACTAAATAATGGCAGGTTGACTATAGACCAATTTAAATTTTTCTTTTATCTTTAAAAGAAAAATTCTACTGATATACTGAGTTAAAGTAACATTCTGCAAATTGAAGTCGGTCTTAAGTTTCATTTACAGTTGAAATTGCAGTAATTTCAAGCTAGCAGGTAAGATTTATCACGAGAAAAAGCTAATAGTGAGTTCGTTTGAAAGTAATTAGAACAGGAGATGCTGTTTTAATGACGTTTAAATGAACCACTGGGCAACTTTTTTGTGCTTATATTTGAAATTAAATTACGCTGCGACGTCATTGCAGTGGAGAAGGAAGCAAATATATATTTTTATATAGCCAAGATATCGCGAGAGTAGACAGAGGGAAATTAGTGTGGAGACCGTTCCCTGCTTTCCGCCAGAATGCCACACATTGCGTGTTCAGTGGCGAAACTCAACGCCGTTCTTTGAAATATTGATTAGTGAATTACAAGTCAATATCTACTTATTTTATTACGAAGAAAACGTTCTTAGCACGTGCAGCTCCATACTGTCAGCGCAAACTTTACTTAATTGTATAAAATATTTATAATATACTAATACTTGAAAAATACTGAGAAAAGAATAAAAACTTTTCATATTTGTATCGAGTTAGTCCATAGAATTAATTATAGTATTTTTTTCCTAAGTACTAAGTAAAGTAAATTTTAGTAACTAAATAAATATTTGCCTGCCCTATAAGTAAATAGAAAAAAAATATTTGTCTGCTCTATAACGCAAACGTTCCTCATTATTTTGAAACATGTTAAACAGAACCTAGAAACGGAATTGTTTGACGGCACACAAAAAAGATTCTCAAAAGAGAAGTCTTGTTAGAGTAAATGGCTTTCTTTTGCAGCTGAAATTGTTGTAAGTCGATCAGTTTCTAATTAAAGTTCAGTAGTGTGAGATAAGGACAAACGAGTAGTGTCGTGTAATTGAAATCTATCAATTGTACTTTAATTGCAAAAGGAATAGACATTTTTACAGTAACGATTGATGGTTTTGTAGAATAAGAATGTTTTGTTAAGATGTTATTTTATTAAAAATCTCTGGTACCTAAGACAAAAGAGCGGCGTTGAGTTTCGCCACTCAACATGCAATGTCTGGATTTCGGGTGAAAGTGGAAAAACTATTATTGTATTATTACACTAGGTTCCCTCTGAATACCCTGTTATGCAGGAAAAAGCGTGAAGCTGTATACTTAAAATAAAAAAAATTGGTATTTTTTATTGATTGGTTAAATCATCACTCTTAGACTTTTGTAGTCAAATATTCCAACATATACGTCTTTCCCTTATAGTAAGGTTGAAGTTGTATTCAGACGTTCAAGCTAAGTATTAAATTCATTAAATAACAAAATCAAAATATATACAATATTCATGTATTAAGAAAAGGTGACTGATCTGACTGAAGAGTTAAATTATTAAACTAAAATTAATCGATAGAATTGAAGTTAAATTCTTCATTCCACACAAGTCGGGGCAAGTTTCTAGTAAAATATAAATTAGTACCTAATCTTGGACCTCAATAAAAGTGTAGGATTGAACTCTCATGGGAGTTACAAGTAAATAATAAAGTACACACTTTGAGAAAACATATTACCGTCTATAAGGTTTCAACAAACTTTCTCCGATATTGCCTCTGTGTTTATTTTATGAACAATACCAAAAATGGTTTCTGGAAAGATTTCATTTATAGTAAGTTTAATTCTCAATAACTTTACGTGCAGTTTCCTATACATATAAGTACATATATTATGGGAGTTATGCAAACTGTAGGAATAAGACTTAGATCGCGTGACCTGTTAAAGCTTAAAAAGAGTAAAAATGTTGTAAATAGAAAAAAAATTAGCTTTACACTGTTTCCCGCATAGCACGATTGGCAGGCAAACCTCGTGTTAAGACACTCCATTCTCCATTTCCACCCGAATCCCAGACATTGCTTATTGCGAGGCGGGAGACTCAACGCCGCGCTTTGTCTAAAATTATTTGTTATTATTAAAATGTTAGGAAGTGTTAGTAACATTTGACTACGGACGCCTGTAAAGTATATCTTAAAAGATTTTTAAAATTTTATATCTATATCTTTATATAGGCGAGTACAAAATTTGCCCTCTTGTACCCTCAAAATACAGGTATTTATAGATACTGTTATGTGACTACCGATACCCGTTTAGCCTATTCGTAGTTTTGTGGTTAGATAGTTATCGGAATTGTTCAGGCTTTTGACTGTACGTTACGATTAACGACTGTAGTTGACGTTACATCGACTAGGTTGCTTATTCAAAGCGAATGTTCCCCTGAAGGTTGATTCTACTAACTGTATGTGATATCTGATATCACATACACTTACCTACAACAAATTAGTGATTAATTTAGGATATGTACCGAATTTGTCATCACATTACATTTTTAAATGTATATTAATTTAAATAAATTACTTTAAATTTTATACGAAATTTCATTAGTAATTAATATATCAAGAGTACGAATGAAAAATTAAAATATAATAGGATCTATTGTTTTTGCAATTTTAACACATTTTAAATGAAATATAGACCTGTCGACCTACTACAGGATATTGTAGCGTCCATGTAGTTCCAGTTCTGGTTTTAACATTGAAATATAACAAATAATTTCCACTAAACAAAATTAATTCGATTACAGTTATAAGTAGATTTCTCATTTAATGTTGAGATTCAATTAAAATAATTTTCTTTAGAATATCATGTACAAAACGCCTACAAAGTTAAATAGGTTGTGAAAATTAAAATGCTTGATCCTAAAATTTCACGCCTAACCGAGGTCAGAGTCGGAGGCTGCAAAATTTTGGGGCGCTTAATGTTTACCAACCGCATAATACTGTAATAACGTCCAGTTCTAATGCTCATTACATTCATGGAAATACAAAATGTTGCAAAAATTGCGGGGAGAATGTCGACTTTGTAAATACAATTATTATAATTTTTATAAATACGTATGTAATATCAGTATTGTGGTGCCATGGAGTGGAATTTGTTTGAGTGAATGTTAGTGGTGTGAGTTCAAATTTCATTCTTAAAATTTTGTATAAGTATACTATACTATCTGTGCCGTTGCCTGTTGTTGTGTAGCTGTTAAGAAAATTTCCGTAAAAGACACAAAATGTACAATTTTTCTCAAAAAATCGAAAAATAGAGAATATCATATATGTATATTTACATATATGTTACGACTATGTTTTTAGCTATAAAATTAACAAAAATATATAATATTAATTCAAGCACACTTCTATACTTTGACATTCTGTAAAATTTGAATACATATTAAATTAAAATTAAAAGTATTGTCCACAAACAAGAAAAAAATTTTAATCTAAAAAACCTATTTTTTGAAAATAAAAATTATAAAAAGGAAACTATTTCGCGTATGCGCGTATTTTCAAAATATACTAGTATGATTGAAATTGTAACGACCAAATATCTTGCTAGTTTCGATTACAGAGAACAACTACGCCTTCAAGACATATGAGATGAATGAGATTACGAGTACATAGATAAAGTAGAATAATTACTAAATAAATATTGTAGTACCCATTACCCAAATCTTCTGACATTTACAACCCGTAATTGGCTTTTTGTATCCTTCCCATATGAAGGTATATATTTTAACAAAGGCTCAGAAAAATTACGGTAATGTGTTTCACCTAATTTTTATTACATTACAAAAAATAAATTTACGTCGTAATTCTAATTATGAGTACAAAATAGAGAGAATTAAATATATACTCGTATGTAATTGGACCAAGTTAAGGCTTTACAAATGTAATTTTAAGGGTTATAAACAAAATTAAATTAAAAAAAAATGTTATAAAAAGTTTACTACAAAAGCTAGGTAGACATTGACATTTGTTAAACACTTACAGATATACCTACATATTTCTAAAGTGGTTATTTTTAAAGTGACATTTAAAATATATATATTTAAATTTCTCCACGATATAATATAGTTCTAAGTATATATTATTAAGCATTGTGCCAAGATAAGTCTAATATAACATAAAGGATGTCCATTACCGAAAATTATTTCGACGTAGCCGGATGAAGAACACATGGCTAAGCGCTCTGCGCTTGGACGGTTTCCAAGAGGCGCTGGTTCGAATCCCGCCGCGTTCAATTTTTTATACGTTTTATCTAAAAATGTGTTCTATAAAAATGTTACAAACAAGTATATTTTGTTTGAAGATCGTACTCACTATACTAACTTCTAAACCAGCATTCTCACCATTTATATATCTCAAAATGAGTAATTAGCATTTGTTTTAGCATTTTGACATTACGCTTGTATTTATTTTACCAACAAAATTTTAACAGAAGTAAACAATTGTCGTTAATTGTATAAATTAGTTTCTTGCTATTAACAATATAATTAAGCAGATAAGATGATGTAGATTCATTTTGAAGAGTAAATCTTATTAGTCCCTATTTCAAACATAAAGATTTCAAGCAAATTAAAGCAATTTTCAATTGCTGAAGGCTACTATTAAATTGATAAATTTTTGTAAGTAGATTGGTAGATAGTTTGTAATTTTGATTGGTCTTCTTTAAAGAATATATTAAATTATAAACGAATAGATGTATACAAATTGTATTTTATTGTTATCGTAAAGTTACACAAAAAATTTGCTTCGCATTATATCTCTATAAAAAGGACGCTAACATTTTATTACTTTTAAGATTTATATTGTAAAGTTCGGGGCTTGCATCTTATATAAAGTATTAACAGTCTTGTTTGCTGTTTTGTTTCGATGTTGAGACATAACTTTACGTATGAATTTTATATTTACAATAAATATAATAAAATTTACTGTTATTAAAACCTTTATGTTGAATATGGAGTTTATACTTTATATTTAAAAAGTAATAATGTATATTTGTCTTATTTACAGTAATGGTTCAAGAAATCATAAGGAAAGAAGCATATCTTTTGTGTTATATTATGATTTTTAAAGCATTCCTAAAACGTTTAAGGGGCAATATGGAAAATAGGCAATATCGCGTCCAGATGAATCCTTTGACAAAATATAATTTATTCATGTACCCACTAAAGTTCACTTTGTACATATACGAGTATATCTATTTTAAAACTTGTTTTAACTTTAGTTAACGATATTTTGTTTTTGATGTTCACGTCATTACAGGGAAATAATCTACACATATAATAAAAATGTAACTGAACGCTGTCTGTATATTTAAGATATATAAGAAAAAATATAATTGGACCTGTTTGTCTGTGCGTGCACGCTTATCTCAGAAATAGCTAAACCGATTTAAATGCAGTTCTGACTATTGTTTTTTATTAAACTGACATTCGTTAAATGTTTATAAATTAAAAAGTTACAGCCATTTAAATTTAATTTAAGTTCGAATGCGGGCGCGTAAAAAAATTAAATAGTTACAGATGTAAAGCGACACAGGCAAAACCGCAAGCGGGTATATAGCATTTAAATTAACTACATATTAGAACATTTTATACTGATTTGAAATACTTCTATAATAGTCTGACTGAATTTGAAGCACTAACTGTTTGACACATTCGAACTGGACCGCAGCGAAGTAAGGCAACATTTCAAATAAAATATATTCCACGATATTCTCTTATTCGTATTTTACAATGCGGCATTCATTTATCCTATTGACAACTAAATGAACTTTTATGTTACTGTATAATATAACAGACACCACACGTGTCTGAACTTTCAGCCTTGGCTTAATGTATAAAACTTTTTATGAAATTATACTATACAGTGAAATACCTGGAGGTGTTATTAGAGTGCTCTATATTCAGCTTCAAAGTGCAAGTCGTGATGCCACAGACGTTCGCTCAGTAAGTACCATACAAAAAAGAAAGCCTATATACATCCTATATGTAGTAGGATGTATGTAAGCTTTATATGTAGGCGGTATACCGCAACTTTACTTGCTAAGTCTATAAAAGTGAAATTCTCTTCGAGTGTTCCCCTATACACCCTGCCAAATTTTTATAATTAACGGCCAGTACTTTTAACTGTGTGTCAATGTCAGTTGGTCAATGAGTAACGCAAAAGTATAAGTATTATATATATAAATATATACTGGCTGTGCCCGCGATTTCGTCCGCGTTGAACTTTAGAATAAAAGTCTAAGTGACTCCTTATTCAGATATCCGCCTGTAAATGTCTCATCAAAATCGGTACAGCCGTTCCAGAGATTAGATTATTAACAGACAGACAATAATTGTAAAAATGTTATTTTGGTATATGTACCGCATATGCATTTACATATGCATTTTGTGCAAATATTGATATGTACTTTAATATCGTAATACATTCTATCATCAATTAAAGACATTTTATGGCAATTTTTTTTACACCTTGGGTTATATATTATTCAACTTTTACTAAGTATCCCTAAATGTTTCTAGAAACAAATATAGCCTATGCTACTCGGATGGAACTTTCTATTGGAAAGAATTTTGAAAAATGTCTGTAGTATTTTTTGAATTAAATCGAAAGAAATAATCTTTCTGCTTTTATAATATTAGTAAAATGAGATATCACTGAAATCATTTTTTTAAAAATTACTTCGGAACACAAAACCGTTGAGTACGGAGCGTACGCGTTCGGGGTCTGTGTATGGCATGGTACCCCGCAGAGCTGCCTTCCCGCACTTGACCACAACTTCGTTGCGGGCTTATTTCAAAACTATGATATCTCCAAAGACTTTAATTGAAATCAAATAATCTAAAAAGCAATTTCGTTCAAAATTAAATACTTTCGATAAATAACGTTTTTTTTTAATAACGATTAGTTTCATGCTAATAAAAAGACCTTCGCAAATAATACATTATTTTAGAACTAATTAAGGAAAAAGATTATACTGGGTAGACCTTAAGCGATAGACATATATCATCAAGGACTTTTTAAGGACTTTTAGAGGGGAATAATTCAGTCATACATGATATTTACCTAACTTTAAACGTTTAAGCAGCGTCATCAACGGAAGATGTCCAGTAGTCTCTGTTCTACCAAAAAAGAAAAAGTAACTATATATATAAAGTAACTATATGCATTAAAAATGAGATATACCAAAGTTTCATGCTTTAACATTTTTTTATTATTAAGAAAATAGTTTTAGTAAGTATTTTTTTTAATACTACAAAGCCTAGCTTAAGTCTATATTTGAAAATTGAGTTTGGTTCTACGAAAGTTTCCATTGTAAGCATATAATTAAGTGTAGCGTCTGCAAGCTGTCTGTAAAATAGACAAAAAAAAGTACTGAGTGAGTGAGGTTTTCTAAAAGTTTATTACACTCAAGAGCGAGAGTGATACGTAAAGATAAAAAAACAATAAAACAATGAAATTAAAGCTCAACTATATTCAACTTTACAATGATAAAATCTTATTTAAGAGAAATGTATTCAAATTTCAACATTTAGTGTACCCTCAGACGATCAATTACCATAATAATGTAGGAAGTTACTCAAATTAAGAAAATTGCGTAATTTATTATAAAATTGGACCCAAGTGAAAGTTTGTAACAATAATGTAAGATTAATACGAGTTCATAAACGCAATTCGCAGGTTAAGATCAATTTAAGTAAAGCGCCTATTCCAAAACTTCAATTAGTTAAAAACAAAAGGTACATTTCAGTATAAATTTCTGCCTTATATTAAATGTGGGTATAAAGATAAAGTTCCATTTTCTGTTTTCTACCAGAATAATGGCACCATTAGATATTGGTAAATTCGTAAGTGCTTTTGGACTGGAAATAATAAAAGGATATTACTTGAAAAGTATAACAAAAATAACGTGAATTAAACTAGATAGCGTTTATAATGTTTCTCAGTATTTTTTTAGACGATTTTTTATTGCAATATCGTAGCTAAAAGTATGTATGTATTATATACAAGCCTACAATTGCCTACCTGCTTTGCGTTACTATTACTAATTTGTGAATAGATATGCTATTAAAATTTTGAGTTGTTAATGAAATGTAATATTTTAATGTTTGTACGAAAAGAAGAGACGATAATAAAAAAAACATAAAAACGACAACTCATGTATTGATGCTCAAGTCCCATATTAACTTGAACTTTGAAAACTTATTGTTTCTAAACATTTCTGAATTAGTTAGAAGCGTCTTATAGATTGAATATCACCGTAGCTCTATATCGTTATACATTAATGTTTTACTTTTAAGATTTGTCTTGCCTTTAGAACTGACTTTTTAGAATTCGTTAATTGTTAATATTAGTAATTTTCTCAAAGTACCACCTATCCATAATAATACCCGCTTATTTAATATAAAAGCAATTTCTTTTTCCCGCATAGCAGGGTAGTCAGTAAGAACCTTGTGTCAAGACACTCCTTTGTTTATTTTCCGACCGAATCCGAGACGTTCAGTGGGTCATTAGAGTGGAGAAATGAAAAAAATTGAAATATAATTATTACCCCGAGTGGTAATCGAGCCCACCATCGCGTATACAGTCAGACATTGTTCCACTGCGCCACGATGGATTTTATTCAATTTCTAATTTTATAGTATTTTCAAATAAATTGAAAGTACGTGTAATTTCTTATTTATAACATAACGTGTACGTATACTTTGGAGTTGAAGTACATAGAGAGAATTAATATATTATTTTAGACTAAATTTAGTAAGAGAACAAGGAGCAAGGGGAATATTCCTCATAGTTTTCAAAGATAGCCATGCCAATAAAACATATTCATTCACGCTCTCTTTACCCTAAATAATTGACAAGTTTTATTTAGCTATACTAAAGTGTGAAGATGAAGATTTTATATATATATATATATATATATATATATATATATATATATATATATAGTATATAGTAGCTAATAGTAGCTAATAGTTTTATTAGTAACTAAATAAGTCATTCAAACTATAAAACCTGGGATATGGATCTGTTATACATATATTACATACACACAAACCGTTTCTTGATAATTCATACGATATCATAAACTATAAAGGTTAATATTATTTTCAATCAAATTGTTTGGCATAAAAAAAACTCTATATTAAATACATTGATTTGAAATTTCACGCATAAGCGAATTTGGTTTTTTCCCCAAAGTGTATGTGGCTTTTTCCTGACTAATAGTTTTGTCGAAAATCACCAATCGAAAGCCGGGTTATTTTACGCTTAATGGATATATTTTATTTATCGCCGCCGTTCATATATGAATACTTGAATTTACTTTATGTTTTAGTATAAGGTTTTGGTATTATATTTGATTACAATATGTAATGAATATGTCCTTTTTCCATATTTACGTTTCAGTTACTGATTGTCTGGCAGTAGATGAACGACAAATGACTTTTTTTTGTGAATTATTAATGACAATGTTTGCTGAGTTGTCCACAACTCTGTACTTTCCGATAAATCTACTACTAATACAGTATTATATATTGATATAAACAAACTTCTAGGCCAATGTTCTTTTTCTACCGATCTCATTTGAATCATGACAGGTATTTTACACATTTACCTTAATCTAAAGCTAAGATAAAAAAGTTTTTATATTACAGAACTTTTTTTTATAAATATATACAATATGAATGAGTTTATAGAATAAAAACATGAGAAAGTGTCACGCAGTATCATATTCGACACTGATTGAAGAAATATATGCTATGCAGTGTATTACTGTCAGAACTCATATTTCACAAAATAATACCTGTCCCTTTATTTCTTATTATAAATGTGAAAACCAAGAATAAAATATGAAAAATATTCTCAAACATTTATAAAAATAACACGCATAGCTTTACACTTTTTTCGCATAGATATAAAAAGCTGCAAAAATATTTTATGCATCTTACTTTTCAACCGAAATGAACACATTAAATGTTGCATCTTACACTTTCGACTAAACAATATATCACTAGAGCGTCCGCTGTATGAATGAAATTGCTGAAAAGAATGAATGAAATGAATGAAAATGCTGAATGTAACTAATTTAAATATACCATTGCTCTGATTGGAAATCGAACCTGTAACCATCGTGCTCACCGTCAGATGCTGTCCATTTGGGTCATCATCGCTTTGGAAATTTAATATATAAAAATATTTTAAAGTAATGCCTATATCAAAGTAGTTTCCAATGTAAGTTAAATTTTTGAATCGTTTACTAAAGCATTTTCCTCGTGCACTTCGCTGTCACTAGGAATAGCGTACTTATCTGCGCTTTTAACCGTTTATTTAACCAAGGTAAGTGTGTTTGCAGTGTTCAGGTTCTAGATGCGTTTTAAATGTGCCTTGTATTTGTTGCTTATAAAAGAAAGTATTTTCAGTCAACTTTTGTTTCTTAAAGCGTTTAAATAAAATTATGATAATTTATGAATATTTTAAATAAATATAAAGTATAACTCTAAAACTTAACACTTGAAAATAATAAAAAACCTATAAAAAATTGAACGTAGAAGGATTTGAAGCCGCGCATCTTGAATATATTTTAAAAGGCGAAGGTTCTGCGCTGAGTTTTCTGGACTAGTCATTTAATTTTTATTGAAAGTCCTATCAATGTAATAAATATGTTATTTTCTTTTTGGTTTTCATTTTTGCTGGTAATTTTATCTGCTTATGTTTTCAAAAATTTTCTTTTATATCATCACTCAACAAAAGTATATTAGAGAAGCATGGTTTATCTGCCTATACTCGTAAGTGGAATAACACCATGTAACATAATGTTGATGTATAATATTTTATGGGTATGTTATGTGTTTATTATGTTGGCAGACCTTATTGGCAAATAAGTTCCATATTGATGAAATAAAATTATATAATATAATTTGTGAAACCAGATGCTAAATATCCACGTAAACAAAAAATATAAATGGAAAAGTTTGTAAAAATTAAACTCAACTGAGGTAATATTCAAGAACTGTTAACGGGTGAAGAGGTTGTTCAAATAACGGAACGTTTCAGTAAATTAAACAGTATTCTTAACTTTACACATTTGTTAGTTGTTTTCAAGTTAAAGAAAACTCTAGTAAAGTTATTTTTTAAATAAGGCCTCCATATATTAAAAGGTATACAAGCTGGTAATATTATAGTCTTTTATACTTTTTTTTCCTAAAAATTTTGTTTTAACGCATGACTATGCGATATATATTTCATGTACTTATATTTTTTAAGTACCTTTTTGAGTTTAGTTATGTTATGTGTGTGGTTATTGTGGCGCAGTGGGGCCGCGTCTGTTTGCATTCGAAACAAGCTGTGGGTTCGATTCCACTAGAAGGTATGATTATAATCAAAATATTTTTACTTCTTCGCTCTGGTAAACAAGCCAAAGCGGCGTTGAGTGCCGTCACTCAACACGCAATGTCTCAAATTCAGGAAATAAATGGAAAACGGAGTGTTTAAACACTGGGTTCTCAGGTTCTCTCTGACTACCCTGGTATGCAGAAAAAGGCGTGAAATAAAATGAATCTTCTACAAGTCTATCAGTTTGTAAGAAGTTAGTATACTTTTAAAATAAATTTCTAATAAAATCAAATCAAACAAGTCTTTTCGAGCTATGCCAATAAAAATCTCGTTAAGGTCCAATGAAGTTTATATGAGAATGAAAATTTTAACATTACTTTGTTCTCAAATTTAATTTACGGCCTTACGACTTTCTATGAAAGTATTTCGTTTTGTGGATTACCACAACATCGTAACAGATTCAATAAAGCATTTTTATTGCTCCATCTGTTATATACCTTAATCTTCAGACGATACGTTTATTGTTTAAAAATAGAATAAAAATATTTTTTTTGTTATTGTAATAATAAACAATTTTAAATAATTTTTCATGTTCATGTTTTTTTCAGCTTCACGCCTTATCCCGTGTAGCAGAGTAGGCAGAGAGAACCCAGTGTCATGCCACTCCGTTCTCGTCTTTCCGCCTGAATTATTAATTAATTATTATGTATTTTGCTACAAAACATTTTCTTAAAATTCTATGAAACAATATAAATAATGTAAAAAAATAATATTTGTTTATATTTATTTATTGTTATTATATTTATATTTTTTAATCTTTATTTGTTATTATACGTAGATTTTGAAGTTTAGATTTACTTGTTCTTATAGATTGTAATACTACTCAATCCGGAGAAACTTTGGATTGCTTTTTTTCATAAATTGTGCTGACGGAGAAGTATAAAATTTGGCAAAGCTAAAGTATTTATGGTAATGAAGCGCTGAAGACTAATATTTCTTATAATAAGCCATCAAAAATAAATTAATTAAATTAAATATATATTTTACCTACACTATGTGTTGTTTATATAAAGTGACATACACAAGTATAAATAGACATTGCTAAGACAACGGGATATCTATTTTATTTCTGAAATCTATCTAGTCTGAAGATACCACTATGACGTTCGGAATCGTATTTGCCAAATATTTCTTACAGATAAATTTGGCGTATCTAATACGAGGGGACTTTGACGTTGACCGATAGGTATCTTATTTTTGATTGCGTTGGATATTTGGTGTCGGAAATTGAATAAAGCTTATGCTACAGTGTGATTCGTCTAGCTTTGAATTGTGTATGAAAGCAATATTGTATCTTTTATCGTCCATTTGGTAATATGATTTGAGAATATACGATAAATTAAGTTCTTGTGTTTATATGTACGAAATGAGTATGTACAGTGTCTGAATTTACTTTTATTAATATGTATTTCTTTTGCAGCTTCACGCTTTATCGCATGGGAGGGTAGTCAGAGAGCACCTAGTGTCAAGACACTCCGTTCTTTATTTATAGCCTGAAATCGAGACTGCGTGTTCAGTGGCAGAACTCAACACCGCGCTTTTTCTTAGGTACCAGTGCGGAGAAATGAAAATATTTAAATATTCCCTCAAGTCAGAATTGAACCCTCAGCGTGTTTAGAGTTTAGTGAGATACACTAAATATCATAATTAAATTATAAAGTATACAATTTTAAAGAAGTTATTACATTGTAATTTCTAATGGCGCCAAGTAATTTAAAAATTTAAAAAATGTAATGTGTAAAATGGATTTGTATAAAAAAATTATTAAATTAATCAAATGATGTATATCAAGTTAATTTTTATAGAAATTTCGTACTCAATCATTTATTCGCAAGTGAAAGGGAAATAATATCAATTGTCACTGAATTCTTATGAACTGTACATTCCAATTTCAAAGGCGATGTAGTCAGGAAAATTATTAGGTTATATCCCGAAGTAACGGGCGAAATATCTATAAACGTATTGTACTGTGAAGTAATGACATTGGCGTATATTTTTTATACGAAATACAATGCTGGCTGGATACATGCTTGACAGTTTGTTCGTTTTGCAGTTATTTTAAATAACAACAAAATTGAATTTTGAAACTAAGATATCATATATTTTTTATTACTGTATTATATGTCTCGCTGCCTATCCATCATTAAATTCTCCACTTTTCTCCAATTTTAGTGAATTCGAACGTAGAAATAAAACATTCCCATAAGTAAAAGTCGAGCCTACAACCGCCGTGTCAGTCTATTAGTAGGTTGGCATCCAAACACCTCATAAACGTATATTTAATAATATTAAAAATAAATATTTTTATACATAAATATTTTTACACATAAAAAAAACCATATAGCATTGTCAACGCCTTTGCTGTCAAAAGTAGTTGAGAAGTGAGTCCACATTTATCAAATTACGCTTGACCGGATATGGAGACTAAAAATATGTGAGACTTCGTTATCAATGTGACATATATATTATACACGTTCAAATAAAGAAGGCGTACGGTATATAAGAATTGAGAGCATTTTTATATATTAGTTTTTTAGCGAATTCATTCACACAATTTGTAAAGCGTTAAATAAGGATTAGGTAAATACTAATTCGATGTTACTGATTATATATGTAATACATATAACAATATTTTTAATATATTAATTGAAATAAAATATCACTTCTTTTGAAAACTGGACTTGGACTATTTTATTTAGATGCAATACGTACGGTTAGCAGTACGATTAGAGTTTGTGAGAATTCTTTAATTACTTATTGCTAATTGATTGAAGTTATAATTAGAAGGACTTACAATAAATTTATAATTCAAGGAAGCTTATAATATCTATTTATTAAACATTTATATGCAAGAACAAAACTACACTACGCCTAGAACTATTAGTAAATACATTTTTATAATACCTTTAAAATATTTATGACTTGTTCTGAATGTGTTCCGACGTAGATGTAAACGAATATTTAAGTTAACTTTCATGTACAAAAAAAACTTTTCATTTATAGAAAAATATCTTATTGGGTATATTATATTTAAAGGGATTATTTTTTTGGTATTAAACATGACATCTACACGGTACATTTAACACAAAAATAAAACGGAACAACACCTCTAATATTAATTAAATAACTACATTAGACGAAGAAATTCCAAGTAAAGTTTTTATACCTATAAGAAAGGTTAATTAAGGCATATCTCTATTAGATACCATATTGCCATTTAATATGATGTGACTTCTAATTAAATTACTATATATATAAATATATATAAATATTCATAATTTAGCTCTCGAGTTCTTTGGGGTAAGTAGATTTATTTTAGGGACGTGGTTCTCCGTATTTCAGTCGTTCTTCCCATAAGAACAGCAGTACCCAGAAATATAAAAATTACATATTCGAACAATTCGGACCAATTCGAACCTACAATCATCCCGTTCAGGAAATCACGTCATTTTAGCCACGAGGTAGCTATTAAGTTCGTTGTTTTTTACATGAATGGACTAACAATTATGACCAAATTCATGGCCAAATGAATCTATTAATCAAATTATAATGGTCATACAATAAATAACGTATTATGATGTATTGCCATTTCATAATGTATTACTGTTAATTAAGTTCGCATCAACTTTTGTTTATCAACCGTTGCAATAGGGTCACTATGTTGTATTTGAATAAACTTTAAATATAAGCTTTTTTTTTCAAAAGGAAATAAATTGGACTATTAGCGTTTTACCGAAGAAAATGCCGTACAATTAACTCGTTTGGTTTCCATATTGCTCCTGAGCTTGAGCCTGAGTTAATAAAAGAGTACTTTTTTATTAAATTTTGTTATGTAAATTTTCAATATGTATTTAAGTAAGGTATTTTATAATACCTATAGTGATCACAAAAGATTTTACTACGTAAAATGTAGTTGCTTAAATCGTTTTATTAAAGCCAAAAGTATTCACAGAGTCCTTTCATTCTACTACATTGTTATAGTATAAAATATAAAATATTTCCACGCTTTATTCTTAAGCTTTCTCGAGCCATTTATAACAAGCGAGTGTATCCTGATATATGGCTTTCGTAAGTTGAAGCTTTCTTAGAAATTTACCTGTTCATATGAAATTTTAATGCAGGCATGTCAAATGCTCCATGACGTGCAGCTTATATTAACTATTTTATATATTGACGCCATTGCGGCTGGGGCTTCGAAATTTTATCATTTTGTAATTGTAATTCTGTAAAGTTGTTTACAAATGTAGCAAAAGTACGTTTTAATAATTTTTTTATTACATTACCAGTTTTTTTTCATAATACTTCAAGTTAATGTTTATTTTTCAGTAATACAAAATGTTATTGTTTAAAACAATAATTGATTTTATACATATAATAACTTTCATATTAATATAAGTGCCTGTTAATATATACACATTAGTATCCCTCAAAGTGATTTGGACCATGTCCAAAGATGTATTCATTACACTTAATCAGATTGCTATGGACGAAATTGTTTTCGCGATATATATTAGTCTAGGTCCTCTTCAAACAACAACAAAATGTATGTATGTAATGTATGCCATCTTATTTTTATAATCATCTTTATTTAGAACTAAAATCAAATTAATTATAGAACGATCGGTTAGTCTAGTCCAAATCCTAGTCAGTTCTTGGTAATTTGTCAATATTATCCTGCTGGGTGGTAAAACCTCGAAGCTATATAAATAATACTTATTAAACACACTACTTAATTACTTTAAAAAAATAAAAGCAATGTTTTGATCCATAATTTTGTATCCCATTAAAATATGTAGCTATATGGCGACCATATTTAATCTGGCATGTTGGTAGCATCTGTTTGGAGTCGCTTATCGCTGCACTGTGCATTGGCTAATTTCATTTAAAGTTTACACAGCGGAAAATAAATATAATTTCGAATGAACATTGAAACGTAGGGGTTAATTATGTTATTTCGTTATGATTTTAATCATCCAGCTGTGTATTTTGGTGTATAATTAAATTAAAAACTCTTGTTATTTCAAAAATATGGGGATGTTATGAGAATGATTTGTTCTAACAAAAAATAATATTATCAACGTCTGCTTAAATTATTATTACACTTGTTATTGCAAAACTGAAATGTTTGTAAATATCTTTGAACAATTTTGCACTTTTGAAATGAGTGAACTAAAAAAAATATTTTTTTAATTGGTGTAATTATTTGATTTTTGTTTTATGAGTATATTATACAATACTTGTAGTTGTCTCTAATACTCTCATGCATTAGTTATAAGCAAATACCACGAACAATTTGTGAAAAGAATTTAAAATAAAACATTTAAATTTGTAGAAATTTAATTTAAATTACAAAAAGCTTAAGATTATTGCGGATAAGATTGTCTACTCAAAAGTTACAACTTTTTTAATATCTCACAACCCCTTTTGCATGTAAATAATGTGGTAAAGCCTTATTACGTATATAAGACATGCAATTAACATTTATATTCAAAACTTTTCTTTATTTTTATAGTAACAGACAAGAAAATACTAAGTAATTATATTAAATTTTCACGTATAAGATACTTATTTTTTCTGTGAAATGCTGTTTGAGCATTTTATTTAATATACAATTAAATTCGTTATAAACAGTATTAAAGTCTAGCAAAAGTTATTAAAAATTGAGAAACTTTATTAAGGCTTACTACATACGGGAACAGTGATAACCATTTTACGTGTAGCGTTAAAGGTTATATAAACCGTAAAGTAAAATAACTTGAAGACTTTTAAGGTTAATAAAAGACGTCTAAAGTTAATACGATAGTGTAATAAAAAGGCGCAAGGACATGCTATTTTAAACTTTACCCACACAACTGGTAGACTTAGAGATTTTCCAGACTTAGGCAATTTCGCATGAGATTTGAGTTATGCGCGGTTTGTATCAAGATTTGAATGCAATTTGTTTAATTCTTGAAGCCCTTACTTGCATTTTCGTATAGTATTTTTTTATATATCTATTTTTAACAGTCAATCACTTTTTGAAATGAAACTATTTTAACCGGATTAATCGCCTATAATTTTGGTATTCGAAAACACATTTTAGAACGTCGGACTATCTACCTGCGACCACGGACTACTGCAAAGTGTTCGAAACAGTTCGTCGGGACGTACCCGAATTATACGCGATTAATCCGGTTAAAATAGTTTCATTTCAAAAAGTGTAATAATCGTGAAAATCAAAGAATCACTTGTTGAAATTTTTACAGAAAAAAATCATGTATTATTTGGTAACCGATTCAAAAAGTTAAATGAATCCGTGGGCGACCCAATATTGTAGCTATGTTCTTTTAAGTCAGGCTAAAATCTTAAGTTAATAGTGCTAAAGTGCTTTACGTTCAATGCAATCCGCGTTGGTTCTTTTAGGTACTTAACTTAGTAATTAATAGGGTTATCCAATTAATAGAGAAATTTATTTACGGAAAGTCTAATTGCGTCGGAAGGCTGAGTACATACTCGTGAAGACTAGGGGCCTGTTAATGAGTGAACCTCTTAAGAGTTGAACGCGGCCGGCTATTCTTTTACATTCGTTTACTTTTTTTTTTAATTTGTAAATTATTTTTGGTTGAAAATTTTTGATGCCTTGTTTTTAATTTTATTTTTTATCTTTCTTTTATTTTTATTTAAAATAATTTACGAAAAGCGCAAAGAAAATGATTCAAGATTTCGATTATATAAATATATATACATATCTACACCGCGTAATGCATTATTCATATATTAGTCAGAGACAGAATCTAGTGTCCACTGTCCGATCGATATCGAGACATTGCGTATTGAGTGGCGGAACTCAACGCCGCGCTTTGTCTTAACAGAGTGGACAAAATAAAAGTAATTTAACCAAAAAAACTTCCTCAAGTGACAATCGAATTCACAACCAATCGTGTTTATAATCAGACGCTGTCCCACAACGCCACGAAGACCTGTAACCCTATTTTATATTTATAAAATTATCGCAAGCTTTCTCGTAAGGAAGAAAATTGTCACGTAATGTAGAAATTTGAGTTGTCTAGTGCTTGGCTTGGCTAGTAACAATGTCGCTAGTGTTTCACTTCTATCGTAAAACAACGCGTCAACCGCACTTAAGAGTGCATTTTATTTGATATCGGAAAGTATACAGTAACAAAGGCGACTAGTATTTTTACAAGTAATAAAGGAAATGGACTTCTAATATAACAAGAAATGGAATGTAAGTGTATATTTTATGGATTTACTTTAAAATGGAATTCCTTCGACAATATTTTTGAAATTTTCTAGTTATTTTTCAACTACATCTATTAAAATGAATTAAAGTTCATTTTTAAACATATATAAGCAATATACAACGCAAGATCTTCAATGTCTTAAAAAACAGCTTCATACTTTTTCTAGTAGAAACTATTCCAGTAGAAGAGAACCTAGTGTCAAGAAATGCCGTTATCGAAATTGAAATCGAATCGAAATCGAAACGTCTTAATTTTTTGAAATATATTAGAAGAAAATGTTTTTCTAAAATTATGCACCATATCAGCAACATCTGACGTCACCAGATATTTATTTCAAGAGGATCCTAATTTTGAAAAAAGTTATCTGAAGTATACTGAACGATTTCATTATGTATATATCTAGTTTTACTTATATAAAATAATATTTGAACAATAAGCAATTTTTTTTTTATTTTAGATAAAATACTCTAATAGATTTCATAGAAGACTAGAAGGTTCGGGGAAACGGTGAAAAAATCCGTTCAAATAACGAATGAAAATTGAAAAAGATTTAAAAATAAAATATTGCATACAAAGAATTTCATGCTATAGCGTGAAAGTTGTGTAGATTTATTTTGAACTAAGCATAACCACTACTAACTCCAATTTATATTTATACTTTTGAATTTCGAATTGAATTCTGAGTAAATCCTTTTTATTATTTTAAACTGAAAGAATTAGACAAATGAAGATTTAAAGAATAATGCCTTATTGGCAGCAAATATACACATATCACAAATTTATGTAGGCGGTGCCGTTTTAATTGTATTTGTACGGGCTGAATGTGCCTTATAAATTTTGCACCGTTTTAATTCGTTAACGTGAAATTATTCTATTTAAAATTTAAATTATGATACACGCCTTGGTTGGAATTTTATTTGGCGTAATGTTATCACTCTTTCTTTCTTTATTCACTACGTGCTTAGTCTTTAAAAGAAATAACTCGTTAAATTTTATATAAATTATAATCTTATAATAAATTATATTAATCTTATTATCATATAATTTCAGACTACGCGAGGCCTAGGGTTCCGCCACTCAACATTTAATTATTTCGAATTTAGACGTAAAGTGGAGACCGGAGTGTCTTTACACTAAGTTCTTTCTGCCTCTTTTGGCACGCGAGATAAAACGTGAAGCTGTTTAGTTTTGTTCTTTTTTTATATTATCAAATATGATAGTTACTCAATCCTTCGTCCTCATATATAAATATATTAGAATTTCAATATTTCGTACTACTCGTATTTATATTTGGATATCGATACCAAAAATGATTTTACAATTTCAAATCGAATTACAAATTCAAAATAACTACGTCTATATTATATTTGATTATAATTATATTTAAAATATTGTAGTATTGAAATATAAATGTCTAATAGAAGCGTTTATTTTTTTGAATAGATTTTCTTTCATTCATACGCCCTGTAATATTTTTCCCCAACGAATTGATGTAATGAGCAATCTTCCTTCTTTAAAATTAAAATAAACCTTTTCGTGATCATTGAACCTGCAATTTTTAATCAATACACTCTTTTCGTTATTTTGCTGAAGTAAATAAAAAATAAAAACAGGTTGTAAAAATAAGCTCTTATATCGATAGCTAGAATATTTATGGCGCTTGTCGTATTTGTTTTGTTTTAAGGCAGATTTTGTTACGATACCAACAGAGAAGTTGTTTATTAAGAAAATTTCTCAAAATATTATATAAATGAAATCTTAAATAAATAGCTAAAACATATATACGGTTATAAAACTCTTCTGTTTCTCTGACTGTATAACTGACGTTAAACTACTGGTTGTAGTTTAATTGGTGCTAAGCAAAAACAAATGAGATTTTACGGTTTCCGAGTTAAAACTGGCCGACTTTGCTTACTCGAAAAATAAAACTACTAACATTGTGGGCGACACGTAGTAAAATAAAATACTACCTAAAAATAAAATGAAAACAAATAAATAGTGAAATTTATTAATCACTTTTGCACGTGATTACGCCTTAATAGACAATTAAGGCCACCATGTCTCAGTTGGGACGTATCTGATGGAATATTGCGTTTGTGCTAAAAACGTTCGGAAAAATATTTATTTTTATGAGAAGTCTTTTCCTATTTACTTAAAAAAATCTTGGCTCGTCATCTAACTTGTACGTAAGTTGATTTAATTTCGCAAATAACTAAAAGATACGCATAGTCAACCAATTAACTGACCTCTACCTCCAAATGGCTATAAACGGAACAATAAAACGTCCGAATTGCAAAAATCGTAGCCCTGTTGGGAAAACAACATTTCGCCTTTACCTGAACAAATATATTTGTATTTTTACAAGTAATAAAGGAAACGGAACTTCTAATATAACAAGAAATGGAATGTAAGTGTAAATTTTATGGAGTTACTTTAAAATTGAATTCCTTCGACAATATTTTTGAAATTTTCTAGTTATTTTTCAACTACATCTATTAAAATGAATTAAAGTTCATTTTTAAACATATATAAGCAATATACAACGCAAGATCTTCAATGTCTTAAAAAGCAGCTTTATACTTTTTCTAGTAGAAGCTATTCTAGTAGAAGAGAACCTAGTGTCAAGAAATGCCGTTATCGAAATTGAAATCGAATCGAAATCGAAACGTCTTAATTTTTTCAAATATATTAGAAGAAAATGTTTTTCTAAAATTATGCACCATATCAGCAACATCTGACGTCACCAGATATTTATTTCAAGAGGATCCTAATTTTGAAAAAAGTTATCTGAAGTATACTGAACGATTTCATTATGTATATATCTAGTTTTACTTATATAAAATAATATTTGAACAATAAGCTATTTTTTTTTTATTTTAGATAAAATACTCTAATAGATTTCATAGAAGACTAGAAGGTTCGGGGAAACGGTGAAAAAATCCGTTCAAATAACGAATGAAAATTGAAAAAGATTTAAAAATAAAATATTGCATACAAAGAATTTCATGCTATAGCGTGAAAGTTGTGTAGATTTATTTTGAACTAAGCATAACCACTACTAACTCCAATTTATATTTATACTTTTGAATTTCGAATTGAATTCTGAGTAAATCCTTTTTATTATTTTAAACTGAAAGAATTAGACAAATGAAGATTTAAAGAATAATGCCTTATTGGCAGCAAATATACACATATCACAGATGTATGTAGGCGGTGCCGTTTTAATTGTATTTGTACGGGCTGAATGTGCCTTATAAATTTTGCACCGTTTTAATTCGTTAACGCCAAAATGTTCTATTTAAAATTTAATTTATGATACACGCCTTGGTTGGAATTTTATTTGGCGTAATGTTATCACTCTTTCTTTCTTTATTCACTACGTGCTTAGTCTTTTAAAGAAATAACTCGTTAAATTTTATATAAATTATAATCTTATAATAAATTATATTAATCTTATTATCATATAATTTCAGACTACGCGAGGCCTAGGGTTCCGCCACTCAACACTTAATTATTTCGAATTTAGACGTAAAGTGGAGACCGGAGTGTCTTTACACTAAGTTCTATCTGCCTGTTTAGTTTTGTTCTTTTTTTATATTATCAAATATGATAGTTACTCAATCCTTCGTCCTCATATATAAATATATTAGAATTTCAATATTTCGTACTACTCGTATTTATATTTGGATATCGATACCAAAAATGATTTTACAATTTCAAATCGAATTACAAATTCAAAATAACTATGTCTATATTATATTTGATTATAATTATATTTAAAATATTGTAGTATTGAAATATAAATGTCTAATAGAAGCGTTTATTTTTTTGAATAGATTTTCTTTCATTCATACGCCCTGTAATATTTTTCCCCAACGAATTGATGTAATGAGCAATCTTCCTTCTTTAAAATTAAAATAAACCTTTTCGTGATCATTGAACCTGCAATTTTTAATCAATACACTCTCTTCGTTATTTTGCTGAAGTAAATAAAAAATAAAAACAGGTTGTAAAAATAAGCTCTTATATCGATAGCTATAATATTTATGGCGCTTGTCGTATTTGTTTTGTTTTAAGGCAGATTTTGTTACGATACCAACAGAGAAGTTGTTTATTAAGAAAATTTCTCAAAATATTATATAAATGAAATCTTAAATAAATATCTAAAACATATATACGGTTATAAAACTCTTCTGTTTCTCTGACTGTATAACTGACGTTAAACTACTGGTTGTAGTTTAATTGGTGCTAAGCAAAAACAAATGAGATTTTACGGTTTCCGAGTTAAAACTGGCCGACTTTGCTTACTCGAAATTAAAACTATTAACATTGTGGGCGACACGTAGTAAAATAAAATACTACCTAAAAATAAAATGAAAACAAATAAACAGTGAAATTTATTAATCACTTTTGCACGTGATTACGCCTTAATAGACAATTAAGGCCACCATGTCTCAGTTGGGACGTATCTGATGGAATATTGCGTTTGTGCAAAAAACGTTCGGAAAAATATTTATTTTTATGAGAAGTCTTTTCCTATTTACTTAAAAAAATCTTGGCTCGTCATCTAACTTGTACGTAAGTTGATTTAATTTCGCAAATAACTAAAAGATACGCATAGTCAACCAATTAACTGACCTCTACCTCCAAATGGCTATAAACGGAACAATAAAACGTCCGAATTGCAAAAATCGTAGCCCTGTTGGGAAAACAACATTTCGCCTTTACCTGAACAAATATATTTCTTAGTAATTAAAAAATTAGGTATAGAAAAATGGAAAAGACATATTTAGAAAACGTATAAAAATTTGAACGCAGCGGGATTTGAACCCGCGCCTCTTGAAAATCGTTCAAGCGCTCTGACCGCTAAGCCATGCGTCCCACAAATTTCAAGAGGCGCGGGTTCAAATCCCGCTGCGTTCAAAGTTTTATACGTTTTCTAAATATGTCTTTTTCAATTTCCTTAGTGTGGGAATAACACTTTAAAATAATGTTAACAAAATATAGAAAAATGGAGATCAACTTAAAAAATATTACGTTCACTTTTGAATAGTCTGTGGATTTAAGGTTATATTTAACGAATGACCAAGTACTCGTAACCAAAATATTTGTTTGTTTGGTACAACTGTAATTGAGTTTAAGGTTCCCATTAGTTTGGGGCCATGCCCGTAATTTTATTGTACCAAAGCTTCGTTATCTCGAACTAACGTCATTTTCTTGATTTATCATTGGCGGAGGTATTGTTAGTAGTTTTCTTTTATTTTTCTTTTTATCACAGCGAAGTGGTGATGTGAGTGGAATTCGATACGCGATATGTAAGTTACATAAAACATACAACAGTTTGTACTACAGTAAAAATAGCCGATTTTTAAAAGATTCCAACCTTTTTGACAGAAAAGTGCTATTATTTAATACCCTGTTTCGAAAACATTTTTAAAGTCCAAAATTAATTACTTCATAAAAAGTTTTTGTCCAAAGCAAACAAGACTAATTTGAAAAAGAAATATTTAGAAAACGTATAAAATTTGAACGCAGCGATCAAAGGCAGTTCCGCGTTCTAAATATGTCTTTTTCAATTACCTAAGTGTGCGAATAACACTTTAAAAAATTTTTAAAAAGCCTAATTTAGAGTTCAAAGTAAAAATGATTAATAAATATACATAATATAACATTTACAACAATAAAAGGACCATATATTCATTATAATTTTTTTGGCCATAATGGCCTAAATGACTGTAAGTTTCTGTACATTTCCGCCAATATTGTGGACATACTGAAATACATACACTCCATACGTTCCTATCGTGTTAATGACTAGACTATATTTATCAGTAAAGTAAATACAGTTTAGCTTGACGTTGTTTTCCTCATAGCAGGGTAGTTAGAGAGAATCTAGTGTCTAGACACTCGCTTCCACGTTTTCCACTTTCCACCCGAATACGAGAAATTGCGTGGCGTACCGTAATGCCGCGCTTTGTCTTAGTTACCAGAGCGGAGACAATAAAAATAATTTAGATATTCTCTGTCCCCCGAGTGGGAATCAAACATTATGTATACAGGCAGACGCTGTCCCACTGCACCACGATGGCCTCACGATGAAGCTTACACCAAGAACAAAAAGCTTTGAGCCCAAAATGTCTCATATTTTTCTGATCAAAATGAAGTACTAGAGTAAAAGCTGGGCTAGTGAAATGTTCGCACTTCTGTTACGTACAGATAAATAAAACGTGCCTCATGTCAGTAGACTCATAAAGCTGACGTCACGTCCGGCGTTATTGCTCGAATTTTTTCAAACCCTCACATAGGTAATAAATCATACCCTTATATAGAATTGGTAATAATCAGATGCTTTACACCGTGCCTGATGTTATCTCCAAACTAGTTCTAATGGAAATGCTTCATTTATTAAGCTTTTTTAATATATTTCTCTATTATCCTTATACTTATATTAATAGGTGAAGGAAAAACTTTATTACATCCTTTTTAGCATAGTTAAAATTATAAGTGTAGTATAGAGAAGAAGTGCAGTAACCCAACATTTTTTATATTAATACATTAGAAATATCTTATATTAATAAAATAATTATTTCACACATTATCATGTGTTTGAGATACACGTTAAGCGTGTTTAACGCGTTGCGTATTTTAATCTTTAGGGGATGATTGATTTAATTCAAAGTAAGGGATTGACGTACTAAGCTTACTCATTTACATTACATTTAAAATAATTCTAAAACTCAAATTAAAAACGCATTATTATTCTGTTTAATAAATCTGTTTTGTTTTTTAACATTTTTTTTTAAATGTTAGTCACACATACGTTTTCTAAAAATATGTTTTTCAAAATCAGTTTTGAATTGAATTGAAAATAAAAACTTTTTATGAGTTACTAGTACTCACTGAATATAAATTATTATGGTTAGACGTTAAAGGTTAATCTTTTTCTCTTAAATAACTTTTAATATAAAGAAAATATTATCTGCATAGTTTATATTAAAGCATGGTGTGTTCAACTAGAAAGAACAACTAGCTTTACAAGGGATTTAAAATAACAGGTACGTTTCTCATAAAATATCTTGGTCAAATTAAACGAACTGACAGAAAATGCCATATTTTAACTATCACATTTAAGTTTATTCTATTGATCACTGTCAAAAAACAGTTATAATGTAATGTACGTGCTTGTGCATGCTTACGAGAAATGTTTATTTTGCTGTGTAATGGCCTCGCCTGAAAACACCTCGCTGAGTAAACGATAAAGTGATATGCTTACAGTACATTTACTGGTCAAATATTATGAGGAACATATATACTAAATAAGAACCTATAGAAATTTAAAAAAATATACTAATATTTCAAAATATTTTTAAAATACAGTGTAGTCTAGTTTAAGATAAATATTTAGTTAAAACGTACGTAATATTTGAGTAATATATGTGTATACAATTATTTCTAAATAACAATTAAAAATTTCCACAGTCAAACAAAAGATCGGCTCTAGGTTTTCAAAGAGCTTTCTCAGAACTTATCAAGCATTGTGGAGATAAAACCCATTGCTTTAGACTTTAGATTTGACTAACAAAGCCAGTTCAAGTACGTTCAGTCATTTAATTTTTCATTCATTTCAATGTATGCCTTATCTTCTTTTACGGTTCGAAAATTTAAAGGCTAATTTCTGATTTTTAATAAAGAGCGTTATTTTTTTAATAGTCTTTTTTATTCACTTATATGTAACAAGTAAATATTGATAATATTTATTTTTTGTTAACATTTTTCTAAAGTGTTATTCCCACACTAAGGAAATTGAAAAAGACATATTTAGAAAGCGTATAAAAATTTAAACGCAGCGGGATTTGAACCCGCGCCTCTTGAAAACCGTTCAAGCGCTCTGACCGCTAAGCCATGCGTTCTACATCCAGTTGCGTCAAAATTCTTATTCTTGGTCAGAGCGTTGGTTTTTATTTCGCTTGAATTACCTATGTACATATTGATGGCGCAGTTAATATTTTTTTTAACGTAAATGTTGTGCGTAGAAGTTCTATTATTATATTTGATATTTTATATACTTACATTTAAGAACGTAACTATTTATAGAATACACTGGTTTTAGTTTTCACAAAGAATTTTTAAAATAGTAACTGAGCTCTCATTTTATATAAAACCAAATATACTAATGCAATAATTTTATACGAAGCAGTCGGTCGATCCTGTTATAACACACTAAACTTATGTATGTCTTCCTCTAATAAGTACATACAAAAAAAAAGAATAATACTACTTGAACGGTAAAAATAATATCTCATTTAGGTGTATGTACACAAATTCAAACATTCCCTAACTTTTCCCGTCGTACGCAAACTTTGAGGCAGCTACAATGAAACGAATTATATGAGTTACAAAAGTTTTTGTTTTCTCCTGTATTTGGTGTAATCGCATTTTTATTAACTTTTGAAAATATATATATTTTTTGATAATACTTTATAAGTATAACTGCAACTTATTGCTTTGTTTGGTAGTACTATCGTATCGTAAAGGTAAGTTAATTAAAGGGTAGTTTATGGTTAGTTTAACTCTTTTAACTGAAATCCACAATCAGACATATCATGGGGAAGGGTAGTAACCCTTCCCCATGATATGTCGCAACTAAGAAATCGTTGGCGGTAGTTTGATATAATAATTGTATCAAATGACCGACAAATGCCACCTCAGTCTACATGAGACCACGGACTACTGTAAAATGTTCGATACTTTGGGTTTCTAAAATATATTTTCGAATACCAATAGTATACGCCATTAATCCGGTTAAAAATAGTTTTATTTCAAAATGTGTAATATTCGTGAAAATCAAAGAACTCATTAGGTCGCTTTCCCTAAACATAAATTATGAAAGATTTTTTAGAACTAATAATGTTAAAGTTTCAAAGATAGGGATAGGTAGGGAATAAGATAACGTTTCACTCCATCCAATGTACCATATTAAGGTTCCATTTTAAGTAGACTATTGCTATATTATACTATACTCGTACATCTCACTAAAATATTATCAATAAATATTTAAAAAAATACGAGAACATGACATAGCCATAAAAGCAGTTCAATTATTTTGTGAATTTTCAAACAAACTCCAACACGGTATTTCGTCATCTTACAAAGTGCTTTGCTACCTATATTATACGAGCATTTCCAATTTAAGTAATTTGCACCTCGACTTATAGCTTCGTCTTCCTTACGAGACTACAAAACCGGCTTATTTTTCTAATAACCTATATGCTTAGTATATTGACACTGGCTCGTTTTTATCTTTTAATAATCATGATTCCGATTTTACGAAGGAAGGCTATCATTTTTTTACCATATTTCACGCAAACTTGACATAGGAGTATACGTACATAAAACGACAAAGCTAAGTATGTATTTTGTATTAGATTATTTAATTCAATATTAAATTAACCCATGAAATATATTAAGAAATTGGGTTAGTGTTAATATTAGTACTAACATTTATGAAATACATTTTTTTCCAAATTATGAATTTTAAACGGTTGTTAACCGTTTTCAATTTATCAGTCCGCCGCTCGGTAAATTTATGCTATGAGCGTCTCGGCGTTAAAATAATTACCTAGATAAACTGTTAAGGGATATATATTATTTTTGCTTTTCTACAGAAGCTTTTTCCTGAGTGACTGCTACTTGATAGTTATCCTATTTAATATCCATTGAAATAAGTATGTTTAAAATAAATACTTTGGAAAACTATTATATTTTTTTACTAAAAGACCAAAGTAAATTGTGAAATAATATATCATGATCTATACATGAGCATTTAAAGTGCCTAGAATATAAATATTGCATGTAAATCGCATATAATTATCCCATAAAAATCGCTCCGATATCCGATCAGTGTCGATATTTTGTTATTTTCGATTACCGGGTAAATGGGTGAAATCAAATTGGTTTGGTTATTTAAATGAAACTTGACTTATTAGGTATTTAAGGGGAATATTTTAGGAATGTATCGTAAGTTGGAAATATAAAATCAAAATTATGCAGATTTGCAAGTTATTCAAAATATTTAAATTGGAGATTTCTATAATAAATGTAAATATAAAAATATAATGTTTTATATATATTTTTGTCATTCTATATTTTCTTTATTATAAATTCAAATTGATAAGAAGAGAGTAGTCCCGATAGGTAAAGAAGTAGAACCTAAATATAAATACGCGTTGCCTTTATACAAGAGTGTTTTTCATATTCGTAACGTAATAAATTATTAAAAAATGTAGATTTTCTCAGTTTTATAAACAGACATTTAAAGTTATTTCCTTCACATATTCATATATTCCAAATCATAAATATCGATAAAATAATATATATTCTTATTTTTTGTACGTTTGACCACAAGTTGCTTTAATAACAAATAATACATACTTAAGTTATAAGGAAGTGTGGTAATAGTAAACATCGTCTATTATTAGTAAAATTTGGCAAGGAGACATGCCACGACCTTTTGTGAGAGGCACAAAGGCATAACTAAGATACCTTGCTAGAGACTTGTATATAAATATAGGAATTTACTTATGAAACGTTCTTCTCTATATATCTTAAACTACAGCATATAAAAAATAAGTCCCTAATTTTGTATTATTATAAAAATAAGGGAACCATATATAAATCAGATTATAAGGGTTTTATTATTTTACATTTTTTCTCAGTTTCACATATTTTTCTGCATAGCAGTTTAGTCAGTGAGAACCTAACATCAAGAAGCTCCGTAGTCTGCATCCTGCCTGGAATCGCGCGACATTGAGTGTTGAGTGGCGGAACTCAACACCGCGCTATCTTACCAGAGCGGAGAAATATTTTTATAATTAATTAAAAATTATTTTTAATTATTAATAATATTTTTAAGTGGGTTTTGAACTCACAACCAATTGCGGTTACTTAGACAAAGTCCAATTGCGTCACGAAGGCCTCTCGATTTTAAAAAATTGATTAGGTAAATAATGAAAAACAAAGTATCTTTACAGTTTCATTATTTGTCTAATTAATTGAATAAATATATATTGAATTAGTATATGTTGTATTACATTTTATATAAGTCATAAACAAGAAACTCCTTACCAATGGATTCACCGTGCTCTTAGCGTTACAGAAAGAGGACCTAGAAGCAGGGCCTGGGACTTGTAACCCCAAGTGCTTACTTAAAATGCTAAAAAGCTTAATATTTGTTTTATACCTCGCAATAGGTGACTTGACTTTACTTCACTGTAGAAATTGAAAACTAATGTCTTGTCACTGCATTCTCTGTATAATCCATTCCACGCAGTATATGTATAAAGAAAAAAGTTGTGCTTTATATTTTCATACTAATAATAAACTACGAAGTTAATTTCAGTTCAAAGGAAAAAAACAAATAGCACAATAGGAAAAAAACTAGGAACTTTCGCTCTACGGAACTATACTAATCACGAATAAGTTAGTAACAATAAATAACAAGTAATTTACGTTTTGGTTGGCCGAGCACAAATAAAAATAAATTTGTATAATAGGTCCATCAGTCTTTCCTAGATTTAAATTAACTAGTAAATCAAATGAGACTACGAAATTATAATACAATATTATATTGTGAACGAAACTTTCAGTGAAACAGAAGTTGGAAAGATTGTAAATTTTACTTTGATTAATTTTAAATTACTTTGTTTATATTATTCCGTACTTTTTTTAATTGATTGTATCAGTGAGAAATAATTATAGCAGATTTGATGTTTTGCAAAGAATATAATTGAAGTTGAATAGTAATGTTTATCCACAAAATCTGAGGGTTAATTATTTTTAAGCTACTCTCTTGCGCATAAAGAACATTATTTGAACAACACAAGGTTTTTTCTTTTATTACATTTGTATTACTTTTGCAGAAAATATGGCATCTACACGGTACCAGAATCTTGTTTCTTATTCTACGAAGGAAATATTTCAAAATTTAATGACTGCCACGGACTTTTTCCATTATTCTCTACTCTGATATTATAATTCTGTTATATAAAAACTTTTTTTAATCAGCCTATAGTCAACTTTTCCAATAATGTAGAAAATGAATATTTTCTAAAGCCATTTTCGTATATCCGAATAGAGAGTAAGTAGTAAAAGGTAGCCGGGTCCCCTGGGGAGACTTGTATGTAAAATTTTATAATGTAAATGACAGGTATTGGAGGGCGCACATGCTCATTCGCGATGTAGATAAATTGAAAAGTTGATTTATGTTTCTAAAATACTTATTCAATTTACATGTTATATACAACACGCTTTGATTTACTCTTGTACGTTTTTGTGTTTCTCAATTTGTGAAGTAATCAATTTTCGTTCAAATAGCCTTTTATATGAGATTTGTACGATAATTTTTATAAAATGATGAAGTTACATCTTTTATATAATAGAATTTAAAAACTAAAAATATTATGTCACGTTTTGAAAATTTTAATAAGAGCATTATGCTGGTTTAAAGTTTTCTCCTATATCGATATGTACTCTAAATGAGTTCTTACGTGACAATGTATTCAGTGTTCGCTGAGCGAGTGTAATTATTGCACTCAAACGCTCCGGTGGCCAATAAACCATGTGCTTTAGACGGTCGCGTCAATTTCACGCCTGCATGTTTATACTGCATGAGAATCCATGATAGACAGAACTGAAGAAGGCTTTGTTAAATTAATTCATATATTACATATTTACTTAGTAATAATGAATTTTCTATGAAATTCCTGCAATTGACGCTGTTGATGTGTTAAGGTCATTTTAGTGGTGTTATTCGGTTCATCCAGGTAATATAGAAATTTCGACTATAAGTAATAACACTTTAAATGTAACGTAATATTTAACGTATTTCTTATAATATATTTCAGAAGCACATTAAATTTAATAAGTTAGTAAGGCTAGCTTTAATAGTTCAGGAAATAATAATTCTTGCAAACTAAAAATAAAGAAAAATAGAATAACATCAACAAGATAACATTTAAATATATGAATAAATATCCCCATAATAGAGCAATGTGACAGCGTTTAAGTATAAACACGATTGGCGATGGGTTTCCCGTTCGTTCCCCATTCGCGGCAATTATATTTGAAATATTTTTATTTTTTAACTCTGATTGATTTTTAAGACAAAGTTCCGCCACTCAACAACGCAACAAAGTAGAGAACGGAGTGTCTTGACACTAGGTTCTCTCTAAGCGGAAAAAAGAGCGAAGGTTAGTTATGTACAAATATTGATGATATTATATTCAAATTTGCATTAAGTTCCGTAAATATGGATACTTAAATAATGTAATTTGAATTGCTAAAACAATTTCAAATTTTATGAAAGGTATATAATAATTTCTAAAATAACCGCACAGGGATCGACTATATGTTAATATACAATTATACAGTGAGTAATAAGAATATTCTAAATAGTCTCACCGAAACCTTATGCATAATTCACGTTTTCATATTCACCATTTATATAATAGTTATTCACCTTATAGTAGGTATTTCATTTCAATTTTAAATTTTATATTTATTTTTTCATCACTACAATTTAACGGCGTTACGCTTTTTCCCTCGTAGTAGAGTAGTCACAGATAATGTAGTTTAAAGACACTTCGTTCTCGATTTTCCGCAAGACAAAGCAATATGTATTGATATATTTTTTGTTTTAACATTTTTTAAAGTGTTATTCGCACACTAAGGAAATTAAAAAAGATATATTTAGAAAACGTATAAAAATTTAAACACATCGGGATTTGTACCCACGCCTCTTGAACGATTTTCAAGAGGCGCAGGTTCAAATCCCACTGCGTTCATTTTTTTTTCTGTGTTCTAAATATGTCTTTTTCAATATGTATTGAGAAGTGTAACTCAACACCGTAGTTTGTCTTACCGGAGCGGTGAACTGAAAATAATATACAGGTTCATTCCACCAAATAAAGTGGTAGCTATATGTTCCTTCGACGATTCAAAAGTGCTTGCAAAAGTCTATTTGAATAAAGGATATTTAGAATTAGAATTTGAATGAAATGCGAATCGAACTCACAACCAATCGCGCTTACAGGGACGCCACACTAAACCACGATGGTGGCCTAAAATTCAACCCAATAATAAAAATGCTTTAACAATTTAACTTAGGTTTATTATTATTTATTTATTTATTATTTATTTATATCTACCGTATACTCGTATATGGATATTTACCACTTAATGAGAAACTATTGACAAACCAAACAAAAAATTCTACCAATAATAAAGCTATATATAGAAATATTTATCGATTTTTTTATTGATACTGTTGTATACGTTATTACATAAAAGAAAATTGAATAACAATAAAGAGCCTTTTCAAATGTTTTTACATTCTTTTATACAAGCCGATACGCATTGTCAATGTGTGGAAGGCCTTTTAGATAACATTGGAATCGACGCGACACCAACTTCCGATATAAGTCACAGGCGTATTCAAATTACTAGTCGTATATGATTCAATATTGTTTTGTGTAAACTGAAAGTTTCGGTGTTCCCGTAAAGTAAACGAAATATGTTTTTGAAATTATTATATACTTATAATGTATAAGTAAATATATATATATATATATATATATATATATAAGCTAGCGACTTCTAGCGGCTTCGCCTACGTGAAATACATGACTCTACCTAATTAAAGTTTCAGCCAATTTAATAAAACAGTTATTTTAAAGAGCAAAGAAACTTAACTTTGCAATAGAAACTTATTATTTTATTTATGAACCGATTGTATTAAAATAAACACACTTTAAGGTAAGTTTACCAAAAAACAGTAGTCAAAACTGCATTTAAATAAGTTAAGCCATTTTTTAGATTAGTGTGCACAAACACACAGACAATTGCACCTATAATAATATTTTTTCTTCTTGCATAAAGTAGTGTAAAAAGATATACAAATTTTATGCTTACGCTGCTAAATGTCAGAATAAAAAAATATCTTTTACTATATTAACAGAATTGATTTTATAAATACCAAAACATATACATAGCAAATACAATATATATCATATTAAACTATATATAAACAATTGTGGTGCAGTGGGACAGCTATAACGCGTTGTGGGTTCGATTCCCACTTGGAAGAATGATTATATTTAAAAATATTTCGCTCTGGTACCTAAGACAGTGAGCGGCGTTGAGCTCCGCCACGCCACGCAATGTCTCGATTTCAGGCGGAAAGTGGAGAACGGAGTAACGTGACACTAGGTTCTCTCTGACTACGCCATGCAGGAAAAAATCGTGAAGCTGTATTTATATACCAAAAGGATTTTTTAAGAAATAAAATGATAAGGGTTTTTATAAAGCATCTGCAGCAATTTTATATGTAACCGTAAACCCAAATTGAATGTATCACATTAGATTTATATCTGAAGTTAAAACCCAACATACGTATGTAAAACATTAAACTAAAAAGTCTCATTTACACTCACGAGAGATGACGACGCATATAATTAACGTAAACGAATTCTGAATACTCTTGTTTTGTACGGAAGATAGAAAAATTCTTGCGAAATATATTTTTGGTGCGAAATGCATATTAAAATTTTAATATTACCTCACGCGAATATGTGAAACTGCTGGCTTTTTTGGGAAATTAATGTTTATTACACATTGCTGAAAATGTACAAAATGATTTTTGGCCTGCGAATTTATTCTCTAGTATATTTATATGTAATCCTGTTGAAAGAATACACGTTGCCTAATCAAAAGTGTATGCCAAACACATTGAACTAAAATTTTAAATATAGTTGAGTGTGAAATTTATTTAATTACTTCAATATATTATATTTCTACTATGTCAAATTTTATACAACCTCTTTAGCTTGATATTTGCTAAAAGGAGACTAAGATACGTCTTTAAGTAAAGTAGAATAGTTTCATTATATTATAAGTACCATTGTTATATTGTATATAGATTGAGGAGGATTTAAATGAGAGAATTGGAAAGGTGAAGAGACATAACAGTATATATGTAATATACAATTAATTTACTTTGTTTTAATGTATTTTGAAAGACTCAATTAGAACCTAAGTTTTAGAAAAACTAATTGAACCTATTGTCAAGACACGAGGTTATCCACTTTCCGACCGAATTCAATACATTGCGTTGCTTGTTGAGTCTTGTTCAACAGAGCAGGTAAATGAAAATAGTTAAATTATATTAATTTCGCCGAGTGGCAATCGAAGCCACAACCAATCACATTAACAATTAGACACTGTCCCACTGCGCAACGATGGACTGATAAGACTTATTTAAATGATTTAATCTGGATTCTGATTAAATTGTAATTTCTTCTCTAAGAGACACTTTCGGGTCAATCACTAAATTTAGCAACCAATCAGTCACAACATAATCTATACTAACTTAACTAGGACACGAGGGCGTGTAAAATAAGAACTGTCTATTAATATTTTATATCATTTATCCAGTAGAATACTTGTAATGCCACCTTCATACTTTCTGTCAATTTGTCACTATTCATCTGTCTAACTTATCACCATATTCAATAGCTTGATTCAATATAACACGGTACAGGTGTATTAATTCAAAGTATTTATACGTATACACGCGTAGATATGTATAGGTATATTATGAATATTTAACTATTATATATATATATATATATATATATATATATATATATATTAAAACTCTTCCGTTATCGGTAATATATAGTGACTGACTGACAGACAACGCACAGGCGGAATTAAGTCGTTGAAAGCGAAAATTATTGGAGAGTGTAAGGGAGGACTAAGAGAAGCTTCACGCTTTTTCCGCTAAGCACAATATTCACAGATACCCTAGTGTCAAAACCCTCCATTCTCCACTTTTCGCCCGAATCTGACACATTGCGAGTTAAGTATTAGAACTCAACGCCGAGCTTAGTCTAGGGTACCGGAGCAGAGATATGAAAATATTTTAAATATATTATTCTCCCGAGTGGGAATTGAACCTACGACCAAGCGTATACAGGCAGACAGGCTTACTAAAAGGATTTTTTTCAATATTTCACCGGTAACGAAATGAAACGCGCTTTATTGTCCACGCGAACGAAGTTGCTGGCTGTGACTCGTATATAATACGAGTAAAAGTAGGGCCACAAGTAAAACTTTGCTTAAGAGTATATTAACTTTAGTGGCTTAAGCTTTTGCAAAGCTTCCATTATATTTTCTTTCGTGATACAAATGTTAAATTTGGTTTTATTTCAAAATACTTTATTTCCTATATTTGCTTATTTCTCAAAATTACACGATTTTAATTGTCTTGTCACGACTTTGACTGATTTCTTTTTGGAAACGCAAGTACAGTAAAAAAGAGAAACATAAGTTATACTTTTAACTTAACGATAAATATAAAATTTCATTACATAACAAAATATTTTCCTAATAAAAAATGCCATCCAAATTTTAAATGATATGCATGTATGTACGGCAAGAGGATTAAATCGTACGAATTTTATTATCTCCATGTGTTTTGACAATTTTGTTTTTTGTAAAACAGTTTTCAATATTCAAATTGAATCTCAGTGAGTGAGAGTTTAAAACGAAAACAATATTATAAACAATTCATGAAGCACTTTATTAAATAAGCAAGTATATGTTCGTAGATCCACAAAAATGGACAGTACAATTTAAATTTAATTAAGATGAAAAAATATGAACATGCTACGTACTTTACAAAGGCTTGATTTGATTATTCTGGGAATGAAGCATTCTCTTGAACGTTACCCAATCATGTTAAGCTGTGCAACATAAGGAACTGTGAATATTTTTTTGTCAATTTAATAATTAAGTTTCGAATGTACCTGGAAATAATGGCAACTCAGTTGCTATTTATATATATTTAAAGCAAGGTCACCGATAAAGCCACCGATAACCCAGTGTCAAGACATTCCTTTCTCCATTTTCCGCCCAAATCCGAGACATTGCGTGTTGAGTGGGGGAACTCAAAGCCACGCTTAGTCCTGACGCCAGAGCGAGAAACGAAAATAATATAAATATAATCATTCCCTGAATGGGAGTCAAACCCACATCCATCGCGTATACAGTCAGTCAGTCGCTCGCCTTTTTATTTGTTCTAAATAGATACAGCGATAAAATGGATTCTATTACATTAATACTTGTTGAACTTAAATTCAAGATCTATATAACTGTAAATTGTGGCTAAGAAAAGGCTAAGCTAAGGTTTATGTAAAAATTATATTTTTATATGTTTCATAATCATCGCTAAGCGTTACATACGCTTTACCACCAATACACGAGAGTCAGTACTTCAAATTCTTGTTATAATTATCTGATAAACTAATCACATTTGCATCAAGGACGTAAAAAAGATAAATTATAAATAATTCCTATTTAACTGTGAAAAATCCAAAACCTACATTGTATTAAAGAAAGCTTATTTGCCTTCTAAGCCGGTGGTAGCTTCCTGAAGGACTGACATTTTTATGTCAATTGACGAATCAAAATTGCTTGTAATAGCCTATTTGAATAAAGATTGTTTCGTTTTTTTATTGATGTAACTTCTGTTTTTACGCAATAGTTCCAAATGATATTGTGCGAAATAATTATATAAATATTATTTCAATACGTTTCTATGAGGTGGTACAAAACTAGTCGAAAGTGCACAAATAAGTTAATGTGTGAATGAAAGCTAGACAATTTTTTTCTTTTTATTAGAAATAACATTGCTAAAATAATTTCACTTTTATATTTTTAAACATTTTTTTAAAGTGTTAATCGCACACTTAGGAAATTGAAAAATACATATTTATAAAACGTATAGAACGCATGGCTTAGCGGTCAGAGCGCTTAAACGGTTTTCAAGAGGCGCGGGTTCCAATCCCGCTGTGTTCAAATTTTAATACGTTTTCTAAATATGTCTATTTCACTTTTATTTCAATACATTAAAATTAAGCATAAGAGTCCTGAGTTTAGTGTCTCCTGCATTTCGTAATATTTTAGGTGCATTTTATATTTTAAAGCTGTAAAATTTATAATTTTTTTTTAATTCTTGAAACGGCTTATATATATACATATAAACATTAAAATTAAAAAACAAAATGACATGACATCACAGTCTACGATTAAACGCCCGAAAGATCAAATTATAATGTCCTAATTTTATGGTTACTGCCGCTACGTAATATGATAATAGCGGTTCCGGAATTCTGCCCTCCGCGAGTTTTTGCGTGAGCTTACCTAATATAAAAATTAATCTTAAATTGAGCGAATCAAATATTTATACGTTACTGCATTTAATGAAAATCTTATAATCTAGTTCTACTTTTAATACGTTTAATCTTATATCTACTTTTAATACGTTGTTATACGACGTTTTCAAGTAAACTAAGTATAACCGTGGAGGTAATTTAATTGTAAAAACGAATAATAAAAATAATAATACACTTTATCTCTACATAGTAAAATACATTTTATCTCTACGGGCCTCTACGTATGCTGGACCTGTGTCCCCCACGCAAGCCTTCTAAAGGACCGGGTTCTTTTTACCCGAGAACGTTTTCGAGAGACAAAGATAAAACAAAAAATGGGAAATAATATTGTAAAGGCAACATGAAAATAAATTAACAGTATACGTAAAACAATTAATTAACATATAATCTTACATTACCAGATCTATTAATCAAATGAAACCTTACTTATTTATATTCTAAAAATATATTTTGTAGTTTGATACCTATTTTAAATTGTAGTACGAGTAATATTAAAAGTAAAGATATATAAGAAAAAATGGCTTTAATTATAGAGTACAATGAAAGTTCTATAGACTACAGAAATGAATTGGTGTATAGCAAATTCTGATAATATTAAAACTTACAATATGAAGTATTGAAAGATATCAATATATTGTGTGTTGCATTTAGTTTACTTCACACTCTATTTAGCTTTTTAAATGGTCTATATATATAGTACTTTTACATACTGTATACGCATGTACATATGTGTTTTACAGTGATGTGGAAAATTATTGATGTAAATTTCAGAGACTTTATTTTGTAACATTTTTTTTTATAATAATATTAATAAGGATAGAAAACCTTTTAATTAATAATAAATAAAAAAAGATGTAGAGAAAAACGGCTATGTTGTATTAAAAAGACATTATATTTAAAATGTGAAAATTGAATTAAAGAAACGATTACTTGAATTGCCCGAATCTGCAAAGCTTTTGTCGTGTGATTTCAAAGTTGGCGAATGCTTAAATTGAAAACGTCCGTCTTTTGACTAAACATTTTGTATAATTTTACATTTTTTTATGAATTATACTTCAGTGACTAAGATTTATGAAAAATTAAATACGAGTACGCTTAAGTATACAAGCGAACGTCCTTTGTGAATTCAAATATTTGATTAAATATACATTTTGAATAAGCATAATCTATTTATATTATGTATTATTTTAAGTAACTTAAATGATTTCTTGCAAAAATTTAATATATTTAGAAAGGTACTTTCAGAATTAATATTAAAAAGTTACGTAAAATTTCCGTATGAAATCTATATTGTTATAATAAAACTTGACAAAGTTGAACATACGATTTACATTAAGTTTTACAATTGCATTTATTTTTTTCTTGTATTAAAAAATTCTGCAGTTCATTTTAAAAAATAAGAGTTCTCAGTTTCATTTAAGAAATAAAACTATCATTAAAACTTTGTAATAGTACTCATTTGGAATAAAAAGAACTAGAAATTATTGCGTGATTATATAGCTCTACAACTTTAAACTCGTTTCCGTAGTGCTTTAAAAGTCAGTTTACGGACAGCTTACGAACTCAACTTTTTCTCAACTTTTTATTGCACATTTATTTTGAATAAATTACAATGAAAAAGAAGTTTTAAATATTGTATATATTTTGTAAACTAATATATTATTTTATATCTAACAAAAATAATGCATAATTAAGAATAATTCTAAATAACGCCATACTAATCTTGTGTATAATAAACTCACTGTATAAATATTTTTCTTTAATATGAAAGTTTCTTACCTTGCTGTGTAGGCTTCAGCGACCAGGCTCGGAGACGGCAACAAGTGTTATGCCGCCGCCCGCCCAGCGCAACCCTTATATACTACTGGCCGCCCACCTCGGTAACACATTTTGCATTCCATCAAACGAATTGTACTATAACTTTTTGGATTTAGCTTATATAATGTATAACATTTATCTTTTCACTTCCACTTTTGTTACGGAAAATTGTAAAATAGAAATAAATATATTTTTCGATATATTTTAATTACTATGAATAGAACCTATTGTTCTAGATGCCGAACAATTAAGTAATAGTTAATGTAAATTAAGAAAACTCATAATGTGGTCAAATGAAATTACATATGAAATTTTATGTATTATTTGAACAGTATATTATCAAATGTTTTCTTGAAGTCATAGTTGTAATAAAATTTAAGTTAACATAGAAATTGTGACACTCAAAGTTTCACTAAATTCAGCGAAGTTATAAACACGTCTTTAAAAGTCCTTAAGTTGTTTTTATGCGCAATTCTAAAGATAATGATGGAAATAAAACAATGTTTAATGAAAATCGATTCCTTTGTAATATTTTAATATAAAATTAAACTCGAACACTTTACGAATAATTTGTCTTTTTTTGCTTATTTGTTGTGTTTTCCATAAGTTTTTTATAATTTTTTTAACGTTTTCCTTGAAATAATTTTCAATGAAAAACTGGCTATTAGACTTTTTATTACTATTCTATGTTGTAAGATTGTTTTTTAAGCTTACATTTAACCGGAGAAAAGTCTAGTTAAGGCATTTAGTTTTTCACTTTCAAACTAAAATCGAAACATTGCGAATTGAATGCAAGTGGAACTCAACGCCGTGCGCTACCGTTTTATTATTTATTTTGCTTAAAGAAGATAAAGATGCTTAAACTTGTGGAATATGTCACATTTTACAAGTTTTACAAAACCTATCAAATTTCATTCCATTATTCTCTTATTTTCTGTATAAACAAATCAAAAGAAACTTTCCGCAAACAAATTGAAACCAATTCTTAGGGTAAAGGGCGAAATATTTTCAAGGGATCCACTTTAGCTTTATCATATATGGCTTTCCCAAGCCGTCACAACCCCTGAATATATAATTAGTTATTTAGAAGCAGCTTAAAGCTATTTCCCGCATAGTCGGGTAGTTAGAGAGAACCTAGACATTGCGTGTTGGGCGACGGAACTCTTGTCACGCTTTGTCTTTAATATCAAACAGAGTTTAAAAATTAAAATATTTAAAATATAAATCATTCATCAATAGTGTCAACCGCTTTCCCACCGCGTCATAATGACCTGGATATACAATTAGTTATTTTCATATATCTTATCTGATATTGCAGCTGATTTGTTCAAATACTTCATATGTTTTAGCATTTTGTATTAAATATTTGTAGCGGAAATAATTTTCAAGTTTGACTTAATTCGACAATATAATATGTTTTATTATGTTATGAAGTTTCTGGAGGGCCCATTTTTTATTAACTAGTGGCTGTGAAGTTTTTGGCAGTGATTGTTTACATGTAAACTTTGGTGATATTTTAACGAATTATTCAGAGTGTCAGCTTTCGCATATAGCAAGGTAACAAAAGCTAACCGCTAACTAACAGTATAAAGACGCTCCATTTTGCAAACTATTCAGTCTCTTTTACCTATTCCCAGAAGTCTTATTGTGTGGTCTTACCAGTAGTACTACTGTTAATTTCATATAAATAGACTGGTAGCTTTATGTTTTTAAATTTTTTATTTACATACATATACATTATTATACACACAATAAGTATTGATAAAACATTGAAAAAAATTAACGTAATGAGGCTAATGGCACCTATGTAAGCTTATAGAATATGAATACATATATTAAATAGCTTATCATAACTTATAATTCGGAATAAATACATAGTATAAAACATAAAAATAATTGTACAATATATTTTGTAATTAAATACCATAAATTTCTGGCATAGCAATTAAAAAAATAGGCACTAAAGCAAAATACTCAAAGGGTGTTTCGCAGTGCAACCAAGTTAGGAGTGGCGAGCACTGGTAGTAGAATTTTGCAGGAATTACTAGCTTATAATTTTTGGCGTTCAAATGAATATCTATAATCTATAATCTCCGATCATATTAATAAATTAGGTCTACATGTTAAAAGTTGCTTTCTTTAGTTTTAATTTATGCCCTACTGTGATCAAATTTAGTAATCTCACTAGAGTCTATTGGAAGGTGCACCCCAGTAGTACTACTGGTATGACTACTGGAAATAGGCGGTATTTTTCATCAAATAAATATAATAACAGCAAATCAATCTGTTCTTTCATTATAGTATTAATTCTTGATCGTTCGAATTCACGCTATACTTAATTTAATTTGGAAAAAATGTTAGATAGAAAAAGACATTTCGCGACAAAGGACAACTAAACTTCAACGTGGGAGAAAAATCTAGGCAAAAAAACTGTTATGTACTATTACACACTTACACTAAGACTGTAATTTGTTATTTTTATAGTAAGTAACAAAAATGTTAATGTGAATATAAAATCGTTTCGTTTAAATAAGATTCGTTGCGACTCGAAGCTACGCGTATTACAAGACGATTTTACGCATAGTATTATATTAAAATTATTAAACCAAATTTCTTATATAAAAAAATTGTATTTTATTCAACATTAAATAATTATGAAAAAAATTAATGATTACATAGATTTTGCACATATTTACTGTATAAATTTGATTAACGTTGATAGATTATTTCCAACCCTGGAGGGTTCATATATTTTAATCATATCTTTCTTGTTTTCTAGATCTGTATTGAACAGAACAGAACAGATCGAACAGAGTATATAGAGTATTAATAGTTAGTAGATTTAATCAAAGTTAATAAAAACATGCTAAAACAGTGAGTTTTATTTAATCTTTAATTAATTTCTACTATTATATTATGTAGTTTATAAACTATTCTAATGTAAGCTACAAATGATGCACGTATACAAACAGCTTCAAGTTTTTTTCTGCATATCAAGGTAGCCAAACAAAGGAACTAGTGTAAAGACCCTCCGTTCTCTCGTTTCCGTCCGAATTCTTAACATTGCGTGTTGAGTGGCTGAGCTCAACGCTGCATTTTGTCTTATACCAGAGCGGAGATACATTTTTATCTCTCGCGGTGTAATAATATTAATAATTAAATTATGATTATTGCACCGCCTGGTAATCGAACCCACAACTAATCGTGATTACAGTAATATGTTGTCCCACTGCGTCGCTGGTGGGACCCCAACCTTATTTAAGTTAATTTCATTTTGTGAAATGAAAAAGTGAATATGATCCATAATTGAAAGTAATGTAATTACTTGAGATTGTACATTTATTTATAAGATTTCAAAGATAACCATTTTATCATTATATACTTAGAGATTAGGCTCTCACAATAACGAGTTATCCATTAAACTATAATGTTATTTTTAATAGGTTTTAAGACTAATAATAACTTTTAAATTTAAAATGTCTGTACTGTTGAGTAAAATTTTGTGTTATATTAAGTGTTACTAAAAGCTTTAACGAGATCTGTGAAATTAGGAAAAAAAACATTGAGTAAATATAACATAAATAATTTCTAAGATGGAAAGAGCTTTTTTTTATTATTAACTGATTCTATCAATTGTTTGAGAATAACTAAATAATTATATATATCTATGTAATTCCCATTTTTCAACTTTTCATTAATAATACAACTTATTTGTAAGCTTAACACTGTTTCCCGCATAGCAGAGAAGACGGAGAAAATCTAGTGTCAAGAAGTTCTCCACTTTCTGCCCTTATTTGACACATTGCATGTTGAGTGCCTTAAACCATCCATTGTCTTCATACATGTGTCATGACATGGATAAAAATTTGCTTATAGAAAATATAAGCAAGGTTTATATTCTCCTGTAAAGCTAAAAACAAACATATTACAATAAATAGTTAAAAAGAGTGTACCTAATAATGTTTAATCAATTGCTTTGCAACGAGCGTCCCAGGCGTGCCTAGGTTTTAAAGTTTTCTCGCCTGTTGCACTTATACTAAACATTTATAGTAAGTATATGGAATTTTAAGTAATGAGACCTTTATTTTCTACATGTATATTACAGATTTTACGAAAACAGCCTAATATATGTAAACTGTATTCTTCAGTTTAAAAGGAAGACTAACGACGCTTTTTGTCTAGCGAAATAAAAAACACTGCAATTTTATAACAAGCTCGTGTGTTTTGTTTTTCACAGTTAAAATATGTGTAATATAACAATATACAACATATGTACATAAATATAACATATATAAATAAACATACATACATTGCCAACAGGAGCAGCAATTTTAAAGTGTTATAAACACAAAATATACCTTGAATCTCATTTGAACTTACTGATATTGCAGTCGCTCAGGTATATACAAACTAATTCTGAAACAATAGTAAATAAATATTTGGCCAATGCAAAACGTAATCCATACTATTATTATAAATCCAAAAGTCACTCTGTCCATATGTGGTGTCATCATTATAATTTTTTATATAGAGATACTTGACGGTCTTGGGATGAAGCTATGTTCATAGGCTTTTTCTCCAACTTTTTTTAGATTTTACAGGAATTTCATTGATTTACGCTAGTGTTTTCATAAAACACAAAATAGACATCATACTAACTAGTAATCCCAATATATTTCCGACCCATATAATTTTATTTTGCTACATATTGAAAGTAGAATTTAAAACAAGACATTCCCAACCCTCCAGAGCCTCCCATCCAATCTCAATCATACCTGAAATCTGTTTAATTTGCAAAGGTGAGTTCATCGCATTAGCGCAACTTATACCATTATCGTGTAATAAAAAGCGTGATGTCAAACAATATTATCCGAGGCGGTCCATTTTAACAGACAATAGCGTCGTAGAAGAAAGCAAACAAAGAGAAATATGATTGGTACGATGTGTAAGATAGGCGCCCACGTTCAATGGAGTATCGAGTGTTAGTATGGGATTTAGGTCATACGGATTGTGTATCTTTGTAGGTTTTTTGGCTAATCCTTCCTTGTTTTGCCATTATCGCTTGGCAGTAATGTTTTTGTTATTGAATTTAAAGTTTTGATGATGATGGTTCAGAAGAGTTTAAAATTTTCTCCTTCCACAAACGTATATGACGGCTATATACATATATTCATTGCATATGTATTTTCTAAGGCTGGTCAGACCAATTGAATGGTTGGGTTTCAACATTCAGTATGAAATATTTCTATTCACTTTGGAAAGTGTGGAAGAAGTGTATAGTAAATAAAAGGTATTTTATGAAAGATCTAAAGTAAGTTTAATATATTAAAAATATTTCTTCAATTTCCAAGAAACTAAGCTAAGCACTAATGTGGCGTCTAAAAAGACTAAAGCGAGACTAAACTGAGCATTAGTCAAATTGAGTATTAGTCAAGTTTTTAAGTATATGGAAACTTAAAACTTATAAAATAAAAAATTAAATAATTAGAAGAGAAATTGATAATGAATTTATTATATAATATGTACGAAGCAATTATGTTTTATATTAATTACCAGTAACACAACAAAATAAAATATATTTCAAATTATATCTTCGCTTAGCGAAAATCACATTGTTTTCTTTTCGAAACCTTATTAGTATAAAAAAGGAAGATAATATTTAATGTATAATAATTATTTTAAATATAACATATACGTAGATTGTTAAAATTATCGGATCTCGTGATCGGAGGGAACAGACCGCCAAACGTCCTTGTCCCTGCACTATTCGGCCCGGTGCTTCTTTCACTGTCATAAAAAAACTTTCGCTGTCATAAAAAAATGACTAGAATGTGGACACGAATTGAATGAGGTAGTACTCAGGTCCAGTATATTCTTTCTTTATAAAAATTGTAGACTTCGGCTTAATAGATCAGAAAAAAAATCGAACTTCCATTCTATTGTTGAACATTCAGATTCACTAATCCTAAGACAAGATTGTTTTTTTCCAAAAAGAACATACATTTATAGTAACTCGGATTGAAATAAAACGTAGAAAATATGCTAGTTGTGGATTTAAATAAATATTTCATGAATCGGGATCTGAATGCACAGCCGTTACATTCAGCTAGGCATGTCTCAATAGTGTTACTATAGCCTCAATACATAGTTTAAACTCGAATTCACTTTTCATGCGTGTTCTGTTCAAAAGAATGAATTTGTGTTCAAAAAAAAATGACTCAAACTTGATTTTTATGCATAATACCACAATGAAAACGTAATTTTGACTACTCTGATTTGCGAAGTAAGGCGTAAAGCTGAATAGAAAAATGTTATATACACAAAAAAATTATAAGAAATATTAAATGATAAACTTTTAATTACTCTAGGCAACCAAGGCACCATTATATAATATAAACTAAATCCTGCTAAACTCAACGGGCAATCCATTTAGCAATATTAACTACTGCAAATGTAAATAGGAGTGCGGATAAGTGATTTGTTAAATTGATGATCTAGATAGCAGTAAATTCTTAATGGAGTTGCGTAGACCACAATGTACAGACAGTAAAACTTGCGCCGTAAAGTGAACTACTTAGTTAGGCGTTCTATTTGAATCGTTCGAATTTCGTCAAGGGACGCTTGTAAATGTAAAGTGTAATCTAAGTTATTGGTGTGTGTTTATGTGAATATTTATTTTTAAAATGTATTTAAAAATAGAAAACAGAATGAAACGCAAAGGAGAAATAAAAAGTACCTACCTGTGTGATTTTTTTATTATACCTACATAAGGATATCGTAGCGCAATCGGACATTGATTTAAAAACACAACTGGATGTGGGTTCGATGTGAGGGTGGTAGATGGATTCAGTAGGGTGAATGATATATATTTTTTTGGATGCACCGCTCTAGGGAAACAAAGCTCCACTCAACACACAATGCCTCTGTTTTTAGTAAAGAGGGAGAATAGAGTGTTTCGAGCATACACTAATGTTCTATATGGGGAAAAGAGTCTAAAAATGGACCTTTATAATAATTCCTACAATTTACATACCTTAAAATACATATACGAGTGAAAGATATACTAAACAACAAGTTCAAAATGAAACGTCAAAATCCGCCTGAATAAAATATAGTTATGATATTCTGTTGAAATTTATTCTTGCTGAAATATAAATTTCATACAAGCAAAATTATGTTCTACATATATTTAATCTACTAGTTAATTTTATGTTTCATTCTTCATACAATATTTTAATATATTTTCTTTATCCTAAACTGACTTTGGATAAGGAGAACAATTTAAAAAAATATAGATTTTACATTATTTAACATAAAATATATTATATAATAAAAACAGGCTCTATATGTACATACTGTTTGAATAATCTAATAAAAGATATGACTGTAAACACAATGGGTTTCTGTTCGATCCCCACTCAGAGGCTTTATATTGTAATTATTTTTGTTTCCCCAATCTGGTAAAACAAAGCGCGGCGTTGAGTGCCTCTACTCAACACGAAGTGGAAAATGGAGTGTCTTCTTTTGACGTTCACCTTGTGAAATAGCTTTTTTGTACAGTGTAACCAAGGTTAAATACCAAAATATGCCTTACAGTGAAAAAGACATATTTAGAAAACGTATAAAAATGCGCCATGCTCCGCTAAGAACGCATGATTTAGCGATCAGAGCGCATAAACAGTTTTCAAGAGGCGCGGGTTCAAATCCCGCTGCGTTCTCATTTTTATACGTTTTCTAAATATGTATTTTTCAATTTCCTTAGTGCGTAAATAACACTTTAAAAAATGTAAAAAAAATATGTTTTACATTTTTTAGAAAACAATCTAACATTGTTATTTTTGTCATTTACATTTTATTTATTGACTTTCATTTACAGCTTTTTCCCGCATATCAGGGTAGTTAGATAGAAATTAGTGACTAGACACTCCATTCTCCACTTTCCGCCTGAAATTGAGGCATTGCGTGTTGGAGTGGCAAACTTAAAATAAATATAATCATTTCTCCGAGTGGGAATTGAACCCACAGCTAATCAAGTATACAGTCAGACGCTGTCACACTGCCACACGATGCATCTCTCATATCATTTAGATCACAGTTAAAATTTTATCTTTAAAGGCAGTACTCCACATCCTTAATTATTTTATACTTAATTAATTATTACGAAGAAGAAAAGCATTACGATAACATGTTAAAAAAACACTTTTTGTTTTCAAATTATAACATAAAAGAAAGTAGCTTTACATCATTTACAAATTTTTTTTGATAATGGTTCCACCAAACGCTGGGGTATGAATTTCGATTACTTTGAAAATGTTTAGAACTCGGAACGTTGAAATATGATAGTCTCGTCTCATGGGTCGGTTTTTGTTAATTATTTATATATAAAATCAAGCCTCTGACACGTACCTATATATTAATATTAAAACGTATACGACTAGTATATTTGCAATTAAACAAACATAAAAAGGTGTTTACATATAGCAAGAAAATTATAATAATCACAATTTTATTGTCAATAATATTTTATTGTAACTCAATAACGATGTAATCAGTCCGAGATGCGTCACTAGCCGGTCTATTTGGCCTACGTAGTTGGTTTTACGGCGCATAAACTCTAAGTACCAATATAAGTGATATTTACAACGCGTAAAAGTGATGAATCTACGAGAAGGTTACGATTTGGCACAATATAGAGAAGCTGCTTTTAAATTAATTTAATAGTCTTAATTAAATCACTAATTGCCTAATTTTTCTGCCAAGCAACCAACCAACAGTTATCAATAGCATTTCCTGAAAAATATGTTCCTACTAATAACGACAATTGACGCCATCTTGATATACTTACGTATGTATATGTGTGATTGGAATAGGTTAGACTGAGTGTAACTTACTAAATAGTAAGTATAACTTACTAAATACTAATATTGAGTGTAACTTACTAAATACTAATATATAGTAGTAAATACTAAGCAAAGGCGAAGTGTGGCGTTAAGTAGCGCCTCTCAAAACGTAACGGACAACGGAGTGCCTGTGTCAAATACTGTAAAGCTGAAAAAAAAACTAGCTGTCAATACTGTATAAAATTGTTGTGCCACTTACTCGTTCAAATAAAACAGTAAACGTGGCAATTACAGTTTCCTAAACGCCAAATCTGAAAAACTATACTATCTATGACTCATATAAGTGGTATATGACAGGTATGTATGATTGAAAATAAGGAAATGTTCCCATAGCAGTCGTTTTAATATAGGATTCGATCAATCGAATCGAATTTAGGATTCGATCATAGCTTTGTATATAACGTGAATACAAGTGACTCACTCCTGCTTCTCACGAGTCCCGGTATGAACACAATCATAATTATTATAACCTTTTTAGGCTAGTTAATATGAGCGAGCCCTAGAGGCGCAAAAAAAACGTTTATTACTTTAAAACTCTTTATAAATATAAGATATAACAAAAAACTAATAACTAATTAGTCTAGTGACTCCTGTTTGAGTGGTTTTGATGTCGCAACCCGTACAGCTCCCAGGAAATATGTTACAGAGAATTAATGCCGATGGGAAAGTTATTGCGAAAAATATAGATCGCTGAATTGCCACTATCCCTGGCTAGTGCATTTATAACAGGCTATCCTTTGCCCGCAGCTTCGCCCGCCTATTAATAAATAGACATGTTACATTCCATTCCCTTATTAACATGTGGTGCCTTAATTGTTCTGGAGGGGGTACTTATGTATACACAAACTTTTGTATGGAGGTAGGTTCAAATCAATCAATAACGTAATGTTAACAATTTGAATTTCAGCAAAGATATTTTATAACGAAATTTGAATTGAATTGAATGAAATTAATAATGAAAATCTAAAAATGTAACTGTAGTACGTTCAACGTACATTACTCCTGGAACAGCAACTGTGACTGGGCTGAGACTAAGGAGGAGGTGGAGAAGGACTTAGTGTCAAGGTACTCTGTTCTCCGATTTCCGACTAAATTCAAGACATTGCCTGTTGAATTGCGTCACTAAACGCTACCGACCAGCTGAGCAATATCAATATTTTAAGCATAACTTTCCCCCCTAGTGGGAATTTAACACACAACCATGAACAAACTATTTTTATAACCAAGATCCCACTACTTCTTCATGACTTCTATCCATATATTTTACACAAATGTCTTTTTGTGAAAAGTTTCTGTCCAAAATTTACTTTCAGTCCCGTGAAGCTTCATGAAGCTTTGGCGAATGCACTTACGCTTTGTTTTTATTCAAGTCGAAGAGATAAGGCGATAACGTTTCGCTATACGCTCTGCAAGCATGGTTTATTCAAATTACCACAGAAGCCCATGAAGAAAAGCTTAGCTTTCAGAAGTGAGAAAAATACACAAAATATGTTACAGAGACAGTTTGAAATGTGTACGTATTTTATTTGATAAAAAATAATAGGTTAATATATATAAAAATAGCTAAAAGCCATAATTTTTATTGACGTGAAAATATATTAGACTTGACGTAACATTATTACAATTACAAAAGTGTAAGAAAAAAAGGTACTGTGTTAAGGTATAACAATTTGTATTTAATTTAACTACTAGACCTAGATTTAATTAATTTTCAAATTAAATTAGAATTGAATTTTTTTTTAAACGTCATAAACATAGTAAGTTTAGTTCCTAGATCTAAAATGTCTATACATATAATGAAATACATCCGCGACATAGATACTAACATGTATCCGTTCATTAAAATCATGTCATATAGTCACTAGACAGAATTTTTTTGCTTAAAATTTCACTTAAGTAACTAGTTTTCTTCAATGAAAACTGTCTCAGGGTATTTATGTTTTTATTTATTTATTTATATATATATATATATATATATATAATCATAATCTTATTGAGCTTAATCAAATCTAGTAGTAATTGTTTAACGGAAATGAAATATATCTTCATACTTCAATTATCTTCTTATAAGGGCAGAAATTAATGTTTGGTCTTAAATAATCTTAGATCTTATCTATCTTGATCCCTATACTTCAATAAAATCGGTTTCAAATTATCAATTTATAACAAAAAAGATTGTTTTTTGAATTGATGAAGATTTTTATCTATTATTTTTATGTAACCGTCTTGACTCTATGTTATTATCGTCTACCTCGACAAAGAAAATAAACTTAATACGCTATGTTTTATACGTAAAGAATAAATGGGACCCCGTATTTCATACGAAACGGAAATAATACGGACAGCGTATGAAATTTTACATAGTTTAAAATTATATAGAGAAGAAGTTCAGAAAGTTAATATAATTTATAATATATAGCATCAGAAAACTATTGTATAATACAAAAGAATAGTTATTATGAAATCAAAATAACTTTTTTTAGTATTAATTGTGAGAACTTATCTTGAAAGCAGATGTTTCTTTTTCTCATATTTTGCAAGAAATCAAATACATCGTGTTTAAAAGCCATACACACGTTAATGGATTTTATCCAGACATATACGATACAAACCAATGAACTCTTAACGTTCTATTATCTTAATGCATTTTGTAATGATTACTAGAGATTTGAAGTTAGCTGTAAATCTTTTATAAGTTACTATTATAAAAAAAAAGTATTTTATATCAGCTTAACGCTTTGTCTTACATACCCAAGCGGAGAAATCAAATTATTATAAATATTAGCGACCCGCTTGTGGCTTCACCAGCGTAAACTAAACGACTGAACTACTTTGTACTGTTTTTTTGCCCGCTCGCGTTCTCACTTAAATCACAAGCCTCACTTAAGTTAAATCAAATTTATAATTTAAATTGATGTAACTTTTTTATTTATGAACCGATTGAAATGAAATACCAAGTACAATAGTCTGGAGGAAGGAGGAAGGAGGCAGTTTACCAAAATACAATGGTCAAAACTGCATTTAAATCGGTTTAAAAAGGAAATAAAAAATCATTGTTTTGATTACATTATATTGATAAATGTCCTTAATGTCTGTACATGGAATGGAGGATATGAAAAAATATTTCATATCCTCTATGTACAGACAGCGATACGTACACGTACATTTTTATTATATGTATGGCCGCAAGAAAAGAAAGTATTTAACTTTAAATATATCCAAATTATATAGAATACTAAACTGTTAAGTTTTTGTTCTGCATAAATAACTTCAGTCACTTATAAATAAAGTTAATTATTAAGTTAGAAGTGAACCTTTATTAAATACTACGGTTCTAGCCACCCAACGCATATAACTTATCAGTAATATTTAGAATGAAATAACGAAACAGTAAAGTTTATTACTTTACTGTTTCATTATATTGTTATAAAAACATGAAATAAATTAAATAATAATAAAAAAAGCAGTAAATTAATATTATTATATAGTTGTCAATTTGATAAAAGCGGGAAATATGCGAGGAAAGTAAAAGAAAAGCATAAAAAGGCTTATGTAAGATATCTGCTACCGGAAACGGAATCTTGACACTAGGTTCCTCTGTCAATCCTACAATGCGGGAAAATCGTGAAGCAGTTTTTTTACGCTTTCACGAAGCGTGAAAAACGATTGATTGCAAAGTAGAAGGGAATGGCTTATCTTTTCTTAAATCCCCGAAAATAAAGTTATATACGTTTTTCTAAATATATATTTTTCAATTTCCTTAGTGTGCGAATAACACTTTTGAAAAATGTTAAAAAAAATAGTTATACCCTGATCTCTAATTCGCGCCCGTTCGATTGGTAATAGCAAATACTGCTCCTAATATAAGGAGCTGTCTTTTTATTATTATACATGTAGAGTCTTTTCATATAGATTATTATGTTCAAGGACAGTACAATATTTATTTACAATGCTCAATCCAAGAAGTGATATAAATAACAATTCTTAATATATATATATATATATTAATCAGTTTTGTGTAACATAATTATAAAAGTCGTTTCATATGAAATTTATTCGCATTATAGCGTCTGTCACGTATTATAGAACAGAAGTATGATATGCACTCTACTGAAAGGGGCATACGAATGACATTTAATTATAGTACCATTTACAGAAATATTTCACTAAACATATTATAAATTTCAATTTGATTGGCAATTCTTACTTAGTCATTTAATACAAATAGTTCTGTAGTAGCAACTAGTAATGTGGTACAAAAAACATATAATTGAAAGCTTATTTACGTGTATATATATATATATATATATATATATTTCTCAATAGACACTTAACATAAGCAACGTTTTTTTAGTAATAATGAGAATATTTTCTTTATTATATGACGAAGTATAATATATCTATGGAACTCTTTAATCTGTGTACCTTTCTGTGACCTGTGACTTGAAGATACCGTTGTTTACAAACAATCTCGTTATATACGAATATAATTGTTCAGATATATTTTTTTCTGTTTATTTGCAAAGATCACCGTATACAATAAGTTTGTTTAAATAAGACAAGCGAACAAAATGCTTCGAGTCCCGTTGGTCGCTATATTTATTTTGGTAAGTACGTTTGTATTGCAAAAGGTGACTTAATTGAATTTTTTATGTATATAAGTTTATTGGAATTTCTTAGTCATTTTCTTGTGGAAATGATTTACTTATTGTCTCTTATATTTGTATATTTTGTGTATATATTTCTTAGCTCTGCTCCGGTGAAACAAAGTGTGGAGATCAATTTCGCCACTCTGCACGCAATGTCTCGATGTCAGGTGGAAAGTACAGAACGGAGTGTCTTGACACTAGGCTCTGGTTAGACAAAGTGCAGCGTCTATTGTAAATCTTATAATATGATATTCTTCATATATCTAATTTTACAGGTTGTTAATGCAAATGATTCGTTGTCAGAGCGATACAGAGGGGCAACTCTGGTGAGTAGACACTATTGATATCAATAAAAATATTAATGTACGCCGTGACCCATTAAAAATAAGTCGTCGTGTACAAACATATTTTCATCACAATGTTTGAAATATACGCGTTTCGTTTTTATTAATATTTATATATATATTGGACTTGACGATCCAAAAGTTGAAATTGAACGTGTAACTAACTCTATTATAATTTTTTTGTTTTTGTAAAAGATATACCTATTATCTTGTAAAATTTATACATAACTCACACAATATATTTATAAAACTTACAGTAGACTACAACAATGTTGAGGTACAAAGTTCAGTTTTGTCTTATCAGCAGAGTTTACAGTGTAAAATAGATTCTTTCGTAAGAAATTGTATACAACAAAAAACAATTCATTCAACAATTCTTGGATAGAGGAATTTCGAAATTTCAAAATTCTGTAACAACCATATTATATTTTATCCTTAGTGGCATTAGAATTATATTTATTTGTAAATAGTTTAATTTACTAAAGCGCTTGATACGGTTATCCAAGATAGTGCAGGTTGAAATCCTTGTACATTCGTAATACTTATATGATTTTCTTAACAAACAACAAAAATATATAAGGAAAAACACACCATAAGTTAGTATATAAAGCTCTGTAATAATTTTAAATTTACAGAAACCAATTTCAGCATGTTGCGATATCCCCGAATTAGGTGATGCTAAGCCTCTCTCTGAGTGTTCTAACCCAAGGTTACCTGGTCCTGTAAGTATAAAAGCTTAGAAGGTATTTTTATTTAATTTATATATAGAAAATATGCACACGCAATGTCTCGGATCCACGCGGATAGTGGAGAACGAAGTGCCTTGACACTAGTTTCTCTCTGCTATGTGGGAAATCGTGCGTACCTTAAACATGCATAAATATTAGTTTAGAATCTAAACTTTGTAAGAAAATGTAAAATCTAGATTTTACTTGAACTTATATTGTTATATCCATCGAAATACTTTATGGTTTTTGAAATAACCTAAAAATTGATTTTTAACACTTAGTATAAGTAAAATATTTTAAGAAAATGATAACGTGTAAATTTTCCTGTATGTCGGTAATTTTAAAAACACTTGTTATCCTTAGAATCCTGTAACAATTAATTTTTATTTCGTATTTTCTAAAAAAAAATTGGTTTAATATATGTTTCTTCAATTTTTTTATGAGAAATACCTAGAAATAACTTAGAGCCTATGGACATGAAATTTGACAGAAAGATAAGGTTTATGAATAGGATCTATTAAAAGGGGATAAAAGTTTATATTATGAAATTGATTTTAAATGTTAAGTAATTCTTTTTGTTATGAAACTTGGAATTCAGTCTTAGTAACTAAACTAATTAAACACATATTTTCAGATATTTTTAAATTCCTAAACATATATTTTGTATGAAAATAAAATTGAAGCATACCTGATGTACTATTTTGAATCTACTAACTTGATTAAACAACATTTTCATAAATTTCCAATATTCGAGTCTCAAAGAGAATACCTGAATATTACCTGAATAAAAATATATTTTTTAGTTTAATACCCCGCAAAAGCAGGAATAGCAGGAAAATTTTATCAAGACAAAAATTTTCATCCATTGCATCGTGACGCAGTTTCAGACTGTAATAGCGATTGGTTGGAGTATGGTTCCCGCTCAGTAGAATTATTAAAATTTATTTATTTTCATTTCTCCGTTCTGATGAACAAGCCATAGCGCGGCGTTGAGTTACCAAGTAGTTAGAACCACTCAACACACGTAATATCCAGAATTCGATCGGAAAATAGTAGAAGTGGTCTTGACTCTAGTTTCTTTCTGACTATCCCTGTTATGCAGGAAAAAGCATGAAGCTGTAATAAGTAACAAAAAAAAATACATATTTTACACAGGTGTACCCGCGTGTGATATGCTAGTTATTGTATGTACCAGATATGTATGTGCATACGAGCATATGTGCAAACAAAATTAAATTACTAGGAAGTTTCGTTAGCTTAACTATTCTTGTACTTGCGTTAGTGGACTCTCGTCGCTATAAACATGACCCGCTACAGCTAGCCATTAAAGTAAACCCTTGACTTTATAAAATTCAATTAGTTTAACGTTTTGAAATGCCTTTCAAGGCATTAAAGTTACACATATTTTAATTTTATTGTAAGTTCGATTTTCACTCGGAGGAATGGTCAGTTTTAATATATTTTTCTCCGCTTTGACACATAATACATAGTGTGGCGTTGAGTTCCATCACTCCACCAGACAACCAGAAAGTGGAGAACGGAATGTCTTAACATTAAATTTTCTCTCACTACCCTGCTATAAGAGGAAAAAACGTTAAGCTATAATCAACAATTTGAAGTAAAGATAAATGTTTCAAAGACTATTTATTACACTAGGCACCAATTCGTTATGCAAACTTTGTTCCTACAATTTGTCATTCTAGGCAAATGCATTCACTCATTACAATATAGGAACCACGCCAGCAATTCATACAATATATTGTTAAGTTAACATTGAAATTTTATATGCTATTGACAATTAGGAACCTTCACACTGCAGTGATGCTCGGTAAACAAAGCACTGGCTACTAAAATACGCGGAGCTGTCGTTTGCAATCGATCATAGGGAGAGTTTGTAGTTAAAATAATATGGTGGGGCTGAACGACACAGTGCGCTGTCGTGACAGATGGAAAGCCTATACTAAGATAATATATTAGTATAGTTCGAATTACATTTAGCGACATATGCAACAAATAGTCATATTACTTGCGAGCTTTGACTATTTTTGGTTTTAATGCCTTTATAATTTTCCTATATGTGTTACTGATGTTGATGTGTCCGGTTTTACTCTGAATGTCTGCACACTAGTACTGGTGTCTCCTCGATTGCAAACACATGCTTACAAAATCAAAATTCTTAATCACGATTTTTTTTCCGATATTGGATTGTTCCGATATGAGACTTTATATTGCATTTACGTTACAAACATTAGTACCAATTTAAAACTCTGTGCTAATTCTAGTTACTATGCAACAGAATGATGCCTATTCTTTTTTTCTGTCTTGGCAAGTTTTGGTCTCTGCAATTATAACAAATTTCGTATCCAGCCTTAATAATCTAGAAATCCTCCTAGACTTTTAAGGCTATCGATATTTGATTGATAGCACCATTATAAATAAATAAAAATAGAAAATAAAATGATAAATAAAAGAATATCAAGAATAGAATTTTTTTTTTAGCTTCATGCTTTTCTAGCCAGAGAGTGACTAGTGTCAAGACACTCCGTTCTTCACTTTTTCATTCATCTGTAATTTCAGTGTAATGACGTCCAATGCGTATTTGAAAAGTCTGGATTTCTCATTGACAAACAAACACTTAACAAAGAGGCGTACAGAGCGCATCTAAGGCAATGGATAGAGGGACATAAGGGATGGGAGGATGCTGTAGAGAAGGCTATTAAAGACTGTGTGGACAGAGACCTGAGGCAGTACCTAGATTACAGTTGTAAGGCCTACGATGTTTTTACTTGTACTGGCATCGCTATGTTAAAGGTATGAGAATGGTTTAAATGTAAGAATATGTAGAAATTTAAATATATCTATATATATTTTATATGTTTCTGATTTGTTTCAGAAATGTCCTAAAGACGCGTGGAAATGCTAAAGAAATGCGTCAAAATATATTTATATACATATAAAATATCACTGCAACAAAATAAAATATTACTCTACTTGAACTGTCCAATATGGCAAGTAAATAAAATGAGAACAAACAAATATTAAATAATATTTTTTAAAGTACAGGACCTCTTTTCAACTTATAATCTATAATAATGTGTATTCTCCATACAACGTGACCTTGGCGAAGTGATTAATCTCAACTTGCACCTCCGAAGCGCTATAACTAAAGAACGGAACTGAACTGAACAACTTTTAAAGTTCCAAACTAGGAATACTCTATTAGAAAAATTTGGCTGGACAAATTATAATATTTCCTATTCTCCGGCTATACATTTTGGACTTTGCAATCAAAGCTAGCCCTTGTCCTTAACCAGTGTGAAATTTAATAATATATTAATATTAAAGTAGATATTAATAAATAACTATACTGTGTTAAAATTTTCTTTCATTTTTATTAAACCTTGAGTTCATACTTTAGACAGTCTGCTCAGTCAATCTATCAAATAAACAAGAAGTAATCAATCAATCATATACGCAGAAAAAAATCTTAGTAATTATTATATGTGAATTATTATATCTTAATAATTCAGTAATCATTTTCCGATAAAAACAATTTGGATATAGCAGCGGTATTGTATAAAGCATAGCGCCTATAAATTATATTTTTGGTATTTGTATATATACTCGTAATATGAAAATTCGACAAATACGTGTACATAATAATGAATATATTGCAATGTAACTAGAAAAGAATTTATACAATTTTTTTTCTTCGTATAACTTATAAACTACTTCAAATTTCAAGAATAATATTATAATAAGGCAGCGTCTTACTGCAAACGCAATTGGTTGTGGGTTCGATTCCCATATTATTACTATTACTACTATATATTCAATGACTATTTACTATTCAATGACTATTCATATTACTATTTAATGACTATTCAATTATTTTCATTTCTCCGCTCTAGTAACAAGACAAAACTCCGTCACTCAACAAGCAATATCTCGAATTCGGGCGCAAAGTGGGGAACGAAGTGTGTTGGACTAGTTCTCTCTGACTAGCCAGCTGTGCAAAAACAAGAGTGAAGCTGAAAAAAATATAAAGAAAAAGAATATATTGAAAGTAAACAAAACTGTTTACTTTCAGATCAAATTTGTGAAAATAGCATTTCTAAATCACTAGTTCAATCATCAATGTACTCAATCTGAGTAAGAGTCACTTATTTCGCTAGAAATCGCTTATTACAACTTATATTTGTTGTTGTCAAATTTCTGCTAAGAGGCACGGGTTCAAATCCCGCTGCGTTCAATTTTTTATACATTTTCTAAATATGTCTTTTTCAAGAGTCAAGTAGTCCAAAACGTATAACCCTGAACCACCAGCCATGACGCCTTGAGGACATCCGACGCTCATTACATGCTTATTACACAGTGTTAACATTAGAATGCAATTGTTTATTTTACATTTAATCTTGCAATAAATATTTTTCTTTTTTTTTATTTAAATATATTATACTACTATAAACACTGGATTCGTATCCTTTTATAATATTTATTTTTACGTTAATATACCATAAATATTTACTTTAAACTAAATTTAGGTAATGTTTAAGTGACACTTTTCTTAGTGACTGTACATTATACCTTTGTTCAACTATATAATTTGTATAATATATATATATATATATTTCATAACTATAGTCTTGTATTTACTATAAAATTAGAAGTAAAAGAAATACTATTACCTTGCCTTGCCTTTATTATACTGATTCGACTATTTCTATTATGTAATAAATCTTTTAAAACATTATTCACTCATTATTCCTCAATTTGTAACAAGATCGAAGAAATATCTAAATATAATTTCAAGGAACGGTGCTTGAACGGTTTTCAAGAGGCGCGGGTTTAAATCCCGCTACGTTCAAATTTTTATACGTTTTCTAAATATGTCTTTTTCAATTTCCTTAGTGTGGGAATAACACTTTAAAAAATGTTAACAAAATATAAATTAGGCCCTCGTGACACTGTACAAATTGTTATTTACACCCGTACAATAATGTTAGGACAATTTTAAACGCATAACCATTCTGTGTAATACATTGCATCATTAGCAGTAGATAATAAGCGTAATCGGAAGTGAGAAATGTATATAATTAACCGAAAATAATTAGCTACATTTATTTCGGTCTTTTGTGCTTACATTGCAAATAGTTGTATAGGACTGGCGACCCGCTCGCGCCTTTACCCGCGTGAACTACAGCCGTTTCGCATTTTCGGCGGCCTTTTTGTAAAGTTATGAAATTTCTGGAAAAACTGAAAAACATAGGAGAAAAAAAAGAATGTGTTCAAAGACCGTCAAGTATATCTAATAAAAAAATCATGAAAATCGGTTCAGCGGCTTGACTTGATGACGTCACAAACAGACCGAACTACTTTCGCCATTATAACATTAAAGAGGATAGATTTATAGTTTTCAATATTCTAAATGCCCAGTATTCATAGATATATTTCATAGATCACCGTCTTGGTGGAATTTGGAAATATATGATTTTACACCAGTTGCTTGTGGTCCAAACCCGCTTGAATGCTTATGTTTGAAAAGTGGAGAGTGGAGTGCATTAAAACTAGGTTCTAGACTAAAGGAAAGAGAAAAGATAAAGATAGAAGAATATAAATAAATCATAATTATGCTCGGATGAGCATTTGGTGATAATGCTTAGAAGTTAAATTAGTCACTACTACGTACGTAATATGAAAAATTCAATTGGTGTTTGATCGTTGGTAAAGATAACACTTGAAAATTGAAATGAAATATAAAATAGGTGTTTAGATGCAGCAAGAAGTTAAATTAATTTATTTAGCAAAAAAGCAAATGTTATAAAAAATGTTTATATCGTCTGTTCGGAAGATTTTTACACGGAATTATAGAAGCAATACTTCCTGATAATATTTATTTTTTAATGTTGTTTTTTTGGGCATCTCCCAAAAGTCTGACTGTTTTTTACTTTTTTAAGGTAATTGGCTTATATATAGACTTATATATAGAAATAACCATAGCCTATTAGGGGAAGCCACGACGACTAAATATATTTTTTATTTGTTACAAATTGAATGATAACGCAGGATATAGGAAATTATAAGTAATATAATTTTACCACTAAGCAGATTTTACATGACTCCATTCTTCTTGTTCTTTCCTTCTTTCTTCTTGTCAAAATATTCAATAAATTATTGTATTGTAACGCTTTATGTTTTGCACACTTGGCACACTTAACAATAGAACCTGACAGCTGTGAGCTATTTTATTTGGAAGTAAAAATTTCTAATGAAATATAGCTTCAATTGTTTATGATCAAAGAGACTTTACATTAAATTGCGAATCTATTTATAAAATATACCTGAAATCACATCTGTAAACTGCGTAATCTATGACGTATGACACCTTGGTAGTTTCCCGTAGCACACAATAGACGGTCGTAATTGCTGAGTATAAAACCTAGGCCTTTGCATGGCACCATCACAGTAGGCTCTGACTCCAACATGTTTCAAATTGCTGTATTCTGTTTGCTTATGTTACAGGTGAGCAAAATTTAATTAATGTATTTTTTTTATATCCAAATAGGCCACAGTGTCCACTCACTCTTATGTGTATTAATAATAGTTTAATTATTTTCATTTCTCTATTTCTATTTTTTTACCATTTGCATGCAGGTTGGCTGAAAGTATTATTCTACTGAATATAACAATAATAATTGATGTCTTGTTTCAGGTAGTGACAGCCGAGCCTCCACCTCCAAAGTGTAGGGGTCCTCCTCCAGGATTGGTAACCTTTCTTTCTATTATATTATTGATGAATAAGCCATCGTGGCTCAATGGGACAGCGTTTGACTAATTGTAGACGCGATGTTTCTGGATTCGATTCTCACTCAGGGCAATAATTATAAATTATTTTCATTTCTACGGTCCAGTAAGACAATGTCAACAACACGTAATATCGGAAATGTCAAGCGAAAAGCGGAGGGCGGAAGGTTTTTTCTAGCTCTACGGTATACGTATTCCTGGTATACCCTGAAGCATGAAGCTATAAAATAAGATTATAAATTGGTTGATTTAAAAATGCAATATAACCACATATTTTTATACGTAATTATTACTAGGGATATATAATGATCACGGTTGTAAAGTTTAACCATTGCATGGTTATTTAGTTTTATTGATTTTTTAGAATTTTTAGTATCTATTAATTAAGAAATGCATAATTCATCGTTATTCTCTACTGTTAATAAAAATATAATATATATCATATAGATATCAAGCTATCAAATTATATAGAATAAGTAGGTAGCTTTAAGCTTCATTTAAAATTGTTATACTGACTAATTTATTTCCCTTTTTTTATCTTTAACAGAAAAATCCAAAGGAATGCTGCAATTTCCCTAATATATTCGAAGAAGAAGACTTCAAAGAATGTGGAATAGAAAAGCCAACAGATGACGTGGAAAGTATGCACCGTCGTGGTCCACCTGATGTAAGTGTATAATATTTTCATATATAAAATAACTTACATAAAACTTATAAAACTATGTCTAATAATTATAATAATAATATTAATATTATATAAAAAAATATGCTCATTTCGCACACTTATTCTTACTTCGTTTAAGAAGAATTGAGTGCTAGTTGTCGGACCCCAACTTTGAAAACATAATAAAACTGTATTCAAGTAAAATTTTAGCCTACGGGCTTCGTGTCCTTAATAACAATCTCATCAATCCTAATACTAAATACATAAATACTAATACTGTATTTAATATATTGCAGTGTAAAAAACAAATATGTATTCTAGAGAAGTATAGTCTTATGAAAGATGATACTAACGTGGACAGAGATGCCGTGACAGCGTTCATGCAGAAATGGGCGGATACTAATGAAGACTTCAAAGAAGCTGTGGATATAGCTATACAGAAATGTGTCACAGGAGATGTTCGGGGACCACCAGAAATATGCGAACCTACAAGAATGATATTTTGCATTGGTTCTACTATGTTTATGGTAGGCTTCAAGATTTTTATGCCTTCTATTATTATAACATTTCTATTATCTGTCAATATATATTTATGCAGCTTAACGCTTCATTCCTGCATAACAGCTAGAGAAAACTGAGAGTCAAGACACTCTGTTTTCCGCTATTCACTGAAATTAAAAACGTGTGTTCGGCGGCAGTTCTTTGAGCGCTCTATTTTATCAATAACAATTTAAACCTCGTAATTGTATCCTCGTGAACTACGCCACGATGGCCGCAAAATGTTTTGTAAAATAAATATTCTTTTTTATATATATATGAATATTTCCATTTTTCAGAATTGTCCAAAGTGGGAAGATACTGATAACTGCAATAAAGTAAAAGAGCACATTGAAGAATGTAAGCCGTACTTTGATAATTGATTATTTTAGTGTACCGAAATATTATGTACTTTGTATTACGAATTACCAAATCGCGAAATTAAAATTGTTGATATAATAAAAACAATAAAAATCTGTTATAATACCTATTTTTATATATACAAATAAAAAACTTCTAAGCAAATACCGCTTCTTATTATACTTACAGTAATGTAAATTATTATAATATTAGCGACCCGTTCGCGGTTTCGCCTGCGTAAACTACACATTTCTTACTTAAATTGTTGTTTTAAGTTTTTTATTTATAAACCGATTGTAATAAAATAAACACTAAATGTTAAGGGAAGTTTAAATGAAAGAATACAATAGTCAAAATTGCATTTGAATCGGTTAAGCCGTTTCTGAGATTAGCGTGCACAAACACACAGACAAACAGATAAACATACAAAGAGAAAATCAAATTAAAAATCATTCTTTTGCGTTCTATTACATTGATAAATGTCCCTAATAATATATTTTTTTCAAATATATTCCATGTACAGACAGCTGTCAGTTACATTTTTATTATATGGATAGATATTTTGATGACTAACTGCTAAAACATTCTGTCCTAATCCTATTCAAACTTCACGCTTTATACCGCATAGCAGGGGTAATCAGAGAGTACCTAGTGTCAAGACACTCCGTTCTCCACGTCCTGTTGCTCTTAAGAACAACCAATGTTGTGGCTACAGAAAAGTAAAACGCGTAGTAACAAGATATTACGCAAAACAATTTTCATGTATATCCTCGAATTAACGTAAATGTTTTTAAACATTTTTCATGTTATTACAAACTTAAAGCTTGGCAAGAAATCATTTAGTATACGAGTATGTGAAATGTCAACCATGTGTCGGCTAAATCTTTTTATAATTTATGTGAACATATTGTGTATTGTATGTATTTATCTAAATCCGTAACCTTCTTAAAATACTTTTCATTATATAATCAATTTGTAAATATTTCAAAGGTATCTAGACAATTAAAAGGTCCCAAAATAAAACCTGAACAATGTTACGGAACTTTCGAAGTAATGGTGAGTGTTATGAAGGAATAATGTTAAAAACAGCCACTTTTGAGTAGTAATATATAATTACAGTGAATTTTCAAAATAAATTTCATTATTTTATGCCAGAAAAAAGGTTTTAATATATTATTATATTATTTAAATAACAGGACAGGCGTTGTTGTATCTTTCCACCATTCTTCAATCGGGCAGTAGCGAGGGAGTGCGGTGCCATTTTCGCTGTGAAGTCAATTGACAAAGAACACGATGTTACTAATATGCAACGTGTAATATATGATATAGTAAGTTTTTTACACAACTGTACTATCACGCAAAATATTCAAAAGTGAATATTAGAAGCTTTCAATGTTGCTAATTTATACTTTTTTTAGTATTTATTTATTAAAATACCACCATAAACTAAATTATGAATGGTTGTTTCTAGATAGTGTTGAAATTATAATAAATTTGTTTCAGTGTGAACACTGGAGGTGCATTTTAAATAAATATACAATATTATATGACGAAGACATTGTTAACAATGAAAAATATTTTTCCCATCTTGACAAATGGGTTGCATTAAATCCAGAATTTAGTAATGCCATGACTATGGCTAAAGCATACTGTCGAGAGCCACATCGATTCGAGAATCCAATAACTGTTTGTAATTTTTTTGATTACCAAACGTGTATCAGGAGGAATATTATGTTGGTAAGCGTGCTAGTTAAAGTAACAGTATATTTAGATATGACTTTTATTCCTAAATTTCCTTCTTAATTTTCAGAATTGCCCAAAGGTTATAGACTCACAAGAATGTTTAGAATGGCAAGAGTTTTACGAAGAATGTAAAGAATTCTTTGCTTGAAGTGAAATATCATGATTATTTTTGTATATTTTAATTTATTCTCAAATTATCATATTAACATTATATCGACGATGATGACAATGAAATGAAATGAGTTATTTAAAAGTACTAGTAATTACAATATTCGTTTAAAATCGACACATATTCTCCGATTATAACTACATACATTTCATTTAAAATTAGTACAGAGGTATAAATATTCGCGATGCATCATTGCACCGAGCTACCTCCATACCAATAAACTAACGAGTAATACTGTCACGTAAATTCGAATTCATTGACAAACATACACTTATATCACACGCGTCAGTATACCATCACTTTCCTTTAAGGAATAAGTAAATTAAACTAAACTAGCAGTCTTTCTTAAACGTTCAAGGCAAAAGCCTTGGATTGTATCGTCCAACGTATAGTATCACTCCTGATGGATTATGTCTAACGAAGAAGAGGAATGGTCGATCAAACTTTAAACGTGCTTGTTGAGAATTTCTAGCAGGCAGTCGTGCTTGTCTTGGTCGAAGGTGTAACGGTAAGTGCATAGCATCACCTACATCGTGAGGATCATGAAAAGCACGTTGATAATCTCGAGGCTCATCCCAACCGTTAAGCCATCTCGAGCTCCTGTGCTTGTCCAATAAGTCTGACACACCTGGATACTCTTCTATATGATGCTGTTCACCAATAACCCCTTCTCCACAAGTTGCAAATGTCGTCATTTGTACTATATCAGATAAATAAAGATCTTTTGATGGCCCGTTCAATCCTCCTAAATCTGCATTATTTGCATCAAACAATTCTTTTAGGCCCATCTGTCTCAAGGTTGAAGAAACGTTGAAAACAGATTTATGAGAGAATCTAGGAATTTGTAACTCCAAACCTATTCTTGGTAACAGTGTTCGTAGTAATCTGTTCCATAGTATTGTATTTTGGCTTGAATTTAAAAGGCGTTTTTCGAGTTTTTCTAAGTCATCTGCATGAACAACATTACCTTGTTGGCCTGGCATTAAGAAAAGTGTACTGATAATTGAATCGGTGTTCCCTAAAGCAGCAGCTGTGGCATCTAAATTTGGATCGTATCCAGCCAAGAAATTCGTTTTATATACAACAGCAGGAACTGGAACCAAACGCCTTTGTCGCACATTAGGGGATACGACAAAATATAATTCTCCATCTCTTCCTTCTGTTGAGGAGCCAGTGCAGTCAGTCTGGAATTATACAGTTGGTAAATGAGTCAATTTAGCTAATATAAAATAAATTAATTTAACAGTTCATTTTAGTTTAACAACTTTTAAACTTTTCGTTTTTTTTATCAAATTAAGTGAAGAAAGTATCGGACAAACACACAACGTTCTCAAATGTATATCAAATGCATGTATGGAGGATACATGTAAGTTTTCTATTTCTTTTGAAATACAGATAATTTATAGCAATAAAACTAAAAATATTTAATTTAAAAATATAAACAATAATTAAAATAAGCTACTGCTTACCTGGAAAATATTAGCAGAAAATGAAGCGAGTGGAGGGCTCATAGTTATACTGTTACTTTTTATATACTCCACTATTTTCCCCCACGTATATCTTTTTACAAGTAAATTTGTTCTTCTTCTTATGATGTCACTAATAAGCTCAAAATTGATTTCTTCAACATGGCCATTATAAAAGTGCTGGGCTCTTTCTTTATAAAATGTTAAAACTTTACCCCTATGTCTTTCACTGAAAAGTTCTCTTATAAAAGCAGAAACTGCAACACCAGACGCAGAGGTAGTTTCTATTGAATCTGATATATTTTTTAAAGTGAAATGTGGATTGAAAGTGACCATGTCATCTAATTTAAGAATTTCATTCATTTCTCCTGAGGTACCACCTCTAGCACCCATAAACATCATTGCCAACGTGGACGTTATAGAATAAGGCGAAAAGACCATACTGCGTTTATTATCAATATTTTCTGACAACATCTGCCAGTACTTAAACGCCAATTCATTGCAAACTTCCGTAAACTGTAAAATATCTTCGCCTAAATTTTTGGTCGTAACTCCAAGTCCTTGGTTTTCTTTGGGAAATTCTAATACAATGTCTTTGTCATTACTTTCAGGTATATAAAACCCTTCAACTTTATGTTTATCTTTCATCATTTCATTAATTTTGGGTGGCGAAACAGCTGGTATAAGCTTCCAAGAGCTATTTCTTTCGTTACTCAATTCTTTGTCGTCAATATTTACTTTCTGTATTTTCTTTTTGAAGTCATCATGTTTTGGAAAATCGTGTGGCTTATTACTTAATTTACTTTTTAAGGAATTATTATTATTTTCTAAGTTTACGGCCGTAATGTATTTTTGTTGTAATATATGGGCTGCAGGAGTGGACGTTATAACAATTTCTTGCAAAATGCTTGGAGTTAAAGATGAAGAAGAATTTCTGATGTCTACAATTCTTTTCTTTTCTTGTAAATCTAAATCGTTATTATGAGTTTTATTTTCTGTGGTTTTTTTGTATTCATTTTCATTTTTTCTCAATACAGAGTCCGTGGTAGATTGTAAAATACTTACTATTGGTTCCAATATGACTTTATCTATAATTTTAACGTTATCTATTGATTCACTTTCGACAGATGTATTAGTTGAATTAATTACCTCCTTATTAATAATTACATCAGTTACAAAATCTGTTTCCGACAGCGATGTACTAATTATATTTGAAATAGTTGTTACTTGATCAAGATTTTCATTTAATAAATTTGTTTCAGTTGATACATCTATCGTATCAAATTTTGTATTATTTTCAGGTAATATAATGGATGTGGGATCTGGATTTTCATGTACAACTTGTGATAGTAGATCATCCATGGATACGGATAAAACAGGATCTATTAAGCTTGTGCTTGTAGTAGTTAATAAATCAGAAGACGATAAAGCTGACAAAGTAGACTGTTCTCTTTCTTCTTGTTTGTTTAAATCAGCTAATATGGTTTCAGGACTAGACGATCCTATATCTAGATTGTTTATTTCTCCATGAGGATCAAAAGTTGAAATTTTTACGAAATTATCAAGAACAACAGTTTTGTTTACGATAGTTATATTTTCGGTAACTGTTTCCGTGGGAATATCTATTTCTACGTTTTCTTTGCTTTCCATATCCATGTTATTTGGTCTCGTTGCATCTAATAGAGTATCAGATGTGGGTAGAGGTGCAAAATTGTTTCCAAGGTCAGAGGCTATTTGGCTTATACTTTGAGCTACGTCAAATAACGGTATCAAAGTTTGACTTTCATTATTTTCTAAATTGTCAATCAAGAAATTATCATGTTTTTCTTCATCCTTCTTATTTAATTCGGTAGGAGGCATTGACGTCGATAATGAAATTGATTGTGTGGTAATGGTCGTAGAATTTTTCTTTTCATAATCTTTATTTTCAACGACAGGACTAGTACTAGACATCATATCATATGAAACATTGCTTGCAGTAACAGAATCATTACTAAATAAAATATTTTGATCGGAGTCTGATATTTTTGTACTTTCTGTAACATAGGTTGATGTAGATACCAGAGAATATGTACTGACTTTTTCGTATACTTTTTCTGGTGTTGCTGTAGAAGCTGTGCTCACTGCTTTATTTGCATTGTTAATAATTTTAATATTATTGCTAATAAGAGATGGTTTTTCAGAGGTAACATTTATTATAGCATTGTACGTTGTGTCTTTGTGTGGTAAGGCAGACGAGAAAGTAGTCGTAGTGGTTGCAAGCAGCACTTCGGGTTTAGCTGGGCTAGGTTTAGGTTTCGTTGTTGTTCTTAAAGGTCGTCTTGTCAGTATTGGTATAACTTTTGCGATTGTTGTCGGTATCTCAGTTGTTATTGTAGTAACAGATTTCGTACTAGAAGATATAGCACTAGACGGGATGCTGTCAGTATTTTTATTTGTATCTTCATTTAGATTAGCGGGTGGGCTTGGTATTTCGTTACTTTCTTTACTCTCTGTAGGTTTATAACTAGTGCTTAAATTATCTATTTCGATGGTTTCTGTTTCAGGTGTGATAAATGAACCTGATATTCTATCAGGTACTATATCTGCCCCAGTATTTCCAAATATAGAAGGTAGTATTAAACTCCAAGTATCAGATACGTCAGGAGTGTCAAATGTAGGTGTTGAAATAGGTTTAGTTTTATGAGCTTCCATTTGTGCTTTCAAAACATTTTTTACGTTAGTAACTACGCTATGTACCTTTGTGTGTGACGGTTGGCTAAAATTAAAAGCTGTGGTAGGTGTATTATCATTTGCAAACGTGACTAAGCCATCTGCTTCTTCGCCTGCAGCAACAATAGCCTGTATTTCTTCTAATGTCATCAATCTTTTAACAAGCTCTCCAGATTCATCAAAAGTATAAAATTCATATCGGTCTGGTGTAAGTAAGTTTACTGGGCTTCCAACAGTTGCTGGGACACTAGATGGCGGTGGTAGGCTGTTGCCAACAGCATCGGCTATATATGGCAGTTTGGTGCGTCTGAAATGTTCAAAATCGTTACATAAGTATTTGTTTATTAAATAATGTTTAAACTCTTATCAATATTTTTTTAATATTTCGTTTTTAATATGTATTTAAAAACAAAATTTAATATTTAATTCTCAAAACAGTGTGTATTCTTTTGTCATTTTTAGTACAATATATAATGTTTAGAACCGCCATTAAAATAATAGTCTTACCTGTTGTGATTGCTATCAGCTAATGTCAACACCCCACTGATCAGCACGCACAAAAAACGCATCCTGCCCAGCATTGCACCTGGAACTGTTTAAATGCCTTTTAAATATTTTATTTCAAAACATCTTTAGACAATTATATTTAAAAAACAATACAATTCTTAAAATTATATGTGGCTTCACTTTTGGCATTTTGGCTGCAGTTTATAGACTGTTTATTAATTAATTAAGTAACAGTAATAAAGTTGTAAGATGAAGTAAAACAGCGTTTGGTGCCCCTACATTGTCACGTCTCTCGTGCAGGACATGAGCTAAATCTGTAATTTACTAGGCAGGGAAAAAAAATACTTGTATAGGCAGAGATAAGCCAGTGATGCGTCTTTTAAAGAAGTGACTTGAAGCGTGAGCGGAACTCAATGCAGCCAATAGTTTTAACATTTTGAGACCAAGGGGATCTTTATCTCGTACATAAACGTTATGTCGACAGAGATTTGAACCTCGAACTAATATAGTTTACAGTTGAATACATTTGTATGTTTATACGTTCGTTTGCTTGTAAATTTAGACACTGTCTTGTTAATGTTCAAATTTTAAATATATTAAATTTACTAGAAAGTGATTAAGTAAGGACATTTGTATTAAGTTCCATTTTTCCATTGCAATACTTGTATCACTGTTGCGGCAACAAATAGAAAACTAGTATTACATCTTGAATCCACTTCGCAAAATGCTTTAATTAAAATACTAGTATGAATTTGGATTAAAAACAAATATGGACTACTAATAAGAATCGAATAATAATGTGCATCTGCGTTTTTATATAAAAAAAAATGGCTACTATATGATAAATAATGACAACACGTCGTCGTCAACAATCGTACAATGCCATAAACCAAAATGAACTGTAAAAATTAAAAACCTGCTAAGCAAGTAAAACGACGGTCATTGTCGTTCAAACTTGAACTAAGAGGTGTGGTGTGAGTAGACTGTAAAGCCGTACGCGCTCTAGAGAATATACTTCAATGGCACATTTATAGCTATTTCAAAGTTCGTACCTTACAATGATTAAACGACTACATACAAATGTATATTTGTACACCGATCTTATATGGCTGGAAATGTTAAAAAATAATAACAGCAAATACTTGATATAATAGAGCGGCCCCACATCGGCTGCTTTAGAGCGTCTGACTTAGAGCGCGATAGTTGTGTGTTCGATACCCACTTGGGGAAATGATTATATTTAAATTATTTCCATGTCCCCGCTCTTTTAAATATGGCTAAGTGTGGCGTTCTGGCAAAATTCAGGCGGAAGGCAGAGAACGGAATGTCTTGACACTACGTTGTCTCAGTCCACCCTTTTGTGCTCGTGGTAAAGTCTAAAGCTGAAAAAAAATAGTTTTCTTTAAATATAGTCTTACTTGTAATGTTTAAGTGTCAACGCACTTATTTTTTCTTTTTCTGTTATAAATAGAAACGAAGTGGCAAGATGCTGATATAAAATACATCTCTTGACTCTTTTATAATAAAATAAGATAAATTTATTCTAAAAAGTTAAACTAAGTATTTCACCCAATAGTATAACCATATTATCGTTACAGGCAACGTTACTTACGTCTCATATCATAATTTTATGGATACACAAAAAAGCGCTGGCATACTACTTACAGGTTTACCATTTAAACACATGTTCCAATAAGGTGATTTCCTGTTTATTTTTGGCTCAACTCTATATTAAATACCTGGGAGATTTTTATGCAAATCATACATATAATAAAAAATGTAACTAATCGCTTTCTGTACTTGGAAGGTATATAAAAGAAATATTATTGGGGTCATATATCAAGTAAGCAACTACAAAACTGATTTAGGTGCAATTTTGACTATTGTATTGTGGTCAAATTCACTTAACATTAAGTACTTTTTGTTAACATTTTTTAAACGTGTTATTCACACACTAAGGAAATTGAAAAATACATATATAGAAAACGTATAAAAATTTGAAGGCAGCGAGATTTGAACCCGCGCCTCTTGAAAACCGTTCAATTAAGTAAGTACTTATTTCATTTCAATCGGTTCTTAAATAAAAAAAGTTACAACCATTTAAATTATAAATTTCAGCAAAGTTTGTGATTTAAGTGAGAACGCACGAAATAGTTTAATCGTGTAGTTTACGCAGGAGAAGCCGCGAGCGGGTCGCTAGTATTAAATATCTATCTTGATTAAACAGTAATGTATATTTTTTGTTAAATCAAATCAGCTATATTTTGTTTTTTTTTGGTACAGTTTATTTTCAAGTTTCTATTTTAACTTTTATATTGATATATTTATTAAACACTAATATTTTTAGTGTAATGATGATTCAATCAAATAATTTTACATATTAAATATTAAAGATATACAATTAATATAACTGCCACCAACTACTGCTAACATATTCCTTCTCAATCTAGGTGAGACGAAATGCATATTTGTTTTAAACAGGCGTATTTGTATAGTTAGAAGAATAATAACTGTATTCCAATACAGTTTAAGACGTTAAAGTGTAATTTATAGCTCAGGATCTTTTTTCATTACAGGTCTATGACTTACACATAATTATTAAGACTATATACAAATACTAATATACTCTAACATGGCTCAGTGAGACAGCATCTGACTGAGGCTTAAGTTGTGGATTCGAATTATTATATTTAAATTATTATAATTTTTATTTTTCCTGCTCTGATTAAGCGCAGCGTTGATATCCCCAACTCAACACGCAATATCTCAAAAATGGAGTAGGGATTGCCATGACAATAGGTTTTCTTTGACTGCTGTGCGGATAAAGCGTGAGGCTGACAAAAAAAAACTTATCTAAGAAAGCTGAGAGATTTTTTTATTAAGATTACAAAACGTCTGCTTAAACTGAGCTTTGACACACAGGCTAGCGTGCGCGTGACCCGTTGTTTTGACAAGTTGTTTGCAAACGATGTAGAACACTTGTGACATGACACTCGGTCGCAGCCTAAGGCTGTGTGTATACAAAGCAAGGAAACTAATTATTTCATTTTTCGAGAAGTTATTCACATCCTTATATAATATATAGATATATTTTACGCATTAAATACATTAACTGTCTACCAAAAAACAATTAGTTAATCATATTACTTCAATAATCTGGGCATATACACTTTTTTTCAACAATTTTTTATGCGGAACCTGGGGAGTACATAACTGAACTCATTTGGAACTCACTTGGAAGAATATTTACACCTATTATTAAGTTATTTATTAAACTTGCTTAGCCAAAACATCACATCGCCATTCAACACGCTATATCTCAAATACAAAAGCAAAGAACAGAACGGTGTGACTTATCATTCTCATTGATAAAAAAAATATTATGACTGAAGTCTGTTTCGATACTATATTGGAATAAAAATCATATATTGTAAATAATATATCAGTGTCATGTAAAGTATGGGCAACAAGTATCTTGTAACAGGGTCAAACAACTTGTGCAGGCGATATGAATAACGCTGCAGGTCACAAAAACCTACTTAAGTATTTAAACTGTTAACAAAATTTTCATACATTTTAAAATATATAACATCAGAGAAAAATATACAATACAAATTCTATAATATTATTATAAGTGAAATCTATATATATAAATGAATCCCTATTTCCCTTAGCCATGCCATAACTTAAGAACGGCTTAACCGATTTTACTCACACGAAAGGTTCTTATAGCGAAAAAATTTAAAATGTAGAAATTTGAAAATATAATTAGTTTTTTATTTATTAAAATTTGATTATTCTTCACAGTTAATACTGGACAAAGAATTCTGACAAGCCAGTGTTTATGGGAAGACAACACCCATAAATTAGTATCTTAAATAGACTATTTTATCAATTAAATATCATATAAAAAATAAATACCATTTAATAATAAAAATAATAAAAACGTCATGCGAAAATACACCACGCTCTAATGACTAGCAATCTGGTCCGTTAGCTGGACCGTGTGATTCTTCATAATTTAATGAGAAACGTCGGTTACGTTATATAATAAGAACGAAAATATAATATTTGAATTTAGCCAACGATTTTTGTTTTTTTTTTTACTAAATATTTAAGGCTAACGCAGCGCATTGGGACAGCTCTGACAGTTGTGTGTTCGATTTCCACTCGATGGAATGATTATATTTAAATTATGTTTGTTTCTCCACTCAGCACTGATCCGTTAAGTTCCGCCACTCAACGGTACGTCTCGATTTTTGAGTGGCAAGTTCAGACTCTCGTCAAGTGACTCAGAGGGAGAGAGAGATGACTAACCCTGCTATGCGGGAAAAGTTACCAAAATATAAATAATAAAGAATTAGTACAATATTTTATTTCCATATTATATATCTCAATAATTTTTATTTGGTATTACGTATATATCAAATCGTCTCTAGACATACTGCTTCCGAAATAATATTTTTAATTCATTAATTATTTACTAAAGTACTTAAAATTAACACTTAAAATGTGCTCGAAACACACATTAAATATGTAAGCTCGCTCTATTACTTTCCACGTTAACTTTTCAAAACTATAAAGAGCTTTGCGTAAATAAGCGAGGTGGCAAAACTTACGGAGAAAAATAATATGGTATATAAGCTCGCAAAGTAATTAGAAACTTTATAGGCCATTCTTGTCTTTGATAAGATAAAGCCCCTCAGTTTCCGTGTCCGGAATAAATTATTGTGTTTACTTGTTTACAACATAAAATAAGTATTTACTGTAATCGTTTTTTTTTTCTTAATGTTATAATTACGAATTCACATCACATTGCCTTGTAAATTTATATTTTAGGACACAAAATATCATATCACCACAATTAAAACTGTGAATCGAAACCAAAATCAGTGCTATCTTTATTATCAGTACAATTAATACTACAATTAATTGTAGCTAAACGCTTATCGCGTAGCAATCAATGAAAATCAGAGAGGCTATTGTGGCACAGTTGGACAGAGTCGAGCACGATCGGTTGGAATAGTTTATAATATTTACAATTCTTTACTCTGGTACCTAAGACAAAGCGCGGCGTTGAGTTCCGCCATTCAACAAGCAATGTCTCGGTTTCAGGCGAAAAGTGGAGGACGGAGTGCCTTGACACTAAATTTCTGTGACTATGCGACTATGCGGGCAGTGTCATCACAGATATAGTTATATTATAATGTTTATATAAAATGTGGAAGAATGCGAGTGATATGTAACGTACATATATATAATTCAAAAATAACATAGCGTGTTACTAATATTAAGGTCTCTATATGCATTATCCATTCCATTCTATCATCCGAGAGCATCACAAATTAGCTGATCGCTACTAATCGTTGGGATGAGTCCTTGACATTATTTGGATACGGAACCTGTTATAAAGTAATAAAACTCCAAAATTCCGTTTGCCGGTCTAGTCACTGAAAGTAAACGCGTTAACGGTAAAAGAACTTCGTGACAACTAAGGTCGATGAACCATCTCTTATTGTTTGCGGAAAAATTTTGTCTTTTACCTCGAAGAATTTATCTGTGAGACACTGTGGACAAGTGTTTTTTTTTAATTTCATACCTTTTAAATATTATTTTCAGTTAAGCGTTCATATAACTTGTATTTGATATATAAATATAATGTATTTTTTGTAAAATAATTCTACAGATTTTTATATTTTCTTATTAGCTTCTCGCTTTTTGCGTGTGAGCGGCGGATCTCAACGCCGCGCTTTGCCTTAGGTACCAGAGCGCCGAAATAAAAATATTTTAAATATTATCATTCCCCAGAGTGGCAAAACCAATTAATTCTAAGAAATATATAGATTTAGGAATAGAAAATAAAAAAATCTGGGATGTGTACATTGGTAGTGTGTTTTTTGTTTCTTAAAGAATACTTAAATCTGTTGGAATATGAGTACAAATATAACTAATATATATAAACGAAATACATATAAAAAAACTTCACTTGTACATATTATTCTAGTAGTTTAGTTAGTTTATACTTTTATTGTTTATATATAAAGTTTAATCCTTGTTAAAATTAATAGATTATGACTACTCGTTCATTATGATCCACTTATTTACGATTACGAGTTGAAAGAGGCGTTAAATTCCTACTCTATATAAATGTAATTTATTCGTATAAAATTTTAATATTTCGCACAACGTTTTTATATATTTAGTTATAAACAGACACAGATAAATTGGGTGAAGACTCTTTAAGTTTCCAGTCGTTAAGCAAAAATATTTTTCTAAAATATTTTTATATTTTCGTCTGGAAAGCTCATATTTTGTATATGTATATTTGTTGTTGCTATTTTAGCTCCACATTTTTTTCCGGTTAGCGGGGTAATTACAAAGAACATAATAGAGACACTATGTTTTTTGTAATAAATTGACAGTGGTCAAGACACTCCTTTCTATTTCTTCTATACAAGTTCGAGATTGTATAATAAATAAACATTAATAAACTAGCGGAGATCGAACCCACAACCCTGTGTTTACAGTTTTATGCTGCCACAATGGTCTGGTGTTGTTGTTTTTGTAGTAGTTGTAAATGGTCTCAATTGTAATGACGAAACAAAACAAAGCCGATAAAGATAACATAGTGTTATGACTTCGGTCTGCATTTGCGTTTTTATGTATTTGGGTACGTTGCATATTAGTTGGTTATATTCAGGTGCCAAATTAGAATTCAAAAACTTTCACTCCATTCTTTAAAAAAAAAGACATCATTTATAGCCAGTACTTTCTTTACTTTAATAAATTTAGATAGTACCAATTGAAATGGCAAAATAAAATAAATTCAATTATATATTTTGTTAACATTTTTTTTTAAATGTTATTCCCACACTAAGGAAATTGATTTTGTTTTCTAAATATGTCTTTTTTTTTTAATTCAATTAATCTTCCGAATTAATATCTACACTCAAAACGGAACACAAAGGCTCGTTACTTCACTCTCCACTTTGCACCTCTTGACCAATGAAGATTGAGTGGCAATCTTCACACCTTTTATCAATACAAGCATTTGGCCTTATATTGAGTCTTTCAACGCGTCAGATTGTAAACATTGAGTGTTTACATTTATACTATTACCTAGTTTAGTCTTTATATGTAAGATCAGAACTGAAGGCTAGAACTAAAATTGTAATGGAATTTATATTTTATGGCATAGTTTTGTTTTGCCACTTTAGTTGTAAGTTTCAACGTAATGGTTGAAACATATGATTATTACTAAAAAAATGATTATTAATAAAAGGTAATTACAAAAAAATCTTACTGTGTTCTTGAAATTATTGAATATGAGATTGATTTCTTTCAAACCTTGTTTAGTTATTATATATACATACATTTAGGCAAATTCCAAACCAAAATATGTACAAATCCTATTGATTTCTAAAGCATGTAAAAGTATGTTAAAATTTATCACACTAAGCAAAAGCTTCTTTTCAACGTCCGTGAACTTCATAAAAGCTATTTCAATCGCTCCCACGGCTTACATTGTGGTTTCTCCGATCAAGAAATGAGACCATATTCAAATCATTTGTACAATTTAAGAAAAAGAAAGCTACATTTATCTAAAGCATATTGTTCGTCCGGCAATTGTTAGTACAACGTGGTTGGGATTCTAAGAAACTTTTGACACGATGCTAATTAAACTCATTACAGAGCCTCACAGATGTTGCTGGCCCACATTACTTTGTTTATTTAAGCAAAATAACGGTATTCCTTTCTGTCACAGAATGATTACAGATTCGAAACCGTGTGACATGGACTTAATTATTTGAGCTGCAATTATAATATATAAAATATCACTTGTTTACTTGTAATGTGAATTTCACTAATATGTTCTTACTTCTGACAGCCCTGCTTTCAGTCATTGCATGCTTAAATAAAACTACTTGAAAAAGCTTTTTAGCGTTGACATAAAAGCTTCGACAATGCGAAGTAGTTTGCAAAATAAGCTTTTCGAGTAATTTAATGGTTACCGTTCGAGTTTTAATGGCACATTATTCTATTTGTATTCCATCAACTTGTATAGAACTGTTATCAACGAAAGATAATAGAGTTACCAATATTCATAAGATAAAATATTGTATTTCAACGAAACCCTTTACCAAGTTATATAATTACATTGAAAATTATCCACAAACTGTTTATAGCCATCTTGTTATTTACGACGTTAGTGTCCATATTATGAAAAAAAAAACAATCTAAATGTTTTCACAAGTATCATATTTTATTTTCTATACTCAAATATGCATTCCTAAAGTGTAAGTACCAAGTAGGTTTTTTGCATGTGGATAAAGAGAAAGAAAGAAGCGCATAAAATAAACATGAGGGGAAAATAGAGGCTATGATATTTGATGGCTATAAGAGACTATAAAAACATTTTTTCCCTAACATAAGTGCTGTTATCAAAAGTAAAATCAAATATTTAGAAGAATTACGGCTACGGATATATGCGGTATAATATACATACATATTTAGAATATTTTTACCAATTTATTAAATAATTAAATGATAAAGATTCATCTTAAAGAATCGTAATTTCGGACTTCATTCTATCGAAGACCATCGCGGCGTAGTGAGGCAGTGTCTGACTGGAAATGTGATTGGTTGTGGGTTCGATCCCCGCTTAATGTAATGATTATAATTTAAAACTTTTCATTGCTCCACTCTGCTACAAGACAAATCGCAGCGTTGAGTTCAACTATTCAACATGCAATGTCACGTACTCTGGCGGAAAGTGGAGAATGGAGCCTCGTGACACTAATTTATCTCTAACTGTACAGTTATGCGCGAAAATGGTCTACACGAAAAAAAAAATATTTTTCTTTTTTTAACAAATATCACTTAAGCAATTACTTATGTCCATTCCGGAGCAATTACTTTAACTAACAACAACAGCATGAGTATCAGTTAACTTATTGTTTGCTCCGTAGTATCCGTATATTACATTTCAATTCGGTTAATGGGAAAGGAAACGGATATATTTACAAGACTTGTGTACATATGTATAATTATGTATGAATCATATAATAGACTGTTTATTAAGTTACTTCAAATCTTTATCTTCTATACATCTAATGAACTGTAACTAATCGCTTTCTACATGTAAGATATATGAAAAAAAAATATTTTTAATTTTCATTTCTGTTTGTCTTTGCGTTTGTGCACGCTAATCTCATAAACGGCTTAACCGATATAAATGCAGTTCTGATCATTATATTTTGGTAAGCTTATTTTAACGTTTAGTACTTATTTCATTTCAATCGGTTCATAACTTTAATGTTACAACCATCAAAATTTTGAATTGCTTAACAAAGTTTGTGATTTATGTGAGAATGCGGGCGGGTGAAAAAACTAAATAGTTCAGTCGTGTAGTTTACGCAGGCAAAGCCACGAGTGCGTCGATTGTAATATAACATGTTACTTTATATTATGAATAAATATTTTTATTAAACATTTTCGAAAACTTTATGTTGATGACCATTTAGAGAAGATTCTATAGTAATATTTTCAAACATGTGACTGCATAAGCTTTTTATTAACTTGCAATGTATGTATGTTTATTCTGGTGGAATCTTGCGAAAAGACATATTTAGAGAACGTATAAAAATTTGAACGCAGCGGAATTTGTCACTTTAAAAATGTTAAAAAATATTTAATAAATAGCATTCTCTCTTGCCAAACGATTTTTCGTAGAATTATCTTTGAGTAGCAGAAGTTTGTAAAAATCTCTCTACAGAGATGCTAACAACAAATATAAGTGGTAATAAACGTATAAGAATTTCGAAGTAGATGGATGTAGAACGCATGGCTTAGCGGTCAGAGCGCTTGAACGGTTTTCAAGTGTTCAAATCCCGCTGCGTTAAAAATTTTATACGTTTTCTAAACACATCTTTTTCAATTTCCTTAGTGTGCGAACACTTTAAAAAATGTTAAAGAATGGAATCTTGCAACTCAATTTTCAAGCATATATTGTTTACTGATTGAGCTGAAATTTTGTGTACACGTTTAGTTTAGATGACAATGCATGGTTAGTGAGCATGTGTAACTGTGTAACGACGTTTTAAACCCAACATGGCGGAACACCCAAGATGGGGGACTAAGCATTTTTAATGCACTCCTAAATATATATATTAAATGAAAGAGCTTTCTGAGAATAACTAGAAAAAAGCTTGTTTTTAAAAATGTTTGTTTCTATTAATTTATTTCTTTGTTATGTTCAAATCTATTGTAATTATAATTTTTTTTTTATTTTTATTATCCTACTCAATAATATATTTACTTGTGTTCACGACTGTTTGAATTTTTGATAAGACTAATATTTATATATTTCTTTCTGTATTGAAAATGTTAGTTGGCACAAGCGAAAATCCAAACAGAAAGTAGTATATTACAAAGTTAATATTATTTTTAAATAAAAAGATAGCTTACAATTTAAACATTCTACTTACTTTCTATTTATCGAATCATCGATAAACATTAATGGCCATTGCAAAGTCAGATCAAAGATAATATAAGGAAAAGATATTTCTAAGATTATTATTTGTAAAAATAGTTTTATTGATACATATCATAGTATTTTTAGACATTTAACAATAAAACATAGCTCGGTAGCAAAGAGAAATTAGAGTAAAAGCACTTAGAGTTTTTGACGTTGTGCGTTAATTTGAGACGTTGTTTGTTTATGCGTTAATTTACGGAACTAAACGCCGCATTTTGCCTTATCCGTGCGACAAAATTAATACATCATAGATATCCGAAGCGTTTAAATACTGTCCCACTGCACTTTGGTGGCCTTGCCACATTTAACCATTATAAAACTATATTTTTTTCTGTAAAATTATTCATTTTTAAATCACTATAAAGAATATAACACGCGCTTTGTTCTACGACATATTTATTCACATTTTAATCTACAAGAAGCTTTGTTAGAATATGTTTTAATACAGTTCCCCTTCGAGTTGAAATTATATGAGGCAACTGCAACGGCGCCCGCTATGAGTAAATATTTTGGGTATTCATTTGATAACTAGACTTTTAATAGTACTAGATTTCCCTTTGACTCATATACAACGCGTTGCCTTAGCAATGTCTATGTCAAACACACGGTAGCATTCTATCGTGTGTTTGACATAGACTTTGCTAAGGCAATGCGTTTTATACCAATAACCCAATCCGATAGATTACTATACAAAATAATAATAGCGTTCTGCACTTTATCTCCATACACACTTTAGCTATACCAATTTTCATACACCTCCATCCGCACAACTTCTGTAAAAAGGGATCCAAAGATTTTCCTTCACGTATTAATGTAATGATTATGAAAAGTAATAACCAAATTATATAAGTACAGTTCATTTCAATTCAATTTTGTATTTAAATTCGAACGAAAATAATAACCAAACGAATGGGAGAGCAAAATTACCTGACGTCTAAAGCTGATACGCAAATGGGTTTAGATTCATACGGTTACCAATATCGGATATGTTCGTGTATAAAAATTGTTATTTTATTGCTGGTATAAATAAAATGGTGATTTTTTTTACTTGAGAATAAAATATTGCACGTCTCGATCGGTTTCGATTAAGCCAATCAATCTCACTGGGACAAAACAATAAGGCATATATCACGAAATTCTGACAGAAAATCGTAATCCATAGAAAATAGTTCATATTTACATCTTTTGAAGCCATCATAATAGGACTGTGGCTAGTAAACGCTGCGGTTGTGGGTTCGATTCGTATTAGTCCTTCAATTAATTCCATTATCTGGCTCTGCTAAGACAAAAGCACTAAACACGTAATGTCTCGAAAATTTCGTAGAAAATAGGGAATTATCTCAAAAAATAATTTAGATATTATCGTTTATTTTGTATGTCTTGAACATGTTCTCGGGTGCAAAGGAGCCCGGTCCTTTGGATGGCTTGCGTGGTGACATAGGCCCCCTAGAGATAGTAATGTCTTTTAATGACGCATCAGCCGGGATCCATTTCCGAGTAACCACAGGGCCTGAGGCCTGAGTAACCTAATTGCCCAGAGATGGTCACCGGCTAATGAGTCAGAATTATGGTAAGTATGGAACACTAAGCTGTCCAAGCTTATAGAAGGGAATATGGATATATTGAGTACTGGGCTATTATATAAGACTAACGATTGTGCACCGTGGCCGTGCACGACCCTTCCGTTAGATGGGCCCCCATAAAGCGGCGTAATGCTCGTAATATCGTTTACTTATTATTAACGACCATTTTTTCTTTATATGGCATACTTTGTCTGAACTAAATAACCATATACAGTTCAAAGGATGTAGTTTTTCTCAATAAATAGGATAGAAAAGAGGTGCTCCAATAAATATGTATGTTAAAGGTCAATGAAACGATACGCAGTGAACGATGACAGTGAAAGAAGTTAGACTAAACTGATATTCTCCAAGCCTTCCAGAGCGGACTGACAGTTCATTTTATTTTAAAAAGTAAATAAAAACGGTAGTGGTAAAGACTACAGACTAAGTATTTAGTAAACTAGCGCATGCACTGTGCTGTAAAAGATCAGAGTGGTTTACAGAAATTCTTAATTAGAAAAGTTTGCCTGAAAGCTGAGAAGTAATTTGACTACTGACTCAAAAAAATAATAACTAAATTGATCTGAGCTAATATAGTACACAATTTATTTAGCACAAGCCGAAGTTTACCTGAGTTCCAATAAATAACAAATCTTCATTTAAAAAATACTTACTTTTACGTCAAATAGATAGAAGGCTTTGAAGCCTTGTGGCAAGAAACCTTGATATACAACTTATACTCGAATTTAAAACATTGCGTTTGGAGTGACACCGTTTTTTTCTCTTATACGCTTTTATATTATTTATTTTTAAAATATCTTTATGGAAATCATATATTGCGATTTGAAAAATAACTTTAGCTATGTATATTATATTTTTAATTTCAAATAAATACACATTAAAAATTACATGCCATCCATTAAAGCGACTTCCCTTAAGGGTGAAAATTTATTTTTTATTTTACTACTGTTCATTATAAATTTTAGGAAGTTTTTATTAGTAGCTATAAAAATCATAAAACACGACGTCTACTTCATCAGTCATAGCTTAGTAGGCCGGGCCGCCTCCGACCTGATTTCACTTCCCTTTGCCTCATTTCAAGAGAAGACTACGCTTCCTTCTTGTTTATTTTGTAGGCTACCTATAAAGTTTATTTAAATGGACAGTATTGCTAATTTTTAATCTTTTACAATTGTTTTTTGTCAGTTCTCATATAAGAAGCAATATATATATATTTTTTATTTTATATCACATATATACAATTACATTAGAAGTACCAAATGATTTCCTATATATACTTAAAACAAAATACATCTGTCAAATTGTTTTCTAACTGCATTGTGATATTTTTAATTTTAATTATAAATTTGAAAAACATTTACAGAATATGTTAAAAATATAAATTTGGTTTGCATTTTTTGGTTGGTTGGTTCAAACGCAATATTAAGAACTAATATGATATTAGCCGTAGTGGCGCACGACTGTACGATACGACGCGATTGGTTTTAGGTTCGATTAGCTCTCGGATTAATGATTATATTTTTGTAATAAATAAAAATATTTTTTTAAAAATTATATTTTTTCATTTCTCCGCTCTGGTAACTAACACATAGTGCGGCATTGAGTTCCACCACTCGTAATGTCTCTATTTCGGACGGTAAGTGGAGAACGCAGTGTCTTGACACTAGGTCTCTAACTATCATGATATGCGGGAAAAAGCGAGAACCTGAAAAACAATGACATTCCTATTTCAATTATTTTTTTATTAATGTTTTATTTGCAAACAGTATTTTATATCTCTATATAAAAGATATATTAATGTACCAATTATTTTTCACATATTGAGTGAATAGTTTCTATGAAGTACCGTTAACCTACAAAATAAATGTAGGTAAACTTTATGGTTTAATTTTATTAGACACTTATAAACATTAGAACACTTTCGATCGATATGGTTTAAGATTATTATTGCCTATAAAGAAGACGAGCTAGAAAGTGTGCACATGTGCAGTAAAAGTTGTATAACTGTACTAAATATGTATGTATTTATAATTTTCTTTTTTCGTATATTCTATTATATGCATTTTATATTAAAAAACCCCACAGATCGCATACATTTTCTTGAAATACTATGTTTCTCAATGAATATTCCGCATGTTGACAGTCATCAATATAATATGTTCGTGTATAAGATCCCCTGTTTCTCATTGAGTGACTGACAGACAACGTACAGCGGAATCAACTGGGCGTAGACAGCTACATTTTGGCATGGAGCTCCTTTAGTGAGTTCAGCACTAATTTTCCCGTTATACCTATAGAAATAGGATATACCAGGGTTTACGCTACAATCTAACACGCAAAGCTGTAGGCGACAACTAGTATATTAATATATCGTTACTGCATAAGTATATTGTATCCTAATCTGTATTCCTTGAAGTAATAATTATAAGCATCTGTGTTATTACATTTCAACGATCGTCAATAAAGATTTCAAATTTACACATCTTCATGGGCTATATCAACGCCGGGAACTATATATTGTATTTTAGTAATGCAATGAAAGCAATGAAATGCCTATTAAAATTGTAATAAACTTCAAGGTGTAATATTCTTTTGCTGTAAGTAATTAGGAGGAAGAATTAATCGAATCACTTGCTTCGAGGATATTGACAGTATTAACAAATTAGTTTGGATGCTGTCTTTAAGTTTTATATCACGAGTATACGAGTGACTCAGTAGCCTATTTCATTGCAAATAAAAACAAGTTCAAAGTAAATAAAATGCCTAAATATATATATATGACGACCTTTTACTGATTGTACCTTATTAAATTTATTATATTAATCAGTTTAATTTACAATGAAAAATAATATGAAGAAAGCTCTATATATAATATAATAGACGAAACTAAGAAATAAGATATTTAAGTCAAAAAACCATGAAGGAGCAATCATTGTGACTCAGTTTGTGAGTGTCTGGATGTAAACGCGTGGTTGCGGGTACAATTTCCATGCGGAGGAATAATTATATTTATATAATTTTCATTTCCCCGTCTTGGTAATACAAAACGTGGGGATAAGTCGCTACTCAACACACAATGTCTCGATGCTGTCTATAAATGCTGTCTTGGCACTAGTAAATGCGGGAAACTTAAAAAAAAAAGCACTGACACAATTCACAATATTATTACAGCACAGATGTTTTCAATCCTATTGATGTAGATGTAAGGCACAGTTTTAATGATACCGGCAATTTTTAATGACGACTTTTAGACATTTTTAGACCCAAAAGCCGGTTTCTATGTAGATCCATGTCACCTTGCCCATTATGCAACTTTTGAAAAGGTGCTCCACATTCTGACAACGACAGTAGTTCACGAGACTAATTTGTCGCAGCATGCGAACAATCAATATCGTATATGTTGTTTTTAATTAACTAACATTGTTTTATAAAGAACCTGCCTGGAATATCCATCTCTTTTATATTTACATGTTAATAAAATATTTATTTATGTGTATAATTGTGGGTTTAGTTTCATTGGAACTTTGCAATTATTTAGTCAATAGGTATATAATATAATAAGTATTAATAGTTATTTAAAAAAAAAACTATTTTATGCTTTTTACGATATAGCTGGGTAGGAAGAAAGATACTGCCGCGTTTCGTCTTTTCAGAGCAGACAAAATAAAAATAATATAAATATAACCATTTCCGTGAGTGTGAATAGAATTCAGAAACAAAATATAACCAATACAAAATAATTCATGAAACTTGTTTTATTTTTTACATTTAGGTAGTAATTAAGTAAATTATGTTTAAGATAATCCTCATTTTATTCTTGAATATTAATTGTACACTAGAATCTTATATAATATTTTTCTTATATGACATACTATTTCTATAAAAGAGCAAGTACAAGCCCAACTTTTAAGTATGGCTCGCCGTATCTAAATAAAGCAAAAGCAGTGACTTTTATTTCAACGATATGAACAAATTTTCGTCAATTAACAAATCATAATAAAACTACAAAACTGTAATGTTTATTGTGATACAATTTTATAAAGAAGCCTATTAATTACCAAATATTTTTCATTGTATCATATTTAGGCTAGGCGAATTAATATACAAAAATGTTAGTTATATACTATTGAAAGTATATTTATATAAAAAAAAAATTTAAATTTTAGTGTATAGTCTATAATATAAGAAAATATTTCGTATATGAACTTAGCAGTAATTGTTAACTTTGTAAGCTTATCGGACAATACACTCACTGAATTATTATTTTTATTATGTATCTCTCAAAAAAGTTCTCGGGTTCAAAAGAACGCGGTCCTCTGGAAGGCTTGCGTGGGGACATAGGTCCAACACTTAGAGGCTTAAAGATAGTAGCCTATGTTACTGTGACGCATCAGCCGGGATCCATCTCTGAGTATCCACAGGTAATGGCCCAGAGATGGTCGCTGGCTACTGCGTAAGAATATGGTAAGTATAAAACACTAAGCTGGGACTATGCAATTGAATTTGAATGGACTAGGGTATTGTATGAGACTAACGGACGTCCACCTTTTCAACAGTCCCAGATTGAATTATTATTATAGAGCTGGCTGTATAATATAGCGAATTATAGCTGTTACTAGCAACAGCTATAATTCGCTATATTATAACGGAAAACTAGTCAAACCTTATAGCCTATGTGATTATTTAAAAAGGTTGTAAAAATGTTAACAGTAGTAAAACATCAGTAAATGTAAATATGGCGTGGAGTTCCAACGCTCAATACGCTGTGTCTCGGATTTGGGAAAAAACTGGAGAGCGCTTTGTCTTGACACTAGGCTCTCTTAGCCTATCCCGCTATGTGGGTAAATAAGTACTTCATAGATATCTTTGATCAGAAGAAGAAAATTGAATACTTCTTTTAAATATCCACTACTCTTTTTTTCGAGGTATAATGAACCAATAATGTGTTTAATTAATTAATTCACGTTTCATGCTAAAATAAAAGTCTAAGCAATATTTTACTATTTAATATATGTATGTTTTACGTTAAAAAAAACAATCAGCAAATTACATATTTCTATAAAAACTAAAAAATATATTTTTTATCTATATATATAAAACTCTTGCGTTACTAAGTGACTGACAATGTAAAGCCGAAACTACTGATTGTAGAACTTTAAAATTTAGCATTTAAAATTCTTGTGGAGTGTGAGCACTAAGACAGAATTTCCTAAAATTCCCAATAGAACATTACATTTTAGAGTTCACACAAAACGTATTTACGGGCTACAACAAGCAGTTTTATACAAAAAATATGAATATGATGTAAACTGCATATATATAACGGTTAAATAAGTTATCAAATAAACATTTAAGATTCTAGTAAACTCAGCGTGTTATATAAGAATGTCGCTTAAAGCTGTTTTTCAAGTTTAATCTTTTAGCGTATTTCTTTGCGCACTAACGGTTCATAGCTGTAAATTCCATTTGCATATTAATCAGGTAATTATAAGTTGGAGTAAAATTAAGTCACTGTCACACATTAGATTACAGTGTACTACAGGCTGACTAAAATTAATGTAATTTTATAATTATTATTTTTTACAAGAAACGTCCACTAACCCAAAATAATATTATGATAACGCATATAATATGTCTAATTACCAGATATATTTTACATATTCAAAAAGCATCAAGAAAAATCGACTATCATGGCGCAGTGGTTGTGGGGTAAACGTAATGGTTGTGGGTTTCGAGCCCCACTCCCAAGTGGGTGATTATATTTAATCATTTTCATTTTCCTGGTCTGGTAAGCTCTAGCGCGGTGTTAAGATCCGCAAATCAACATGCAATATTTCAAATTCGGCCAGAAAGTGAAGAACGATGGTCATGACATTAGGTTCTCGCTGCCGACCCTAGTATGCGAGATAAAGCCTGAAGCTAAAAGCAAATCAAGATATAATATTTTGTAAGTTCCTTAGTTAATAGCCTGCCAAGAACCGGATTTTTATTAATAAATTCTTTGTTTTCTACATTTTCCTTGGGGAGGTACCCTACATATTGTTTAACGTTCTCGAATGGGCAAAGGAATAGACAAAGAAAGGTATATAGATACTTTGTTTTTAATTACATTACGCGAATTATACTCACATGGCACAGTTGAGACATACCTGACTCAGTAGTTGTGGCTTCATATTTCATATTTTTTTTAATCAGGCTCATCACACTAAGCGGAAAAAGCTACATTATAGCATTAGTTATTAGGTTTTATGCAACTCTATTTTAATTACACGTTATCAATACTGTGTAAATATTTTTCTTTTCTTTGTCAAAAATTTGCGCGTGGAATGACTGAAAAACGGTGCGCTTTGTCAACAGAAAGAAATGAAGACATCTTTATTATATGCATTAACCCGAGGAGGATCGAATCGATGACCATCTACTTTACACATATATACACATAAAAAGGCATTCGTGATGAAATCTAATTATAAATTTTAGAAAAATGGAAAAATTTACCAGCCAGCTATCGGTTGTTAAAATCACCTGTATCATGGCAATATTTCATTTATATTAATAATGTAACGGTATAACAATTTATTAATTTATAATTTTCACAAAGCTCTCTTTTATAATGAAATGTACTCGGTTTTAATCTCATAATATACGCATACAAATTTAGTGTATTCATAAAATGTTGCACAAAAGGTTATATAGGTCGTTTAGCTTAAAAATTTCACTCAGGTGGCCGTAATAGCTTTGAAACTACCATTAAACATGAAAAATGAAAAGAAAAAAATATATTAGCCCTACTTAAATCACTAAAAGTTTGCAGTACTTACCAAAACGACATGTTATTTGTTACTGTTAATAGCTTCAAATAAACTTTTTACGACTTAAATTAGGCATGCAGGCAGGCATAGAGAACCCAGTAGTGTCAAGATATTCCGTTGCTGCCAGGATTCGAGACTTTATTTATTGAATGGCAGGACTCAACACTACCCACCGGGGCTCACAAAAGATCACTAGCCGAGGCCACAGTAGCCTCCCTAGAGTTCCCGTGACCTCGGCTAGTGGCGGCCGAGGGGGGGCACCGTGAGGTTTTAGTGCACACCGCGCTTTAACTTACCAATTATTAGACGGCAAAATGTAAATTATTTCAGTTTTATATAGAATCAAGCCATAATAAATATATAATTAGTTCTTTTTTATAAACATATTAGTAATAAATTAATAATCGAAATCCATAGTTGCTTAGCAAAACACGTTTTACATCACAAAGGCAGGAAATGTATTCAGGGAATAACTGGCCCTCGTTTTGATAATTTTAAACAGATACATTATATATGTAGATGTACTCATATATGGGTACTAGGTTAGTATTGAATGCGCACTTTACATAACATTAGATAACTTACAGTTTTATATTAGCAAGTTGATAAATTAGTTTTTATTTTTCAGTAAGTAGTTTTCTGTTGAGCAAGCAAGTAAAAACACATAAATGACACACTCGAGGTTTTAGTATTAATAATTATTTCAATATAAAATTGATTCACGTGAGTTGAGGCTCAGCACAGGCACAATCGTGGCGCAGTGGAACATCGTCTGATTGTAAACGTGATCGATTCCCACTAGGGGGAATGAAAATTAGCGACCCGGTCGCGGCTTCGACTGCGTAAACTATACGACTAAATTATTTCGCAATTTTTACCGCCCGGGTTCTTACTAAAATCACAAACTTTGCTTCAAGTTATAATTTAAATTATTGCAACTTTTTATTTATGAATCGATTGAAATAAAAAAAACTAAATGTTAACGGAAGTTTACCAAAATACAATAGTAAGAACTGCATTTAAAGTCGTTTTTGATTGGCATGCACTGACAAACACATAAACAGACATATGCCGTACACGTAAATAAAGCTTTATTAGTTAATAATATTTGATTAGTGTATTCTAATACACCCCTTTCAATACAGTAAGCATGAAACTTGTGTTCAAAGCACTATAGCCAGGAGGTAGGAGATCAAACGTTACGTACGTACTTATGTTTATTGTACTATTGATTTCTGAGTATTTGTTCCATTACATCTATTCTCTTGTCTTGTTTGTCTACAACTTGTCATATATGAATAACTGTGAAATAGCACGTGTATTCATATTTATAATATATTTTACACATTTTGATTCCGGTCTGATTAGACTTTTTTTTTGTGACACTGGGAAATGGTTTTGCGCAGACCGCCCGTGTGCAGATCCTCGCGAGAAGGACGGTACTGTGAGACTCACCGGCAACTATACCTTGATACTACCCACTAAAATTCAGTGGAAAAAATCTGCACCCCGGCGAGACATTGCAGGAACGCTCGCGCATACTACTACAACGCCTCGGTGGACGGCCCACCTATTGCGGGCCACCATTTGCTTTGCGGGTGTTCTAAAAATATATTGCGTTTATCTTTAAAATGTTTTTAATTTTTATTCATTATAATTATTAATACTGAAAGTAATATCGTCATATGTTATACTGTTAGTTATATGTCATACTAGAAATTCTGTTGAAGTAAACAAAAAAGCAAAACTATATTTCGACTGCACATTTTTGTAATATCATTTTATTATGGCGCCCAAAATAATGCTGTGTGCATGAATTTTTAAAAGCTTTCCGCCTTTTATATTCATAATTCGGTTTGAAAATACTTTTTATTTCTTTCGCCATACACTCGTAAAAGCTGCCTGTGGGAAATATACACAATATTTAGGATTAAATTCACAAGGCAATGATTAAAACTTGGATCGTTTTAATTAATAAATAGAAATTTAGGCCTATTTTGGAGCATACCCTTATGTAATATAACCGTCCGGTATACCTATTTAGTTGACTGTTGGTGAGAGACAAGAAAAGGTCCTATAAATCTAAAAACCAACAAATGACAGGAACGATACGGCGACAATAACAACAAAATAGCTTTATTTGCGGCGTTCAGAGTCCAATGTAGCAATGGCTACCCTTATACAAAACTATTGCAAGCTTAGAGTGCAATTTTGTTATTCAAATAAACTTTTGCAAACTTTCTAATACTTCAATTCTTATTAAGTGTATGTATAACAAATCTGCTCCTGATCTCTAATAGTAAGTCTAGAGTTACAAGTCACAGTTTACAACTTTTCGGTTATTGTGCTTTAATATAGGTTCGAATCAGAGAATGATTATATAAAATTATTTTCTTTTCTCCACTATGGTATTAATCGAAATCGTAATGTTTGAAATTCGTACGGAAAACGGAGAATGGAGTGTCTTGAAATTGGATATTCGATCAACGGCTATACGGAAAAAAGCGTATAAAAATATTAATTATTTTCTTATACTGCTATACAGCAAAATGTTGTTCACTTAAATTAAAATAATGAAATAACTAAATAAATGGTAAATCGTCGGTTTAGTAAGATAAAAGCTTTGTCGTATTACTCTGATTATTATGTAACGTTTTATCTAGGTTCAATTTTATGGCAGTGGAGGGATACAAATAGTGGCCGCGGGCATTTGAGAGCGACGGGACTCGAGACTCGTCGATTGCTTTTGCAGGGAGAAATATTTATACAGAAAGCTGTATTTTGTCAAGATTACATCCAAACAAAACCGAGTTAACGTAAATTTTGCTTGTGCTATCATTCTTTATTCGATATATTTAATAATAGTTGTAATTAAAGGCCGTGTGTTTTTTTGCGATTTTAAAACAAATTATATTATGACAAAAAAAAGCTTTCTTTGTACTGTTAAGAAAAAAAGAGCAATGTTATCTTTTAAAATGTACAACAGAGTGTCTTTACTCTACCTTCACTCTGCCTACTATGCAATACAGAAAAGAGTCTGAATCTGTGAAAGAACACATATACATTATACTTGTTAATACGTACTATATTTTATATAACAAATATATAGATAGATATATAACAAATATATAGATACTTGAGGGCCTCGGGATAAATTTAGGCTAATTCTTACATTTCTCCCTTTTTTTTTTGTAGGTTTCCAGAAATTGAATTGTTTTACAGAAAAACGCCGAAAATACGAAACAGCTATAATTCACGCCAGTGAAGATGCAAGCGGATCCCTATTATAAGTAATAAAATAGACAACAACACTATACCCAAAAATAAATGGTCTATTATTATTTTTCTCAAATCATAAAATCTTTCATCTTCGCGTAATCGTCTGAAAATATCTCTCATATAAAGAATATTACTCACTAAAAGCCCGTGGAATGGGCGTCATTTAGAAGTAAGACTTCTCAGAGGAAAATGAAACTGTTGGACATAAATTGGCCGATTAAGACTGCAATATTACTGTAATATCAGCTAACGAGACATTTGAGGAAGCTCTATTAGACGCGGCATAATAAAGTTGTCTAATTTATATTATACATTTTTAAAGAAACTAGAAATATTATGTTCCTTTTTTAGAAATAAAAAGGATTTACTTCATATTTTCATTTTTAAACAATTTTCGTCTAATATTTAAATATACATATACAAATAAAACAAAGCCTTAAAACTTAAAAATTGTAACATATTTCTATTTTTTTTCGACTTTTTCCGTTCACAACGGCAGAATAACTCTTGACACTGCCGTTAATCCTTGACGTTGGTGTATTTCGAAGTTAAAGTGAAATTAAAATTTTATACATATAAACAACAAATAACTAACAAATAGATTAATTAAATATATTTTACGATTAAAATAAATGATTGCAAATTATTGAATACAGTTCGTTTACCTCTCTGATCGTATTTAACTACAGTAAGTAACTTAGTTGTAAATGCTAAAGCTAAATGGTTTAAGATTGCAACCTTTAGTCCCCTCAGGCTCGATCTTCCAGAATTGCTAGGTTGGCCACGTCTAAGCTCGTTGTGAGATACAAATTATTCATTGGCTATTACAGACATCCAGGATAATTTGTCCGCTTAATAACTTTATAAGTGCTGTGAGTTTGCCGCTATTCTTACCGTTGAAAAGACCGGCTTTAATGAAGTAGTTCTAGAGGAATTATAGCTTAAAGAGGGCTTAGCTAAGCAACTTTTAATGAAATGTGCAATTTGGTGCTAAGTTTTGCATACTGCATACGTGAATTTGCTTTGTATTGTAAAAGTAAATCGACAAAGTTTTGTAAAAAAATTTTACTATTGGAATATTTTTAATTACAACTAAAATTTTACATTCAAAAGTTTGAACGTAGCGGGACTCGAACCCGCGGAGCGCTCGGACTACTAAGCCATACGTTCTAAATCTTATCTTTGTTGTTCTTTTGATATTTATTACTTTCTCCATAATAAATAAATTACTGAAAGTAAGTGAAATAGCCTTATATTTATATAAGTTGAAACACAAATATGGCAAAATATTAAGTATATTTTATATATTATGCTTCATTGACTTCAATTTCGACGGTATGACTAAGTGAGGCATAATTGAGTATTAAAATATCGTATACTAGAATAATATGAGAATGTGGTACGACCTAATAGCCTATTTGTTCTCCATAAGCAGTCCAGTTTCATAATTAACTAACTAGTCTGCATAAGAAAGGATACTACAATATCCGGTACAGTCTCAAGAGAAAACGCTAACTAGCTACGTATTGAAATGTTAAATATTCAAGTACCATTGATATTAGTAAAAACTAAAGTTTTAGTAAAACAGGAAATGTGATTACTAAAGAAATCAATAAATTAACTCATTTGTCGGTATAAAAGCTTTTTATTGCAAATGTTCCTATATATAGATAATGTTTATATATATAATTAAAATGTTAATATTTTTTGTTAAATCCTTTTTGTTGCTAAAGCATACTGCTTTTGACCTGTTTACTGAAAATTCAAAGCTCTACATAAAAGCTGTACGTAATTTTTGGCTCTCTTGTGTCTCATGAATAATTTCGATATTCAGCGCAAACCTTGTAAAAAAAGAATATGCTAAAACACAACTAATAATACAAATATGTAAAAAATATATTACGCTTAGAAGGAAACTGGGATTTTCCATTACAATATATAACATGTACTAGTAGAACATAGATTAAAAATGTATTAAATGTATGGGTGGCATACGAATCGTACAAGGAAACGGAATACAAAATGCTGCATAATTATATGACGTACGTAGGTAGGTATATCTTTAATATAAAAAGATTGGTAATATTTTTTACATTTTTTAAAGAAGTACTTTATCATATTTAATTCAGAACTTACTTAAGACTACATGTACTAAATAAATTTAAATAAAAATAGCTAAAAAACGCCGCTTTTATAGCTAATGAAACTAAAAAGTTAAAATATAATTCATAGTATAAGAATAGACTTATAAAAGAGTAGTATAAGTTACTTTACTAAAAAGCGAGGGGTGCTTTTATACTTTTCATATGATTTTTTACTTATTTTAATTATATACTAAAATGTTGTATATACTATTGTTCACAACATGATAATTAATTGTTTCAAATTTTCTATTAATTTTACCGTTCAAAGTAGGTACAAATCGCGTTTAAATATTTCGTAATATATATTTTGCATCTAGCCCACTCGCCCATAACGCAAAGCTTATGTAAAAGGGAAAAAGAAAAACAATATCTGATACTAACTTTAGATCATTTTCGAAATAAATATTTAAGTAAAATAACCTTGAACTTTGCAAAAAGCAATCAGTAAAAGGTGGTCAGAGTAAACCTACTGTCAAGACACTTTTCACGTTCTCCACTTTCCGCACGAAGTCAAGGCAATTGCGTATTGAGTAGCGGAACTCAAAGCCGCCTCTATTTTCTTACCAGAGCGGAGCAATGAAAATAATTTTATTGTAATTCCTCTGAGTGGAAATTGAACCTGCTACCACACGCTTTTACAGTCGCAGCCTGTCTCACTACGCCACGATGGCTTAAACCCTAAAAAAACGGTTTATTATGAATTTTAACATTTTTTCAATACTATAAAGGATTTTCAATAACGCCATAACAGATAATGAAATTGAATTTTTCTAGTCACGTACGCGCCAAGGGTTACTTTGCGATATACTTTTATATCTGCAAACTCTTTTTACCACAATATTTAATATTTTTGCTGTATTACTTTCTTTAAAAGATATAAAATAAAAATGTATTTATTAAGACAATTGTCTTTTATATATTGCTCAATTATATTAATTAAACTTATTAAGACTAATTCATTGAATGTCAAGAAGAATGTTGAAGAAAATTGGCTCGCAGAAGTTTTGATAAATATCTAGGGACGTACTTTTTGTTTGGTTTTATTATATTAACATGTACTTACATACAACCTCACTCACGATTCATATTAAATTGAATCCTAGATTAATTCTTAACAAAATATAAATATTTTCTTAATTTGTTAAGACAAAGTGGGTTTCTGGATTTCATGACGCAAAAGATACGTACAGAAAGAAAAAGAGTAAAGAAGATAAACGAACCAGATATGCTTTCTGCATGAATTCTGTGGCATGCAATTTCCTCTTGAAGTAAAATCATACAATTTGAAAATATTTAGATATCATCGTATCCATACTCGTATTATAAATGCGGAAACTCTAACTCTGTCTGTCTGTGACATCAACACAGTCGAACCGATCGTGACGAAGTTTTATATGGAGATGCTTGAGGGTCTTGGGATGAACACTAAACTCCATATTTTTATTTTAGTTTTACCAGGAATTTAATTACATTGCGAAAAGGCCGCCGAAAATACGAATCACAAGGGCTAAGCCGTGAGCGGGTCGCTAGTATCTATATATACGAGTTTATAAAACTTTTATATTACTGAGTAACTGACAGACAACGTACAGCCAAAAGTAATGGGCGTAGAAAAAATAAATTTGGCATATTTGGTTTCTTGAAGAGTCTACGAGATCACTTACGAGAATTTTTCCAAATTACTACGGGAACGGGAAAAATGGGGGTTTTACGTTTTATAGACCACACAAACGAAGTTGCGGGTAAAATATAACGCTGCCAACATGACACTCTCAGGAACTGTTTGTTCATCTCTTCCTTATACTATTCTCCGTATTGTATAAGTATCACAGGTTTTCTTAACTCGTATCTAAAATTAATATATATTTTTATTATAAAATGATGAATAAATGGTTATGTATTTTTATGTAATTGGCCATTGATTTAAAAAAGAAATACTGTAAGATGTACAATTTTAATAAGTCATATAATTCTGGCATTTAAATATTTTAATCTGAAAGATGATCCTGTTCAAAGAAAACAAACAAAGCAGATTAAAACGCAAACTTTAAAGGAAACTAAGAAACATCAAAGAGATTGAAGTAAGAGACGTCAAACCATTAATTTACATCGTTACGGTGGCTGTGGATCGATACTTGAATATTAATGTAGAAGTTAGACGAATAGAAGTATTGACATTTTAAGTTTTTAGATAAAAATTATTTAATATATTGCTTTTGTACGTGCTGTCTGTCTGTATCTTATTACGAAATAGCCCTTAGTGTAAATTATGCATAGAATCTAGGAACCGTATTGTTACCCGACATCGTACTGTACCTGATAGGCATTGTAATGTTATCTGTTCATGTAAATGAAAGCCCTTGTCAGCAATATCTCTTGGGAAGTTACAAACTTAATATTTAAATTACAAATAAAACTAAATTAAAAAAATATATTATTTTTCAACCGGCTTCCCAACGAACTGGTCAGCAATAAGGAATAAGGTCTTTTGACTAATCTTAACTTGAATTTGTAGAATCGGAATTGGAAAGTACAACGACAAAGTGTCTGTAATCTACTAAAATATATTGGCCTATCTAGATCTATCACCAGTAAATTTCTAAATGTCAAACACATTAAGCTCTAAGTACCATCCTTATGTCTAACCAAGCCGACTATCACCAAAATCATCTACAGATTTTTGTGAAAACACTTTCTATAATTAAAATCAACATAAAAGGGAAATTCGGCTTATTTAAATTCAAGAACATTCGAACATCCGTACCATTTTCCGGTGAATATTTAAATGGGTCTTCTTCGTCGCATTACAGTTAGGATATCGTTAAACTTCACTGAGTTAAGTCAACGGGACCGAGACAAAAAAAGTCTATCGTGCAACAAAACTCGACGGACATTTAATGTAGTTTCAAGAAAAGTTAAGTTATCTTAATACTTTACAATACAGCAACAAGCGTTAGCTAAGGACTTATTCTTATATATTATATATACAAAAATAGAATCTATAGTTGGGACATATATTTGAGTTATGACTTCAATTTGGCCTGAGAAAACGTCGAAATTCGTATACGCTAATGACAGCTTATTTTTAATGTTCTAACAAATGTATGGATTACTCAGAGAGCTTGGATGCTATATTGCATTTACATCAGTTTTATATAATATGTGTTTCCTAGGTCGCCTGACTGGTTATCTCTGTCTAACCTGGAACTACCTAGACTTACCCGTTGCGGAAAAGAGAGTGAAGCTAAAAGAAAAAAAAAATTAGTCTCTATTGACAAAGTTCTGAGTTCTATTTAGAATAAATACGTAGATTTTTTTTTAATTTTGTCACCCCACTTTCCTAGTTGAAAGAATGCATGAAGACATAAAATGTTTTGAAATATCAGTATGGCGGCTAATGTTTTGTTATCATAGAGATATATAATAAATACAGTATAGATATATATCAAATTATATTCAGCATTATTTGGCAACAAAAATTTCAAATAATTTAAAGTAAGTTAAGAATACGAAAGGGAATTCTTGTTTAAAATTATTAAGTTTTCGCGTGTTCAGCAATATTCAAAACCACATTATTGTCTCTTTTATAGGCCATTAAAATGTCTTGCTCTGGATTATTTCCACTCATATTAAGTTTTGCCCTTAATCAGCTTTTAATGTCTTCTTGCGAATTTTCGAATACATTTTACTGAATAGAGATCAGTAAAAGTCATAAATTATTTGTGATTTCACTTACATTCACCTTTGCGCGTGATTCTTGTGGTATATGAGATATTATAAAAAAAACCAACAAGTCAACGTTAATTCTGTTTTTTATGCCTACGTAGAGAAAATGTTTAGTAGTATATGAAACTCGTATAGTTTCGTATTGACAGTTTTACTTTTAATCGAATTTAAGTGCGTACATAATTTATGTTGTAATTTTCCTTTTTTATCGTTTTTATCTTTAAACCATCCATTTTGTAATAATCAACCAAATCCAGAGCTGTAGTATTCAATGACCAGTGCAAGCTGAATTAGCAGATACGCTGTATTTTGTATAAAACCTAAGACACCAACTAAGTTATAAGAATAAATATTACCCCGATTAAGATTCAAGAAACCACGACCATCAAGAGTTCGTTATTAAGGCACACACTAACAGCTCTACGATAGCGTTATTATAGCACAAAAAAGCCCACGTGATTCGATTACTGCGATTATTGAACCGAGTCACTTTGATAATTGGTTTTCTACTTTTTTAAGCTCAACATCTAATACTTAAGAAAAAGCGTAAAAAGCTGTTCCAAATTCGAATTGAATCCAAGTAAATTTAATCGTTGAAGTCATTTGGATTTCAAATATTTACGTTTCACTACAGTAACGGTTGTCCTTTTGAAATATTGCAACATTTTGTATTTGCACCTTCAGTCCTTTTGAATAAATAATTGCTTGAGTAAGCAATATATTTATTATATTGCCTAAACTGTTACAGAATGTAATATGGATTTAATGTTGTAACAAAAATGCTAGCACAGTATTATTTAAAAAAAAAATACTAAATTAAATATCTTTTTACCTGTGCGTTTCACACCAATCAAATTAATTTATATTCCTATAGTTCTTCATACAATTTATAGTTAAAAATAGCCATATCAAGCTCCCGCGAATACTCTGTAAACACGTTATACACTGTACGAATAAAAAATACATATTCTTCTTCCAGATCTGAACCAGACAAACCGCTTTATGGATGTTTTACTGTTTGCAATTTAACTTGAAACGTTACACCCGAGACGAACAAGTAATATTACACATATGCCGAGTGTTATTAAGTTTAGTCGACTGGTAATATTACGCACTCATATGGCATTACCAGGCAATTTTTTTAATTGCAAGCCTGTATGTGTGGGAAAACATTTTTCATTCCAAAAATTATATAAATTTAAGAAGTTAAGCTATAAAATAATTCACAACTTAAATTGCTATAATTTTGATCAATGTAAAGTCTGAGTTATATTAAATATTAGCTTTATAAGAAAGTTATAGCCGGAGAAAGATAAAGTTGAGAAATAATAAAATTTTTATATTTATCTTTCCCGCAGGCTAGTCCTAGTATCCTAGTCGTATAGCCTAGTGTCAAGACACTTCGGTCTCGACTTTCTGCTCAAAATTAAGACATTGCTTGTTCAATGTTGGAACTAGACTAATTAGAGAAATTAAAGTAATTGAAATACAATCAGTCTTCCGACTAGGATAGAACTCACAACCAACCGCACTTAGAGTCAGACGATAGCAACTGTGCCACGAAGGCCATGATAGTATTTATATAGATATGTTTCATTTAGCATGTAACCCATCATGGCCTGATAACAGTTACTTGCATTAATGTATAAGGTATGTTCAATTTCAATAAAAGAACGTATATAATAGAAGTACGTATATCTAAATATTTTCGTCTGCCTAGTCTGACTAGACTAAGTTAATTAAGCGAGTTAGTACTAGGAGAAAACTTAAAATGATGGACGGAAATAGGAGAACAAATTGATGTAACATTAACTTATCTCTGCCTTTGCTGCCAGAAGCATAAGTAAATAGTACCTTCTAAATAAAAGGAAAGTTACATACATACAGTTTGTACATTCAAACTGCCTCAATCAATCTCCTGTTTTAATTATTGCAGACGTGTTCCAATATTGAATCCCCAACGTTAGTGCCTGAATAAAACGGATTTGAAACGCTCGATACGAATAAAAACATTAGAAACTGTTAGTGCTGAATTTATACAAACAATATAGCGCCTATTCATTTGAGCCGCGGTATTGTAAACTAAATTCAGAATATTTTAAGTTCCACAATTTTCATTGCAATTTATTAATACTAGAATAATGAACAGTGAATACGTATTTTAATTATACTCTTATAAGTTTTACAGTATGCTCGTATATTTAATGATTACTAATATCCGTAACTTCATTGGAAGCAGTTAAATTTTTCACTTTTAATTCTTATTTCAGTTCAATTTTAATTCTTTTCCCTCAAAGCAGGTTCAGCGTGATTTCGTTTCACACTGTAATTTATCTAGATTTTATGCAAAATACGCTAGCATGAAATAATGTTAAAATGTACTTTCTACGTTTTTAGATATTTTTCTGCTTTTGCACCCTTTTATACTTCTTTTGGTATACATATATACTGTATGTAACTAGCAAGAGCACTCAGATAGAAGTAAATAGCGGTTTGCTGATATAAAATTGGTAATACACATATATTAGAGCCGATGTAATCTTAATTAACCGCTAATTGAAATCTTTGAGTGCGGCTGCATGTGCGCATGTGACGTATCAATATGCAGTTAAAAAGTCAATCAATCGTTAAAGTAATAAATATAACAATCAACCTTTGAATACACGAACAAAACGACTACAAAACTTATTGGAGACTTGACAACTCTGAAAGCGTTGCTGACCTAATTTTTATATGACCTGCAATGCAGCTACTAGCCTATAAGCCTGGAAGGAAGTTTTATTTGTTCTTAAATGGTCCAATCAAAGAAAGCTAGCTGTGAAACTCCGAAACACCGTGTATATACAGAAAAATGTTGATAGAAATATTGCGCTGAAAATCATTTTATTTTTACTATATTTCGTATGAGTTAGAAATGGAGATTGAATAAAACCAGCCAGCCTCTCGAAGACTGTTCAATATAATATTTTGAATAGTATAGTGAATAGTGAAACTTTAAAAAAAAAGACAAGTATAACTTTTCAAATTATCCTTTAATTCTTTAAATCTTGTAATATTTTTTGCGGATAGGCATTAAACTAGCAATGGTGGCACATATTCTGCTAGCACCTAGAGCGATACGTATGGTTTACTGATAGTTATGTTTAAGGCAAGGTTTTATTTAACATATATTAATGTAACTAATAAAATAAAAGTCTTACTTGATTGCTTATTTGACAGTCTGGCATGTGATTTACTTAGAATTGTCGACGTGAAATAAATGATGTAACGTGTTTGTTTTGACGGGACTTCCTGAGGCAAGTCTAAGAAAGTCTTAATAGATAGCTGAAAATAGCTAAAAAGCTATTTACTTAAATGAATTTCAGTTCTCATTCAATTTCTTGGTTCTTATTTCACCGAACGCTTCTCTGCAAACAGTGACTGAAGGTAATATAATAGATTGCATCAATATATAATCCAACCAAGAAGATCAACCATATACCAGAAGATATACCAATACATCTCCTATTATGTAAAAATATACATTTTTTTTATTATAATTTTTTAGCTTCACGCTTTTCCCCGCATAGGTAGTCAGAGAGAATCTAGTGTCAAGATATTCCGTATTCCACTTTTCGCCCGAATCCGAGACTGCGTGCTGACCGGTTGAACTCAAAACTGCGTTTGGTCTTAGGTACCAAAGCGGAGAAATTAAAATTATTTAAGTATAATCGTTCCTCCCAAGTGAGAATCGAACCCACAACCATTCGTGTTTACAGTCATCCGCTGTCCCACTATACTACAATGGCGTCAAATAAAAAAAAGTGTTAAATAATAGTAGATAGATACACCTAGAAACAAATTCTGTACTGCAGGTAACCAATATAAAGTAAAACTGCGAGTTTTTTCATTAAATTGTCTTTCTAAAATATTTAACCCGCTTTTAACATTCTTTATACTGTCTAGTTCGAATAAGTTGTTTTTAACAAACAATAACCATTAAGTATTATATGTCTTTATTATTTCAAATGAAAAGCAAAGGTATTTAATATCTAATTATATTATAAGATTTTTTATATCAGCAGCTAATAAAGACGCAATCAGAAAATGATAGGTTATACTCATTTTTTCAAACATTTTTAAAGTGTTATTCTAACACTTAGGAAATTAAAAAAGGCATATATAGAAAACGTAAAATTTGAACGCAGCGGGATTTGAACCCGTACCTCTTCAAAACTCTTGAAAATGTTTCTTCTACGGACACTTTGAACACATTAAACCGTGCTTTCCATACGCGGTGGTTGGGGGTTTAAATACCACTTTTTTGGATTTATATTTAACTTGTCCTCGTTGAGAAAGTACGGCTAGGAGTATTAGTATACAGTACGCATTATGTCCTAATGGTTGGAAGAAAGAAAGTCTGTGCGCCTATTAAGCAAAAGGGTTATAATATATATTTATTATAATATATATTTTCTTAATAAAATTGAAATATATTTAACACCGAAACAATGAATTTATTAAAGATATGACTCAATTTAAGAATTTGTAATATTAAGTTTAAACTATAATATATTTAGCCAAAGTTAGGCCATAAATACGTTTTATCTTATAATTTAGTGCAAAACCGAGCTTTTGTGAATATGAAATTACCATCTTTAAAGAGCTATAAATTAACGACGCTTTATTAATTACGTTAGCTTTTATTGAGTGAAAGTGCTAAAGTGTTAAAATAATATTGATAAATTCATCATTGCCGTAAGAATTATAAAAATTAAAATGTATTTTTTTTCTTGTTTCAAATTTAATAAGCGCGAAACTACGAAGGATAGTTTAATAGATTGTTTGTATCACCTAATTCTTTTAGTACATTATATTTCCTTAAGATTGGTAAATATTTACAAGTATTTACGTATCTTAATTTTTTATTATTTATTTACGAAACATACTCGCATTATAATCATAATAAAGCCACAAAGGAGCATTTTGGACCGATAAAAGATTAGTAAATTTATAAGCTATATCTGTCTATCAAACAGCTTCAGGCTTTTCCAGCATAGCTGGGTAGGCTGAGACCTAGTGTCAAGACACTCGTTGCTATTATTATCCATTTTATTCCTCCGAATAGAGATTTTTAAGGTGCAGTATACCGTACTCTATCTAAGCACATCAAGTAATTGTTTATAACTAAAGCACAAATATGCCCCCTAGTGGAATTCCATCAAGCCATCTTGCACCTACCTCTAAGACATGTCTTAGACATGTCTTAACGGACATGTCCGTTACGGGTACAATAGCGTCATTTTGCAACGATCATATTAGGATGATCGCAAAATATATTTATACGTAAGATAGACTAAAAATAAAAAAAATAGGTTACATTTTCTTATAAGAAACAAAAATATTCCTAAAGAACTTGTGGGTTGTGGTGAAGCACGTACTGGCACGAGATTACGAATACAGCTCGAATAAGAGTTAGCTTATAATCTTAGCGCGATGGGGTGAAGCTTAATGAAGTATATCGCTTGAAAAGATTTCTTTGATAAGCTTTACCTAGTTTGCTTCAAGCTTATGCCTTAATTTATTCAAACGGAAGTCATTTTTCTTTATATAATATACGTAGATTTTTAGCAATTTATTTTTGATATATTTAAAATTTTAAATAATATGAATATATAGCAATTAAATGACTTTATTATCTTTTATCTTTTTATATATATTACTGTTACTTATAATAATATTATACATTACTTTATTATTTATTATCTGAATTAAATCATTAATCGACGAATATGACATACAATAGTCGTTAGAAATCCGGAAAAGGGCTTTTAGTATGCAGTTATGAAGTTATAAGTAGCCATTACTATCCCAACGTCATGGTGCTAACTATAAACCTATTTTTTTACCCTTACGCTTTTTTCCTCTTAGTGGGATCGCAGAGAGAATGCAGCGTCCCTCTGTTTTCTGATTTCGAGGCTGAAAAACCCACAACCATCAAAACCTTCTGCAGACTCTATCCCACTGCGCCATAATGGCCTCTATACAATATATTTCTAAATAATATATCTGATTCATAGATTCAAAACCCTAATTATTAAGATATACTTATAAAATTCAATTGAAATTTATTTTATTTACTAAACGAAAATAAATCTTAAAAATATTTATAAATTGGTTCTAATCATCCACGTCCGACTTTCTCACGTTTGACGAGAGAACGTAAGTTAAACTCTGTAAGGATATCATAAAAGTAAGGTTGAAATTGTAATTATAACCTTTTTTGAATGAAATATATTTTGAAATTAATTAACGTATCTTTATTTATTAAATATATTTATAATTATAAAATTACACCTAGTCGTTATAAATATATCTCAAACAAGTAATCTGACATAACTTGTTAGTCATTGCAAAAGAAGTATAGCAATTCCTTACAATAACATTTACCCACAATGTCTATACAGTTGAACTACATGACTTACGAGAAAGATAAAAATAATACCTAGCAGCTTAACTAGGCATTACCAGTCTTGCTGGATCTAGATCTTAAATATATACATATAAATTTTAAAAAATCTAAATAAAAAATAAAATAATCAAAAATAAATAAATATTAAAAATATAACATTCTAACTTAAAAAAAAAAAAAAAAACAAACAGTCAATTTGCAATAATGTAACTTACCAACAAATACTGGAAAGCTAGATGGAGAGATAGAGCATCACGACACACGAAAACCTTAGCCAGAAATTGCTTTTCCCTGTGACACGAGTTTTGTCCGCCAAAGTCGGTAACAGACTAGCTCGCGTGTGCCGGCCGTGCCCCGCCGGCTATTACTCCACTTTCATTCCCTCTCCCGAGACAAGACCGATTTATCACACTGTATCTGTAATCCCGGAACATCCTTTACTTGATGCTACTCATTTTTTACGTACAGTATTTGTGTTTTGACCAATTTTGTATTATGAAATAGGCGGTTCGACGAGATCAATGAACTTTCATTGATATTTTGTGTCTGTGGTATGCAAATATCTCGTAACGTAATTCTCAAGTTTACTTCACAGTTAGATCGTTTTTTGAGATTGTTATATTATACTTTTCAATGTGTTTATGTCAAACCTCAAAAAGTATACAATAATCTAGTTATTAATCGTTGTAAAAAAAAATAAAGCCGTTAATACACTATATAGAAAACGCTACTTGAAGTCATCGTTGCGCAGTGATACAGCGTCTGACTGTAATCGCGATTAGTTGAGGGTTCGATTCCCATTCGGAAGTATAATCATAAATTAATTATTATTTTTTTTTTCTATGGTGAACAAGACATAGCTTGGCGTTAAGTTCCCACTCCATACGCAAGTTCTCGACTCGGGCGGGAAGTGGATAAAGGAGTGTTTTTATACTAGGTTTTCTCTGACTATCCTGCTCTGCCGGAAAAGCGTGAACCTAAAACCATCACTAATCCGGAATACCTTTTTTATTAAATTTATAATAACTTCTAAAAACTACAAATATTTTAACATTTTTGAATTGTTATTCACACATTAGGGAATTGAAAATAAATTGTAGAAAACTTAAAAAATGTTTGAACGCAGCAGGATTCGAACCCACGCCTCTTGAAACCTTTGGACGGTATCCAACAGGCGCGTGTTCGAATACCGCTACGTTCAAATTTTTATACACCTTCTAAAAATGATTTTTAATATAAAAAAATACTTACAAGTGATAATGTTATTAGAAGATTTATTCATGTTTTTAACCTTAATGGTTTGCGAATGAACGATGAACGCATCACTCAGCAATAGATACTTATAACACATGCGTATACTAGTAAATACTAATAATATATATACTGGTTTCTGTCAATTTATGACAATAAAGCTTACTAATAACATACAATGTACGCGATGCGAGCTTAAGTAATAAATTAAATGTTAAATAAATTATAATTTGTCAAAATAAACTTGTCATAAGCAAAACAATGGTAATGTAACATCAAATGTCATCACAGAGAGCCAGAGCGTCGTTCATGTAACTAAATTTATAATGGGTCTGCATATATCAAGCGACACTTGCCTTTGTGGTATAAAGTGTAATCGTCGTAGTGTAAAATTTTCATTTTATATGTTAATATAACGTACTTACAGACTAAATCCCAAGACACTAGAAAAGTCTGTCTACAAAAAATAGGTGTACACAAAAAATAATATGAGACCTTTAAATTTTAGCACCGACCGATGAAATACAGAATAATTCGTAAATTCAAAACTATTTATATTTCATCGTTTACTTTATATTTTTCGGTTATATTTCCTTTTCTTTATATAACTTTTTCACATTCATATTAATGTTTACACCAAAAAACATAGATGGGCAGATGTAATAAAACTTTGCTGTTTTATTCCTTAGAGGTATTATCCGCATTTGCAATAAAAGTCGTTACAATGTACTTTGCTACGATCATAAACAAAACTAGGTTATATAAATCTACTGTCCTCATATCCTAGGGTCATAAGTACCTACCTATTTTTAGAAGCTTTTAGGTATTTAGGTATTAGACATGTTGGGATTTTTTTTTCCTTAGAAAACCTAAAAATAAATTGTTACAATTGTCTCTACTAAATGGGTCGCAGGTACCAAGTTATATGGGGTGTACCGCTAATTTTGTCTAATCAAGCTTTAGAAATATCTACAATAGAATTTAAATATTTAGAGTATTATTAAAATTTACTACATCGTACCTATAATAAAAAGTTCTATGTAATTATTTATTCTCACAATTTATTCTGAGCTTATTATGATGGATAAAGTGGATGGTGAAAGGCACACAGGACGAAATAAAAAGTCATGGTTGAGATATCCAAGACAACATTCCTAAGATACATAAAACATATATTTCTAAGATACTAACATAAAATCTAAATTTAAAAAAAAACAAAATCAAAATAAAGAACAGATGATATTTTTTCATAAACAAGTTATTTTAATAATGTTATTTTATAAATTTTTCTAACATATATATACTCTATAATATTTATGGTGTTTTAAATAGCCGAAGGAAATAAAAATTAATTGTATATAATAATAACTAGCACCAGAGTAAAAAAAATCTAGAAGCTTAATATTCTATATAAAGTAGTCTCAAGCAATTCCGAACGAATAAAAATGTTATCTTTTATTTTATGAAAGCTCCCAATCGATACGGAGATGTGGACTTTTTATACATTTCAAGTGAATCTACGTCCCCACGAGAATATGCTGTTGAGATTTACTATTTAGAATTCTCAAATACAAAATATATGTATAATATATATTGTATTACATACACATTTTAGATACTAACTAATTTACAAAATTATTGTTTTCGAGACCCTCATAAATGCATTGTTTTTGGCTTTGTGAAATCAACTTGGGTGAAATAAATATATATATATATATATATATTTAAATTATTTTCATTAACCTGCTCTGGTAAGACAAAGCGAGGCATTGAGTTCCGCCACTATGAATTGACGCCAATATGAAAAACATCTTGAAAATATAAAATTATGCTTAAAATAGAAAAAGAAATGATGTGCCTTTTGAACATGCCGGTGCTTTTTGTTAAAACCAGTTCTCTATGGCCGATGCAACGACGACGCGTAATAGTAAGCGATTTGCCTTTCGATATGGGTCAGTTTTCTTGGTAACAATCGAAAATTATACGCTTATCTTCCGCGGTGTTTTGAGTATCGACCCAGTCTAGAAACTTCCTTGTGGTGAAAGATTGTACATAATGTTTCAGTTATACATATTTGTATATATATATATATATATATTTGTATATATTTATAAATATGATGGTTTAGCGTGTATTATTTATCTAAACGGCCGCACAGTAAAAATTAAAATAATTTCGTAAAACTCAAGACTAATAATTCCATTAAAGTGTCATATTTTACGCCCTTTAGCCTTTTTAGGAGTAAAAAATTTGAATTTTAAACAATTCTACCGAAGTATGTAAGAAAACGTCCTAAATATGCACAACTCTTTAATAAGTTAAAAAATATAAATTCAGGGACTTTATATTCAGAGACTACTATATATTTAGAGACTTTCCGGATTTAAGTCGTCATTGTAATTATGTATAAGCTGCTTCTTCTTTTCTAGCTTCACGCTCGTTCCCGCATAGTAGGGTAGTGAGGGAACACCTAGTTTCAAGACACTCCATTCTCCACGCCGTCGAGACGGCGAATTCGAAACGTTGTGTTTGGACTGGCGTTGCTCATCCCCTAAATAGCTCACCATCACATTAAAATGATTTAATAATTATAATTTCACCGAGTGGGAATTGAATCCACAATCAATTATAATTAGACATTGTCCTACTTTGCCACGAAAGCCTCTTTTTTGTATTAAATTTTTTTTATACATTTTTAACAAGTGAATGTTCCATGAATCCACTAGGTTTTATTCAATTATCTGGAATACTTACAAACCTCGTCTATGAAATATACTTATAACATAATATATGTAATAAATATATATATTAGGCATATGACATATTCATATTACTACTTGACTGTTTTTTTAAATACACTTTATATTAAAAAATAAATATTTAGTACTTTATCTAATAATTAACTTATACAAGTGATATTTTATATAATTTGTATGATATCTTTGGTATACATACTACCTATATACATTTAAATACATAAAAAACTTGATTACATTTTCTTACCTCGAAAAAATCCCTGCTTGTCTATTCTAGACACGTCCACAACGAAATATATGTAAATTAGAGCTCACCGCCCATCTGCCGTGAGCCTCGGCAATTCTCTGATTTATTAGTATAGCAGCTACCACTGAATAAAGCACAAAATTGTGAATTATAAAAATAACGGAAGGCTCGTCTTCGCGGGCACTGAGCATTGACGAAACATCATTTGTCTGTAATAATGTTTCTTGAAATTACACCTTTAAGTGGATATCTACAGTAAGTGCAATGCCTATAAGCTTGTTATACATAATGAATTCGAAAAAGTTTTTATTATACACTTAATACATGTTTTATTCAAACTTTTCACGCATATAGGAAAACAGTCGTATCCGATTGTTGTAATACGAGAACACTGTTAGATGGGATTAGCTATTACCGATTGAAATTAATAAATAAGATACTCAAATTATTATGAAAAGTCATACTGTGATAGTCTTATGTATTCAATTATTTATGTTACATTTGTTTTTTTAAACTTTTCGCATTTCTACGCTATTGTGAGGCAGAAAGTGCCTCGCAATTAGGGACTCCGCCACCACCTCTCCATTTAAAGAATTAATTATTGACAGCCACAGCCCAATACCAACTGCCATAATTTTGGATAAATATATTTAGAAAATATAATTTATTCAGTTAATATGAACAAAATGAATTTTACACTAGGAAAACGCAGGCATTCACACTGAATTGTATTACAATATAACGATGATGGATTACAGATCCGCTTTGAATACTGTATGAGCTAACTGGATACATTTGTTTAAATCTACTCCAATCCCAACTCTGTGTTGGGCAAATATTAATAATAACAGGGGACTGTGATACAATGCTCACATGTTCATACATATATATATATGAGACTGCGTATTTTCACATTCCTTATACTATATAGGGAAAGCTTAAACTAGTTTTATTATTGTTTTTCCTATATTTTTTTAATGTTACGCAATATTATACTCGAGTCGTTGATTTTAAGTTATATCCTATATACGATGTGTTGATTTAATGTAGACATAGCTATTTGTTTTTTTTTTAAGATATATGCAACACCAATCTCATATTAGATTGAATATAAAAAAACATAATAGAAATAAGCTCATAAGCTTTCAATAATAAATATGTTTCTATAATGCTTAAAAATTTTACATTACGTTAGAATTTTAAAGCTATTATGTAAATATATATATACTTAGTCTGGCCATAAATACTGTTACAATTCAAAATAAACAAAATATTACTTTTGAATTTGTAATTTTTATATGATTGTTCATTGTATTTTCTTATTTTCGCGCCAATATATTGTAAAATATTTTATATAATTAAAATGGAGTGATAAACAAAACTGATTCGCAGTGTTTGCATTAAATAAAGCAGACATGGTTCCAAAAACAAGTTTTAAAATCCTCCATACGTTTGGTATTAATCAAAGGTTTGTGTACCGGGATATTGAGAGGTACAACGAAACCTCCTCTGTTTGTGACAGACAAAAATCTGGCCGTACACCTCGTGTTCATACAAAAAAGACGATGAAAGTAGTAAGGGAAAGAATTCTAAGAATTCCCGCCCGAAAACATAAGATTTTATCTCAGGAGATGAAGATAGCACTAGAACCATGTCGCTTATTTTTTGAAGAATTTGAACAAACAAAATGACCGTATTAGTTAGTCAACAGAGTACAACGTGGGTATTGTCCGACTTCAGTGATGGTTTGGTGGAGTGTTAGCTATGAAGGATTGACTGAGTCATATTTTTGTAAAAAAAAGTATCAAAACATCCGCACAAGTGTATCAAGGTACCATCTTCTCATCTTGAGAAATGTAACTAAGAATGGTCCTTTCTGCAAGACGCCGCCAGCCGTGACGCCGGGTCATAAAACTCTATACACCGAAGCTTGATTAGAAACGACCGTTCCGGACTTTATCAGAGCTGGCTGTCATCTAGGCCTGATTTTAATCCACTACATTATGATTTATGGTCAGTTTTATAGAGTAATTATGTTCTAAGCGCCATTATAATTCGAATTCCCTAAAACAATCCATGCGATTAGCAGTGAAGAATTTTCCTATAGAAAAAATGCGTGAAGCTATTGATAACTGACCTCGTTTAAAAGACTATATTGCAGCCAACGGAGACCACTTCTAATGAATTTTATATATTTTCAATGGTTTCATATTAATGTTTTAAACTAACACATTTTAATAGTAATAAATGTTCGTTGTTTTTCTTTGTAACAATATTTATTGCAACGCTAAGCATATATATATATTTATATATACTTAGTAAATAACTAAGTATAAATACTTATTGATAAAGCTTTTGTTACAATAATTACAATAAATGTTACAATAAATGTTTACTTTAGATACTTTCATAGTATTATGCTCTATGGCATTATTCTTTGGGGTAATGCAGCCGCAAAAAATAGGCCCGAAAGAAACCTTAAGGCATAAATTTAAGGAAATAAATATATTGACAGTTGCTTCTCAATATATATTTGATAATGTCTGTACAGAAAAATATTAACAATTTTACCAAAATGGGTGATCTACATAATATTAATACTAAAAATAGGCTTAAACTTACCGCGCCCGTAACTCGATGGTATAGAACTCGTAATTCTTTTATGGGACAATGTGTTCGCTTTTACAATAGAATCCCAGAAAACGTCCGAAAATGCTCTATATCACAATTTAAAAAAGTTGTAAAAAGACGTTTATGTGTTAAGGGTTATTACCTAGTTGACGATTTTATAAATGATACCACGCCTTGGTAATGAAATGGTCGCTCCAGTCTGTATCATTGTCACTAATAAATCTGTAAACTAATGTATAGAAAAAAAAATAGTAAAAGTCCCGCTGAGTTTCTAGCGCCGGTTCTTCTCAGGTCTGAGGCATTTACTTTAGTGAACCGGTGGTAAATTTTTTGACGTTCAAAAAATGAGGCATGTAACTTCTTGTTTTGAATATAAATATTTGACTTTGACTTTGAATCTTAAGTTTGAATTGAAATATATATATTTATAGACATGTGTATAATGCATTTTCTAGGTAGCTAAACCTATATTTAGATACACTGATATATGATTAGATAAACGCCAAAATTCTGTTCAATATTACACAATCAAAGTGAATTTGGATTTGCTAGAATAAACTTTGAATATCAATGGGTACGATCAAAATTCAAATATGATCTGGAGGACAAATCGTCGATATTTGCTGCCTATTGATTTGTGACGTGGTTTGTTGGTACTAGGTAATGAAGTTACCTGACGTTCCTGTTTCAATTTTAAATGTATACTTCTTTTATAAGAAAATTAACATTTAACGATTCTAGCAATTAAAACAAGATATTTTTTTTTATATAGTGAAAGAAAGTCTTACTGCATAAATATTAGAGGTCTAAGTAATAAGTTATGCATTGCGTAGTGAGTGTGTGCTTAAAACCTATAAGGTCGTCATATATATAAAACTTGCATATTTTGTCGGTCTAGTGAAAGAGTAGCTAGTATGGAATTGTAATATACCCCTAAAGAAATGATAACGTATAAATGACGCATCTTTTAAAAAATAATTGACATTTAAAACTACGTTAGATCTATATTTGTATCTAGTTAGCTTAATCATTAAGAAAGATTAATATGACACAATGGATTTAGTTTTTTTTTTAGTAAATTTGTACGTAAAACTTTGTCTTTAATCATAAACATTGTGCTGTCTATAACGCCGCTGCACAATTCTTCTTGTTCACAATTCTCGCCGAAAACAGTATGTTTAACTTGGCAAGGAAAAATTTTTTTTTTTTTTTTTTTTTTTTTTTTTTTTTTTTTTTTTTTTTTTTTTTTTTTTTTTTTTTTTTTTTTTTTTTTTTTTTTTTTTTTTTTTTTTTTTTTTTTTTTTTTTTTTTTTTTTTTTTTTTTTTTTTTTTTTTTTTTTTTTTTTTTTTTTTTTTTTTTTTTTTTTTTTTTTTTTTTTTTTTTTTTTTTTTTTTTTTTTTTTTTTTTTTTTTTTTTTTTTTTTTTTTTTTTTTTTTTTTTTTTTTTTTTTTTTTTTTTTTTTTTTTTTTTTTTTTTTTTTTTTTTTTTTTTTTTTTTTTTTTTTTTTTTTTTTTTTTTTTTTTTTTTTTTTTTTTTTTTTTTTTTTTTTTTTTTTTTTTTTTTTTTTTTTTTTTTTTTTTTTTTTTTTTTTTTTTTAAAGTGTCATATTTTACGCCCTTTAGCCTTTTTAGGAGTAAAAAATTAGAATTTTAAACAATTCTACCGAAGTACGTAAGAAAACGTCCTAAATATGCACAACTCTTTAATAAGTTAAAATATATAAATTCAGGGACTTTATATTCAGAGACTACTATATATTTAGAGACTCTCCGGATTTAAGTCGTCATTGTAATTATGTATAAGCTGCTTCTTCTTTTCTAGCTTCACGCTCGTTCCCGCATAGTAGGGTAGTGAGGGAACACCTAGTTTCAAGACACTCCGTTCTCCACGCCGTCGAGACGGCGAATTCGAAACGTTGTGTTTGGACTGGCGTTGCTCATCCCCTAAATAGCTCACCATCACATTAAAATGATTTAATAATTATAATTTCACCGAGTGGGAATTGAATCCACAATCAATTATAATTAGACATTGTCCTACTTTGCCACGAAAGCCTCTTTTTTGTATTAAATTTTTTTTTTTTTTTTTTTTTTTTTTTTTTTTTTTTTTTTTTTTTTTTTTTTTTTTTTTTTTTTTTTTTTTTTTTTTTTTTTTTTTTTTTTTTTTTTTTTTGACATATTCATATTACTACTTGACTGTTTTTTTTAAATACACTTTATATTAAAAAATAAATATTTAGTACTTTATCTAATAATTAACTTATACAAGTGATATTTTATATAATTTGTATGATATCTTTGGTATACATACTACCTATATACATTTAAATACATAAAAACTTGATTACATTTTCTTACCTCGAAAAAATCCCTGCTTGTCTATTCTAGACACGTCCACAACGAAATATATGTAAATTAGAGCTCACCGCCCATCTGCCGTGAGCCTCGGCAATTCTCTGATTTATTAGTATAGCAGCTACCACTGAATAAAGCACAAAATTGTGAATTATAACAATAACGGAAGGCTCGTCTTCGCGGGCACTGAGCATTGACGAAACATCATTTGTCTGTAATAATGTTTCTTGAAATTACACCTTTAAGTGGATATCTACAGTAAGTGCAATGCCTATAAGCTTGTTATACATAATGAATTCGAAAAAGTTTTTATTATACACTTAATACATGTTTTATTCAAACTTTTCACGCATATAGGAAAACAGTCGTATCCGATTGTTGTAATACGAGAACACTGTTAGATGGGATTAGCTATTACCGATTGAAATTAATAAATAAGATACTCAAATTATTTTGAAAAATCATACTGTGATAGTCTTATGTATTCAATTATTTATGTTACATTTGTTTTTTTAAACTTTTCGCATTTCTACGCTATTGTGAGGCAGAAAGTGCCTCGCAATTAGGGACTCCGCCACCACCTCTCCATTTAAAGAATTAATTATTGACAGCCACAGCCCAATACCAACTGCCATAATTTTGGATAAATATATTTAGAAAATATAATTTATTCAGTTAATATGAACAAAATGAATTTTACACTAGGATGTGAAAACGCAGGCATTCACACTGAATTGTATTACAATATAACGATGATGGATTACAGATCCGCTTTGAATATTGTATGAGCTAACTGGATACATTTGTTTAAATCTACTCCAATCCCAACCCAGGGTTGGGCAAATATTAATAATAACAGGGGACTGTGATACAATGCTCACATGTTCATACATATATATATATGAGACTGCGTATTTTCACATTCCTTATACTATATAGGGAAAGCTTAAACTAGTTTTATTATTGTTTTTCCTATATTTTTTTAATGTTACGCAATATTATACTCGAGTCGTTGATTTTAAGTTATATCCTATATAGGATGTGTTGATTTAATGTAGACATAGCTTTTTGTGTTTTTTTTTAAGACATACGAAACACCAATCTCATATTAGATGAAATATAAAAAACATAATGGAAATAAGCTAATAAGCTTTCAATAATGAATATGTTTCTATAATGCTTAAAAGTTTTACATTTCGTTAGAATTTTAAAGCTATTATTTATTTATATATATGCTTAGTCTGGACCTAAATACTGTTACAATTCAAAATAAACAAAATATTACTTTTGAATTTGTAATTTTTATATGATTGTTCATTGTGTTTTCTTATTTTCGCGCCAATATATTGTAAAATATTTTATATAATTAAAATGGAGTGATAAACAAAACTGATTCGCAGTGTTTGCATTAAATAAAGCAGACATGGTGCCAAAAACAAGTTTTAAAATCCTCCATACGTTTGGTATTAATCAAAGGTTTGTGTACCGGGATATTGAGAGGTACAACAAAACCTCCTCTGTTTGTGACAGACAAAAATCTGGCTGTACACCTCGTGTTCATACAAAAAAGACGATGAAAGTAATAAGGGAAAGAATTCTAAGAATTCCTGCCCGAAAACATAAGATTTTATCTCAGGAGATGAAGATAGCACTAGAACCATGTCGCTTATTTTTAAAGAATTTGAACAAACAAAATGACCGTATTAGTTAGTCAACAGAGTACAACGTGGGTATTGTCCGACTTCAGTGATGGTTTGGTGGAGTGTTAGCTATGAAGGATTGACTGAGTCATATTTTTGTAAAAAAAAGTATCAAAACATCCGCACAAGTGTATCAAGGTACCATCTTCTCATCTTGAGAAATGTAACTAAGAATGGTCCTTTCTGCAAGACGCCGCCAGCCGTGACGCCGGGTCATAAAACTCTATACACCGAAGCTTGATTAAAAACGACCGTTCCGGACTTCATCAGAGCTGGCTGTCAACTAGGCCTGATTTTAATCCACTACATTATGATTTATGGTCAGTTTTATAGAGTAATTATGTTCTAAGCGCCATTATAATTCGAATTCCCTAAAACAATCCATGCGATTAGCAGTGAAGAATTTTCCTATAGAAAAAATGCGTGAAGCTATTGATAACTGACCTCGTTTAAAAGACTATATTTCAGCCAATGGGGACCACTTCGAATGAATTTTATATATTTTCAATGGTTTCATATTAATGTTTTAAACTAACACATTGTAATAGTAATAAATGTTCGTTGTTTTTCTTTGTAACAATATTTATTGCAAAAATAAACATATATATATTTATATATACTTAGTAAATAACTAAGTATAAATACTTTTTTTTTTTTTTTTTTTTTTTTTTTTTTTTTTTTTTTTTTTTTTTTTTTTTTTTTTTTTTTTTTTTTTTTTTTTTTTTTTTTTTTTTTTTTTTTTTTTTTATATATATATTTATATATACTTAGTAAATAACTAAGTATAAATACTTATTGATAAAGCTTTTGTTACAATAATTACAATAAATGTTACAATAAATGTTTACTTTAGATACTTTCATAGTATTATGCTCTATGGCATTATTCTTTGGGGTAATGCAGCCGCAAAAAATAGGCCCGAAAGAAACCTTAAGGCATAAATTTAAGGAAATAAATATATTGACAGTTGCTTCTCAATATATATTTGATAATGTCTGTACAGAAAAATATTAACAATTTTACCAAAATGGGTGATAACTCGATTATATAGAACTCGTAATTCTTTTATGGGACAATGTGTTCGCTTTTACAATAGAATCCCAGAAAACGTCCGAAAATGCTCTATATCACAATTTAAAAAAGTTGTAAAAAGACGTTTATGTGTTAAGGGTTATTACCTAGTTGACGATTTTATAAATGATACCACGCCTTGGTAATGAAATGGTCGCTCCAGTCTGTATCATTGTCACTAATAAATCTGTAAACTAATGTATAGAAAAAAAAATAGTAAAAGTCCCGCTGAGTTTCTAGCGCCGGTTCTTCTCAGGTCTGAGGCATTTACTTTAGTGAACCGGTGGTAAATTTTTTGACGTTCAAAAAATGAGGCATGTAACTTCTTGTTTTGAATATAAATATTTGACTTTGACTTTGAATCTTAAGTTTGAATTGAAATATATATATATATATAGACATGTGTATAATGCATTTTCTAGGTAGCTAAACCTATATTTAGATACACTGATATATGATTAGATAAACGCCAAAATTCTGTTCAATATTACACAATCAAAGTGAATTTGGATTTGCTAGAATAAACTTTGAATATCAATGGGTACGATCAAAATTCAAATATGATCTGGAGGACAAATCGTCGATATTTGCTGCCTATTGATTTGTAATGTGGTCTGTTGGTACTAGGTAATGAAGTTACCTGACGTTCCTGTTTCAATTTTAAATGTATACTTCTTTTATAAGAAAATTAACATTTAACGATTCTAGCAATTAAAACAAGATATTTTTTTTTATATAGTGAAAGAAAGTCTTACTGCATAAATATAAGAGGTCTAAGTAATAAGTTATGCAATGCGTAGTGAGTGTGTGCTTAAAACCTATAAGGTCGTCATATATATAAAACTTGCATATTTTGTCGGTCTAGTGAAAGAGTAGCTAGTATGGAATTGTAATATACCTCTAAAGAAATGATTACGTATAAATGACGCATCTTTTAAAAAATAATTGACATTTAAAACTACGTTAGATCTATATTTGTATCTAGTTAGCTAAATCATTAAGAAGGATTAATATGACACAATGGATTTAGTTTTTTTTTAGTAAATTTGTACGTAAAACTTTGTCTTTAATCATAAACATTGTGCTGTCTATAACGCCGCTGCACAATTCTTCTTGTTCACAATTCTCGCCGAAAACAGTATGTTTAACTTGGCAAGGAAAAAGCTCTGACTGCTGAATTTTAATTCTCGCAACACTATGTAAATTTCCTTTAATGAAAATTTCTAGTAACAAGACTTATTAACATAACATTATAATGTTAGAACTAAATCTATAGTATAATAAAACAGTAGACACATAATGTTTGTAGCGTGTAAATCAAAAGATTTACCAACTTTGATAATAAAAGTCCGGAATGGTCTGTGATAAAACTTAGGCATTGCTTCTAACAGACACGGTAAATGTTAAGTTAGGTCAGAAACAGCGCGCTTCTGACATTATGGTTGAATAATCTTATAATTGACAGTAACATATAAAGTCAAAAAGTCATAAAATAAGGGTTTACTTTATAATTTAGAAATACAACATAAAAAAAGAATGGTGAAATTGGTTTTTTTTTTTTAAATATATTTTTATTTAGGGACTTTTTATGTAATAATATAAAAATGTCAGCCCCAGTTCCCTAAAACAATCTTCAAACACACAATTATAGCATTTCCTTAATCTTCTAAGAACACTATTTATACTTAAATTTATACAACATCTTAGTTACCACAGAACAAGGTTCAGACAATAAACATTGGAAAACACCTACATCTCTTAAATTTAAATTATATCGACGAATTAAATCTTGACGGGCCCCGGCATTACGGACACATTCCACTAAGAAATGGTGAATATCATCCTCCACTCCGCACAATTCACATTTAGGAGAATTTACTTTCTTCATGAGAAAACTGAATTTCTTTAACGGAATATGCCCAGCACGCAACCTAAGAGCAACAATAATTTGTTGATGTGTCAATTTTTTTTCACCAAACCATGGAATCTGAGGAAGCTTATTCTGAATAACTTTATACCATATTCCTTTTAATTTTGATCTCTCACCAAAATACTCTTTCCAAATTTTTCTGACTCTTTGAAATTGGATATATTGTAAAACAACTTGGCAGGTAACCGCTAAGTTTATTACGATTGGTCATTTATTTTTATTATCATAAAGTAGCGGTAATGGCGAGCACTTCTGTACCGTAACGTCACGCTCCGAATTCGATTGTGCGTCCCTAACACAACTTACAGCGTTTTTTTGTTCCATAAACATATAAACGCACACCGACCTACTTGTCCTTGTGTATGTAGTACATGTTTAATCTGTGATATAATATACTTAGATAATTTAAACTATAAAAAGAATTGTAATTAGCAAAATAGTTTCATGTTCATATATTAGCCCTAAATACCTAATCGATATTTTAATACATATATGGGCATAAGAATTTCAACGTGGCTGGATATGAATGTAAACCTACCGTCAAATGGCTAGAGCGCTGTACGGTACCCAAAAGCGGATTCGAATTCTGCTAAGTTCAATTTTTTATACGTTTTCAAAAATATTTAAAAATCATGTGTACATCTGTCCGTCCTCTTCTTCCGATCCCATGTATAAAAACTTCCTTGCTGAATACTTTATATATTGCAAATAAATGTTTATTAGATAATAAATATGTGTAAATATTTTTCTGGGTAAGATTTGAACTCGCAACCTTCATACTTATCTAAAGTCAGAACAACCCATCTTGAAGACATTAACTAAAGTAGCCGTTATACATAGCTTATGTACATAAGTAATAAATTATAACAAGTGTATATTTTTTTAACATTTTTTAAAGTGTTATTCGCACACTAAGGCTACGTTCAAATTTTTATACGTTTTCTAAATATGTCTTTTTATTACCCCCGTTGACGTGTAAAATACCCACCCATTGGCTTAGAAACGTGTATCTTCATACATAAGTTTATATGAAATATAATTTGTTATTGTGTGTAAACATATTTTTGTCTATTTCTATTGCAATATTAGAAAAAAAATAAAGACTTTGCTTTTCTTCTCTATAAACTTTAACTATGACAAATTTCGTACTTATTACCTCCGACCGCATATAATAACTATCATATATTACGTATAGATAATTGAAAACATTAAAATGTGTATTTAACAAAATAAATAATTAACATTCGATAGCAGATATAGATAATTTATATCTGAATTTTGATCAATTTAGCGTGAATTAGAAGGATAAAAATCTACAATTCAAATAAATTAGAAGAAAACTAAGCAAATGAAGTAATTCGCCATTCTTAGTTAATCTCTCAAAGGGTAACATCTCCAGCAATGCGTACTTGATGAGATACCGCTTAGTGACTTACAAATCAGTTTTACAAATTTCGTGTAACGAAGGACAGGCACGGATGCTGTCCGATCAATAGTTCTTGTTATTTTCTTTAAATTTCTATGTTATTTTAGTGTAACCTTAACTATAAATTCAAGGGAGAAAATAATACGATATTTCTCGTCTTTTTATTTTTCTGGAGGGCATGAAGAATTCAGTAATATACAAGTGGAAGTGAAGTAAAAATAAAAAAAATCATACTCAAAAAAGTCTATGCAATGTATTGATTCATGTTTTTTTTTTATTTTATTGTTTTCTAAATACATAATTGTGGCAATCGAACGTAACATATGTAATTATAGTTTCAACATTTTCGCCTTAGTGCCTTTTATTTTGAAATCTGTATATGTCTAATAATCAATGTTTGTGCAATAAAACCGCGATGGTAGAGCCGAGAGGTGTTAAGTTGCGTTCATTGGTTAAGGGTTCATATTTCACATGGAGAAATGTTCAGGTAGGTACCCTACGTACCTACCCTAGCCAGAGAGTTTCAAGCGGCGTTGAGTCTCAAGACGCTAGTATTGAGACTCAACGCCAGAGTTTCTGTAAACAGAGCGAGGAAATGAAAATAATTAAATATAACCTTATTTACTTCGGTTGGGAATCAAACTCCCAAACAATCAGAACGTTCACGCGCTGTCCCACTAGTCCACGATCATAAAACAAAATTAATTATTTTAAAACTCTTTTGATATTATTACGTATAAGATTGGTAATACATAATCCAACTAAAACAAAACGTGTGTCTCTGTAATTAGCCGTAAAGTAATATTTTTGAAAAGGAAAATAAAAAAATATAATAAAATTAGCTTCTGCTCGCGGCTTCGTCCGCGTGGCGTATTAATAAAAACCAGTGCCCAGGCTTACAGACTGAATCGACATATTGAATTTCACCGCAAATAGCTTTGCAGATTACCCATGAAGCGTACATTTGCACAGATAAACAAACAGACAGACAGAAGTTACCTTATGTGAGAAGTAGTATGCAAATTATAGAATTTATTGAAGAGGATAACTTAAAATAACGATTTTTCTTATTTTAGACAAGCATATTTGGGCGCTTTTAAATTATTTCTCCAAATTACTTTGTGTGAAAGACAAAGCTTGACTATATTAAATACTTTAAGCGACTAATGTATGAATAAATACTCTAAATTGAGCATTCTAAAAAAATATCAATTCTAAAATCGAGTAGTTTATATCCCATTGTTTCCCATAAAACAGATATATGCTGTCGCAGTCTTTTATTTTAGGTTATTTCAGTTATTTTGGTTAGGTTATTTTAGGTTTTAGGTACAGTTTAGGCATCGCACGCCAAGATAGCAGCCAGAGGGCAGGTTCTTATTTAACTTACTCGATAGTTGATTAATAAACAGTTTTAAGAAACCTTGAATGATTTCCAAGAACCGCGATTCGATTCCCGCTGCGTTAAAAAATTTATACGTTTTATAAAACTGTTTCCCAACTTACTAAGTGTATGAATAACACTTAAAAATTTGTATAAAATGTGTATGAATAACACTTAAATATTGATTACAATATGTCCAAAACATCTTTATAAGCTTATATACTTATATGGCGCATATGCCCTGCATATAACTGCAAAATCTCATCTTAATACTTTCACATTTATAACTTTATTAGTAGGATTAGTACTATATGTAGTTTTTTTTGTAGATTGATATGTTCTTTAATATCTTTTTGTTCTATCATCAATGATTTCCATACTTTACACGTTCGTTTAAATTATTGCAGTTTTAGTAGGGACCTCTAATTTTTTCTAGTAACAAATAACCTATATTACTTAATGACTATGAAGCATTCTAATGATAAATGAATCTTTATAATATTAGTATAGGTATGGAAAAACATTTTCTTCATCAAATTGGATATGCCCTGCATATAGATTGAAGTCATATCTATTACAGTAATTCTCTATATCTATTGAAGAGAAACTAACTTGGCAGTAACTTGGGAGCTACTTATATGAGTAACCATGATATGAATACATAGTTTTGTAATAGAGTTAAGCTTGCTGTTAGATTATTGATTTAGAAACAAAAATTGCAATGCTTGGAAAGCCAAGCAATATTGAACAAAGGTTCAATATTTCTGATAATCGTCTTTATAATACTTTTGCAAATGACAACGTTATTTATTTAAGCTCATCGTTTAAATAAATAACTTATAAATATTATTACTACAATATTATTACAACTAAATACTTATTATTTTACATAATATATTAATTTTAAATAAACCGTGGCGCAGTAGGACCACGTCTAACTTCAACCGCAATTGGTTCTGGGTTCGACCCCCACTTCTTCGCTCTGGTGCAAAACAAAGTGCGGCGTTGAGTTCCACCACTCAATGGACTCAACACGCAATGTCTCCAATTCAGGCGGTAAGTGGAAAACGATGTGTCTTGACAGTGGGTTCTCTCTGATTCTGCAGTGGGTTCTATCTGAGCTAAAAAAAAATTAAAAGGCAGTACTGTACTAGAAACAAGCGATAACAATATATATTGAGCATCAGAAATGTTCTCCAACAACATTTTAACACGAACCTACCTACAGTTATAAGCTTTCATTCAACTTGAAAAAAAACAAAGAGTAAGAAATGCTAAGTCATTACATTTCCGATTATCCCTTAAGATACGGTGAATTTAACATTCCAAACATAATTTAATGAAATTTTACCGTTAAAATCATGAATGGTCACTTAAATCATTAATGTTTTTATAATTTTATACTGTTAACTTTCTTTGGTGCCATTCTGACGCTATTTGGAAGTGCTTGGGGGCTTATACTTTGGGTATACAAGCGATGTTTGGAAGTTCAACCTCAGGTAGGAGAAAATAAAATAATTTAAATATATTTTTTAAAGTGTTATTCGCTCATCAGTCTTTTTTTTTTATTTAAATATGTATAATTCTTCCTCCGATTGCGGATGGAGCCCACAATCAATTGCATTAAAAGTCAAATACTGTCCCACTGCGTCACGATTGGCTCAAAGGGAGGATAGATGTGTGAAAACAAGGTCCCAAATATTATATTTTTCATGCGAAAACAGTAGTGACTATGCAGTGTGTCCATCGTTCTTACACCACTATATTTACCATCGTCTATAAAAAATTGCAATATGACAAACAAGCGTACAGCTAATTCTTAGTCTTCTTGAAACATCAATTGTAACTTTAATGGTAAAGCGCGATAAAACTAAAATGGTGATTGTGAATGGAATATCTATCACACTGATTTACGAGAGATAGCAAAATGCGAAATTCTCCAGAGCTTCATCTACCTAGGATCTACAATCACGTTGTCAAGAGGACATTAAATGGAAGATGCGCTATTGGACGATCTGTTATGAACAATAAAAAATGGAAAGACACATAACCAGAAACATCAAGGTTCAATGATATTGCCTATTTTCCTTTTTGGAGCTGAATCATGGACGATCCAGCAAAGCGTGTTAAGATGGACGCGTTTGAAATGTGTTGGAGGCTTGTTGAGAATTAAATGGACTGATTGCCGCATAAATTTCTCCATCTGGAAAGTGCCCGACATGAAGCAAAGGCTTTTATCGATTGTGCAAATGCGTCTTTTTAACATGTTCGGGCTGGTGGTGCTAGAAGAACTACTCTGCAGCGCACTCGCGGCCGATTACCCACAAGATGGATAGATCTGAGAAGCACTTGCACTGGTTTCCATTAACGACTGTACATGCACTACTGAAGATATGAACAGATGGATAAATCTTGCCATCTCGTTTTCAAACGGACAACACACTTCATGACCATAATAACTCCGACAGGACTAAGCAGATGAATAAAAAAATGAACCCACGGCTTCTTTAGCAATGGAGTGTTTAATTATAATTACTTATGAAAGAGTGTTTTATAAATGCCCTTGCTTCAAATATAAGAGTCAAAATATTCGAAAACAGTTTGTGACACACGAAAGAATTTTATCACATTTTAACAGTCTAAAAGTAGATTATATAAAAGCTCGTATTACAAACATGTTGATCGTCTCAGAAGATATGGAGATCTAGTTTAGTTATTACTTCAGAAATATAACAGCACTCGAGTGTGCCTGACTTTCAAAATATTATGAATTATTATATAAATAGTCAATTTAGTAGCTTTTATATAACATGTACTGTATTTCTATACAAAATAATAAAAAAATACAGAAACGATGATTTATCTTATTTTTCTGTTTAATTAGACTAAAATTATACATCAGTGTCGACCGTGCCTTATTCTATCGTATTGCAAAATTAAAAGGAATACTTAGACTCGAGGGTAGGCAGAGAGAAACTACACATGCAAGAATGAATTAATCAGTTATCCGCATAATAAGTTCTTTGATTTTCACGATTATTACACATTTTGAAATGAAACTATTTTGACCGGATTAATCGCGTATAATTTTGTTATTTGAAAATACATTTTACAACCGGACGTTTCTAATACTTTACAGTAGTCCGTGGTCACAGGTTCCCATTCTAAAGATAATCTGGATGGCGGCACTCAACTCTTTATCCAGGATGGGCCAACACTAATTCAAGGCAATGGTTGTAACTTTTGAATTTGAACCAAATATCAACTATGATTATCTACAGTCAGCTATGCCCAATATACGACATAGTGGTATAGTTATTACATAAAGTTGAAATAACTAAAAACTAGAACGCATCTGGCAACACGATTTTAACGTCAGTAAATATTTACTTTACTTCTACTAAGAAGACAAAAGCTCGAAAATTCTTCCATGTAATTACAGGTTTATATTAAAAAGTCGTACCCTCTCTTTATAATTAGCACGGCTTATAAAATTATTTACCCATATATATGTGGAATAAATGTGGAATAAAATGTATCGACCCTCTTTTACGAAAATAATTCAGCAAAGGAGTATGAAATTTAACATAGTTGTTGGTAACATAGTCATGGAGATAAAATACGTGAAGCCAATATTTTATATAATAATTCATTAGATACATTCAAATATTCAATTAATAAGGTAGAATATTACAGACATGTGTATTTATTCATTAGTCATTATTAAGTCGCTTAAGACGCACGTTAAGAATACGTCTACATTCTTGTCGTGGATCCCATCTCTACTCGGGTGAATTTTGTATTTAGAAAAAATATTGTCTCTGGTCCGGTGAAAACGTTAAATTGAGATCTGTCATCAAAAAATATCATGTGCCTAAAATGTATGGACAGTGAAGAACGAAACATTTAAACGCTAGGTTTTCCTTTGCCTATCCTCTAAAATTCAAAAAGCATGAAATAAAATATACGTACATTTTTAATAAACGTATACAAATTTTTAACACAGCGGGATTCGAACTCGCGCCTCTTAAAAACCGGCCTTGGGTGATTTTCAATTTCCTAAGTGTGTGATAACACTTTAAAATGTAAAAAGCATAAGAATATTTCTTTTTATTTTTGCTTAAATATTAATACTAATTAATAAAATAATATAGAATGAAATAGATATGAAATAGTTTATAAGTACAAAAAAAATAGTAGCGACTTAGCTTATCATACCCATTCATAATGATGCTGGAGTTAAATAGTTTCAAATTCAATTTAATGTAACACAAAGCAAAATTGCCATTTTGGGAAAAAGCTAATTATTGTTGTGAAATAGAACGATCTTTTCATATTCTGGTTAAATTTGTCAGCGTATAAAGAGATATTTTCCAAAATATACAGGTATATTTTCTCTCCATAAGCCTACTAGAATTTTACCGACATAAGTACATTTTAAGCAAGTTAGGTTTAGACGGCGGGACTTGAGACGAAACTCTTACCTGAAATTTACCTGAAATAATTAAAGAGTAAATTCTGAATAACGTCGTCCTATTCCTGAATCATTTCACTGTCATCTTCAAATAGTTTTACTTGATGTAAGTACTTGCATATAGGTATTTACTAGTATTTATTTAATGTATACTCTACTAGATTTCGGTTATTACCTCATTAAATTATCTGTAAATAAGCAAAAGTTTGAAGGTTTCCCAAAAGGTTTCGCTCGCCGCAAAAGTGAAGTCAAAGCTTCTTCCCTGTGACAACTTTTATACGTAACAAGAACATAATAGCTATGAAAGTAATTAATGTATTGTTTAAATATATTTTCTTTTAGTAATTTTCTACTCCGATACAATACTTCGTTTTTTTTTTAAATTTTAAACACAATTGTTTAAATTTTTTATTATTTCATTGTAATTTTGTAAATTTTTGCACCATACGGTACTACGTAATATTTTAAATCCACAAAAATTAGCCATTACCATTTATTAATACACAAGTATTCGTTATTGCATTTAAATAATATTAATATAATGCAATAAGTACGGAATATGTGTCAACATTTTCATTTATTTATGTCAATTTCATTATATCTATTATTAATATAGAAAATTATTTTATTCCTTGAATATTGAACCTATTGTTTTCTTGGTTGTTGACTTCTACTAGTAAGCTGAAGTTGGTCAGTAAGAAAATGTTTCTCATTTTAAAATTTAATGGTATTCCCTTTTTTTGTTTTGATGCACCTAATTAGTAATAAGTCTGTCCGACAATCGACGATTAATTGTGTTAATTTTATGCAGACAATGTACCATTTCAAATTAAAATATTACTATTTATGATAAAAATGATAAAAGCTGAAAGACGTCTGACTATGAACACGATTAGTTGTGGGTTCGATTCCCGCTCGTAATATTTAAAATAATAAATATAATAATATTTAAAAAAATTACCTAAGACACAGCGTGGCGTTGAGTTCCGCCACCAATATGCAATGTCTCGAATTCGGGCGAAACGAAGAGAACTTTTCATTATAGTCTAGATGTGTATATTTTAGAGAACAATAACTATTGCAGTATACGTAAATAAAGTTTTCATTGAGAAAGTTAGCTTACAGCTTGAATAAGCGACAAACTTATCACACGACGTCATATATTTCATACAACGCGGGCAATATACGCTGGGACGTCATAGTGCGATAAATTTTAAATATTAAAACCACCTCATTTATTTCAAATATCTAAATTAAGGGTATCGAGGCGCAGTGGCACAGTTTATGCTTGTCAATGAGATTTATTGTGGGTTCGATTCCCAATTGGAAGAATAATAATATTGAAACTATTTTCATTACCCCGTTCTCGCAGGATAAAATGGGGCGTCGAGTTCAGCCACTCAAAACGTAATGTCTCGATTTCGGGCGGTTCTTGTACACAACATTGTAGACAGTGATTTTAATTTGAAATATTTAATATTCGAAAATATAATTTTAAGAAATATAATTTTACCAACTCAGTTTTCTAAAACGTATAGTCGAATACTAATAATATACGTGATTAATTCGGTTCAAAATAGTTTCATGTATATTTAAATATTTTTTTAATATAAATATATATTTAAATTATTATTTTTAACGATATTTAATTACACGATGTGAACATCAATTCTGTATATATTACGTATTGTGTAAAACATAAATAGTCTATAATATTTTTTAACCATTTTTTAAAAGTACAACTCTACATAACATTGTTAAACTTTTATTCATTTCATATTTAGACAAAGTATAAGAGTATTAATTCAATGCCCGCAGTTACACTCAGTGGACTGTCATATCAAAGCAAATCGCAATTCCAGGCTCAATTAAATTAAATATGTTGCTTTGTACCCGGTGTTAGTGTAACTGTAAAATGCATACACTAAATGGGAATATGATCGTAGAAGATACTGGAATGTTTTAGCAGAAATTAACACAAAGTCAAATCAAAGAACGATATCTATTGTCATGAGAAGAAACGTTTTGTAGTTCAATGAGTTAATTGCCTCATCGCATTGTATATGCATGTAAATATAGGGCTTGCTTATTACAGACATCTGGTGAAATCAACAGCAGGGCCTCGAGGTTGCCCTTAAGTAAGTCCATAATACTTCCATGCTCCACGGCAGGACCCTCTTTTCAATGCCCACATACTCGTCGGTGACGTCAGAATTAACGTCGCCCGGAGTATAAAGTACCTCGGACCAAGTGGGCCAAGTGGGGCAAGTGCCTCGAGCCGTCGGCTGTACACCGAAGTGGTCATGTCGATGGTCCTGTACGGTATTCCTGTATAGGCGAATGCCTTGGCGGGTACAACGACACCCTGCTATGACGGGCGAAGAGTGTGATGGGCAATCGGAGATAAAGGAGTACCGGACCATCTCCTGCATGCATGCTCCATGCATGCTGGCTGGGGTTCTGCCATGGTTCCTTGACGCGGTAAGCATGGGGAAACTGATTGTATAGTCACCTGGCCTTACTTACCTATTTCAAAAATATAGCGGACGTACTAGTAACTTATTCTAAGTATAATATATACTTACTTTTCACCAGAACGCGTTTACATAAATTAGCATTAAGCTCGTCTATATAAAATTGAAATTCAAATATTCCCTCAAATTGACAGCTAGTGTAGATTTGTCTACCTGTATGTCAAAGGGACTTTCTCTGGGACGAATCGTGTACAATTAACGTTACTAATTATAAATGCAATGTGTGGACAGCACGTTTTAAGGTTATTGTCGCAACCAGCTTTATTATCATGTTAAACTACCTCGTGCTATTCCAAGCAACAGACGTGTATTCATAGCAACGAAAAAATGGTTCTACAGAATAAATAATTACTTGTAAAATAGAAAACTTTAATAAAATTTATATTTAAATAGTCTTATTTTATTCATATGAAAAATAACAAGTATATATGACCAAAAAAGCTCTTCATTGTTTTAAAATTCATAATACTTACAATATTAAAGTCACAAGTACTAAGATATCTTAGTAGTATCTAATTTATAAATATTTTTTTAAATGTACTAAATATTCCATATTCAAATTTGTATTAAAATTCAAGTAGGTTTTATATAAAATATATATAGATTTTAATGCAATTATTACTTGGACATTTATGAAATGTCAATAGGTAGATAATAAATACTTATCATAATATTAAAATAAAAAATGATAATTTACAAGAAAAAATTTTTTCTTTTTTATTTGCTTATAATTGTTAATTTTTAAATGAATGACATATTAATGACGTATTCACAATAATTTTTGAATGACATTTCAACGGCCTATGTGAAACATATTTTTATTAATTATTAATAGATCATATTTGTTTTTTTTCTCTCTAGCCAAATCTTTTCTTATTGCTACTGACTTTAAGTTACAGGTAATTGAAAGCTTTACGTAACTGACGTTCAGACAACTGATGTATACGTTTCTAAAGCTTGAAATGAGCTTACATTCTCACCATGCAATTACCGAGCTGTCACCACAAGCTAAAGCGAGGTTGAAATTTATGGCATTGTTTCTTATAATAACGTTATGTTTCATATGTATTTGAACGAGTCTGCATACAAGTATGTATGTATATTTTACTATATTCTTTTGTTCATATCTTAATTTTTTTAAAGAATCGTAAGTTCATAATATGAATTTACAATATTATACATTATTGTTATAACTATGTATGATAATATTATATTTCATTCGGAGCGATTATGATTATTTAGTTAATGCTTAATAAAAAAATTCTTGAAGCGTTTGTACATTTGCATATGATTTACGGCTATCGTCAACAAATGTTGATGTTATTATAAAAACTTTGGACAGGAAACCAGAATATATTCTAATATGTAGCAAGTCAACTTAGGTCAATCAATATATCATAAATTCTATTCTCAGCATTCTGCGCCGATTGCTCCTTTATAAGCTATATTCTGTAGACCACGCCTAAGTGTTGGACAGTAACTAGATATTTAAAAAAAAAATTCCAGCTTCACCTTAAGCCTTTTCCCGCACAGCAGAATAGTCAGAGAGAACCTAGTGTCAAAACACACAATTCTCATCTTTCAGCCCGAATTCCACACATTGCTTGTTGAATGGCGGCATTCAACGCCGAGCTTTGTCTTTTTTCTTATTTCATTAGGAACATTAAAGCATTATCAATTTTATTAAATTGCTTCTATTAATAATAAAAACCTTTATGATAAATATTCAATAACCTAACAAAGGCAAATGAGGAAACATTACAAAAGAAAAATTTCACACAGTAATATGCCGCTTCATTTCTTTATATAGCCCCGGATCCTACATAGGGCCTTCCCACAACATTTGAATGAATTGCGATCATAAATAAAAGTTGTAAACGACGTATTCATAAGCAAAATTTCACTCTTTCCATATAAATAATGCATACAGTGTTTGACCATGACCGAAGAATAGCCGGTGTGAATACTAAATCTCAAGACAATAGCGTGCATTTCTCCTGTACTTTAGATTTTCACTAGTTACCTTGTTTAATATACGTACATGCACACGAGTTACATTTAATAATTTAACTTTATTTTATTATTTTATTTATATTTTACATATTAATTTATTTTAACGTATGGCTATCTTCATTTATATAACTCTCTATTTGTGAATTAGGCAAGAGACGTAAGTAATTAATAATCAATTCGTTTCTTGGAACACATATAGATACAATCTATGACATTTATAAGCATAGTTTTACGTTATCAACAAATATTATTTATATATAATATTTGTTGATAACGTATATATATATAAACAAAAATCCAAGTATAGCAAAAAGTACGGACAATGTGAATGACACAATGAATTAAAAATATATTTTTTAGTATTGAAGAAATTTGTAATTAATAATACAGAACAAAGGCAATAAAAATACGGAGCACTGTGCAGATTATATAATGTTCTTATATCAATTTGTTTGCTATTTTCTGTCAATTTTTGAAACAGACCACGCAACATTGCTCATAGTGACTCATAGTGACGAAAGCATTACTATCAATATTAGGATAATAAGACTTTAAGCCCAAACCACGCATGTTAAGTACTAGCAAATATAATTTAACACATGATGGCCATTACTTTAAATTAAATTAATTGAATATCTATAATTATATAAATAATTTTCATAGCTATAACTTTGTACTTTTCTTTAAGGAGACTCAAGCATTTAAATAGCTCAACATGTCATTTATAAAATTAAGAAACTATTCAGAGTAAGTAATATACACAGATTTTTCTTACTTTTTATAAAAATAACTTTAAAAAATTATATTTTATATAGTATTACTTTGAATTATAATAGAACATTAAGACCTATTTGTTAATTTTTAAGACTATTTAATTAAAGAGAAACACCTTGTTTATAGAGCTGGAACAAAGCGCGTGTCTCAATGGGAGGACTTGATGAGGAAGTTTTCTGAAGCTCACAAAGATGAGTGCAAGTAAGTCTAAACAAACAGGGCGTTTTAAAAAACTATGTATAATTACGAAACAAATGTTTCAAATTTGTTATTTTTATTTTGAATAGTTTTCGTAATATTGCATACGTTTAGAAATTGTAATAGCCAATGTACAAAACGATATATTATGTACACAAAATATATTATAGCTAATGTGTAATCATAGTTAACAACAAAAAATATATAACATTTAATTTTTAATTAAACAAAGTTCAACAAAATATACAGTTTTTTTTCTGATCGCACTCACGATAACTCTTTATAAAAATATATTCCAATCAATCCACAATATCATAATTCATTACATTATATATTTATTTACATAATATATTTAGTTATAAGCTGCATCTCATATCGGCTTATATCACTCTAGAATATATCGTTGAAAAGTTAACAATTTAAGTTAATATTTCAGAACGGTTTCTCTGGATATTCCCCGAGTGCAACGAGACGTGAAAAAGTTCCCTACTCGTTCCCAATATGAAGGCACCTGGGACTTGCTCGGAATGAGCGGATATGGTGCTTATAAGTTTGCTAATGGTCAGTTCTGTACCATATATAACTGTTTTTAATAAAATATATTTTTTTTTGGAATTGGACATTGACATTGGAATAGGTAGACAGAACTTAGTGTCAAGACACTACGCTCTCTATTTTACACCAGTTTTAGATGGCGATTGCGTGTCAGATGACAAAACTCAAAGAATTGATTCTTAATAGAAACTGGAAAAAACGCCACGACATCGTCATATCCTGTGACATGATATATATATACATATTATGCTGTTATGTGATATTATTTGTAATACAGCTATATCGGCCTTATACCTTCACTCAAAATAGTTAAATTAGCACAGACATCTTTTTTTTTGGGCATATCAAGTATATGGCGGATACAAAGTATTTATTTTTATTGATACTTTAAATTTAGAATAACATTGCCGAACTTAAAAGGGCGTATTTTAATCAAATACCCAATACAATACAATATGACATAGGTACTGTCATACACGAAACCTTACGAGTGCTAAATTGTGATTGAAATACCGAATAGCTAAGTGACATTTCACGACGTTCCTCCCTTCTTATACAGCAAAATTTAGTTTTATTAACAATCATGTAAAACTTATATTGATTTAGTTGGGGTTTATAAAAGCATACTTTAAATAAAATTATAGATACAGCATTATTTGATGTTTCTAAGTGATTCCAGTGCTATAAGAGATATACAAAAAAGATCCAAAAAATATTAGTGTTTTTATTCAAAAGTAAGAACAAATCTAGTAGCATATATTTAGAAAACGTATAAAAATTGTAACGCAGCGAAATATGAACCCGCGCTTTTTGAAAACCGTTCAACCGCTCTGACCGCTAAGCCGCATGGCTTTCTACATCCAGCTACGTCGAAATTCTTATACGCTTATTACAACTTATATCTGGTGTTAGCATCTCTGTAAAACGATTTTAACAAATTTCTGCTACCCAAAAATTATTCTACGAACAATCGTTTGGCAAGAGAGGATGCTGTTTATTAAATATTTTTAACATTTTTATTTTTAAAGTGTTGTTCACACACTTAGGAAATAGAAAAACATATATTTAGAAAACGTATAAAAACTTGAACGCAGCGGGATTTTTTTAAAAATAAAAAATGTTAAAAACCTAGTAGCGTTTTCTCAAAGCTGGAAAAGAAATTGTTTAATATTTGCTAAATAAAAAATGAAAATAGAGTGCAAGTAAAAAATGTAAGAACATTTTTGTCTATCTCACATATTAAAATATTACTAAAAACCTGTAAAATAAAATAATCGTCCATAGTTAAAAAATAATTTATTATTTCCTATATTATATTTGCATAATATCTAATTTTCGAGAAATTATGCTCTATATAATTTATATTGTAAATTTATATTGTAAAAAATAATTGTACAAGTTTTTGTTTCAGGTGTGATTTATGAAGGAGAATTCGACGATGGCATGTTTCATGGCCAAGGTGACTTAAAATACCCTAGCGGTGTAAAACTTCAAGGAACTTGGAAGAAAGGACATCTTATTAATCGAAAACTTATATTTGCTGACGGTCTCGAATACTGTGAAAATGATTGGAAATATTGTAAAATACCTGATAGAAGGTTATTTCTTGTGTATATTTAAATTCTACTCATATTATGATTTTTTCTGATTAATTTATAATATCTGGTTATAATAATTACTGATAATAGTCAAGTAAATATATCATTTCTTTACTAGTCATAAAGCATAATAAATATAAAAGATAAGTTCAATCACGGTAAGATTTTATCTTTTATGTAATTATTTTTTCACAACAGTAACTTTATCCATATTAAACATATTTATTTACTCGATAGCAATATGTAACTCAGCTTTACCCTTTTTCCCGTGTCAAACCACTCGTCTGCCTCCTTTTCGCCCGAATCCGAGACATTGCGAGTAGAGTGGTGAAACTCAACGCCGCGTACATGTAAAACTATATTTTGTAAATAAATTCTATAAATATAATTAATAATTTTCGAATTCTATTATATTTATAAGATGAAGCATATCAAATCAATTGCACTTCAAATCCAATATATTAAAGTGTTGGAATCTAGATGTATTTGCAGCCATAATTAAATTTCTCGCCATTTTTCGTCTGTGGATTGACAAACTTTTACATTATTCAGATTAATATTTCATATATATATATATATGTTTAATTTTGTGGTTTAATGTAGAACAATACTTTTAGAAGTTCTATATTGTATTATTCTATAAGTTTTATTTATTTTCGAACACTTAAAATTATGATGACAAGAAACAATTTGCAACAATATGTTAATATAGATATAAATAATATGTTAATATAGATATAAATAATATGTTAATATAGATATAAATAGAGAGAGAGAGAAATTGAAATAGATCACGTATTTAATGACTTGATTACAATTTTAGTTAAACTTTTTTAATATCCGTCTCTTGTGGTTGTAAAAAGTTATTGTGGTTATTAAATTATAATGAATAGGGATCGTATTAATTTCTTTGCATTCTATGGATTCCCTGTTCAAGTGTGATGGGTGTCCACCGTGATGCTGAAGGAGAAGTCCCAACTCTCCGTACTCTTCGATTTATACTTACTACGTTTTCTCCTTACTCCACGTTTTCACCGAACTCACCATTTTATCCTTACTATCGCGATCCGAGATTTCGCTGTTACCTCTCGCTCATACTTTTACGTACAAATTTAGTATTTGTAAGTTTCATATATGTATTTGTCTACTATAGATACACAATAGAGTTTAAGAACGGGCTTCAACCCGCTGGGAAATCCTTTTTAACAGCTGAACAACCACCGAGGACTATACCTGTTGGGTACTACGATACCGGAGATGGCTTTTTTGATCCCAAGACCAAAGTTGTTTACAAAGCTGATGACTTAACTGCTATTATAAGGTACTATTTAATTTTTATATTAAAAATAAATTAATTCCTTTTTCTATAATTTATATGTTAATCTAAGCGTTATAAAATCATAAAACTGACTGGGGTTCGCATATACCTTGATGACAAAATTTTTAGTAATATACTTGTATATTACTAACTTTATTCAGCCACACACAACAATTGACCAGGTTCATCAAGTACATTATACAATACGTCAGTGCTTCGAACGTATACAGAACTGTTCGCGGCTTTCTTGGATTTACAGGTGTTTGACCGCGTTTGGCACTAGGGTCTACTCTGTAAGAGAAAAGAAATATAACGTTTTTTTTACGTTAGACTCGCCCGCCCGATTGGGGACTCGGACGTGGTTATGTGGGACTCCGGCCTGGCAGATGTAGGCCATCCGTTTACCCATTAAAACCTCGCGGTGTTCCTCTTCGACTGCCACTGGCCGGGGCCACAGGGACTACAATCCTCTATGAACCCCGACGGGGAGCCTACTAGGCACGTCGTGGAGTCAAGGGTAGTGGGTCACCCATGAGGGCGCGGTCGGAGTATTCTAGTTGCGCGCGCCTACTCGGGCCAGGTGAGTAGGCAATCAGCTTTCCCAAGCTGACCAGCCTCTAACTGATTAGGGCGGAAGGCGGCGGTCGTGTGAGTCCCTCCGGCGACCCGGTCGTTTGCGGCGAATGGCGAGGTTGGAAGACGCCTACCTGGCCCGTTCTGCCGCTTCCTTTTCGAGCACCACTGCCTCGCAGAAGGATCCTACCGCATCCCACGACTCTTCACAAGCCGCCATGGCCTTTACTACGGCCGGCAGGAAGAGGTCGTGCCCTATGACGCCGCGCTTCCTCCCAGCGAAAACAAAGAGTACCTCACTGATCCTATAATGAACTAGCATCGTACCTTTTCAACAGAATTTTCCAGATAAGATATGGTGAAGTTACATCCAGCTTTTATAATGTCAAGGCTGTTGTGCCGAAGGGCTTAGTCATATAGCCCATCCTCTATAACAGATACACATATAGCTGTAATGGCGAGTGACCGACTTCAGAAAGTCCTCGACATTAGCCACGGATAGCTAACTATATATAAAATGGCGGATTAAAGCCAGTGCCTAGAAATATAACCACATCACCTTTAGTTTGAGAAAAGGAATTAGCCCTGCAGTCTACCTGGGCGACGATATATATATATATCGTCGCCCAGGTAGTTTTTTGTATAACCTATCGTAGCACAGTGGCACAGCGTCCGACTCTAAGTGCGATGGTTGTGGATTCGATCTCAAATCGAGGAATTTTTTTATATACAAATTATTTTCATTACCTTAGTCTAGTAAGACAAAACGCGGTGTTAAATTCCGTATTCCATAACCGTATTCTGACACACAATGTGTCAAATACGGTTATGGCACAAATTTAGGCGGGAAAAGGAGTCTTGGTATGAGGTTCCCTCTGCCTTTTCTTATTAACTGTATACATACATAGAACTATGACATAGATAGATCTAGGTCGTGTGACGCAGTAGAACTCCATCTGACTGTAATAGCAATTAATTATGGGTCCAATTCCCATTCGGTGTTTTCGAACAAAAGAAGAAAAAATTTACGGTTCCAAATTTGGACAATAGGGTAATAAAGTACATTAATGAGCGGTAACCCTTACTTTTATTTCAAACAACAAGAAAGTAAAGAAACCCTACATTAAAAAAAACATTAAAGGAATCCTACATTAAAAAGTATACCAGCGTTAACAGAAAATACTATTTCGTTTAGAAGAATATTCTACTGCATTCTATGTAGGGATGTGAATGATTTGCAATCTACTAATGATATCACGTAATGTGTGATTCGATGCTATATCTGATGTGTATTTTTCATTTCCAAGAACTTAAGCTTAATTTATATTGAAAAAGCTTATACTATATTTCTCACATTATTACGCCTTACTTGACTACTTCTGACTCGAGACGCGATGATTATAATTTTGATTCCGACTAGGGAAATGACTATATTTTGATCAAATATTTAGTTCCAATCCTGCTGCGTTCAAATTTTTATAAGTTTTCTAAATATGTCTTTTGAAATTTCCTTAGTGTGGGAATAACACTTTAAAAAATGTTAACAAAATATATTTAGATTATTTTCGTTTAACGCTCTGGTAAGATAAAGCGTGTCGTCGATATCCGCCACGTAACCTGCGATGTCTCAAATTTGGGCAAAAAGCGGTTAACACAGTGTCATGACACAAAGTTCTCTCTGTCCATCCTACAATCCGATCAAGTAGCGAAGATGATTCTTCTCTTACATCAAGACAAGCTTAAGCTGCAATCATTCATTATTATCGACAATAAAACAGATAAATATTAGGTAAATAGCAAATTATCAATACAAACTCCCTTTTAATCAGATCTGCTTAATAAAGAACACATATATATGAAATATAATTAACAAATGAAAGCTCTTGATACAATATTAATTATTACTGTAAACCATAATCAGGAACATTGATTACGAGCTTCACATTCGAGTCGGCTTTATTAATGAATCAACAACTCGTGAACTGATAATGATGCTGATAATTGTTCAAAAAATTACGCAACTTCGTATTTGTCAAAAAAATATTTAACTTTCAACATTGTTTTAAATAATTGTAAATGCAAATGCCAGAGAATAGTTTTTTTTTTAATTTGTTCATTAAATAAAGTTCCTATTTTAGATTGATAAATATATTTTAATCTTCGCCTACTTCCTTCGTATAGTGAGTATTAGTGTAATTAGTCAATTAAGTTCAATGGTATATTTTTACTTGGAATTAATTAATTATTTACAATCATTGGAAGTATTTTTAACATAAATTTTACCTTAGCTATATTACCAGAATATTAATTTTACTATATAGTTTCCTTTTCTTTTTGAAGCAATTTGAAAAAAAATTGTCCTTCATTTGAGGTAATTGTCTCAATTTAAGTTTAATTATCCATTTTTCGTTATATGTATTCATATATTGATAATATAGCGAGTCTGCTTTTAGCGCTCTCAGGGATTAATTAAACCTAAGTGCTATTATCCTAAGCACACTCTGTAACGCGATGATGGATTCTAGAAACCTGTCGTATCTCTATCGCGATAATACTTAGCTCTTGTAAACCAGCTGACAGCTTAGTAATTTTCATCGATTATATTTAAATTGATAAACGCATTAGTAAAACTCATAGAAAAACAAAAATTTTACCTTTTTATAAATTGAGAATCATATATTTTCAAGAAATTTTGTATAGACTTCTTTAGTTTCACACTTTTCCCCGCATAGCAGGCAGTCAGAGAAAATCTTGTGTCAAGACACACTTCACTCCTATTATTTGAACGGTAAATAAAATTCCTGAATTAGTACATTTAAGAGCGTTTTCCTACAGAAATATATTTTTGGCTGTCAATATTGTTTGATATACTTTGTCTGGCCATAAATACTGTTATAATTTAAAAAAAAACAATGGTAATATACTTTTGAATTTTCAACCAGTAATTTTTATATAATTGTTCATTGTGTTTTCTTATTTTCATATATACATAACATTAAAATGGATGGGATGGGGATGTGATAAAAAGACCCGAATCGCTGTGATTGCATTACATAAATTAGGTATGATGCTAAATACAATTTTTAAACCCTCCATAAGCTTGGTATAAGTCAAATGTTTGTGAACCGAGCTATTGATAGGAACAATGAAACCTCCTCTGTTTGTGACAGAAAATGATCTAGCCGTCCACTTAGTGTTCGTACGAAAAAGGCGATCAAACCAGTAAGAGAAACAATTCGAAGAAATCCTGTCCACAAGCAAAAGATTTTATCTCGGGAGATGATAGCACCTAGATACCTATACCCATGCCGCGTATCTTAAAAGATTACTTAGGACTTGCAGCCTATAAGAGACACACAGGTCATTTTTCCTGCTTACTTAAGAAAAAGTAGAGTGGCAAAATCAAAACAACTACTTAAGCGGTACGCAAAGGGAGGTTAAAATTTTTTTTTACAATTAAGCAATATCTTACAAACAAAATAGTATTTATACTGAAAGCTTTAAATGAGCTTACCAATTAGTCAACAGAGTATAACGTGGGCATTATCCGACTTCCGGCTCTTCCGGTGTGACTGAGCCATACTTTTGTGAAAAAGGTATCAAAAACATCGGCACAAGTGTATCAAGATACCGTTCTTGAGAAGACAGTTAAGCCACTTAACAACACCGTGTTCAATAACCAAGAATGTTTCTTTCAGCAAGAGTCGGCGCTGGATTATAAAACTTGATCCATCAAATCTTGGTTAAAAATGAACGATCCGGACTTTATCTGAGCTGAAAACTTTCCGTCATCTAGTTCTTAATTTAAGGATTATGATTTATGATCAGTTTTAGGAAGTAAGGCCATCTAAGCGAGGTGATAATTTGGAGCCCCGTAAAACAATCCATACGATTGGTAGTGAAGAATTTTCCCATAGAAAGAGTGCGTGCTGTTTTTGATAACTGGCCTAAAGGACTGTTATGCAGCCAATGGAGACCACTTCGAATAAGCATTATATATTTTTAATTGTTCCATATTAATGTAATAAACTAACATACTGCAATAGTAATATATGTTACGTATAGTAAAATAAAAAAAAGTTTCAATATTTATGACATGACTAGGTATAGTTGACAGTTGAGTTGTTAAACACATTGAAAAGTTAAGTTAAATTAAAAATGACTGGGAATATTGAATAATTAGTTTTTTTATATTTTGAATAGCTTAAAAGTTGAGTGTGTAAATATTAGCTTGGCTTACAGCAGAACGTGCGATGTCACTTTACAAAAATGAGCAAACCACAAACACAAAAACTGTATAAAATAAACAGTGACAGGTAAGAAGACCTTTGCTACACTAACATATTTAAATAATAAAATTACTGTAATATCTATTTTGAATACAACGTTTGAAATCTGAGTCGAGTATGTTTATTACGATTGAATAATAAAATCTTGTGAATAAACTGACAGCTAATTAGCTCTAACAGGTCTCACCCTTGGACAATATTTTTGCAAAGGTTTCTTATTTTAGTTACGTATTAAAAATAGTATTTTTATAATAACAATTATAGCATTATTTTTAACATTTTTTAAAGTTTTATCATACACTTAAAAACATGTTTTTTAAAAACGTATAAAAAATTTAACGCAGCGCGATTTGAAACCAGCGCCTCTTGGATAGCTCCCGTCCACGCGCTCTGACCGCTGAGCCATGCATATGGCATATGTCTTTCAATTATAGCATTAATTAACAGTTCTTCCTACGTTTTTCCTGAATTTTGCGGGTTAAGCAGAAACAATGCCCGTTCGTAGTCAACCGTTTCGGTTCATTAAGAGTAATTGCCATGCTGGATAGCAGTACCCAATGTCACAATTTGTCAAGAAAAACCATGACAACCTTTTCCAACGCGGCTTTCTCTATTTTTACCTTTAGTATCCTAGAATTTTATTAAGATTGTGTGTAATTAAATGCTATTGATTTTTACTCGGATAGCTTATACCTATGAACTTATTGTAAGCTTATATTAGAAAATAACATCTCTTGATTTTATTGCCGGCTGTCCTCAGCAGAACTGCCTGCTTTTGATTTTGTTTTAATTTTGAAACAAAGTCTTAGGGAAACCGTTTTTGATATGAACATATTAATTAGATATTAAATATGTTTCATTCATTCATTTATATACGCACTTTATTATAGGTCAAGTAATACTTCAATAGTGAAATAACTTTTACTATTTCCATACACCGTCGTAATTAACCCAAATAGGAAGGCTTCAGGATTTATTAAGCCATACAAATCTGTACAAAGTTTAAACATACTGAGCATTCAACGCTTTTGACCTGTATTTCGTTAATAGAAATACGGTAATTACAGTATAAAATTTATAGTTATTTTGTTACACAAATAATTTGTGGTTTAAACTATACAAGTGCTCTAAAAAAAATTTCGTTTCACGCTTTTTCCCGCATAGCAGAACCTAGTGTCAAGAGACTCCGTTCTCCACGCACCGAGATATTGCGTGCAAAGTGGCGATAAGAAATGAAAATAAATAAAGTAACCTATTGTAATTAAATTGAATCCACAATCAAACGCCTTTACAGCCAGACGCTGTCCCACTGCACCAAGAAGCAAGATATATTTTAATCTAAAAACTTTTTAAAATTATTCTGAATATTTTTTTAGGTTTACGCCCTGTGTCATTAGGGACAGTTATATCATCATGATTAATCAGCTCTCAACATTCCGTCAATTACAAAGACATTGTTTGTCGGAACTCATGAAAATAATGAAAGCTTTTGTACCGAAAAAAGTTATTTTATATGTAGTCACTCTTTCGATAATAAATCGAAACTGCAACTATCGGGTTAGACGCTTTAAGACATTTACACACGACAATCTAAAATATATTTTTAAATAGCTATATCTTAATGTACCTATTACTATAAATTGAAAAAAAAAAGTATTTTTTGCACTTAAAACTGACTACACGTAGACGGAACGTAAGACTTGAGCTCCTAAGCGAGCTTTAATGAAAACGAATGATGATATAAATACGATGCGAATTTTTTCCCTACGATAACATTTTTCAAAGAATTATAAATGAATAGGTGATGTACCTTACTGCCCGTTATAATAAAAGTAGGTTTTTCAAAGTTATCAATTTCAAGATATTTGTTTTTATATGTATAATAAGAAAATACCTTGCTCACTCTCCTTCGTCCCATTTTTAAAAGATATGTATGAAAATATAGAAAAATAAATCTTAATAGGAACAAATTATCGTTTAAAATGATATTGAATGACATTGACAAATAAATAGAGACTGTGTTTAGTTTATATATCATTATCGATGAATATTCGATTAGTCAATATATTTAATCGATTTCAAAATTATAATAAAGTTTTAATTAGCTATTTTTGAATTTATCAATGTAAGAAAATCTTGCCACTATTTTTACCCAACTCTTACAGTCAGATGTGCTTGACTCACGTGCAATGATAATGCAATATTTCCAAGACGACCAGGATACATTAAAATTATTTTAAACGGTATTTTTTTTATTTTATGTTTCAAATTATTTTGTTTTAATACGTAGGTACAAATTTGCAAAATGTAATGATAAATGCAGCCAACTCTACTCCAACAACCAACGTTACTCTACGACCAAACGTAGCGCTAACTTAAAACTACTAAATAAGTTTCAATGAAAACGAATATCGAGTACGTACTTACTTGGATCTAGAGCAAGAAATTTTATCTCAACTTATTTCAAAGAATTATGTAATTGTAACTGCTCTTATAGATATCGACACTTTATTGCTTATATCTTTCTAAAAAATCTAACGTTATTCACGATACGAAATCGTTTCTGCGAATTTTACGGGATTTACGGGAATTTCAATAAAATAGCCTTTTGCGTTTGTAGTTAACCATTTTCATTGCTATGAAAAGCTAGAATTATACAAAGCGTATGTCATATTGAACCGTTAAAAAACATTAGTTAGAAGCTATGAATAATCAAAATATTTTACTTTTTATAACCTTAATAGCTAACATTTAAGAGTAACCATAGTTGCGGGAACACCAACTCTAAGATTTAATTAGGATTTAAGAACTAGTTCAGTAAACAAAGACGACTGCTCCCTGGTTGAATGCAGTTTCCAAAAAAAAACCAGATAAATTTAGTAAATGATAAGATTTCTCGCCATGCAATACATGTATTCCTATTACTTCTCTTACCTATCAACTTACAGCTTTGTAAAGGGCTAAAGAAGCAAGCTCCCAGACGGAAATTCCGCTTTGCACATGAAGAATCGGAAACACGTAAATTCCGATCGAGGCGTGAAAATTATTCGGCTCTCTTGGTGTATTCATGCTTATTACTGACCATTTTAACAGCATCTTGATCACTGGAACAATGCCACACTGGCGCTACAGTTTTATTACCCATATTTACGAAAGCAGGGACAGTGTGCATGATTCTGGTATTATGGTAGCTATAGGAGCATTAAGTTCATGAGTGGTTTACCAGGGCTAGGCTCTTAGCCCGTTATTGTTCAATGTAGTGCTAGATACAATCTCGGCTTATATCTAGGACCAACTTTCATGACTGATGATGTATGCCGATAACATAGCGCCAGTTAAAGCTTAAGCAGATGAACCTCTAGAAGGGTTCGCTTGTGAAAGTTGGTCTAAAGCTAAATGTAACAAGGACCGAGTACACGAATTGCGGGAGCCGGGACTATAACACTGTCCACATAGGCCCTGAACCAGCTGTTAAGTCGGAAAAAATTTGGTACATTCGATCCGTTTTGCTGGAGTGCAGAGGCATCGATCACGATGTCCAAGCCCGGATTATCGCTGCTTGGGCCAAATGGTGTGAGTTCATAGGTGTAGCCTGCGAACGCAGAATACCGCCCAAACTCAAGGGACTGATATATAAGTTCATAATCCGACCGGTTCTTTTATACGGCAGCAAATGTTGGCCAGCACTGTCTCGGCATACTCAGAAGCTTCATGTCACGTAACACATACATTCGAGGTAGTCTTGGGGTCCGTGACGTAGCGGACAAGATCTAAGAGCGTCGCCTGAGATGGCATGGCCACGTTGCGCGCCGTCCTAGGAAGTATGTCCGAAGAATATTCCTTGAGATGTTTGTCCCTGGAGTTAGACCTCCTGGACGCCCAAGGAAGCGATGGCTGGATGTCTTGAAGCAGGATGTGAGAGCCATTGGACTTGATACCGAGAATGTTAAAGATCGTGCAAAGTGGAGAAGGCTAAGTGGGAAGGCAGATCCTGGGCAGCGCTGGGATTAATTACAGGAAGAAGAAACAAAACTTATTGGTATATTTTAAAAAATACTTATTATGATATATTTGGCAGATCTCCATCGGAACGCGAACAAAAATGGATAATAGATAACTGTCGCACTACACCTGACATTCCTCTAGGCCCTCGTAAAGATTTATATGAAGAATGGATGGGACCGTTAGAAGTATTACCACAACCCGGCGAAGTGACGTCTGAAGCTACAGGAGCACTTAATTTACATTTTATATAGGTCTTATGATACATTTATTTAACATAATAGAGTAAAAATAAAATAATGATAGATAAATATTGTTTAATCCTACATCTTTTTCAAGCTCATTCCATTATTTACGAAGAGAGAACCCATTATACTTTATTTTCAAAAAAATACCGCAGTATTATTATTGATTTCATGAAACAATACATTGTATATTCATATATTGTATATTCCAGAGGATGTCTGAATTTTAGTTTTTTTTCTGACTTAATTGGATTGTAATTGTTTGAACTCTTATTTAAAATTCTAATTTTATATGAAATTAAAAATATGTACTAAATTTTAACTTTACATTTTTTATAAATATTGGTAAACTATTTGTATTTATTTTAATTTCTATTTTCAATTTACTTACAGACATTTAAATATGTTCCTTCAATTTATGAATAAGGAACAGCTACATAATGTACTGTCTCCAATACTTTATTTTCTTATCAATTTACTTTTAAAAATATAAAAATAAATGTTAAACGACAATTTTGTGTTTTCATTGCCGTATGTTTTAAAAATATAATTTATATTATATAAATAAGTACGATATTGAATATTTTAATCACATACTCATATCTAATGAGTCCAACCTGGCGCAATGGGACAGCGTCTGACTGTGAACGCGATTGGTTGTGGGTTCGGTTCCCACTCGGTGAAATGATTATATTTAAATTATTTCCGTTTCTCCGCTCTGGTAAGACAAGGCACGTCGATGCGTCCCGCAACTCAACCCGCGGAAACTGGAGAAAGAGTATCTTGACACTAGGTTATTTGTAACTACCCTGCTATGTCAGAAATAACGTTTATGATGCAAATTTTTTTACTGAATAAAAGAATTACAGTAAATACATAGTTATTATATTAAGTTTTGTTGCAAAATCAGATCTTAAAAGACATTGAAGTCAATATAATAAAAAATATTTACTTTTTGTTAGTTATAAGATAGAAATCTATAAAAAAAGTAAACAAATAAACAGCCTAAATAAAGATTCTTATGCTTTATTTGTTCCTTCATATGCTACATAAAATTGTAGTAAATAAACAAAATAAATTTTAATATAATAAGAGAATTATATTAATTAGATAGGTGGCACAGGATACAGAATACCAAAAACTTTTAAACTCAAAACTGCAATATTTGCCATTTCTAAACTGCATCGGCATTTTTCTTTGTGGCCGTTGCCTCTAGAATTAGGCGGCTCGTGTACGTGAGTCGTGACCACTAAAATAGAAAATAATGCTCTCTAACGATTGTTCGAAACAAGCATGATTCGTTGCTTTACGGTGCTGCTCAGTCACCTCAACCTACATACTTTATGTTCCTTTTAACTGCAATATTAATAACAGATGAGTTGATAAAAAAATAAAATGTATGTATTTAATATACCGGCTTCACGCCTTTGCGCATCGCAGGTATAACTCATGTATTTCTAGTTCTATAATTATTTTAAAAATTAAGTTATAATTAAATAGGTGGTATATGCCATGCTATATTCATAATGTTAATATTACAAATATTATATTTATCTCTATCAAATACGACTTGTGAAAAATAAAACCTTATTTATATTTTTCACAAGTCAAAAATACTAAGTTACGGTAACTAATTCAAGTATTTATTATATCGTTTGTGACGTCCTCAAAGGCACAGGCTGCAAATTGCTGAAACAAATTATAGACATACAACGTTTATAATGTTTTTCTATTCTTAACAAACGTACATGTATAAAAGTCCTTTTTTCTTTATTAAATGTAATAAATTAAAATCGTAGCTTCAATATATCCGCTTCATAAAAAGTATATTCTATTATATGATTTAGAAAATACATAATAAATAAAATAAGTAAATATTCACGAAATTAAATGGGAACTAATAATATTTAAATTAATAATTTATTGTATTAAAATATGTGAAAATAGACAAATAAAAAAATATCTGTAAAGGAACATTATTGTTTTGATATGTCAACACTAGGGCTGTGATATTTTTTAAAATTTCGGAATTTCGATATTTTAAATATATCAATATCGGATTCTAATATATCGAAAAAAGAATCGATATTTCAATATATCGTCTTTATTTATAAAACATAAGTTTTTAGTCCAGTATATTTATTCAAAAAATTAAATTATAATTAATCACTAATAAATACTATACAAAGTTACATTTCGTTTTAAAATAATGAGTAAACTATGAAAAGCAAAAAACCATAACCACAGTTTAAATATTGTACATTAGATAAGTTTCTGTTGATTTTGTAGATTAAATAATTTACGTAAAAATATTCAAATAAAAATTTAGTTTAAAAAAGTTTTAAAGTATTGAAATATAGTCCAAAAATATATATCAATATTACCGATACTTCTACATAATAACATCGATATGTCAATATTATAACAACCGTCCTAGTCAAGTAAGGGATTCATTCAAAAAACAAATCGGTATTTTTTTCGATTGAATATATCGTTAAGTTCGACCGATACTTTACGATATATCGTACAAATGTATTGATATTTTTGATATATCATATATAAGCACTTTGTTTATATTCAAATATTCTTATAATTTTAAATAGGATTCAGGATAATATCAATAAACACCAACTACATACAGGTGAAAGATTATATTTTTTAATACAGTATTGTTAACCTAACTAAAATGTTTCTGAGTCTTGTCGCGTTTCGTTATATGGAAAGTTAATTTCTCCAGAATTCAGTCTTTATATTTTATTTTAACTTAAGCTGTTAACCGTAAACATTTAATAAAGTAAATTGAATAAAGAAAAGTAATTGAATGTACTTCTAATTTTTCATGTTATATCATATATCGGAATATCAAATAAAACATATCGATAGTAGGTTTATCGATAATATCGGACTGAAACGATATATCGAGACCATATAGACGTCGGGCATCCCTATACTCATGTTATGAGCGAAAAAAAACGAGCATGGACGTCGTGTAAATGGACGTCGATCATTATTATTTCGCAATAATATTTATGTATTATAAAATAATTAATCGGGTATATATCATAATACTTTAAGTTCCTATTTAACTCGTATTAAATACTTGATTACTTTATATTATTTTACTTACGCTAAGTTTAAAGCCGCTTGTCAGGTTATAGTATTTTTTGCGACAATTATAATTGTGATACAATTCAAAAATATTGTGAAAGAAGACTTATAATGATATCAGAATGAAGTGCCACTACGAAATATTATCCTTGGCAAGGGAAGCTAGCGCATCGGAAATAAAAAAAGCTTACCGGAGGCTTGCACTGCAGTGGCATCCGGACAAAAACTTAGACAACTTACAGGAAGCAAAAGAACAATTTCAATTACTCCAAAATGCATATGAAGTACTCTCCGATCCTCAAGAAAGAGCATGGTATGATATTTAACAATGTTAATAGTTATTAACTACTAAATAATAAATTAAATATCTGGAACACGAAAGTGCGTGAACTCTAATTTATAAAATGTAAAATGTTAAAGGTATGACAATCATCGTGAACAATTATTACGTGGTGCTGGCAGTTCCTATAATGATGATAGCCTTGATGTTTACCCTTATTTTAGTCCGTCCTGTTATAAAGGTTTTGGTGACGACCCCCAAAGTTTTTATGGAGTTTACTCTGAGGTAAATTAACATAAAATGTAATATATAATTGTAAAAATTAAAATATATTAAATAAATAACAAGAAAATTATTTTACATAGACATATTTTAGATTTAGTGGATTTTGTTTTATTAAATATCACAAATATTATATTTGTTTTTATAAACATTTGTCAATATCATATGGGAAGCCGTAATGATCCCAAAAACCTTAATGATTTAATGACAGAATAAATAAATATATCATTAATTACATTTTAGGTATTCTCTAAACTAGCTTCTGAAGAAACAGATTTTCTTGATGACCCTGAAGAAATTACCAAAATCCCTAAGTTTGGAAATTCCACAACTCCATATGAAGATGTAAATGAGTTTTATGCTTTTTGGATGTCATTTTCCACTAATAAAAGTACGCATAATTAATTATGAATATTAGTTTTTGGAAATTCAACATTTTATCTATATTTTTTTATTAATATATTGTATATTTACAATGTGCAAATGTGTGGTGCAATTGGACAGTGTCTGACTGTAAATGTAATTGGTTGTGGATTTGATCCCCACTTGGAGAAATGAGAATGTTTAAAATATTTTCATTTCTCTGATACCTAAGAGACAACGTTAAGTTCTACCACTCAACATGCAATGTCTTGAATACAGCCAGAAACTAGGGAATGGCTCTCTAACTAATTTGCAATGCGGAAAAAAGTGTCAAGGCAAATTGTAAATGCTTTCAAATTAAATATGCCCATAATGTTAAATAACTACTAATAACAATGATCTTAGTTTTTTTTGCTTTAATTATTTCCAGGTTATGTTTGGTTAGACCAATATGAAATATCACAAGGTGATAATCGTAGAGTTATAAAATTAATGGAAAAGGAAAATAATAAGATAAGACAGAAGGCCCGTAAAGAAAGAAATGAAGAGATTAGACGGCTAGTCAGCTTTGTTCGTAGGAAAGACAAGCGTGTCATTGAACATACTAAGCAAATGCAAGAGAAAGCTGAGGAGAATAAAAAGAGGGTTTGTTTTCAATATTTTTATTAAATACAAGATATATTAATATAATGCTATATATGAGAATAATAATTATAATAATTTAAAGATTGATAAAGCTTTATATATTTCCTCCATTAAAAAGTTATAATTAAAAAAAAATCTGTGTTTATAGTGTTAATATTTTTTTCTTAAAACTTAAATAGTGTTTGAATAGTTTTAGTTATTTTTAAATATGGAACCCTTTTGGATAAGCCTCCTCAAACCCCTGCCATGATTTCCCATTCAGAGCCTTTTGCAACTGTGATGATGTCATCATACCCCTTTGTTCTGGGTTGGCTTTTTTCCACCTGGTCCTTTTGGTTGACTCAATTGTCCATAACCTATCTATGTCCTACCTAGCTGGATATTGAGATATATCCAGCTCAGTGACATTTGAGATGAGCCTGTTGTAAAGCATCATGTATTTTCTGTTTCTTACAAATTAAAAATATTTTTCTTACATTTTTTAAGTGTTCTTAGGATATGAAAATAAAATTCACAAAACAATTCTAATATGGCCAAACTTGAGAACATACTTCTAGAATTTTTACTTTACATATACATTATCAATTTTAACATTATTATAAATTTCATTATAGTGGACTCCAACCATACATTCTATCCAGCTACATTAAAATGCTTATTATTGTTGTTAGTATCTCTGTTGACGATTATTCTAATTAGTGAGTGGTGAACATAGTTTTTTGACACTAGGTTCCCACTTTTCTATTTTCTTACCTCTTTTTATTAATATTTATGGCATTTCTAATGTTGTAAACAAAATATTATAAAAACTTAATTTATCTGAATTTTATTATTTAAAATTTTTATTTGATTTATATTTAGTACAATCTATAATCCAATATGCAATATATAAACAGTATCAATTTCATACATTTTATTTCACAGGCAGAACAAGTAAGACGGGAACGAATTATTCAAAGGCAAAAAGAAATTGAAGAGGCCAAGAAGAAAGAAGGGGAAACATCATTTCTTCAAAGTGAAGAATATCAAAAGAAGCTTAGCGAGATTGAGTCTTTACTTGCAGAGGAGTTTGGTCTGTCATCTGACGATGATACAATAAGTGAGGGTGGTATGGAAAGCAGTAATGAAGAGAGCTCTAAAACAGAAGAAGTAAATACAAATTATTGTTTTTCTGTAGCAAGAAGTGTGTAGCTGTACTATACACATTTCTTCCTGCATAGCAGGGGAGACACCCCTAAAATTGAGAATGGCGTGGCGGACCTCACCGCCGCGCTCTGTCTTGTAAAAGAGAAAAGAAATGAAAATAATTTAAATGTAATTGCTCCAAGTGGTGATGGAACCCACAACCAATAGAGATTACAGTTAAACACTGTTCTACAGCGCCATGATGGCCGCAACATGCAATACCGAATATTTTGTTTATCACCATACCACATAAGTGTAAATATATAGCTATCTGTCACTGTCCCGACGCACCACGATAATTTTAAATCATAATTGCTTGGTTGGCAGAACTCAAATTTGAAAATTTTACATAAATATTTCCCCAAGTGTGAATCGAACCCATAACCAAACGCGATTACAGTCAGATGCTGTCCCCTGGCACTATGATGGCCTCACACATACAAAGTTATATGTAAAAATGTGTTAATTTTTCAATATTTTAGGTTAGTGAAACATCTCGAGCAGCAAAATCTTCTGCAAAGAAATCAGGTCTTAAAAACTTATATTGTTCAGCATGCAGTAAACTATTTAAAAATATAAATTCCTTTGAGAATCACGAAAATAGTAGAAAGCATAAGGAAAATGTTGCAAATATGACTTTAGATGATGACATAGACATTTCTGACAAAGAGCCTGACGCAGATAAAATAAAAGCAGATAAAGTTAACGGACTCACTGAAGAAGAAGAAGAAATTGAGAACTCCACTTCCGATATAGAAGATAATGACATAAGAGAAACATTGAGTGATGATTCTGACAAAATAAAGGTAAAATATACTAACATTTCTATATCAATATATGGTTATGGGTATCTATCTATATATCTGATATTCTTTCATGCTTTTCTAACCAATTCTTGCTTTCTGATTTGCTTGAAAATTTGCCACAAATCCAATGACATAAGAATATTTTCATTTATCTGATTTTTTTGCCAGGAAAATGAAAAAATAATTTTAACCATGTTCTTTTACAAGCCTTTTTTTTGATTAATTTGCTAACAGGTAAAGTTTCAGCAGCCTTTGAAACTAAATTGATTAAACAATTTCTTACTTGTAAAGAGTATTAGCAGATTTTGAGCGAATACTTTTCACTAGAAAGCAAATAAAACAATTATTTAATAAATTTAAACATGAAAACACAAACAGTAGTGTTATATATATTTTTGTGTGTTTACCTTAGAATGTGTCAAAAGCTATGAATCCTTAAACATATATTATAAAAACCCTTATTATTATGAATCTACCACTACACTATAGAAATTGCCATTTTTATTTTCTAACTGGAATCCTTAGAATTGATATATAAAAAATTCTATTTACAGGCTTTACCTAAAAGTCATAAGAAAAAGAAAAACAAAAAGAAGTCCTTTATACCAATGCCTGAAAGTGAAGGTAATGATAGCCATGATGAAATGAGTTTTAATGAAATAGAAGGTCCGTCTCGAAGCCGAAAAGCAAAAAAATTCAATATGCTCAAAAGTCAAATTCAAGCTAAAAAGGAAGCAAATCTCAAGGGATCTCAGTCACAGACGTCCACAGAAAATTTATATGAAGTGTCAAGTACAACACCTACAGATGATGCCTTAGGGGATTCAGCATTGCCTCGGGACAGACCTGCTTTACCAAAGACTCAAAGAAACATAAAAGCTAAGAAATTAGTTGAAAGGAAGCCAGTGAGAACAAAAGCAAGCGAAACTGAAGATTCAAGTAGTACAGTGAATCTTAGATGTGTTGTTTGCCAAACTGACTTCAATTCAAAGAATAAATTGTTTGACCATTTAAAGAAAACAGGACACTCAGTACCACTTTCTCACACTAGCGTCACACAAAAGAAGGGCAAGAAAGGTAATAGGTAAACAGTGCAATGAAATTTAGATAGATGTGTATTAATTATAATCCATTGAAAATCTAAATGATTTTCCTTAAATCCTTACAAAGTGTAAAATGACTTTATCAATCTATTTATTAAATCTATGATCACTCAATAAAGTATGCCTAAATGAACAGTCTTTCATTTAAGAATAAAATAAGAAATGTGTATAAAACTATTTATTTTATGACTAAAATTATACCTAACATATTCAGATTTTGTAACAATTTCACTTGAATGTAATAATGAATGTAGTAATATATATATATATTAATTTACATTCATAAGACTACTCAAATTCAGGTATATCTGAAAAGCTATACCCTGGATATTCTTTATATGCATAATAAGCTATCCTCATGTGATAAGCTCCAGGTAAAAACATTATAGCACCTAAAACAATCATTGGCCATAGTCTATCTGAATATTTTGTATCTATGTGGCCAGTTACGATAAGGGTTCCAAATGTTAATAGAGAAGTTCCCACGATAAACAGAAACGCTGCTAGGCTCAAAGCTTTCCAAGGTATTTTTTGTGGGGGTTCTTCGAATTGAGCGTCCGAAAACCCACTGTCATCATGAGGAACCGACATATAACCATCATGGTTTCTTCGCAATCTAAATGCTGACATTTTTCTTTAAATCTGTAATCAAAATGGACTTACTATCGTTATATTTTCCAATATTTTTTATAATATTGTATACTTATTTGTCATACTAGTGAGTCACATAACATTTGATTTAATAAATTAAAAAATATATTGTTATTTAATGTTTACACTTACAAATATAAAAAAAAATGAATAAGCCGTTTGCGGCTTGATTAGTGTTTTGTTGTGGATCTTGACAATTTACTGTCTCTGTTGACAGTTGTACATCAATCGAAAATGTGAAAAAATCAAACGTCAAAAAGCAGTAAAGCCAACATTAAAACTACTCTATATTTTATAATTACCTTTAAAGCACCACAATTAGAGAACAACTTCTAATGTTTATCCTAAAACTTCAGAGTATGTAGTAAATACACATTTAAAAAAAAAAAAAAAATTTTTCTTACTACTAAACTAGTTTATGCAATTATTGAATGAAACTTAAGCTATTGCTGATCCTGTTACGTAAAATTATTATATAACATAAGAAATATATTAATTGCACCTAAAAAATTATAGAATGCCTCATTATTTTTTCTGCCTGTTTCTGACTGTTATTTGTTACAGATTTTTTTGCAAAACTTGAATTTTATATTCAATTCCAAACTAATTTAAAAAAAAGAAAATTTTAGTAGATTAACTAAATATTCTATAAAACAAGTCATTATCTTCCCTATACCTTTATTAACAGAACACATGGGTTGTAAGTTGCAAGATTATATACACGAAAGCTTATATTGAAATCAGCTCAATAATAGTCGGGAAGTACTTTAACATGAATTTAAAGAATCCTATCCAAGATTTTTAAAATTAAAATTTTATGAATTGTAATACTAACTAACACATCCACTAAATAATTGTTTATTTTAAAATTGTATATTTAACCCTATTTTAATTTGTTTGATGTTATGTTTTTGCGATTTAACCAACTGTTAGTGCTTTTTTTAATCTGTGTCTGGTATAAGGCTTACACTAACGCTATTTTACACGTTTCGGACATGTCATGTAGATGAACAGGACTGCAGACTGTCCTTGACCTAATGCGGCACGATGCAGAATATGTATATGTACACATGGCGCGGTACTTAATAATTCATCATTGATCATTTTGTTTTTGCATATAAAACAAGGTTTTGCAAATAACAATGTATTATATCAATACGAGAGTTTGAACTACGAATTATTAGGTATATAAGTTACATTTAAAGACTATATAATATAAAGGTAAAATAGATAAAATTCTGATAAAGTTGAAGTAATACATAATAATAATCAAACGTACTAATAATTTCTTATGTTGAATTGCGGAATTATACGACAAATTATAATATTGTACGTATAAGCAGTTGCTAGAACGTATAACAAATAACAATAACTGAATAAGATATAATAATTATAATAAAACCATTGCTTTACGAAAATCAAATACTTATTGCACATACGAACACTATCTGAATACTTCATAAAAAAATACACCGTTTGCGACTTGATTTATATTCTTTACAATAATCATGAGATAATAATGCTGTATGTAGCATCCCTTGATGATAGTGCATTTGTACATGGCCATCAGTTTCACTGAGGTGGATCTTTACATTTCCAATTTCCACCGTCCAGCACATAATATATCTAAACGGACGGTAAGTGAAAAACATAGTGAATTACCAATATAAATTAAATTGTGAGACACACACACAAAGGATAGGTCAACAATGGAATGAGGCCAGTCGTCTGCATCTAAGAAAGAATGCTAGTAGTAACTTTCGAAATAAAGCTTGATTGCTGATTTTAGAATTTCTTTTCATTTTGCACAAAATATTTTTTTGGTTTAAAATAATGATGTAATGACTGCAAATGTAACTCTGCAATTCTATTTTTACACTATCTAATTAAATAGGAAATGTAACTGTGAAAAAGAACCTAACAACATTCTGTAAATAAATAAACACTTGTAAAGCTCAGGTTATTCAAATAGTCTTTTCATATTGTTTATTATATTATTTTGTATTTAGTGTGTATGTAGGTATATCCATATAGTATGAGCAGTCATGGGCAAAATGTTTATTGATTAATTCTCTCTTGAATAATTTTCTGCGGTTTAATTAAGTCGAGTCTACCAGTTTTTTTCTGTACGGTATTTTTGAATTAAACAATTTTAAAGTCGACTATAATATAATAATAACACAATACACGATAAATAAACTAAAAAAAAATCCATCATATCAATGATAGGTACCTATATCAATTAGAAACTTTAATTTTTTACAGTATCAAGTCTAACATAGATTGTAGAACTTTATTATAGATGCGTATACTCAGTACATATATATAACCCATAAAAGATTTATTAATTTTTTGGAGGCTATAACTTGCTATCTTTACAAGCTTATCTTTATTTCTATCGTATCGTATCTATCGTTCCTATCGTATGACTGTCACTGTTATTAGTACATAACACTGTATAAGTTTATATTTTGTTAACATTTTTTTAAAGTGTTATTCCCACGCTAAGGAAATTAAAAAGACACACACACAGCGGTATTTGAACCCGTGCCTCTTGTAAACCGTCCAAGCGCTCTGACCACTAAAGCCATGCGTTCTACATCCAGCTACGTTGAAATTTTTATACGTTTTCTAAATATGTCTTTTTCCATTTACTGTGTAAGTTGTTGGACAAACAAAATATTCTATTATATAAACTGCGAAGCAACTGTAAGTATACCTATGTGTTTAAAAACATCTCACAAAGAATGTCGAGCTCTAAGATTATAAATAGATCTCACGGCTCTTAGTTGAAGCATAGATATTAAATATATGCCTGTGACCCTGCCCCATTCATTCCATCCCAGCATTCCATAAGATAAAATGTTATGAAAAATGACTCTCCCAGATCAAAGTAATTTGATAAGATGGGGTAAAGCCACATAAAAATCCTGCTATATCTGTGGCGAGGCAATAGGGACGGCTAAAAGTTTGTTGGTAGATGTACGGTTATCCTAGTAGCAGTTAATACTTGCGTCCCCATTATAAAGAACACCTTGTGACTCAAATACAAACTTCATGTGCGTTTTTCAATAGGAAATTATACGTGAAGCAGCTAACTGCTTAGTCGTACAGTAGCAAGAGCGGTGAGAAATAAAACAACTAACAAACGATTAATATAGTTTGTTAAAGAAGGCTCGTCTGAAAAATCGACACAAAACCATTGTCCAATCTTAGAATCAGCTCCTGATTAGACTCTCATGGTGGATACTTATGAGGCGACGTGTACATAAACCCCGAGGATGTTGGTATCTCGTCATCAAGCCTAAACATTTTCCTTCATTCTAGAAGCCTAAAACGTGAAATACTGGTAGCACTTACAGCTCCGTGGGAAACAAACATGCCTAAAAATCATCACTTTAAAGTAAATAAATACTTCGAACTTCCTAATGAACTGATGTGTCAAGACACTTCGTCCTCCTCTTTCAGGCTAACATCGAGATATTACGTGTTAAGTTGCGGGACTTAACGTCACACTTTATCTTACCAGAGCGGGGAAATAAAAATCGCTTTAAACACAACCAATTGCGTTTAGCTTCTCAGAGACAGACGCTTTCTTACTACCATATATTTATATAACAAGTCTTGTCATAACATTTATTTCTGTTACAGTGTGTTAATTTAATACATTAATATATAACCATTAAAAATATATTAAGCTTATTCAAAGTGGTTTCCATTGGCTGCAAAATAGTTATTTGACCGTTGAGGCCCGTTATCTATAGCAGCACGCACTCTTACTATGGGAAAATTGTTAATCGTATGGACTGTTTAGGGACTCCAAATAATCTTTGAGTTTAGGAGCAAACCTTACATTATAAAACTTACAATAAATTATAATCCAGTGAAATAAAATCAGGACTAGATGACGGCTCTAATGAAGTCCGGGACGTTCGTTTCTAACTAGATTGGATGAATCGAGCTTTCTGACCCGGCGCCGAATTGTTTATTGAGCATGATATTGTTAAGGGACTTAATTACCTTCTCAAGAATGGTATCTTGATACACTTGTGCCGATGGTTTGATACTTTTTTCGCAAAAATATAGCTTAGTCACTTTTTCATAGTTAACACCACGAATCGAATCCAAAACCATTGCATATACAGTCAGACAAGAATGCGTTGATAGTATGTAAATATATTTGCTATATCTTTTATTAAAAATATTAAGAAACCTTTGATATTTTAACATTTTTAAAGTATTATTCACAAACTTTGAAATTTAAAATTAAAAACTCTCTGACCGCTAAGCCATGTGCTATACGTTAAAATTCAAAAAAATATTTGCTTTGTTAGCATCTCTCTAGGGAGATTAGTACAAATTTTTGCTACCCAAAGATTATTCTACGAATGCTAACTTATAACGCTAGCGCTAAGATTACGTCTACGATTTCTAAAAATGTTTTTTTTCCTTTGATATGTTGTAGACTCCTTTTTTCAAATGAATATTAAATTATCATGAACATAATGTAACTTCTTCTTTCGTCTTCTACTTGAACATTAATAAAAAAAATTACAAATAAATACATATATATGCACCTGTACAATATATTTAAATAAAAAAAAAATTATTGCCTTGATGTATAGTTGTATATATACGCTTCAATAATTTAAAACGCAATGTTGTTAGGCGATAAGTAAAGAACAATCAGTATATAGCTATAGTCTGCTCCGTATAATACAAAAAATGCTTGAATATATTTTGACATTTTTAAGTGTTATTCTCACACTACTGTTATGTAAAATATTTTTAGAAAATGTAATTCTTAGAAATAACCGTTGGGTAGGAGAAATTTGTAAAAACCTTTGTGCTGAAATGATAACAACAAAAATAAGTTGTAACAAACGACTACTAATTTTGACGTAGCTGGAGATGGCTTAGCAGTCAGAGCGATTGGACAGTAGCCAAGAGGCGCAGGTTCGAGTTCAAACTGTTATACGTTTTCTAAAAATCTAATGCAATGAGATCCCAAAAATATATACACAAAATGGCGGCTTCACGCTATTTCCCGCAAAGCAGGAGTAGGTAGAGAGAATATAATGTCATGACACTCTATTCTCCATATATTCAGTATATATAAGATATAGATATAATATTAATTTCATGAAGCTTTGCCAGTAACAAATCTATGATACTCATGGTTCGTAGCAACGTAGACATGCTACGTACTCGTGTATCTACGTTTTCATATATTCGATTCAACAATCACCTACGCCAGTACTTGCGATGTGTGAACTAACTCTTTGACGAATTGCTGCTAATGCTAAATTCTAGCTTCATATACGCCTACCTAAGTGTGCACTTGTATGCATATCTAATAGGGCTCTACGCTCACTTGTGATACTAAAACAGCTTAGTAACAGGCTTCTTGGACGCCACCGCTGGACCGACGCCAAAACAAAGAATGTACTACACTTCACGCTAACGGTGAAAGTGGTCTCGATCAATAACAGCCTAGCCCTAACTGAACAGCTGACTTTAATTTTAAATACCTAAAATTTTATCGTTTCTTTCAACATAATTCCAGGCGAAACTCTCCCTAAAGTTATATTAGTTGGTTCTTCCTATTCGTGCAATAACGCAGTATATTTCAGTATTGTATTGTAAGTGAATAAGGAAGGACTTATAACGACTGGACTTAGTTCACCTCTAAATCGAAATATAGCGCATTGTGCGTGTATAATGTGTGGATTAGTTTAATCGCTTGCGGCAACGGTGACTAGCGACGAGGCGGCCAGGGACGCATGCGCCGTGGTGCAGCGCGCGCACCCCGCTCTCCCGGCTGTCACGAGCCACTCCGCCGGCAAACCGATCTCGACGCACACGCGCGCCAAGTTCGCTACGCAAGCAACGCCGGCCCCTCGCGGCCAGGAGCCCTGCAAGGCGCTTCCACACCCACATACACCGATCCACCGGGGGGCAGAGCACTAGTGCCGGCGTTCGCACACAGGGCTCCGCTGGCTAAAGGTAATATCTACTGCGTACGCCCTACATCTTTCATTTACACTGCAATGCCACATTTGTTAGCTTCCCCTGCTGTGTTTGAGGGCTGCCGCATTACGGGGTGGCTATAATTTGCAAACATATACGCTCCTAACTTACGTACATAAACCATTAATTCTGACCTTCCCTAGCAATATACGCTAACGTCGCATGAAATGTGAAATAATTTAAAGTCAATCATTTATCAATTTCAGTTGCTCACACTATTTACGAAAGTCAAATTTATGATCGATAACAACATATGCTTTATAAATTTCACGAAACTTTTTCTATTGTCCTTTTTTTTAAGGTGTATGATATAATTCACTTAGCTTCATCTGGTCGGCAATTTTTCTTTATTAATGGACCAAGACCTTCTTTTAACGACACCTTCGTGATTAACACGCTATATTGCGCGTAGTTCGTTCCAATTAGGACTAATGAGACACTTTCATTGATTGTATACTGTTTGTAACGCTTATCAACGACTTACAAGGATTTATGAGATTTAATGAAAACGGAGATTTATCTTAATACATTACATTACACTTTTTAATTATCTTCCTTCTTTCTTTCTTTCAAAGAAAAGTTATATATGTACGTTATACCTACTGTATATACTGTAATGACTATGATTTTATTAACGTAGCAAAATATTTGGCTTTCGTAACGGAATTGAAATATATGCATCTAGTAAATTATTTGAATGGTCAAAAATTTGTTATTTAAAAGGTATAATGAAATTTTACATTCCACATTTAATAAAAATAGTATAATAAAAAAATAAAAACAGAAATCGATTATCTTTCGCTGAAAACTGTACAAAAGTTTATCGATAATTATAAATATATAACATGCTACTTACTTATATAACTCTACGTCAACATTTCCTCTTACATCTTGTTAAAAAATCTAATTAACAAAAAACATTATTCACATTACCTGATAAAAATAACGGACAAATACGAATGCATCTGCGACGTTCGTAACATAAAGTTCTTTGAAAGCTTAAGCCTTGAAATTCCTTTATCATCTTACGTCTTACCTCATTAAATCATAACTTAAAGAGGCTAAAACTAGATAAAAGCTAAAAATCAATAATAATAATTTACTCTTGAGATAGAACACAAAAAATCTGACTGAATATTTGTACTATCGGCAGCAATAAAAGTCTATATTGTTAACATTTTTTAAAATGTTATTCCGACACTTAGGAAATTGAAAAATATATATTTAGAAAACGTATAAAAATTTGACTCTGACCGCTAAGCCATACGCATGGCTTAGCGGTCAGAGCGCTTGAACGGTTTTCAAGAGGCGCGGGTTCAAATCCCGCTGCGTTCAAATTTTTATACGTTTTCTGAATATGTCTTAATGAAAGTCTATTCTACCATTCAAGAGTATTGATCAAGAATTCTAAACCACTTTAACAAAGCCACCACAGCTTAATCTTTTATTTCTTTTATTCATATAAAGTGCATATTATATCACGTACGCTCTTCACTACAATAGTAGAACTTAAGTTTATACATTTTAATATGAAAAGAATACAATAGCTTGAAAGCTATTTTGCGTGACTGCGGCTAACTTCTAAGCTCTTAAGCAACAATACGTTACATTTAATTATTAAAAATATAACTTTTCTGTTAATTAGTTTGAATGCAATAAGAAAGAAGAGAAAATTACATTTTAATAAATTTGTAAGTCCTCATACGTTTTGTTTGTATATTGAATAATACGTATTTTTTTATTAAACCAGTAATATAATGTGTGGATATGCGCACTGTGCCCGGAAGGATACTTAACGAACTAAAATTGCTGTAAATTACTACAGTAAGTGCAGCACATCGGACGGAAAATATCAAATATAATTGATATTTTATTTAAAAATTTTTGTTCTATATATTATATAATATTTAACCAGTTTAAACATATATTTCTTTCAGCCTCATGTTTTCTCTCGCATAGTAGTGTAGTGTGTACTGTCAAAATACACTCTACTTTCCGTCTAACTTGCGTATTGAGTTGGGGAGCTCAACGTCGCATTGATGAAATAATGAAATGAAAATAATTTAAATATAAACATTCCCCGAGTGGGATTCCAACCTCGAACGTAATTAGTTCTATATAAGCAGACGTTGCCCCCATGTGCCACAATGGCCTCAACTATAGAATTAATTTATTATTTACAATAAATAAAAACAAAATCGGTGCGAACCAGGCTAAAAGAAGATGTATAAAGTATTATTAGATATAATGCTGGTGCATTACGAATGTACTGTTTTTATTCCTCGCATTTTGAAATTTAATTTAATACAAGAAACATTGAAGAGGGATAGGGGGATGTCAACGAGTACAATTGCACTATCAATAAATGTTCAAGTGAAGGGCTACATGATCGGATACCGCTGTATCTAACCTCTTCACAATAGATTTCATTATGAATTGAATATTAATTTATTGTTACCTAGAATTTACTTATATACTGTAATATGAATTGTTTTGGTTTGGGTCGTCGTGGTGCAGTGGGACAGATTTTGTCTGGTTCGGAGCAATTACATTTAATTTATTTTCATTTCTTAGTAGATTTCAACACCTATTATCTCGAATGCGGGCAGAAAGTTTAGTCCGGAGTGTCTTGACACTATGCTACTAACACTATTTATTCTCATCGCATACCTTGCTATGCAGCAAACGCGAAAACGCAAAAAAAATGGTGTTATTAGAGCTAATTAGAAATTTTATTTACTCAACTTATAGAGAAAAATATTGTTATATAAATATTTTATTGTGCATATCCACGTTCATTTAAAATCCCATTAATAATTCATATCCTTTTTTGACTTCATTCATGTGATTTCTTTTCTACTTTTCCTGTTTCTCTCTCGCAATTTCTTGTGAAAGGAAGCCAATTTCAGTTAAACAAACAAGTAGGTACTGGGAAGTATTCGTATATTGTGATTTCATAACGTAATTTCACTTTTAGAACTACTTATAAATTCTAACTTAGTCCCAACTTTGGTCAGAAACTGATCAACTGTGTTCAATATGTTAATAGGAAATTAAAAATTATTGTAGAGGGCAAGGTTCAAAGGGAACGGTGATTTTCCAAGCATCTGAAGGCCACATTTAATGTATCTTTCTGTCATTAAACTTATATGAATATTTTTGGCATACCATGAAAAAGTCGTACATATATAGACAGTTTCTAAGTTATTGCCTCTAAAGTATCTATATGATAAAAATCTAATTACTCAGCTATTTAAAATGTTTTATGAAGTTTAATTTGTATATATTTATTATTCTCTATCGGAAAATCTTGTAATTCTATTTTGACCCACTTCTTGCTATCTGATTTCCATGAAATTAATTACACCTGTCCGGATCCGAGGGCAATATAATATTTTTATTACATGAACCTTATATCCTTGCCAGGATGACCGCTCTTTTCTTCACTAATTTGCCTTTTATTATACTTATATAATTATGCGATACCCATTACAAGACATTATTATATTCGAAATATCTATACACATAAAAAAAACACATATTTAGACATATCTACAGGGATGCTAACAAGAAATAGAAGTTGTAATAAGCGTATAAGAATTTCAATGTAGCTGGATGTAGAACGCATGGCTTAGCGGTCAGAGCGCTTGAACGGTTTTCAAGAGGCGCGGGTTCAAATCCCGCTGCGTTCAAATTTTTATACGTTTTCTAAATATGCCTTTTTCAATTTCCTAAGTGTGCGAATAACACTTTAAAAATTTTAAAAAATATATATCTTTACACATGCCTACTGCAAATTGCAATACATACACCGTTAAACTTAGGCGCGGACTAAGTTAATCCTAAGCATGTACTAATTTATTATAGATGATGGTTATTGATTTTTCATATTATTTAATAAGTTTATGAATCATCTACATAAATATTGGTAATAGTTATATTTATAATAAATGATTTTCAAATACTTTTATTTATTACGTAATAATAGCAAATGCAAAGCTTTTTTCTAATCTATAGCTCCCTTTATTTATTTATTATCCCTTAAAGCAATACAAGCTCAGGCGAATTAAAACAACTATAAGTTTAGGGAAATTTCTTTAATAATTTTATTTCTTGGATATCTAAAGGTATCTTTTCATTTCTTGATCCTTACAATGGAACCATTGTTGCATTTTTCCAAAGTAATGTAATATTTTAAACAAGACTTTTGGACGCTTTCCAAATTTTGCATGTAGTTTTAAAATATTTGATTTTATTGTTTGAATCAGTCTTTAATTTAATAGATATAGGGCTTAGAGTAATATATTAAATGTGCGGATTGGCGTTAATGTATCGTTAGTATTGTAACCTAATAACGAATAAAACGCATCATTGTTTACGAATTTTAAGAGAATTGCTTTCCGACTTACGGAACACTCACTAATTTCATTAATTGAAATTAATTTAAATATAAATTACAAAAACACATTCATGAACAATTTAATAAATAAATATTAAATTGATATGTGATAAAAATATAATTGAAAATACTGAACATTTGCAGTGATCTTAGTTTTGGCTTACATCTGAAGTTATTTATTCGAGTTATATTTTGACATTACTCATCGAACTATTTCCGCATAAAAAGAGGTCAACTTTAGTTAAATTAAATAAAACTTACTATTAATCAGCTTTATTGAGGTCAAAAATAAAATAAGTTCTAAGAATGTAAACATGATATTTTTAATATTGTTGTATTTCTTTTTAATGTTGTAAAATGGATAACTGAATTCTGGGAAGCTTTACTAATTTTAGCCTTTTATTGAAGCTTTGACCTTAATTCGTTGTTTTTACTGAAAATGACATATGATTAAAATCTTTTCAGTCTTGCTTCTATATAAAGTAATATATAAAAACAAAAAAAGGGTATACTGATAAGCAAGGAAGTATATATGTAGATTATATGCAAATATATATTTAAGAAACTATATAGGTACTTACTATAATTTCCCCAACATATAGGTACAATCTATAAAAACTTCTAGTATAAACGTAAATAAATAAACCAAATGTGTCGATTTTGGTCTTTTGGCATTGTTGTGTACCGGATTATGCACAAATAAACTAAAAAAAAAAAAAAATTCGCACTGCGTTATTACATATCTGCAGAGACAGGGCGTGGTATTTTAAATAAGCTTATCTACTAGTATCACACTATAGTGAAATATTACAAGGTATTTGACCTAAAACCTCAGTGACATTATGTACGTACATTTAACTGTTGTTTAAAAAATATATAAATGCAGATGAAATCCCTGCAAAGTAAGTGCTGCCAAATGGTCTAAATAATGTTGAAAGCCTTACAGTCTGCCAACAGTTATTTATAATGTAAAATGTGAACAAATAATCCTGGTTTATGTACCTATATGTAACCTACCGTTATGTAACCTACCGTTATGTAACGGATTTACAGTTTTATATCCAACTTAATTAATATTAGAAAAAAATACATTATTTTGTTTTAATAAAATATTAATTGTATTCTTTATTGTGTTAATGATCGACAGATTAAAAATGTTGAAGTAAAATGTATATCGACAGATAAAAAATATAAAATTTAATTGTATGTCTTATAAGAGTAGCAGACTCAGATAGAGCCTTGTAGGTATAACTTACCTATGGAACTCAACATTCATCTTTGAACGTAAATGTTCGATTGAGTGGATTTTCAAATCAACGTCACGTTTAGTTTATGTCATAGTTATTTTAATTGTAATTACAAAATATTATTTAAGTAATACCAGTACATAAATATTTTTATTCATAAAATATTAATTTTTTTTTATTATTTTGTTTAAAAAAATATAAGGAATTAGAGATTTTTAAATCTTAAATATTTCATTCCAAGTAATAAGCTATTATAGAGTTATTGGCCCACAAACCGAACAAGTCGTGATATTGTGTATATTAACTTACAGTTTACTACAGTTCACACGCTACGCGAAAAACACGCCATATTTTAACTACGTGTTAAATAGAAAAGTTATGTCAATTAAACGCAATCTGTACAAAATCTTAGTAATATATTGGAAAATAAATTATTAAATGAACTTTTCTTCCATTTTAAATTTTATTTTGCTTCATACGACTAACAATTTCACTGGTACCTTGCATAAAATTAACTACACATATACATTATACAGCATTCGTCTTTTGTTTGTTATTTTAATATAAATTATTTTTTATTAAAAAAAATATGAATATTTTTTAAGCGAGTATCTATTTATTATTAACTAAATAAAAACTAATTATCTATAAAACATTTTTTTTTAATTTTCAATAGATAAATTCTAGCTCGTTAAATAAAAGCTTAAGGCAAGCTGAAAAAAAGAAAGACAATACATACTAGTCAATATATTAATGTATATGAAAGATACAGTATCAAAACCAATTGAATGTTTTGAAATTTTAGTTCTCGTATGAACGGAATTTCGAATAAATTTTCATGAATAATTTTATTCTATACTACCATTCCAAATACACATAGGTATACGTTTAGGATATGTAAAAATATTTGCAACAAAAAATTGTTTTATTATTATAACATGTCTTACGCAATACAAGATTCATTTACATTGGAACCGTTTATTTACTTGCGGCTAAATAAATAAAAAACAATTGTGCAAAAACATAATACGCTCTTTTTACGCAAAGAAAATATTACAGTGAGGGCATACATGTTTAAGGAATAAATTAAGCGAAACGGACTTAAAACAATAGAAGCAATTCAGCATATTACCCTTACATTTTTATATATGTACATTCAGTACTTGGCTCACAAGTAATGTTATTCAGAGTAAATATCTTGTTGTCTAATAATATTAAATATCAATTGCTTTGATTATAAGCTGTATAGTAGCCCCATACTCAATATACAGCTTTAATAATTTGTGATTTAATATATATACAATTTCACTCATGTTGAAAAAACTGTTTATAACTAAAATTTGTAACACTTGTCTAGATTAGCTTTCTTAGGAATATTTATTATATGTTGCGTAGCAAATTATTATTTTTTGCTAATTAGAGATTTATATATATAACTTACATCAGGTAGTGAATTTAATATTTTAATAGCATAAACTTGATATCATTGCCAGGCAAAAGAAGAAGACGACAAAACACTTTACAGTGTGTTCCTTTTAGTATATTTTTTAAACTAGCTTGTTTTATTTTAGTATGTACATTTACATTCTTAAAAGGAATTTACTACTACTATTTAATAATTAAAGTAAAAATGCCTTTCGGCCTATATTTAATTCTTAATTTAACAGCTAAATTCTAATAAGCGAAATAAATAACACTTCTCACGAGAGCAGTTAAGATCATATGTACGATATATACCTTCATACTATTTTGTTTTAACATAAGTTATTTAACCCGTCAAACATAAAAAAACAACCAACAACAACGAAAAACTCCCCCCGAGTTTACTTTTTGAAATTTTAACAATGAAACTCGACAGTGACGACAGAGGAAAATGAATGCCTACAAACCCACTGCCTTATATAAATGCACCTTTGAAATTTTCTAAAGAATGATAAACACTGCTTGCTTAGTTTACGAATTCATCTGAAACAGAGCTGGGCTAACAATGGTTAGTTTTTAGCTTTTAGTATAAAATTTTAGGAAAACAAATTAAAACATTTAGGCCATTTCTGATATATTTTTTTTATACAAAATCAAATCAAAGAACCAAAGTACTTATATATTCTTTAGTTGTATACTTTTTAAAGATAATTTTATCAACTTGCTCAGCTAGTTTTATATTTACATTTAAATAATTACGTATTTTAGAAAACCTATTCGGACGAATAGATGAATAGATTAACATGACGGCACAATGGTGAGCTTGAATACATGAATAAATAATAACATAATAAATAAATATCTAAATAAATAAATTGAAAACAAAACTAGTACAAACTAAACGGTGACAGCAAGGAAATAATAACTTCAAACTTTTCTTGCTCGAGGGCGCAATGAAAAATGATGAAAAAAGTGTTCAAGTGATCGATAGATGCCGGGTACTGCAGTGCTGAAGACTCAAGGGCGCGCCGAGCCCGATGTCATCGCAAATTATGACACGGCTGAGACTCTAACATGTGTTCTTACATTTTTAATATACTACGTACTATGTACTTCGTTTTAATATTTAAAAATGAATACCACTGATCGTTTTACTGCCTTTATTTTTTATATCAGATAGCGCACTGCGACGCGACCGCTTCATTTCTTTAAATTATTTTAATAAATATATTTCAAGCCAATGTTTTGTGGCTTTACTGAGTCAGTATGTAGTGAACCTTTAATCGCAAACGTCCTTTTTTGCTTGAATAATTTCATAAAAACTCTTATGTATTTTTAATAAATAAATAAAAGTCATATTTTAGTACAAACTAGCGACTTCGCAGCTTCGACTGCGTAAACACGGCCATCTATTTAGTGTTTTATTTCGCCCGCGTTCACACTTAAATTTAAATTTATAATCTAATTGGTTTAGATTATAAATTTAAATTTAAGTAACTTTTTAATTTATTAACTGGTTGCAATTATATAAATATTAAATGTTAAGGGAAGTCAAGTCGAAAGTCAAAACTGCATTGAATCGGTTAAGCCGTTTCTGAGATTAGCGTGCACAAACGCCGCATCTGCACAGACATATAGAAAAACAGAAAAGAAAATTAAAAATCATTGTTTTGGGTTCTATTATATTGATAATAATAATAATATAATATTTATAATTTATTTTATATATATTCCGTGTACCAAATTCTACTTACAACTGCTACGACTTAATATTACGCTACGAAAACTCGTATTATTTAAAAGCCAGTTTATATTTTAAAAGCACGTTCGCTTTAATTGTTGTAACATACTATGCTAGCTAACCTTGTATCGACAATTTGCATATAGCCTAGAATCGCGTGTAACTCAGGACCTTGACCCATGATGCAGTTCCTGTTAACTACATATGAGTATAATGTAAACTAGACCATATACAAAATATATTTTTGTATTTAAAGCTTGATTTATTTAGAAATTCAACAAATTTAACGTATTTTGTGACGCAGATAGATGAGTTCTAGTACAGAAAAAGAACTTATTTATACTGCACTCCGATCCAGTCTTGCTGTCTATCTTATAAACATTTCGCACAACCAATTTGGGAAAGTAACGCAAAGTATATAAAAAAGACCCTAAATAAAAATAGATTAAAAACAAAAAAAAAACGCAAAGTATAAATAGCAATCAGCAAGTGAGAATTGAACATCATCGCGTCCAATCGAATACTCACTCAAGATACTCAATTTTTAATATAAACATATTTTTTTACAGTCCTACGCTTTTTCCCGCATAGCGGGGTAGTCAAAGAGAACCTAGCGTCCAGAAACTCCGCTTTTTTGACCGTAATCGAAGCGGAACTCAACGCCGCACTTTGTTTAAAAGCCAGAACGGATAATTGAAAATATTTTAAATATCATCATTTCCCCGAACGTGAATGTTATTTTTTACAACCAATAGCGTTTTCAGTCAACCGTTATCCCACTTAGATGTAAATGCCCTCTATAACATTAACTTAAAATATCGGTTTATTTTATCACAACAATGACCAATTGACCTTTGGTCATGATTTGATTTTGTGAACGAGTATATAATATAGAATTAAATTTAAACAGCAATCATATGTATGTAAGAGCAATCATAATTGTGTTTACGTCATAATAACTTTCATTATAAATAAAGTGCTTTCGTTATTTAAAAAAGTGTATATTTAATGGCGCCTTTTATAACCGGCGCGGTTTTACTGTATGTTTTGTGTCTAAAAGTGATTTTTATTCTCTACGCCTGATGAATTGGGTAACAGGTTCACGCTTTTTCCTTGCATAGAAGTTTCCCATGGTAGTCAGAGAGAAACTAGTGAGGTGATACTCTTATACTAGAGCGGAGAAATGAAAGTAATTTACAAATGTAAACCAATTATATAGTAGATATATCAGGATTCCGTTTCTATTTATTAAAATAAATTACCATATTATCGTTATTTAAAACAAAATTTTGTGTCAATAAAAATATTCAGTGTCAATGCCGTTGCAACAAAAGCGAGAGTTTGTGTCGAAGTGTGCACATTATTTTTGGACCAAATATATGTCCAATGTAGAAAGTGTCTTCTCGCATATAAAAATGTTCATTCAATTAACATTGTTGACTGTAACATACGAAAGGAAGGTAAAAATAAAAAAAATAAAAACAGTATAACTTTTATTCTACGTTTGCTCTTCGGAATAAGTTCCTTTCTTATACCAATTTCGAACGAATTACGTGACTAAAACTTTGAATGTGTGTTTGTTCAGAGATGGAAATCGTGCCCGAGGGAAAAAACTTCCGATTGGTAACCGAAGACGAGCTCCCAGCGGTGGCCGATCACTTAGTGCAGTATATGCCTGAATCTTTAAAGGTAAACAAATAATATAATTTCTTATTAAAATCTATTCTATCAATCTCTAACACAAATTCATTATAAGCAAGAGACAGGTATAATAAACCTTTATTTACTTAACTTTAGTTTAAAATTAGTTATACTGTATTTTAACAAAAATAATATCGCCGTTATGTTTTTTTAATTAAGTCATGAATATTAACGTTAAAATTGCTACAAAAAATTACCTTTTTTAAAAGCATAGTTAGCTTGGATTGCTATAAAGACTGGAAGGATTAATATGACTTCGCCGTTATATTGATTTCAGAAATGGAGCCAACACTTCTGGGCACCTAGCCAATTAAAATTCCAGTAACAATATGTTTCTATTAAGTTTTAATATTAAAGAAGTATGCGGCATGAGTAAAAGATATAATAATATGTACCTATCTGTGATCAATAAACATCATTCAATATTCAGAATATAATGCAGGGGACTAAATAGAAATGTAATCGTGATGGTTGTAAGTTCGATTCTTACTCGAAAAATATATATATTAAAAAAAAGTCGTAATTGTTATACGCTTAATTACAACCTGTTTTTGTTGTTCTCTGTTTTTTAGCATCTCTGTACGGAGAGGTTTATAATTTCTTCCAGTAGAAATATTTTACTGTACTTAAATTCAACCTCACGCTTTTTCCCGCATAGCAGGGTAGACAAAGAGAATCTAGTGTCAAGACACTTCATTTTCCACGTAAAAAAGCAAGAAATTAAAAAAAATTATCCTTAGTCACTTATAAGCAACTAAAAATTAATCAATTACATTATTCATGCAAAATTAATACTTTTAATAGTACGAATTTTTATTCTTCGTTTACAATTAATATTTGTTCAAACTAATATTTTTTTCATATTAGTCTACGATCTCGACCTTAGGTAGACCGTTTAATTAAGGCAGCCTGTATCCTTTTTCTTTGAAACCATTATCTGCATACTTTGATTGTAAATTAGAAAATAATAATTTAATAATTAAAATGACTCATTTTATACAGGTCTAATAAATATTACCTAACCTACATTAAGGTACGAAATTAATAACGAGTTTGTTTCTAAAATAATTATTTATTTGTTTCAAGTTTCACCAAACGATTCAAACATATCTCAACAACAAAGTGTGGGACTTCCATTTTTATGTAGCGAAAAATTGGCCTGAGGATCCAATTTGCCTACATTTTCCTGGCTGTACCAGTACGGTAAGACCTCCCCTTTATTTACATTTTAATTATTTGTTTCTTTAAAGATAGTCAGAAAATAATAAAAGAAATGATATCAAAATTCAAAATTTTCTTTTGAGCTTTTGAAGAAAATTATCATGCAAACGTCTTCAACCTGCGCGACTTAAGTAGTCTCGACATAAGTGATACGTTTTTCACAGCATGTAATTTAAAATTTTCAGAGCTGCTTTGTAACCACACTGAACACAAACAAGGTCAGAAATAAAAAATAAACACCAAGCACTGTAATTTCAAAATTTCCTTTATGGATTTTTCTTTCGTTTTTGCAAAATGTAACTCAAGACTCATTAGTGTAATAAACCGCCTCGCATTAAACGCTCTGCAATTAGTGACTGTGCGTTTATTATTTCTAGTTAATATATTAAGTTTTTATATTCAAAATAAATTTTGTCATAAGTTTATAGAAATAGAGATACGGTCAAATGTTAATAGCGGTCTGTCTATATGTTACTGTAAAAGCTTGAACTACGCTAAATCCTAAGATTTTACAGTAAATCCTGAGATTTACCAACTAATATCTGAGGAAAACTAAGGTTTCGGTTCTAAGAGACACGGGAATGTTGGTTAGGTTAGACACAGTTCGGACTTTAACCATTGAAGATTTACCCAATCCTAATTATACATGGAGAATCTTAGGATTTTCCGTAGTTAGTAATATCATAGTACACAGAATGAAATTAATTATATTACTAATAGAAAAACAGAGTAGATGTTAAAAAAATATAGTTATGATTTAATTTTCAGCCAAATAGTCATATTTATGAAAGCGTGACAATATTCTGCCCATCGGAGCGTTCGGAGTTAGTCGATCTGCTGACCTCTGAAGACATTCTGCTAGATCTGACGCAACCGTTGTACCTGAACTTCACGCACGAAGCAATCGTGCAACGCTTTGAAAAGCGCTATGAAGCCCACGACAAAATTACTGGAGATGTGTACGTGTGTGATAATCCACCTGAAGAAATCAATTCTGATGAGTATGATCCAAAATATTTACATCATTTGAATATTTTATAACGGAACTTGACACTTGTAAAGAATTTTAGGTTAATAATAACGATATTTACTTAACCTAGTTAACACTAGGAACACTAACACAGACAACTTGTGACATTGGAGCAGAAGGACTCCTAGCTCGTGGTAAAAGAGAACGTAGTAACAATGCTAAAATAAACTTCTTTTCATAGAATAAAAATCTGTACAAATAAATAAAATTGGAGTGTCTGTTTGTAATATTAAAATAATCACTGCTTACTAAATATGTATATACACATCATTATTTTGGTATATGCACCATATACCAAAATAATATTTTCTCTCTCTATCATTTGTCTGTGTGTCTGTTTTTTCCGGCTAATGTTTGAAACGGCTGGACCAATAATGACGAGACTTTCACTGGCAAATAGCTAATAAGGAGTAACTTAGGCTAATTTTATTATAGAAATGAGTTAGTTAAATTGAATATTATAGGTTTTTTTTAATATAACTAGCCCATTATTTACAGGCTGCCATCGGACGTGGAGTTAGTTCGTCTACAGCCAGAGCACATGAAGGCAGTTCACGACTTGTATCCAGCTAGCGATATCGAGTGTAGGGAGGTGTTTGAAAAGCTGGTTGCTGAACTGCCTGCCTACGGCATCTTTGTAGAAGGACAACTGGCGGCTTGGATGGTGCAGTCATACTATGGCGCCATGTTCTCTATGCAGACGCGACCAGAGTTCCGTAGAAAAGGTTACGGAATCTTTCTGGCGAGGCGTCTTACCAAGGAGGTCGCCGCTCGTGGCTATAAGCCATTCGTTGTGATTCGTCCGGAAAACGACGCGTCCCGTTCTCTGTATTCAAAGCTCGGTTTCGAAAAACGTTTTCGAACTGTTCGCGCCGTTTTGCGTCCTCGCTAACACGTAAAGTTGATCACTAGCAGATTTTATTTTTTTAAGACTTTTGAAATAAAAATCAATTTAGCTTACGGTCTTTGATCGTTTAGAAAATTTTTGTAGTAGCTAAGATGGAGCGGCTCGTGCTTTCGGTCTGCATGTGATAATTTTTTTTTTTTTAAATAAAACGTTATAGAAAATTAAAAGTAAACGTCGGTGAAGATATGATCTTAACTTGTGAAATAGGTAATGAATAAACTTAATAATTCGAATTTTGTTCACTAATACTTACTTATTTTAATATTTATCGGAAACTATACTAAACTTGAATACAAGATGGCAACTAATAGCAGACTCGAAAGCTGTAGTCGTTCGCTGCGTTCTAGCGCCAGCCTAGTTTCAATTTCAATGACGCTAATTTGTCAAGAATTACGAAATCTTAAGCCACATTATCAAATATAAACGCTTTCACAGTATAGACTTTCTGTTTGCTTGGCCTTCTCTCCTCACTAACGCTCAATTTTTTAATTACTAGACAAAATATAGATAGTAATTTATCGATTTCAACTTCTTGACAATTTAGCTTTTCAAGTATATCATTTAGGCGAACGCTTCATTAACACTCGTTGATCGAGCGGAACTATTCTGTCTCATGGTTTATGAAATTTTGGGACCCGTTATAATCTGTGTAATAAAGAAAACCCAAAACAAGGTTTTTGGCACGTAAGTTGGTATCCACTGCAAACAGGACTATCCACATGAGAAAGAATGTCACCGAACACTCGAGCTGCACAATTCAAAGATATAAGCACCATTAATGTTCATCTGACGCTAGGAATACGATTTCTATAAGCATTAAGGGCTATAATTTTTACTACATCCGATGAGATTATTTTAGCCATATAAATAAATCAGGTGGAATATACATCGTCTCGGTATAGTAGGTTTTGATAGATTTTGATAAAAAAAACAAACAACGGGGAAGAATCACATATTTTATTTATTTTATACTTTTGCTATGTTTTTGATATTACAAAAGGATATTGAAAGGCTGGAATAAGTATTGGAAGTTAATGTGAAGTGTTTTATACATAGTATTTCAATAAAATTGTCGCCTACTATAGATACTCTGAGAAACTGCGTTTTCGATAACCAGTTTTTTCGTTTAGTATGACTTTTGTAGTACTCTGTTTTTATAAAACATAGAACATTGACGGGTAAAGCGAAGAAATCAATAAAAATTTGATACGAAATGTAGATAGGTAGGTATTTTAATATGGGGAACTATTTTACAATTATATATCGGCGTAGTCTATTAACGTTTGTATTCAAAGTATACCTGCGATTGTAAAATAATATATATTATTTAATAATCGATTTTTTTACCGTAATAATTATTATATTTAATTATATACTTTTGTATTAGCTTTCTATTACTTTTAGTTTATTATATTATAACAATGAGGATTTGTCTTCCTAAGATTGTATCATCTAACAGGCGTGGGTTTAAAGCTGGCTAATGACTATGAAAGTTTATGATCGTTTCATAGTATTGTATGTTAAATCAATAAATAGGTATATTATTTTACTCTTTTGAGACATTAAAAAAGCACTCATTAAAACTGGCACATAGCTTTTAAATAAATATCGGCGTTAGAATCAAATTTTGCTCAAAGTTTTCGAGCTTCCACCTTCATTATATTGTGTGCGTTAATTCGAATAAAATGCAAATGCCAAAGTTAAATCTTAAAACTAAAATACATTTTACCTTAATTACTATTAAAAAGGAACAAAAATAAATCCTAGAATAATTAACAGTTAAATGATTATTACCTATGAACATTAAATAAATCATTACATACCTTTTTTTTTTTAAATAAGTACAGCGGCTGTAAATTGTAAAGCCAACAATGCCAGCGGGAGGCGCAAATATAATTCTAAGAGCATGGTATACTTATTTAAAAAAAAAACGGTCATTATAAACATGCAACCATGCTAAAAGCTTTCCCACATTCCTACTCTCTGTAGGTGCATACGAATAAGTAGTTCGAAAATATTTCTTGAAATTATTAATTCTAAGAGCCGTTTATTGAACACTTTCCCTTACCTAATAAACAATGGAGTTATCAGGACACGTCTCCGTCCTAGACACTGCAGTTAACGCAAAATATAATCGCAGCATATTTTAAAAGGATATTTAATAACTTCTGCAGCTACACAAATAATGTAGTGTCCGTTCGTTTATTATTTATCACATTTACCTTGCAAAGGTATCAAGAAATTAATAAAATTATATATTATATCTTGTTTGTTTCATTCTATTCCTATATCATTGCCAGTGTATTTCCTTTTTTTTCGTGTATGTATACAAAAAGAAAAATTATGCTATAATAATCTATACATATAATGAAAATGTAACTGATAAATATTATAAGATGCATATTTAGAAAATGTATAAAAATGTTGAACGCAGCGGAATTCGAACCCGCGTCTATTGTTTTTTTAGTAACGGTTTCCATGTACCGCACTAATCTAATATTACACAAGAAATGTTATTACTATATTCTTTGAATGATTTTTGGGGGTCATTCATCCCGACATTATAGAAACAACCCTAATAAAAAATTTGGCATTTATGGCTATTATTGTCAGTTTTTGACAAAATCAGAAATTTACGAGATTTTGAGGTCATTAATTACTTATGCATTCTCTACAGAGATACTAACAACAAATAAAAGCTGTAATAAGCGTATAAGAATTTCGACGTAGCAGGATGTAGAAAGCCATGCGGCTTAGCGGTCAGAGCGCTTGAACGGTGTTCAAGAGACGCGGGTTCAAATACCGCTGCGTTCAAATTTTTATACGTTTTCTAGAAATAATATAACCATTGTTAGGAAAACACACTTATTTTTTTCTCTTATAACATTTACATTGTTTTAAGTAGTTCTGAAACAATTAATATATTTTTTGTAGTAATACGTCAAAAAATTGACGGTCATAAGTAGACAACGGATTATATGTATTTGCATGAGTGCATATACAAATGCATAAAACGCTATTTATTTAGCGTTGTTCTATATTTTAGACATGTTTCGTGGACAGTGCGTTTTACGGTAGTCAAATGTGTTAGGCGTACTGTATTGCTCAAGAACCGTGCAGCAGAAATGCTTTATAAAACCAAGATTATGCAACAAAAAAATAAACGCATTGACGCAAATGCACTAGCGAACCTGATGAGGTTTACAATTGATTTAATTTAGAGAAAGTAAATAAATATAAATATATTGTATAGTGATTGTGCATATTTGCCCCCCCCCCCTTTTTCACTGCATATTTATTCTAATATATGCATTCGCATATGCTGGCAATTTGATAGTGTACCTAAAAAAATCGATGTCTTGTCATAAGTATGCCATGAAATGAAATTTTTGTTTAACCGGATTAATCGCGTATTTTATTACTATATATCGAAAATAAATTTTAGAAAACCTGACGTTTTGAACACTTTACAGTAGTCCGTGGTCACAAGTAGACTGAGGTGGCATTCGTATGTAAGTTGATACAATTATTATATCAAGTTACTGCCAACGATTTCTTAGTTCCTCGAGTTCTGCCTTGGATTCTTTCAGAATGAGCTGACTGTATCTTGCTCTCTGGTGTGGTAGGCTTGAGACTTCAAAGTTTTCAGGATTGAGTCCCAGGTGGCAGAAAGTTTCCAATCGTCTTCTGTATTGAAATTAGGATGTTTTTGTATTTCAATAGCTTCTCGGATAATCCTTGGCATATATCCTATCCTAGCGAGAATATGAGGTTTATCAAACCTGACAATTAGATCAGGTTTGATGAACAATTAGGTTAGCTTTATCCCTTGTATGCTCACAGACAGCTGTAAAAATAATGTAAAAGAATCGCGAAAACCAAAGATTTTATAAGTATGCCATGTTTAAGCCGGTAGACAGTCATAACGTACCTATATTTTTGTCCGACAATATTTTTGTAGTAATTTCCCTTTCGAGATCGAATATAATTTTATACGACGATAGTATCATTAAATTATTTCCTACTACCGTCCGATTTCTTCTAATTTTTCAATTTATTTTATTTTATTTTTAGTCTCTTTCTTTTACCAGAAATAGATCAAATAGATAGAGAGATAAAGATTTTATAGAGATAGAGAGATAAAGAATTGTTACTTCAATCTTACTAAAATAACTTAAAGCAACTAAATAATAAGCAAGGCCAAGTTGGCCTCGAATAAGATGGGGGTCATTGCCAGAGCAAGACAAGAGTACTTCACGCCCAAACACCGATTGGCCCTGTATAGAGCCCAGGTTCAGCCTTACTTGGAGTACTGTTCTCATCTCTGGGCTGGTGCACCCCAGTATCAGCTTGATCCATTTGATCGCATACAACGTAGAGCGATTCGAATCGATAAGGACCCAATAATCTGTGAAAGGCTTGACCCTTTGGCGTTGCGTAGAGACGTTTCCTCTTTGTGCGTTTCTACCGTATTTATCATGGGGAGTGTTTTAAGGAACTGTTTGACTTGATTCCTGCCGCTGCATTTTTCAACCGCATAGTATGTAACCGACTGAAATATCATCCTCACCATCTGGATACGAAGCACTCTACTACTGTGCGATTTGATATGAACTTCCTTCTACGTGCCACGTAACTGTGGAATAGCGTAGGCCATTGTGTCCAGGTCGTTTCAATATTGGTTGACCTTCAAAAAGCGTGTCTATTTCCACGTTAAAGGCCGGCAACATCTTGTATCTGTTCTAGTGTTACACGGGGTCGTGGGCGGCGGTGATCACATACCACCAGATGACCCGCACGCTCGTTTCCTTTGTCTAGAGAATAATAAAAAAAACACTCTTATTATTCAGTAAAGCTGATGACGATGACGGCAGGATAGGGGTAGTAAAATCGATTGTGATTCTACCCGACAATCGATTCTTTAAGGTCAAGGATATAAATTATTTTCATACAACACAGCGTTTATTATATTTATCCACCCAATCATGCAAATAGTTTGGTTTTCCTTTTTCCAGCCCTACAGCGGGATTAGGCATTTTTACTAGGGCTGCTCTTGAAAGTTTCATATTTTGACGTGACACTGAATCGATTAGGCAAAAAATTACTTTATTAATAGTGGATGATGCTGTCTCAATTCATGTCATTTTATTTTAGTCTAGATGCAATGCTATGGATAAAAGCAATAGTATAAGCCGTACTATCATACCTAATTACTAATCTGTGGTAGATATCACTATTCACTGTTATTAATCTGTGGCGTAATGCTAAAGCTCATAGCAAAGCTATTATATATAATTGTCAAATTTATAAAATGGTGAAATTGTTTTGCTCCTTGCAATGTTTTTATGATTAAGCAAAATAAGTTAAGTGCTAAATAATTAGTTGTACATGTTTAGTTAAAATAAATATGGCTACTTTAATAGACAAAATAGAAATGCTTATAAAGAGAGAAAAAACTACACCGGAACGTAAGAAAGATGATATTGCGAAGTCCTCAAGTGAGATTCTTTCTGAACTCTTTAGTGCCTTTAACGCTGATCCACCGAAAATTGATGAAATACCTCATAAGAAGTCTAAAAAAAACAAGAAAAAACATAAAAAGGAAAAAAAGAAAAGAAGTCGTAGTGCCAGCTCAAATAGTGAGTCAGATAAAAGTAACTACTCCCATAAACGTAAGAAAAGAAAGAAAAGTAAATCAAAGAAACGTAAAGAAGATCGTCTTCCTCGACATCGCTCTCCTCGTCGCCGTTCTAGAACACCTGTTATAAATAAATCAGATATAGACACATGGAAAACAAAAATAAAAAATGGGTCAAAATGTTCCAAATCTGAAGTAAAAATGAAAGAAGAACATAAAATCAACAAAGAACTTGATAGAAAACCTTCTGTACAAACTGAAAATATTAATTTAAGCATTTCATTTAGCAATATAGATGCAAGTATGATTCCTATGCCTGAATCTCCGAAAGACAATAAAGTAGAATTTATAGATTCACAAAAAGCTGACAAAAAATTAGAATCAGTAATGGAAATAGATAAAGCTAAAGGTAAAATTCAAATAAAAAATTTAAAATTTAGTGCAGTATTTGAAGAAACTGTAAAAAAAGCAGAGGAAGCGGCAAGAAAAAAGGCTGAAAAAGTGGAGGAAGGTGAATATACAGATTCCTCAAGCAGTTCAGGAAAAGAAGAAGAAGCTAATTTACAGTTTCCAAAATCATCTGATCCTGGTGGAATACTAAAGAAACAGGCTGCTGAAGAATTAAAAGTGTTAGTACATTGTAACCACCTGTTTTCATAGTTACATTATATGTAATTAATATTACAGGTTTATAATAATATCTATGGTTTTCACAATTTTAAAATATATTGAAATTAAACTATTTTAATCAGATTAATGGTGTTTTAAACCCACCACACCAGAGAGCAAAATAAAGTCAGCTCATTCTGCAAGGATCTAGAGCAGTATGAAAGGCAACTAAGAAACCATAAGTGGTATTTTGATATAATAATTGTATCAACTGACAGACAAATGCCAACTCCGTATACCTGTAACCACGGACTTCTATAGTGTTTGATTTGATGTTGGCTTTTCTAAAATGTATTTTTGATAACTAAACATATAGGTAATTAATCTGGTTAAAATAGTTTTACTTCAGTTTTATGTCATATAAACTGAGTTGATAAATTGATGAAATTTTTAATATATTTAAAATTTTACATGTTGAGTCTTTAATTTTGCAGTCCTGAAGAAGAAAAAGTGAACATTAAACAAAAATGTTCAGATACTACTCAGAAGTCTGCACGTCAAGAGAGAAGTAAATCTAAAAAAAGGTATGAATTAGTACTCAAGACTAGTAATAGTGTAGTAGAAATGTGATTCATGTTCTTAATGAAGACTCATGGTCTATCCATATGTAGCAGGGTAAACTAAAAGAACCTTTATTTATTACTGCCCATTTTTGGAAACATTATGTGTTGGGTGTTTGAATGCGACTTGACATTCTGACATTCTCAGGAATGTAATAATTTCAATTAAATCTCCAATCTCGTTACTTCAAGGAATCCATAAGTTAGTTCAAGGAATCCATAAATTTAGACTGTGGCTTTCTGTCCCATGATGGAGCTAATGAATATATATTATTTTTCATTGTTATATGTCTATTTAAATTATTTTCCTTATCTTGCTCTTGTAAGGCAAATTGAGGTATTGAGTTTCTCTGCTCAATGTCATGAATTTGAACAGACAGAATAGATTAGAGTGTCTTGATCCTATTTTCTTCTGCCTAACCTGCGAGCTGCTTATTATATATAGCTATTAATCCTTTCACCAAGAAAACAATCTCTGTCTTGTCTCATGCTCTAAAAATTGGTTAACTAAGGAATTTTATAATATTTAATGTTATATGCTTCCTCCAGATCATTAAGCAAATCAAGACGATCAAGGTCCAGGTCTCGGAGACGACATGGGTCGAGATCTAGATCTAAGCGACGGAGCCGTTCTCGTCATCGTTCACGGTCACGTCGGAGGTCCAAATCCCGATCCAGACATCGCTCGTCTTCCAAATCAAGACATAGATCCAGGCATTCTTCTAGACACCGCAATAGGAGATCTAGGTAGATATTATTAATTATTGTTATTTCATGCAGTAAATTCAATGTTTTTTACAATACAATTATATTAACTTTTGATAGAGTGTATGTCATCAAAACCTGGAACCTTCATGGATTTTATTTCAAAACTACAAATTTTTATGTATTTTATTATATATATATATATACAATATTTGTAAAATTGTATGTCAAACTAAGAACAACTTCATAATTTTAATAATCATCCCAATTTTTTGTTAGGAATTATATGGGAATATACAGGGTGTATGTGTTTTAGTTAGGTTAAGTTATACTACATTTAGGGTGAAATATTTCGTATAAAAAAATTAAACATTGCATTAGTCGTTTACCTATACTGTGCGCGTGACGTAGTCAGTATTAAACACCAATGACGTATATATTTAGTATTTAGTACTACTACATTACTATTAAACGTGGCTGATCTGCCATATTTCATTCACAAAATCAAAATATCTCAGTTATATCTATTTCTCTAATACGCATGTACCTGAATCTCTGAAAATGAATAAACCTAAACCACATTAAACTTGAATAAAATAAACTTATCTAATAAAAACCTATTTTAAGACAAATTTATGTTATCTTGGGAAATTAAAAAATATTTAGAAAACGTATTCATGAATTGAAAAAGACATATTTAGAAACGCGTTCATGAACGGCATGGCTTAGCGGTCAGAGCGCTTGAACGGTTTTCAAGAGGCACGGGTTCAAATCCCGCTGCGTTAAAATTTTTATACGTTTTCTAATTTCTATTTTCTTTATTATTATGTCTATTTTCAATTTCCTAAGTGTGCGAATAACACTTTAAAAAATGTTAGAAAATTTATGTTATCTTGTTTTCCCGATAAATTACAAAGATTGAGTTGGGAGACGTATATTTATTTATATGCCCCAAGTTCTTTCTTATCATAAATATATATGTTTTTACAAAAACTCGACATTTTAGAATGTTTCATTTACATTTTAATTTACTCAATAATCAAAAGCACCACTCATACACATCACGAACTAAGTAATTAGTTGATAGTTAAAAAATACTACACAATATCCAAATCATTTCAAACAGTGATAACAATTCAAATTCCCAAACCCTAACTAGCTAAAAAATTTAACATAAATAACGTAAAGACAAATTAACTTAGTCGCATACTTTGACTTTTGTGAGTATGACTTTAAGTATTCAAATACAATTTTTACATGGATAATTAGAAGAAATTGTAATTTTGAAATTGAAATGGAATTTAATTACTTTTTTATAACTACTTACAATACTTTTGTTATTATGAACATTTATTTATTTAATATTTTTGTATTAAAAAAAGAATAGAGTTCAATGATCCGATATCAATTTAGAATTTTAAAGTATGTAACTGCGACGAAGACGTACGATAATTATTTAGAAATTATTTACACTCTTACATTTAATTCAAAAATAATTCATTATTTTTTTGTTTAAATAAAATAAAAAAAAAACAATTATAATTTTTATTAATTATTATAAATTTTAATGCTCTTTATTCTGCACTCATTTCAAAACCAAACATTTTCGTTTGCCGTGAAGTTTGCGCGAAACACAAGGGCAAGGGTCCGGTCGGCTTTCGGCCCACATACTTGAGTAGCACTCGCCACCATGTTCCGTTTTGGAATAATAAACTTATTTATTCACGACTTAATTTAAAAAGTATCGGTGTAATAAGTGCGAATAATAATTATTTACATTAGTTACAAGCTTGTTCAGACATTAAGAAATCATGACTAGAAATATTGTGCAATAAAGTTGTGAAATTAATTCAGTTTATTGTTTGTTTTGTTTTTTTGTGGTTGCATCGTAATTTTATAATTATTATTATTATAAAAATATTAAGTCCATTGACATGTGCACAAGTGTTTTTGAAATAGAAGAAGTAGTCGTAACCAACACTAGTATTTTATTTTTTGTGCTATTATCGTTTGTGCTATTATTATTATTGACTTGTATATGAAATTGTACAACAGTTTATTTCACGGAGTTTTAACCAAAATAAAAAGAAAATGCTGCATTTAGCCATTTTCTTGTCAGTTTAAGGCAAAACGTGACGCATATTCATTTATGTATATAGAACTGTTTTAAAATTTAATGTATCAGTGCCATCAGTGAATGGACGAAATGATAATTGTGATTTTGTATCAAACCAAAATAAGTGTGGTGTTAATATCAATAGCCGCCATTACCCACCGATTCCTTCAATGAGATGGTCTTCAACATGGATTAGTGTTCGCTTGCGTCATACGCAACAAATGTCGTTTGAATTTATAACGAATTTTTAATTTTTAGTATAATTTCTTATTTTATCATTGTGTTTAATTAAAACTATCGTTTTAACCGACACTCCTGTATAAACATAAGTTAAAGTATGTACTTCACTGGATTTCACCATACATTTGTTGTATGTTTTCTAAAAAAGGCAAATAATGTGATGTTTTATTTCATTCAAACTAGTTAACTGTATTTTCTTGTTCTTACTTAATTCAAATTATTTTTTACAGATCTCCAACTGGTGTAAGATTAGCGGATAGTGAAAAGAAACGTCTGCTAGAAGTAGCAAGACGCAATGCCATAAACATGCTCAAGAACGGCGCGGTGCCTGCAGGAGCGGCCGTGTTGCCACCACACACTAGAAACCAGGTCATGGCCGCCATACAGTCTGGGGGTAATTAAGTTTTTATATTCAATTTATTGGCCTTAAGGTGATATTTTGTAAAAATATGAATTTGGAGAAAATTAAGTGTTAAATTTTATTATATTATAAAATGCTTGAAATACTAAAATATTGCTATAGTTACAAAGGAATTAGATTATTATAATCTATTTTTACCATTTAATTTCAAACAAAATGACAACAATTATTTTTTTTCACACGCAAATTTTTTTCAACGAAATGTTCAAAACAAAGTGGGTTTACAATTAGTTCATACTATAAGCACAAATAAACAATTTACAGGAAAATCTGTAGACGAGCTGACAGACTTTTGTAAACACTTATCTAAGAAAGAAGCTCTCGGGGAACTATCGTCAGTCTCCTCGAACGATGAAGATATGAGCGAAAACGAAGACACAATTGCCTTCCATCATCCCTTTCTCGTCAAGGAAAAAGCACCTATTGTTATGAATATCCGTGTGAGTCATTTAGAACAAGAATGGAATCAAATATTACATAACTTCATATAACTCATAGATATATAACTTTTAAATACTAATTAAATTATGAATTATTTTGTATATACTTTGATAGTAACTGTAATAAGTTTTAAGTAAGTTTATTTCACTAAGCAAACATTTTTATACATAATTTGTACACCCCCTAATTCTTTGTGTTTTCTAGTCTTTTCACGGTAAGGGTTCACCTTTCACCTTCACCATTCACCTTTGGTGATAAGGCTGCGTTTACATTAACTCCATAAATTTAACTTACTTATACTACTATTCTTATTAATATTTTGGTGTTATTAAATGCAAAATGTTATATAAATTACGGTTCAACAGACGGTTTTCAAGAGGCGCGAGTTCTAAACCCGCTGCGTTCAAATTTTTATACGTATTGTAAATATGCATTTAACGGTATATATTGTTTGTGATTATACTTTTTTTAATATAAAATTTTAAAGTCTCAGCGTCCCGTGATATATACAAAAGGCGTGTATTTTTAGGGTGGAGCACCTCTCCCTACAAAATCCAGTACTCTACCAGTTGCAAATAAGGAAGAACTAAGGCTACAGTTTCCAGTGTCTTCAGGCACACAACATAGAGAAAAAGCATCAGAGTGGGTTCCTGTTTCACCTAAAAAGGATAACATGGTAATATGTAAATTCATTTTGTAAACATAAATCTAAACTATTTAAAAGACAAAAACGATTTATAATTGTTCACAAGATGGAGGTCTTTTCATGACCATTATGTGCCTTTTGTAGTGGTTTTTATTTTGTATGAGATTGACATAAGATTAGACTAGTGTAATAATTTTGTATTTTCAATCCATTATTATGCAAAATATCAGTATTTTGCCATTCTTCCCCATACAAATTTAAACTGTGCCAAAATTCCGTGCTCCATCCGAACAATTTTCGTAAAACTGGGTCAAAAGCTTTTTTTTTCTTTCGGGTATTGTTTTATAGATACCAAATTAAATTGACAATAGTGAAGTAACCACAAAATAGGGACGTGCAGCAATATATAATGTGTATATAATATTCATAGCAATCATTTAATAACCCCTATATTTTGATTTGTAAAGTATAATTTGTGATTTCGTTCGTTCATTGTTATTTATTTCGTTGTAAGAGAGATAGAGAGATACATCGGCTGACCTTCGAGGACTCAGTCATATTCCTCTCCTCTCTTCCTCCTCCCGGAGGTTGATGACGTAGACCTCCGGAGGTTCTCCGGAGGTTGATGACGTGGCGTAGCGTTTGGTGCTCAATTCTCTCTAAAACACATTTAATTTTATCAGAATATGTTTACTTCTTAATGCAAGTATTAAAAAAATAATTTTCATTACAGCAAGTCGCAAAGCTGAATTCAAAACCGGCTCCTAAATTAAGTCCTACTATAGAAGCAGTAAGGTAATATATGAAACTATTATATTCCAAATTTTTATGTTTAAATGTTATTCAAACTTAGGATTGAGAAAATTAATTCTAGTAAAATGACTATTTCAGAAAAGAACTTATAGCCTAATCCAATAGGTTCTTTTCTGAAATAGCCTATAGACTAGAGCAAAAAATTCGAATCGTATTAGCTCTGAAATTTTATATGGAATATTAATGAACTTATTAGTTATATTACTTAATGTGTGCTCAGCACCTTAAAACAATATATTATAAGTATTGAGTTTACTCTGTCTGTTTACAAATTAGACTTTTCATTTATATAATCTTTGACAAAACGTATGGATAAGACAACTAGTATTGAGTCACGTAGAAATAAATTTAAATTTTGAAAAAATATGTAATAGCAAAAAGTATTAACCGTGTGTCCGTAGTGCATGAAATAAAAGAAGCAAAAAAAGAATGGTTATATTGTGTGGAAATTTGTTTCCCACAACAACATGTGAACAAAATATAGATTAATTTATTAAAAATGAAAAATGTTGATATTTTTCAGCACGGAGGTGATAGCGCTACCAGCACCGCCCTCAGCGTCAGCTCAGCCGTCTTACATGAAAAGCTTCACTACGGGCAGTCGTAAGTATTCTAAACTTCGACTGCGTTCTTCACATTCCGCCCGTATTCGAGAGATTGCGTGTTGAGCGGCGGAACTCAACGCCGCGATTTGTACCAGTGTGAAGAAATGAAAATAATTTAAATATTTAATATTGTTCCGAGTGGTGACCGAACCCACAACCCTGGGTAATCGCTTTTGCAGGCAGACACTGTCCCACTGCGCAACGATGACATTATGGAACAGACAAAATGCAATTATGTACTATTTGGTCGTTATTATTTGTGCATATGTATATGTATGAACGTGATATGTCGCAATATTGGAATTTTGAGATAATTGTGTTTAAATTTGCGTTAAAATTTTAAAAACTGGCAAAATAGTGTGTTTTAAAGTTTTTTATGAATTATGAGCTGGTGTACAAGACGAAGCGTCCCATCTCGAATTTGGAAGGAAAGTGGAAAACGGAGTGTCAAGCTACATACTCTCTGACTACTCAGCTAAGCAGGAAAATAAAAATAAGCACCTTAAATTCATTCACCAGATATTAATGTATAGTGCTATTAAATTCAGAAAATGTGACTAATTACCTTTATACATGCATATCTTATTATTATTATTGACAGTAAATTAGTAATTTCAAATAATTATGTCAATAACTTTTTTACTAACCAACATCTCACTTGATAGTATTTAAAATTGTATTCCCATTATAAACTTTACAAAAAAACACAAATTACATACAAAAATGAAGAGAAGAATAAATAGCCAATATGTAACCAACTTCACATCTTGCCTGTTGGAACAAGTTGCATTAATTTAAGAACTTAATATATCAGCGGGATGCTCACCACCGCTCTAAGCTAAATATTTCTCAATTTTTTTTCATCATATTATAATATGAATGAATAAAATAACTATATTATTATAGACATTTTAGTGCATTTGATTTAAATTAATTTCGTGTTTCAGAATTATCATCAGTTCCCGCGTTGCCCGCTCCGGGACCACAAGCTTATCCACCAGGAGTTGATTCTTCTAAGGTTGTAAGTGTCTGCCCAACTTTGTAATGTAATATAAATGACGTTAATTAATATAAACAAACAAAACCGCTTCATGAAATGAAAATATTTTTTAAGTGGGAACGGAACCCACAACCAATATCGAAACTTTAATTTAGAATACAGACCTATAAATACTTAAAACGTTGTAACTTCGTTCAAAACAATTAAAGTATAATTTACAAATCTGTAAATGTCTACTTTAAAAAATACTATACGCGCATGTCTCTTGGCTTTTTAGCCAAGTGCCACCAAAAAACCAATCGTATTTATGAAAGTACCATCGGTTTTCTCTAGTTTCCTATAATATGAAGAATCGCTCCCGGCTTCGCCTACTTAAACTATTTCGTGTTTTCGCCCACCCACATTCTTGCTTAAATCACAAACTTTGCTTAAATTTATTATTCAAATGGTTGAAACTTTTTAATTTATTGACCCATTGAAGTAAAATAAACACTAAATGTTAAAGGAAACAATAGTGAAAAATGCAATTAAATCGGTAAAGCCGTTTCTGAGATAAGCGTGCACAAACGCACATACAAACAGAAAAGAAAATTAGAAATCATTGTTTTGGGTTCTATTACATGGATGAATGCCACCAATAATTATTTGTTTTCATATACTGACAGTCACAAATGAAAGTTCGGGTCACAGGTTGTAATATAAATTATAATAATATATTTTTTCCTAGGATGTGGCGTCCATCGTGTCACAGAAGCTGTCAATGATTCGCAAAGAACAAGAAGACAGTGAATTGGGTATCCTAAGAGGTGTAAGTACAGTCATTTATACTAATTAGCACAAAATATTATTAACTTATATTAGTTAATTCCGGTATCTTTATAACTTACTTTATGGTTTTATTGATTTTTAATTGGATTTCGTAGAGATCCAATAAAGACTCCTTTTATAAGAGAGAACATTTATTAAGCGGAAAATGTTTTTTTATATATAGTTATTTTGTTTTGATATTGATTTATACACTTATATATATAATAGATGGTAAAGTTATTACTGTACCATCTATTATATATATAAGTGTATAAATCAATATCAACACAAAATAACTATATATAAAAAATATAAATATATTGGTTAAGGTATACATATTATAAATTACGTTTTATAACTTTTATTTATTAAGTACTATAAATATAAAAGACTGGTTATAAATAATTGCCATTGAAACTTTAATTATAATTCTTAAATTACATGTTTTCTTTGAAGCCATTTTCTATGTATCGTAAAAAAAGGCAATGAATAAATTTAAAACAAATTTTCTGTAGTTCGGGTGGTCCAAAGAAAGTCGTCCGGGCCAGTTCACCGGCTCCACGGGCGCTCACATCCTGACGCCGCGCGAACTCGCCAGCGGCACGCAAGCCTGGGCCAAGAAGGTACTGTACACGAGTCCTACGTGTATTACACATTTTACACATGTTACACACACTACTTAGATACTGTTTGATTATTGGCTTCAGAAATTGTTGCTTCAAGTGCAAATTGTTTTAATCGATTTATACGTAGGAGTACAGGTTTTTTGATAATTTTTTTGATTGTAAAATTAAATACTTTTATTTTTTTGTTTCATATAATTTCGTATTTTCAATGATGAACACTTTTATGATTTTGTGTATTACTAAATTCTCAAACATATTTCACTTGAAGCAAAGGAATATATGTAAGATTATTATCATTAATATGCACCATTCAAGCTATTATATAGTTATATAGGAATTTTTATTGGATATACAAACTTCTGTGTAACCCCAAAAGGATTCTAATAGCTGTTCCAGTCATTGACTCAACATATTTTTAACTGTAATAACATCTTAATTAATTCATCAAAGTTTAGTTTTAAAGGTATAGAAGACGCGCAGGTTCAAATCCAGCTGCGTTCAAATTTTTATACGTTTTCTAAATATGTCTTTCAATTTCCTAAGTGTGCGAATATAACACAAAAATGTTGCAAAAAAAAGTTAAGTTATTGTACTTGTTTTTATTAAATTCGACTATAAATATAGAATTAAACTAGTATATTATACAAATGTACATTTCTCTGATATACCGAAAAAATATATATGTTATCAAGGCAATGCATTTCTTTAAATTACTAATTTTGAGGACATATATTTTTTATTAATATACGTCTTTATTATACCTCATTTATTATACGTCTTTGACATCATATCATTTGTCACATTTTTGTGAACAAATATTTTTAATGGGAAGCAAAGGGTATGTGAGTAGGCTCCCCTGTTCATTTCCAATAAAAAAGAATTAAAATAACAAATAAGCAGTAATAAAGGCAACCTAACAAACAGACCTACCTGGTAGGTCCTATATGCATTTAATGCGAAAATTCATATACAGCAGGTTTCTTAACCCTAGTTCCTGTGATATTGTTCAAACTTATTTTCCCTTAATTCTATAAACCCAAACATATCCTAAGGTGCCAAGTTCAAATCCAGTTAAATAATCACAGGCTTACACAAAATTTAAATTTTATTTTAGACTGTTTTAATGTAATTATCTATTCAAGTTAATCATATGTATATTTTCTTCTAAAATACAGAGACAGAGATAGTTATTATGATTTGAAATTTAAATTTGAAAAACTCATATTATGTTTATGTAGTTACAAGTTTTTAATGTAATATTATGTTAACTCACATGCTCTTTATAAACAAAATTTAATGTTTCACATTTTTACACTATATTAGATTTTACTTTACGTGTTTTAAAAAATATTGAGTATATAATGAATAACTTAACATTGTATGCTTCATAAATAAACAAGTGTCAAACAGAACCTAGCATAAATATATTTTTTTAATTTTACCTATCAGTTATTAATTTGTAATTAAATTTATTTATTATCTACAGACAAAAAATATATTTTTTTAAGTTTATGTAAATGTTATTGGTTCTGTCTTACACTAGAGATGTTTTAAATAAATTTTCTTTCAGCTCAAATGGTGGGTCGCGTTAACATGTTGCTGGTCCGGCCTCGGTCAGAAATTATAATACATTGTATTATTCTTTCTGACTTTTTAAATATTTTATGATGGTTACGACAACATTGTGTCAATTTAATATTACATTTTAACTAAACATGAAAGTTTACAAGATATAATTCCAATTTAATAATGTCAGTGAACTAATTAATATAACAGACTTTATTATCATACTTATTAATGTGTGTATGATTGATTATTACACCAAAAAATATATGTATTACATCATAAAGTTATCTAGGATTTTTATCATTAATGAAAATGGGCAATTTGTCATATTTTAACATTATTGATCGACATATCATGGTGATAACATAATCTCACGTTTCTACCTATTAGAAATCCATGATAATATATAATAAACGAAACTTCAATTCATTATAAATGTTGTTCTAACCATCCACAACGGAAATTCGCTTCCCCATATTGATGTGTAAAGAGAGAACTCTTGTAGTTCACTTGTTACACTCATGTATTTGCACAAAATGGTAATTATCATGCCATATCCTTGGCATGTCAGTTATCATTCATGTTATTGCATACAAATATTCAGCTTTCCCCTTTATGTAAGATTGATTGTTTTTATGTCGATCTGTATTTTTTCTTTTATATATATATAAATATATATTTAATAATCAATATATCAAAAATAAATGTTGTAAACATTTGGTTTGAAATTAATTTGTCATTTTTTATTGTTTTAATATGTGACTATTTTTATAACTTTCTTCTCATTTGTCTGATTATGAGAAAATGTTATAAATTTCGATTTTATATATATTACACATTATACAGTGCAACCTCGATATAACAATACTGAAAGGATTTAAAAGCAATTTGTTACAGTTAGGTCAGTTAGACAGAGGCTTGATTTGTCTGTGATTCTTTTAAACAAGTTAAAAAAATATATTATTTATCTCAACTTCACATAGGTACTAATGTGTTTTGCCTGTTACAGTAAACTATTTACGTTTACATATTCAATGAATTTTTGTTTTTCTGCAACGTTTAAGCCTTTATCAGCCATTGAACTTTACATTACTACAAACTAACAAGTGTTTAGTTAACATTACTGAATGATAATGATGATTGTATAATATATAATGAAGTCTGAAATTGAATGTAGATTGCTGGTAGGATTCGTTATGTAAAGGTATATATATAAATATATATATATAGAGTAAATAATACTTTCTATTTGTATTGAAAATTCTTTATTAAATTTGTATTAGGGCTTACGGACAGTTCTAGGGTATTTCGAAAAAATCGTTAAATCGAGGAAATCGTAATATAAAGGTTGTACTGTATCTATTTTTGATATTGGTCATTGTCATTTTATATTTACATTACTAGCCTAGTGATTCTTCAGCAATAAAAATAAAAAAATAACGCTTTAAGAAAAGCTAGGCTCAGATGGGGAATTCATGAATATTTGTTGCAGCTTTTAAAAGATAAGGAGACGCGAGCACTTCGTTAGACGCACCACCTTCGTCCGTAGGTGCTAATAATGTGAAAAGGTAAGGAAATTATATGGAAGAAAAACGAAGATATCAAATGTCAGTTTCATTCAGTCAACAATGTCATTTGTCAAATTGGTGGGATCTTAGGAACAGATAAAAAATTGAAAACAGATTATTCGTCAACAGATGATGAATGTATTTCAAAATAATAATATGGACTTTTTAATATAGGATCAACTTGTACGCGCCGCGCCTGTAGAAGGCGGGATGGGAATGCAACTTTTACAGAAGATGGGCTGGACGCCAGGCCAAGGTTTAGGTAAAGAGGGCACGGGAACATTACAGCCTCTACTTTTAGAGGTGAAGTTAGACACAAGAGGTTTAACATCCAAGGAAGAGGTCAGTAGCAGACATGCTAAGAATGTAAGTAATACACACACCTATTGGCATGAAGTTGCTTGTTTAAAACATTTTTTTCCATTTCAAAATTTATTTGTGGTACAAAAATTCACGATCTGCACACATAATACAACATAAAATAGTAATACTTAGATTCTGCAATTACAATCTATAAGTATTTCAAATAACAGATGTACATATTTTTTGTTATTATCATTATATATAAATTGCTTACAAATATACTTGTCTTATATCTTAATGATTTAGAAATAAACTTACTGATTTAGAATTATCTTATTTTCAGATAAAACCGCAACGCCTAGGTCGCCGAGGACCGGCGCCACTGGTGGCGGGAGGAAAGCATCCTGTGTCGCTCCTGGGAGAATATTGCTCAAAACAAAAATTGGGACCGTCTGAATACAATCTTTGTTTTGAATGTGGACCTGATCACAAGAAGAACTTTTTGTTTAAAGTAAATATATATAATAATCATATCATATATGTATTAAACATAGATATGTACTTTTAACTTAAATATGTATAAGTGGTTGTGAATTACAAACCAACTGTTACATCAAATGTCTTATTTATTCAACATTATTCACTATTTGTTAATTTTTTGCGTAAATGTACTTAAAACATCAAAATTGTCTTTCCTGTTGTGCCAAATTTTTAAATCTCAATTTTCTAATTCAACTGTTTTATTTTATTCCAGGTAAAAGTAGCAGGAGTAGAATACCAGCCAGCAGTTGCTAGTGCTAACAAAAAACAAGCTAAGGCTGATGCTGCCCAACTAGCTTTACAAAAGCTGGGTATTGTGACATAACAAGAAAAAAATATACATTGAAGTTATTTTATAAATGTCTTTTATTTACTTCTGTGTCATATAACTTGTGCTTGTTGTACTAAATACCATAAATAATTATATTTTAGTCCTAGTCTGTCACTCCATTCTTTACTATTCTCTACTTGGGAGATCAAAAACTGTGTGTTTGCAGAAAAGGCAAAGCTGCTTGCTTTTTCATGTCTAGTCTACCAAATGGTCATCTTATGATGTCATTTTGTACTATAACTAAAAATTACATACACACCAATTCATTTTATATCATTTGTATAATTCTCTTTCATATAACCCAAAATTTACTATTTTATTACTAAAATTATTTAAATTTACTATTTTATTAATAAATGATTACTAAAATTGTATACACATCATGGTCCAGCTGTACTGTAACCATTGTAAAACAATCTACATACTGACAATTTATATTATACGATGTCTGGACAAAGTAAAACTCACAACGGTGAAAAGTGGAGAACGGTGTGTCATTAACACTTCAGTTCAATGCCCATACTAGTCAAATAATGTACAAATATTAAAAATAAATATTATGTAGAAACTTATGAAAGTGTTGATAAGAAAAACCAATTACTTTTGTTGATATAATTTATTTATCTAATATAACAATGGATATTTAACATCTAATAGATAGGGGATTCTAAGTATCTTTTCTACTTTTAAAATCCAACATATTCAGGACTACAATTTTATTAAGAGAAAGTTAAGTTTAAGTTGTGATAACTATTCATTACTGAATATTAATATAATAATGTTGACTACTTTGCCATATTCAATTTGTTCTCCCCCCATCACTTTACAATCACAGATCTGTTCCCAATCTAGAAAATGAAATGTTTTTATGTCCTGTCAGCTTCCTGCTGCTTGATTCTATAATCAGACAGCGCTGCTTTAATAGCATCTTCTGCAAGCACTGAAAATATTGTTATTTATGTAAAACTTATAACTGTGTATTTTTTGTATTATTAACTTACGTAAGTATACTCACTGGAACAATGTAGCTTGACAGGCGGCAGAGAGAGTTCTTTGGCTATGTCAGTATTTTTTAGTTTCAAAGCCTCATCAACTGTCTTACCCTTTACCCATTCTGTAGCTAGAGAGCTCGAAGCTATAGCCGATCCACATCCAAATGTTTTAAATTTGGCATCAACAATTTTTCCCTGATCATCAACTTTTATTTGCAATTTCATTACATCTCCGCAAGCTGGGGCACCAACTAATCCTGTTCCAACATTTTTGTCTTTCTTGTCCAGAGACCCGACGTTACGGGGATTTTCGTAATGATCGAGGACCTGATAAAATATATTCATATATATATATAAGTTAAGGAATCACGTAATAAAAAAAATCGATATTAAACCTTGACATTGCACCTGAAAATTAAACTTACGTTCGCATGGTATGACGCAGTTTGTATGACATTCAAGCCAGTGCTATTTCTCAAGCACAAGCATCTACATATATTCGGAAGTAAATAAGCCATATTTTATAGATAACAATGTCACTTAAATCTTATTTTGGGAACACTGTATTATGCGGAATTATCTTTACACAATTCCAATTCCCAAATGCAATGTTGACAGTTTGACACACTGCTTCTGCTAATCGAAAATAAAGAAAAATACAATTTACAGATAAAGAAAATCCATTATATAACACGTATTTTATTATTTTTACTACTTCAACACAGTAATGAATAAAACAACAAATGTGCATTCCATAAGATATTAAAATATCTATTTATAAATTAATTTGGCCTTTAACAAAAATTTTGAAAATTTGCTAAAATAACATAGTTACACTTACAATTTACAAGTATGTAATATTATATGTTATTTTATTACATATATCTAGACTAGGCTTAACTATCTAGGTCTTACCCTAATTTTCATTTACAGCAAGTAGCAAGCTTCGTAAATGCACTTCGGAAAAATATAAAAGAAAATTCTAATCAATAACATGACAATTGGATTTAGAACAATTTCTGGGCTTGTTGTGCCTTCTCTAACTAATTTGTTTTGCTTAGCCTCGGATTGCAACTAAGTACCGTGTAAGTGCTTTGATAAAATTTAATCGACTAGGTTTTTAACTATAAAAATCATATTAAATTATGTAACGATTCCAAGTCGGTGTGTCAAGACTCAGTTCCATTTATTATTTACATTATAGTAAAACATGTCTGCCCAGCAATCCTTTATTTCTCATTTTTATTCAGTAATAAATTAATCACTTGTGGATGTTTTTAAGATAATACTAATTTGTTTTCTAGCAAAATGGCTTCAAATCCTGAATACAAAAGTGCAACAAGTATCCGCTAGAATTCACGGTAAAAAATATAAAAGGCGAAGATATTAAACTTGATGTTTACAAAGGTCATGTATGCATCATTGTTAACGTAGCTTCCCAGTGTGGCCTTACAGCAAATAACTACAAACAACTTAATGAGTTGTATGACCAGTATGCTGAAAGCAAAGGTATGACTTAATTTAATATTGATCAAATTAGGCACAAATTCCGTAATACTTTTATAAATAAAATTAATACTGTAGTGTTTAAAGTGATATCTAATTAATTTTAGGTTTACGTATTTTGGCATTCCCTTGCAATCAGTTTGCAGGACAAGAACCTGGAAATTCAGAAGACATTGTTTGTTTTATGGGAGAACGCAAAGTGAAATTTGATATGTTTGAAAAAATTGATGTTAATGGAGATTCTGCTCATCCATTGTGGAAATTTTTAAAGGCAAGTTACATTTTATCAACAGATAAATGAAATAATTACTATGGTCTAATTGTTTTTGATTAAAAAAAGAAACAACATATCTAAATGTATTATCATGACTTATTATAAGTGATGTCAATGAAACAACTACCTACTATTAGATTATGAAATAATGTAGTAAAATATGCATTTTAAGAAGATTGCAATATTTAGTTACTTTTCCAGTAAGAGAGAAATATAAGGTCATATAACTTTCACCCTGTTCATGTATGAAATGATTTTGTGAAAAAAAAAATACAAAATAATATGAAGAAAACTATTTAACAAATTATTTTATCCATTTTCTACAATATAATAACTATTGTGCACTATGAAATACCAATATATCAACTTGAATTCACACTGGTTGTATGCCATTTTAACTAATTATAAACATTTATTTCTTTATAACATTGTTCTGTTAAAACATTGCTATTTTTATTAAATATCACTAAATTGCATTATCTTTTGAGTGATGAATGTTTGAAAGAGTTGTATTATTTGAATTCAGTATAGATATATAGATGATGAATGCAGAGATGTCAATTATTTATGTTTATTGATTTGTATATAGCTTTGTGGATATGTTTGCTTCTATTTGTAACTTAGTAACAACATTATCAGGGTTTTGAAATTGTTTTTATATTGATTTGTTGGAAGCTAGTCCATTATTATGTACTTACTAGGATACAATAGTTTTGGGAATATAATTCTGTTAAGAAAACTTACTTTACTGTTTGGTATTATTAGTTTTTTAAAGTAACAAACTGCATATAGAGATTGATTCTGTGATCTTGTGTAGAAATAGTTGACTGTAAAATGTGAATAGTATTTTTTTTAACTATGGTAATATTGAAAACATCGATTTTTTGTGCTTATTCATCAATATAATTGTTTTTTTATAGCAGAAGCAAGGAGGCACCTTAGGAAGTTTTATTAAATGGAATTTCACAAAATTCATTGTTGACAAAAATGGTGTTCCAGTTGAAAGGCACGGCCCCAATACAGATCCTTTAGATTTGGTGAAATCTTTAGAAAAATATTGGTAAAAATGCAATAAAATAGGACATTAAAGCAGTCAACACAGATGAAGAGTTAATATTATATATAAGCAAAAATAAATAAATGTGCATTTCACAACGTCAAAGTTTTAACATAAGCATAATGTTATATTCTATTATTCACTTTTATATTATAAATTAGTTTGTATATGTATTTTAAGGTTGTTGTACTTTGGTGTAAAATATATACATTATTGATTGAAACAGTTTTTTTTATTACTTATTTAAATACTTATTTATTTTCTTACTTATTGAGTTATATAAAATAATATTTTAAGATCCCTGTGTGTGATATTACACGTCTGGTGTAGTTGATTATCTAACAAATAATCTTTAAGTATATCTGCAGTTATAATAATAATGATAATTAAGATTCATTAAGTGTAATTAAAAACAATGAGATTGTTGAAATAGTCAATAGCTCAATGTGTATTAGGCCTAAAACGCTTACATGGCTGCCAATACTGAGTAACAAAATATTGCGATCTCCCTTTTTCATTACCGTCAGATAAGAACAGAAAATACAACTTTCCGTGTCCGTTACGGTTTGCGCCAACTGAATTGGACCAATCGTAGCATCTTTTTTTGAATCTATTCCGGCGTCGTTGTCATAGCGTAGCTTGTCGGGAGTGATGTAAACCAGTTGTTTATGTTAAAATTCGAATACGTATATATATATTTTTTATAAATATTGTGAATCAAGTGCGTTTTAAGATTTATTTATTGTATGTCAAGATTATAAGTTTTACTTGTTTTGTTACTTGAACGTTCTTTGTGTGTGGTAATGTGATAAATTTAGCAATTTGTGCTAAAGTTGTATAACGAGTTTTCAATATAATTAATATTATGTCTACAAGAAGTGGTCGAATTAGGCAGAGCCTAATAGAAACTAGTCCTTCACGTACTCGTAAAGGGATATCACCGACGCGATCTCCCGCCAGAAAGAGCAAAAGTTCACCCACCACCCGTTCGGCACAGAAGTCGCCCTCCCGCAAATCGCCTAGTCGAAAGTCGGCATCTAAATATCCAGCCCGAAAATCTCCATCTAGAGCTGTAAAAGAACCTAAAGAGGACAACGAAATATCAGTCCCCAAATCTCCTGCGAAACGACCTGCCCTTAAAAAGGATACAGAGTTCAAAGCTGGTGACGTCTCATCGAAAATAGAAATTTCACGTAGTACTAGATCCCGACGTTTTGATTACTCTATTAAAGATTTGCCTCAAACTGCAACGAAAATAGAGTCATTTCTAGACGAAAAACCTAACGGGCTCGATACGATTCATTCAATTAGTGCTGTTTATGGTCTAAGACATAGGAACACTTTTGAAGATATTGTTCCACGTAGGTCTAGCCGACTTAAAGATGTTGTTGATAACTTGTCAGATATTCGACGAAGCGTCAGCAAATCACTCAGTAAATCTATAAGCAAATCTATTAGCCAATCTCTTGATACTTATTCTGATGAAGAAAATTCAGAACAATTATTACCAAAGGAGAAATCTCAACCGATAACGAGAAAACTCTCTACTCCATTGCCAAGTAGTGTGTCACTTGCTTATTTGAGCAACCGATATGAATTTGGTGGTAAATTAGGCTCTGTAATCTTATATATTTTAATACCTTTATCAGTATTTGCATTACTGTTATCATGTTCAAAATCTTGTTCTCACATCTCTTTTCTAGACCAGACATTGTACAAACCAGTTTCTAAATGGTTTAGTACTACAGCTTCACTTGTTGTTAATGCTCAATTATTTTTACAAGCTATATTTGTTTCATTACCATTATTTTACACCAAAGAAGATAATGACCAAGGAAAAAGATACTATTTCAATGGACTTTTCTCAAGTATTTGCACTATAAGCTTACTGTTTACATTGGACTACTATAAACTCTTTGATATTGACTCACTTTTGAGTTCATACTTATCAATGGCTATTATATCTTATACAGTAGCAGTGATTCTTGCATTTATTTTATTTATTAAAAGCTCAAAAGCTTTTAAAGATTCTTTAAATCCTTATGGAAATTCTGGATTTATTTTATATGACTTCTTCATGGGTCGGCAGATACAAGATTATATTATGAAGATTAATGTGAAATTATATCTATCGCGACTTTCAAATATAAACACAGTGAGTATTTCATTCATACATAAACTCCCAGTACTTATGCTTATTATATTAATAATAACTTATTCTTTCAGCTTATATTTTCAATATTAATTTTCAAACATGGTATATATATAGAAAAGAAGGAAATTGATAGCATATCATGGGACAAGATACTTGCAGTTTTGAGTAAAGTGCAATACAAGCCAACATTATTAGTATACTCACTAATGCAAATAACTTATGCATTATATTTCATTACGAGGGAGAAAAAACTTGTATCAACATTTTATTGGCAATCTGAAGGATTAGGATATCTCCAAATAGTCTCTAATGCACTTTATCCATATTATTTTACATCTATATCTAAATATGTGAAAGACGCAGATGTGGAGTTCTCAAGTAATGTATTAATTATGGCTTCTTTGACATACATATTGGGTCTTTTAATTATGCTTATCAGTGACAATATTAAATATGAATTCAGGAAAAATCCATTGCAGCCTAGCTTAGCGCGTAAGTAATTAAGTCCTTCTAATTGTTTCCTTATACTGTCTGATTGTTATACTATTAGTAATTAGTAGTTATTTATGTGTGTTTAATTATTTTATTACATATTACTATCACAATTTATTTACCAAATAACTTTTTAAAAGAAATATTTCTTCTTAATAAATAAGTAATCTAATTGTGCAAACCGTGATAGTAGATTCAACTCCCACTCTAATTAATGTTTAAATTTAAAGCATTTCTTCGATTTAATCCAAATGAATAAGATTTACAATATTTTTACAACAAAATCTTAATATTTTACTTGTTTTTTTTTTAAATACGTATTATATTAGTTACAGATATTAAAAAATGTGTTTGACACAACATGATGATAGTCACGCATTTTTATTTTCAGATTTAGAATCAATGCCCACATTTCACGGAAAGAAGCTACTTGTGTCCAACCTTTGGGGTGTTTTGCGTCACCCTAATTACATGGGTGACATTTTGATTGAAATTGCACTAGCATTACCAGGGCTTTTGACTAAGCAGATGATAGCAGCTAGCCCAGCTTTGTTGACAATTTTGATGCTAGTTCACCGAGCGTGGAGAGACCATGACAGATGTCGCCGGCGCTATGGAGCTGCATGGCAAAGATATTGCAAGAGAGTGCCTTCTGTCCTCATACCAAAAATATTGTAAATCTACGACAATAAGTTAAAGGCAGTGTGGTAAACAGTTAGATACTATGTTTATATATTATATTTTAGGTTTTTACTTGAGATTAATACTTTAGCATTCTATGGATTCACTGTGCAGAGAGAGGAGCTTGATGCAGTACAAGTAATGCATGAAACTTTTGACCCAAGTGTGGTGTGTAAAACGTGCATAGTAACGCTCGCATCTACTGTCTTAAACATCTATTTACCTTACTAAATTTAAAGCGATCTTACAAATTTACAAAAGTAGACTATATGAAAAATATATTTTTCTTATAATTAATATACAAGATTGTTTTGACTGCGGGTTCGATTTCCATTCAGGAGAATGGTTTTTATTTTCATTTCTTCGCTCTGGTAAGTCGGTGTTTAGTTCCGCCTCTCAACACGCAATGTATCGAATTCTGGCAAAAATGTGGAGAATGGAGTGTCTTGATACTAGAGAGAAATTGCTAAAGTAAAATATAATATTTGTGTGCTTACACAACTTCATAATATTAGTATTGTGAAATATGTTAACTGTTTACCATTCGCGTTCTTATATTATATAGCTGCCATTTTCATAGAAAAAAGATACAAATGCACTTGTTTTTCAGGCAGTATTTGTTTTTAATTATTTATAGTTTTAAAAGAGATAGAGATCTTATTTTATGTATTAAATATTATTTTATATTCTTTAGAATATTTTATAAAATTATTGATATAATTGGATTTATGAATTTCAAATGTTTTAAAGTGTTTTCATGTATTTTAGTAGTATTGTATTTTTTTCTTAAGTGTGTGCCCTTGCCATAAATATTACCACCGGACATTTGATTTAGCTCTCTATTTTATTTTATTTGTTTACGACTAGTTTCAAACAATTTGTCAGACAATATGAATATTCTATTATGTATTATGCAAGTTTTATATATAAACAGTAAAATAATCAAATATGAATTAAATGTTGAAATTGTTTAGTTTTAAGGTATAAATAATGTAAGTCTTAAATTTAGTTGGAAATTAATGTGCCTCAAAATTTACACTTAACTTTTGGTATAATGTATTTGAAATGCGAAAGGCGCAAGGCTCAATATTTTTACATATCTTTTTGTGTCATAAATAACTGTTTAAATTCGAAGATGAGCGTGTAACATTTGTTTAAAAAATATATTGATTGTACAATTGATTGTTATTTTTTTTTCCAAGGTATTACATATAAAAAGTCGGGTTTATACACTTGTACATTTTTTTGCTCAAAGACGGCTGGACTGTTTTTGATTTCAAATATCTGGTCGTTGGGAATGCTTACTTAGTTACATGGGTTTTTTAATGAGTTATCGACTTGTCACGACGTCTCATGTCTTGACATGAATTTTTTTTTTTGACAATCTAGAAAGGACGGAGGCTGTAGTATGTGCAACAGCGCTACGTCTGATTTATTTTTGTCTTGAATAAGTAAATATTATATAAAATATTTATTCCTTGCATTCCTTTACTGATAAGCAAGTTTCAAGGAAATTTCATACTGAGTAGTAATATTTAGACCCTAAAATATTTGTGGACATTGAAAGACATATTTTTTAATTTTCTTTATTTTTTTATAAAATACACATACAATTTGTAAATAAACAATTCAATATTCAAGTACATATCTAATTATATTTTCGTTTCTAACACGATCATCATCCATTTCGACTTTCGACATTTATGATAGTACTGGACACTTAGTTTTTACGAAATACAATGCGAAAAAACATTGGCAGCGATAATTAAATTGTATTAAATTTTATATTTGTTGTATCTATTAAATAGGCTATTCGTTATGAATTAGGACTAGATTAATGTTTGTGTTTGTGCAATGAAACGGTGATTATATTCCATACATTTTCAAGTATAATTTCCATTTTACGAAGTTATAAATCGAATGAACTCGACAACTACGTCCTTTGTCTAAGAAGACAGGGTGATGTCTATTTTATAATTTCCGTATTCCCTCGAGCAGCGTTATGAACTAATCCTCGGTCAGGCATTTTTACCGCATCTTGCATGTGGCAATTACAAAATTTATTAAATGCATTAAACATATGAAACTCTTTATTAAAAAGCTACACAAAGTGTTTGACGATGACATCTTACTGATATGTATTTCATGTAGCTTTTGTTTTATCAACTAATCCCGTTGCCGCCTAACTACGATGATGTCGCATGCAAAGATGATAACGAGTTACTACTAAAAATCTAACACCGAATAAGTACCTGTTATTGTAGTCTAGTACATGCATTATTAATTAAGTCCTAGTAGGCCTTTAGTGCCAGTTTAAGAATTTTAACCTACACACAGCAATTTCAGAATTACACAATGGTTGAACACGTAACAATATCCAAATTATGTACTGTACTAATATATATTTGGTTTCATTAGTAATAAATGGTACTTATAAATCGTTTTATTACTTTAATATACAGCATTAAATAAAATGTTAAGATATTTTTAGTTTATATGCTTTTATTTATATTTATATAACGTTATGAATTACGTCGATCATCAATTAATATTAAAGTTTGGCACGAAATAGTAAATTTACGCGAATATACCTTTCCAGTAAGTTTTGTGTAGAACAAATTATAATACATTCATAGGTACACATAATAACAATGGTATTTTATTATAAAAGTTACAATGTTTTATAACCATTTAGGCTACTTTCTAATGTTTACATCAATTTATAAAAGTTATTTCAATAAAATTTTACCGAACACGTATATTTTTATATTTTGTTAACATTTTAAAAGTGTTATTCCCACACTAAGGAAATTGAAAAAGGCATACTTAGAAAACGTATAAAAATTTGAACGCAGCGGGATTTGAACCCAAGCGCTCTGACCGCTAAGCCATGCGTTCCACATCCAGCTTGAACGGTTTTCAAGAGGCGCTGCGTTCAAATTTTTATACGTTTTCTAAATATGTCTTTTACGTATATTTTTATTCATAAAGATAAGTTATTTCAAATGATACTGTAAATTGAAAACTAAAATCTATTTCAGGGCTGATTCATTGACAAGGAAGACACACAATACTTAACTAGGTAAGTAAGCTCGACCAATAATTTAGTAATAATTATAAAAAATATATAAATTATATTTAGAAGCATGTTTGTGATATCTACATGCATTCATTTTCAGTTTATGGATTATTCAAATTGTTTACAATACCGGTGACATCGTTATATTTTAATATATCATTAAAGAATATTTATTAAGCCTTCTAGTTATTTGGTTCCATTTAATGCTCACTATGAAAATATACATTTATTTCTATTTATTTATATACATTTATATAGGTATTTACATCTCTGATGATAATTTATAAGAAAATATTAGGTGGTAGGGACCGTATTTATTACAAAAATATTAAACTATCAAGAATTAGAGCAATTTAAAATACGGGGTATCCTATTTTGTTCTTGATAAAATGCTTTAATAGGTAAAAAAAATAATGAGTAACCAATTAGTATGTTATTTTAAAATTAATTTTTGCTTGTTTTTTTTTAGGTAAGTACTTGTATACTAGAATAACAAGGAAAATATAAAAATTGCAATAATTTGTCAGATATTCAATATGTTTAGATAATTCAATTTATTTTAAGCTGGTGACATATTGTCTTCTTTTGAGGCTTGTTTTTTGACAGAGAATTTGATAGTAATTTTTTTTTCAATTCATAATTTAGGTAATTTTTCTGTCCCTCTTAAAAATAAAATAAAACCCAGACTATTAAGATACATAGACAACGTTAAATTAATGGCAGTGTTTTTAAGGTTTATATTTAGAAATCCAAATTACATTTTTCTTTATTAATTTTTGTTCTTTTATTTTTTGTAGTGGTAATTGTCCCATATTATGGATAAAAATGTTTCGATAGTGTTATTTTTCTTTTAAATTATAAGATGACATGAAGATTCAAAAGTTAAACGAAATATGAATGGCTAAAAATGGATCTTTTAACCTAGACTCTAATAAAAATGGCCGGAATAATTAAAATGAAGGGTATTTTATATTTTTTTTGTTAGGAGCTGCACTTAGGTAATAAAACTGTTTAGGGTAATCGTAGTACCATCAGAGAAAAACAGACTAAAAGTAGAAATTGTTTTAAATGGTGAATAAATTAACACTTTATATCTATCTACACATTTTAATACATACCTACATTTTACACAGCCATTGATTTGGTTGATGGCATGTCTTCACATTTAATATGGACATTAAAATTTTAGGTGACCATGAATGATAAAATTTAATCTTTTTGTATCTGGTCATTATTTCACTTTATATTTATTTAAATAATCGTTATAATATGAATTATCTATTTATCCCAACCATGTTAACTAACAAGACGATTGTCTACCATTAAAGAGTTGTATCGCAAATTGGATTCAATTTAAATAAATATATGTTTAGATTATGTTGCCACAAGCTACCAGCTTTAGACATTTATAATTAGGGCATTTTTAAGTATTACTTTAGATTTATTTTGCATTTACCTTATAAAGAGTATATCTATAGGAATAACTCTATGGAGAAGATAATAATTTTTGTCACTACGAATATAGAAATATTAAGGAATAAAGTTCTCAGCTCGAAGTTTCAAATCTATAAGGCTAATACTTTTAAATATTCATTTTCATTGTTTCCCATAAACTACACGAAGTCTTAAATATTAGGATTCGTTTACTGGCCAAAGAGTTAAAGATTTTAATAATTGTAGCTAAATACGACTATTTATAACCAATTCACACTACTCGAGACGAGTTGTGTGATTTCAAAGTTTCGATATCATTCAAATTTGTTTACATTTTAAATATTTGATGCCATTCAAATATATTGTAGACATGATTTATTCAATTTAAGTCTTTATTCAATAACTTCACAGATCATATTTAAGTAAATGTCACACACTGAATCGATTACTACTAGTAGTAATGTAGTCATAATTTTAAATCAGTAAAACCAAAATGGCGGCGCTTCCGGTTGTAATGATAAATGCACATTATTTTTTTTTGACTAGATTTACCAATATATTAGATGCATAAAATTTATATATTTATGGAGATCCCTGTTTTAATAATGTTTGCTGTTGTGCAGCTCAATTCTTTTCTGTGTTATACATGCTATTTTTATACTGTAATTGTTTTTATATTATTTCTGAGTGTACAATAAAGAATGTATATTATTAATAAATAATCCACTGCCATTATGGTTTAACTGATTTCATACGTTTTAATGTTTATACAGCACGACGACGAACTCGCGCGGGCGCAGGGCGTCAGAAGTTGCTGTCAAATACGCCCATAGAGCGCGTGATGTCCTCGTCCCGTAGGCAACAATCAAGGAACTCGTCCAGTGTCAGCACACCATCACGGTTTAAGTCCATTTTCTAAAAAAAAACAAAAAAAAAGACATTCTTTGAAATAAAACTTTTTTTGCTAATAAATTTAAGCTGATACGGCTTTCATTCTATATACTAAGTAAATATGTTTGGTTTACTGGTATCACCTAGTTCTCAGTGTAGGTCACCAATGAACCAGTTCGCCTTATTTTATTATTGATTCAAAAATAGGGAGATCTTTCGCTATATTTCATATTGCTCCTGCTGTGACAAAATTCATAATTGCTGAACTGTACAATTACCGAAAATTTCTGGATTCTAAAAACAGATTAACTTATGCATGAATATTTATAAAATATATTTTTTACTGTGAACTATTAGGGTTGTTGTTAGGTTAGGTGTCATTTAAATGTCAAATGTCAGTAAATATGTTTATATGTATGAACGAGACGACATTAGTTCAGTTGGCGCCATGATCACTTATTTAGTAACGAGCTTGTGCGACAACTATGGAACCACAAATTTTAAATCTAGTTTGCGTACTTCATCTGAGGGAGCGTTCTTTCGAAGTAGTTTGTTCGCGAACTACACAAGACTACAATTGAATACTTTATGAAATACAGAGGACTTACATTGTGCATAAAGCTGGCTGAAGACTTTGTTCCTTTTATCTTTATATATTATTATAATATAAACTTACTGTATACCGAAGTACGAATGATATAATTACCTGAAATAATCGTTCAACCTTTTCCCTTACAGCTTCATCATCTATCATAGGGTCGACAATTTTGCCCATCAGGTCATATATAGCAGTTACAATTTCGGTCATTTCTTCTTTAGTAATGTAGCCGTCGCCATTTATATCGTAGAGAGAGAACGTCCATCGCAATTTCTCTTCTATTGTTCCTCGCGATAGTACTGAGAGACCAGTAACAAATTCCTTAAAAAAATATTCAAAATGTACTTTATGTACAGGTTTACATAACTTATTAAATTACAAAAACAGTTTATTCTCATATTTCTAGTATTACTACTAGTATTTTTTTTAATTTTCCTATATGTAAACTGACAACTATTGTGTCCTTCTTTCCAGGCCATTGTGGTGCAGTGTGTCAGATTCCTATTGTTATAGCGATGGTTGTGGGTTTGACGCCTAAACGGTGGAATGCTCTGGTAGGATAAAACGCGGCGTCGAGTTCCGCCGCTCAGACTTAATGTCTTAAGTAAATTCTCTCGGACAACGTAGTGTCTTGACATTAGATCAAGATCCTGTTTTCATAGCTTCTCGCTTTTAGTGTATCGGGTTCATTACATAACTATTAAATTAACAAAAATTACAAATTAAATAGCTAAAACGGTTACATGGGTTAAACAGTTTTTTTGTCGGATAGCAGGGTGGCAGAGAGAACCTAGTGTCAAGGCACTTCGTCCTCCATTTTTCGCCTGAATCTGAGACATTGCGTGTTGAGCGGCGGACCTAAACCACGTCCTGTCTTACAACAGCAGAGAACTGAAAATCTAATCATTCTCCCGAGTGGTAATCGAATCCACAACCCTCGCGTATACAGTCAGACGCTGTCACATTGTCATGGCTTCAGAAAATTAAATTGTTAATATTATGTTACTGACCTCAAAACTAAGCAAACCACTTCGGTCTTGGTCCAAAGTGTTAAAAACATAGTGAGCATATTGTGCAGTATTGGCTGAAATAAAAAAATAGAATTATAAGAAAATTTTATATATAAAAAATATATATAATTTATGAATATACTACCAATTAATTTAACTTAATATTTCTTTCTTTAAAGTTTTGGTCCATGTAATGTTAACATGAAATGAAACATTTTAAAATGACTATGAACAACATGGGTAAGCTATAAATAAAATATGAATTAATATGACGTCATAACTGAGTGAGTCATATATCTTTAAAGACAAATACTATTCATAATAGAAAATTATTATGAAGTGAAGGGTATAAACAAATAATACACAAAAATGAATACATTTACTTTATTTCTGTTAGGTACATCATTATAGATTTGACATTTGGAATGGACACAAGTCCAATAAATTACCATAAAGTTGACCCACGCACATGAAAATGTTGTATGTGCTACAGCATTTAAAATACTGGCTGTTTCTAAGCTTGCCAACTAAAAATTATCACAATGGAATAATTGAAGTCACCTAGAACATTTGGTTTGTCTTATCCTCTTAATTATTAAGAAATTTCCAAGATACAAAAAATTTTTACAGATACAAATGTTGGTATTAAAATTAACTTAATTAATGTTTTTGAGATGGGCCACAATGCAGTGGTTTCCCGGACAGTTCCTTAAGTCAAATTTACACTAAAGCCCCTCCAGTTTGTTGTTGATACACTTCTATTGTGTCACCTTCTTCCATTTCCAAAGACGTTGGTGTGTCATTTTCATTAATAGGTTGACCATCAAATCTGAATCGTACAACTTGCATTGATAGACCCTGAAAGGTATAAATAAGTATCATCATATTAATAATAAATATTATGTAAAAAAAGCAGATTTAAAATGTCAACAATGAATATTCTTGTATTTAACAATATAATTAAATAATATGAAAGTATGTAGTCATATATAGAAAGAAAGTGTTTCTTAATAATCATATTATTGAAAATGATAAGTTTCGAAATGTAAGTTTATTTAACGGTCGAAAATTGTGATGAAATATATAATAATAATGAAGATACTCTCGAAACAACTATAAATAACTTTATAAAATAACAATTAATAAGATGAAAAGAGATATTGTTAATAGTGAAAGATATTTTGTTTCTGGCCTTAATAGCAAAGTATTGTTAGTCATTTTTACAATATATAAATATTGGTTGTATATTTACGTTAAAACTATATAATTAGCAAAGTGAGACCATAAATAAAAAAAATACTTTAGCTTGATTCCTGTAACACTAAAATGGTTCTCAAAAAGGCCGGTATGTCGTTAAGCAAAAAAATATTGCGCTCACAAACGAAACGATCAGTTTAGAAGCTATTTGAGTTGTAGTGCTCAATATAAAGCAGATACAGAATATGAATAATTTATATTAGATAAAGGTACTGACCGCTCTATCACAGTAAGCATTCATCAATTTTCTGAGTGGTGTGTGTTTCTTTATTTTAAATTGGACAATAGCATTATCTTGTCCTAAAACTTTAAGGTTGATGTGTTCGCTTTCACCCTGAAAATAAGTTTAAATATACGGTACTTATGAAAGAAAAACACTTAAACACAAATTCAACGGTACACAATATAACCACATTGCACTAAGAGCGCCATATCTATATTTCAAGATTAGCGGCTCATTTACAATTAAAAGTACGCAAAATATAGTACCTTTTTTTCATCTGCCATTTTAGGATTATAAAAATATTGATTCCTATGGACACAACTAAAAATAGTTCAGCTGAAATTTACAAAGAATCACACAAACTACACTGTGACAGATTTGTGATCCGATGGCGTGGTAATGGCGTCTAGTCGAGTGGCTTGGAGGAAACAGTCAATGCTACCAACATATGCGCACTGCGGAGCGGTTGGCGCGCATCTGCGCATAAGTTTCTTTATTATAGGTTTATTAAATTCATAGTCCTCTATTTATTATTATTTTTAATATTATTAATGAATTTACTAATATCTTAGTTAGCATAATTAAAATAAGCGCATATTTCCGCTATAAGTGTCTTTTATGTCAATATAAATAATGCTTATGATTGAAAATACTTATTATAAAATGTAAGTATGTAAAAAAAGATGAAAAATAATATAAGTACTCAATACCAATAAAAATGTTATCTAGTTAATTAAAAATTAAAACAGAAAATTATTGACTTCCTAGCTGTTTTATAGGTACCAACATTACATTCAAATACTGAGCCGAAACTAGGGTTGTCACTTATCAGAAAGTGATCACGGAAACCGCTAGTGTTGTACAAATCAGTTTTATAATGTATAGTTTAAGTCTATATAAGTTAAAAAAATATTGCGTTTAATATTACATGAGATGTACAAAACAAAGTTTAAAACACACTAGATAGTAGTTATTTTTATGTATTCTATTATACATTTTTTACAAAAAGAAATCCTTTTTGATATATAATTTACAAAAAAATGCATAATAGTTTAATAGACACATTCGTAATTAAAGCTTACTTTATACATATTTGCGTAATTTATATCTGACATTTTGGGCTATTTGTGTAGTATGAAAATGTTTTACACAATCGAATTTCCAAAAAAAATACTTAATTGAACATATTCATAATTTATACAAATGTTATTATAGATTTTATTTAAAAACTATCGCGTATATGTTGTTGTTTCTTTTGATTACTTAATAAACACTTGCACCTGGTGTATATCGTAAGAGGAATATACTACATTAATAATGGTCGCACTAAAATAAAATAAATAAATTTTTGTTTGTAAATGTAATTAGCTGATGGTCAAATTATATTATATGTGGTAGTAAAATAATAAACTAGAACATTGTTTTCAAATACAGTCAATGGTCTATATTAGGTACCCAAAGGTACGACTGAAGTTAAAAACATCTGGAAAACATTAACATTTGTAATGCGAATTAAGGCTCGTAAAACCTGAACGTGCTTTGTGAAAATGTAATAAAAGTGCCTATCCTTAAATAAAAAGGATATTTTTTATTCTATACGGCCACCTGGTATTATATTTACTATTGTTAAATAACGTTTAGAAATTATGTCTCATTCGTGATGATTAACGCAATTTTATTAAACATTTTTTCAACGTATACATAACGTAGTGCCGAGAAACTATTTTTTCCACTTCCCGCACAATTTTTAGCGCGCGCGTATTGACTAGTAAGAGCCAAAGCCGTTAAATATTATTAGTTATATCATCGAGTCGGGATCGCACTGATTTAATACAAGTATCCTATTATATTTCGATTATAACATATAAAATTAATTTTTCCCTAGGAACCTATATACCAAAGTTTATATACTATTTCTTTTTAAACCTATATACGCCCTCTACGCTCAATAGTTACGGCTGTGCGTAGTCTGTCAGTCCATCTGAAACTGAAGTATTTCATTCTTAAGACTTCACTACATTCTTCTGTAAGAATATAGATATATAAAAGTATCAGAAAATACTGAATTAATGATTACGTCGCTAATATTAAAGGTGTGTAAGTCAGTTTATCTCACAACGCGGCGTTGATTTCTTATTAAATGTGTATATAGTAAAAAACATGGAAATGTGTTCTCTCTAAAGATGTAAATGAAATTCAAATTTAACTATTCACCATAAAGTTCAACTGAAATCAATTTTGTAAGTAGTTACTTAAAGAATTTAGGTCAAAGTGGCGCAGCGGTACAGCAGGATTGCGCGTTCGTTATAATTGTAGGTTCGTTCCCCAATCGGAGGAATGGTTATATTAAAATTATTTTAATTTCAATGTTCTGGTAAGAGAAACCGCGACGTTGATCTCCGCTACTCAACACGCATCGTCTCAAATTCGGGCGGAAAGCGGAGAACGGTGTGTCACACTACTTTCACTCTGTCTACTCTGCTATGCATACTAAGGCTAAAGCTAAAAAAATCTTAGCAAAAACAGAGCTATATGTAAATTAACCTTTGCAAGTATAACGTATAGCCTATAGGCAATGATTGTCACTTGCTGGGGTTAACAACGGCCCATACGTTAGGATGTAAATTTGTATGTTGCCGATAACAGCCAGTTTCGAATTATCACCTTCGTCCCTCGCATATTTCGCTCGAATTGAATTGGCTACGTGATTTCATTTTCGGTAACTTCAAACACAAAGGTAAGCGAATGGTCTTTTTTTAATATAAAAAGCATTTTATATGATTTGTAACTTCTATTAAAGATATACATATTTATTAGTTAGGCATATTTTATGTGAAGATAACATATGTTTTCGTTGAAAGATAAAAAAATATTATTTAAACTGAAAGTAAGTATTAATTTAATATGATTTTTAGCTCTGTTTTATAGTATATTTAAATAGTTTCTTGTAGTACACCTAGTTATATCGTGTGTTTTAAATAGAAATAAAAGTTTGTTTATTGATCTAATGTAGGTATATGCACATTTACCTAACATGTGTTGTAAGTTAAATTGCATTCGTATATAAATCATATTCATGCATTTGTCGAAAATACTATAAAACATTTTAAGTTTAGTTTGTTATGCAGCTTCACGCTTTTACCTATAGCAGGCTAGTCAGACAGAACTGAGTGTCAAGACACTCCTTTCTTTACTTTCCGCCAGAGAGGAATGAAAATATTTTTAATATAATCCTCCGAGTGGGATCGAACCCACAACCAATCGCACTTAGAGTGAGACGAAGACCTCATATAATTTCATTTATATCCTCATATAATTTTATTGATAGTATTTATACAATATTTATTTGTAGTAAGTTCTAGTTTCAGCTACGTAATCGTATATTTTTAAATATTTTATATGGCGTACAATAGAAAGACGATTCAAAAATATTTTCGTCAAATATTCGACTTACCCGAAAGCACTGAGTTGTAAATTTTAAAGAAAGGCTGTGATATCGCAAACCGCATTTTCAGTAAAGCGGGTGTAACAGCCACTTGAGTACTGCTTGAAAGTCACTCGCGTAGTTTCAGCACTTTATGAAATGCATTTTTCGTAAGACTTACATTGGGGATATTCTTTCAACAAGGACAAAATATGCTAATATTTTACAAACAGTAAATTTCTCAAGCGCAATTTCATTTATTTAAGAAAATAAAATTTCGTTTCGTATTTATTAGGTAAGACTTGATTTACAGAGCCGTAAAAACATTGATTATAATTAAATTAAATAAAAATTTTGCAATTCATGTGAAAGCTGCAGCAAATACTTCGTTAACATCTCTTCATCGAATATTCTTCATGACTATTCATAACTTTGACTAATTCCATTTTTTGGTTAAATATTAAATCGCTTCTTGTTCCTATGAATTGTAAAGGCAAGTAATTAGTTTAAAAATAAATTTATTTCAAAATGCCAACATTTTAGTATGCTCAATTGTAATAGGACTTGTAGAATATAATTAAGATTGTGTAAAGTTTTAATATTTTCTGTAAATTATATGAGGCAAGGACATCATTTATTGAATGGTAAAGTTGTTATCTATGTAACCGTTGTTTCTTAGTAAATAATATACGCAATAATTTGGAACGGAGAATAAGATGGAGTAGGAGGCTACATAGGTATGTTAAAAATATGTTATTTAAGTATTCTTTATATATATAAATAGAAAAGAAAATTATAAAACGCATATATTTTTAAATATATAGGCACAGGATAGCCGGTAAAATTGAAGTATCATTGAAAATTAAGCCAGTAAAGTATTAATTAATTAAATTAATTAACACTGGAATATTCACGTGGGAAATTTACAAGCGACCCGGATGGACGATGCAGGGCGCCCACACCCAACACTCAACCTGATAGGCTTGGCTTACATTACAGTGATGCGTTGTTCGTGTCTACCGTGAATTATGTACACATTTTCAATATTTTTACATTGTTTATTTTGACCAGATTTCAAGCAAGCAAACAAATCTTCATGATTTTAAACTGAGCTAGCTATTTGAAAAGCTGTGTCAAATAAGGCTATTTTTAGACGAGCACAAGTAAAGTGTACTAATTTTTGTTGTGGAAATAAGGTGTCGGTTTTAATTACAAGTTAAGCATAAAAAAAGTCACTTACCTTATTGAGCGCCTCGTTGAAGTACGAAGAATTGTATAGGGTAAATAAAACCAATTGTTTAAGTTTTTTGTTTTATTTATTTATATACTTAATTAATTAAATAATAAACTTTATCTATATGTGTATATAAAAAGCGATACATACTTACGGACAGAGAAGTTGTCAAGATATTAACTTTGATAACTTCTTCTATTTTATCTTTGTAATTTGTTAAATTTTATCACAATCAAATACGTATCTATATAAGTTTATCAGTTCCTTACTTTTTGACTTTCCTATATATATATATATATATATATATATATATTTCTATATATATATGTAGTTTCACGTTTTTTTTCTCAAATAACAGTCAAAGAGAATCTAGTGGCGCATTATGACAGCGTATACTCGATGGTTGTGGCTTCGATTTGTAATCAGGGAAATTATTTATTTAACATTATATTAATTTCGCCACTCTAGGTACAATACAAAGCGCGGCGTTGAATTCCGCCACTCAACACGCAATGTTTCGGAATTCGGGAGAAAAGTGGAAAACGGAGATGAACTTAATTTAATAAAATGATGTATACTATAAAGTTAAAAGAAAGAAAAACAAATATACAACTTTCTTATAACTATTTAAAGTAATAAAAAATCCATTGTTATTTTATTACTTCATATATTAAAGAATATTATCTTATTGTCGCGTTATATCTTTGTATCAACCGTTTATATGTATAACTAAATAAAAACCATTATTTACTTTGTAAAAAGAATGTAAAAAATAAACTTACCTCCTTGAGGGAAGAACTGGGAATAAATAAGTTTGAAGGTTTCCTCCCTCACCACTCCAGTCGGACATTCTGCTTTGAAGCCGCGGTAAAGCCTTTTCAATTCTGGTTCAGTGAACCGCGTGGCTCTACGCAACGCTGCTATAGAGTCTGGCCGGTACCGCGGCAATTGCTCACCCAACTCCTCGAACTCTGAATCTGCAGTAGTAAGATATTGGAGACTGATTACTCATTACTAAACATATTAAATAGAACCTGTAGTCTGAACAGGAGAACTTATATTGATGTAGGTACATATCAAACGGATAATCTATGCTTGAACGGTAGTTATAGATCTAAGATGCGTCGTTGTTAAGCTGCTTAGCTTGCATTAAAATTTTGTTTTAAATTTCAATAATAACAATAGTTAATTATAGAACATAATTAACACTGAAGCCATAATGGCGCAGTGTGACAACGTTGACTTTAAACGATTACATTTAAATTATTCTCATTTCTCAAGACAAAACCAGGCGTTGAGTTTCACTGCTCAAAACACAATGTTGCAAATTTGGGCGGAAGGTGGAGAATAGAGTATAAGGTTTTATCTGCCGAATAAAGCCTGGTGTTGATTTAAAAATCATATAAAATAAAGAATAAAGCTTAAGGGATGAATATTACCATATCGATTATACCATTGTCATAAACGTTGCGACCGCGGCAAACAAGAACAAAGCTGCGAAAGCTACTCACGTAAAAGCACTTTGATCTTTCCGCTTCAAGTGAGTGAATAAACTCGAATAAAGCACTCACATAGTGAGTCGATATAGTAATAACCGTTTTACGTGTCCATTATCTTTACAATACATTAGTCGAAATGGAAATGAATAAATCCACTAAGGTTAATATTATCGTTTATACGCTTAGAAAAATTACATTATTTCATTTAACATGAATACTCTCGAGTAAGCTTCTTATGTAGTCATTTCATGGATACTTAACTGTTATAAGTATCAACTAATATCTAATGGGGATCGTGCTGGAACTTAGTAGGGCAAGTAGGGTTAAACGCTATTAGTAGCTATGCATTGTGGAAGTGCCTACGCCGGAAAGTGGACGAGATGAAAGCTTTTCTTGTATCCTATTGGAGTTTCGTACTTTATTGACGAAGGATGAGATTTGCTGACAATAGAAATTGAACAATGAGGTCGACCTTAGTTTATAGCAATACTAATATACATTAACAGAATAGCTATAAGGTTGTAATTTTCTAAATTTATCGATATTTTCTACAGTTATCTATAAAATATTACATTCAGGCAATTTATTATATATAATTTTTAAAACTCTTGTTTATAGTCTATTTGTATAAAAAGTAACTAAAATTATAATAAAATTGCGTAGGTATATTAAAGGAAAACAAAGCAGAATTCGAAACCCGCATTTCTTGGATACCTTTCAAGTGCACTAGCTAATTTAGCTTAATTAGTAAAATTATTTGATTAGATATAATCAAATCTCCGAAAGGCCTTGACTGTAAACGTTATTGGGTATAGGCTCTGGTAAGACAATTGGACGTAAAGCTGAAATGGGTAAAATCTATGATTTTTTCAAAGAAGAGTGAATTCAAATCCTGCTGCTGCAGTAACAACGCTTATGGAGATTAAATATGTAAATAATAAAATAAAACCATCTACTTGATTAAACACTTTCTTATAGATATTAATATTTGAAAAGGTGCTAGGTTCACAATTAAAGGAATAGGAAACGTCAGGGTTACTTCAAAGTAACTAACAAAGTAATTTTGAACTTAAACTTTTCATATTACTTAAGAGCGAACTCAGACGACAAAGGTTTCTACGTAATAGCTTTCTATGCAACCTTTTTATATTTTGTTCCTTCAATATTTATTGGTATATAAAAACGTATTTTTCAAACTCTCCGCCCGAATTCGAGTGTCTGAACTCAACGCCGCGATTTGTTTTAGGTACCAGAGCTGATAATTGAAAATATTTTATGGGCTCTCGCTATTGTTACTGAGATATTGCTATTGTTCTCACTTGTTTCAAATATTTTTATTACCCTGGTCTGATTATACAGAGTGAGTCGTATTCTGACAAATTGACTGCAATATTGATGCAAGGGTGTTCTATATTCGTTCTGCTAATTCCAAAATAAGAAGGGGGTATAAACATATTAATGCGACATAGTAAAGTGAAAGCTTTTAAAAAGTTATATATAAGATTTTAGATTAGAATTTGAGAAAAAAATTAAAATTCAGTTATTAATCTTAACATGCGATTTTATTATTTATTCTACTTTTTACTACCATATAGTAAAAGTCTTAGAACAATAAAAAATACATTTACTTTAGCGCGCTGGCTAGATTAACATTTAGTCGTTTTATTAATTACTGGCTGCGCTCGGTTAAACGTTTTTGCCGGAGATGATTGCTTTGCACTGGCTGCTTGTGACATTGAATAGTAGTAGTTTCTTAAGACATTAGGTTTTACACAATGTATTTAAAATCTGGCGTAAATTAAAAGGTGTAGGTAATGAGCGTAGTATAATAAAAGACCATCAGTTACTTTCGTATAAACTTATTTTGTATATTGTTATCTTTTAAGGATTAATATGGAAAGTGGAGAACAGAGTGTCTTGATACTGTGCCTACCCTGTGAAACTCAGCCCAGTGAAGCTGTAACCTAAGTCCCTCACACTTTCCTCACTTAAACCTATTTTTATATACATATAAAATATGCGCACAATATGCCTGTGTTGGATATCGCCATAAGTACACCTCATAGGATACAAGACACAATCGCCCGGTCCGTCCAACAACCGTCTGGTGTTAACTGTCAGAGTGACAGTTACCACCACCATTCACACGAACCAATACACTACAATATGTAATGTGTAAAATTAAAATATTATAATAGAAATAAATAAATAAATATTATAATAGAAAATGTTTTTCTTTGCAGACGGTAAATAAAGCTGTAATGAAGCAGCGCTTATCTAAGGTTCAAACCACTACTCGTTCTGTTTTAGATCCTAAGGGAAGCATTTATGATAACACAGTATACTACGTTTTTAGGTATAACAAAAATATTATATCTAAAGAGTATTCTGTGATTTTAAATTTAAAGACATATTTTTGATTATCTAAAAAGATGTAAGTACATTCTTTTAGATAATCAAAAATCAAATCAAAAATTTAAAATAAAAGTTTTGCAATTTAAATTGCGGTTTGTCAAAAAATAGGAATACATAATGAAATAAACTTTAATGCAATTTTGATCTACGATATTCTGCTTGACGAAGTAGGTTTTCTTAAGAAATATTTTCTCATATTCTTTATATTCAATTTAATCTCTTTAAATAGAATAAGTTGTTAGTAAGAACTAAGCTGTGTGGTTCTCCTTAGGAATAATTTGTGGGAATAAGTCCCATGATGTTTTTTTAAATATGTTATCATACAAGAATAATTCGCAATATAAGTTTTAATCATAAAAAAACCCCACTCAGGGGAATTATTATATTTCAATTATTTTCATTTCTCCGCTCTCGTAACCGAGACAAAGCGCAGCTTTGAGTTTCGCCACTCAACAACTTGACTTGACGCTATGCGGGAAAAAGCGCGAAGCTGGGTTTAATCATAATTTATGATTATTATTATTAGAGAATTATTTGTTTTAGCTTACTCTATATAACTAGCGACCTTTTGCGGCTTCGCTTGCGTAAACTATCTACACGATAACTATCTATTTTGTTTTTTTTATCCATTCGCGTTCTAACTTAAATCACAAACTTTGCTTAAATTTATGATTTAAATTGTCGTAACCTTTTTGCTTATGAACCGATTGATATAACATAATTATACTAAATATTAAAGAAAGTTTACTAAAATACAATAGTCAAAACTTAACTTAAAGGCTTAACTACCGCTTCGGTAACATTTAAAATAGTTAAGCTGTTTCTGATATTAGCGTGCTTAAAAGCACAAACAGAAGAGAAAATTAAAAGTCATTGGTTTAGGTTCTATTACATTGATAAGTACCAAGATAAGCATCCAACCGGCCTAGTGTTTGTGTCAAGAGTTTTATTAAATTATATTATTTTATAACATTTAAATAACAATAAAGTAATAAAAAGTCTCCGTCGCGACAAATTGTTGACGATTGAAAAAAAACAATTATTTTATTATTAAGTTATTTCATTATAATTATATATATATATATATATATATATATAATAGTAATTTAATTGCTTTAAAAGGCGATCTGCTCCTTAATGTTTATATAGAAACGACTAATTGCTGATTCTGTATTTTACTTGAATTCTGTTTTCTAAATAATTAAGCTGATAAGGTAAAATTTATTGCTTTCTCGAGGGAAGAACACCACCTGCTTAATGACACCACGACGAGGCACAAAATTAAAATTGTTCGCGGAGTTTCCGGACGTTGTTCCGAATTGTCATTGGCAAATTAACGCGGGAACGAGGAAAAAGCAACTGCCAATTGTTTCTATAATATATTTCCATAAAAGATTTTAACAATACATTTATAACATTATAAAGTTATTAAAATACTGACACTCGTTTAACAAACTAATAATAATATGTGACGATTTTATTATCTCTCAAAACTTCGTAAATTATTGTTTTTTAGTTATTTACTTTTATAATATATAAAAAAAATATATATTTGGTAACTAACTGCTCCGTCAAGGAATCATGATAACAGTATATAAATACAGATAAAATAATAAGTACATCCAAGTATATTTGAAGGTCTTAAAATACACACAATAAAATAAAACGTTACACGCAATGATTTCAAAGAAAATTTAAGAGAAGAGTATTAAGCTGTACTGTATCTTTAAGGATATTAACTGTATTTCGATAAGTGTTTAGCACTTTCCTTTAGGAATAATTATTTGCGTTTAAAAGTGGATCATTTGAACAAAGGTAAATTGGAATTAAGGTACGGGCTGTCTAAAGCAAGACATTAAAATTAGGTAAAACGCTGTCGGGCATTACCATGATTAGAATATTAAATGAGTGTACTCGGGACACTCCGATTTCAAATTGGGTACTTTCTCACATTTCAGTAAATATATAAACGCTGTATATTATGTGATTTGTCTAAAGAATGTATTGAATTGAAGCATGTTAACAGTGGAGATAAAAAAATGTACATTTAAATCAGATTTTTTCAAAACTTAACATTAAAAGGTGAGGGTTCGATTCTAACTTGGGGGAACGATTATATCTAAAATATTTTTAATACACCGTTCTGGTGGCAAGACTGGAAGAAGGTGGTCTCGGATTTGTGTCAAAAGTGGAGAACGGAGTGTCTTGACACTAAGTTCTCTCTATACACCCTGCTATGCGAGAAAAAGCGCGGAGCTATTAAAAGAAACTTAGTGTCAAGACACTAAGTTCTCTCTATACACCCTGCTATGCGGGAAAAAGCGCGAAGCTATTAAAAGAAACTCATATACGTATATATAATAAAATCATAAACTTTATTTTGATAATGAAGATTCAAGACTCTAAGGGAATACGAGCTTGTCTTGTATAATTTACTATAGATGAATTAAAGAAAAGACGCTAAATGAAAAGTACAAAAAAATTTTTAAACTACCGAATAGAACTTTTTTCTTTTATTTTTATATATGTAAATTCTACTTTTATTTATTATTAAAGATACGGTCAGTTATTTATTAATTTCATTACATAAGAAAAATCTAATTAGAAATTACAAAGCTCATCATTATTATACGCGTACTGTTGGTATGATATATGATTTATACTATTAGAGAAAGTGATATGATTTATACTATTAGTATTTATTATTTGACAACAGTTTAGTTTGGTTTGTCACGTTCGTACGAGGCTGAGAGCACCTAGTGTCAAGGCACTCCGATTTCCGTCTAGTTTTGAATCCTAACGCCGGCAAATATGGTTGGCCTAAATAAAATTTAAATATAAAAACAAAAATTTTCAATTTCTCCTGTTTATGTACTAGTTAGAAATTATCTCCTCAAGAAACGCTCCTGCTAAATTAGAACTACATCTTCATTTGAGTTCTGAAACATACAACACTACACATTCATAAACAATAATATAAGGCCAAGGTCAAAATCCAATTGGTCATTTATTTTTATCTGTTTATTATTTTCTGTTCAACTTTACATATGGACACAAAAATATATATATAAAGAAATAAATAAATATTTAATAACGTCATAAACGCCAAAGAGACACTTTAAGTGCATATATATTTTTAATATTTTGTGTTGTAGATATCATGGCGGCTTCCAACTGGAACCGGCACGTTCGTAGCCAGTGCGTAGCGTCTCATGAATATCAAACCGTGCGTTTGACACTGTGGTAGTGCGCCCGACTAACTGATTTACGAGTCACGAATATAAGAGTCTTTCAATCATAACAAAAACAATATATTAATATATATCTAATAATATATACATTTTAAATAAATAAATGATTATAATAATTATAGAGGTATAATTTCTTGATACGACCATAGTAAAACTTTTTTAACATTTTTTTTTATTAATTTGTGTGCCAGAAGGATATTTGTAATAAGCTTAATATATATATATATATATATATATATATATATATATATATATGGCGTTTGTACAAGATTTTCTCACATAGCAGGGCGAGAAACGGAGCGGAGAAACGAAAACAAATTAAATATAAACATTCCTGGAATCGCCCAACAACTATCGCGTATACAGTCACACACTGTCACACTGTGCCACGATAGCCACTACAATGTCATGTCTATGTCCGGATAATTATTAATTATATTCTGGTGCATAGAGTATGCCACGTATATGCTATAACGATACTATACACAAATATACGTGGATACAATTAGGTTTAATATTAAAAAAAAAATACAAAAATAATTAATATTTATATTTCTGTAAAATGTAATGCTGGCCGGATGAGTGGTTGTTTAATGTAATTTAAAAAAAAGAAGGTTTGGCAGGAGCGTGAGCCGAGAAATCGTTGAAAATATATTCACAAAATATAAATTTAACTACTTTATAATAATATAAACTAATAGAGGTAAGTGTACAGTTAATTAGTAAATTTAATATTTAAAGTGCACGGGAAATTAAATATAATAATTACTTTAGGGATACTCGTGGTTAGTAAGGGGATTTTATCAATTATAAAGAATTTATTGGTTAGTGAGTTCTCAATACATTTTTTATATTAAAATATTAATAGCCAAAGTCTAATAATAAAATTATTAATAGTTAAATAATAAAAAAAATATTAATTCCAAAAATGTTTAGAATATTTGTCCTATGAGATATGTAAAAGTGTCAATACAAATGAATTAAAACGTCTGCCGCTATCTTTGAATAGTGTCGTTGTATGAACTATATACTCGTATGTGAAATACGATAGGTTCTGTGTTAGATGAGCTTATAGTTTACGGATAACCGATGTCAGTGACACGACCCAAAATTGCTTAGCATCAGTGAGGCTCATATGTTTGGCTTAAGTGAACCGCTTTAAATCGTGTTTGATTGACTCTCGCGCTGCGTAAGCGATACACGTAAGGCATCGAACATTGGTATAACCTGTAACACGCGACTATCGGAGTTCGAGCTTATAGCTTACTAATAACTGATGTCGTTGGTACGACTCAACATTGCTTGGTGTCACTGTGGCTGATAAATTAGACTTATATGAACTGACATGGCAATGGTAACGATGTGAACCATGCTGTTTTGCGTTTCGAAAGCGATATTTGTATGGCGTTGGACAAAGATATAATTTGTGAACGCGACTGTCGGAACTCAGTGAGCCTAAATTACCATTACTGATAACTGGTATCGAAGACATATGACTGAGTCAAAGTCAAAGTCAAATATTTTTATTTAAAATAAGAAGTTACATGCTTCATTTTTTGATAGTCAAACAATTTACCAACGGTTCACTAAAGTGAATGCCTGTAGACCTGAGAAGAACCGGCGCAAGAAACTCAGCGGGACTTCTATTCCTTTTTTTTGCCAATACAATAATTTACAAATTTATTAGTGACAATGATAATGATACCTTTGAAATAGACTAGAGCAAGCATTTCATTCTCAATCAAACAGTTTATATACACTGAAATGTCAGTTTATATACACTCAATTGTCAAATATTACGCTACTCGTGTGTTGTACGTTTATCGACTGTTGAGGTACAACTACCTCGTCGAACTGATATGCGCACCAGCGACGTATATTGATCTCTCAAATGAATTAACTTCACAAGTCACATATTTAATATAATTTTAACATTATTAACAAAATTCACAGATTACCTATACACAATTGTTTTGATTCATACGTCGTTTGCTAAGGCATTTTAAGTATCATATACGTTGACCGTTCCGTTGCGAAGTGTTTAATGCTATTCGATACAGTCAGGTCGGGATTCACGGCAAGTGGCGGCCGCTAGGTTTTTTTTTTATTATAAGGACAGTTATAACTTGGAGAATGAAGATGACCCGCCTAGGGCTTTTTTCAGACGAACTCTTGGATATAAATTTTATTGGATGTTTATTTTTGGTTTATGATATTTTTAAATGTTACAATCGTGTCTAATGATGATGAATACGTAATGGAGTCCAATACATTCTGATGGCTGATTTGTGAAGTATTATAAATTTGTCTAAGTTAATATTATATAGAAAATAAATAATTATTGCAACCACTCCATTTTCAAAAGCAAATGCTGACGTAGTATAAAATATTAAGTTTATATGACGAACGACACTGACTGACATTTATTTGACATCATTCCCGTTTGCGTATTACGCATCAACGGGCCTATTAGTTACTAATTACTTATATAAATGATCACAAAACTATACAGAAACAGATCTCATATATACATATTATAATTTTGGGTAATTCACTTCTAAACGCGCTTTCTATATTTAGTTATACGTTACAATTTTTGTGAGAATTTTCAAACAAATTGTTCATGTTGAAAACTATTAAAACATTTTTAAATGAGACATTATAAAAGATAATACAATTTTGTTTTATAATGGAGTGGTCAAGATCTTACAAAGGATCCAGTTTTCAAGGAACCTCGCTAAAAGCGGTTAAAGTTTTATTATAAAGTTATGCTATTTATATTGGAGTTGGAAAACTGGAGGTTGTGTTCTTGCAAATTTTTAAGCAAGGCACTTTATAAAGTAAATATTGTTATTAATGATTTCTTTGGACGTTATAATATGAAAATATTATAATTTTTGTATAAGAATTTCTTTGACACAATATTTCTCTGTAAGAAACACTTACAAGCCGCCCTGTGTTACCTATCTACATTAGAATACTTATAACAACAACGTGTTTAGATTTGCCAAATGAAACGGTATATGAAAACGAGAAGTGGCAAGAGAAAACGGAAATTTCACCAAGTTTTTTATAAGTTTTAGCTTGAAGTTATTAAATTGTTTCAGAATAAATTGCATCTAGTCGTAAAATGATTAAAAGGATCTACTATTCGTCGACTACGTCATTTGTCACCGTCAAGCGCTTTAAAGCAATACAAAAATGGTATCCTCTTGATCCATAAATAAATCTAAGCGGATTTTTCCTGTCGTATTTATAATAAAATATGCCTTTACTTGCCTCGACTTAACGGCTCACTGCGAAGGAATTTCAACTTTGTAAAATACAGTATAACATTGACATACAGCTGTTTATTTTGCCGGTAAACTTTTACAATTCGAACAATCTTGACGCTAAGTTCGAAGAGTAATATCGTAAGGTAAGTCGAAGGAAGGGTATTGGTAGCTTTGAAAGTGCTTTCTGTTCTTTGGAAGGGAAACACGAGCGATTGGATCTACTTTAGTACAATACACATACTATGCTACGATTTTCGGAACTTTGTACACGCTCGTATTAACATATATTTTATCTGTTATATATAAAATATACATGTGTTGGACATAGATGTTTATAAAGAAGTATGATGATAAATATGCATATGTCGTTGTTATATCGTAGATTTGACGATTTCATGAAATGGACGCACTTCATGAAACGACCAACTAAATTTGAGCATATCTCGTCGATAATATTTGTACCATAGAATCTTCAACGTTCGACGGTTTCGTTATCGACGTTTGGCGATAACGTAAAATAAGGTCTGTCTGTCTTTTGTAATATATTTAATATAAATCCAGAATTGTGCATAGTAAAAATACATTATTATATATAACTACACTTCCACCTCTAGAGAATCAATTAAGTAAAACATGTTTAAACTAAGCAAAATATGTTATACTGTGATATTGATTTATTTATAAAATAATATGGTAAAATTATTTTTTAAATTTTTTTTTTCTTTTCTTAAGACTTAGGCTTATCTTACCAAGATGGCTGTGGGTTCGATGGCATGAAAATAATTATTCCCTCGAGAGGAGAATTGTATGCTATTTTTTTTAATCAGCCCGCTCTGTTGATATAAAGCGTGGGCATTTAGTTTTGCTAAATCACGCAATGTTTAAAATACGGACGGAAGGTACAGAGTGTCTTGGCGTAGGGTTTTCTCTGCCTACCCTGCAATGCGGGAAAATTGTGAATCGTGTCTATTTCTTTTCTACTTCCAATATTATACCTACGTTTATTTCAAGAAAAAAAATATTATTAATAATCTAATACATTATAAATTCACGCATATACTTTTGTTACCTAAAAAAGGCATAGTCCATAAAAATAAAATATATTTTCGTACAAATTTGTTTTATACATTGTTGAAATCAAAATAATGAGTTATATGGTTGTGACTTAGAAGTACGCACGAACGTATGAATTGGAAGTACGCAAATTATGCGGACGGAGGAGTATGAAAGTTTAGTATAAGTAAAGTTTATATGAAGAAACAGTGCGGAACGCCAATATTATTATATTTCTCATATTTATAAGGATAAATATATTGAATTAACAAAATAAACATTAGACACACAATTTACTATGAGTTTGTCGTATTATAATATATATTTCGCAAATTTTACGCGTTAACGGAAACTAGTTAAGAATTGAAATGCCAAAACATGGAATCACGAAAACCGAAGTCATTGAAGTTTAAAAATAATTAAAAAACATCCGAATGGTTTTTATTGTATGACCAACGGGGCGAATAAAAATATATGTACGTACATACATAAAATGGTATAACAGCCACAAACCTCTACCAGTGCTGCAGAGCCTCGAATTTTCTTTTTTACATAGTTTTAGCTTTTATTTTGATTTAGCGCAATGTGAGTAGAATAATAGCCGGACTAGTTTTATTTTTGCACCGAGTAAACAATTTATATAATTTCCAATTTAAAACATTCTTTTTGTAGAAAACAATGTAACCAAAGCTAAATGCGATACAGCTGTGAAAAATTGTTTTATTAAGCATATGTAATTAAAAAAATCATTATATATTTTATAAGAACACCAAATTTACTCTCCTATGGATAAGAACAAACTCTAAGCATATTTTATATATGATAATATAATATAGCGATTTGTATATGCTTTTAATTTACGGTTTTTAAAATATTTTAGTTTGGTTTGTTTTCAAAAATAATCTTTTACAATACATTTTAGTTTTTTAAAATATTGTTAATATTTTCGCGGGTAAACAAAATATTATTCCCTAATAATATGTATATAACACTAAAAACTTTCTTACACTTTCTTAAATATTTTTTTATTTTATCCATTAGATTTTTATATAAATTATAATTAACCGTGTTATAAATGTATTTATAATACTAGTTACTACTTTATACGAATCGCAGTCGCTTTATCGAAGTCGTTGTGGCGTAAATTAGAACTGACTGACTGCAAGCTGCAGAGAGTGAGAATAAGAAAACGCAATAATGATTTTTTTTGGGAAAATATAGAAAATTTCTACAAATATAATGTACACCCACAAAACTATACTTATACAGACAAAGCGTTTCAGCAATTCTTAGACTATTTGTGTCGTCCCAAAGCGAAAACGGTGTGAAGAACTATGACGTTATTGAACCCTTTTGAGGTGCGAAGAGGGAATTATTTCCTTTACGTGAGATATTGCTCTTGGATAACCGATCGCTTGACCTGTAATATATTTAAAATGTCCCGTTTATTTTTATTCCTTTTCAAAGCTCTCTTGGTAAACAGTTTGATGTTGATTAAAATATTGAAAGGCTTATTGTTATTTTTAATATCCTACTCAATTATATAAAAATGACTATGTATAAAGTAAAAATATAGGTAATTGGTACGAGTGAGCATATAAAATAGAAACAATTAAAAATAATCTCTATTTATTTTTATTATTATTGATAATAATAACTAAATGTACATTATTGAGACTTAAGATATATATTTAAAAAAAAAAGAAACAAAGAACTTAGGCGCTATTTAATCATTGAAAGTATGTAGTTGAATGCATTCGGTTAATAAGCAGCCCATGATTACATGGGAAGCTAGTTAGAAGGTAAAAAGCCGAGGACTCTCGTCTCTTCTGTGTAACACGAGTGTTCTTTTAATTAGAGGGGAGGAACGTGACTCGCGATTATTGTACGAATGCTGTATTATTCTTTTGATACTCATTCACGTATATGTGGTCTAGTCCAATGAAAAATATTGCACATCTTTTTCTATTAATAGAATCACTGTTCTGAGCAAGGTCAACTATATTGTCGCATGTTGGAGATGAAGCATGAACAAAATTATACGTAATGTCTAAAATTCATGCGGAAAACAGAGAACGGACGCTGGCTTCTCTCTGCCTACTTGTTTTGGGAATAAATCGTCGTATTTGATATAAATCAAAGTATGAAGATAATTTTAAATGAAGAATATAACCATTACCTTTGTCTAATGTTGGATCATTCTCGCGATGGCTCTTCAAATTCCATTTGAATTATTAACTCTAAACTATAGTTTAGATATAGAGAATATATATATATATATATATTTTGTTTACATAAATGTATTCTCATCGATCTGGTTACACTTGCTTGTTTTATTTAAATAAAATTATTCAGTTAAAATTTGCTCTGTAAAATGCATGATATACTATTTTTAACGCAGTATTGTCCACTATTAATGAAAAAATTGTACACTTATAACTTAAAATGTACTACTTCAAAATGTCTATTAGTAAAATATGTTTTTCCCTAAAGTAAATACATGTTACATCAACATTGTAAATTACGATATATATGTATATTGATTGAAATTTGAACCTCAATATTAAGGGATGTAAATCTTTGATAATTGTGGTAAGGGAAATTGAGACAGTTTCCACCTGGAGTTGGCACGTGCGTGGAGTGCGCTCATGAATAACAACCATACATTGGATATTCCGCATGGTCTGAACGCTCTGGTAACCGATTTACTGGACTGAAGACGGATTACGTGGAAATTATCGAAATTATTGTACCAAGAATCATATAGTCGTATTCTGTGAAATTATTATAACAAAATAAGAATATTTAAATTAATTTACATATCTAAATACGTATATTAAATTAAAATAAAACTACTTTGGAAAGCTTAAATTGAAAAAGACACATTTAGAACCCGCGCCCTTTTAAAAACCGTTCAAGTTTTCAAGAGGCGCGGGTTCAGATCCCGTTGCGTTCAAATTTTTATACGTTTTCTAAATATGTCTTTTTCAATTTCCTCAGTGTGGGAATAATACTTTAAAAAATGTTAAAAGAAAGCTTAAATTGATAACTTTTAAAAGTATTCTGGTTAAGATTCTGATATTTAAGATAATTCGGTCCTTTTACAGTTAAAAGGTCAATATAATCTGCTTTGACAAAATTACCTATTCATTCGAATAGTAAGTACTGGCGCACTGCGTCTCAATATTGGTCCGAGGCTGTTAGAATAGCCAGAAAAAGTGTTGTAACAAATAACAAACAGGCAAATGTTAAAGTAACCAGGTGCAGACAATTGTTGCCTGTTTTGTTAATTATGAATTTTAGAATTTGTTGAAATGTATTAGTCCGTTATCCTATAGCCTTTTGAATCTATTTTTGTTAAATGTTTTAAATATATTGTGCAATATGTACTACTAATATTCTAATAATAATATTCAAACTTACCCAGAGTGTTTGTGATTAACAGCAAATTCTTAAACTTATGTTTAATTGACAAACTTTAATCATATTTCAAACAATGTTGCTGATAAGTCTCTTACGGGCGAAATCATAAGACAAGTATAAGGAAAGGCATTGTGAAGCAGGAAATTGCTTTCTGCTCTACGGATACACAGGCCGCATGGACTTTTGCCAGTAATGTAAATACACTCTCCACATGAAGATTATTAGAAATCATGTACTATGTTATAATATATTACATAAAGTATTAAAAGAGAATATTGTTTTTTTTTCTAGTTCTAATGATACCTTATCGTGTTAAGGAGATTTGAAAAAGACATATTTAGAAAACGTATAAAAATTTAAACGTAGCGGAATTTGAACCCGCACCTCTTGAAATACGTTCAAGCGCTCTGACCGCTAAGCCATGCGTTCATGCGTGAACGCATGGCTTACCGTTATACTCTTTATACGTTTCTAAATGTGTCTTTTCAATTTCCTTAGTGTGGGAATAACACTTTAAAAATGTTAACGAAATGTGTCAAGGATTTTTCATTTGGTATCTTAAAATAATGATTACAATAGACATTCATTATCGTATCATAATTGCAATATTCTAAATTTTTTTTCGATTGACATATGTATATCGATTTCGAGAGAGATATATTTTCCAAAGTTGTTAATTTATTCCTACTCGTAATATAAACAAGAACCAAAACGCTTGAAACAAACCGTAAAACACGCAGTTTTAATTCATAAAAAGATTATGAACTAATTGAAGTTGGAATGAATTTTGTTCAGTATGAAAGCATTTGAGAATTTAGGTCGTGGACATAGGGATTGCATTCGTGTCGACGCGTTTAAGACGATACGATATGAGGTTTAGGCGAATTGAATTTTGCAAACAGTCTTCACGATTAATCTTCTTTTGGATTCAGCAGACCCTTCGCTTCACTGGGCAGCTCCTAATTTAAAAGGTTTGCCTACAAAAGATTTTTCAAAGGATTTTTTTATTACATGCAAATATTTCTTTAGCGCCGTTGTGGTGCAGTGAGACGCTACTAATTATACTTGGTGGTATCAAATTCAAATTCTACATATACAAATATTTATAGTTATAAAATACCTATAATTATTTCCATTGATAATTGAAATCTATTAAGCAAATACCATTTCATATAAACTTTATTTAAAGGAAGAAAAGCAATGTATATGCTAAGGAGAGGTTGAGTTTAATATTTATGTATGGTAAGCTGTGTATGCACACACAGATTACTATACATAAATATGAAGCTTAAAAACTCTATATAATATATTATAAGTTATTCTTTTAATGAATAATATTAATATATAGAAATATATATTGTGCTCCATTTCAATGTGAACATATGAAGAAATGGAATATAAAAATTAATTCCATTGTCCCTTTGGCGCAGATTGAGAACGTTATGTCTTTTGTACGGTTAATCAAAATGGAGGTATAAAATTGTAGAAGTATTTCATCTTTATTTATTCAGTGCTGAATATGAAAGAATGGAATACGCGAACTATTTTGCAACCACATTCATGGAACATCCGCTGCTGTGAGCCATTGCAAGCCTTTTCAATACAATATGCTTGAAAATTTTTTTTACGACTTATATGGGTAGCCATAATAAAACTATAGAGTTTTATTGAAATTATGATGTCTCATGCTGTATGACTTATATATTATTTTGTATATACGTGTAAGCTTACTTTAATGAGTTTACAAAGAGAAGTATCTATTTTAAATGGTAATACGAACTACACGCACTCATATACTCAGGCACTATAATAAAAATTGTGTATAATCTTAAAAAACTATTTAAGCGTTTTATTATGATATTTTACTATCGTTACAAGCGATTTTTAATTAGGAATAATTTGTAATATACTGAGAAAAACCTTTACAAAAGTTTGTAATTTATTTCAAGCATTTTGTAAAAATATAACACATTGAGGTTATTTTTAACACCTACGCGCTCTATGGACGTATTCACTTTAACAATACGAGTAAAAAAAAAAGTTATAGGGAAAATAAAATCAATTGATTTAAAAATATATAATTGCTATCACTTTTTGTCAAATGTCACTGCGAAAACTATCTGAATCTCCAAGGGTCGGGTTGCTTATCGAATGGGCTAGATTTCTTTTTAGGGCAAGGTTTGCTTATCGAGCGGAAGACGAATAAAAGATTTTAAGAAATACCAAATGCTTACGTAATTTTTATCCGATATATTTGAAATGATTTCAGAAGGATTTTATTTTTATCTTTTATTACATTTATATAAATTATTTTCAAAAATTTGCGTTAAAAATTTGTAATAAATTGTTACCAGTCATTGCTTATTAAGTGTTGTAAAAGCATACTAGTTCTAGGATAGTTGAAACTATTAAAGAAAATAAATCAAAGTTATGCAGTTCGAAATTTATGCAACACAGAACCGATAAATTTTATTTGATCGTATTTCATCGAAGTACTTATGTTTTTAAGTGACAGAGAAGGCACCAAATAACCACAATAATATGACAGTAGCTCAGTTCACGCGATCGCGTGGGCGTTAGTTCTTGACGTGCCCAAGAGGAGTTATGGCCACAAAATAAACGCAAATGGTCATGCATGTTACAGTGTAGTTTATTGTAATTTTGTAAGTAATGGCGGTGAACTTTTGTAATGTTGGACTTAAAAATTACTATTAGTTTCACTTTCCTGCTAACACCTGTAAAATCACCTCATTGGAAGATGCTATTATTTTTGCAAATGGCGGCCAATGTCATATTTGTTTTGACATTTGTAAACTAGACAGATGTAGAATACAAGTGAACGAGCCATGGAACGGGATAATTGTGTCTATTTTTTTGCGTAACGCCGTAGCACGAATTTCGTCACCGATTCCCGGGTCGTCCGGCATCGACTGCGCAAGCACTACGCCGTTTGGCCACCACCCATGAAGGGTATGGGACCACACGAGACGCTGCCAAGAGTGGCCGGCCCCGGAGCGCCCGTTCTGCCGGCAATATCGCCGCTGTTACCGAGGATGTCTAGCTGTCACCAGAAAAATCAACCAGACACCGTGCCTCTCAATTAGCCATCAGCCGCATGTTCCCGTACAAAGTCCAGTCCGTGCATCAGCTGCTGCCTGTCAACAGCCAAACGCGTGTAACCTACGCCCAAACCATCATTGGATGACTTCTTTTGGCCCACCTATATATATATATACATATATAGAGATATCCATTTGCAGTTCCATATATAATTTAGAATATTATTGTTAATTAAAAAGTATAATATGTCAAATGTTAAAAGTCAAAAGTATTTAATATAAGGGGCAACCAACACGGGTGTAAAAAAGTGCATATCCATAAGTGACGATTCCCAAAATAAAAAAAATCAACATGTATGCAATGATTAAATAAATAAAATTCACAAATATTTAAATTCATAAATTTCAATTGTTATGATCCACCATTAACACTTCGCTCTCATCGTATATCGTGTTATACTTTAATTAAAAAAGTTGTTGCTTATTTTATACAACTAAGTGCAATAAAATGCTCGTGATGTGACATAAATAGAGTTAACTCCGTTATGTTATGTGAAGAGGCCTTTGCGTAATGCGGCAATACTTACCATTAAATGAGGGACTAACCTATAAACGTTTCTTTATTACGTTCTTACGAGAGCCTTTGTTTTAATTTAGAGAAAAGCCTACTATACATTACAATAGACTGTAAATTCTCAGAACATATATTTATTAGATAGATAGATTAAAATTTTAACCTTTTAAAAGGATTTTTATAATGGCTAGACAGTTATACAACTGTCTCGCCGTTATAATAATTCTTTTACTATATTGCTTTATGGTATTGGAGTTCGTTTATGGACGCTAAGTATACCTTAAAATGGTATATGCATATGTGTGAAGGAAATGGATTCGATTCCCACTAATTTTAGAGATTTTAGATAATGTTATTATCAAAATATTTACAAACAGTGAAATCTCTGTTTGAATAGGCAAAGGGCGGCAATATAGAGTCTTTTCTAGATGGTTGAGAACAGACAGACTAGATACTTTATAGACAGACTTTATATCTGTATATCATACAATGTATGCAAAATCTTTGAAATTGATAAATAATAATATCACCTTTTTAAAAAAAATATATAAAAAAATAAAATTATTTTAGTTATTTAAATAATTTAAAATATGTTTTTAAATTATTGAGTAACTATATAACCATTTACAATATTTTACTCATTATTATCACAAAACATATAAAATATTCGTTCAAAATATTCTTTATCTTTATTATTTTGTATTAGAGCCTAATGAAAGCTTTTAATTTCCCGTAGCACCTGCGTAGCGACAGGTGGCGACATGTTGATATGTCGACTGTTAATGGGCTCAGCGATTCTCAGTCATTATTATTCTGAGAGATGAAAATAAAAATACATGTAAAAGCGCTGAACAAAAGAATATAAAATGAAGTTATGATTGAATTTTTTTGCATCGAATGTCGCACAATACTCTTTTGAAATTTTAACTGTTTCAAGTAACAGTATAAAATGTAGTAAATAAAAATAGAGAAAGAATAAAACAATCCTACGCAAAGTAGAATTCAAGGCCTAATGAATGCCTTTAATTTCCTCTAGCTACGACGTAGCACTTCGGTAGCGACATGTTGACAAGTAGTCAGTTTGCTGGCTGAATAGACTATTTACATGCGGAAATAATAGCAATGTACAACCACATTGTTTATTTAACAGTAGAATATTCATCTATGAATATTCTACTTCATATACTAGATGAAATTATTTCTATAAAACATTAAAATTGCTTTATATAATCATCAGCTGTGCCACATTGAAAGGTAATAAATATTCATTTATAAACAGAATGGGTGCGAAATATTATCGACCAATTCCCAACGAAGCGTATCTCAATAGTAAAACATGCAAATTAACGAGTTGATAACGGAGAGTAATGAAAGGGCTGAACGAAACAATTGTACGCATTTATTCCAATTTGATCTCTATAAATATAACGGTAACATTACATTTAAGGCTTTTAAGCCAAATAAATTACAGTTACAGATTACGCAACATTTATGATACAAAGTTATTCAAAAATGAAGGCTAGCATTTAGATTTACGCCACTTTTTTATTTCAATATTTTCTCATAGAAAAACATTGTATTTCCGGCGGCGGAATCAACGCTTTATTTTACTTGAACGTAAGATTATAATGTAGTATGTACATAAGTGATCCCTTGAGTGAAATTTGAGCGTATTGCTAAGGTATTTAGTAAATTTTGTTCAAAATATGCTTCGATGGAGTAATTAAAATTGCTTGTGTTCCTTGCTATCAAAATATGATAAATCACAACATGTTTCCTATCAGGCCTTATAATTATTAAGGAAGGTGGTATTATCTTCTTAAAACTTGTAAGCCTTGTCCAAGTTTTCGCAGAGACGTTGAATTATCTCGGGAACTATTTTCAGTAAGAATAATTAAGCAGCTGAGAGTGAAAACAGTATGCCGAGCTCTGGAATAAATTTCGGCAAAATACTTTTGCCAGAGTTACAATATTAATTGCTTTATTTTAGCGTTCACAAATAACTTGGCTGAGGGTAAATTTTGTCTTTATAAATGTTCATCCATAAAAATAATTTTCTGTGTTAATTACTATATAAATTGAATATCGAACTGAGAAATAAAGTTTTTTTTATATAAAAAATTAGGATTATAACTTGTAATATTTAAAATCCACCTTTGTTATAAAATATTCTTCCTATTTATTTATAAGTAACAAATAGGTCAATAATTTGTTTATCTTTACAGCCTCACGCTTTTTGCTGGATAGCAAGTAAGAGAGAACTTTATGTCAAGACGCTCGTTCTTCGCTTTCCGCCTGAATTTGAGACAATGCATATTGAATGGCGGAATTCAACACCACACTTTTTGCCTTGACAGAGCGGGAAATTGGAAATTATTTAAATATAATCAGACATCCCACTGAGCCGCGATGGCGTTGGTATTTTGTCTGAATTTAAATTTCAGATTACATTTACATATTAATATATGAATATATCCTTAATAAGCAAAATTAATAATTTCTCACGTGATACAATACACAATTAGTAGTAAAGATTATGGAAATTTGCTTCCAGTTAAATGCAAATCAGCAATAATATAGGCGATATAACAGCGTCGAGCAACAAGTGCGTTCATCATGGAATTATTTATGCTCGATTGTTACTGATTATGAATAATTTTTGTTCAGTGTTTAGGAAATGCGCTTACGTCGAAGCTTTAAGTAACTTTGCCAAAAAAGTGTAAACTTTATTTTATTAAGATGCCATCGTTTTGAAGAAGGAAAGTGTCTGGCAGTACACTATATAATGGTCGCAAGTTCAATTTTGAGGGTTGTTTTACCTCTGCGATATTTCGTACCGCCATCCAAACTCAATGCCTTTGCAATGAGTAAAGTGTAGAGAAATGAGTACCAGTGTGTATGTGGGAGATGCTCTAAAGATAATAAAAAAGATTTTTATCGATAAAATTCTTCGACTTATTTTCTTGCTAAGGGGTTGTTAATTCAGTTACCTTTTTTTCATCATTAAACAATCTATATATTATATTCTATCTAATATTAATCTAATATTAATTATAACATTTAAATAAAAAAATGAAAGGAAATAATATAATAAAAATTGTATAACCTTAAATTTGAATAACTCAATAAATGGTATAACTTAATCGTAAGTCGAGTTTGTTCTCTAAATTACGCAAGACTTCTTTAGCAATAAAGCGAATTCTCATTAGGGTTTTTACGTACAACTCATTATTGGTTTTGCAGCAGGGTGATTTATTTTACCGTTTCTTTTATCCCCTTTATGCGTAACTACGTAGATGTGAAGGAAAGTCAATAAATATCTACAGAAGTATATATATGGGATTCACCTGTTTCGGAGGTCTTTCATAAATTTTCTAATTGTATTGAAAATATTAAAATAATCTTGGAATAATTAATTAGAGACAGCGCTTGAGGGTTCGATTCCCTGTCGGAGGTATAATAATTATATTTATTTTATTTTAATTTCCCCGCTCTGTTAAGACAAAGCACAGATATGAGTTTTAACACTGAGCAATCAATGTGTTCTATCCGGTATCGGAATCTGAGTATCTTGGCACTAGGTTCCCTCTGTCTGCCCTGCTATGCGGGAAAAGGCGTGAAGCTGGTGTTTTATTTATTAAGACAACTGGAGGGCAGAAAGTGTCTTTACGGTTTGTTAATATACTGTACACGAATACTATGAAAGTGGAGAACTGTAATTTGTAGTTACATATATCATTTTACTACTTCGCAATAACGATGCGATTGTTTTTAATACTTTTCTTATTAACAAATGAGAGTTTGAATTGATAAATCATATTTTTTTATAATAGATACGAACGGATATAGCCGAAAAGATGAATAATTGAGAAACACGATTACATTTATTTGTTCAGTGTGTCTTATAATCTGTAGGACAAAGAATTTTGACTGAACGAAGCATTTAAATTTTCGCACTGTGAGTTCGGAGGCAATACAAAATAATGTAATTTGTACAACTATTATTCGTTGGCGAACTATATCAAATTACAAGGCAAAGCATTTTACACTGAATATGTAAGTACTTAAAGATATAATAAATATATATGTTTTAGACGTGTTCGTATAGCGCGCCTTTTAATAGTTATTTTAAAAAAAAACTAAATTACCATAAACAAATTTCCAGCATTGGGCATCGTATATCTGAGACGATGATTCATATTTCTACTAGCAATTTATAAATATATACTTTTAAATTGGCATTTATTATAAAAATATCAGGCTGGTGTCTTGTTGAAAATAACACAGTTGAGCAACTACAAATTTGCCTGATAAAAATATGCTACAAGATACAATATCTCTTTTTTTTAATAAAGAAAGAAAAATAAATAAACGTTTTATGAAAATAGGTAAAGTAATTTCGTCTCAGGAATGTTAAGTAATGTAACAGGAACTTGAAGTGTATTAGGTGAATGACTCGCATAAGGTTTGCGTTGTAGACAGGCAGGTATTCTTTAAATAGAAAGTTGTTTTGCTATTCAATTAAATAACTTTCAGTTTACATACTGTACCAGTTTTACTTTATTATTAAAGATATTTAAAAATTGAGCGTTTTCTAATTCTGTAATATGTCATTCGTTAATCATAATTCTTTATTTTATCTAAAAAGTATATACATAATATTATGCACTTACTGATTAACCATTGGCTATTTTATATCTTCACATATCTAAATATTTAGCCATGCTTAAGAGTATTTTCTTTCTTTATCAAGATAGAAAATAGACTTTTTCTTATTTGTTTAACTTTTGACTAAACATGGAAATTTGTGTGTAAGTTGTGGAACCTATGTCACAGTAGCACCGTCTATAGTTAAATAAAACATTTTAAATATAACCATTTCAGCCATTGAATGACCTATAGCCCTAATTGCGGCACGAGTGTGCCTTTTTTCCATAGCAGAATTTTCTTTTGTAACTTATCAAACCGTAATTTACCAAAAAAGTCTTTTTGTTAACATTTTTTAAAGTGTTATTCCCACACTAAGGAAATTCGAAAACACATATTTAGAAAACTTATAAAAATTTGAACGCAGCGGGATTTGAACCCGCGGCTCTTGAAAACCGTTCAAGCGCTCTGACCGCTAAGCCATGCGTTCTAAATCTAGCTACGTTGAAATTCTTATACGCTTATTACAACCTATATTTGTTGTTAGCATCTCTGTAGAGAGATTTTTACAAATTTCTGCTACCCAAAGATTATTCTACGAACAATCGTCTGGCAAGAGAGAATGATATTTATTAAATATATATTTTGTTAACATTTTTTAAAGTTTTATTCCCACACTAAGGAAATAAAAAAAGACATATTTAGAAAACGTATAAAAATTTGAACGCAGCGGAATTTGATGCTAATTTCAAATTTTTATACGTTTCTTAAATATGTCTTTTTCAAATAAGTCGTTTTTAGAGAAAACTATAATATTATTAATCTTCATTTCTGTAATACAGCTAGTTTTTGTTAAATAAATGAAAATATTATACTACTGTGAAAATATATTGAGCGCCGGCGTTATCACAAGAGGCTTTTATATCGGCCGGCAACTCCCCAGCGCGCTATCGACGCCTAGAACATAATTCACCCAGAATTGTTTTACGAAGTTTTTAACCTTTGATATTTTTATTTTCTAGGTCTGTTTTAGAGGACGGACTTGTATTCCCTCATTAAAATGACATATAACCCAGTGATCCTATCCTGGCATAAGAGGTATCTGTCGTGTGATTACTTTAAGTATGTTATTTTTTAACTATTTATATATATTTTTTTTTAAATATTATTTTTGCATAGATTTTCTATTAGAGCCCCATTTTATCAAAATATAAATAAACTAATCAAGACTTTGAGAAATATCCTTTAGAATTTGTTGTATTCAATTTTGGTATTATTGTCAATTCATATTTTTTTAAAAAGTGCATATATATTTTCCAAGAATATTTAAAATTTTCTTTTACTTTATAGTTGAAATCCTACATTACTTATTTAGAAATTATAACCAAAAAAATGCTAAATCAATTCCATAAAGCTAAAATTATAACTTACTATTTAACATTAAGTAACTTAAATTAAATTTTGACGTTAGAGCACTTTAAGCGGCCAAGGTTAAGGACAAATGCTGCCAACGTTAAGCTCTTAACAAAATTACAAAACGTACTGAAACTGAAACAAATAATTAACAGAGGCTCTTACAGTATGGTTTAAGCGCCATCATTAAGGGATGCCAAGTAAATTGCAATTGTAATGTATTCATTTTGAAAATGGTTGTATGTATATACTAGTGTTTGTATGTATAAATACTTAAGGATATAAGAGGCAAAAGTGAACGGTGAGAGAGGTATGGGGAGACCTCGCTTGACCTGCTAGAACGCAGTATTGATAATACTGGAGGAAGGTAACGTAAAAAGCACGAGGACCCCCCGGGAGGGAGAGGAAGGCATGCATGAAGATGACAGTGCACGAGTTGAAAGAATTATTTAGGGACCATATCGCTTGGAGCTACGTTCTCTCTGAAAATAAATTAAAAAGAAACAAACTATTTTTTTTTTATTTTCCTTCATTTGCTAGTCAATTAAATATTCCAAATACAAAATTAACCACATCTAGTTGTTCTATTTCATAGTTAAACTACCTACTTAACTGGTTTCGATAAAATTTTAAATATTACTTTTTAAGTGTCACGTTGAAAAATTATAAACTGCACAGAAATATACATATATATATATATATTTCATTTGCTCAACATTGAATAACAATATTTTTATATTACGTACTTGTAGCTATGATAGACCATTACTAGTAAATTTATATAATGAGGCATACTCAATATATAAACATTTGTCCAGAATGATAAATAAATATTGAGATAATAATAATATGTTTGAGATAGTTTTTGTACGCGTTATAGGCTCTATATATAAAAATGCTTATTTTGTCTATGGTATATATAGATAACATAAAAAATAAAAAATATAACAAATACAATTGGTCTAGTTTAATTTAAAACTGAACTGAGTGTAACTGAATATTTCAATTATATAGAATAAAATTAAATAGAATTTTTAAGTTCCTGCATTAACCTAATTAAGGGCCGGCGTGATAAAAATCAGAAAGTGCATATCTTTCGCTCGCGATGCGCTGACGTGACGCGAACGTGACGAGGGTCCAAGCTTTATCCATCACTCACGTTAACATTCAATCACTTCCCGTTATATTAACGTGGGGAAATTTATTACGTCGTACGCGGCCCGCTTATCTAATAACTGGCAATTTGGACTAATTTCATGGATTCTTTTCACTTAGTATTTTTTTAGTATTTAAATATATTATTTTCTATGTCACGTTTCACACAATGGCTTCTTATAATTGAAAATCGACGGAGATTAGACGTTTTTTTTTGCCTTTTTCACAATTTGTTAACTTATAAATAATACCATCGTGGCCACTCAGGGGAATGATCATAGTTTAATTATTTAAATTATATCTTCACTCTAGTTTTAAACAAATTCAAATCAGGCGGAAACTGGAAATGTTGGACTATGTCCACTTCAACTACTTTGCTTTACGGGAAAAACCGTAAAGCTGAGAAATAAATATCATTAATGATAATAAAAGAACACGTCTGATTAAATTTTTGAGCAGCATCAACATATTTATTACAAAATAGTTACAAAAACTGAAAACCACACTTTTATAGCTAATCAAATTAAAAACAATTACTAGTATAAATATAAAATATTTACGGCCCAAAAAGGTGTGGGGTGCCTAATATCAATTGTTATGTTTTTTAGTAATTTTGTTCCGAGACATAGAATTACTTTAATAGTGTTTGTGTGTAGTGTAGTGTTAGAACAAACTTTAATTCTCGTAAAACGTTAATTCTCGCTAACAAACATTAATTTTCGTCAATCCTTTTATTCCTTTCCCTTTTTAGTTTTATTAGCTATAAAAGCGTCATTTTTAATTTTCAAAATTAAACATTTTAGTTTTTTAAATTGTCGTTTTTTAAATTTTGCTTTTTAGTTTTTTAAATCGTGTATATCAATCGTAATTTGCCAAAATCTTTAATCGATCTAACCGTTCGAAGTACGTAAAAATCTAGTTTAAAATTTCATTACATAGAGATAGGACAGATATATTATAGAGACAGGTCTAGCTAATTAATATGAGCGTGGTAAAAAAAATCATAATATGTATGGTCATTGACTGAGAACTATAATACTATTTTTAAGTAAATTAAGTTTTTTTAGTATAGTTAAAAGTGCTCTTAAAATAAATAAAAACACTGTTATCAAGTAAGTACAAAGTAATGAGCGTATTTCAAGCTACACTTACAACCTTTTAACTTAACCACTTTCTTTTATTTTATTTTACTAAGTGAAAGCGAAGGTGACTTATTGCTTAGAACGTTCTTAGAATTACAAAATTGATTACAAAAAACAAAATATGAAAAAAATGTACAACTGTTTGCAGATTCTTATTAAATTTCTGTACAATATTTGTACATGCTAGCAGTAAAAGCTTTTAGCAACTGCATACGGACTTCAAGTATTTAAATTGCTTTCAATGTGATTTCTCTTTAAGAAATTTTCCTCGAAATAAATTTCTTATTATAATTAATATTTAAACCCCTTACGGTTATTGAGATTGAGAGAAATTGAAGTTGAGTTAAGTAGTTCTAATTTAAACTAAGTGTAGCTGGAAACGTTTATAATTAACGAAAAGTGTTACCACCTAATATAGGATAGACCAGTTTTATGTTCGATGATAAGTGTATATTTTATACCTCAAATATATTTATATATATAATATATTTAATATTTGTATGTATATATTTGTTACATATGATATGTGATATTTTAAGTATATAAATACGTGTAACAGTTCTTATTTAAATTGTAATTTTATTTAATTACAATTTTTTTGCTCCGCATCATGTCCGCTCTTTGTGGTAGATACATCCAACTTGATTGCCTCGTAGAGTACACTTTTAGTGATAAGACTTTGTGCATTTTTATGTTTTAATTAATTTGTGTATCTTTTCATAGTGTGCGATAAAGACTTCTAGTCGATTATCTGCTCGTTTTATTCATTAAAAAGCCTTACTTGTTACAGCCATAAAATATTATAATACCATGAATTTTAAATATTATAAATAATCTAAATTTTATCAAGTATGAGAAAACTTGGTCTATCCGAAAAGCATAAAAATATTTTTATGTACGTAAGCCTAATTTGTCGGGGTAAAATGGGCTAAGTCGATTATGTTTTTATTAACTCACTCCCTAGTTCACAGGTGTTATCTTCAGGGTAAAAATTATCCTCTTATTCGGAGCTTTCGATCGCCTTGGGACGTTTGCAGGGTAAATAGGTATTTTATCCTTTTCTTATAGTTTAGCAATAAATGGATGTCTCAGAAAATACAGAAGTAAAGTGAAAATGATAAAAATATATGTATTGAGTGTGTTTACAATAACAGAGTGAAATGAAAATATTTTAAATATAAATTATTCTTCCGATTGAGAATCGAACTACAAATACTCGCGTTTACAGTCAGAGTGTGTTGGGACACGCAGTGGGCTGCACCACGATAGCCACTCTCATATTATTTATAGGTTATATTACAATTTAAATTGATATAATTTTATATGAACATTTGAAAATGTTCTAACTCATCACTTTATGCTTTCATAAATAAAAAAAAATTAAATCTGTTTTTGATTTCCGCAATTAATTATTCACATATTTTATACATTTCCTTTTTTAAACCAAGTGCAAGTTCTTTAATTAAGCTCAACTAACTAATGGTAACTTTGTATTCCCTTTTATTTTTTATCGCTTTCAAAAGGGCTTACATGAATTTGTTACATGTTCCAGATGATACACGCTTAACTGAATAAGAAAATATTACATCTAGTCGGGGTCGGCTCAAATAAGGGTTTGCACGCCTTAATGTGCCTGCGAAAAGAACAGTATTAAAGTGGATTGACATTTGACATATAAGTTTATTATAGGCGGATACTATTCTGATGTTATTAACTGGAATTAAAAACTGTAATAACACTTGAGAGGCTAATGATAACTAAAAACTTACTGGAAAGTTATATTTGAAAAGAGCAACTGTTGAGTTTCTCACCGGCTCTTCTTTCTCAGCAGAACTGCATTCCGAGCAGTGGTAGCCTCCGCTAGGACTGATAATACTGACATTTTATGTTAATTGACGATTCGATAGTAGTGCTAACAGCCTATTTGAATGTTTTCATTTTGATAACTGAAACGATTTATTTAATCGGTAAACGATAAAAGTGAAATTATTTTTTTGAATATTCATATTGGGAGGACTTAATTAGGAACCTACTAAAAAACCTATTTAATCTGTGACGACGTCCCTGGATTAAATAGATTTTATAATTTGTAGATATTTATCAATTTAGATTTCTAGAATTTTATCAGATGTTGACGGTTCTTATTATTTTTTACCCGTAAAAGATTGACATTTTTAGTAATATATAATAACTATATTTACAATAAATACATTCTGGCTTTAATATTTTCTACGCAAAGTTATATGATAATTCTGATGAAAGAAGTGACTATTTGAATACGTGGGTAAACATGTTTAGAAACAAAATATAATTGAATGGAACAAAAATATACTTTTAAAAGGCAATTCAATTACACATAAAAGTTTTGAAGAAATGAATAAGTATATTCAAAAAGTAAAGTAAAATAAGAAAAGTTTGTTATTGGTCTAATGATATCAACTTGTTATCTGTGAATTGTGGGCCAAACTCGAGAGACTAACAGACGCAAGGCAATAAGCTGACGGCTCTCCCGGCTCTCATGAAGTTTCAACATATTGGATTGCTTTTATATTGTAAGTATTGTGTTTTTTGCTGCCGTCAATATTCCATTTCTGTAAATTACACATTGGAAAAAAAGAAAAAAAGTCTAGTACTAAAAAATCATTTGTAGAAAACTAAATGCAAATAAACGTATCTGGCCCTATTTTAAATTATAATTTAATGCACATCGTGTTAAAACGATATAGGGTATGGTTGTTAAGAACACGTATTAGTAAAAAATTGTAGGTTATTTTTAAATAAATTAATTTCATATTTTTTGAAACCCGCTACAAAATAAAATATAAATGAAATAAGCTTAGCCTCTAAGGAAACATAAATCAAAATGACAATAGAAAAATATTTTTTCGTGTTTCGAGTACTTTTCCAATTTATTTGAGATAAAAAAATAAAAAAATAATACCTTAATGCAAATAATATTGATGTTACAACAATATATATATACACAAATAGGTATATAACGCTATATATATTATTGAAGCCAATCAAGACGTATTGTGGTAATTAATGTAATCTAACTAATCAAATCCTTGATAAATGACATAATACAGGCATTACTGCGGTACATGATATTTAACCTGCCGTAAATCTGAGTAGTTGTTGCCCGCGACTTCGTTGGCATGCATGTTAATTCTCTTTGCATTGTTATTTCGTTATTATTAAATGTCAAATTTTGATTTCCCCTTCCTCAAATTTCAGCTTCTAGCTTATGTTAGCGCTATATATATATATATATATATATATATATAAAAAAAGCTATATATATGAGATGTTCCATACGTAATTTATGATAGAATATTGATAAACGTTAACGTTATCTATAGATTCGAATTTCTATTAGTCGATGTGTAGATTGAAAGTACAGGCGTTTTCGTATTTGGCTAGTTAAATCCTTAGTGCTATTTGTTAAATCTTTTCATTTCTCAGCTCTGGTACCTAAGAGAAAGCACGGCGTTGAGTTCCGCCATTCAATACGCAATGTCTCGATTTCGGGCAGAAAGTGGAGAAAAGAGTGTCAAGACTTTAGGTTCTCTCTGACTGCCCTTCCATACGAAAAAAACGTGAAGCTACTAAATCTTAGTAAAGTTTCGCCATTTGGCCCACAATATACCCTAAAGTAGAGCATAGTTATAACAAGTCACTTTTTCAAAATTCACATTTATTCCTTATCAAAATATTGCCAAATACGGAAGTTAATCCAAAAATATTCAAATTTAGATTCTATTAACAAAATTAAAATCATAACATAGTGAAAAACTAATAACATTCTTACGTGTCAAGATTTGATATGTAAAAGATAAGCGCCATAATGTTAAAATAATTTAAACCTTTAACGTAACATTAAATATTTCCTAGAAAAACAATCAAGAAACCTAATTTAAAGGTGGACCCAGTATGGTTGATTTAAGTTAGATAGATATAGCTTTTTTATATAGAAATAGCATAGCTATCTGAACTTGTCCATATACTGTTAACAATAAAAAAACCATGGTTAGTTTTGATGACGCTGTTGCGCATTTATATCCATCCATGTATCCATCCATATCTTAATATTTTTATATATTAATTCTTATACATACATATAGGTGTTGAACGGTTATATATAGATTCTGGCCGAAAAGTGTCGAATGGCCCAACGTTTCCTTAGGTTCTCTTTGTTGAACACCTAAGTTACGACAGACACACTTATATATGAAACTTGCTTATTTTTTTTATAGTAAGTAGAAACGTAGAAGACAATTTAAAAGATAGAAGGACGAAATTAAAGTATATATATATATATATAAGATAACGGGTCCGTCATAATCTAGATTCTAGAACCGAAGAAAAAGAAAAGTGTAAAATATTTTTGACATTTTAAAGTGTTATTCACACACTTTAAAATGTCAAAAGAAGAGCCTCTGTCTAAATTGGACTAACAGATTTAGCAACCGAAACAACTTCTTGAAAAATAAAGGAATATTGTAAATTAATGTATGTAAAATCTGAAGTAAAGGCTTTTTTATTATCTAGTAGCATACTTAGTTGCGGCGGATATGGAAATAGCTCAAAAAAATAGAATGAAAAGTAAATTCACTTATTTTTTATTCAAAAATCTATCAGTCCAATGTTTAAAGTTATGTGCTTTTCCATTTAATCCTGAAGGATGTACTAAATTCCTCGGAGGTTCAGCTAAAAGCTTACATAATGATAGACTAAATTTATCCGGATTAAGTCTAGCAAACAACGAATACAGGAAACATTAGCTGGGAGCCAAAAGTTCGGTAGCTAGTGTGGAAGTTACTAATGGTAAAGTTTAACTTAACAGACTTGTGGATTAAGCCAGCACGGCTCCTCGCCAGGGTCAACCGTTTATCATACAGCTTAGATAGAGACGAAAAAAAATTTTTGTCATTTCGTTTAAACAATTCAAATATAAATTTTATTTTATTTCTCCATTCTGGTAACAAGACAAAAAGCGGCACTTGGTTCCACCACTCAAAACATAATATCTCTGAGTTTTTGAGTTTTGTTGAGTTTTTACACTAAGTTATTTATTTCTACCTACTCTCCTATGTGGGAAAAAGTGTGAACCTGAAAAAGTCGTACTATTAAGTTTGTGCGAGTTTAGTAGAGCATGCAATGAAATTTAGAAAATGTACGCCATGGAAGTAGTAACGTGTAATTTCTCTAAAATATAGCGGCTTTTTAAGCACTTTTATCTGTTAATTTCTAGCACATATTTACACATATTTTAAATTTGGTAAGGTACAGGTATGACCTCAGACAGTATTTTTTTTAATTTATTTTCCATTGTTTATTTCACTGTCTTCTATTTCTCTCAGGATCTTAATCTAATATTAATAATTAAACAGTTTAAGTATAATAAACTTAATTAAATGTTAGTATAAAATTAATAATATATACCGCATGCATTTAAAATATTTTTTATATACCTCTAAGAAACATGCCACAAACTTATTACCTTAAGGTATCGTTCGATCGAATTTTCGATTATTGTTACTCGAAAACCCACTTACATGATGAAATTTTATTATTAATTCTTTTGAACAATGTTGCCATTATTAAAAAGAAATAATAAAATCCTAGAGATAAATCTCGATGTCAATGGCAAATTCTAAAAAAAACAATGGCAAATTCTAGAGATATACCTCGACTGTCTATGTTGTGATTGAAGTACAACATCTACATATTATGTGAAGCAGAAGAATTGTATAAATTGATATGCAAATAATCTATCTATATATAATAAAAATGTGTGATCGTTGTATGTATATGGAAAATATGTGGAAAAAAAACTACTAAATTGTAAAGTGTTTGAAACGTCGGGTTTCTGAAATGTATTTTCGAATACCAATAATATACACGATTAATCCGGTTAAATGTAATTTCATTCCAATTTTTTTTTCTATTTGTGCGTCTGTGCACGCTAATCTCAGAGACTACTACACCGACTTTTTGAAGCACGCAGTATTGACTATTGTATTTATTTTATTGCCATAGGTTTATAAATAAAAAAGTTACAACAATTTAAATTATAAATTTAAGCAAAGTTTGTGATTTTAATGAGAACGCTGGCGAGCAAATAATGAAATAATTTAGTCGTGTAGTTATTTTAAATAAATTTAAAAGTAAACCCAAATCAATATACAATTCTACTTGAAGTATAGTTGACTTTACATAAAAAGTAAATGTTATCAAAATTGTAGCTATTTTTAAGGAAAATGTTAAATTGAGAGCTTCAGTGAAGTAGCATTTTGCAGACTTCTTATTGAAATTTAAGTTGGTCATCAACTGTGTATCAACAACGAATGTTTGTTTGCATCCAAATTTGAATTTGTGTTCACAGCACCGTTAAATTGTGTCAATACTAGGGGACACTAAATCATACTCATTTGTTTATATTCATACATAATGTTTACTGTGTAGTCTACAGTTACAGATAAATTGTATATTATCATAAATTTATGCCAATAATTAATAATCAGTTATTATTTTACGATTCTTCAATTCTTTAATGTATTTATAATCCTTTTAAATGTAGTTCATTATAGTAATACGTAACTAAAAAAAAATGGCTTCAGTTTAGAATTAAAATTTAAGTAATATTTAATTTGCATTACAGTTAATCAACGCCTCGTTTATACTCTCTTTCAGGTAAATAAATATAAATTATCCGGTTGAAACAGAGAGCAGTGTCAAAACCGTAACACGTTTCTATTAGTCAGCTTTTCCACAGTTGCCGTGTTGAATAAAACATTAAAATCTTAATAACTCAGCCACTATGAAGTTTCGCTTTATTTCAGGCTTATATATTTAAGTGATAAACTGTCCTTGACATTTTAAAGTTATTTATTAAGAATTATATTATATATTTTTTCTTTTTTTACGTAGCTGTAAAATTTTTTGAGACTAGTTAATTGAATCTGATTTATAATTTTCTTTTGACAACGGATCAGTCCTCATCTTTTTTTGTTTAGCAATGCACGGGTATAGCTTATATATTCTCTTTATTACATACAATTTACAATAAAATATGCACAAAAGGCGGGCTTCACGCTAAAAAGCATTCTCTACCAGCCAACCTTGTCATGTGGGAGAGTCATAGTGTAGGTATGCAAAAGTATAAATTTTATAAATATACATGAGCATAAAATTAAAATAAATGTATATCAATATATATATATATACATACATTAAAAGTTACATAATATTAATGTATATAAATCAATCAAAATAAATATACAGACATGGCATTTTCACTTATTCAGCGTATATTTTTTATGTTAGTTAATGGAATATAGTAAGGCTAATAGTAAAGTCTAATTTTCTTTACTTCAGCTTAAAGCGCCATTGGCCACAGCTTAACGGACCAACGTCATTAGACAAGCGGTTGGAACTGCTGAACTAAAGCGTTAATTTCTTTGTTCTATTCACACTCGTAGCAGTAGAAGACATTTTGTGGTGACACAATTTAAAATTATATCCCAAGACCTTGAAATTATACTTTTAAATTGACTGAATTTCTATATAACAAAGTGCACATATATTATTTGAAATATACATAAACATAGGTTATATTATTTGAATTTAATTGATTAATTCATTTATTCTTTATTACCTTACTAATAGGTTCTATGTGTTATTCGGTACGGATCATGCTTTATTTGTACTTAAATAGCTATATACTTTAAATTAAAGTAGAACATATTATTCATAAATTGTAATAACCGAGAATAACTTAAACTTAACACAATTTCTTTTTTTTATTTAATTTTCTTTTTACTTTTTTTATTTTCAATACTATTTTAAACAATACATTTTTACTTGTTATCCAATTAAATATGTTAAGTTCATTGTGTATTTAATGTAGATTAATATTTTCCTTTATGCCATGTCATTAAAATGAATATCTTAGAAGATATCAAAGGTTTAAAAAAGGGAGCAGAGTGGCTGTCACGTCATATTATACGTAAATCGCGGATGGAAGCCTTAAAAAATTGCTTTGTTTGTTGTGAATCGGAAGTAAAGTAATAGGATCTTGGTAATTTTCACACCGATCAGAAAAACTATTAATGTAGTATGGTTTAATTTAATTATTATTGAAAAGTCTTATTCTACGGTGTCTCATGTAGTGAGGATTGTGTTCTATATCACATAAATTTTAAGTTATTTTCTTAGCAGACGGTCACCGTTATGAATACTTGATAAATACTTCATTATATATTGTAACAAAACTGCCACTGCATCTATCTATCAGTCTGTTCGCAATAAACTGCTACTTATCGAATGTTCATTATTAGTCGTATCGAATTTTGCACCAAACCTTACTAATATAATTAGTAAGGTTTTGTGAAATTGAACCTTTTATAGAAAACGCCGCCAAAACCCTCAGAGTTTTATAAATCTATAAAAAATATGTCTATCTTTTAAGGAAACTTGCTATACCCATTAAACCTTGAACAAAAGGAGTCACTTATAATGTGGTAATTAAAACCATTTAATTGGATATGGTATTAATTAAATTAAATACAGTGAATTTCTTTAAGCATGTCATGCCTAATATTATAAAATTTACCACGTCAGGTATATAATACATTACACCGACGACGCGAAACGAAGTTGTTCCTAGTTACATATAAGAAATATTTTACAATCACTATAATTTATTTTTCTTTTTTTTCAGCTCCGCGCTTTGTACGCTAATAACAGGGTGCTAAAAGACCTTAGTGTCAAAACAGTGCATTTCCTACTTTTCGGCCGAAATCAGAGACAAAGTGGAACCCAATGCTGCGCATTATCTTTTTAGTGGGGGAAAATTAAAATATAATTCATTTCCCTGAGTGAGAATCGAGCCCACAATCCATATCAGTCCAGTAGTACTCGTAGTATCCAGTACTAGCGTCTACCTTAACTGATGTCCAATTGCACCACGATAATCTCAATTAGTGATGGTATTAATAAAGATGTTTTATATAGATATAAGACATTATATGTCTTATATAGTGTAATCAACTTTTAAAATTGTAGCTGCACGGTTTCATGAATTGTGAAAGCTCATCATAATACGCAACAATAATTACGAGAGTACGATTATATTATAATATAAATAAATACGTGCATAGCTTAATAGTTAATTACGCTGCTTATGTAGCAGGGTAATAACCACTAGAGGGTATTTGCTGGGAATGTAGTCAGGCTTAATTTAGATAGACTAGCTTGAACATTCCAGTCTGTGACTAGAGCAGCACGTATTTAAATGTGGAATATTAAAATTTTATTATAACAAATATAATTATGACGCTGTCGTGTCTTTGTTGGGACCCAATGAAAATGGCGATTACTGTAGGTTCTTATTTCAATAGGGATTTCGTCTTTTTAATGGGTTGGTTAAATAAAGTGAATTTAACATATTTTTTTATAACGGTGGAAAGTAGAGAATTTTAATTTACTATGAAAATAAAGGAACTAATTGGAAGGAAATAATTAAAGGAAAAAATTGTTATTTGTAAGCAAATTCAATGAAATTTTAACATTTTCTATAGAAACGGTTTATACTTTCTATATATTTTAAAAATGCCTGCAAAATCTAAAAAATATTGTTTTAATACTTCATTTTAGGACAAAATATATAAATGTCATATGGACGTTGTGAATATCTTAAAAATACAAGGATAAAAAATATATTCCATTTGTATGTGACTTTATATAATATCAGTGTGCAACCGGCGTCAAATCCCTCCACTGTGCCGCCTGTTGCCGCTGATTAGCATTAAGCGACACTGCCGGCTTTCTCCATTTTACGTCATAGATTCAATACTGTTTTAAAATGTACAATTTATAAATGTATAAGCAATTTAGTTGCAGAATAAAATAGAAACCCCATTATGAATTGAGACCGCAGTCAGACTGGCTGGAAATGCGATTGGTAGTGGATACGATTATCACTCAGAGAAATACCTATATTTATATTGCTTTCATTTCTATAATTTAATTATAGCGTTTCGAACGTGCCAGTAGAGAACAAGTCATTTCGCCAATGTCACTTTGAAAGGAGAACACACCAAGGAGATTGATCGGTAAAAAGAGATAGAGTCACACTATATTCTATTGCATGTTAAAAGAGATCCAGTAATTGCTTTCATTTCTCTGCTGTGGTAAGATAAAGCGCAGGGTCGAGCCCCACCACTCAACACGCAATGTCTCTAATTCAGGCGGAGAGTTGAGAACGGAGTTTTTCGACACCAGAGGGTGAGAGTGACTGACTGACTTTTTCCAAGCTAGAAGCTATAAAAAAATATAAAATACTAACTTCTACATATGTGTACAATTCGATTCATATATTCCACACTATGGTGTGGAAAGCCTAATACAACAAATACGCTATAGTCGTTAAATGCATACAATATTTAAAATAGTTAAGTTGCAAACTTAGTTGTTAACGCAACCGTTTACTGAAATTTCACCTTCGTGTTAGTATGAAATTGTGTCACCAACAGCAGTACTGGACCACAATGCGTACATTTGCATATATTATTTACACATCACATACATTTATGTATGTACTCCGTATTTGAATATGGTGCAATTTAGGACACACGTCAAATAGTTGAAATGGAATTGTGTGTATTGTACGCGCGAACGACCAGTTCGTGGAAGCTGAATTTCATTGAAATTTTTATGTGTAGCACTCGTTTATGGTTGCAGGTGCGATATACGAGTGCATGTTTATTAACGTTTTAAATTTGCACACGAACGTTAGTTTAGGTGATTTTAACATCAAAATTATTACTGCTGAAGACATAAACAGCCTACCACATTTTATATAACACATTGAACTCGGGATATTTATGCGAAACGTGCCTAATTTTTTGATTTAATTATGTATTTAAAAATGGAATAGGCGATGCTAACATTTTTAAAATAATAGATGCCGTTACATACAGACACGCTTATATTGAAAAACGGGCGGTGGAGTACGAAATTTAACGCAGTTGAAGCGCAGAAAGCATAATTTTTTTATTAATGAAAATTTAAAATTGTAAAATACAGTAAATTAATAATTATCAAACTACGGCGTTATAGTTAAAAAGAAACTTAGAAAACGTAGCTATTGCTATAGTTTTATAATTATAAGAAATCATTACATTATAAAGAATAATTTAAAATTAGAATAACTATACAGTGTGTTCAGATATAATATTCTTACTCGACAAATTAAGTGTATCCATTATTGATACTGACATTTTACGATGCCCTCATTCACATTAAAAGCGTTTATTTTTTACGTAATGTCTCTATAGTCACAATGGACGTTATTGAGTCACGTATACTAATTTGGGAACAAGCTTAAGCTTAATTATATATTATGGCAAAAGCTTTTGAAGACTCAAAAGCTAATTAAAATGTTATTCAACTACTTTAATTTATTATTTTTCTGAAGATAACGTGAGTTAATCTATTTAGAAAGTTTAAATTATATTAACCACGAAAGATCCGTTCGCGATAGCGACCTGTGTAAACTACACGTCTATATGTAATTATATAGTTCTTTGGCACGCCCGCGTTCTTACTTAAATCACAAACTTTGCTTAAATTTATAATTTATTTGGTTTATGGTGCTGTGTTGATGTTTGTATGATGTGTTGTAATTTATACATTGAATTGACTAAAATTTCTGCCAATCTAATCTAATAAAGCAGTTATTAAATAGCAATTTTATTCGAGAAATTTGCTATAAATTTTTATAACTTTTTTATTTATGAACTGATTGAAATAAAATAAACCCTAAGTGTTAAGTTTACCAAACTACAATAATTAAAACTGTATTTAAATCAGTTTAGATGCAAACGCAAAGACAAACAGACACACAGACAAACAGAGAAAGCGTAAATAAAATATTTTTTTTTTGGTTCTATTACAGTGTTAAATGTCTCCAATAATATTTTTCTCATACATCTTCCATGTACATACAGCATTACAGATCAGTAAAATTGATTACTTATACATGTTACAAGTATAGATAAATAATTGATTTAAGTAAAGTTAATTTAAGTATTTATTTTAAAGGAAAATCGAGTATATAGTTATATATTTTGTTAACATTTTTTAAAGTGTTATTCCCACACTAAGGAAATCAAGAGCCTCTTGAAAACCGTTCAAGAGGCGCGGGTTCAAATCCCGCTGTGTATAAATTTTTATACGTTTTCTAAATATGTTTTTTTCGAGTATATAGTTATTAACATTATTAAATATATTAATTTATAAATCCTTTTTTCTGCAATCATTTAAGATTTAAAGAAATTGTCACATATATTACTTGGTAAGAGTGTACAAAATATTCGATTTAATATTCTAGTTTATTTTTTAATGGATTTAAGCGGGAATCTTTCACATATATAGTCGCCTGTTGACATATAGCAACACGGAGGGGAGAAGCCATAGCGTTCTTTTCCAATGCAAAAGTGACTGGCATATTCTTAGTTACGCACACTTTGTCAGGCTCGCACACAAAACCAATGATCCGTCACTACGAAACTACACATGGATAAAAAGGATATACTAAAACTTCACACACACACACACACACACATATAGGCAACAGCCTGTATCATGACGCTGTAATTACGAGTTTCCTTTACATAGACGAAACTTTAGCAGCCGTGGCTGTAACACGTATCGATTTATTATCGATTATGGTTAAATTTGAGAAGTTGGTTACGAAAATTAAGTTAAATAAATGAGATACAAATTGTGATAAAACGAGGATTTTATTTATATTTAATGAATATATTTATTGTATTATATTTAACTGTTAACAAAAAACAGATCAATAGTTTTGTGTCATTGGTTTTTAAAATGGATTATATTTTTTATTAATATGACTAATATATTTTTGAGGGTCTGGTTTTTTCATTATATATCCCTTCGGTCCGGATATTTAGGAAACCTGCAATAATTAAATAAATAAATGATACGTTAGAATTACAAACTTAGTATTTATAATTAAACGTTTAAGAAGTCATAAGTACTGACTGTATTCGCGTAGTGATTTTTATCCACATCGACGCGGTACAACTATAGGTCGTTGATAGTAAAAAAACTCGGACCAGTTGTTTGATCGATCAGCATTGAGTGTGAGAGCGAACGGTCTGTAAACAAATCCGTAATAGCACAAGTGTAAGTATTGTAATTTTTAAGTTTCTGATAGAGCAAAAAGTATTTTACTTATAAAAGATAACACCATCTATTTGTAAACTTGGCAGATCTCTTTTTGCAGCAAAAAAAGAAACAATTGGGCCTTTTCAAAACGTTAATTCACGAGCGCAAATAGGTATAATCTGACGCTTAGGACCAGTTAGACTTATATTTTGACAGAGGGGTACGCCATCCTATGGCTACTCGCTTCCGTGTTGCTCTAAGCCCCTGATTTCTGTTAGCCAGCTTTACCGCGATGTTAATAATAGGTAAGACGAGCGGCAATGAGTTTATAATTTGTTTTTATTTTGGCACTCAGGCTTGTGCATTTAATACATACTTGAGTTTTTATGGTATTCAAGGCATTGTCATTATTTTGAAAATATATTTTATAATATTTATGAAAATAAATGTTATATTTGATAAGTCGACTAGTGCCCTATTTTTATCTTATATGTTCTTGAAGCTTGCTGATTTGCCTAATCAAACGTTATATTATATCGTTTATACGAACATAATTTATATGGACTGGGTTTAAAAATAATATTTTAATACAACAATCTGTTAAAAAATTAAATATAACATGGCCAAAAATGAAATTTGAGCGAGACTGAAGCTTAGGTCAGGCAGTATTACATTCTTTTATTTTGAAACCATTTCCAGATTTATATCGCTTTAAAATCTTTCAACAATTATTACAGACAAAAAAAAATGTTATTTATGTTTAGAAAGATTATTTATTTTACCTTCACAAGCAAACACCAAATTTATCTCATGAGTTATTGAAAAGAAAATTGAATTTTACGTGCTACGGTCCACCCGGTAGTGGGCTAGGTATATTCTTTTGTGGTCTGATATTGGTCCTCGATTTTTATTCCGTTCTATCTAATGCGGAATGCATTCTTGATCAAACAGACGGCCTCTGGCGAGTTTTGGTCCCCGCACACTGTCACAGATATGGTAAATAGAACTCGGTAAATATTAGACTACAGTTCGCAATAGTATGACTATAACATATGTTCATATATGTCCTTCAAATATTATGTAAAACAATTCTGATTAAATAATAACGAAAAATACCTAAAAAGAAAAGTTTCAGAATTTTTTACATAATATAACAACATAATATATCATACATTTTAAATATTGGCTATTCATTTTTTAAAGTATGAAATTGCTTAAGCATCGTCAAATATTATATAAATTTGTATTTACAATGCTTACGATATATTTTTTATTATGTTAAATATCTGTTACATAGTGAAATGTATCTTAGTTCTTCATGGAACTTTCCAAGTATTGTTTGTTGTATGGACAATTCTAAGTTTCCTAATGAAAGTTTTGCTATTATAATCTGTTGAACAATAGCCTCGTTACAGCTATACAAGATTGCTGAAAGCGAGTTCGCTGGCCGGTCGGCGGATTTGTGAAAATGCTACGATTTCAGAACAATGAATTGTTGTGAGGACAATAAAGTTAAGTCGGGGTTCAGTAGTTTTAAAATGTATTAAATACCAATATACATTGAGAGCTATTTATTTTAAATAAACAATGTAAAAGTCTTTCAACGCCTAATTAAATGTTTCATTATATTATTAACTATTTTCTTTAGAAATATTTTCTTTTTCTTCAATGCCTTCGTGTCGGAGTGAGACAGCGTCTGATTGGTTGTGGGTTCAATCTCATCTAGGAATTTTTTTCCGCTATGGAGATAAGATGAGACACGGCGTTTAGGTCCGCCACTCAAAAGCATTCAAAGTAGCATTTGAATTTAGGCATAAAGTAGAGAACAGAGTGCATTGACTCTAAAAAAACTTTCTGTAACAACGATAAATGAAAAAAGTAACCAATAAACCTTTGTCTATAGTTCCAAGCCGAATCATAATATGTTTATAGTCATAAAGTATAAAAAATAACCGTGTCTGGTTATAATTGGTTCTGGTTATAAATAACATTACAAAAAGACAGACTGTATATAAAAAAAACTGTAGAAATTCCATAAAAAAGTGATAGAACGACTTTTGATTTAAAATGTACCTATTCTCAGTAAATTCAATTTAGAGGAATGTGGATGATAATATTTAATGGGAAGAGGATTTGATTCCAATGGGAGAGTGAGCTGATTCAAGCAAATATAGAATGAAAAATCGTGCTACAATTTTTACATGAGCTTTGAATTCCCGTACCTGTTTGCATATTTTTAACCGTTTACGTATGTTGTTACTAATGAAAATATTACACTTTCGCTAATGGCGTCCAAAAATGTTTCTAATGGTCTTGTTATGTTGTAAATCTAAAAATATATGTACGTATATTTTTATATCGTCAAAATGCTTATTCACACTTCGCTTAGTACAAACCTTTTATAGACTTTATCAAACTTTTGCAACAAATTATTTTCGCAGCTAATTTTGTAAGGGTTCGATCCCGGCCGATGCAAGTCTTTTTATTTTTTAAATACACGCTTTTTCTGAGTTTTAAAATGTATTAAAATTATTAATAGCAGCCATGGCTGTTCTACTTCATGAATATATATTGTTTATAGTACTATTATATGTTTTTTTGCATAAATACGACTCTAATAGAAAAAAAATCTTATAAAATTTCATACCCTCATTAAAAGTTTAATTATTTCTGGAAGGGTTTACGAATACTTTTTTTGCTTTGAATTAATTTGAAAAAGTTTAAGAATATTCAAATAACTCTATAACTCGCTTCGAAAATCAGACAGTCATGATTTTGTGGTCACAAATCGCGTATTCATCAGCTTTTACTGCAATTATGTTAAGTTAAAAAAAATTATAGGGAGAAAAGGAAGAAAAAGTATAATGGATAAATACAATAAATAATGACTATTTATATTGAATAAATCGATATAACTAACGTAAAATGTTAAAACAAAATTCTTAACAATTTCGTTTTAAAATACTACTATAAATATATTGGTAGTACATTTTTATATTACTATACAAATGTCATAAACCAAATAACTGGTGAATAGAGCTCTCTGTGGCTCGTTTCTTTGACAAAGAATCGCGATTGTGATTCATTGAGTAAACGCGTTTTTGCTACTATTTCACGTTGAAACGACTTTTATACTAATGGTTAAGTGCACCTGAATATTTTATTGTGCATTTGTATGCATTATATTTGTTTCGCTTTATATTTTATCCCCCATAGCAGTTTAGGTAAAGATAACCTAGCGACTTGACGCTCCGTTCGCTGCTTTCCGCAAGAAATCGAGACATCACGAGTTGAGTGGTGGAGCTCAACGCCGCGGTTATCTTGCCAGAGCAGAAATATGTAAATAATTTTAATATAATCAATCCCCTGAGTGAAATCGAGCACACAACCATTGAGATTTACAGCCAGATTCTATACCAATGCACCACAATGTCCTGTATGTATTATATAAATTTATTAAGTCTTTCTAAGAATTTTTGTATACTATGAAAGTTGATGACAAGTCATGCACTCACGGTAGCGTCTGGGGTATTCCTGTAAGCACTCCAGTCAGCTCGACTACGACAGGTGTGAAATAAGAGAAGGTTACGTTGAAAATAAAAACGTAAGACCTCGGCTTTGTGTTTGTGGATATAATAAATTGTTTATGATATTGCTTTTAGTTTTATATTAAACTAACTCTATTTCGTTGGAAATATTGTTTAGGAAATTTATTTATATTCATTGTATTATTTTTAAGGTAAAGAACGGTATTCATGATTATATATATGGATTTTTCCAGTAATACAGGCCGGGAGAAGGAACTTAGTGTGAAGGCTATTCATTTTCTAACATAATGATAATTTAATAAGAATATGCTTTTATACTTCTCTACATACAGAAAGAAAGGTTTAGAAGTTAACATTTTTATTTCATTCCAATTATTTATTACAGCATTCGTTAAAAGCTTTTAGCACAGAAATAGTCTTTGCATTACAATATTACCCTCTTTGAACTTTTTTTGCTTTTATATTAATTATTGAAACATTTACAAGGGCACATTTTATGTAGAAAAATAAATAATGTATAGGAAGCAGTTAGTAAGGTTTTATCGTGATACGACAAGCTGTTGTCCACTTTCTGTTTGAATTAGAGACGATGTGAGTTGAGCGGCGAAACTATACGCTGCGCTTTGTTTTATAAATATTTACCCCGAGTGGGTATCCAACCCACAACTTTAGCGTCAACGGTCCCACTGCGCCACAATGTCCTCGTAGAAATTTTAAACATGTTGTATAAAAACTAAATTGAATTAAAACTCTTTACAATATTAGACATTATATAAATATAATAAGAATATATGAGTTTTACAAAGACAAACTTCTGTAAATCTCTTACAACTTTGCTATTATCAAAAAAGGAATGGTTTAATAAACTTGTACGCTGAATACTTCTGTCATTTCCCGTTCCCCGCGGACGATGTTATAAGAGAAAAATGCTATTAAGAATTTTTACGAAAAGGCAAACAGGAAACGTTACAACTCGATTCGTCATCACAAATAAATAAAATTTTTTTATTGTATGTTCGAGGAAATTATAAAAGAATTAGGCACTTGCTTTGTATAAAAAATATTCTGAATTCTATTTTAAGATACAATCAATGCAAATAAAAACACAAGGACACCTTTAAATAAAATAGTTTTACTAACGTATTTTTTTAGCTTCACGCTTTTTCACTAGCGGAGTAGTCAGAGAAAACGGAGTGCCACACCCTAAAGTCATTATATACTTCTTTCGCCTCGACTGTATTCATAAACTTCTTTATACATGCCCTTCGGGGGTTCCTCATACTCTTTATGTGACCTCCTTCCGTCACGTCACGACTTCCTAACTATTATATTATTAGTCATCCTCTCGATGTGCCCAAATCACGTAATTCCTAGGTTCCCTGTTCCTAATTATAAGACTTATTGAGTTTTTTTTTAAATGTATGTATGTACCTAACATCTTACAAGGACCTATGAGATTATTTCAGTATGTGAGATTTGAACCTGTAGTTGATGTGCAAAGTTCAAGCAAATTCACTAAATATAATTTACCAACAATCAGGGCTAAAAAAAGGGAAAATATTGTTGTTAATTAACTTAAAACCCCACTTGCGGATTAGTTTCTATTTTATAAATATTTGAAATATTCCTATTCCTAATTCCATTACAAAGCGACAAATAAATGAAACTTACTACTAACAGAATGCTATACTATACGTACTCTCATTTTCTACTTGACTTACCTTTTTTAATATTTTTTAAAGTGTTATTTATTCGCACACTTAGGAAAAAGATATATTCAGTAAACGTATAAAAATTTTGAACGCAGCGGGATTTGAACCCGTTCTGACCGCTAAGAACGCATGTAGAACGGAAATGGCTTAGCGGTCAGAGCGCTTGAACGGTTTTCAAGAGGCGCGGGTTTAAATCCCGCTGCGTTAAAAATTTTATACGTTTTATAAATACGTTTTCTAAATAGGTCTTTTTTTGACTTACCTTTATATTTTTGTTTTCGCATTAACCTATATAAATGATATATTGGCAGAGCAGAGTATTGGCAGTGCACTATCAGTAAAGCGTTTAAAACTGCAATTGTATTTGCAGATTTTATGGATATTTTTAGGATATTGCTAAAGATCTTTGTTTATATATTTATTTTTATTTTATAGACTAAATATTTACTTCAAAATGTATTTTCTAGTTATAATAAAGGCTTGTTGATCTTTCACTTATTATATATTAAAATATATATTTTTTAATATTATACATATTTGTTGTATGTTAGGCCTCACTTATATAATAGTAATGTTTCTTATGATAGAAATAATCTACGTAAGTAATAAATGTATGTTTAAGTCAGTAATTCTTTAAAATGGCCACTCACCTGTTATCCTCGAGCCTGGGGTGGCAATGGCTAATATATACCAAACTCTAATGACAAAACTTAAACATGGGAACTGGGGAAGTTTGTAAAATAAGAAATTGTGAACCTTTAAGGACTACACCATGCGAAACAATCCTAATGAAGTCGTATCTATGAAAGTCGAAATTGAAAAAGTCCTTCGTTGCAAGTGTACTTTGTATTTTATATCTGTTAAACTAGTATATTTAGTACGGTTTTCAATTGTATTTTTTTAGTAATTTAAATGATTATTTATTTTGTTGCAAATTCAAATCAAGTGACATAACTTATTAACTAAATAGCAGCTTTACTTAAAACTTTCGTTGTTTTTAATTGATTGTTTGTCTTCAATGTTCTCACCTCAATTGATTGTTAATCATAAAAGCACTTTAGAGTTTATTTTCAATGTCTTCTAATGTTACAGGAGATTTTATTTAGAGTATACTGAAATGACTGTCGTATAAATAAGTCTATTTACAAGTATTTTACTAGTTACCATTATTCAATAAACCATTTTGAACATCAAACTCGCAACCAAGGACACTTAACCACGTTACGTAAAGTAGTATTTTACTAAAGATTCTAGTAAATCTCTGTAATAAAATAAAGTGGATGCAACTTTTAGTTAATCTACCATGCTTTAAATTCTTACTTTCTGACTGCGCTGTGAGACCTGGGGAATACAGTTACTTATTAGTTAAATAAGACTACGAAACCCACTAGAAAGTTTATAAAAGTGCCATTAGAATTTGATACAATAATAAAAATGCAATAACCTTTTTATTTTATGATACCTTTTTTTTACCAAAATGCGAAAGTCTAACATGTTGTTATTTGTATCTGTACACAGTATAGTAAAAATGAAATGATCGAAAAATCGTATTTATCTTCCAATTAGAGTTACAACTGTTTCATATAGTTTGTGTATTTTATAGAACGATGTGTCCTATCAGTCTTGCTATAAGCACTTACCTTTATTTAGTTCTGAAATATAATAAGTTTAGTATTAAATATTACTACTAGATGTAAATAATTTTTTTTTTCAGAGAAACAAAAAAATAATGAAAAACCGTAAGTGTAAGTAATTACACTACTTCACCTGCTAAATATTTATATATTTTGATTATCATTCAAATATAATATTAAAGCGACTGTTAATATTAATATGTGTATATGGGTATGTTTAATTGATCATCATGATTATAAATCAATGTAGGAATCAAACTTTTACGTTACTCAGTGTTTGATTGAGCCGTAACAGGTTAAAGTAAAGTAGTAAAAACATATAAAGGCTATATATGTAAAGTAATATTTCTGAGTAACTAAGAATGAGCAACGATACACTTTGTATATTCAATAAAACTGACGTTCATTTACGACGCACTATAACCTGTGTAATAGCCTATAAAAGTGGCATTAAGTAAATATTAGTTTGTCATTATCACAGCGCTACCCATTTTCTGCGAGGAAATTTATTTATTAAAAGCCGTCTCATATATTTTCGTTTACTGCAAGGTGGGACAAAATTATTTGCCGGATCATGAAACAGACTAAAGACGATATAAAAAATAAGCTAGTTATATTATGTATTTACATGTTTATAATTTTATGATGGTATACAAATGGGGAGCACTAAGAAAGGATTTGTAGAAATTCATATGGAAGCGGTTTTGGGTGGTAAGTTGAGAAAGGACTGTCTTGACACTAGGTTCTCTATGACTATAAGGGAAAAAGCATGAAACTCTGACTTAGCTACGGAAACGGGAAAAACCGGGATGCATGTTTTACAGATTTATGGTCAATAGTATTTCTTTTAATTTTATAGGATATTTTGTTATACATAATTTGTGCAAAATACAAAATAGCTATACTATAAACAAGCCATTTTTTACAGATATTTCGGCGATATTTCAAATTAAAAAAAGTTATAGATAATATTTATTCTCTTTCCATTTAAAATTAAGTCACTGACTAAGTAAGTCTTCTACTGAACTATAAATTCTAAAACACGTTTATTTTTCGCACTCCAGTTCGTGATTTTTTGGTCGCATTCAAAGCGGTACATGAATTTATTTGTAACATCAGTCAGCACTTTTGGCACAATCGTAGTGAAATATTTCCCGGCACAATGAGAGAAATATGTATATATAACAAGTGCAATCAATCACGTAGAGCACCGTATCGTGTTTTCATCAATACAAAGCCCAAATAAAGCATTTTTGCATCGTTAATCATTAAGAGACGACCACACGAGTGGTTGCCATCTCTCGAGAGCTATTAAAAACAGCTGTCCACTTGAAACAGTTAACAATGGCAGTTATATTATATGCGTTGATTTTTTATAATTTTTAATGCGAAAGACAAAATATATAGTTTATAATTATTAAAAGTACCTTGATTTTATATACAATTAATAGTTTTTGTATTTAATTCATCCACAACAGTTGACAGTGGTGAAAATTGTCAGATTCGCTTTAAACGAAATATCTCTAGTTTTAACAATTTTGCTGCCGGAAATGTTACAGTATACTCTCTAAAACGATGCTCGAATTCAGTTAAAAATTGTTACCCAGGGATGTTTTTCTAATGCTGCTACATGCAGCATACCTTTTATCCGTGACTTAATTTAAATTCAATATCAAACAAACAGTAGAGATAAAAATAATAGTACATTATTTATAAAAACAAATAAAACAAAACTAAATAATTTATTGCTAGAAAAACAGAGACCATCGTGGCGCAATCAGACTTAGCAGTTTGACTGTGAATATGATTAGTTATGGGTTCAATTTCTACTCAAGGAAATGATTTATACTTCATTAAGTACTTCATTTCTCCTCTGTCCCCTGTTACCTAAGACAAAGCGCGACATTAAGACCACCACGCAGCAAGCAACGTGTCAATTTTAGAGGGAATGTGAATAACGACATATCTTGATACTAGGTTCTCTCTGGCTATTTTGCAAGCGTGAAAAAGCTTAAATCTGTATAAACATATTGGTCACTACTGCAATACGGCTATGATTTAAAAAGCGTAAGTCACCAGTTTTTAATACGATCTATTTACTATTAGGATTACTCTTACGATATAAATTCTTATGGATATCAAATGTATTTGATTAAACAAAGTTATTATATATATATATATATATATATATATATATATATATATATATATATATATATATAACCACTCACAAATCGTAGATTTTTATTATGTTCTTATGCCAGTTGTAACATAAAAGGTCCTTATAAAATATTTATGATGTGTGAATAATGTTTCGGAAATTCTATCTCTTTGATCGCGTTTTCTTTCATTGCGTTTGCGTTACTTTTTCTTAAAATGTTTGGGTTGAAATATTATTTAGCTATATCACTTTATATTTTTTGCATTTTCAGTAATAGGTTATTGAATCTAACAAGTGTATTTTATATACATAGAGGAAAAATGTTTTCGAAAATCCGGAAAACTGCGGTAAATATTAATTGAAATGTGGAAATCGGGTGTACGCGTACGTGGTGAACGTGTGACAGCTTGGGCTTCATTATCGATAACAACGGGTGATGTAAAAAAAAAACTAAACTATGACTTTGTTATCGGTGCTAACCTGTGTCTACAATACGCCTAGCGCCTTGCTTTATTTTCAGTATTTTTTAATTTACCGGGTAAAAAACTCATAGGTTAAATTTTAATTGCAAACAAAATTATTCAAATTAGTATATATCTTTATATATCTATACAATTATTTTTAAAAAGAAGTCCAATTATTCATAATATACTTTTCTAGACAGGTCTTCCGCTCATAAGATCAGACTCTAAGCTCGTGTTTAGTCGCCTAATGTGAAATCTGACTTTGTTAACCAATGTTTTTATTTTTTTTACTGTTTCTCTATGTGCCTGTTTGTCTAGGCGTTTGTGCAAGCTTCTAATCTTAGAAATGGCTAAATTTATTTATGTGCAATTTTGACAAATTTTCGTTAACATTTAGTGTTTATTTTATTTCAATCAGTTCATATATAAAAAGTTACAACAATTAAAATTAAAAATTTAGGTAAACTATGTAATTGAAGTGAGAACGCGGGCGAGTGAAAAAACGAAATAGACATGTAGTTTACGCAGACGAAGCCGCGAGGGAGTCGCTAGTCATTTACATATGTAATCATGCATAGTAATTTTCCATTTCAAACATATACAATTCCTTTTGGCAACTTATTTGTTATTTGTTAGTAATGACGATCAATAAGCAGTATGGGCGAAGCTGAGAGCCACTGATGTCGGCCTTGTTGTTTTTCTTATGCCACTTTGTTCTGCTTTCTTTCAGGTCAATCACGATTTGGGTACAATATTGGTTTTAAATGGAACACTGCCAACGTAGCTTATATATATTTTCTTTAATATATAATTTGAATACATGTTATACACTTGCTGTAAAGCATAAAATAGTAAACATTTCTTTAAAGCATGTGCATCTAAGCAAAGTCACGGGTCACGTATCTATTCCTGTGACAGTTAATACCTTACTAATATAAAATTTTCAACGTTTTATGTAATACTAACTGTACCCGCGACTTTGTCCGCGTCTTACATCAGCTATTTGCCAGTGAAAGCCCCGTCAAAATCGGTGTAGCCGTTCTAGAGATTAGCCGGAACAAGCAGACTGACAGACACAAAAATAGTAAAAAATAATATTCTGGTATATGTAGCGTGTATACATATGCATTTAGCATATATATACCATAATATTAATTTATTGACTACAATGGTTGACTATTTTGGCTTTAATGGCTGGAACATAAGATACTTACTTGATATTTTGGTCAATTCACACAATGTCTTTATAACTTGTAGCCTATGTGTTATTCTGATGTATAAGCTATATATTTTGTTAAGTTTCATTAAAATCCATTCAGTAGTTTTTACGTGAAAGAGTAACAAACATCCTTACAAATTTTCGCGTTTATAATATTAGTAGGATAATCGCAGTGTTCTACAATTATATTACAACAAACGGTTAGTTGTTATATATAAAAACGCACGTAAATTTGCGGTAAGCTTCTTGTTTTATTATGCAAATATCTTTGAAACAGGCGGTTTCAGCCAATTTGAATATGGAGAAGCGTCTGTGGAATGCAATAAAGCTTGAGCCTAGTCTAGGTTACAAAAATATCTTATATACTCGTATTGTTTACAAATTCGTTGAAATTGTTAATTTAATAGAAATAAAGTGCAATCATTGTTGATAAACGGACATACAACATTTTATTACATTGTATAATAAGTATAAATTTAAGGACTTTTTTATACATTTGTAGCTTTTACCTATAAAGTAGGTCGGTTTTTCGAATAAGCTTCTTTATTAAAGATTGTATATTGTAACGTAATTTATTCCATTACAAGTGGGAATTTGGCTTAATTATTTAAAATAAATTGCTTAATAATTATAGTATAATATCGGTTTTAAAAATCATTTCTCATCTCCTCTCCTAGCGGCTTTCACAATAAAAACTAAATTTGATCTAGACATATTTAGAAAACGTATAAAAATTTGAAGGCAGCAGGATTTGAATCCGCGCTTCTTGAAAACCTTTCAAGCGCTCCGACCGCTAAGCCATGCGTTCTACATCCTGCTACGTTGAAATTCTTATACGCTTATTACAACTTATATTTGTTGTTAGCAGGAATATCTCAGGCACTAAATGATATTATCATGAGTAAAAAAAAGGAGATACATGGATATTAATCAGACAAGGCAGTTAGTAGAAGTATATAAACACATCAATCAACTGCTTTATTTAAAATAATTTAAAATATTTTATAAAGTATTATTCACACACTTAACGTATAAAAGTTTGAACGTAGCGGCATTCAAACCCGCGCCTCTTGGAAATAGTCCAAGCGCTCATACCGCTAAACCATGCTTTCTGCTCCGGCTCCGTCGAAATTCTGATAAGACCATTACAATTTATTTTTGTTGTTGGCGTCTCTGTGGGGAGATTTGTACAAATTTCAGCTACCCAAAAGATCATTCTAAGAACAATAGTACGGCAAGAGAGAATGCTATTTATTAAATATTTTCAACATCTTTAAAACTGTTATTGACACACTTAGGTAATATAAAATCATTTTTAAAAAACGTATATTTAATTAATTTTAAACAATTCAATTGAATGAGCCTATTATTTTAAACTAAATTAAATCGGGCCTATAATATCAATTAATTATGTGATTTCATCAATTATTGTGTTAAGGCTATCCGCGTTACGGTTGACGTTTTAATATAGCCTAAATGGAGTCGAAATATGTCAGATCCGTTAAATAATTTTAATGAAGCGAATGATCGGTAAGGACTGAAAAACGGCTGTGAAATAGGGCGTAAAATGCTTTTGAACGAGTTTTAATTACTTTTTTTACTACAGCACAAATTAGAATGGTGAATGATAAAAATGAATTGATAGTTTTCTATAGAATTCCTTGTTCAATTTGAATTTGAATAAAATATTTCTATAGGCCTCGTGTGTTTTTATTTCTTAAAAGTACATCAAAGGTACTAGTATACGTATGCGTATATTTTTTTAATATTTCATACAGTCAAACCAAGCGTACTACTATTTAATGCTAGGTAATACTTGTGTACACTTCAATTTTCATTACAAGTTTGTTTCGGTTAGTCTGCAACACTTTAAATCAATAGTTTATATTATAGCTTTTTTAATTTATTTTTAATGAATTTTGCGGTAAACAAACGATTAGTTTGATTCCTCACTATTCGTGTATTTGACAATACGTTTCAACGCCTAGAGAGTCAGCACTATGCTTTGTTTGAAGCCAGGACAGAAAAATAAAATAATTTAATTAGCCATAAAATTCATGTTCAATCAGCCATTGTAAATTGGTTTATAATGGAAAATTTCATTTATTATTTAAGATATATCGCTCAGTAGTTTTACCATTCCCAAAGTAAATAATAAAGACTCTCTCGAGAGACGAGAACGAACGAGAACTCTGTATAACGAAAAGGGTTTAATATTTCAATATTTTTACAAAGTTCAAAGGCTTAACGATTGATGTTTTTAAATCTATTTGATTTTTCCGTACTACATATTATTATTAGTACTTGTAGTAAGTTCAAAATAATTATCCTATTACAATATCCAATTAAAATGATTACAAGGCCATATATTAACAATTGTTAATATTCATATAAAAATCCTATTTATTATATTAACTTTATGTAAAAGATAAGGCGGGACACAATATTCAAAGAATCAAGCATTTGTTATTATATAAGCCAACTACTACACTAGATGTTGTTAGCAAATTATTTTTGCGTTTATTTTTCACCGCGAAAATTACTTTCAACAAAAATCCGTGAAAGCTTCAATATCCGCCAGCGTCATTACTTTGCATGCAGCAATCGCTTATACGGCAATTTAATATGTATGAAATGTGCGCAATTTTTCTATGCTTTATTTTTATTTTATTTCTACTTTTAGAATATATTGTGGTGAAAAATGAAATTGATGTATTCTCTTAACGCTTTGCCGAGTCCTTAATGTGATGTATGTATGTATATATTTTAATATTGTGGATAATATTGTACTTTTAGCGCATAATAAGAATAAGAAAATAAAACGTTTAGAATAGAAACTACGCTTCTCATACCTAATTACCATTTTACATCCGTTTCCGTTTTGCCGTTTCTAATTAGAAATGCTTGGTATAGCTTAAATTTCTTTGCCCATTGAGTTATCGTGTCCCTCAATTGCAAGAGATTTGATTTGTTTTTTTTTTAAATGATAATTGTCTTTTAACAGGTGCAGGTTTTACTGTCGCCATTTTTTTCGAGTATTCTAAATAATTGTAGTCAAATGTTTAAGTTACTTTTTTTAGAACACCCGTGTAGGTTTTTTTGCAAAACGTTTTTCAGTCGCACGACCGTAAGCAGCCAAAACAGTTATAAAGTATAATTATTTATATATATATATATAACTTTTATTTATAATTATATATATATATATATATATATATATATATATATATATATTTATATATATATAACTATAAATATTTTGTAAATAAAAAGAATTATATATAATAAAATGTATATATAAAGTATTTCACATTTTATTTGCCAATTCCGATTTTAATCGTTGCAATGCTTGATGTAATTGCCTCTAGAATCAGATATTAATAGGTAATTTAAGCGCTGCTGTTATATTAAGTGGAACGATACAATAGCTCAATATAGTGTTCGTTAGACGTTATGTTATATATGTGGACTAGACCTCCATGCGATTGGGCAAAAAAGTGAATCGTATTATAACATAAGTAAAAATCAGCTTAAATTCTATAGTGTCATAAATTCTTTAAATTTGTACTATTTTTATTGACCTAGTCTTCTTAAAAATGAACAATAATTTGAATAACAAATGCCACAATGTTATATATTCGAAAACAGATATATATCTATGTCTTCTCTCATTTAAAATAATTAACGGTGATAGATCGTTGAGAATAAGTTACTAGAAAAAAAAAGTAATTCGAAAATTATACTTTTTGTTTATTTACTAACAATGGCTTTTTGTAGATCAAATCTATATATTTGAGGCGAGTTCCGCCACTTAACACGTTATAACTCAAATTGTGGTGGAAACTAGAGAGTTTTGACTACACTGATTTGCAAGAAAAAGCTTGAAGCTGCAAAAAAAACTATATATACAAAACTCTTCTGTTACTGAGTGACTGCCAGACAAAGCACAGCCGAAATTACTGGGCTTAGAAAGCTAAAGTTAGCATGTAGCCTCTTTGAAAGGCGCACTAAAAGAGTATTGAGAATTAAATAAAAAACGAAATAAACTCGTAACTATTATACAAAATTCTTACTAAATTAACTTTTTATTAAAGAGGAGCAGGATGGTAACATTTTACATATAAAATACACTATGTCCTGCAAACAATCGTCGATCAATAAACACCAGCTTCCAATACTTTTTTGTTTCAATTTCGTGCGCGAGGTATTGGAACAATTTGAGAATCAATGCCGTTCGTATCCGCATCTCTATTTTACCTTTTGAAATGGAATGCTTTCAAATCAGTAAAAGAATTCAATTCGCCGCCGAATACAACTTGTTAGTTTTTGTGAAAAATTACGTTGAATATTCTAGTATTTTAAAAAAAGAATAATTTGTATTATTCTTTTATACTATTAGAATGAATTCGACCTTAAAACTATATTTCACTTTTAATAATATAGCATATCGTCGGTTAACACATCACATCTATGACGTCAAATGTTTGCGGCTAATTCCATGTGAATCTGATGTAAAACTGTCTCTTAAAATATATTCTATCACCCTAATTTTCCTATATAGCCATTTCCTATATTGACACTAGACATTAATATCTTAACTTTCCGCCCGAATTCGAGACATAGCGTGTTGAGCGATAGAACTCAACGCCGCCCTTTGTCTTATGTACCACAACGGAGAAATGAAAATATTGTTAGTATAATTATTCCCCTAGTGGGAATCAAACCCACAACCAATCGCGCTTACAAACGCTGTCCCAATGTGCCAAGATGGCACTGACGATATTATTGACTTTTCATAAAAACAAACTATGTTAGAGAATACATTGACACATCCGTATTATAATAAAAGTCATAACAAAATTTAATAATAGTCTAAATTACAAAAAAAATATACATTTCAAACGTTAAAATTATTTTCCGCCTCACTCACAACATCAGCATAAATTCTATGGCTAGAAGCGAAATGTGCTTGATGGTGGAAATTTCCATTTAAAGGGGAATGAAGAGTGCTCTAAAACTGATGACGTTGAAGGCTGATAGGGCCATCGGGCCTCATTTAAATGTCGCGGGCCCTTAGCGCCCTTAGCTTTGATACATTGTTAAGCACCATGGTAATTGACTGTTAGGAAATTAATAATTTTAACCCCGTAGCTCGTCAACACTTACAGCCATTATGTATACAAGGGATAAGGATTTCTCCGGTGAAATTTTAATAAGATAATGTTGGGATGTTGAGAATAATCTGTTATAATGAAACACTGAGAGATATTGCACATTGAGCGGAACAAACTAACTAAGGGGTTATCTAAGATTTATTTTTGACCAAGCCCAGGTCAAAAATAAAATAAGAGAAATTATATAAATCTAAATCATCAATATAGTTGTATTTCTTTACATAAGATAACATTTTTGTGTACTTTTCTTGTAATTTTTTGTTTAAACATAACAAGTTCATTCTAATTATAATTATTAAATATATTAATTTATACATTTAATTATATTTTTGAATATTTATCATGGATCCTTTATTCGCTCCATTCCGCTTATGATTAAGAAAGTTACAGCACTTTTTGCAGCTTGGATGATTCTTGTTTTTCGCTTGAGAGAACTCCCTCAAGCTTATCTAGGGAATTTGCACCCCTTCATAAGAACTTTAACCCATGTGACATTAATGCGCAAAGTATTCCTGGTCACTTTTCCGATTTCTACACTACTTTCAATCAAACTAACCATCATGCTGTTTTAATTTTCAAATCATGGCTGCACTAGCAATGAGAAAATGAGCATCTCACAGTGCTTGTTTTTAATGATTTTAGCAATGTATTCCACGCTGTGGATCACGATTGCTCATTGCTGTCTTATTTAACATTAATGTCTCTACTTTAGCTTCTAGTACTGTAAAAGATCTAGGTATAATAATTGTCATTTAGTTAACTTGGAGCCATTCATTATGTTACAGATATATTTCGCTATATCTATGCCTCCTTGATTCAAAAATGTTTGCCTATCCGTACCAAAATACAGCTGGTTAATACCTATTTGATTGAATCCTATTATTGATTATGGTGATGTTTGCTGTCTGGATATAAATAACGATCTCATAAACAATCTCGAACGGCTTAATACATGTAAGCGCTCCTTTTTTTTATTTTCCTACACAAGTGTCACCGTATTTCGTCTTGTAGGAAGCAGCTAGGTTGGCTCTCGTTGGTTGATTGTAGGAACGCCAGCGTCCTTTACCAACTTTACTCGATTATTTCGATCCAAATTCACCCACTTATCTTTCTTCAGACTTCTCCTTTCTTTCCTCTTTCCACGAGCCATTATCTCATATCGAATCTTATGCTCTCTATACTGAGTCATAATTCGGGAATTATGTCCAACTCATTGGCGATTGCAGGGGTTAGGCTCTGGAATGACTTGCCTCATTCATTAGAAAAACTCCATCAAAGCCAAAGCCAAAGCCTTTTGTGCATATTTGTTATTTGTGTGCAATATCATTCAATTCAATTCAATCAATCATTTTGACTAATTTGTGCGTAATTTGGTGTCTTGATTACAAAAAAATATATATATTGTTCGTCCTACCATATTTTTAGATTTCATTTCATTTCTATTAAGTATAAATAAAGTTTATGTACGAAAATGTATAAGATATATTTTAACCACTTAAATAGTTTCAAGTTAACAACATTATTTTAATGTCGTGTTAGAAAAGGTGTGTTATTTGAATAACGCAAATACCTATGTTTTAATAACGAAAATACCTATGCTTTTTCCTGTGGCACATTCAATTCATATGAAGGAGTTCTAATATCATTTTATAGAAAACTAACTATACAAAAACGTATTTTTAGAAAATGAAAATTTTAACGCAGTGGGTTTCGACCCCGCGCCTCTTGGAAACCATCACTATTTTTAAAATTAAACTTTTCCTATTTTTTAAATCATATCGTGAAAAAATTGTGGGTGTTAGAAAAAATTGTTATGACATATGATTTTAGCATAAATAAATGCATAAGATTTAGGTAAATTTGTTTAAAAAGTTTTCAAAAACATTTTTTTTATTGGCATTTGTTATTATTTGATATTAATGTACTTAGACAGTAGTATTTTCATATAGTAAGTTAATAAATAAAAAAAAATACTTACACATGACTATTTCATGTTTAATGTACTATAAATTTAAATCATACAGATAGCATCTTTTTACTATAAAAAATTACAATATGGCATTGTTAAACATAATTATTATGACGATACTACTTTTATTTGTATAGCTGAATGAGCTAAGCGCAAATATTGACAGAATATGTAGACATATATTTAGTTTGAAGAGGGCTGACACAATTTCTGTGAGGCTGCCTTTGCCATATTATTTATATTAAAAAAATTATGAAAGTAAGTATTATATGTTTGACATTTTTAATCGTTTCATTTCAGAAAACCATTCCACGATTCGGATAAAAAGAAAGCTTATTAACTATGCAAATGAGGCTCTCAGCAAGAAAATAAATATTACCTCCATTCGTGTTCATTTTTGAAAATTCAACAGCCTAAACCTGATTAAATGTTAACTAGACTATAAAAAATATTACTTACTTGTTTTAACAAATAATCATTAGATTTTTGTATGAATTAAAAAGCGTTACATACTTTTTTGCTGAAAATCTGGTAATCCTTTTAAATAGAAGGAAAGCTTTATGATATGCAGTTTCGTGTAACAAATTGATGTATGGGGTTTTTAACATGTTTTTAGGGGGTTTCACACAATTAGGAAATTGAAAAAGCTTTTTTGGAAATCTTGGACGATGTTCAAAAGGCACAGGGAGGGGGGAAAGACGTGAAACTCGCTGTGTTATAATTTTTAATTTAAAGATCCAATTTCAATAAAATACCTAAAGTTATGTTTGTATAATATATACTTAAAAGAAGCAAATTATAAATCATATCGTAATGAAATTTAGATATTTAAGCGTTCTTTTTATATATTTCAGTAACGTGATGCGAAATGTGACTTCGTTAAAATACCACCTAAAAGCAAGCTGAATACATAATTAGTTTGGGGGCGTCTTATCCAGTCTTTGCTCTTTCTCTTTTGTGCTCCGTTGCATAGAGAATTTAATTTTGAAGAGGTAAGCTTAATATTCTAAATTTAACCTACTTATTTAAAAAAATGTTATTTTAAAATACCTAATATGTTTAATATGTTTTTTTAAAATACCTCTTAGAAGTACTTGAAACAGAAATATTTTTAATTTGCTTTTACATATTATATGTATTTATATTAAATTTAACTCAGAGTAATTTGACAACTTTCATATTAGGTGTTTCTCGGTCTGAGTAGAAAAAGGCGACGTTGGGTTCTGACGGGAACTCAATACTAGTTACATGAAACGAATAGTCTTACTCTTAATAAAAATGAATGACATATGGTAACAGAGTTCTTAATAATTCAAAACAAATTCTCTTAACTCAGCAACTTGATAAATTGTAATAAAAATACGTAAGCCTCAACACATTTATAAAACTGGCAAAATAAAGGCATTGGTGCCGACGTGAGTGACTAATATCCCTACGTCCGGCTTTTAACTGACTGCACTTTTGCGAATGGAAAATCAGAATATTTCATGTCGCTCTGTAAACGATGAACGAGTATGAACGAGGTTGTACACAAGTTTCGCAAACTTTATTGAATTTCAGATTCAAGAGGTGTTGACTGACATCTTGCTCGAAAACGTTGTGGGTATTCAATGGGTAAGATCAAATTTCATTATATTCTTCGTATATAATACTCGTAATAACAAACACAACGCATTACTGTTAATTTGTTATTATATGAGGCGATTTTGGCGCTGAGGAAGTGGCTGTGGGTTCGATTCCGACTCAGAGGTGTGATATATTTAATTTATTAGTTTAATTTAGTTCCACCACTCAATATACAATGTTTCAAACTCGAGCGGAGAGTGGAAAACGGAGTGTCTTGACACTAGGTTCATTCTGCCCACCCGGCTATGTGCGATAAAGCTTAAAGGTTGATATTATATATAGAAATAAAACTGTCGTTGGTCATGTTTATATTTAAATTATTTTCCGTTTAGACTTAGCTTTTCTAGTCAGATAAAGTACAGAAAATGTAGTAATATTTTACCATTTGTTTGTACTGCATTGTATAGAAAATTTTTGATGCTATATGCAGAATTTATATTGCTTAGGATAAAGATATAACCTACTTTCTTTTCGGTGTTTAATGAAATGCTTATAACGTAACAAAGCTATATTTTGTCACTATATTAACAAGTTTTTAAATATCTAATATATTTCTTGATATGAAATATTTTAATTATTACGTTAAAAAATAACTGAATATATTTGTCGCATAATTAAGACAAAATTTTATGAATTATTCTGTATTTTACTCTGGCTACAAAATCTTGCTTAATTTACTTCTCGGCACGGTGGATGAAATTACGGTAACTTGCGCAAACTTTTGCAAGCAAGCATAAAGTTAAGAGCGAAGTTATCACAAATTTTATAAATATTTTGACTTTACGCAATATTCATTTAAATTAATGGTACAGCGTTTGTTTAGGTGATCATTTAAACTTGTCACATGTTACAAAATACCTACAATTTTAGTAAAAAATAAAGTATTTTTTAATGTTATGTATTTTTTATTTCATCCTTTTTATTTATTATAAAATCACACTACATATAATATACTCATTTATGTTATATGTATACGCAAAAATATTTAAAACTACAAAAAGTACACGAGGATTGTGCAAAACTTGAATTAGATCTAATTGAAAATTATTATGAACCTTATGGATTATTCCTGAATCTTGATTAATGTTCTATAATATTTTTTTCTAGAAAGAAGATTATAATTTTATTTGATGACGTCATTCATAATATGCAATTATCAAGAGCATTTGTTGCTAAAGATCTTGGTTATTATTGGATAATGCCTCTTATTAGAAAAACACATAAAATATAATTGGGAAAGCGTACAAAATGCGTGGTTTCATTTTCAAACAGGGAAACGATTTTAAAGATATACGCACTTTTTGTCTTTTATATAACTCTTATGTTAGATCTTAACTAGAGTAGGCTTCTCCTATCTGAAACCCACAATATGACAAATATGTTCGCTATATTGAAAGTGTACAAAATAAATGTATACGGAAATTACTTTTCAAATTTATTTTAAACGGCATACAATAGCTGAATATCTTAAAATTTTACATATTCTTATAGATTCCCATTATTTATTAAGAAATATTCACATTAAATTCTCTCTTTTTAATGTCCGATCCAGAGACACCTTCAATTTTCCTGTCCGAAAAAACAACGTTCGAACCAATTATGCCAAGAATACTCGTAGTTATTTAATATGATCTTGTAGGATTCATAATTACGTTGAAATTGATATATTTCATATACAGCAATATAAATGAATTACAAAAATATTTTTTTTTTCCACATCTTCTAGATCGACATATGTATTTATTTTTTGTAAAAATTTTCATATTATATAAATAACTTATTTTCCTGTAGCATTTAATTATAATGAAATGTATTAAGGACCTTAATAGAGTTTAAAGTGTTGTGTTTTAATTATTTACTCCATGTTTTGTGTATAAATGGAAATTTAATTGTGTTAATTGTATGTACTTATTGTAAATGTTTGTTTTCCCAATTTTAATTGCAGAGCTGATTTCTATGTGTGATGAATGAAATCTGCTGACGATCGACGTCTTTTATAAGCTTTGGATATTTACTTAATATTTGATTCCACATAAAATTTAAACTTATTTACATAAAATATTTATTGTGGGTTCAAATCCGTACATCCTTACTTGACGGTAACTTAATAGCAATACAAGGGCGTTTATTTACACTGATTTACGTAGCGTCGAGTTCCACCGTTCAATTTAATGATCGAAAATTGAAGAAGGAAATAATTTACTACTAAGCTTTTCCTATATATATCGGAAGTGCGGAAATACAGAAAGAAAATAAAAAACGTCCAATTTTTTATTATTGTAAAGTACAGACCTATTGTACATGTCTTAATTTATTTTACATGTCAATCAAATTATGTTACACCTTATAAATTTTATCTTTACAACTCCCAAGTAATGAACATATGCCTTAATTGAGTATTTCTATATAAATTAACATTAATATTAAACGATTTAGCATCTTAACGTCGTAATTTACGTCAAAACTTTGGTTAACCACACGTCAGTTCAGTTTTGGCCGTGGAATTAGTTAGGTTTTGCGGTTACGGTGCGGAATATAGTAGAAGTTGCTCAGAATAAATATACATAGTTGTAAAGAGCTGAACTCGACAATTAATAGCTACCCAAAATTAAATATGTCTATAGTACTAACAATACAAGATCTGTCTACAGACGTAGCCGGATGTAGAACGCATGGCTTAGCGGTCAGAGCGCTCGAACGGTTATCAAGAGGCGAGTCGGCGAGTTCAAATCCCGCTGCGTTTAAAATTTTATAAGTTTTTAAAATATATGTTAATTAATAACAATGCCATCTGATAGTACTGTCACTTTGTAACTGACCCTTGGTTCTGATCACGATGTTATTTTTGATAAAAAATGTACTCACGATCTCTTAATAATATATAAAATTAATTGTTGTAAGTTCATCGCAGCGGAAAAGTTCAGTTCTTGTATGTTTCTAAACATGTTTCTCATCCTAAGTGTGTAAAAAATACTTTTAAAATATTACAATTTGACATACCTTTCACCCATATCCAGTCCAATTTAAAAGAAGTAAAACCTAATTATTTCTTTTAAATATTCTGTACCATTACAGTATGCCGCCTAAAAGGCTCTACCGCCCGAATTGTAAGGCAGTGCTTTATATTCTTCTAATATAGTTTATTAAGGCTATTTTATAAGCCATTTCATTTGATACCTATAGGTATACCAATATATTATATCGTTTGTATAAAAATATATATTTGCAACGATACTGATTAAACATAATAGTGTTGTTATCAGAATATAAAACGTGTATACCAAAATTTATCCCAATTGAACACTGGAAAGTTGAATTAAGCTTATAAAATTTGACCCACAGTCACAAGCTTGACAAGTTCAATAAAAGCTTGTAAATCTAAAATTAGTGTGGAATATCTCAAAAAGGGTGGAAATTTCAAAATATAGTTAGGTTCTTTGTCTTTGTCTCCTTTCCAAGTGCCCAAAAAGCTGGCGAAAAATACTAAGAAAAATAATGTAAGCGCTCTCATATTAACTGCCACCGTTCTGTCACTATTAATATAATAGAGGAATATGAATTGACGTTGACGTTACTAACTTTGCGTTGTATATCATGTTCACAAAGTTATCTTGAAAGTTATTTTTAGTCTTTGACGAAGGTACGACATACAAGCACACGCAATACATCTAAAGATACCCACTATCAATACTAAATGGAAACACATATCTTCTTTAAATGAACTCGTGTATATTGCTTTTTATGTATTATCTTTAAAACATTTTAAAATTTAAACACTTAGAATATTAAAAATATGTTTACAAAACCTATAACACTTTGAACTTAGGCTTAGCTGTGGCGCTTGGACGGTTTCCAAGAAGCGCGGGTTTAAATTCTGCTACATTCAAATTGGTATAAGTTTTTAAAAATGTTTAGTATATATTCTATTTTAAAGAAGTGCTAAAATTTTTTAAAGCCGGTATTTTATTTTTTTATCACAAGCAAGCATTTATGTATATCATTTACCAGAATAATACATTCAAAAAGGGTTTTATAAAAGAACCGTTGAAACATTGGTGTGAAGAAAGAGCTATGTATAATATGAGTCTGTTGCTGATAAATTGCTCCCGAGTGACCGATACGAGCTTTGCGCTGGTTTTAATTGCTTTGCTTTACGCCTTTTAGGCTTTCATGTTTGTTTGTTGTTTCCGCATCAAATATTTTCATACAAAAGATAAACTAAAGAAAATAAGATGCCTGCATATATATATTTTTTTATTCCATAGGCAAGGCAAACGAGCGTTCGGGTACCTGATGGTAAAGTGATCACCGCTGCCCACGACCCCGTGCAACACCAGAGGAGCTACAGGGATGTTGCCGGCCTTTAATGTGGAAATAGACGCGCTTTTTGCTAAGGTACCCATGACGAATCGACCTGGAAACACTGCCGCTGGCGGTCTATTACACAGTTCAGTGGCACGTGGAAGGAAGTTCCTACGAAACCGCGCAGTAGTAGATTGCCACGTATCCAGGTGTTGAGGACGATATTTCAGTAGGTTACGTATTTGCGGTTGGAAAATTCTGCGACAGAAATCAAGTTAAACAGTTCCCCAGATCACTCCCCATGATAAATGCGGTAGAGAACGCACAAAGAGAAAATGTCTCTACGCAACGCCAAAGTGTCAAGCCTTTCACAAATTATTGGGTCCTTAGCGATTCGAATGGCTCTACGTTGTATGCGATCAAATAGATCAAGCTGACACTGGAGTGCAATAGCCCAGAGATGAGAACAATACTCCCTGTGAGGCCGAACTTTGGCCCTATACAGGGCCAGTTTGTGTTTGGGCGTGAAGTACTGTCTTGCTCTGCTAATGACACCCAGCTTCTTCGAGGCCAACTTGGCCTTGCTTTCCAGACAATAGCGATACTGGCAGTCACCCGAAACTGACTTTAAGAGGAATATATTCGAAAACTGGCGACATGACAAATGGGTTTAAATTGAATTAGGTTCCTTTTACTCCATAAGGAGTCATTCCCGAGGGATGCCTCAATAGAAGAGAAGTTTTTTTCGGCACTTGTCGACGTCTTACCGACCTGCACGGTCGGTGTATACGGTGTCCACCATGCTATCGTCTGCATAGCAATGAATGCTAGGATCCTCTAACATGTCATTGATATGCAGAATAAACAGTGTAGGGGACAGCACACAACCTTGGGATACGCCAGCGTTCACATTCATGTAATTAGAGCAAAATCCGTCGACAGTCGACCTTGATGCTGCACCCAGTGAGAAAGCTGGTAACCGACTTGCATAAATTCTCTGCCAGGCCCTCTATACGGGAATGTGGGCAAAGGCGATAATTAATTATTGTCATTACATTCTCTCTGTCCATCTCGCTTCACTTCTTTTTTTATCATTCTATAGTTTTTATCCATTTAATAGAAATCCATGTACTATAAAATGATTTGTATTGTCTAAACGGACCGAGGGAGGTAATATTATAAATATAAAATCAGTTTCACGTAGGCAGAGATAAATTATTGTCAAGACACTCCGCTAAACGCCGCACTTCGCTTTAGTTACCAATGCGGATAATTGAAAATATTTTTAAATATAATCATTCCCTCGAGTGGGAATCGAACCCATCACCAATCGCGTTTACAGTCAGATGTGTCCAACTGTAGCCTCAATAAAAGTTATGAAAGTTTAAACGACTAATATTCGATAAAATATCATTGTTATTCCATATCATTGTCAAGGAAAAGCCATGATAAAGGCGTTAGTACTTAATAAATCATTTCAGCCAAACAAAGGAAATTTGGTGGATTTAAAAGCGGCGTCCCATTTGTGACATTTTGCATAATTTATGCTTTGAAATTGGGTTAAAGTAAAGATATAATTTATTCAAATATCTCACACCTTTCTTATATGCGTATATACATGCATTGGCTTATATTTTGTAAAATTGTATATATATATATTTATGAAGAATGCAAAACTAATTTAAGATTTAAGAACTGAGTGTGTCGGTGAAGGTGTGGTGTGGTGAACGATTAAAATTCTACGGTGGTAGAATTTATAATGTATAGCACTTAAACATTAAAAACATCTATAGCTATATAATCTATATCTTTATAATCTATGTAATAACTAACTAATATATATATTTGTTTAATATATAATATTGAGAATATTAGTATTATTAACATTTGTTTTTTTTATGTGTCATTCTTGGGAAATTGGAAAACATATATTTAGAGAACGTATAAAAATTGTAACGCAACAGTATATGTTTTTTAATTTCCTAAGTGTGTGAATAACACTTAAAAAAAATCAATGTTAAAAATATTAAATAAATAGCATTCTCTCTTCCCAAACGATTGTTCGTAGAATAATCTTTGGGTAGTAGAAATTTGCAAAAATCTCTCTGCAGAGATGCTAACAACAAATATAAGTTGTAATAAGCGTATAAGAATTTCGACGTAGCTGGATGTAGAACGCATGGTGCAGCGGTCAGAGCGCTTGAACAGTTTTCAAGAGACGTGGGTTGAAATTCCGCTGCGTTCAAATTTTCTAAATATGTTTTTCGATATTAAGATTTTTATGACTTCAAAAAGTTAAATAGCATTACTGATCTATCTTTCTTGAATATTATCATGAAGCCTAATGTACTTCTAGATAAGTAAAAACGACCATTATAGTATACTTCACGGCTCACCTTCGCTAGTTTGGCTGTGTTCGTCGTAATTTTATTAAATTTATTGAACAAAGATTGAAACAACCCCTTTATTGTAGGTTTAAATTAATTAAGTGCCGCAGCGTAGTAATACCATTATATTATGTAAACTTGCCAAAGAGAACTTAATTTTATCTTGTCTGATAAGAAATATTATGTTTTGAAAGTTATATTATATTTTTAAATAGTGTTATAGTGTCTCGGGATCAGGCAGAAAGTGGAGACGTAGTGTTTTGACACTAGTTTGTCTCTCTACTTGGTCCTGCTTTGCGGAAAAAGCTATGAATTAATATATATATATATATATATATATATATATATATATTTATTTTAATTTTAATCAGTGAGGAACCCGTGACCAACGTGTTTGTAGTCAGACCCTGTCACATTGCGCCATGATAGCCTTTCCTATAGCCTACTTCTGAGTTAGATTTGTTATTTATTAATAATGTCTACTCATATTCATTACTTTAGTTTCAATTTCAACAAAAATGCAAGATTATATGGATTTTACAAAAAAATTTGCATATCCAAAACTTTTGAACTGCAAATAGATCACGTATTATAATATATAAATAAATACCATATATTCCAGCCAAACGTTCACGACACAGTTAATTTCCGCGTGCTACGTTTATCTGACGCAGATATACTACGCAACTATAAATAGGAAGATTTTAGTCTGGGCAAAGGAAAAGGTTACGGCCAGGAAATGTGTAAACATAAAATGAGTAACGGTTTGAGAGTGATTTGCTCAAGAAGTAAACTATTATGAGACTAGAGCAAATGCTATTTCGTACTATAATTTTATTTTATATATTTGAATATATAAAATAAAATTAGAAGAATATATATATATAAAATAAAGATGTCGTTATATATTACAGATTATAAGGTGACTAGGTGATTTACATTCATGGATTTTTTGGGAAGCGCTAAAAGTATTTTTGTAATCGGCTTGATTTTAATGCAATAATTTATAGTACCACAAGTAAAACGCTAGGTGATGACAAGGCTTTTTAAGATGGGGCGAATAAAATGGCTTCTCTAAAGCATCTGAATGACGCCTTCATTACAGCCGCTGACGTTTCACAAATACTTGGCGAATTGTTCCGAAAACTCACGCCCTAAGTCTTTTAGAAGGACTTTCCACATACAATGAAATAGTAGAACATTCTAATCATTAGAACGTTCTCCTCATTAGAATGTAATGTATAGGAAAATTATAATTAGGGTTCAAAATAAAGTACTTCAGCAAACGAACGATTGCAAATATTTCCCATTAATTTATAGGCGTATATTGAAAAATAATTACCTAAAAATGTATGTACGATTTAGAGGCCATCGTGGCGCAGTCGGACAGCGTCTGATTGTAGACGCGATTGGTTGCGGGTTCGATTCTCACTTGGGGAAATTATTATATTTAAATTATTTTGGTACCTAAGACAAAACGGTTACTTTCCACCACTCAATACGCAATGTCTCGATTTCAGGCCGAAAGTGGAGAACGGAATGTTTTGACTATCCTATACTATATGTGCTATGCTATAATATGTTTTAAATACATTGCTAAGAAATTAAACCACTAACTTTCCAGATACAAAGTTGAATTCATTCAATTTACCTTCATTTAATATGGAAATAAAATATATTATATAGTAACTTTAAGTACATAACATAATATATCGTACTAGCAAACCTTCGTGAAATATATAGCGGTACTAGGGTTAAAACGTTGTACGTGAAAGATTATAAAAGCTTATAAGTTTCAAACATTCTTTAGTACAATTAGTGTAATAGTTATAGTTTCAAGATGTTTTTGTTTTGCTAGCTACGGAAATGTGCCTTAATATATAAAATAAAACTGCACACTGAATTTATATGTAAATTGGATTAGAGGATTATTTGAAATTATTCTATCTTTATTATACTTAATATTCAATCTATATTATACGAATTCAAAAGCAATTGAACCCTAGATTTATTAAAAAATTAAAAAAAAAACTTAGGCATCCTTCTTCCGTAGTGATATTGTAATCGACTTGTTAATGTTGTTATTTTAATAATGGATGGATTGTACAAAAATACCACCATTTTTTTATTATTTTAATTTTTTTTCTTTAATCGGACACTGTATGTATACTGTATCTAATTTATCTTTTAAGATTTGATTTGATTAAACAATACTTGTAAAAATTAACACAAAATCGACCTCTTTTGGCTTAAATTTGTAAACTCTAACATACTTGTATACGTGACCAAGCGCGTCGATTTACGGTCTGCTGGTGAGTGTACATGTCTGCGCGAACAACTTATGGCAGTCTATTATTGTTCCATACATGAAGGTTTAACAAGTTGCTGCGTTGCAATGCCACTACAGTAGATAGAAACAGACGTGAAGATTGATGGAAAATTGAAACTTTGAAAACAATCTATTTCCTTATTCTTTTGATAACAAAAAAAAAACCTATATTAAATAATATAGATATACGATTGTCATTAAAACCTAGGGTTTTATAGGGTATTTTCTATAAAACAATCTTTAAAATAATAAGATCAAAAATATATAAGTTACTTGTTGGGACCAGTAGCCCCGTTAGGCGTAAACATAGTATATGTCACTTTGGACAAAAGTGTACGTCATATACATAGTATTGTGTGTAATTTTTTTTTTTACTTTAAAGCACATATTTCGAATGCCTCATTATGAGAAATATTTGTTGTATGCATTTTATCTCAATATGAAATTAAACTATGGGAAATTTCACATTCATCTATTTGCTAAATTTGGGTAAAGAGGCCTAGAATTTTTTTACATTACACATTAATATATTACGTTATGTATAATTATATATATAGTTATATAATTATATACGTTAATGAAAAGTTTACATAATTCACGTTTAAATTAAACTAACAAATATCCTATAAATTCGAATGATTCTTATTTAAGTGGGTTGGCCACCGAGTACCGACCACAAAAAGGTTATACATACGCAGATAGTCTATAAATTAAATTAACATAAGTGTTTAAAAGTTATAAGTGTTTATAAGTTTTCTAAAGTTAGTCGCATCGTTTGCCATTCTTAAATTTCAACATAAATTTAATTTAAGTTTTTATATCACTAGTGCACCAAAGAAATTGATTTTATCAAACGTTTAGTACATTACATGTTAAGAGATATTTATTTTGAAATACTATATAGTCAATAACCGTTGCTTCTCAAAATACATAACTAATTAAGCAAAATATTTTGTTACTATATTTAAATACGAATATTTTAGAAAGTTTTGGGCGCGATACCAAAAAATAATAATTAATTCCCTTTAATAATAGAAAATGTATGCATAAGTGAGTAATAATTTTGTATAAATATATTTTCATATATATTGTAACGACGTAAATCTACAAATTTATTTAAAAAGTTTTAAAATATCTCCATTTAATCACTCTGTAATCCACACTTATTTCAGAGATAAATTGTATTGCCTAGCAATAACGAACTCATAAAATATTTTTATAGCATAACGTGCTCAGAATTTTCTTGCCATTTATTATAAAGGCGTATTATTAGAATATATTCGGCTCAAATGTTGTAATAATGTTATGTTAAAAGTGAGCGGAAATGTAGCCAAGAAATTATGGAGATTTTGAATACAATAAAATTCTTTTGTATAATATAATTTGGCAGTAGTAGTTAAATTTTTATCACATAAATAGTAATAAATTTAGATATTAGTTGGTAACAGCGTTACGAAATATTCGGCAAACTTCTTGAGTCGGAGTTAAAAGCCTGATAGTGTTCTACGTGAGTTTGAAAGCTTAGTTCCACTGGAACAAACAAACGTAAATTGTTTCTCGCAGAACTCAATTTAAAAGCACTTACTCGCGATTTGCCTGAGCGCCGTCACAGCCGATCGTATAGTATTGAGCGTTCGGCGTCTTAGATTTTTCTTAAAAGAGAAGGTTTCCATATCAATATTGACGGACATTTTGGCGTGTGAAGTTCGCCCTGCAAACACCTTTTGTACGGAAAGCCGCGAATATACTGGTATGTGCATATCAGTCCACATACGAAAATTAGAAATAATTACATCAAACAAGAGAATCTGTAGAGATGTTTCATTGTTCTTAAGTTTATGAGTACTTTTTGTTTTAAAGGTCATTGCGTATTTGAGTGGAATGCTATTATTTTGTTTTGGTAACCATAAGTACTTATATAAAAGAAACTTAAGTAATTTACTCGGTACGGAGAGTAATAATATATGAATATTTTAAACAAATGTAGTTTTCAAGAAATAATAGTAACAAATGTTCTATATGAAATTAAAACTATTTATATATTTCAGTATATACAAAATATTATTATACAATGAAATCGACTCTAATCTCTCATATTCTTTTAACATATGAGTGCTTGATGAATTTAAGGCCTATTTACAGTGGGTCGAGTGTGATGCGCATTGTATACTCTAGCGGACGTATGTAAACAGCGCTATTCTTGTACAGCCGCCGGTTCCAGGTTCATTAACAGAGAACGACCTTAGCCAGCCTTAGAATATAACAATGCCGTTTCTAATTTTGTTTTACGATTATCTATCTATCTTCATTCAACACTAGCTTTCAAGTTGGCAGTTATCTTTATTCCGGAAAGCTCACCAGAAATTAGTAGTTATAAGTGCAGATAAAGTTGTCGAACTGATTTATTTGTTTTGTTTTATTATATTATTTAATTAATTCATTTTATAATTAATTATAAATTTAAATATGAATAATTACGTATTAAGATGAAACTTGACAATGAGAGTTTATTAAATTTCGTATATAAAATATTTGATTAGTTCAATTTGGCATTTCAGTGAACATCACAGATAATATCTATAAATACATCAATATTACTATAAGAGTATTATATTCTATGAAAAAATACACATAGTACATATAAAGCCATTGTGGCGAAGTAGGACAGCTAACTGCAATCGCAATTGGTTGTGGATTCAATTATCACTCGGTGGAATGATCATAATTTTCATATTTTGATTTCTATTATATTCTTGTAAATAAGACAAAGCGCAGCGTTGAGTTCCGCCACTAAGCACAAAATGGCTCGATTTCGGGATAAAAGTGAGTGTCTTGACACTAGGACTTTTCACTATGACTGCTATGCCGCTCGCTATGCGGGAATGAATAAGCGTTAAGATGGAAAAAAACTACACATGTTAAATATTTATTCTAAATTATAAATTTTTATATGTAAATGTTTTGTGTCAATTTAAATTATATTTGTCCAAAAATAACTATTGAAATCCATCATAAAAAATGAATACAATAAAGTGACAGTAGTGCGCATTTATAAAGCTGTGAATAAATCTGTGGATACAAAAATAACATTGTGTTTCAGCAATACGCTACTTACTATGATATATACAATTACAGTACTGTTATTTTCGCGGAAGAGATAACGAACACCATTTTTTGAGTAATATAAAACTTTTAGACGATTTATTTTCAGCTTCAAGCTTGCTGAAGACATTGCGTGTGTCGGAAATCAAAGCAGCGCTTTGTCTTGTTAACCAGAGCGGATAAATGAAAATAATTAAATAATAATCATTCCTCCGAGAGTGGGAATTGAACCCAAAATTAATTGTGAATACAGTCAACACTGTCCCACTGCGCCGCGATGACCTCAACTTAGTTGTGTCGTAATATGTATTTGATCCGCCGCCAGGGTTCACGGAAGATTGTAGTCCCCATGGCCCTGGCCAGTGGCGGTAGAGGAGGAGCACCGTGAGGTTTTAGTGGGTAAACGGACGGCCCATATCTGCCGATCCGGAGTCCCACATAACCGCGTCCGAGTCCCCCAATCGGGCGGGTATCCGTAAAGGATTTCCTCACGTGACAATAGTTGGCTAAAAACATTAGTTTCTACTCTAGGGTAGATTCTGAAATATGGGAATTATTTTTCTATTATTTGTAGTAAAAATCACAAAGCATAGCATTCAGTTCTCCAATCAAGACGCAATGTCTCACTTTCAGGTCACAGGTGGAGAACGAATTGTCTTGACAATAAATTATCTGTAACTGGATGCTAAGTGGGAAAAATGTGTAATAAGCAATTAGCAAGAATACATTTTTTTAATATTAAATTCATAATTCCATGCAATGTCAGATAAAAAAACATAAAACGATGAAATTGTCTCATTACATTGTATCTATTGCATATATTTTTATTGCAATGAATGAAATGAATCCAATAAATTACAATCGCTTAGCCGCATTTGTGTACACAGTTTGACGTGTAATATTAAACAAATATTTAGCGCTTGGGTAAAAACGCGCAGGTTTTTGTTAATGCCGACACGTTGATGTTTAGTTAACAGCTTTACCCATGTCACTGATATAATTTATTGATTTAAAGTAAAAATAAATATTCATGTAGCCTATAAAATTTTCAGCTTCACCATTTATCCCAGATAGCAGGATAGAGAGAACCTACTATCAAGACACTCAGATCTCCGCTTTCTGACCGAATTATATACGTTTTGAAACGCCGAACTCAACGCCGTCGTGTACTTTTAAAATGTACGCTTTATATTAGTTAGCCGTAGTTGCTGTGTTGGTTGTATATTAGTATGTATACTTTATATGGAGGTATCAGGCATTGTGCGGAATTGTTAACTAGACTGGAATTATTATCTGTCCATAACGCCACAAGCAAAAATTAATATTATGTACTTTAGGCAGTATATTCTACTCACCAATTGGTGTTAGACCATATAATATATTATGATTTTATATATGACAATTTGTAGGTACATGTATAGGTACAACGAAATATCTTAATATAATAAAAAAGGCTTTAAATGTCTGAAATATATTTTTATGTAAAACTGAAATATTAAATATACTCTTGTAATAAAACGCACAAAATAAACTTCAATTCTTCAATTTTGAGAGTCTTCAAGAGTCTTCAAGTCAAAGAAATAGGAATAAGCTGTAAATTTGTTCATAATACTTTATATCCATTTTCTTAGTATGAAATAAACACAAGTTATGAATACTTTAATACTTAATGAAAAGCAGCAAAAACATAATATAATAGAAAAATTCACCGTCGTGATTTATAAATTAAAATACCTATAATAACGTCTTATTGTAGACATTTTGATTTATAAATAATAATTAACGTCAGTTTAAACAAAAATAGGTAACTAACTTTTACTTAAAGACTTACATGACATATCATTCTTTTCTCTGAAATAGACGAAGTTAATTTGTACATATATATTTTTATAGTATTTCTGTGCTTTTATTTAGATTTCCGGGTGTACAATTAAGACTAATTATTATTATTATTTATATGGGTAAGGCTCGACCCAAAGTTGCGAATTGCATCAGTAGTATCCAATAGTAACTAATTATTTTACTTGTAAATGCTTTCTGCTTGAGGCATTTATAGTTATAGTGTACAGTCAAACATTAACGAATACTCTACATTTATAATATAATATTTCATCTTCAAGGATTCCACATCTAGAATGTCTAAGGGACTGTGTTACTTAATATTCATCGGCTGTCATTCTGCCTGTTTTTATAGAGCATGGTATACAAAAAATTAGGGGTTGATACAAACTCGAAGACTGATACTTTTTACATATTTTCGGTTACAATAAGTTTTTTTTCGCCATTATGCTTTATTCTCCATAGCAGTATTGGCAGAGAAAAGCTAGTGTAGAAACTCCTCGATCTTCGCTTTCTGCTCGAATCGAGACATTGAATTTGAGTGGCGGAAGTCACCGCTGCGTTTTTTGTTTTCTTACGCCGGCAGGAAGACGAAAATTATTCAAATATGAATATTTCCCTGAGTGGGGATCTAACCCACAACCATCATATTTAATGAACCATAATAACCTCGAATAAAATAATAACGATAATTGAGATTTTTTTTTTTAAATAACATCGGGCTTCTTAATCATATTATGAATATATTAACTTAATTAGCTTTAAGTTTTCTAAACAACGAAATTCATGTTTTATTTACTCAAGGCTATATATAATCAGAGTAGGTATAGTAAAATATTCATATTTAAATAAATGTATGTGTCTTTGTTCTATCATTATTACTGCTTTCTTATTATTACTTCAGTAACGATTGGATATAAGTCAACGACTATGACTCACTTGAATTAGAAGCTAGCTACTAATAAACCACTTACGATATTGATGTTTTACGACTGAATCGTAGAAAGGGCAAACGAACTCATAACTTTTAACATACTATTGAAAAGGTATACAACTGTAAAGAAGATAAAGTGAGAGACAATACGCTTTATGAAATTTGTATGAATATAACCTTAATGAAATCAATCATAATGCCAACACGAGAAAAATGTAGAACACAATGATGAAAAAATATATTTGTTTTAAATAAGTTATCCGAATAAAATATTTTTACGTTTTCTAAAACTGTTTTTAAATTTCCAAAGTATGTGAATAACGTTTAAAAAGTGTTTAAAAATATTTACTAAATACCATTCTCTCTTTCCAAAACCATTTTACATAGAATAGCATATAGAATAGGTAGCAGAAATTTGTACAAATGGCTTTACAGAGATGCTAACAAAAAAAAAGTTGTAACTAGCGTATCGAAGTTGCGTTCTACACGCATGGCTATGCGGTCAGAGCGTTTGGACGTTTTCCAAGAGGCGTGTGTTCGAATCTGCGTTTAGCTGCGTTCATATTTTTATACGTTTTCTAAAAATCCTCTTATTTGATATCTATATTAGAACGATTGTACCAAAATATGTAATGATATTGATTATGCATAGTTGCATTATCATGGGAATTAAAGATGTAAGTATACAAAGTTTCACTTAGTTGTAAAACAGTAAGTGTGTCATTTAAAATATTTATAATATAATTTGATTTTAAAATAAAAAAAAGCGTCATGACATAGCTAAATATAGGGAAATGTATTTATGGAAACATATGAATATGTTTCCATAAATACCCTACAGTCGACAGATTTACGACAACCTTTGTTGAATTTTATAAGAAACTATATAGAACCTCATTATACTAACCAGTCATAGATAAATAAAAACTACAAAAGCGTTCAGCTATTTATTATTATATCGACAGTATAAATTTTAAAATTTTCAAAACTATCTTTTAGCTATATTATTTCTATGTAATTTACGTAGCTCTCACGAGGCGTCCGTTTGTCTCGTTATCCATTTAATCTTGCATAATACATCTTATTCAGCACTATTTTAGTACTCCTCTTTATTTCAAGCTCATGTCATTAAATAATGTTTTACGGCTAAATACTCAAAAGTTAGTGAAAACTAATGTATTTTAGGTGTTATTTGACATGTTCTTATTAAGAAAGATTTAATTAAAAGATTAATAGTAGAGTTATTCTATTGGCATTTTAATTACACTTATTACCAACGATAAATACTTTTCTATATTACGAGTTATTCGCACACTTATTAAATTGAAAAAGACATATATAGAAAACGTACAAAATTTAAACGCAGCGGGATTTGAACCCGCGCCTCTTGAAAACCGTTCAAGCGCTCTGATCGCTAAGCCATGCGTTCTACATCCATATCAGTAATCATGAAAAACATTGAAAGCATAATAAAAACATTGAAAGTATAATAATAATCAGTGTGATTTTGTCATTTTGTGCTAGAGCCTTATTGTGATGGAATAGTTTACGGCGGAGCAGCGGGTCGTACGACGTGACCTCAGCCATCTGCTTTTATTGGCGCGTTTGACTCCGTCTACACTGGGTTTATTGTTATAACACTTTTACGTCGATTGTCCCGACAGAAGTATTGTTATTTTTATGGAGGTAAACAACTTTAATTGAATTAATTAATTTATCACTATGAAATTACAATTAAAATTGTATTTAGTATAAAAATCATGACAAACCATTGTAGTGTTTAATAAATTAATTTTCGTAAGCTCTTTTGTTTATATAGTTAATATTGTTTCTATAATAAGAATCAGAAACCACGCTCGACGTTAGTCGGTGTTAAGTTGCTATAAGTTCAAAAAAGAAATTAAACATAATTAGTAAAAGCTCTAGCGTAATAGATACAGAGCGCGGGGAAATATCATTAATTCCAAATTGTGAAGTTTGGTACAAAGCTTAATGGCACGTTTCGTTTGGGGCAGGCCTGTACGAAATCGTTCGCAAGATTCACTCGAATACAGAATAAGGGCACACGATATATCGAACATTTCCAAGGAGTTTCGATAGTTTGTACGTAACCTGATATATGCCGCTAATCCACTACTATTTCAAATTTAATCATATTTATAAAGCTGTTGTTAGACGACGAAAATACATGAACATATTCAATAACAATAATTATCAATGCGAAGAGGATTATATGGATATTATGGATTTATGCTTTTTGAATAAAATTATTAATGGAAATATTGACTGCTCAAACTTACTGCGAAAAATAAACCTAAAAATCCTATAAGGGCTTCCAGCTCTAAGCCAACATTTGTGAGCTCCTATAAAAAATTGTGTCTTAATGCATTTATAAATAGAATTTTACTATTATATAATTCCAAATCAAAATAAAAAGTGGACGTAGATATTTTTAAGTATCCTGGAAAAGCATTAAAGAAGAAAATTAAAATACATCTTTCAAAATAAAACGAAGATTAGCTATGTAAGCATTTATTCAAGTTTCATTCCATATCTTATAATTTAACTGTTTAATTATTTGCTAATTACTTTTCATTGTAAAACAATCAGTGTATTTTAGTTTGTTATAAATGTTTAATCTTAATAATTATAACTGTTATAATCTTATTTATTTTTAGGTAATAAGAGTATTTTTTTTAATTTGACAATTTGTGTTCCTCAATTTTCAATGATTTTTTTGAAATACCCTGGAACTGACTATAAGCCCTAATACAAAGTATACCTGTGCATTACGAATACATTTGTCCAAAACCTCTCTTTAACGTTAAATTTTGTCAACTTATAACTTTTACATTAAATTTTACAATAACGCATGTGTCAAAATATTCAGACTTTTCGTAGTAAACGTCTTTTATTCAGACTTTTTTTGCACTAGTATATAGTTCATTGTTATTTACTGTAAAATTTTATAGTTGTGATTTTTTTGGCTTTAGGTAACTTCTATTTCTTATATACGAGGGCGGTTCGGAAACTTCTTATCCTATCAATGAAAGAGAGTAGTTAGTTTTTCAAAAATATTTTTATTTTTCAATATAATCTCCTGAAACTTCAATACACTTAGTCCAACGCTTTTCTAGCAATTCTATCCCTTGATTAAAATAGTTTTCCTCAAGGTCTTCAAAATAGTGGTTCACAACTGTAATTGCATCTTCATTTAAGGTAAAACGCTTGCCAGCAAGGAATTTTTTTAGATTTGGGAACAGGTAAAAGTCACTGGGAGCTAAATCAGGAGAATAAGGTGGTCAAGCAACTCGTACTTTCATTCGTTGATTTTAGCCATTGTTAAAACACTCTTGTGCGCTGGTGCGTTGTCTTGATGAAAAATATTTTTTTTGCGTTGTAAGCCAGGACGTTTTTCTCGAATTTGTATATTTAATTGATCCAAAAGGTTGCAATAGTACTCTGAATTTATTGTTTTACCCTTTTGCAGATAGTCAATCAATAAAATACCTTTGAAGTCCCAAAAAACCGTTGCCATAATCTTACCAGCCGATTGAATTGTTTTTGCCTTCTTTGGGGCACTTCCTCCAGCTTCAGTCCATTGTTTGAATTGTTCTTTTGTCTCTGGGGTATAGTGGTGGATCCATGTCTCATCAACAGTTATGAAACAACGCTTAAAATCCATTTTATTTCGCTTAAAACGATCCAAACAAGCTTGAGAAATATTCATTCTTATGCGTTTTTGGTCGACTGTTAACAAATGCGGCACCCATCTGGCAGAAAGCTTTTTCATCTGTAGTTCTTCATGCAAAATTAAATGGACTCGATCATTTGAGATGCCCATGATATTAAGTATTTCACGCACTTTCATTCGTCGATCATTTAATACCATATCATGCACTTTGGCTACAATTTCTGTTGATGTTGCTGTTTTTGGACGTCCACTTCGTGGTTCATCTTCAATGCTTGTACGACCATATTTAAACTCAGAGACCCAATTTTTTACTGTTGCATATGAAGGAGCACTTTCACCTAACACATTCACCATATCATTATGAATTTCTTGTCCCCATAAACCTTTTTTATGTAAATATTTAATGACACCACGCATTTCTAATTTTTCCATTGTAAAACAATCGCGGATGCGTCTTTTGTGAACACCTGTTTCTATATGAAGGAGTTGCCAGATCGAACAAAAATCTAACATGTATTCCTAGCAGAGATGGAAGTTACCAAAACACTTAACTTTTTTCTGTTGATACCGCGCTTTTTGTGCTAGGCTAAGAAGTTTTCGCACTACCCTCGTATACACATTTTTTATGCATGCCTTAAATGTTTTTTTACTGTTTGTTTTTAGGCAATCATTTTTATAAAGACTACATTCGCCTGTTGTACACGATACCACATTTTTGTTTTTTTTTTATTTCTATTTGTTGATGTACAATAAATTTTTTTTATTATTATTATTATTTTAAATTTTAATTCCTATTTTATAAATTATTAATTAATTTTTCATTTATTTTTAATTGATAATCATCGACAATTGTCTCTTTACTATATGTTTTCAATATTTGTGATTTCTTTTATAGGACAGCGTAAGTTATAGAACCATTCTTTATAATACATGTTAAGTTAGTAATTAAGTGTGGTTTATGGTGTCTCATAGTAATTATTCAAAGACGATCATGTATGAAAGATAAAAAACACTGTATGCTAACTTAGATTCCTAATAATAAGTTTTTTGATTTTCGCGATTATTACACCTTTTGAAATGAAACAATTTTAACCGGATTAATCGTGTAAAATTTTGGTATTCGAAAATACAGTTTTAGAACCCGACGTTTCGAAGACTTTACAGTAGTCCGTGGTCACAGGAAGACTCAATAAAAAAAATTATACGCGATTAATCCGGTTAAAATAGTTTCATTTCAAAATTAGCTTCCTAATGATTATGATTTTCCTCATTATTTGTTTAAAACATTGACATTGTATACAGTATATTCCTTAAGAATGGAAATGCTTGACGAATGCAGCGGAACGTAGATAATGAGTGTAATAATTGGGACGTAAGGTCAGATTTTAGCACTCTGAAAATAAACAGCGAGTGTTAAAGTTGCGTGGAAAGTTACTTGAAATAATTTTAACGGCAGTCCTCGTACAGTTAGTTCCAGATGTAATGAAAAAAGTGAACAAAACATTCTTCGAAGTCTTTTTTACAGGGCATTCAGACTGCGCTTCCGCGAGCGAACCTAACTCTTTTCTTTTGGAGTTGTACTTTTACTTTTTTGCCAAACTTTTTGCTCTTCGCTAAACTGGATTTTTGAGTTTTTGAATACGGTAAATGTCGCTTACTTTGTTTAAAAACATTTATACTTTACAACATTTAAACATTTATACAAAGTCCTTAGTGTGTGAATAACACTTCAAAGAAACATGTTTAAAGAAATATATATTTAATAAATAGCATTATCTCTTGCCAAACGATTGTTCGTAGAAAAATCTTTGGGTAGCAGAAATTTGTAAAAATCTCTCTACAGAGATGCTAACAGCAAATATAAGTTGTAATAAGCGTATAAGAATTTCAACGTAGCTGGATGTAGAACGCATGGCTTAGTGGTCAGAGCACTTAAACGGATTTCAAGAGACTCAAATTCAAATCCCGCTGCGTTAAAATTTTTATACGTTTTCTAAATATGTCTTTTTCAACATTTATACTTGCTCTACTTCATTTGTACATGTAATCTTATTTATTTACTTCTACATTAATGACCATTTATTTTTCTTGAAAATGTAATGTCCTCGTGGACATATTGTGATTGTAAAATGTTTTCGAACGCCGTGTTTATATTATATGCGAGTTGTGATGAATCTATAACTATCGTTGACTACGAAAGTGTCTTTGTGTGTACACAACACAATGCAGTACTGAGTAGTTTTATGCTATGACGCCAATCATTTGCAACTCGACGACGGGTCTAGACGACTCTTGGCTTTGTTTCAATGTTTGACTTTCAGGACTCATTTATATATGAACCAAATTATGGTATTAATAATAAATTAATTATATAGTATAAAAATATTCACGGTTTACAATTTAAGCTGTTAATTAAATATATAAGTTGTTAATTAAATATAAAACTCAAGTAATCAGACTAAAGCTGGAAACTTAATTAGTGTTGAATATACTCCTCCAGTATAAGCAAAATTTACCTTCCTTTATATAATGTTATTGAAAAAGCTTTATAAATATATAATATGTATTTGTTTTAACACGTGCCCTTAAACAAGGTTATTAAATAACATTTTTAGAAAACGTATGAAAATATTGAATATAGTGGGATTAGAAGCCGTGCCTTTTGAAAACCACCAAGCGCCTTGACCTCTAAGCCATACGTTCAGAGGTGCGGGTTTGAATCCCGCTACGTTACGTTAATATTTTACGTATAAATAATTACGTAAATTTTTAATATAGTATGTCTATTTTGTCATTATCAATTTCGTACTCACTTATTCATGCACCTATTACCCTTTTACAACGATTTTTTAGTAATTCTTATACTAGTTTCTTTAAATTATTTCGGGTCTTACCATTTTAAAATAATATTTTCTCTTAAATATATACTCGAATTTTATTTTTTTTTTAAAAAACTTTACATATTTCAAGTATTAGTAAATATTTATATTTCTATTTCCCGCCAATAATAAACATTTTAAATCTTTTATTATAAATATTGTAAGAAAATATATTTTACATTTATATGCTTTTATAATAAAAAAAAAAAAAAAAAAAAAAAAAAAAAAAAAAAAAAAAAAAAAAAAAAAAAAAAAAAAAAAAAAAAAAAAAAAAAAAAAAAAAAAAAAAAAAAAAAAAATATATATATATATATATATATATATATATATATATATATTAGTATTTAAAAAAATATATATATGTGAAAGGTAATCATGGCCAAATATCGCTCAGTAGAACGATGGTTGTGGGTTTGATCTCCACTTACCACTAATTGTGATTTTACATACTAGTGACCAGCTCACGGCTCCGCTCACGTAAACTATAATTATTTCCTTCATCGGCCTTTTCATTAATTAATTAAATGTCTAAAAAAATTATAAAATTAATTGCAATGAAAATTGGTTGCCTATTTAATCCTAAGACCCTCAAGTGTCTCTCTATAAAATTTCATCACAATATGTTCAGCGGGTTGCCGTGATGACGCCACAAACAGACAGTTACATTCGCATTTATAATAAGTATGGATATATAAAAATAGTATGGACAGAATAGATAGTAAAGTTAAGTTCTTTATTTGACACGTGAGCCTTTTATTCCTAGTGTGTTATATACTCGTATATATATGTTATATATGTAATCAAATATTATTGTTCATAGCTACCTTTCATAAACTGGTAGTAACATTAAAAGTTACGAGGTTAGATTATTTTTAGCATCATAATGTTTATGGGGATATAGTAGTGTAATTACGTAAGTTTTACGGGTTGGTTGGAAAATACTAGTTATGCATGGAGGCTTCTTTGGATTATTACTTTTATATTAATATACTAGCGACCCATTCGCGGCTTCGCCTGCATAAACTTCTTTAGTTTGGTCGCCTGCCCACTTAAATCACCAACTTTGCTTATTATTATAATTTAAATTGTTAGTTACAACAATTTAAATTATACTTTATGAATTGATTAAATTAAAATAAAAACTAAGTTTTACGGGAAGTTTACCAAAATACAATAGTGAAATCTGCATTTAAATCGGTTAAGGCGTGTCTGAGATTAGCGTGCACAAACTCACTGACAAACAGAAAATAAATATAAAAATTATTGTTTTGGTTTCTATTACATTGATAAATGATGTTTTTTTGCATAAAGACATATTTAGAAAACGTATAAAAATTAGAACGCAGTAGAATTTGACCCCGCGCCTCTTGAAAACCGTCCAAGTTTTCAACCCGGCGCGGGTTCAAATCCCGCTACGTTCAAATTTTTATACGTTTTCTAAATATGTCTTTTTCAATTTCTAAGTGTGCAAATATCACTTTAAAAAAATGTTAATTTTTTTTTTTATATATCCTCCATTTTATCGGTCGCTAGTCTACTATAAATTTATAATGGCAAAAGTTTTTCCTGTTTCAGCTTAAGTGATATTCCTTGTTGAAAGATGACAGATCTATCATTTTAAACCTATATTAATTAGAACTTCCTACTTTCTTTAAAATTTAAATGATTTATATAAAAATGATATAGGTTATACAAAAAATATTTTCACATTTTTATGTTAAAAATATAGTTTATACTTGCAATAGGTTAGATTAGGTTAGTCATAAGAAATTATCGGATCCAATTTGGCACGGAATTATCTACTCTGTAACCATTTGCTAGAGAGTATAATGTATTATTTAAACTTGGTATTTAAATGCTTCACGACGAGTTTCTTTGGATGCTTAGAACGTTATCTTTAATATTATCTACATACTTCCTTCTCTTAGCCCGAATAAAATGTAAAAAAAAATTTATGTAAAAAAGAAAAATAATGACTATTTGCAAAGAAACTGAGAGCCATTGTGGTATATTTAAAAAAAAGGTAATGCAAGCTTTTACCCGCACAGCAGGGTAGTTAAAGAGAATCTAGTATCAAGACACTTCGTTCTCTAATCTATTTATTAAGATATAACTATTTTTATTCGTATCAAAAGTATAGTTACAAATTAAGTAAATATCTCTATTTGGAAATTATGCCACATTCGCAAAGACGAATCAATTAAATAGCAAATATTACCAAGAGCAAACTTGACGCCGGTCCACGCGGTGCGTACGTAGTGGAAGAGACGGCGGTAGAGCGGGCGGGGTCTCCGGCGGCGGGCGGGCGCCTCCGAGTCGGGCGCGGGCGGCGCCTCCGCATCGCCCGCACCCGCACGGCCGTCCACCGGCGACGCCGTGTTGCGGACCCAGCTTTACGATCCGCTGCTCTAGTACAGCGGGATTATAATCACATAACACCCATCGTTTGTCTACTTTCCATTCGAATGCACTATTCACATTTATTTTTACACTATTATGTCACTTCTTTGCTTGTTTTTTTTTTATATTTTAACACTACATTATTTTTAATTCAATATATTTTTTGTGCTATTGCAATAATATTTTATTATTCAGTTTTGACACTTTATTCTACCACTTTACTTTGAAATGTTAATATAATGTGTTTTTCATAAACTTTTACGTCACGTAAAACAGAACCCTTAATTTGTTAGTGTTTTAGTTAAAGATAAAATTTTTAATTAAGCATGAGACAAGCGACAGAAAAATGCAGCTGTAAATCTGTGGACAAAGAAAATATTTTTTGTTAGTTTTGTAAGCGACACACAAGAAGGACTCACATAAACAAATTAAAACTGCGAGCTTATAGTATATTTTTATTTAATAAAAAGATTTTTAATTAGAGACATAGCAAGGTAGAACGAAACATGAAAAGAAATAAAATTGTCAGTATAATAATGTCAATATTAGCTGTATTTTATAAAAGTTTTAAATAACGATTTAGTAATTTAGTCAAAAAGGATTTAATGTTAAATGAAGTGTATAAATGTAAAATGAAATGTTCTTTATAAATGCATACAGTTTTGTTAATACTCAGTCATAGTTTAATATTTCAACATTATTTTTTTATTCTAACGATATATTAATTATACAAACATAACTACAAATATAAGTATATTAAAGGAATAAATTATATAAAACTATTTATATACTATATATTACATTAACTTACATGTTTATTTGACGTTATAGAAATTATAGAAAATCTTTATAAGCACAAGCAACATGTTGGAACGGTTTGAACTTCGAGTTATGACTTACTCAAATTGAAAGTCATGTATACTTTGGCCGTCGTTATGAATAAAGCGGTCGTGTTCACTTGTTTGTTTCGGATTTGCATTAGAATTAGATTTTAGCGTCGCATGTAAATGAATAGCACGTACGATATCCAAGCATTAGTTTGAAAATGGCATAACTCTATAGAAATTAGTCTAAATTTTTTAATCACAGGTTTTACTCGCTGAATTCTTTATACAAATTATAAGAGGCTTTTTCTAAAGAAAACATTTAATAAAAGTCACAGTACAAATTAAACATTTTTTTTGAATTTTCTACCAAAAAATACAATCTTATTTTGCAAGAATCCAGGGCAGTACGCGAGGCAACTAAGAAAGCGTTGGCGGTAGTTTGAGATAATAATTGTATCAAATGACAGACCAGTGCCACCTCAGTCTACCTGTGACCACGGACTACTGTAAAGTGTTCGAAACGTCTGCTTCTAAAACAATTATTTTCGAATACCAAAATTATATAATAGATTTATTTCAAAAAATACAAGTTAGGTCAGTTTTGTTCAGATAGTGAGATATGTATATATGACTTTGGTAAAAATGAATCCCGTGACTATTCATGCAATCACAATTACTGGAGTTTGCTCCGATCTGAGCACATATTGTACGTGTTTGACTTTAATATTCCGATTGGACGCGCACGTGCAAATACGTATCAAAATAAAATATATATTGTATTGAGTGTTTATAGGTTTATTATTTATATTATAGGTATTTTTGTAATATTCATTTTTGAAAGTAACTTTTATATAGTTAAGTATCATAATTAGGTTCTTAAACAAAAAAGTAAGCAGACTTCTAGTAGACTTGAATATTTATAGTTTAGTAATTTTAGTTTGTAACTTTTTTCGCATAGCAGACAGAGTAGACAGAAAGAACCTAGTGTCAAGCAATCTGTGGAAAGTGGAGACGTTTTCTGACAGAAATAAATAAATTACCGAAAGTTTACACCATGTTTTGTATTACCAGAGGCGGTTTTTTTTTAATACAATCCCTGAGTGGGAATCGTATCCACAACTAAACGCGTTTACAGTCAGACAGTAACCCGTTGCACAACCAAGGGAAACTAGGATATCGAGTGTAAAATTTTTTTAATATATTTTTAGTAGTTAAATTATATTCTTCTTTTTACTAAAATATAATTTAAATTACAACGTTACATTATGTTAATGAATTTATATTTTTTACTCATTTTGTTAAGCAATCAAATGTTACTAAATAGTATTTCGCCTGTAGCTGTAAAGTAACTTCCGTTTCAGTTTATCGAATGGCGTCTGCGTGTCAGTCAAAATACGATCTCACAGGTAAATTGCGAAGCGTGATAAAATCGAACGTTATAAATGAAACAAAGGTAAGTTGATTTAAATAGAAATATAATAAATATCACATTCGTTCACTATTTATATATATTATTTTATACAAATAAAAGCTTTTATTCAAAATTATAGATTCAAAAAAAGATACATATATTGTTTTGTAAACTTAATAAATACTGTACACTAGTACAGTCCCTTAAATATCGTCGATAAGGGAAATGATGACTCGATTAAAAGTAAAATATTTATCTTATCGTAGAATTTGGCTGTCCATTTTTTGTACACCATCGGTTTGTCGGTGCTCTATATAGTATTTTCGCTGGTAGATTGTTATCAAAAATATAACTAGTTTATTAGTAATTACTAAAATGAATTGAATGAAACAATCTGTATTTGTGTTATTCACACACTAAGGAAAATTGAAAAATTTTTTTTTAGAAAACGTATAATTTTTTTAACACAGCGAATGCAGTGATACAAAAATAAGTTGTAATAAGCGTATTAGAATTTCGATGTAGCAGGATGTAGAACGCATGGCATCAGTAATGCAGTGGAATCATACATAATTATAGTTATAGGTTTCGAATTTTAATGGCATGTAAGTTTATACTTTCTGGTAAATAAAATAAACAAAATTTTAAGTCTAAGTTTAAAAAGTTTAAGTCTTTCTAATAAAAATAAACAAAATTGTACTTTTGAATTTGGAATCTGTCATTTTTATATGATTGTTCATTGTGTTTCCTTATTTTCTAGCCATAATATTGTGAAATATTCTATGATATTGTGTGGTGATAGTGGGACGATAAAGAGAACCAATTTCGAATCGCTGTGATTGCATTACATAAAGTAGGTATGGTGCCAATACAATTTATAAAACCCTCCATACTTTTGGTATTAGTCAAATCACCTCTGTTTGTGACATAGTGTTCGTACGACAAAGACGATCAAAGCAGTAAGGGAAAGAATTCAAAGAAACCCTGTCCGATAGCAAAAGATTTCGGGAGATCTCGGGAGATGAAGAAAGCACGTAGAACCATGTCGTGTATTTTAATAGATGACTTAGGACTTGCAGCATTTGAGAGAAGCACTGGGTATTTTTTAAATGATAATTTAAAAAAGAATGAGGTAGTAAAATAAAAACAACTACTTAAGCAGTATGCAAAGGGAGGTCACAGAAAAAAATATTTTTGGATGGGATTTTTTTTACAATGAGCAATATTTTAACAAACACTATGACCGTATTTATGCTGAAAGTTCTAAAGAAGCTTCCCAATTAATCAACAGAGTACAAAGTGGACATTAACCGACTTCAGTGATGGTCTGGCGGGGTGTTTCCTACAAAGGAGTGAGTGTGCCATATTTTTGTGAAAAAGGTATCAAAACATCGGCACAAGTGTATCAAGATACCATTTTTAAAGAGGTAGTCAAGACCCTTAATAATACCATGTTCCACACCTAAAAGAATCCATACTATTGGCAGTGCAGAGTTTTTCCATAGAAAGAGAGCGTGCTGCTATTGAACTTACTACTACTAGTACTACTACCCACAACGCTTAAAGGACTGTTTTGCAGCCAATGGATATACTTCGAATAAGCTAAATATTAGCGAATATTTTTATTGGTTTTCTATTTATGTATTAGACTAACATACTGTAACGGTAATAAATGTAACGTTCAATAAAATATGTTGTTTTTCTTTGTAACAATTTTTATGGCAAGACTAATTATTTCAAGTAAATTTAAATATTTTTCTGGTCTGTATGAAGAAAGACGTTTGTTTGCTCACCTTAAGGTTAAAGTGGAGAATTTAATTTTATGAAGCGCATAAAAAGTGAAAAATTGATTAAAGTTTATAAAAAATAATGGAAAAATTAATTTGTGCACAGGCATAAAAATAAAATTTCAGTTTCATACAAAATTATACTGAGGGTCTGCTAGTTTAATTTCTAAGGGACAATAGTCCCGTCGAGAACATCCACCTACAAACTTATAGTCCACAATGCTACAAGGAATACTAAACCTTATTTGAAAGTAAGAATACCAGTACGAAACGCACAAATGGTCTTGTGGACGTAATGTAGACCATGCATCACTGTCACCATGGCGCGATGGAAACGAAAGGATGTTTCGTAATAACCTGTGAAATGAACATTTGATGACCAATCCCACTTTAGGAAATAAATAGCAGTTACCAAGTTTAGTGGCAGGGAATAATGACATGCTTCAAGTTGATTGCGGCGATTAAACTTTGTAATGAAAGTTAAGGATTGGAAAAGTTTTCCTAATTTTGTGGGCCATTATAAAATTATTAAGCCTCACTATGGAGGCTTTCAAGATTAATAAAGCATCGCTAGAACTACAAGCGAGCTTAAAAACAAAATTAAACTGAATTCACACACTCCACATATGCATGTGGGCAATCGTCACTACATTTAGTTGAAAAGGCCAGCTTTAGATTTGTTCTTTTAATTAAGTATATTTGTGGTTATGTACATATATGTACTTAGTTTACACGTACTCAGATTAAATTATCTAGAATTTATAAGCTCGTACACCACTATGTCGTAGTGGCGCGATGGGACAGCGTCTGACTGCAAACACGATTGGTTGTGGGTTTGATTTACTTGCGGGTATGATTATCCATACTAATTAATATAATAAATGCGAAAGTAACTCTGTCTATCTGTGAATTCATCACGGCGGAACTGCTGAACCGATTGTGATGAAATTTTATATAAATATATTTGAGGCTCTTGCGTCATTCTAAGACCATTAATTCCAGTCACTCCAGTTATGTTTATGCATAGGCAAATTTTTTTTCCATTTTTTTTAGTTTTTCTTCGAATTTTTACTAAAAGCCCGCTGAAATTTCGTAACAGCTATAGCTATATATAGGTCACGCCTAATTTATACCTACATTTTCATTTATTATCTATTGTTTATTTATATTACCAGTTATTGCAAACTATTTTTAAAATATTTTTTAAAGTGTTGTTCGCACGCTTAGGAAATTGAAAAAGACATATTTAGAAAACGTATAAAAATTTGAACGCAGCGGGATTTGAACCCGTACCTCTTGATAACCGTTCGAACGAAACATGTCTTATTGCAAACTAAATCTTAATTAAATATATGCGGATTTTTATCTATATAGTGTATTGAAGTAAAAACTTTGTATTTTTAATAAACAATTAAAATATTTCACAATGTAAGACAGTCCATAAATAATGTTAACTTTCAGTTAAGTGAGGTAGTTAAAAGGATTTCACTATTAAACAGATTTTAAGCAAAAAGCTTTTAAAATAAAACTTACATAGATATCGTTTTACTAAAATATTGGTGAAAAGGGAAACTGTTGTAATATTCAAAGAACGCTAAGAGCACTTAACAGATTAGGTGCAAATCCGGGTTTTCAATAAAAGAAAATAGAAGGTAAAAAGACTGTTACTGTCTCACAGCAGGCCAATGGTAAGCCGACGAGTTTGACCTACATTATGTACTAACATTGGTCGGAAACTGTTTGAAACTCAGTTAAGCGGAAAACCGCAGTTAGCTTTTCCGAAATAGCGATATAATGAAAATTTGAAATTTACAACAAAAAACTATTATTGAAAATATATTTTAAGAAAACGTATAAAAATTTGAACGCACCGGCATTCGAACGTGCGCCTCTTGGAAACCTTCTTCTTTTAGAACTTTTCTAAAAATATGTTTTTTCAATTTCCTAAGTGTGTGATTTAGAAAATGATAAAACTATTATTGGCCGTCGTACCGTAGTCGGATCACTGCTGGATGTAGCCGCGTGGTTGTAGGCTCGATTTATACTCTGGGCATGATTAATAATTTATTTCAATTTCTCCGCCGTAAGATAAAGCGCGATGCAATGTCAATAAAGCAATAGTTAATAAGACTTAGTCCTCTTTATCTCCGGGGCAAAAGTGTAGGAAAGAAAAGCTTGAAGTTAAAATAAAAACTATTTAACATTTTTTAAAATGTTATTCAGATCGAAACGCGAAATTCGTTCAAGCACTTGCGTTAAAATTTTCAAACGCAAGCATTCGCAACGATTGTTCGTAGAATAGTTATGCTGCTACCCAAGAATAAATTGTAATAAGCGAAAATAATTTCGATATAGGTAGAATGCGTGATAGCGGTTAGAACGCTTCGACAGTTTCCAAGAGGCGCGGGTTCGGTTTTCTAATAATGTTTTAAAAATATATTATTTGCCAACTTTTTTTATAGGTGTTGTTTTTTTGTACTCGTAGATCTATAATTAATATACTTTGCATATTGTTTGGCACTTAAAGTTATTTGGTACGGTTAGTTGCTTATAAATAAATAAAATATCGATCCATCCATCCCAAATATATCGAAATACTTATTTAAATTCAAACTGAAATGGGAATGAATAATTTTTGATTATTTATATATGTCCCACTTCTTATTATCCAATTTGTTAGAATATTTGTATGTGTTGGATCAGTTAGTACAATATTTTCTTAGCATGAACCTGAAAGTTATACTTATAGTTTAATTTTAAACCTTATCGTTATTATTTAGAAACTTAAAAAATATAATATTTATAAAAGTGTTGGGACTTTTAACTCTTCTTAGTGTGTTCTCCATACATCTTGACATTGGCGATGTGATAAGTGCTCAACTTGAAGCGCCATAACTAAAGAACTGACCTGTACTTACTGTACTTTTTCGGTGTACATTTTTTAAAATACATTAATTATATGACGTATAAAACATTATAAGGTATATTCTCTGTTATTAAATATGAAACTGTGTAATTAAAAAGCATAGCTTTAAAAATATTTACGAAATTAAATTTTAAAATGCGGGTCGCATAAGCAGCATAGTTTACAGTTTCGAGGGAAAGCAAACATTTCACGAACTTTTATATAAACGTACAGGAAACTAATAAAACTATCTTAACTTGACACAACTTTACTCTTTGATATATTTTTGGGTCACATTTATTAATGTTTTCCTTTTATCATACACGAGAACCAAAAATCTCAACAGGAAGAAAGTCAATTTGTATGCAGTAGAAGTAGGAGCTAGAGGTATGGTAGTACAATCTTTATATAATCTGCCAAAACATGTACCTGGCTATAACTATTATCAGTTTATTTTTAAAACGTATTTCTAACAAGACATTACTAGGATTTATTTTAAAGATGCCAGTAAGCTTACACTTGAGCCACAAGTGTCAGGCACTGCTCCGAGCACCTCTTAAACGACAATACCATGAAATACTAAAATGTTTCACCTCAATTAAGACTACATTACTTAATATAGACTCATTATCAAATAACAATTTAACTTAAAATGCTTTAGTAATTGCTTTATTTATAATTTCAATATTAATAATAAATATACGAAAGATGACATAGATGCCACTTACATATTGTAGCAATAGTATAGAACATTAAATATTGATAACGTAGCTTACGTTAAAAGTTACGTTTAAGTCTCATACATAAAAATATATTGACGTTATTTATTTAATATTGTAGTTTTCCTAAATTAACAATGCAAAGTACATCTTCAATAGCCCTCTCAAAGCTCTATTAATATGATATTGGACTGTTGGAAGATATAATCATATCGATAAATAATTTTTATAACAATAGAGTGTGAAATATTTTATATCAGGATAAACTGTTATTTTGATTGAGATCTTTCATTTAGATTTTTTTTTTTTCAGCTTCTCCAATAGAAACAAACTAGTGTCAAGACACTCCTTTTACCGCTTTCCTCCCAAAGTCGAGTGATATAGTTCAGCTTACTAGACCTTTTTCCAAAGACGAAACCTAAGATTGGACAATTTTTTTAAATTACAAACTACAGATATAAATTTCACATTTTTTTCAAGTTAAATAGATGTTTGTTTTTTTTAGCAAACATTAATCAGCATGACCTGGTAATAAGTTTCTATTCATATAAATTATTTATTTAAATCTTAAATTTATAGAAGAGAATTTTTGTTTATATAAGAAACTTTTAAGTTCCTAAAGTACTTTATTTTTAAAATATATATCTAATGATATGAAATTTAAAATCATCAGTGATACTAAGCGTATAGTAGTTTGTAATATAAATCACCTTTGTTACGACTAAAGGAACGTAAAAACTTGACGTCAAGACATTGGAGAACAATCTAATTTGTCGCGAGATAAAGAGTAATGGGTAACTTGTCACAAACTTCAGACTTGTTGTATTAGATTTGTTGTCAAGATAAAAATATGAGTGCTACCAGAGCTGAGATTATACAATAACGATAAATGTTGCAAGCACAGCTGTGAAAAATAAAATGCTGCTATTCTAATTTTATATCTATAATATAACTAAATAGGTGGAAACCAACTATACTTTTCTGTAAAATTTAAACACTTTTTATGAAGTTGCCAGCTATAAAATCTGAGGTTTAATAAAATAAAATAATTAAAGTAATACTTACAATCCAAGTACTTGGAGCTCATTTGACTTGTTGTTTAAGCCTGAAAGTAAAAAAAATTAGTATTAATTATTACGTATTATATTTTTTTTCCACTTCACGCTATGCTCCGCATAGCAGTGTAGTCCTCTGACTAAACTAGTTGTCTAACCTAGCATTATTACTTTTCGTTTTCCACTTACACGGGTCTCAACTCCACGCTTAGTCTTGCTCACAAAAGCGAAGAAATCATTATATGTCATTATATATTTAAAATATATTTCTAAAATCTAGTAATTATATATGTAGCTGCTTGGCTGCACATGTCTTTTAAATTCTTAATCTAAAATGCCCCTTAAAGAGAAGGGAAAATTAATTTTAATACAAATCAAAATTAAATTAATTAATCGAGCTTTAATTGACATATATATATATATATATATAATAATATATATATATATATATATATATGTCATATGATAACTGCAAATATCACCAGCAGCTGTCCTCAGGAGTTGTTGAAAGACAAGAAATTTTGTAAAGAATTCACAAAACACTTAAACTTAGAGGCGAAATGTGAAATACAATTTATTAAACTTTGAGAATAATGAAGCTGTGTTACGACAATTTTCATATAAAAATATAAATAAAAAATTATGAATTTTTATTTAAGATGTTATGTCAAACATTTTTAAAAACTACCTTTAAATTGAATTTTATTACGTTGGTTGGTAGGTTTTATTTCGTTCATTAGTCAATATACGGAATAACCGAAGAAAATTATATAATATAAGCAAACACACATCGCTTCTTATTTAATTAGGTCAGAGAAAATCTTTATAAATAAACATAATTTGCTAAATATTTAGAGTAAAAGCCTAGGCCACAACTAGGTAGTGGTATGCGGTAGCGGAGTATTTAAGCTGTTATAAGGAAAACAGTTAACTAACGAACATTAAAAGGAGAAGTTAAAATTGATCTCAGGTACTTGCCCACTTGTTGATAAATCTCTAAGTTTAAAAGAATCTTACAATATAAACGATTTCACCAAAATAAATATTTACGAAAATATAGTAAAATCTTTATATAGGTACGTAAAACAATAAGTTTTTAGCCTTTTTTATGGACTGAAAATTATCCGGACTGTGAGCATGAAATTTGGCACAGTTATAGTTTATATAGAGATGGGGAGCAGAATGCTAATTTTATTTTCAAATTAGCAAAATAAATGTAACACACATTATATATTTGACATGATGAAACATGTACGCTTATATATACCCATTATATAGGACATCTACTTTCAGTTCACTTTAGTTCTTTAATTATAGCGCTTTCAACGTGCCAGTAGAGCAAAAGTCACTTCGCGAATATCACGTTGTATGGAGAACAGACATCTAATTTAATTAAACATACAAAGCAAAATAAGTGTAGTGCAGGAAATATTAAGATAGCAGTTGATTTAAGAAGCAGTTGGAGAAGAAATATTTGAAATCGTGAAGGAAAATGCAATTTTCTTCCTCTGATGCTGCTTTAAATTTTTTAACATTTAAAAATATACGAAGCGAACCGCGGGCGTCGCAAGGATGTATGTCAAGGGACTTTAGAGGCACTCGAGGCGCCGAGGCAGCGTCGAGTCGCCAATTATTGCTCGCACTCACGAGTTACTCGCCTCTCGTGCTTCAATGTTTTAATCTTTTTATAGTTTATCACACTGATGTTTTCAATTTAATTACAATGTTAGTATCTAAATATTGTTTAAAAAGTAATAATAATAAACATATATAGCCATAATAATAAGCTAATAGAAATGTGTTTCACATAAATAGGAATAAAAATACGTGAAATATGTTACATATCAAAATATACGAATAACGAAATATAATTAATAAATCATAAGATATGGATCATTATATACTTTTAATTATAATGACAATTACCATCACTACCAACCTTTTTCCTGTAAATATATCATAATAATGTAATAGAAATATTCTATGATATCAAGAAGAAAAATTTCGATGCAACTTACTCTTACATTAACTTGTTCGTATAACTAAAATAATTTAGAGAGAACCTAGCGTCAAGATACTCCGTTCTCTGGTTTCCGCCCAAATTCAAGACATTTTGTGTTGAGTGGCGGTACTCAACGTCGAACTTTGTCTTACAAGAGAGAGAGAGAGAGAGAAATAAATTATTGAAACATAATCATTTCTAAATGGGGATCGAACTACAAGTATCGCGTTGTAAATACCTTAAAAAACATTGTTTTGAAATATGGCAAAGCATATCAAAACATGGATTGCATAATAAAGTATGAACAATTTCCGTAAAATCGGTGTCAAGAGATTTTACTATATCTCAAAGCATAACGCGGAAAAATTCTTCCGAGACATGAAGTACCTATCTTATCTTCCTTTAACTTCCAAAAGATCTTGGACTCATATTTCTCAAGTTATTAACAATTCACGATTCTAAAGAACTAATTAGTTGAATAAATGAATGAATATAATTACCAAGACTGAAAATATTTGTGTTGAAAAGTGTTTATGCCAATTTCATAAAGTAAATGAGAAAGTAAATTTATAAGAAATAGGATAATTCTATAAATAACTAAGAATATTTCATGGAATGGAATATTCTATGTGTATTTCCAATTTCATGTAGGTCTTATAGATAACATTTTATAGGAAATACACATAGAATATGTGTTTTCTAGCTTTGCTACTTTTCGTTCATATTTCTAACATATAAAGCGAAACTAATGGGCATGCGATGATGGTTTATGGGTGCCTCAGTCTGATTTTAAAGCAGTTTAACACTTGGTTTGTTATCGAACAATACAAAGTCACACATCCATAATTCCCATCTAAATATTTACAGGAAAAGAAATGAAGAAATCATTTACATCTCAATTACAAAAGTGAATTTCCCCGAGTGATAATAAAAGCTACGACCCTTGCATTAGGTACATTCACATATCCGCTAAAAAATTTTGACAATTTGTATTACTTTTACTTGCCTATGTACCAATCTATTTTAGTTATCTATCAATCTATGTAACAAAATATTGCAAAACTATTTTGATCCACTTGTTGCTGTCCTATATTCTTGAAAACTTGCACACGTGTCCATTTTCAATAACAATAAAATATTTTCATATGACAAACCTGACAATAATATGAGGACGACTAGGATTATAAGAAAACAATATATATAAAAATTTAAAGCGCATTTCTTTTCAGCATTTGAAACTAATTAATTGTATTATTCACTTTTTATTCTGAAAAACCCAAAGCCTTACACTAACTCAAATTTCAAGTAGGGTGTTCTATTATAACAAATTACTTTATATATATTATGTAAATCCATGCGGTTAGTATAACACCTTAGTGTTGCCTTAAATTTACCTTCAAAATAACATTAACATACGAGCACATCTGATAACTTAAGTGTGACTTTATGCGGCATCTTGAAACATTGTTCTAAGTTTACAGTTTGTACGTGTAATGTTGAACAATTAGTATATTATAAAGATATATAAATAAATATTACATAATTTAAAAGAAAAAAATAATGTACTGTCATCAAAAAGTAATCACAGTATATTTTAGGAAACTAATACCCTAAAATATTTTTGTCATTATCGTGGTCATCCTAGTAAGGAGATCATGCTATGGATCTGGACAAAGACATTTTCCAAGCGAATCGGTTGGCAAGAATTGGATCAAAATAGTATTTTTCTTACATTGATAGATGCATGTCAAGTTAACAAAAATATAAACAAAAAAAAGCCTTTGAATATCATATAAATCTACTAACTGATACGGCTTCTGTAAAGTATAAAATTAGATGTTCAAATCCTAAGTAAGCAATAAATACAAAAAAAAGACAACTAAGTATCAAAACTGGACTCTCTTAGTAAATATGTAGAGATACAAAGCTTTATGAGACTTAATAGCCTAATTTTAAGTAAAGAAAATATATAAACCAAAATCCCAGATTTTTGTTTTTGTGTATTAATAATAGTAAAAAATCTCATATAATACATGGATCACAAGTCAAGCTTTATCTAGAAACGAATAAACTTTTTGTTCGATTTCAAACAATTGAAATTAGTATCGTTATAATTAAAGTGACGTATCGTCTATACGTTAAGCTTAAGATAACTATATAGAATATGAGTTACCAATGGCATTAATAAATGTATTATATATATATTATATACATATATATATATATATATATATATATATATATATATATATATATATAATACTTTTAAATAATTTAGTGTTTACAAACAACTACAAACAATTTACTAATAAGTGGGTAAAAATATTAAAAGATAAAAATATGATAATAAATAACAGTTCCGTGAGCAATTAGATGCAGCGTGGGCTAATTTGCGAGTTCCGACTAGGAGTCATTTATTAAAGGCTAATTGGTTTCAGAAATGCAAATGGGACTCGCTGTGTTATGCTGTCCAGCTCGCCAGTATTTGTAAGAGATAATTATATCGCAGCTATCTATGAAAAGTTATTAAAAACACAGAGACATTAATTTGGAGTGCATATTTTAATTTTGTTTTGAACAATAAAAAAAATATATTTATAAATAGTTTTTATAATTGGTAATTATATCGGAGTTATTTCTAACTTTAAGGCAATTTTAAAAGCATTAGATCACAAAGAAGATAAAGTCATAGCATTCTTAAACAAATACACAAATATACATACATATATAGACGATTGCAATTAAAATTTTATTTGTAGTCATTAAAATAAATTATAAAACTAAGATTATATCAAACTTCAAATTTAAAGTTATAAATAGTATTTAACAATTAAATATATAATTTTTTTTAACAATTTTATACGTATATAATTCAATATCTTTCAAACATTTTATTTTTCCTTTCCCGCTTAATAAGTCTTCGCTTATAAGACACGTTTTTGTTAGGTCCCTATGCAATCATATTAAATAGGTTTTGCTATATTTATAAAATAGTTATGTATATTTATTTATTTAGTATGGCTAAAATTAAAATAAAAAAGTTATAATGGTTATTTAGGACAGTAAGCGCAGATCGGGGAGACATCGGGGAGATCATACCCTAGGGTATTCCTACTCTCCGTTCTGCGCTTAGGTTCCTAGTGCATGACATTTCATTCGCTGCCAACTATACCTGCTGCCTGCGTTGCGGGATAAAACGTGAAGCCGAATAAAGTAAACTAAATATCCACATAAATATCTATCCGCAGAATCCCAAAGAGCTATACTAAATTGAAATATGCTAAATTGAAATTTAAAAAGTGATGATTTATTATGTCTCAGATTCGAGCGTAAAGCGGAGAACGGAGTGTCTTAACACTAGGTTCTTTCTGTCTGTCTTGGTATGCGTAAAAAAAGCGTGAAGCTGTTTCTAATTTGTATTTGAGCACAGACTAATTTAGTAGTAACATAACAAACGTTATACTTGCATCGCATTATACAGAATCTAATGATTTAGATAACAGACAGGTTTCTCCGCACAATTAGCTTGCAGTCACGACTAATTCGAAACGAGAGTTCAATTATTGAGAACTACTTGCTTACAGCAATATACACACACAGTTTTAAGTTTGTTATAATCGATTAATTGAAGCACAGTGGGACAGCGTCTGACTGAAATGCGTTTGGTTGTGGGTTGACTCCCTACTCGGCACACAACACTTAATATCTTGATTTAGGGTGGAAAGTGTAGAACGAGTATAGAAGGAAAAATTTAAGAAAAATATTATGAATAAAAAAAACAGGAAATATTATAATTATAATTTATTGTTTATTTAATAATAATTTTAATATTATTTGTTTATTGATATAATTTATTTGTCTAAACAAACGTGTTGGTAAGCTGTTTAATTGTTGGCCATTCAACACGTAATGGATTCACTTCAGGCAGGAAGTGGTAAACGGAGTCTTTTGGCACTAACTTCTCTCTGACTGCTATGTCCAAATGTTATTATTTTGTAAGAACAAAAATAAGCACTTTCCGATTTACCCTCTAAGCGCACAAAGAATTAATTTAAAATATATACTTTTATTTAAAATGTATACTCTGCATACATACATAATATATAACTTAAAGTAATAATAAGTCAATACGTACAACGTTCCAACGACATAAACCGTCTTGTTTTATTTCGTTATAACGTGAATTTAACTTATGAATTATAGCAATACTTGGCTATCTTCCGTATTTGCGACTACTTTAATATCCAAAGTTAGCATTCTGTCTAATACGAGACGTAATTTATTAGCTTATAGGAATATTTGCGAAGTTAATTAAGTGTATATTTGAAAATATATTACAAACATCTATATGACATGGATATTTAGAAAAAAAAACGACTAACGTTGCTGCCTACTAAAACGTATTATATAATTTGTATTTTTCAATTAATTTTGCATTAAGTTGTGCTAACATACGATATTCAGTCGAGCTGTTTATAACATGAATAAAAACACTGACACACTTTCACACACAAAAGCTTCACGCTTTTTCCCGCATTGCAGGCTAGTCAGGGAGAAACTAGTGTTAGCCCGTTCCTTACTTTGCGAATGAATTCGAGACATTGCGTGTTGAAAATCGGACCTCAACCAAACTTTTCTTTGCTAATCAAATTTATTTTATACACAGTCAAGTTTTGTGATAGCTTTCATTCTCCTTTTTTTAAATTATATTTAGTGAATATTTATTAATTTTACATGTTATTAAAAAATAAACTCATTCAATGTTTGATATGATAATTGTTCATAGCTATTTTGGCAAGTACATACGTAAAGTACAGGAAAGCTACAGCATTTAAAACTAACTAGTGTAACTTGGTAATATATGTAAAAATAAAAAGTAAAAAGTCTTTCAGTCTATCAATAGATTGCTATTACGATAAGTGTATTGATTTTCATGTAAAATATATAGACTATAGGAAGTAGGTTAATGGTATAAAGTTTATCATGCATCAAGGCAGAAATGCTTTAGATTGTAAAATTTTATCATTTATTCCATGCTCAATTTACTTTTACATTTATGTAGGAAAATTATTCTTAAATGCACTGGTTTATGAAATGGCTTTAATAAATCGGAAATTTATTTTCTACAATATTGTCCTTTCTTTGTTTCCAGTATTACATTGTTTTTGGTAACTTAGGTAACATTAAAAAGCTATTTGTCAGTTAATAAGACCTTTAATTTTCGCGATTACTATTACTGGTATTCGAAAATACATTTTAGAACCCGACGTTTCGAACACTTTACAGTAGTCCGTGGTCACAGGTCTGTTGGACCTGAGGACAAAATATTGTCGGTTATCTAAATTTCCTTTTTTAGCTTATAAAGGTTTTCCGTTTTAATAAATAAATAAACTGCCATATACTAAAATACATCACGTCCCAAAACCAGAGGTACTCGTAGATGAGACCCAGGTCATTGTTATCATACATTTACCTCGCATGAGCACGCATAATGTATGCCTTGTGCCTCGAATATAAAATCAGGTAAGCTATAACATGCGTTGAGTGTATTACACTTTTAGGGTAATAGTATCATATTTCAAATTACATTTGTTACGAGCGTATATTTAAATATACCTTTAAATATATTATATATTTATTTGCAAATATTTTTATGGGTTAAAAATTCACTCCTTATTTTATTAAGCTGTCAAAATGTAATACTGTATTGCACTGTTGTATTCTATTTGTTGTATTATCAGGCTCAGGGATCATTTACTGTAGTATGGGCGAAGGCTCCACTTCCCACATCCATTTCTCCTGTCCCAAATTAATTCATCCTTTATATAATGTCCTTCCTCATAAAGTCCTCTTAATGCTCAGTGTTTGTTAACGTTCTTGTTTAGTCCTCTATGTTAGTATATTAAATACAATAATATAAAATTATAAGCTGACAGTTTTGTAAAATATTATTTATTACTAGCTTACTGTATATACTGTACTTTTCAATTTATAATCTATAATAGTGTTAATTTTTTTTTTTTTTACCAATCCATCTCCTTTGTGTATTCTCCATACAAACCGTTAAACCAAAATGGGGTATGAGTATTTTGAGGTCGAATTAAAAGTGACTGGAAGGAGTAACTATTAATCAATGAAATTTTTTGACATTAAGCAACGCCGCGCTAACATAACAAAACTATTATTTAAAACCATCTTACTCACGCTTCCCATCAGTTCCATAATGAAATCTATATATTTATTGAGCAAACTTTTAATTTAAAACGGAATTCTATGTAATCTATTAAAATGTATAAATGATTTGTTGCATTCAATATAAGCTTGAACGGAAAATTATGAAGTAAAATTATGTTTATGTATTTACTGCTCCTGATGCGAAATTTTGCGACAAATATCCTACAAAAGCCTATACTATAACCATTTTATTAAAATGTTAAATTTAAAGCCAAAAGTACGGGCCATATAAAAATTTAAACAGCTCTTTAAAGTTGAAAATTTTGACTACAAAAGGCGTCCTGTGTACAACGGAAATGTTTGAAAAATCAGCAACAAGCACGTCAAAGCGTACACTGCAATTCTGCCCCACTGCACTGCAAAGCTGGTGTGACAATAATATGATGCAATAATTCAAAAATACGACGCTTTAAAATGGAAATACGTAATGTGTGTATATAGTCCATATATATTCCACACTGCACATTTAACTATTGGACTCAATTCAGAGGAATATGTACAATGATTATTTGAAATATAACAGCTTCTGTGCTCGCACTTTATTTTATTTTATAAATGAGCGGTTGTTTTTACAATTAATTGGTATTTAAAGTGCATGAATGAGATGATTTAGTAGGCAGTAAAATATCCTATATGGTAACGTGTATATGAATTAACTTTAAAAACATCACTAGAACGGAGTGCCTTTACATTAGTTCTCTTTGCCTACATTACTAACACGCGGGAAATATTACGAACAGTATATCCATCTGTAATATGAGATAAAAAATAATAGAATGTTAATATCGTTACGTAAAATAATTTGATATTTTACATACACACTGACCTAAACTAACAATTAATCGACCAGGCAAATGTGGGGGTGAGGCCAAAAAATAATTAATTCTAAACGATCTCTATAAACATTTAATTCTGTGTTAATTTAATATGTAACCAGCTGTTTGAAACAAAATGGCGTTATATTTATAATACAATAGTAATTTATACTTTCAACCGTATAATATGTTACAACTACACACTTCGCTGAAATAACTAAGATAAACGATATGTACCTAAGAGAAAACAGTAATATTTCATTCTAATAGAAAAACTGTGCAGATGTGTGAAGTATTTTTCATCTAGAGTGGGCATATAGCGTATAGTGTCGTGCAAATAGAAATGCGGATTGTGCTTCATGTCGCGTCGCTGTGAAATGAAATATGAATGGGGCTTAACGATTCCAGTTTACCGATAGATGGTTATTATGATGAATTTAACGAATTTCAATCGTGAATTCATTGACGTTTTATACACCAATAGCGTTTTTAGCTCGGCGTTTACTAAAAGAAATTGGAATTGCAATTTCATATCTCACACAGTATTGTTTGTAAGTTGTACCATTATATTGGTTTATTTTATGATTTAAAATATATTTATAATCTACAATTTTTATAATATGTATTAAAGATTAAAATATGATATGCCTGTACTTATTTTTTTATTTTGTAAATGAGCAATTTCTATACTTTTATAACTTATAAGTATATCGATTTATATCGATATTTTCATTTAAATCACTAAAGATTAAGAAACAGACACAAGCAAAATGGCAGTAGGGACGGAATGGCCCACTCATCAATCGATGCCGACACTGTAAGCAATTTAACTTTTCAAATTCAAACAAGCTTTATTTTGTCCATTCTATCTAGAAAAACTACATTCAATATATAATATCATTTGATTTAAATATTTATCAATGATACTACTTGCGTGTAATATTTGATAAAATCATGATATAGCAGAGATGCCTATCTTATTTTTTCGTTACTCATTTATATTTCATAAGGCTATTGTTATCCTCACATTTGTTTTTGTAGAAATAAAAAAATCAACCACAAGCTCTTTCCTACCATAATAGTCAGAAAGAAGCTAGTGTCACGATACTCTATTCTCCAATTTATGCCAGTAATAGAGATATTGTGTACTGAGCATCGAACCTTAACGCTTTGTCTTGCTAAGCGGAAGATATTTTTTATTATTATCATTCCTTCGAGTGGGGAAAGAACCCACTACCAATCGTGCTTACGTTGAAACGTAGTATCACTGGGCCGTCATGGCCTCTTGTGCTAATAAAATACTATTTAGTTTATTGGGTATATCAATAATTTCTGCTTTATACATAAATAGAAATTATATTTTAAGATTAAAGTTATTACTTTCAGGGATAGGAAAATAAAACGGATTATTGGCAGCATGAATATGTATAAGACAAGATTGCTCAGAGTAAGTGTTGTTTGTTCCAATCGCGAGTTGTATTAAACAGTCCCTTGACAAAGCTTAGAAGTTACTGTAACGAGTCTTTGTGAACAAATATTAAACGGTGAAAGTACAAATAAACTGTACGCTAAAATAAAACACAATTTTCAAGAACACAATTTGCATGCAACTTAATTAAGGAGCTGTCGAGAGACGTAGTGAATAATAGCTCCTTTTTTTATATTTATAAAGAATTAAGCTATTTTGTGGCGAAACCTAACAATGTTCTTAATAAACTCTTATATACCTATTTTGTTGAATTATATTTCAATGTTTGAATATTTTTAAGATGTTATTCACAGATTTAGGATGTGATAAATGTTTTAGAAAAACGTATGAAAATTTAAACGGATTCCAAACCCCGTGAAAAGTTCGTAAGCGCTCTAGCCTATTATTACTCGTACTAAAATTGTTTCACTTTTAAGCATTTTAGCACTTGCTTCAGTGTTATAAATTGTTCAAATACACATTAAATTTGTATATTATTGTAAATATATTATGTGTTAGTGGATTGTAGCTACTCAATAACGCAAATTGGTATAATCGTTTAGATTCACTTCGGCATACGTACTTATACGCAGGGTTGGTTTACCGGTACCGAATTTTAATAAATCGAACCGGTATTTAAATATTTTGCGTACTAACAAAATACTATTACTTTAACACAATAAAGGTACCTCGATATAGGTATAAATACTGGTATTTTACCTTAAAATACATGCATCGACTAAATGTACTGCTACCTTGTCGCTTCGTGTTCGTGTACACCCTGCACACCGCGCTACGTGGTTGCCAAACTGTGCATCAGGTCGCGCGCTAAACATTATTCAATTAATAAACAAATTACAGTATTGAAACCACGCAGGTTAGCGGTTCTAAGATATATATTTTTTATATAATATAATAAATTTCTATATTAATGTTTATGTTTCTATTATTTTAAAGAGTTACATAGGCAATTATTTGTATAAAATTAATGAACTAAATAATAATATAAGTTATATGAAAACTCCACGGTTCGTTTTCCTCACCTCTACTTCCTAGGCGTTAAGGTCGTATATTTTTATTCTTTGTTTTTTTTTGAAATAATTTATATAAATATATACATAATATAACACATTTTTTTCTCTTATAATTATTATTTGTTAGACTTATTCGGTTTTTTTAACATTTTTTAAAGTGTTAATCGCACACTTATGAAATTGAAAAAGATATATTTAGAAAATATATAAAAATTTCAACGCAGCGGGATATAAACCTGCGCTTCTTGAAAACCGTTCAAGTGCTCTGACCGCTAAGCTATGCGTTGTACATCCAGCTACATTGAAATTCTTATACGCTTTATTACAACTTGCTAACAACAAATATAAATTGATTATAATACGATTATATTTACTAAATTTATTTTAAAAAACATATTTTATTACTCTCAGGTTTATTTTTATAAAAATTCAACAAGTCTTAAAATTTGTAGTAAACGAAAGGAAAGTAAAGTAAAATAAACGAAAGATCTTTTTAGGTATATCGTAATATAGTGAAGATTTTATTTTTGTATGACATTAATGGTAATGTCATACAAAAATAAAAACATCTACACATTTTATATTTTCCTCATTTATCCTAATGAAAAAATTTTCTCAAATTTAAAGGAAAATTTTAAAATGCATTACGAAATGCTACATAGAAATTTACATTGTTTGTATGCTGTGTCATGTTAGCGGAATAAATAATTTGCTTTTTATTTGTGTTCAAAGAAGTTGTTGCACATTAGTTTCAAATTTTATGTCAATAGTAAATATATTCCTGTAAACTTTAACTTTATCTTATATTAGTGAAACCAATACATAAGTTATATATATATATATATATATATATATATATATATATATATATATATATATATATTTATTTATTTGTATTAGTTTACAATAATTTAGGCATTGCTTATGCATGATATAAATCGATATGTCTTGAAATATCAATATTTACTCTGGATAATTCAATATTCTTCTATCCTTTCAACCCTATAATATTGAAGAATCTAGTATCGGTAAGTCCGATCAATATGTTAAATCGATATGTTTTATTTGATATAATATTAAATATCGTGAGAAATTAAATACACAATTTTTAATCCTTTTGGTATCTTTGGCAGCTTGGACAGCAGTTTGGGGGCTTGATTGATAATAAAAACAAAAATATACGATTATTGAAAAATTTATCGAATCACAAAGACACGAGATACCTAATATTCTTCGTGAGGTAAGCACAACTGTAGTAAACAAATATATAATAATTTTCGTTGTGCTTGAACACATACTAACCTGAATCCTATCTAAAGATAAGATATAGTTATAAGAATGTTTATTTATAAACATAGTACTTTAAATATATTGAAAATATCGATATATTTTTACGATGTGAATATTAAATACGGTAAAGTAGTGGTACACTATGATATAATATACCGAAAAAAAATAGACATTTTCTTAAATAAACATCTCTAATTTCTATTTATATATCGTCGAAGTTCACTTTACCGCCAATTCAGCTATAAGTCAATCTTTAATTACACTAGCATTTTAATGAAAGTAGAGATGAATATGGAAAAAATTTGTATATGAGATGATGACCTCTTTGCGTAAACATACTTTTTATTCTGAATAATGGCGTACATTGCAAATAACAAAACTGTTTAACGGTATAATATTAAAACCGACATTTTAGTTCTAGTTTAATTTCAAAGCAACTATGTTCACACTTCAGGACATTATATACTCTAAAACTATAGCAATACATTGTAAATTAGTGTACTCTGTAACCGTTTATTTGCAAGATTTGTTTATATTTAAGAGTATTTGACAAGCTTTCAGAGATAACTGGCTTGAAACGTTCCTTTGTCTTATTATTCATTGTGTTGTATAAGCAACTGTAAGTAAGTTTACTGCCATTTTTTTTCGTTAACAACAAAGTTTGGGCAATCTATTTTCCTTAGTTCACTCAGATCAAAGCATTGTAGGTTGCAAGTATTTTTCTTTGTATCGAAATAATTTACAATAATGTGTTTTATAGATTGTTTTAATATTTTGTTACTTATAGTCAATTAAATTTCTAAGTAACAATTATGTTTGTAAAAGAATTATAGAAGTGATGCTTTTGTTAATGAAGATGTTTAACGTTATAAGAAAATACTTAGTCTGACCATTAATAATATTATAATTAAAAATAAACTAGATTTTACTTTTGAATTTGGAATCTGAAGTCATTTGACGTTATCAATTCTGTGTATAGGTACATACACACATATGTGAAAGTATAATATCTTGTTTTTAAACTCTTATTTGTCTTTAAAATAAAACATTTTAAGAAAACCTATAAATATTTGAACTTAGTGTGACGGTATTTTTACTAAATTCTGCTATACTAACATTTTTTCTATTAATAATCGCTTGACAAGAAATAATGCTATTTATTTAATTGCTGTATTTCCCTGAACCAACTCGTATATCGAATATATCAGCCACTTGTATAAATAATGATTTCTATCACTGTGAGATTTTGAAAAACAGATTATAAGTATATATTTTGTTAACATTTTTTAAAGTGTTATTTCCACACTACGGAAATTGAAAAATACATATTTAGAAAACGAACATATTTTTAACATATTTTGAACGGTTTTTAAAGAGGCGCGGGTTCAAATCTCGCTGCGTTCAAATTTTTATACGTTTTCTAAATATGTCTTTTTTTGATTATAAGTAATTAGGCTCAGATAATTGTGGTCCAACACTCAAAAAAAAACTAAGCGAATTCATAATGCACAGGATTCAGGCTAACTTTTCGTATCGTATAAAGTCTCAGTAAAATCGAAATTTCACAACATATTATAATATGAATAGTAAGTTTCAAGAATCATATAATATCTTGTACAGTTTTGTACAATCTGATTGGTTTCGCTAGTTTATTATTGCCTTTTTATCCAAAACGAAAACTATTTATTTCATGTTTCAATAATAATGACATTCAATTTATGTAGATATACAAGCACAGACGATCTCTTACCACCGTGGTGCAGTGACTATAGGCACAATTGGTCGTGGGTTGAATTATCACTAAGTGGAGGACGGAGTGTCTTGACATTCCGTTCTCTTTGACTACATTGCTATACGTATACGTACAAAGCGCTGCAAAAATTACTTTCAACTTTAATTCAGAAAAAATAGTTGTTAAATTATTTGTTTGTAATATTAAAATATTTGTCTATATATACAAAAAATATACATTTCAGTATAATTTTGAATAAAATAATAAATATAATTTGTAAATTGATTCGGTTAACCAATGCAAATTTAAAAACATTTATTAACGATATATTTGTATGCACAAATTATATACATCTAAATATAATTGAATTTAAGCGTGAAGAATGATACAAATAGGAAATATGCTCTGAACAAGTACTCACAAATAATGATAACTTCCACATTTCTCATATTTCATTTTCTTTTTGTAGAATTTTTGTAACAGAGCGCTTCTTTGCGATAGCACATTTTCACAGTCAATGCACAAAAGTAATGAACTTGGATTTAGAGTCGTCTACAAAATCAATTGAATTGCAACAAATTTTTATAACAACAACTTAACATTAAAAATATTATAAAAATATTGTTAACAATTTTATACTGTTTTGTAAAGGTCACATTTTATTTATATACATACATTAACTTTATCGTTCGTATCGTGCGGGATACGCGGAGATAGCTTAGTGGTTATATATGCAACTCTGCCTTTTTCTCGGTAATCTTACAGACATATGTTCGGTGACGAAATGTGATGTATACAGCCCATACCCTTGCAGACTACGGCGCTATGAGTTTAAATTATAGTACACTTAATTTATTTAACTTTCAAGTTAAATCAGTCGAAACTATGGAATTGTAGATTAAATGACAATTTAACTTTAATCTTAAGTTTAAAATGGGTAAAGTCAATATTTTGAAGTTTTTGCCGGCCTCAATATCTAGAATCGTCGAATAAATCATACCATAATCTAATGACCCGATGAATGAATGAGGTGTCAGGCGGACTTTATCTGGCCAACAATAAATTGCTGACCTACAGAAACCCGGTCAGGAAAATCGACAGCCATTGTGTTTAACGTTCATTCGATTACAATTCCATTGGTTCTTCCATTCATCGTAGTAGTATGAATTGCAAGTGCACTACAAGTAGCAATTTCGAACAAAATAAAGGCCGTGCCATATATGAGTATGGGGATTTACTTTGAAAATTTAATGTGAACGAATGAACAAGAAATGGCAAGAGTATTTTTAAAAGCATTAATGCAGTATCATTTATTATGTAATATAATTTAAAACACTTATTATATGAGTATATTTTCATATACTGGTACACATGCTGTTGATAGTATTATTAATATACATAGGTATATTGTCTTATTTAGACATAGGCATATGTCGGTTTTTAATTATTATAAATGATTTAGTCTGATTACGAATGACGAATTAATTATTTGAAATATATAAAATATATGTAATAGAAAAGGTAACTAACAAAAAAATTTAGCCAATATCTAATAAGTTTTACAACAGGGCATAAAATAAAATCGGTCAGGTGCACAACATTCTATACGCCGACATATGCGATACCATTTGTAGTCTTGAAAGCTCAATTCGCTATCTTAAAATGTAGTTCCGAGAAAAATAAGGTTATATGATACGGATAAAGTCTTTCTCAAAACAATACAAATCCTATTTGAAATAAATATTTTTATACATTTAATTAAAATTATGATTCCACTCAATCACTTTTATCTAATATCATACTTAATTAAAGCTTACATTTATCCTATTATTGAGCTAAAATATTAAAAAAATATCTTATATACATATTATATCTTTGACAATTTCATTCGTTAAATATATTTTTCTTTGGAAATATATTTGAAAAGAACGTAACGATTCAACCATAAGTATACCGTTTTTCACCTGTTTCCGTGACTCTCATACCATAAAGGCAGTCCCTACCGTCGCAATTTCTTAATATCCACCGGGACTGGCAAAATATTTGGCGGCCGAAATAAATATTTACTTTATTAGATATGAACTTGCATATTTGAGTTTATTTGAAAATATTTTCAACTTTTATATATAATATTACTTTATGATTTTTTATTTATCTGTATTGAAAAGTTCTCCAATAACTGTTGCAGGCAGTCAGAGAGAGAGGGAGAGAGGGAACTCAAGGCACTTCCGCTTGTTTCAAGGATTTCAGCTTTCCGTCCGAACTCGAGACATTGTGTGTTGAGTCACCGTTGCGTTCTGTCTTGCTTTGTCAGTGGGACAACGCCTGATTGTAAACTGATAGTTGTGGGTTCCATCGCCACCCGGGGAAATTATTATACTTAAATTATTTTCATTTCCATAAAATTCAATCAGAAATAATAAAATTTATTGTGGCAGCTCAACAGTTGAACTACATTTTGTGTTAAAACTTACTTCAAACGTATTTTAAAAGAATCTCAGTTCAATGAAAATATGATTATTATAACAAAGAGAAGTTTCAAAGTTTTATTAGCAAAGGCTGAGTTCCAGATATATTATACTTTTATAAACTTAAACAATTCACTTAAATATAACGACCTTCCCAGATTGTAAAATTACACAGAGAGAAAAGAATTTACTGCATCCTTGTTCTTTTCTTATCTTCATGTAATGGACGATTTTTGAAAAAAGTGCTCGACAACATCTATTTACGTATTAATAGTCTCAACCAAATTACATCATAATAAATCGTTGAATCGCATTGTAGGAATATAATGTTTGCAATGTTAGTTTGAGAATGCTTAAACATTTAAATAAAAACTATTATTTTAAATTAAAGTAGTAAATTACCATATAATAATGGAAGTGTCAAATCAATACATTGATATCTTCTACCGAATGTACGGTGTCCAAGAGTAAAGGTAACGTCATCTCGAGCGGTCAAGCACAATAAGGGTCGCTATCTAATCGAACAGAGGTTATCGCCTAGATGAGCGGTTGCCCACCCAGTCTTTGTGGCTCGTGATGTACAAAGCTGGCTTCACTGAAAGGAATGATATGATGGTTGGTTGATCGTGAATTCTTTTGGTAGAAAAAAACAATTTATCTGATTGGCCAAGGTCTCATTTTCTTATGACATTCTCAATTTCTCTTTACAAAATTGCTTCGATGCGAAACAATGTAATGAAAATATTTTTCTTTCCTTTTTCCTTTTTCCTTTTTCCTTCTTTCTAACTTACAATAATATAGCAATATGTATTACTATTACAGTATCTTATTGAAGCCAGAATTTTGGTTTATTCATAATAATGTTTAATATCAAAATCCCGTTGATAGCTAATTTTACATTTTAACGACAGTAACATATAAATATAGTTTTTTAGTATTTGGCGTGAGATAAAAATGCGTTTGTAAATATTCTGGATTAAAATCTACGAAAAAACTCTTACTTTTGGATCTCTTAATGATATGTGCATGCCAGTAGAGAGTGTAAAGTGATCTATAACTCTAGAAAAGTAAAAAGTGTGAGTTTATTTTCACTTTTTAATTCCTTTTTTTCAAATTTATTTATTCTGATTTTGGAACGGTCAACTTATTAATAATAACTGGTGTTATAGCTATAGCTTATGAACACTTAAATATTTTTGGGTGTTATTCGACTTAGTGATACAGAACGCACGATAGCAATTTGTCTTTGAGAGAGACGTGGGTAGTTATTTAGCCCCCTGACATAGTTGGGTAGGCCTTGCCCGAAAATTGCTGATAGACGAATGGTCGAGTCGTAAATTTCGCTTTGAATTTTGCCCTATAAATATCGTGCATAGATTTTTTGAATAGTATTGGATTTTAAATTAAGAACGTACCTCCTATTACGGTATTATCGTCAGCAATATACTCGTATTCATGACTGTTTAATTTATTTGTATATATATGAATTAGTTTCTTTTTAGTTTAATACGTAATACTTAAATATATAGGCGTAACTATAAACGCTGTTGGTTGTTGATTCAATATTCACTCAATTATTACAATTATATTTAAATTAATTTCATTTCTCGCTTCTGGTTCGGTGCACTCGATATGCAATGTTCCGAATTCAGTCTAAAATTGGATGTGTGTCAAACTGCCTTTACACTAGATTTTTTGAATACACTGCTATACCGAAAAAAGAGTAAAACTAAAAAATAACATGGGACGTTTTCGTAAAACATTAAAAGACACTCCATGCTCCAGTTTCCGAACGTTTTTCAAAACATTGCTTTGTCTTGTGCACAAGAACGGAGAATTGAAAAAACACAACACATTATCATTATTACACCTAGTGAGAATTGAACCCACAACAAATCGTGATTACACTCTGACACTGACTCACTGCGTCATGATGGCCTCAGTACAGCTTCCATTCCATTACATATAATTTCTAATATATCGTATTAAGAATAGATCTAAAATTAATTAGTCCAACAAATCAGAAATTATATAAGTAAGTTTACAAACATTTCTCTATAGTGAAAATTTAAGGTCATGAAATAGTTAAATTTATCTTATATATTGAATAACTGTTGGCTGCACCACGCGTTCATTCACAATACTAAACATATTAAGCTCCTTGACCCTGACAAGAATGTTATTTTCTTCTAACAATATAAATAAAGCTACAGTTACATTCTATTTTGTACACTTGCTGACTAAAAAGTGAGAAAAAATAACGTTTTTACGATGACAAATTAAAAAACGTTTCATTAATTTTTGGAAGTTTTAAAATTCAAAAGGTTTAAGCGAATATTTTCATGTAGTTATTTATTCTAAAAGAATAATTATAGTACATAAAATTAAAAATTAGATGATTCATGTAACATAGTCTTTCTCGGCTTTATTTATAAAGCATAAAGCGTATTTACTACTACTGCTTGATAACAATATATTTTGATAACAATAACTTTTTTGAAGTGTTATTGACCAAGGACACTTAGGAAATTGGAAAACATTATTAGAAAACGTATAAAAATTTAAACGAAACAGGATCCGAACTCGTGCTTCTTGGAAACCGTCCAAGTGCTCTGACCGCTTAGCTATGCGTTCTACATCAGGCTACGTCGAAATTCTTATACGCTTATTACAACTTATTTTTGTTGTTAGCATTTCTGTATAGATTTTTATAAATTGCTGTTACTCAAAGATTATTCTACTAACAAGTATTTGGCAAGAGAGAATACTATTTATTGCATATTTTTAACATTCTTGAAGTGTATAATATACTACTTAAAAGAATATATTTTTTTACATTTTGGTGTAGCTGGTTCGAATCCAGCTATATCTAAAATTTTATACGATTTCTAAAACTGTTTAACAAAATATTTATGTACGCTGATATTCGTAGCTACGATTAAGACAAATTGATTGTAAACCAGTTTCAAGGATTCAAATTGCACTTTATATTTACACTAAAATTAAAAATTAAAAAGAATAAAGACTTACATAAACTATACAGGTAAAAGGATAAACGAAAAACACGTTTCAATACAAAACTTATTGGGAGAAGGTAATTTATAGCACCTCGTGTGTGACATTGGAAAGGCGAAGATTTATTTGTTTATCTATTTTTTTATATATTAGGGTATTTTTATCTTTGTAATTAAGTATTTTCTTATATCATATTGAATATAAAAAATAAAAAGAAATAATATATGACAAACGTTGCCCCCTTTTATCACTCTTTCATGAAATCCATTGTAGATTGAGTAAAGCTCCCTAATTATGGTTGACCTATTTTAAGGCACAAAAATAGCTTTGTTTAGTTATATAAAGGTAAAATGTAGGTCATCAGTGGGACCACGGTTGATTGATGAAACGTGTTCCACAAAATAAAGTTTAGAAGAAAGTTTAATGCATTCGTTTTGTAAGGTCACAAATTAAAAGCTTTAAGTTTTTAAGGCGTGTGGTTGTTGTATATACACTAGAAGATTTTTGATATATTACAAAACATATAGAACTTGTTCGAACTCGTTTCAGTCATGTGGATATTTGAAATAATTAGAATACATAAAATAAGGAGAATTACCTATTTGAAAATATAAGTAAAAATAAAATAAAATTATGATATTTTTTTATACTAACAACTGGAAATACATTAAAATAAATAGACACTGTTACTTATAAAATAATAATAATAATATTATTATTATATAATGAGTACATACAATGTCTGTGTTATCGACATCTATATGTAACTTGTAAGTATATATGTGTAAGATATTGAGTTACATTTCATTGTTAAAAAAATTAAATTATTATACATATGCATAGCATATGTTATATTAATTTAATTTTTTGAAAACACATTTGACATAGTCTTTTATATAAAGAGACTTAGTAACTTATACAAATATAATCAAACACATAATGTCTGTGTTTATACACATTAAGATGTGTAAGTATGTATTTGAAACGAATATTGACTTTTATTTAGAAAACGTATGAAAATGTGAACGCAGCGGGATTGGAACCCGCACGGCGAACCGAACGGTTTGTTGAACGGTTTTCAAGAGGTGCGGGTTCAAATCCCGCTGCGTTCAAATTTGGAAACGTTTTCTAAATATGTCTTTTTCAATTTTCTGAGTGTGGGAATAACACTTTAAAAAATGTTAACAAAATAATATTAAGTTATATTTTATTGATCAAAAAATGTCATGATGAAACATATTTCCAATTTTATCACCTATTTCCTATAAAACAATGAGTAAGCGTATTTTACTTTGAAGTTCACTAAAATGGGTGCCATAAAGAGGGTTAAAAGGAGGACACTCGTTCATCGTTATTGTTCTCGTGCCATATTATATTTTTATGGACATCAACGTTTTAATATCACCTTTGTGTAGCTTTTGTAGTTGTAAATAAAAAAATAAAAATCATTGGAAATATAATGTATAAAATTCTACTTCATACAACAATGTTAAGTTTCAATTTTTTCATACCTACGTAGTAAAACGATATTTATGAAACTTTTTTTTGGATTTAATTAATTAAATTCAATTTAAAATGTCAAGATCTTGAATCTTATTTTCTTTTAAGCTTTCAAGTAATAAAATATTTTTTAATACGGTTAAACTTTTAAGAGGTTTTAATTAAAAAGAATTACATTATTATGTTATGAAAATTTTAATTTCTTAATAAAGTACAACAATAAATTAGGATGACTTGAATCTAATTGCCTTCCTTACGTTTTAATCCGGAGATTTTGTCGGCTTAACGATAATAATGAACCAAGTATTATGATTCAAAGAAAATCGAGTTATCTCATTCCATTAGAGTTTACGATATAATAAAGTTAATACATACAATATAATATTCCAAACAGGTAGGTCGTTGAACTCCAATTATATTTATAAATTTCGATGACCCGGATTCAATTCGAGCCCCGGATCGATAGACACCAAACTAATGAATGCCCAACTTACTGGACGAGTTGAAATAAAAATCGAAATATATCGCTTCCAACTGTATGTTTATTGCCTTTGGCACAACTAGTGGTATAAACATAGCGTGTTCGTAATGAAAACTTGGTATTGAGTGAGAAAATTTCATTAAAATATTTATTTCTAATATTGTTTTTACTTTAGTTGTAATTGTGTAAGATATTTTTAATTTTTTTAAATCCTTAATTTTGCCTTATCCTATTTGGCTTATACTCCAATTGTCTTAAATATCAAATCTTCTTTTCTCTTGGCTTTCCACCACATAACACTCAATCTATCTGCCTGCCATAGCAGGGTTGCTATGTGGGAAAAAAAACGGGAAATTGAGAAAAAAAAAAATCAAAATTATTAAGTTTTGGCTCTATGACGATAAGAAAAATTCGAACCTATAAAACTAAAGAACTTGAACCAACAAGATATTATTTGAATACAAAACATTTGCTCAACTTCTAAAACCTTCACGGATAGTAGTGAAAATTTTGTCATACCTACATGAACATTTTTCATAATATTATAGTATAAAATATAGCTGAAACCATAAACAAGAATCTATCAATTTAATAAGCTACTTACCAGAAAAGTATGTTAATAAATTGTCAACTTTAAAGTTTAAGTATATAAGTGACATCTATAAATTTCCCACTGATAGAAAACTTATTCAGTAAATCGGAGAAAGATAGTCTAATCCGGATTTATTGGTCTCAAGCGCCATCAGCAAAGGCAATCGGAAGAATTAAAGGATTTAGAAAAATTCTATTGATTGATGTCCCACTGGACTGTGGGCTTAGCTCGATAATGCGACTAACGAACAACTGCTATTTCAATGAAAATAATTAGTGTTTCGTTTGAAAGGAAATCATGTTTAATTAGACAAGCGGTAACATTTAGACGAAATTTATGAACAAGACCACAATATGCTTGGTCTGGATGACTTTGGATGAGTCTTATGACTATTTTTATTTTAGTTTAATTTTGATAGAATAATATATGAGAACAAATGTTTTTCATTTTATTTAACGATTGTACCATTTGAGGAACGTGCAATGGATACTGACGTACACTTAATGTATTTCAATCTGTATCTAAAAAATAAACAAATAATAACTTTGCGGCAACTGAACTGAATTTACTAATGCCTTCAATGAAAAAGTATACTACTTCATGCATAATTAAGCCACATTCTATTTTTTAAAGTGTTATTCGCACACTTAGGAAATTAAAAGAGACATATTTAGAAAATGTATAAAAATTTTAACGCAACGGGATTCGAACCCGCGCGTCTTGGAAACTTTCCAAGCGCTCTGAACACTCAGCCATGCGTTCTACGATCAGCTGCGTTGAAATTTTTATACACTTATTACAACTTGTTGTTGTTGTTAGCATCTCATCAGAATATATATTTTTCAAAACCTGACGCTTCTAATACTATACACTTTACTTTACTGAACAGTAAAGTAAAGTGTATAGTATTAGCAGCCCGTGGTCACAAAATATATGTGATTAATTCGCATTCTATTTAAAAATAGCTTAATTAATTTTCCAATATAGCATTAAATATTAAGATTAACCAAGTATCCAATAATCCGCAGAAATAAAAAAAAAAATTAAGATAGTCTGCAAAGTTTTGAAGAAAATGTAAAGATTGTATGGCTCAAGCACAGTCAGTTGCGGATTAGGTCCAGTGATATACTTCTACTTAAGAGACTGCAAACAAAAACACAATGGCAGACGAGTTTTTCTTACCTTCATTGTAATAGTTATTTTTTTACATATAAAACGGGTGTAATTAGCAATTTTTGTTATAAATGTATATATTTTATAATATTTTAAAAATATACACTTTCATCTTCATACTTTTTTCTGCATAGCGGATAGACAGAGAGAATAGTGTCAAGGCACGTCACAGACTCTTTCTCCACTCTCCGCCTGAAATCGGGGTGTTCACCCTAGGTATAACAAATGAAAATAATTTAAATGATAAATTATCATCCTCCGAGTGATGTCAAACCCACAAACAATCGTGTCAACAGTTCATTGCTGTCCCACTGCTACACGAGGGCCTCGTTTTAATTAATTATGCTTAAACCTTTTCTTACTGTGGTTATGTGTGTTTATAAATACTACAAATACTACTGAGTGCAACTGTAGGTAAATTAATAAGAATTTATATTTAAAGATTAAAAATTATTCAAAGTGAATCGTCTAATGAATATGCTATACCTTTATTTTTATCATACAGTTATATTTTAGTTTAAATTTTGACGTTTTTAGACGAAAATATCATTTGCCATATAAAGAACATACTATTATGAACGAATGAAAATAAATACGACAACACAGATTTATTAAAATTCAAAATAACAAATATTTTATTATATCATATTATTTGATTTGATTTGATTGGTAATTAGCATATTTTGCTATTAGACCTGTATATGTAAAACGCCCTCGTAGAAATTTGGATTTTACGTGTAATTCAGACATACGAGAGAGATTCCATCAATTAATCGCACTGTATGTCCATTTGAAACTTGACTAGTCTAACATGGTTGACGATAAATGCTAATTGTGATATATTTTTAATAGTGTTTCACATAATATATACTTTTAATATATTTTATAATGCTTTTTATACACTTTACAAGAATGTTATGTACCGGAACTTGAACCCGCACGGCACGCATCTTGAGAGCTCTGGCCATTAAGCCATACGTTCTATTTAGCTAAGTCAAAATTCTTACACGCATTATACAATTTTTTTATGTTGTTAGCTGGTTGACATCTCACTTCGTTCACATTTTTATACGTTTTCTATAATATTTTTCTCATATTCTAAGTGTTGACACACTAACACATATTTAATAAATAACATTCTCTCATGCCAATAGATTGTTCTTAAAAATAGTTGTAAAAAGCGTATATGGCATAGTTATCAGAGCGCTTAGACGGTTTCCAGGAGGCACGGGTTAGAATTCTGCCCTGTTTTTTTAAACGTTTTCTAAAAACGATTTTACTTTTTATAGTATTTTTTTTCTTGGTTATACATATATCCACATATACAGATACATGTGTATCTATTTGCACTTCAATAACTTATTTCTTTTCCAAATAACTGATATCACCAACATACATTGATTCTTGTCGTATACATTCATCAAACCTGCAATTTCCGCTTTTACAGGATAGCTAGGTAAATCTATGGTAAGGAAACTAACTCTTGTTAACTGAAAATATAGTTACACAATATAGGCTTTTAATATACCAGCAACAGACATATGTTGTATTATATGATTTTGTAATATTATTTTCATATTTTTTTATTAATATCTTTTTTTTTAATTGTTAATCATAAAAATGTCCAACTTTAAAATAATATGGTTACTATCTTTCCTTGTCACATGATTTTTATTATTTAGGTTTTTCCTTCATAATCTCCTGAGAACAATCTGAAAATTATGGTAAAAACAAATGATATATATATATATATATAATATATGGTTAAAGATTTTGGCAGATATTCCATAGATGCGGATTCAAACGCAGCTACGTTCTACGGTGTGTTCGGAATTCAATTTCGACATTTGAGAGAACACCTTACGACTTCTACGCAAATATTTTTTTCTTTAACCATTGTTTCCATTCCACAAATTCGTTGATTATGTACAGTATTAAGTGAAGGCCAAGAATGAAATTTTTTATATTGCATTATTATTATCATTAACGAAATGTATTGAAATGACCCATTTCATGTAAGATTAATATATACAATATGTATATAGGTCTCTTTTTCTACAAGTATTTTAAAATTAGCGTTTTAAATCCTTAATTTTAGAGATAATTTCTTTTTTTCTTGATTTTAATTCAAATAAGCCCAATATTTTTTAAGAATATTGTAGCTTACTAAGCTGAGCTTATCTACTTTCCACTACATTTATTTTTAATGCTTAGTACAATTAAGATTTATAAGATCCTAAATAAAATATACAAAGTTGTACTGATAAAAGTTATTGCACGTTTTCATAATGGGGTCCATTTATTATTCCTTATCAGATAATCTAGTAATTACTTACTTGACCTTCGTTTACTTTGAATTAAAGTAAAAAATTGCACAGATTTATAACCTCTTATCAACGAGGACGTTACAAAGGGTTGATGAATCTAAGATCAAATACAATGTGTAAAGCTTTCAAGACTAATGAAAACATTACACTCGTTTTATATGGATTATATAACAAATTCGGTTTCAATCAAAGTATTTCCTGTTTTGGGGTTATTCCACTAGTATGAATGATCTTAAAAGCTTTTGATCACAGAAAATTTTGACATAGAAAAAATATATTTTGAAAGGATGTACTTTGGTTTTTTAATTAGTAAATTTTAGCAAAACTGAAGTATTTATTGAGGCCATTGTAGCCCCGTGAAACAGTGTCTGACTGCAAACGCAATTGGTTGTTGGTTCAATTTCCACTCGAGATAATGAATTATAATATTTCAAAAATATTTTCATTTTTCCGCTCTAGTATCTAAGAAAAAGTGCGGCGTTGAGTTCCGCCACTTAACACACAATATTTCGAAGGAACAGAGTGTCTCGACACTAGGTTCACTCTGAGTTCCCGCTGCTATACGGGAAGAAGCAAAAAAAGCTTGAACTTGTTTTCTATTTTTAAAGTACATATATATAAACTTATAACGATTAACGAATCATTCAAGTAACGATCGTTACTAACGATTCATATATTAATATCGTAATCATCATTAACCATACATCGTAGGCATCGTACCTTTTTAGTCAAGGAATTTAAATTGGATTTAGACAAATTTGGTATAGCTGACAGCGTCGCTTTGTTTTAAACAATAGAAGCAACAAATATGTTGTCGTAGACTTATTACAGACAAATGAAAAACACATATATTTAAAAATAATGTGTATATAAAACACATATTGTTTTTGATAACAATGTTCTTACTTTTATACAAAAACTATCGTCTTTCTTCCTCTCCTTGTTTTATTTGCTAAATTCATTTTTGTAGTAAATGTCCTAAGTAATTCTTTATAAAGGCACATTTTACTACTTCCTTAAATTTTATAGTTTTCTTTGTGGCCCAACTACCATCATTAAAATTTTATGGGAATATCTTCTTATGTATTGGTTTCCGAGTGCTTAATTCTTTTCTATTATACTCTTTACAATTGGCTGTTAACAAGAATATATTTAGTAGTTATTTATTACGAAGTAAATTGTATTTTCACTTCGTAATTGTGGTAAAAGTTTTAATTAGTTCTTTTATTTATTCTCATGCAAATTTATGTTTTGAAATCATTTATAGATGATATACAAAATAAAACCTGTTGAAAAGCATTAGAAAACGACTATATCAAATTCGATATCGGATACTATGACAATACAGAAATCTGGCAGATGTAGCCACAAGTAAAAGCATACACTAGTGGTGGATTGGATTCATTGTTCATACATCTATTGAATATAAGAATATTGTGAACGTGAGAGCGAACAGGTACAACAGATTTTCTACGTATTTCAGTAAATACAAAACTAAAAAACTAGAACACATAAAATAACGATAAAACAAGAAATAAGACAACAACTGTCAATAGTACAAGATTAGAATAAGAAACGAAGTCTAAGATAAGATTATTGCGTTTACTTAAAATTTATAAAATAGAAACAGGTATTAGGCCAATGTGGCCACTTTATTTTTATTTTTATTTTATTTATAATTTAACGACCTTTTGGCCACTTTATTCACAAGTTTATTTTATTTATGCAAATAAATATGTATAAGAAGTGTACGGTTACAGATACAAATTGCAATCAAATTGAATTAAAACTGGACTGAAATTGATTTTGTAAAATAAGGTAGCCATTCACAAATTAAAATATTTTACTTAAAGTAGAATTTATAATGTGTGATTTATTTTGAGTGCTGTGTACTTTTTCCATTCTCACAACGAGGATTTGGCATTCAGACAATCGATTTTCTCATTACAGTTCTATTCACAAAGTCATAGCTCATAAAAGTGTTAGTAACCTAAATAAAATTGTGTCACCTTCTAATCTTGTTACTGAAATTCAAACCCAGCGCTCACTGGCAAGGGATAAAAGTTTGGAAAGTATCGATTCTTAATTATTATAAGAAGGATTATTTTGAAATGAAAAAAATTGTTGGACCCGGAAAAATAATCTGGTATTTTATAATATATTTTAGAAAACCCGACGTTTTGAACACTTTACAGTAGTCCAAAATATACGCGTTTAACCTGGTTAAAATAGTTTAATTTCAAAATGTGTAAAAATACCAAGGTTAAGGTTATTTTAACCATTTTTTGTGTTGTTCTTCTCTTTTCAAATCTCTCTACAGAGAGACTGTAGAGATTTGCACAAATTTCTGCTACCCAAAAATTATTATACGAACAAGTTTCTCGTTTGGCAAGAGATAATGTTATTCATTAAATATTTATAACATTTTAAAGTGTTAAGTGTTTTATGACTTATGATTACATAACTTATTTTTGTTGTTAGTAAGTTGTAATAAGCATATAAGAATTTCGACCCAGCTGGATGTAGAACGCATGGATTAGCGGGAAAAGCGATTGGACGTTTCAAGAGGCGCGGGTTTCCATCCCGATGCGTTAAAAAAATTATACATTTTCTAAATATAAGTACTTAATTTGACCAAAATCTCCCTTTTCGTCTTTTGATTTCAATAAATATTTTCGGAGATATCATAGTTTTTAAATAACTCCACTACAAAATGCTGGTCTTGGCCAGTGACAAGTGATCATGTGACTGATTCTGTTATTTACGGGAATGAAGTCGCGAGAATAGCTAGTATTACATAAAATAAAAACTGGTAAAAAGAAAAATAAATTGCCATTAGTATTTTTTTCACTTCCATTGCTACGTGAATTTGGAAAGCTTTTTCATTCAGCTTCACCCTAATCAACCTAATTTATAATTAAAATACGAACAATTTCCAAAAAATGTCGTACTATAAATAAACTCGAGATAACTCGACGCGTTAAGAAAAAATATTGATAGTATTCTTTGCAGGATTTTTACAAAATAAACATAAAGAACGACAAAACATACATAATAAGTAAAAAGACTTTCTATATTTCATGCTCAATGCATCAATAAATAATTAAAAACATTTGAAACAATAGAAACTGTTGACATACTTATTAATGAAGTTATTAATATCAGTATAAATGTATTTTTCTCTCAACCTTAGCTCAAGCTTGTTTTATTTTAGATTATACTAGAACTTTTGCTTTGTTAACACCATACCTGCATTCGCATGCAAAAGAAATGGCATAAATCTGCAAGCACAGAACCAGTAAACAAGCATTACTTATGGTGAGAAAAACATTGAAAAATTAGCACTTTGTATTTGCGGCCGACCGCAATTTGTTATAACTGAATGCATTTGTGTTTTTCTTCAGAGAAATTAGTTCTGGAGTCTCGTGACTTGTGTACTGCGTAAAAAATATAGTTTTGTACGGAGATATTAGTTTGACACCATTTGACTCCCGTTCCACCTAAATTCTAGGCGAAAACGAAAATAATTTAAATATTGTACCATTATGTCCTGTACATTATGAATTTAAATTAAGCTGATAAGTTGCTTCACACTTATAATTAGATTAAAGCACAAAAATTTCAAAAAGTTGCTATAATTATCAAAATATTATTTTTTCACATATATAAATAAAATAAAAGATGGTTATTCGGCTACAAAGTATATCACAGTCTATATGTACTATAGTAAAACAGTAAAACAATGTGTCTATACAACTAATATACTGATTAAAAAATAATTTCGAACAGTGGATCACTTGATGTAGAATCATAATAGAGCAGCTAAAGTTTAAGAAATAAGTATATGCTATAAAAATGTAGTTTTCTATATAATTTTACATCCGGTTAGGTAAATACTTAAGACTAGTTAAAAGCAAGATGATGGATTTAATTTTATAAAGTGGATAGCTGATATACTTATATATAAATACTTTGTTTTGCTCCCTGCAAACACTCCAAAATGCCTAATAAAAATAAAAATTAAAAAACCAAACTAGAATAATTTTCAAATTTCACGTGTTCAAACAATTGCATTAGTGGTGAAAATTTAAGGCATTAAATTAGATTGGGTACAGTATTGGTCGAGTATAATGAAGATTAACGAATGCCGAAACTCAGAATGAGTGGAATAACGTCTGGTTGGCTGCTCCCGCTGGGTAAATAGGCCACTAAACGGTGCTTCATAAAAATACCTTTTAGAATAGAAAGCAATTTATCAGAGTGCACGCAAGACTAAATTAAAATTTATATTTGTGAGCGTTTTTTAAATTTCACTGACTAACTTGTTAAGTTTATGGTTTTCACGTTCAAGCTGTTAAGTATGAAACGATGAGTGGCACGGTATAAATAAATAATTTATGTTTTTAACTAAAGTCACAGTTTTTAATAAAAAAAAAGTAGATTAGCCATTTATTTCTATTACTGTTGGACTTACTACTAATTACAAATACTCTAGGAAAATTTAAATTTTACATAAAAAGCTGTTTAAATAAGATCTTATAATTGTTTTTACTATCGCAAATCGTTTACATAACAAACTCTTACTAGATAAAAAATATAAATTGCCTTGCTAATAAATGTTATAAGTAGCTTCTAACTAAGCTTGCTTTTGTTTTTACAGCTTCACTTCCTGTGTCAAGATACTCCATTTTTCGCTTATCGCCCGTAGTCGAGATATTAGTGGCGGACTTAACGCCGCGATTTGCACTTTTAAGGTACCAGAGTGGAAACAAAAATATTCCAAATAAGTTAATTTCCTCGACTGAGAATTGAACCTACAACCAATTGCGTTTGCAAACAGACGCTGTCAGCCTCAGTTTACTTTATTATTTCATTAAATTATAAGAAATCAAATAACTTAATATTAAAATAGAACTATATAAATTAAAATGTAGTATGTCAAGTCCATTTATATTTCATTCCTTTGTTCCTTTACACGGAAACTAGGCCCATCCCTACATCAACAAATGTACCGCGATGACATCAGGTAGGTATGTACACAGAAATAATGTAATTAGACCGAATCCCCGAATGTTTGACGATGATGAATGATATAGCGCCACAAAGCCGCTCCATATTTCCACTAAACTTTACGCGATTTAGGCGATTATTTTACCTTTAGAATTGAACGTAATATTGCTTTTCTTTTTAATTACTATATATATATATATATATATATATAGTAATTGGCGACATGTTAGTAGGCAGTTTAGTTGTTGGTTAATTACTGACCCATAAACCGAAAGGAGTGGGTTCTATTTCATCCTAAAGTAAGCTCATCATTCTACAGTATTTCTAAATGTCGGGACTGGTATTGTACTAATGAAGTCCACGTTAGCACCTATGCGCCTTGTACATGGGTCTTCGTGAATGCATTTCTTAGCGTTAAAAAGTAAATACAATAAAAGGTGTCAATTTAAATATATATTTAAAAGATATACAATATTGTATATATATGTTTTTTTTATATATTTATTTAAACATATAACACTACGCAGGTCACGCTGGTCAGACCCCGAGGCTCATAGGTAGTCAATCCTTCGAAGGTTGGCCTGTCACTTCTGGCAGTCCCTGGCTTGTCACAGGTGCTTTCTCCTACTGAATAAAACTGAGGTATTCTTTAAATCTGCTGGCATCAGTGTCGCCTTTGATAGAAAGAGAGTTTACTACCCTTTTCGAAAAGTATATACCAGGTATATCTGTAGTAGGGCGAAAGCGACGTCTACGGGATTCCTGTGAGTACACAGTAGGTCTTGAAAGATCCTGAGGACTTGCGATTTTTCGGTAGAGCTTCTCGAAAAGGTTATCCCAGTCTATGTATGGTAGCTGGTTTACACCTCCGAATGAAAGAAATTCCTCTGTTTCATAGATTCTGCTTGCCATGACTATTGCCCCAAAGAGGACTTCGTACTATCACTTTCACTTTTCTGATTCTCTTCTAACCCCGTTTATATGTATGTTTTACTATTTTTACCATAATACGAACCTTGAGGCCCTGTGCCTATTTTGTGATTGCATAGCTGTGTTTCAAATATCCAAATAGTTATTTATGTTTTTGTGTTTCGTTTACTTCGTTAATGATTTTCGAACGTATATTTACATAAATGATTATCACTATAGTTTACGAGCTTAGTTTGCTCAGTCGGAAACGGGTTAATTTTATTTTGTTACAAAAAATTGTGTAATTTCACATAATTTGTATATCATTACTGAGAAAATTTAACTGTTATATATTTATTATTTTATCAATTCAATACATATATCAATTAATATTAAGTTAAATTTATGCATGGTCTTATAACTTTTTTAACGTAGCATTTAATATTTTAATAAGGGAGTATCATAAATGTCTCTTACTGACGTTCTGATATTGCAGTTTAGTTTGAAACTTTTAATGACTCCCCTTGCAACCTCCTACTCCTGATATTCAAATAGATTCTCATTTAAGTTTGGCAAAATCTACTCCATAGCATGGACATTTTAAAATGTAATATATTTTTAAACTTCATCTTGGTTCGTAAAGTATAGTTTGTTCGAATTTTTGTTTGGTAGTGAATATTGGTAGAAATGTAAGTTTTTTTAATTAATAAAAAGTTAAAAATTAAAAAATATATAAGTACAAAAAGCATACGGACTAAGTGTCTGTATTATGTCAATAAAAAATGTATCATTTTTTTTCATGTAAAGCCTAAACACGTAATTATGATTGTTGAAGCAATCTATTACAAGGATTAATTAATAAATATTAGTAAAATATAGTTCTGCAATATAATCAATATACCTACCTATATGTAAATTTCTTCCCATATTCATTGTGAAACGGACAGAAAACGCGCAGCTGAAACTACTTAGTGTAGAATATAAGTTATTTGGGGAATATAGGAGCAGTTAGAGAAGATTTCTCAAATTTCCTTCGGGAACGGAATAAGAGGATTTTATATTCAACCGCCAAACATAAACGGAAGATCGAAACGGTAATTGTATTTTCAGTGGCGTTTTCGTGAAACAATGAAATAACTAGAAAAACTAAAAAGAAAAGGAATGAAAATGGGAAATAGTTGCCTATATTCATCCCAAGACCCTCAAGTATCTTTATATCAGATTTCACTCAGCTTAAACAACTCAGCAGGATGACGTCACAGACAGACTGCTACTTTCGCATTTGTAATATTGGTATAGATTGCTTTAGAATACATAATAATGAAAATTACTATAGGTATCTCTTACTGGTAAATATTCAAAATACGCTGCCGCGTGTCTAGATCAGATCTTATACTTGTAAGCGTTGTGGTACAATAAATATTTTGAATTTGAATTTCACAGAATCCTCTCGTACCGACATTGCGCCGCGGACCATACGGTCTCAAGACTCATACGACTACTGCGCACGTTACGTTGGTATGGTAAGTTTCCCAAAAATCCAGTCTTCTTAATCAAACACGTTCTTAATCTTCTTAATCAAAAATGTTCTTAGTAAAAGGAGTTACTGAGAGCTATCCGTCAGAGACAAGCATGTGCTATATAGACTTGTCATAGATATTGATATATTATTTAATATTGTAATACATTGGTTTATTCTATCATTAATAGTTATCGAAGCGCATGCGATGAAAGAAATTTGTCGGTTATATTTATTACACCTTGGATTACATTGTTAAAGTTTTCGTAGTGATTCGTGATGATTTCTGGAAAAAAATATGTTACTAACTGTAAATGTAGCTTTCCAATGGTGAAAGAATTTTAAAATCGGTCCTGTATTTTTGAGTTAAATCCACATCCACAAACAAATATTTCCTTTTTATAACATTCGTATAGAGTTTGTTAGTACTGATTTTCCACCGTCTATATTATTCACATTTGTACTTATGAATTTATGAAATATTTAGAAAAAGAAAAGTTATTACTGACTTGTGTTTCAGAGACTGTTCTTTAATGTAGTTTAAACTTAATATAAACGTTGTTTTATGTAAAAATAAGTTTCTATTCATATCTTTACCAAGAAATGTTGTTATAAATGGGTTTTTTTTTCTATTGCATATTACGAAAACTAATAATTGTAAGTTTTTATTAATAATTGATTAAATTCAATTAATAAGTGTGGAAATAATATTATTAGTTCATGATATATTATTAGTAATAGTATAGTACGAGTATTATTAGTACTTTTTTAGTATAGTTTTAGTATATTTTAGTTTCAAACTATTGATCTATTAAAATATAAATTAATTGTTTCGTATAAGCCATAATTAACATTGCATATTGAACATAGAACAATGCGGGTATAATTTACTTTGCAGTCGACACTAAATGAAAATCAATATGCATTTCATCAGGACGGCTTTTACACTGACTGATTTGCATTAGAATCTCTTTGAGCTGGTTGCTAACAGAATATTGTAATTTTCCGTTACTATGGATATTATAATATTAATTAATGTTATAGTAAGCGCAGTGCTGACGCGTCTTATGATAGGTGATTGTTGTAGGTTTAGTCCCAGTTTCGGCCGATCATCTTAGATTTAGATGGGAGTTTTCCCAGCTTAGTAATAAAAGTGTTTAAATGGGTAGAGTATTTCAAACCACCCAGACCACGATTAAATAAGAAATTTTAAGTAATACAATATATATATATATATATATATATATAGTATATATTGTGTTATTTATAATAATAATTCATACGCAATATTCTTTTTTCTATGGAAATTCTTTATTTCAGTAGAATAAGGTCCATTTCAAATAAAAAAAAAGCAATACAATAATTTATAAACCTTTATTATCAAATTATCTTATAATTACACACGCGCCACAGCCTGTAAATTCTAATTAAGAGGGCGCGCCGCTTCATCAGCAAATTCACAGTGATGATGCCAGAGTGATACATGCATACATATATTATAGGCATAATATAACCCATTTGTGTTGCTTGATGAAGATGAATGGATGTTTGTATGGCACAAAGACTTCGATATGTTCCAAAAAGAATTAACGAAATAAGTAACGGTTCAAAATTGAACGGAGAATAGTTCCTGGTATCATTTCGGGATATTTATATCTTAGGTTTACTCTTTCTTTGATTGTGCAATATAAATAAAATTGTAACAATAACGAACGACCTTGTCATCAAATGAGCGTTATCATAAATCTATATAATGAAAAAAAAATCTACTTTTAATTTTATACTGCAGTGTTAAGTTTGTAATAAAAAGCAAAATTACCTTTTTTTATTTAAAAAAACCCACGAAGGTTTAAATACAATTGAAAAAAAATACAAAAAAGAATGAGTAAGCTCTGGACTTAGATAAATTATGTAACGAGAGACAATAAACGTAGAGGATTTTATAAGTAGATGTGATCTCACGGAAAGTCGGGCGGGATGAGCTTCATTGAACAGAGTATCAGTTTTCATATCACTGCTCTACGTACCTATTTGGTTCTCGAAGATATAGATGTGGCAACAATATATTCAATTCTCTAGGAATTTTAATAAAAAAAAATCCAGGACAATCCACCGAAAACTGCCATAGCTTTTTTGTTTTCTTAAACGAAATTACGTTGTAATAAATATTTAATTTTTTTCAAATAACATATAGTACAGAGAAAATATTGCTTAAACACGAACCAATCTACAGTCTTGGTGTAAATCAAATTATGTATTATTTTCTTAAAAAAATATAATTCTAAGAATAAATAAAGAAAACATAGTTCAATAACAGTAATGAAATGAAACTGCAACAATAACGAACGGAGAAATTAATTCTGCAAATATCGTACGTCCTCCAGGCGTTTCTATTGAAGGTCGAAAGTTATAACTACAGAAGCCTTTTATTAACTTTAGTAAAATATTAAAATAATGTACTAAAAGGTTTTTTTTAACAAAAAATTACTCGAGGATATTATACTATTAACTTGATAGATTTATTTATGAAAATTATTTTCTTTAATTTATTAGGTACGTTAGTAACGGGTGTTTTTTAAAAGATTAACCACACGTTTTTTATTTAGATCTAAATTATTGTTTCGTTAATAAAAAAAATCATCTCAACCCTTATAAAAGATAAAGTAATTTTGCGACCCCTGAACTTTGTTCTATCGCATATAATGTCATTAATATAGACGTGTAGAGAAATGACAGAACATCCCTTCATATAACGGTCACTTTTCTCGTAGCCACATTAATTTCTTTCACTTCCAAGGAAAAGAAAATGTCCATTTCTTTATATGAACTTCATATGAGCATCTTAAGCTGAAACGTGTTATTATGTTATACTATTATTACATAATATTTTGTTTAATGTTGTTCAATTAAATAAAAACGCTTATGAACTATAAAGTCTTTGGTTTCAGCTTATATAGCATCAATACACTCCGTTCTCCATTTTCTGCCTGAATTTTAGACATTGCGTATTGATTGGCGGTACTCATCGCTGCGCTTAGTCATGATAATCGGACAAATAAAAATAATTATATATTTCCCACGACTGGGAGTCGAACCTCCAATTATCGCGTATACCTACAGTTAGGCGCCGTCACACTGCGCCACGATTGCCTTTTTGGTAACTTTTTTATTGTAATTTTTTTTGTACACATTTTGTGTACATATAGCGTTCGTTATTTTTTTTAAATATATTCTCGTAAGTCTCTTATTTGGCAGTGACTTTGATCTCAACTTAAGACACTGACACTTCACCACTATTCACTCGTATAATAAATATAGAGCAAAAGCCAACGCCACGTGTTGGCATACAGAGTTGAAGAAGTTGTTTTTTCATCTTCACGCTTTTTCCCGCATAGCAGGGTAGTCTGAGATAACCGAAGGTTACACACTGCGTTCTTCACTTTACGCCCGAAATGAGTGAAGAGTGTTAAGTGGCGAAACTCGTTTGTCTTAGGTACCATAGCGGAGAAATGAAAATAATTTAAATATGATTATACAATATAAATGTTATATATAAAATATTTACATATAGTAATAAGGGAAAGTTAATAATTAAATTTAAATATGAAAATTCCTCCCAGCGTGTATCATCAAGTGTACTATCAGACACCGCCCAAACGCGCCACGTTTGTGTCATAATATTTTGTGTGTTAGAAATAACAAACCTCAATATAAAGGAACTTAGACTTCCATTTTACTCCCAATGGAGATATCAAATGTAGAAATGGTTGTATGTGCATTTTCAGTATCTTTAACAATACTTTATACTTTTCGTGTGTATACTTTTTGAGAATCTTCTATGAAACCATAAATTCTTATTTTTTATAAAATATAATATTGTTCTTTTGTATACAGTTATTTAAATTTGAAAATTAAAAAAACAGTATGGTAATTTAGCGAAATTTCGGCTGTACGTTTTCATATACCTATCTGTATATAGCACCAAAGCCGGACTGTATATAATTTGCATGGAATGTCCTTGGTTCATTAACAAAATACTGTTAAAATTTTGAACGAGAATTTCCAATATCAAGAATTATAGAAAATAATTTCTATTAATATATTCCACTATCAAAAACTTCACTTGTTTAAATTATATTTTTAGTTCTTTCTCAGTATTAGTTTATTAATACGCATTCTTTCGTTTCACCTATATCAATCTATCAATGTTATTTTTTTTTAAGTTAATTACGTAACAATATCATTTACATACATTAAACTTATCAGGACCACCAAGACAACGACAATATTTTTTAGAAAACGTATAAATTCATTGAGGCATCGTGATTCAAACCCGCGCCTCTTGGAAACCGTCCAAGCGCTCTCACCGCCAAGCCATGTTCTACATCTGGCTACGACGAAATTCTTATGCTTACACAATTTATTTTTGTTAGCTTCTCTGTTTAGAAATTGTTACAAATTTCTGCTACTCGAAGATTATTCTACGAACAATCGTTTGGCAAGAGAATATATTATTTATTAAATATTTCAACATTTTAAAGTGTTATTCGCACATTTAGAAAATTAAATATGTACCTTTTCTAAAAATGTTTTTAAAATTTTTATACGTTTTCTAAAAATGTTTTGTAAGCGAATAACACTTTAAAAAATGTTAAAACAAGACAACTTTTAAAAGTGTTTCCCTTAGTATATTTTGAACCAATATGTTATTTTATTCACTAAATATATTTTCGTCCTCGAACAAATTATACAACGAAAAAGGAAATACAAATTTTAAAGGGAAGTTAAAGTGTATAAAATATATAATATGCGTCGTTTACATGAAAGAGCTATTAAATAAAAGTTATTAGTTGCTGTAACGTTAGAGTAGCATCTTGTTACCTAGTAGTGTACTACGAAACCTTAGAACAGATAATCTTGTAAAGCTGTAAATAAAATTATATAGTTGATTACCTTTGGTGTATGTATATTTCACTTTATTGAAATACAACTCTAAGATGTAAAAGTAGATTAAAATACTAAATATAATATTTGAATTATAAATTATAACACTTTGTAATTTCTTTTAATTATATATGTTATATAATTTATAAAAAAAATTAACACAGTAAGGCCATAATAATGCGTTCAAACACGAAATCTCTGCAGCATCTCTGTTAAGACATTTAAAACTAGCATGTAGAGCAAAGCAAAGGATATATTTTTTTACCTAGTAGCAGATTTTCAAATTTCTTAGCATACTTTCTTTTATTACTACACTTTTCCTACGAAAAACTTAAATCAAAATCGATTCATTCGTTTGGGAGTTGTCAAACGCATAGCACTCGCCTGCTCTCTTCAGAGGTTAAAAAAGATGGACACTTGTATATTAAACATACGAAAAATTAGATGTTGGTATATTCAAATTACATATATATATTTTATCAGATGAAGATTTATCTAGACATAACGACTAGATTCCGACATCAAGGTGTTGTAGCCAACTTGATTACTGTCATTAGATTTGAGACTGTCTTAGAAATAATAGATGGTATAAGATACAGACGATTGCAGACGATCATAAAGGTAATATGTTAAATGTAGAAAGATTGATCTGTGACACTCTAAATCGTTAAAAATTGTTCTGTTGTAATATATTTAAAGATGTCTAAACAAATAAGTATATTATTTTTTCATTTCACCTAAACACAGTCAAAAGAGAAATGTCCGTAAGATTTATAAGGAGTATTCAAGTCCATAATATTTTTCAACAAGTTTTACATTTGACGACTATGTTAAGAGTCAGTTTAAATATTTTGAACTTCTTTCTGACTTTCAAAGTCTACTAGACTTTATAGGTATTAAATACAAAGGCACTTGTATAAAAAAATAATACAGTCTCTAGATAAATATACACACGTATATTAATATATACGATTTATAAAAATAGAAATATACAAAAAGAAAAAGCTTTTCTAAGCAAGACAATCAATAGGACTTGTCATTTATATATTCAGCAATTAATCGGCTATGCTGAAGTGAAGCATCTTGTGACCTGGTTTCAGTAGCACGCCAACACTAGAATAATAATGCGTTTCATCTACCGTAATTCACAAGGCAGATAATTAATCAGACATAATTAATTATATTTGTACATTTTTGTCGTTTTGTTTTATCTGTGCTGTATTTTTGTATTTTTCAATCTTTCTATTATAAATGTACATAAAAAAAATATTTTTTTTGTTTGATTTTTGTGTATTAAAAAAAAACTCTAGAGTCGTTTAATGTCAGTCATGTGCAAATTGACCTTTTAAGTGCGGTTGAGAGTGACGTATATCAACTTTAAAATTATAATATTGATTTCATTATATTGTTAAGCTTAAGAAGCGTTTCAATGTAGAAATTATTTACTTTAAATTGGAAATGGCAGCACTTATGTAATTTAGATTTTAGCACTAATATAGTAACATCTCCTTTAATTAGTTGCAGCTATAACACATTAATATTCAACTTAGTCGAGCAAAGCCCTGTGCCATAAGATATTGCACAAACGACTAACCAACAAATGCCTATTTAAATTACAAAAAAAATATAATTTATATTAATTAAAACTTGAATAATATTAAGTTAACCTTGTAAAAAAAATAAAAATACTAGAAATAAAAAAATATGTTTCCGCCCGGGATCGAACCGGGGACCTTCTGCGTGTTAGGCAGATGTGATAACCGCTACACCACGGAAACTATAGTCTTAGAGATCAAAATAACATTTACATTTGCTATGTCGAAACGTCATATAGATTGAAACGAAGGACGCTTACTTATTCCAGCTTATATTTTTTAATATTAATTTTTGCTATAATAAGACAATGTAAGTCAAGATTTTATTAATATGCCTAAATAACTATATGCTGTACTTGTATAAAGAAGTTGCAATAATATATTTCAAAATAGCTTTATACTTATTTCGAATAAGTGTCGTATAGTTATTAGTTTTATTTCACTTAAATAAAATAGACAAGTGCAGACGTCTACACTTAAAGAGATAATACTTATGATACATTGTTTTATTACACTCGTATTTATAACAACTTAACCGATATCGCTTACTACAAAAGGTAATATTACCTTCGTTAAAGCTTTTAGGTATTTTCACTCCAGCCTGGGCGTGAAGATAAACCACAAGTATATTATATCAAAGTCTAATATTTTTGCTTTATACTTATGTTAAAATTCATTTTTACTCGCCATTTTTTTATCCTCTTTTTCATATTTTTTGTTCATAGTGAATATCCTCGTTGAAATATTAATAGCAAAAAGACCATCTTGGCCTAGTGTGACAGTGTTACTGTCTGTAAGCGCGATTGGTTCTATGTACGATTTCCACTCTGGGGATTGATTATATTTAAAATATTTTAATTTCTACGCTCTGGTACCTCTGATAGAGGGTTGGGTTCTGCCACTCAACACGCAATGTCTTGACAATATGTACTCTCTGGCTACCTTGCTATTCAGGAAAATGGGCGGTGCTGAAAAAAATATGAATACTCTTTCATACATTTCGTTTTCATGGTCATAATATAAATTTAAGGATTTAGTGACAAATCTCTTTAAATTTAGCTGCATAGCAACTAGACTGAAATTTTAATTATGAAAAAGTGAATCATAAACTAAAATTTATTTGGTCGTCGGTTCATATGTATTAGATATGAAATTGATCTTCATCACTTAATAAAAAGAAATACTGTGTAGATTTGCCTTTATTTTACACAGCTTCACGCTTTTCCTTGCAGTAGACAGAGATAACCTACAACTTAGTCAATACATGCCGTTCCTCAGTTTCCGCCCATCCTAGTCGTAACGTGTTTAGTGACGAAACTCAACGACTCCAATAGTAAACATTGTGGTCAGGTTAGGTGGATTTCTACTCTCTCTTACCAGGCGTTGGAGAGGGGAGGTGACATCAGAGCGTGGCCCTATGGTCGTGGTCAGCTCATTTAGCGCCACTAATATGGGTGGGTCCCTGGATATATCTCTATCCATAATAGGCCATTGACCTTTTGTGGTAAGTGAAACTAAAGACTTTGAGGGAGGAGATTGGCTGGTCAGACAGAATAGGCATTGAACAAGCAACCATCGCATTGATAGTTGAACTGTCCCACTACACCACGATGCCCTCATAACCATATTTAAAATTGTCAGAAATGTCACTTTACATTCAATACAGCTAAATATTACTATATGTGAACGGGTTAATTACGTAATCTAGGATTTGTGGTCATTTATCAAAACATCTAAGAAAACACCAAAAGAGAAATGGCTGCGTCAGTATCAGTCAGTTGTACTAATACTAACATTTTCACTTTGGCACAAAGAGAATGGACAACTAAATTGCTTTCCACTGCGAGCTTTATAATTGCTGTAAATTGTAATGGCGTACTTAGGTCTCCAATTGCTTAGATTAAATAGACAATGTTTTATTTTTAATTATAATATTTGTGGTTGGCTACTTTATTGGATTCACGTAAATAAGGTTACATAACTAAGAACTGTAATTAAAAATAACTATTTATTACACATATTCCACATGAAAGAAAATTTAAAAAATTACACTTTCCCAACAAAAGTCTTTCTTTTGAACTAACATTGAAAACAATAGGTGAATACGTGAGCAGCTGTAGTTCTATTCAATTAACGTTAATAGAAATAGTAGCCATCGTTTTGCAGTGTGACAGCGTATGACTGTATATGCGATAGTTGTGGGTTCAATTCCCACTAGGGGGAGTGAGTATACTCGTATTCAAAACTATTTTCATTTTCGCCGCTCTGGTGACGGATCTCATACTCTATTCCTATATATATATATATACATTTATTATTGAAGATATGTTCAATAAATTTATTCACTAGAAGGGCATAGTATTTTACACCTACATTACATATATGTGTACAATATAGCTTCAGGCCGTAGCTACCTTAACTTAGTTATTTAACTTGTGCTAAAGATAGACAGAGCGAAGCATCAGCATGCTGTATTCTCCAATTTCTCCAATTCTGCATACTGGGCTAGGACTACCTGGTGCACTAAGCCAGTGTCTATTCAAATATACATCAAGTCCATTAACGCTTTTAAGAAATCCAATACTATAATAATTATATTTAAGTAATTGTAAAAAAAAATCAGAGTATTGCACAATAGTTTGAAACCCAGATGTGTTTTAAACACACAACAATAAGGTATGACAATTACAAAATATTTTTTTTAAATATTATTCTATACATCAAATCCTTAATAATATACATTGCTGCATTATATACAAAAAAATCAAAATATTAGAATTAGATTTTCAAGAACAAATTTAGGTCCAAAGTCTCCACTAAACAGAACTGGATAATTATATAATAAATCAGCAAATACTTATAATTTTGATATATTTATGAACTTACTACATTCTAAGCCAAATTTTCAAGAAAAAATAAAAAAAATACTTCATAAAGTGAGAAATGTGCGAACAAATACCTCAATCAATTTATTTTATTATAAATAATTTGGGACCTTACATTAACATATGTTTAATTCTTTTGGATTTGTAATTTATCTTTTGTTATTTTAGGTTTTTCTCAGCTTCATGCTTTTAAAGGTTTGAGGCCATCGTGGCGCAGTAGGACTGCGTCTGACTGTAATAGCGATCGGTTTTGGGTTCGATTCCTACTCATATATATAATATTATGTTGCGGAAGTAGCTATTTTAAAACTGTATTTATACATCCTTTAGATATAAAATTAAAATCCCGTTAATTCATGCAAATTTTAGACGATTTACCAATTTTTAAAATATATTTTTGACATTTATTAAACCGATATTAAATTATTATAGTACCTATAGTTCTCATTTATAGTCATTCAGTCTTTGTTCTTATAAACCTTTTAAGCATAAAAATGTTATGCAAAGTTATATTGTAGAAGTCGTTAGATACAATGCTAGGATTTAGTTGGAAATTTGCATGTCGTTTAAAACTTCAAAGGGTTATATGCAGTAGTTTTAGAGTTATGTAAATAGAGACAAGCCAAGCTTTAGTGAATTGCCACGTAATATAGGTATCTTTTATTTACTTTAAAACAAACTAAACTTTTAAATTATGAGAGTGACTTATTGATGAAAATTATTTAAAAAAAAATCATAGTGGTCAACCTCAAATCAAAAAATGTTATGTACAAACACACACAAAGCATTCATTCATATAATGAAGTGGAGAATGGAGTATCTTGACACTAGATTCTCTCTGACTATCCTGCTATACGAAAAAATCTGCAAATTTTAGACAAAAGTAATGTTGGATACATCTTCTTAAATATTCTATATAGACAGAAATTAGTATTAGTAACTTACATATTAGTAACTTACATATGTCATAGATGCATGGTTTGACTGAATTTGCAATTTATGGGTTTTATATTTTTTCGGAGAAGTGTCCATAATTAATATATTCATTTTACTGATGTCATATATAATGGACTTTTAGATTATTAAGAATTTTTAGATATTATATTAACTTTCTTTGTTATGCAAAATATACGAGATTACAAACATTTATTAGAAAAATAAATTTAATTAATACATGTCTCTCGAGATTCAAGAGTGAAGTGTTCTAAGCGTCAAAGTATTCAAAACACTTAACGGGAGTGAAATTCCTTGCAAGATGAAAACTGCGGTTTTCTGTTTGGACCAAGGTATACTAACTTTGAATTTCAAAATAGATGTTGTAATCTGTAGATATAAATATTTACTGGCACATATTTCGGCCAAAGCTCCATTGTTGATTCGAAATAATACTGAAGGAAGATTAAAAATTTTCAACAAAAGTGTTAGAAAAAAATGAATGTCAGTAGTGTGTGTCTACGACATCAGTAGTAGGTTAATAAATATTTGGGTGCCAACATATTATTAAAATGCTATACGTACTTGCTATGTGCGATTTAGCCAATCCAAAGCAAGCGAACTAAAGCACATAAACGAAAGTATAGATAAACAATTAATTATATTACTAAAAAGCAACAAAAAATTGTATAGGCACCCAAATATTATATTCCATAAGGTCAGACGCTCGTCACCTACGCAGTAACAGCAAAAGTGTTTAACAAAATGTCAAGCGTTATCACATTGTTTTCTTTTTAATATTCCTCTCTCAATTTAATATAAATATGCTTTAATTTACCTTTTTTATATTTTGATAATATAATATTATTTATTGAATTGTGACCTCACATATACATATTTACATACAAAAAATAGTTATTAATAGACAACTTAAATATTTACATTTTTTTTATTACTTCAGGAACCTGCTGTAGCAACACATCACACGGTAAAACTATTTGTACACAATTTTAAAACTTCGCGTATTGGATGTTAGAACTCACTGAAATCTTTTCCAAATTTTCATGTCAAAAGTTCAATGAAACGTCTGTAAAATGTAAATAATTGATGCAAACCCGTCAAGTCAATACAAAAAATTACATTACTCAACAATTTTTTTTTCAGCTTCACGCTATCCCGCATAGACTTTTCTAAACTATTCTAAAGATGGCAGAGAGAATCTAGTGTCGGGACGTTCCAATCTATGCTCTCCGCCCGAATTCGAGATATTGCGTGTTGATTGGGTGGAACTCAACGCCACGTTTTGTCTTGTCAGAGCACAGAAATGACAATAATTTGAATATAATCATTTCTTGAAGGGGAATAAAACCCAACTCCCATCAGTCAAAGGCTGCTAATGTACCACAATGGGTTCAACTCAACTGATCATTCAAAATATTAAAGAGGAATGATTTTGTCACATGCAGTTAGACGTAGTAATTAGTAACACTTTCGCCTTGAAACAAAGGGAATGGTAAATTTCATTATTTCTCAATGTTTACACTGAAGTGCAACAAAGTGCAAGACTAATTATATTAGTATAAGCGTGCATTAACCTAGCATTTACTAGTTAGTTGTATCTGTGAAATCATTTAAGCGAGGTAGTTGTGGAATTATAATGTTAAATGTATACAAAGTTTGTATGTATTTCCTGTAACAAATGAAGAATAGTTATATAAAGTTGAACCATTTTAAATTTTTCTTTTCAACAATTGAAGAAAATAAAGCGTTAAACTTTCAACCAACCAAAAATAAAATATTCAAAATAAGTCATTTAATCAGTTCATTTTAACTTACAAAAATATTGATTATTTAGAAACGTTATAATTTATGAATACTTTAGGAGAATAACAAATGATATTTGTAGAGAAGTTGGAAAAACATACCTTCTGAGAACTGTGCCTTACGTAAATAGCCAAAGTTGTACGAAAGTAATGTATGATAAAATAATACTATATATTTTCCAAGAATTTATTTACGCACGATATTACTTAATTTTTTTTGTAGTGATTTTTTTTATTAACGATGGAGTTTTTAATGTAGATATAATTATCATAGATGGACTAATGAAGAACTTATAAGTAACCATTTATATTAAAATACAGTTCACGTAATAAAAATAGTGAAAAATGACAAAGTATTTGTACTACATTTAAATGATACATTTAAATATTAAAAACAGACAAAAGGCAGAAACGGCCGTTAGTTTTAAATTAATAAATATAAAGCTTGGTGGCTGACCTATGGCTTGCTGTGGGCAAAAACGCCGTATAGATTAACCACTTCTCGTCGTAACAATGATAATGCATAATCTATACATATAATAAAAATGTAACTGATTTCTGTCCGAGAGATATATGAGAAAATATCTTATTCGGGGCATTTATGAATGTAATAGAACTTAAACAATGATTTTTAATTGTCTGTACTGTTTTTTCTTTTGTATGTGCGTTTGTGCACGCTAATCTCAGAAACGGTCTAAACGATTTAAATGCCTACTGTACTGTATTTTAGTAAACTATTAGTGTTTATTTTATTTCAATTTGTTTAAAAACAAAAAAAGTTACAACAATTTAAATATAAGCAAAGTTTGTGATTTAAGTGAGAACGTGAGCGAGCGAAACAACGAAATTGGTTAGTCGTATACTTTACGTAGGCGAAGCTGCGAGCGGGTCGCTAGTATAATGATAAAGTGATCTTACTAATAAGCTATTGTATAGATACATATATGTCTTATAATAACTTACGCTTGTAGATAACAAGCTCATGCATTTCAATGCTTGCACATAATGCACATTTTAACTTGAATTTCCGTGCAACTTTTTAACTTGAATTACCTACAAGTAAACCTCGATGCAAACATGTGGGATCGCGGAGCTTTCGCGACAAAGCCGAAAATCGGATATTATGTTTGCGAAGCCCGGCCTCTACGTTGCTTCGACAAGGCGATATTGGCTCGCTGCCATCGTACCACGCGGTTCAGTTTCGCACATATTTGTCCTCAATTACCTACCTATTGAGTTGATGCTACTTTACTTTTCTGGCAAACTGTTTGGGATAAAGTAGTGCCAAAATTTTCTTTGTTCGATATTAGATTTTATTATTTGAAGAGGTTCAATAATAGTTTCGTTAACTTATTATATCAAAATCATTGTGAGAATTTTTGCTATCCTAGATAATATATGAAAAACACTTGTTATTTATAAAACGGATTTGAATATCTTCGTAATTCAATTTATGTCTAGTGGGAATGACTTCTTACGATTTTATGTAAAACAACTTGACTTTACTGTAGTAGCTTTGTTAGAATGTTTTCAGCGTATCCCTCTCACTTTTCAGCATGGCCCCCTAGATGGCCATACTAGTTAATGAAAAGTCCCTACCCACTACAATCATCAGGACTTGGCGTTGTGGGGCCCAAGCGGGACATTCGGCCAGAGTGTGATGCGTCGAATCGACGGCTGCATTACACTCGTGGCACGCCGGTGACATCTCCCGACGTGTAATATGGTGCAGGTATTTGCCGAAGCAACCAACCATGCCCCGTCAGCACCTGCACCAGTCTGAATATCAGGACTAGATATTCAGGGCGTCAATAGTTGACCCACCAGCTCTGAAACTGAACTAAGCCTCTGAAAGATCCAGACCTACCTCCTCTAAATGCTTATTAAGCCGGGCAGTGTGAAGCTTCTCTAAAAGATTGCCCGTCTCATTAAGCAGCACTCTCGGCCTGAATGCAGAAGAAGAGTCCAGAGGACCACCCTCCTTGCATAGAAGATACAATCCTTCTTCCTTCCAGGTCTTTGGAAAATGTCCAGCTGATAGACTCTGATCAAACAGAACCCGGTGAGTGTCACCAAGATATTCCAGGGCGACACTCAATACTTTCCCTGAATTACCATCTAGTCCGTGGGCCGTCTTCTTGGACCTCAGTCTTCCAAGGGGCAACTTAATTTTACTTACTTACAGGGGTACTTCCAGCTCTCACTCCAGCGCAGAAAGAGGGACCATCCTGGGTGGAACATACTCACATTGCCCCGGAAACAACTTCGTAACAATGTGCTGGAGAAGAACTTTCGGCCGTACGGCCCTTAGGGCGGGACTCTAGCAGCGGCTGAGTGGAGACATCTTTGGATAATCTTAATAATACTTGAATGAATACTTTAAACAATGTCTAAATATTAAATAAATAGCATTCTCTTTTGCCAAATGATTGTTCGTACAGTTAATCTTTGGAGATGCTATCAACAAAAATAAGTTATACCAAGCGTATAAAAACATCCGTGATTTAACTCGATTTAACCAGCTTTTCTCTAATTACCGCTACAGGAGGTCTATAGCGACAAAATAAATTAATATTATTTCACTGTTATTATTAGTGTAATGCTATTAATAAATACAGAACTAAGCTTACTGTCATGCGTTTCGCGACTGATGATTGGGGACTTACTCGTATGTTAATTATTAGGTAACTCTATTGTTGTATATCATCGTACCGACTGTCTTAGTATAAGACAACTCAAATTTCCTGTATTGTAATAGTTTATATTTCTAGTAATGTTGAATGTGACGTTATCATTAACTGTAACAATTTTGTTTCTTGTTTTTATTATAAAATTTATTTATGTTACTTAACAAGGCTAAGAACTTACTTAGAACTAAGATATCTATAGGTAAGTTCTTCCTAAGAGAGTCTAAAATATGTTTGTTGTTTTATCTAACTAAATTAATATTATTTAATATATCAGCTGTAACAATTTATTAGCTAATTCAACAAGCGGCCATAAATTCGATTATGTTTAACGTAATTAATTAGCAAAAAAATATTAATTAGCTAAAATAACTAAATATATAAATCTCTTAAGCTACTGGAGGCTACTCAATACCTCTTTTCCTACTCCACTTCTCAGAATTTACTATATGACACACACCGTTTGAATAAATACTGCCTTTTGCATGTAGTTCCTGACTCTACAGTTAAACGAAAGCCACTTGACATATTGATCAAGGCTAGCAAGCCTTGTAGTAATATTAATAGTAATTAATATACTGGATATTTTTATATTTATAAATTAATATATTTGCTACATATGCTTTATATATTTATATTATAAAAATAATCTATTATTAACTCTATTATAATTAGTTTTGTATTGTTTTGTTTTTATCTTTACGTACCTTCCTCTTTGTATGGGGTTGGAGAGAAATAACTTAATATTTTAGATATTTACATTACTTATTGAGGGGTGGCTAGAGTCTGTACATTATGTAACTAGACTAGACTAAACTCTTATTATTAGATTAGAATCTAATACATATATGTATCTTTTTTTACTATATCTAGATGGAATTACTTTAAATTTAAACCACCGCTTGTGAAATAAGATGAGTACTTCCTTTGCTTTTGGTTGGTTCCTTGATTTGTTTGAAAATATATAACAACAACACATACAATAATAAAATATTTATTTATTATAGTATGTGTATATATATATATATATATATATATATGATGTAGAAGCATAGGTCAAGATTGCAAACAAACGTTGATGCTATTGATAACAGCTACAAACTATCAGCACAATCTGTTCCATTTTGTAATCCCTCCTAATCGATTTCCAATATATACTTGAGCCGATTGGTTTTGGATGCGGTAATCTAATTGCTATAGCTATTTTGTAGGGTTTAATTAAAGCAAACAATTGGCATTAATAATATCTATGTTATATATAGCTATACGCTCTATCCTGCATAGTTGGATAGTCAGAGAGAACCTAATATTAAAACACTTCTTTCTTCAGTTTTCATCCGAAAAAGAGACATACTACGTTAAATGGCTGAACTCAACACTGCGCTTTTCTAACACCATACCTAGATTAAGTATCTACTAGTAAAATATATATCATAATTATTGTTAATTGTATCGATATGTTGATTGTAGGTATATTATATAATAGTTGTCATCAGTAACGTATAATTGACTCATGTTTTCATTTGGGTTAATAATTTTGGTTAATTTTAGTTATAATTTATAAATGACTTTGCATATATATATTCTATGTTAAATATTATCTGTTTCTTTTGAGATGGCTATATTCTTTTTAAACTGCCTTCCGCATCGTCCACGCGACACGTTCATCAACCTTTCATTAACATTTTGTCTCATTAGAGCGGGAAAATGAGGATATTTTTTATAAAAACATTGCCTTGAGGTTACGAATCCATAACCAACCGCTTTTACAGTCAGACGCTAGTATTCTCATTGTTTTGATTACTTTGTATATAACTGATATTTAAATATATTGCAGACTAAGAATAAGTGTAATATAGTTACATTTTCTGTAACTCTTAATTTTGCTAAAAGCTGACCATTAAACATTTATTTTGTGGTGATTTTTAACAAAATAGGGCAATATACAAAGGACTACAACTACAATGTACATTATATATAGTGTAGAGAAGCAAAGTAAATATTTTAAAGTTTTAACAAATAATAACACAAATTTTTAGTAAATATGTATATGAGAGATTTACACAAAACATTATACACTCATTTTAAAGATTCGAGATTTTGTCTTTATCATAAATCTTTTTCATGTCCGGGTTAATCTTACATACATCCGACGCGCTTAGAAAGGGATTTCAGTGATTTAAGACGCATAGTCTACCATAGGTAACATAGAGTACTTTAAAAATCACTGATATTTTTTTGGGAAGAAACACAGTAAACAAAACCAAATAAGAACCTAAATCAGAAAATAAGTAAAAAGCTAAATGATAAAAATAGTTAAGACATTCAATTTTACATTTAATTATTTATTAGTATACAAGTACGTCAGTCTAATTATAAGTTATACACAGTAAATATCACTGTATATATCTTTTCATTTTTACCTTACTTAGGCTGGTTTTAGGAAACAAAACAGTTATAAAATTATTATGAAGAAAATTGACCGAAAATCATTGACTTTGTGAAAAAACTGTCAAAGACACCTATCATGTTCAATGAATCGTAAACGAAATGTTCTTGTTATTTACACATCAATTTTAGTGTTATGTAATTTAAAGATGTAAATTAAAACTAGTACAATTTCTTAATTTTAAGCTTTAAGATTTAATTTGTATTTTTCTATAAATAAATAAAAAATAATTCCGGCAACGCGATTTCTAATATACATATGTATACGTATAATAAACGTATTTAAATTCAATTCCCGAATATCTCATTACTTGAGACGCCTAACCATGTGCACTGCATGTCTAGAAGACTTACATATCAGCACAAAGAGGGTCCGTTCGTTTCTAATGTGATTGTACATTCTACTAATTCTACTCGAATAAACCCCTGTGATCTAAAACGAAAATACTGCGGTCTTAATTAAAAGCGTTTGTATAAATTTATATTATGAACAATCTACGATTATAAGACTCTAATTAAATGTTATTAAGTTTCTTTCTCCTTGAGATCTTAAAGAGATACAGCTCGAGACTCTTTTATTCTTTTGTGTCCCGGCTTAACATCGTTCTTAGTAATACCTCGCCTGTATTATAACTGCTATCAATATTTTTATCTCATTTAACTTATCGTAAATTGACGACACTTTAAATGTATTTCTCAATTATGAGTAGAAATAAAATTTCATGATTTAAAAATAAAAGTGGGTTTGAATCAATATACGTGTAAAAAACATGGTTATTCATTCTATTCCTGCTACAAACATAATATTTTTTAGCAGATTTTACAACCTATTACATATTTCCTGTCTGTATTTATATACTGTAATACTGTGTAATACTAATATAAATTAGTATCAGTTCCGAGGGAAACAAACATTCCTTAGGATTTTGTTAACATTTTTTAAAGTGTTATTCCCACACTAAGGAAATTGAAAAAGACATATTTAGAAAACGTATAAAAACTTGAACGCAGCGGGATTTGAACCAGCGCCTCTAAGAAAACGTATAAAAATTTGAACGCAGCGGGATTTGAACCCGCGCCTCTTTTTTTTTATACGTTTTCTAAATATGTCTTATTCCTTAGGATGTTTAATTTAAAGTAAACAAACACTTCGAAATTACTAACAAACTGACCAATATAAGATAGTAGAAATACAAAAGGTTTAGATTTTAATTTTATGCGGTAGAAGTACTCGTATACTCGGTCTACGACTATGATTAGCTCTTTTCTAGCACGTATTACGAAAGCGGCATTAGTAGGATCTTTTCAAATTTGGTTAGGCAGAGGAGGTAAGAGCTCGGATAGTGGAGGCGAGCTTTAATGAGTTCCAAAGAGGCCCCTTAAGGTTCACTTGGGTCGCAAGTCCCAGACATTGCTTCAAGGCTCCCGCTCGGTGAATCTATGGAATGTTGAGAAGTTTCTCTCATGACAAATTAGTTTATTAAAATCTATTTAAATTATTTCATCATTATCCTGGTCAACCTGGCACCAGGTGCACGCTATGCTCTAAATCTGTGCAAGTTTTCAAGCAAATTGGGTGGTATCAACGGGGTGAAAATTAGCAACAGTCTTACATAGATTGATCAGCTCATACCATTTAGGTTTTATAGATGTTCTATGTTGAGTTGTATATCTACTTTTTTATAATATAAAAGTTATAAAAAAAAAAGGTAAGATTACTTCTACTTAAAGTTACTCTATTAAAAAAGTATTCAAAATATTACAATTTTTTTTTTTTTTTAAAATAACACTATTTTTAAAAACAGTTATTATTATTTTAGATATTGAAAGAAAAGACGGCATCTCAGTTTTCATTATTTTTTATGGTAAAAGACACATATTGTGCATGTTTCAATTTTATGTGTTGCGTAGTGGGGCTTAGGTTTGAAATCGGATTACTTGTATATCTAGATGTCACGTTACAATGAGTTACGGCTAAGGCACTTAAGAGTTTAATCTTGTAAGTTCAGCAACCTTTGGGGTTAATAAATTTTAGGTATATTACTAACAACCAATCTCAACTTACCCGAGTGTACTTAAATAATATTCTCTAGAGTTTTCACAATCATTTCTACATTGCTATATATGTATAGTAAAATAATAAAATAAAAATTATTTTTATTTTAATTAAAATAGTGTTAAGTTAATCTAGTAAAATGTGTAAATAATAAGGACAGGCTTCGTTTGCGTTTATATGATTATACGAGACATTATTATATACCGAGATTATACTATTGTATAATAGTATAATAATACGTATACAATCTTAATTAGTAAACTTATAATTTGAATTATGTTTATCGTTATAATATCTAAATAACTTGAAATTAACATGTGATTTTTCCAGCTAATACTTAATACCTGGCTATATCCCGCCATTTTGCCACTGTGAAAACAGTGCCTCTACCGCCACAAAATTAAGGTTGTTGCCAAAAATAGAGAGCCCGAAAATCAGTTATTATTCTGGTGATATTATAAGCATAATAATAACTTATTTATTTGCCATAAATATATGTATTTACTATAATAATTATTAGACAAATATAATTTTTTTATTTGGTTTATCAATTGAGAGACAGATATGCACATTTTATGAAGCAGACATGGTAAAATTGTCTTATAATATTTAGTCAAGTTTGTAATAAAATTAATACAATTATGTAGTCAGTTACCCTTTACATTTTAAGATTAATATTTGAAAACAATAAGCCAAAATCAAAATAAAAAGAAATAAACAATATTGATGAATACTGTGAATATTACTGGCTGAATCTGAGACATGTTGAGTGGCGGAACTCAACGCCGCGCTTAAATATATTCATTTAACCGAGCAGGGGTCGAACCCACAACCAACTTATTCACAGACGTCTCGTTTCAAACGAATGTATAAATAGAAATTCATCCAGTATCACATAAAGACAGCGTCTTTGATTCAATCTCGCGACGCTCTGTTCACAATTAGCAATAAAACGTGAAATTTGAATATAACAAAGTTTGTTTCAATATTTAACGTCCTCAAAATAGCTTTTATCATTTAGCGACGTGTATTCAACTTCTGCGCCTTCACACAGCCTCTAAACGATTCATGGCTGAGTGGAGTTATGCGTTGCACTTTGCGACTTTTACATCTACTAAGGCTTGCTATAACTGTGTGAAGCTATGAATTGGCAAAGAGCCTCGAGACTTGGAAACTGTTTCTAAATAGGACTTATTACTGACACTGACACTTTCTGGTCCAAATTGCCATTTTATTGTGATCATGATGCGCTTTACTTTTATCTCGTTTTTAAATCCTAAGCAATTAACATTTTAATTGGCATATATGTTACACAAAAATTGAAAATCCTCCATTAGTCAGGCTCACGCTACGCGGCTATAAATCAAAATATATCTGCATGAATACGTCACCGCAGCAAATGGAATTAAACAATTATTCAAATAGGGAGTGGGGATGATACAACGACCGACGTCCATTATTTATTCCTGGATTATCACTCAATATATGGAAATCACTTAATCAGAACTGAACGTTTTCCACTCATCGATAAGTATGTCATTTTTGATGTTATATTATTTTATTAATATATATTTATATATATCATATTAATTTGTTGCCGAAGATATGTAGCGTGTTGCTATATAGAATGCACGTCGGAAACTTGTAAGGGCCCAAGTGTATTATATATACCCTTTTTTTTTAATCATATTTAATGTAGCATGTAATTTCAATAATATTAAAACAGGCTAATTTCATTAAAGCAGCAAAATGCGAGATATATGATAGTGATATATGACTTACGGTTTTTCTTCGAAATGTCACTAGCGTTAATTAGAATTTAAATTAGCTGGCAGTCCTTTAAAGTCTTTGAGAGTTTGTTGTCTCTTGTCGTTTGCTCATATGCGTCTATATGTATATATTTATTTATGTTTTTATGTAAGGAGAAGCTATATAAATCTGTCTGCAGCTTAATTCGTTAACCTCACAAATTAAATGTTTGACTTTGAAACTATGCTTTTTTGTAATAAAAAACATATAAGTTTTGTCTTAGATAAAGTAAGTCTGTTTTTAAGGTATTTGCAATTTATATAAAGAAATAATTATTTTTAAATTAAGAACAATGCTTGGGGGTCTACGGTTTTTCAACAATACATGTTATTCGTATTTACTTCACATAATTCTGACATTACTCTGTCAGTTATACAATGCTACAATAACGTAGATTAAATTTCTCGGTAATAGAACATTAATTCAGCATTAAAATAGTTACAATATTCATTTCTCTTTTCATATCAGACAATGTCTATACGTTACTATTTTAAAATACTAATTACAATTGTGATATAAGTTATAATGTACAACTATACAATGTGCATATATTAAATATTCCATTTCATTTCAAAATTCTAAGTGTGTAAAAATCTTTAAAGGTTCCCAAATAATTGAGCAAAGAGAGAAGTGTAGCGAACAAAAGGATAATTTCTCGTAATAATCTTTGTATAGCAAAATTAATAATAACTTTTTAACAAAAATAATAAACCGATAAAAAAAATTAAAATTATGTCTCTAGTTTTCTACCCTTAGAAGTTTTGATCAATATATCTATTTGAAAATATATATTAAATATTTAAAAAGTACATTGGTAAATTGGTCTACTCTGTACAAAGTTATGCGTGATCTAACACCAAAAATCGAATTGAGAACCTACTCCGTTTTTTTGTCGGTTAATGATTGAAAGCATCCGTCAGTAATATATAACTTTTAGAAACATCAATGATACAGCATATGAACGTATAACAGCTATATACAGCTAGAGTGTTAAGACGGTATCCACGAGGTGTAGAGCTTATATTCCGCTACGTTGAAATGTTTGTAAAGAATTTAAATATTACAAATATTACGAATATAAATCGACATTTTTCGTTAACATTTTATCAAAATATTTTTAATGATATGCATTATATTGTGATTTAGAAGTACCTTGTAAAATACTGATCACGCGGGCGGAAATGGGAAAACCGAGTGTCGTGACATTAGGTTCTCACTGACTAGCCTGCGGCTATGCGGGAAAAGCGTGAAGCTTAAAAAAAAAGTAAATATTTATTTAATTTATAAAAGTTTACAGATTGACAGTAAATATAGAACAATCTTATAAACTACAAGCACATAACATATAATACTTACAACGTATAAAATGGTCCCTTTCAATTTAAATCATCGACAAGCTACCATCTTAATACGTTAAGGAAATTCAGAGTGAAATGTATTCAATTCAAATAAATCGTGAAACGCTGGTGACATGATTTCTTATTCTATATTTTGTCTTTTATCATTATTTTATATTCGAATTATTTTGCTTTATTTGTTTTAAACAAAAATATTTTGTTTTTATAAAATATTATTTGACATTTCTTTTCAGTTTCACGCATTTGCCCGCAAAACAGGGTCAGCAAAGATAAGCTAACTAGCTAAGCTACCTATTTAAAAAAAAAACCAATTAAAATTATAAAAATTCTATGCATAGATTTAATACAAAAAAATAATGTGTAACTTTGGTTTACGTGAAGAATTATTGATCACCTAAGTTTACCCCTATCAAAAATTCAAAAATATGCTAAAACATATGGTTATAATTAATTATTATGAAACTTTTTGATAAAAAGCTTTAATAACGGCAAAATATAAATTGGCTCTTTATGAATAAAGGGCATCTTTAAGGTTATCTACAATATTATATAATATGTTATAAGGCGTATTTCAGTTTGACGTTATCTGCTGCTATGAATTATTACGATGAGGTGCCGCTACGCTTACGAACATTTTGGGTAGTTAGCACGTAGACTTGTAACTGTTACCGTATTTTATACTTACATTAGACTAAAGCAATGTGAATTTTCAATTTATATTAGTATTATTTTGTAAATAGTACTTAGGCGGCGCTGTATAGTAGTAGTTAAAACCTTAACAGATTAACAAGTTTTATATTAGACTAAAAAATATATTTTTTTAATATTTTAATTTATAAAATTAAAACAATATAACAACTTTTATATATTAATAGTAATATGAGTAACTAAAAGAACTGGAGATAAACGTGATTTGCTTACGCAACACTGCTGATGTTAAGAAATAAAAACAATATTTGAAAAATGTTTCTATGAAATATGTATATATAATAAGTTCTTTGATTTTCGCGATTATTACACATTTTGAAATTAAAACTATTTTAACCATCGCGTATAATTTTGGTATTTTAAAATACATTTTTAGAACCCGACGTTTCGAACACTTTACAGTAGACCTACAGTCTACCTGTGACCACGGACTTATACGTGCTTAATCCGGTTAAAATAGTTTCATTTCAAAATATGTATATTATTGAAGTATTTCAAACGATTTAAAGATATTCCTAATAGGGAATATGACGTACACGTTCACCCTCAAATAAGTCACCATGCAAAATTTCCAACACCCATCAAACTCGTTTTAATACACCCTAAAGATTACACGAATTTTCTTCACAGTATAACGTGTAATTTTCGTATGATAGATTAGAGAAAATACTGGTTGCAAACTTTCCGTAAATTGCTTACTCCCTTTTTGTCTGTTTTTATTATTTCGCCATGATTGAGTGTTTTGCGTTGATAGTTCTGACATCATAAGACAAATACATTCTGTTTTATTCATTTCTGGTTCTTTGACTATCTATCATATATCTTTTAAATTGCGACACTGGTGCCTTAAGGGTACTTTTAAGTCATTTATGCGCACTGTCAGTAATGTAACGCATAAAACACGCGTTGCTTAGTAATGTGTACATGTCACTTTATAGAAAAGTGTAACATGTGAAACATACTCGTAGGTGTCTCATTATTTTTTTCATATGTACTTTTTTGAAAAATGTAAAAGTATTGCTTTGCGCACTTCTTCTCTATTTGATTTTAACTACACCAAATTCTATTCTTATCTGTTAGGATAATTGTATGTTAATACATAGAGAAGTAGTCAGTATATTAATTTTAAAAATGTATACTTGTTTATTTTTAAAAAAAAAACTTTTATTTGATATTTTTTAATTTTTTTTAATAAAAATATATTTTTAATAAATTTTTGAAGAAACAGACATGGATAATTAATAAAAAATATAATATTTTAATTACCTGTTCATTGCGTAAGATCATGTATATTATATGAAATATTGTTTCATATAATATAACAAATATTTTTCATTTTCTAAAGTGAATAAATAGTAAATTCATTTTTTAAAGTGTTATTCACACACAAAGGAAATTGAAAAAGACATATTTAGAAAACATATAAAAAATGGAACGCAGCGGCATTTGAACCCGCGCCTCTTGAACGGTTTTCAACTTTTATATGTTTTCGTTAACGTTCCAATTTTTATATGTTTTCTAAATATGTCTTTTTCAATATAACAAATACATACATAACATAAATAAATAAACCTATACGAGTATTTAAACTATTTTTCAAACAAAATTATTATTTAATGAATACAACAAAGTTGCTGTATTTCCTTGTTTTTTTGTTCAACTTGGCAATGTTGCTGCAAATATAATAAAGATACACGTAACGTAGTAAATTATATGTTTGTTTTTTGTTTAAGACAGTCATACTTATGAATATCAATAGCAAACGCGTTTTTTTCGCTTCGTTTGGAAGCTATTTAGTAAAAAAGCTTGTAAAGTTAAGAGAAAAAAGAAATTATATACTATTTACATTAAAATACATATATATATATATATATATATATATATATATATATATATGTTTCTTTAACCGAACTGTCTCACCGACGCTCGTTATGACATAGCCGTGAGGCAGGATTCACTACGATCTAATAATATGCAATAACTTGCGGCATATTACTAATAATCTTTATAAATAACTAATTAAAAAAAAGACATATTTAGAAAAAATACCTGTTTTTCAATATCCTAAGTGTGCGAATAACACTTTAATAAATGTTAAAAATAACTAAAAAGAAAAAAATCATAATACAAATATTTGAAAGTTCAATAGAAGAAAATACAGTTAGTTCGACATCTGTTCTGGGTGGATGTCTATATTTTTTAGGAGCAATGTTTTTTTTTTATTTTGACTAGTGGTCCCGTTGATGCGGCAAATATATGTTACCTTGGCAACCTGTACTGTCGGTCCATACATAAGCGAAAGACATTGAGTGTAATATTTAATTTAAGAAATTTATTTTCGATATTAAATTTATATATTATTTTCTAATGGATTATTATGAAAAATATTGGCTTTATATAAATAGAGGCCATCGTGGCGCAGTGGACAGCAAGGTCTGACAATGATCGTAAATGTTGTAAATTAGTTACATTTCTTTGCTCTGGTACTTAAGAAAAAGCGCGGCGTTGAATGAATTCCGCCACTCAACACGTAATATCTCAATTGTTGGCGCAGGTAAGTTGCGTGTGGCGAAAGTACTGATTGTCGGCTTGGTTCTCAAAACTAGATTCTCTCCGACGACCCCTGCTTATGCGGGAAATGGCGTGAAACTTTAAGAAATTACTTTCTGCACTTCTTGTCCGTATAACCATGACAAATTTCATACTCCTCTTAACGCATAATTTTCTTTTCCATACAGATTTACTATTCTCTCTGTTTTTTCTTTTTATTTTTTCTGTAACTATTTAATTTAAAAGTAACTTTAATTAAAAGATTAAAAGAAAAATAAGTTAGGAGAAGGTTCTCATTGTCTGCAAAAAATAAGTTTTTATGAACATGTAATTTAAAACAATAATATAAGAAGAAAAATCCATAATAATGACTCAGTTAGGAATATAGAGTAGAGAAATTGGTCTAAATCTTTTTTCCAGACTTTTAGTGGGTAATAAGAATAATAAAAGAACATAGGCGCGGCGTAAATTGCTTAACGCCTACCTCAATTGTCACGTCTGTGACGTTCTGTAATAAACGGTTATTTTCAAAGAAACCACATCAGCACTATTATTAGAATAAAGCTAGCATTTTTGGGAAGCTCTTAATCAATTTGATTTATATAATTTAAGAATACAGCTTTTAGTGTCATCAAAAAAAATGTCGAAAAATTTAAGGAAAATATGTCTCTGAATTTTTCTAATTCTTCTTCTAATTAAACTTCTTTATTTATTCTGAAAATTTTGGTAACCTGTTATCGTATATGTACTTTCTTTACTAACTATTGTTTTGCAAAGTTAGTTGTTATTGTTTTTGATTAGAATATTAGTAAAGGTACAAAGAAACCATCCTTTAACAATTCTGTATATCCGTGTGTGCAATACAAAAATTCAATCTATTTTGAAACCGAGCTTCACAAGTTTTCGCAGTATTTCATATTTAGTATAGAAACGCTTCTTTAATTTAATGAAGCAACGTTGATAAAACGTTGTAGTTTGTTAATATTTGATCATATTGAAAGTCTTGATTCAGCGACTATTTTTGTGGAAAAAGCTTATCAAACTGTTTATATATTACAATACATACAAAACGACCTTTAAAACTTTTCGACCAACGAAGGGTTGGTAGAAAAACTAGGATATTATGTAAAATCAGTATAGATAAGACTTTTATGCCAGAATTTATTATAACAAAACCTAAAAATGTTGACAAAATCCATAAGAATGACATTTAAAAGGAGTGCATTATTTTAAAAAATATGAAATAATTTTTAATTGGAATTTTGTTCTTTGAATTTATTATAGCCTTTCAACATTCGTCATGAGGCTATTTTTTGTTAAATTTACTTATAATATAGCAAAATTGTAGCGAAACTAGACTGTTTAGAAAACATTATTTTTTTCAGTAAAACTTTTAAATCCTTATCGTTTATTGTGGTGGTTTTGTTAGAAATCATTTAATCTACACTTTTTTATGATTTAGGTGGTCAATTACCTGTTGATGAATTAAATGTCACTCTATTCTAGAGAAAGAGAAATTTATGAGTCAAATATTAATTCATTCATTTATTAAGAAAATAAATGAACCTACTTTTATTCTGCAGTTCGAGCTGTTCGAAATTTCAAATTTTTGACACGAAGCGACGTTGCTGTTGTTAACGAACACGAATCCCTTCTTATTAGATTTTATTACAAAATGTCAAACACAAACAAAAAAAGTTTAGCGCGCAACGTATAATACGTTGTAAAACGGACTGTAAAATTACAATTTTATGCTAAAATTAAAGGCATAAATATATTTTTTCATTTCAATTTAACACTGAGTAAAACTGGGATTAAAACAATAATGTGAACCGCAAAAGAGGAATACCTAAATAAATAAAAATTATGGAGCCAGTTACTACTTTAGGTACTGCCAGAATTTTCATATAATAAATTGTTATGTTCGTTATATAAATATGTACATATATTAAATTATCTTAATATGTATTGTATGATATGTAAATATGTAAGCGTTTGCAAGTAAATTAAAAATTAAATCAATATAATTGAAACTCTTCCATTTCGCACAGAGTCACGGTCAGACAACACACGGCAAAAACTACTGGCCGTAGAAAACAAAAATTTGGCATGTAAACTTTAAATTGACTACTGGAAGCACTATAGAAGGTTTTCCGAAATTCTTAAAGCAACAGGAAAAAGTGATTTTATATTATACAGTCGAAATATATTGATAGAAATGGAAACAGTAGAGCAAGGACCGTAAGGATCTACGCAAACGACGTTGTAAGCTACAACTAGTTTAATATGAAGTGTTTATATGAGTTATTGTAGGCAAATTATTGCCTGTATACATAAGTATTATATATTTTTTTCGTTTAATATGAAATTAATATTAGGTAAATAAAACATTGTCAGTTCAGTTACCCACTTTCCTAAAAAACAAAATTTACTGTTTTGAATGATTTGTAACAAAAGTTTTAATGTAAAATTATAATGCAGGCAATTTATTTTAATGGTTTATTATTGATAATGCGATGTAAAATATGATAAAATAATAAAAAACATGTCGTGAAATGAATAAAGGAATAACCGCTGTACCAGTATGTAATTGTGAGTAGATAAATTTATATGCGTCAGGAATGACACTCGGGCGTAGGAAAGAGTGACTCCACGCCGGTGGCTTTGGGCCCACCACGATTGCAGGGGGAGGGAGTGGGGCAGTGCCCGGAACTTGTGACCCAAGTGTTTAGGGGCGCCCTTTAAAATGCATAACGCGTAGTAAGGAAAACTACCGTAGCTCTACCTTAAACGGTCCAACCGGGAATCTAACGAGAGCCTCTCCTGCAAACAACCCTCTCCCACCACTCATTGGTCCTACCATTGACCAGACTAACAAGTATCGCACGTGACCATAGATAGTTCACTAAAACTATTATAGATAGCGCTAAAGGATGCACCGACCAACATATGATTAAAAAATATAAATTTAAAATTATAATAAAAAGAGGGATATTATAAATATATTTTATTAATTGTAAATAATGACTGAATTTATGCTATCACTAATCGAAGAAATTCTGTCTTATGAATCCTAGCTTTTTATAAGGTTATTTTACTACTACTTCTTTAGTCACAAATTAATTTAGATTTCTTGAAGTAATGTCGGATGTTTTCCTCAAATTTTCTATCCATTACATCCTGTGTGAACAAATAGAAAATAGATATAAATAGAAATAATAGAAAATAGAAATAGAGTAGTACAAATTTAAAATAGTATATTTATGATGTATTCCATTTATTATTTCTACTCACACTGAAAAGACAAAGGGCAGCAGTGAGGCCTACCACTGAACTCACAATTTCTTTTTGGTATATAATTACTATAATATATGTGTTAACTCTCTTGACTCTCTTAATCGCAAATCGACTTCATATCTCATTCAAAATCGCAATTTACAAGGATAAAAACTTTTACACTCTAGTAATCTCTTAAGGCATTGAAATTGATCAAATATTATTTTTCCAGACATCATATCCCAAACACGAGAAAATAGTGTTCAATACAACTATTAATGCGGGGATATCGAAAACCTGAATCTACTTTAAGGAGGCTTTCATCTAATCCCTAGATTTAAAGTCGAAGCTTTCAGTATAAATGGGCTAAGGAATGAAGCAAGCTCGTACAATGTAAAACTTTGTAATTGCAAGCGCAAAAGTTTTGAGCCGTAATGAGATTCCTTATTGCCTGTCGATGTGTTTCAGTGAAGTGATTTACCAAATTGCCTAATAACCGAATAGCATACGTTTTTATTCTAGAACAAATTTCTAATCAATAAAAACTCTTCAAAACTCTACTATTAGAAATACAAAATTAAATACAATATAAAAACGTTTTACTATAATTGAGTAGATTAAATTCATTATTACATAAGTGATAGTGACATGAGGCTTTCGAGCTGAGCCTATATATAGCATTAGAACAAAAAGTCACAACTATTTTTTTTTACATTTTCTCTTTATATCACTATCGATGTTTGTATCGATATTGACGTGGTATTATAATTACTAGCGTGTTTATTATAGGGTTTGGTGGTCATAGACTTGAATGCCAACTGAGATCAATTGGAAATTCATTCACAATACATATAAATTATTCATAGCTACGGACAATGCTTGGTGATTCTGTGAAGCAGGTTACAATGAAACAAAAATTATTTGCATATCATATAAATATGAGCTATTAACAGATATTTATTACAATCAATACATAATAACGCGCTGCACTATTTAATGTCAGTTCATCATTTCACGGAGTGGATGCTGTATTTATATAGACCGCAATGGTTATCAATATGACTACAAAACAATTGGTTGGCTACGAAATAAATTCATATAAAATACGTATATATTAATACACTACAGTGGAAAAAAGAACACTGTATGTACAATATATTTTTTTAACATATGTTTTATATCTACAACTTACCGGCATACAAACTCCATTAGCGTCTGTAATTTAAAAGAAAATCACTATTTACAATCCATTCACCATCACGCATGGCAAAGAGTGATTAAATACACTGTAAATAAAATAAATAGGATGAACATTTTGCTCGGAAAACAAGTTCGATGGTTTCACAATATAAGGGTGGAAGTACGTGCGTTACGGCCGGCAGTCCACACCACACTGACAGGGATGCTGCTCGTTGCTACGATACACCCTTAGAATGGGCCGCCGCCCTAGACGAGCGCAACCTAGTTTTATATAGCTACCGTTTGTTATATCCTCACCTATTTCCTTATAAATGCTATCGGTAAATTTGTATTCATGGACGTCATTTCAATTTAAACACATTTTTGTTTGAAGTTAAATAGAATTTACCGTGAAAAAATAATAAGAATATTTTGTGTTTCAGCATACTTAAAGAGAGAAGATTTTATTGTTTTGAAAGAACTAATGTACGCATACGTTAGACTAATTAAAAGTTTAATTACTATACTACTTAAATATAATTTGTACGTTTTATTTTTATATTTTTCCTCTTCATTTTACTTATTTTCTAGGCCAAAGGACCCTGAGTAGAATATGAAACAATAGATGTCAGTTATCATTGTTTCGTTCTCTCTGGTGTCTGTTTAGTCATTGTATTAATATCGTTTGCAGATTTACCTAATTCAGAATTTCACCTGTTATTATATAATATAAACGCTTAGAAATAACATATCTTGAAAGTTCGTCTAATAATAAATTATATTTTTTATTGAAAATTACTTTTGATATTATACTGAGAATATTTTTCTCCCCATTTATAGGACGGTGTTTGCTTTATCTATATATACAGAGAATAGTGCATTTTAAACAGAATTTCTCGAAACTTCTTCTAGTCCACGTATACGAATTTACAGGCTAAAAATTGACATTTATTTACAGCAAACATAAAAAAATTACAGAAGCAAAAATGAAAAAAATAAATCTTTTTTCAAAATAAAACATTTTTACCATCTACTAGTAATCTATATCTTATTCCGAAAATCTATGGATTTCTAAAGATATTTAACTCTACTAAAATACTAAGACATTGTGTACGCACACAACGAGATTTCAAATGAGATTTTGATTGATCACCGAGGGGCCGTGTTTTGATGTCAAACCGATATTTACGTAGGACTTAGACCACCCGCGTCACCATAGTCACTTCGGGATTAGATTTCGAATAAGGCTATGTAGTTAAATGTTTTACTTATATTATACTATAAACAAATTAGACACAAAATAAAAATCTAATATTAATTTAATTTTTTATAATATAAAATACTCAATTTATATCCGATTTTCACGACATAAATAAGTGACAGAGATGTGTTTTTTTTAATTATACTTTTTTATTATATAGTTAACAGACAAGATTTTAAGAAAAATTTAAGCTTTAACGTAGTTACATAATGAGCTTTTAGAGATTATATTCGGTTTACATTTTTAAAGTGTTACTCACCCTTAGGTTATAAAAAACCAAGTAGGGTTTTTAGATTTTTTTTATCCGTTTCCTAAAAATGGTATCTATATGGTTGTTTTAACCTTTATTCTTAGCAAATAGACAGTAATCTTACTAGCAATAATTGGGCCTAAGTGGACTTCAAAACTAAATTTCTATTTCCACATGGGAAAAAATATATAAAGATGTCTTTTACAGCTTCACGTTTTTTTTGCATAAAACATACTGTGTGTTCAAAATAAACTAATCGTTAAGCTTGTATAGAAGTTTTACATGTTTATTACTGCTTCCGTTTTAAAAAATTCAAAGTAAAGTTTATATGAATGGGATAGAAAACTTATTGAATTATTTTTTCTCTATATAGCTTTATAGGCACAGATAACCTACACTATGTTCGTCGTATTTGCCTAACTCTGCAAAAAAATTAAAATACATATTCTAATAATGACTCCAAATTACAGTCGAACCCACAATAATCGCGTTTCCCACTGCACCACAATAGCCTCGATCGTTAAAAAAATCATAAATACATATTATAAAATACAACTTCTATATAAAAATATATCTAAGCAGGCCAGCGAAAATAAATTATACTAAACGAATTTATAACCACCGGGTGCAAACACGCCCTAGTAGCGCTATATCGGCGGCGAAATTATTAATTTATATAATTTTTGTATTTATTAATCATAAATAAGTGATAAACATAATAAAAATATATCCAAGTGGATATTATTAAAAGTGAGTACAGATTATTGTTTTAAAAAAACTATTTCACTAAAATACCTTCTGCGCTTCCCCGTTCATTTATATTTTTTGTACATCGTTCTTGGTTAAGAATTTTGTAGCTTATTTTTGTAATCTCATTGTTATTTTTAAGCTCTAAGAATATTAAGGGAGAATTTTAACAGATTTTCTCTTATACGTTCTGTTATAATATTCCAAAAAATAACCTTAAACGTTGCGGAGTATTATGGTACTTGTATTATTAAGAAATTTCAGTAAAATACTGTTAAAAATTAGATGTATTAGTACTATTGCATTATATAATAATATAAACTTTAGTTAAGAAATATTTTACTAACTATTTTGTATAAGCAACCTTAACCAAGCTATATATATATATACATATATATATATATATATATATATATATATATATATATATATATATATAATCAAGCTATATATAATCATATATCAGTATCAATAAGACAATGAGTCTTATTGTTCTTATATTTCATCTAATATATTTATTTTTATTGGTGGTGCTTATTTACACACATTTACACATTTAGTCAGGTTATATATTAATTTTTATATTAATATGTGATACGAAGATTATTTTGCATAATTCCGGTGGATTATAAAATTTAGTTTTGTTAAAATTTATATTATGGAGAAAAAGTAGAACGCATTTTTTTTATAACAATAAATTAAAATCAAGAAAAACATCTTTGTTTTGGGTGTTCAAAACATCGTTGATACTAATATATTATTTGTAATTTGTAATTATAATTGCTAAGTGAAATAATTTATTTTGCATAAAAACAATTAATAAAATGGAGTATCGATTCCATAACTACAATTACTTGAATAATAATTAAAAATAATTGTATATTCATTAAAAATAATTGCACCACAACGGTGACAAGAAATATTTTCATGAGATTTCGAAGTATTTACATAAAGGGATAAGCTTAACCTATATATTTTATAGGTCATCTGTTCTGTTGTGTTCAGAAAACAATATCCCAAACTCTACCGTAATAAGTATCGCGTGTAGCGACCAAACTGCCCAAAGTGGTGCCGAAACGTAATACTTATTATCAGTTCACACTGTGTATTTAAATTTCACACTTACCCTCCAGGGACTTTATTAGGTGGGTTATAACGGTTATATAGAGTATATCTAGCCTTGTCTGGTTGAATGAGTCGGTAGCAGATTCAAATCTTACTAGGTTTCTTTGGGCAACTCTACGCTCAAGCTTATTAGGCAGGATTTCTCTCTCACTCCAGCAACAAAGTAAATATATATAAAAACATAGTTAATAATACAATATCTTCAATTTTCATATTATTATTTGTCGATCCAATAATCAGTAACTAAAGATTGATATAACAGATATAATGATAAAAAAAACTCTCTGTTTACTATTACATTAAAAGAAGAAAAGAGATGAAATTAATTTTATATATCATTAAAGTAAAGTGTACATCAGTCTTCCTAAGACGTTTTAAATTCTATTATGTTATTCGTAATGTGAACTGTAGCATTTTTGTATACCTGCAGGTATAACGGATAATAATTTTGGTATAAATAAATGTAGAACAGATTGAAGTTACACCAGGTTCTCTCTGACTACCATGCTGTGTGGGAAAACAGGCGTGGAGCTGAAAAACAAATGGTACAATACGAATTTATAATTAAATATTACACGTAATTTAATAAAGTAAACCAACAAGCAACTAAAGTGAGAGACGTACTATATCTTCGTTTCAACATCGTTAAGGCCTTTTTTCAATACTGAAACATTAATAATAGACTTTTACTTTCCTAGTTATACTCTTGGGAGAAGCGTGCTTAGTATGGAGTTTTATCGGTTTATAACCTGTAATTTCCTATGAAGATAGACGTTACTTTATATTTACAGTATGTGCACATTGCTATAAGAGATATGAGAGACATACATGTTTTGCATCACTTGTAGAGCTTCAGAGCGAAGAAATGAAAATAAATTAAAATATAATCATTTCTTTGAGTGGAGATAGAACTCTAAGCAAATCGCGTTTGCCGTCAGTCGCTGTCACATAGCGTCATAATGGGCTCTCACTGGCCACTATAGGACTGATGTCATATGAATGCACAATTTAACTGGTTTTAGTGTTAACATCTTAGTAAATAGGAACGTTGCGTTACTCAACGGTATATCAAGTTCGCAATATAAGAAAGGAATATCGTACTAAATAATACTTGACCATGAGCACCTCCGTCGTAAGCGGATTTTGTCCTTGGTCCAACCTATATTTGTTTAAATATAGGTTGGTTAAGAATATGGGATTATAAAGGTTTAAAAGTATTTACGTTATGTTTGACAACTAGTTTTGGTGACGAATACTTTTTTTTTTTAAATGTTTTGCTTATTATTTTTTTTTTCTATGTAGGGACTAATTTCAACTTATAATATTTTTTATTGTTAATTCTAATTCACAATCTTATAAATGTATACAATTTGTTTGTTACTTTCTAGTTTTGTATAACATATTTACTTAATTAACTTTTATATGATAAACTCCTATAATTTTATATTATAGGTTTTCATGATAATTCTTATAGTATTTTTAAACCTGCAGAGTTTGGCATTGTATATTGTTAGTACTATAAATGTAATCATAAATCTATATATTTTTTATTTATTTTCCTTTTTTGTATATTTACAAGCTATACAGAGTATATTCACAATAATTGTGGTTATTTATCTTTGTAACACAAAACTTAAAAGATTTGGGGAAAACAGAATTTTCCACAAGCAACAAATTTTCACGAAGACATTATGTTTTTAAACTTTTGTACGAATAGTGATATATTTTTTCAATTATATTTCAATTTTCACTAGATTTTACTCTATTTTTTACACCTTTTTTCCTTGCAATTTGTATCACAATAGCAGCTATGGAAGGACTCTCTCCTTACATTAAAGTTATTGCCTCGGATGATGTTCTACCTGATTTGCGTTCTACGAGGCTTTATATCTCTCTGAGTCTCCTCCAATACAAAGACAGAGATCATTCTTATCTTCCTCATGTCCATTCTGAGGGTAGCGTGTACAGTAGCTGCTCCTATTCACGGGCTCGTTGCACAATCTTTTACCATGGCCAGGCATATTGAGCACTGGACGAGAGGAACCTGGTTCTTGACTACGACACTCTGTAGGTCAATATGGACTCCAACTAGTGTCAGTGCTTGCCAGAGCTTTGGAGATACATGGAATATCACATGGCACTCAAGCTGGCTCCATGCCTACAGTCGATATTTGATACTAGCCGTGTATTCTTCCTCTACAATCTGTAATGTATCATCGTCGGTGTTGTACGACAAGAGACCCCGTACTATAAACTGTAGGTCTTTTTTATGCTTTTTTTCTACTTTTATTTCCGGTTGCCCAAGGTTAAGAATCTTTCCATGATGATGATGATGATGAACTTCTGGTCCTTGGCCTTTGTCACCCAGTTCTCTCTAATACCGGTCGTCTTGTCCTGGACAGCAATTTGCGGACCTTGTTTAAGATGTCCTCGCTGGTGTCACCTCATTTTTTCACCTAGAAACTCTATCTACGTATAAAAATTAATAATCTGATTTAATTTTTTTACTTTTTTTATTCGTCATCTTCCAATATCGTGTCGTCGTATTGTTACCAGGTTAAAATCTCATCAGGAATCTCTTCAGAAAGAACTCTTCAACCTTTATAGACATCTACACTGTTTTAGAGATACTGAAGTTGCATTTGTTGTTGTAAATAAATATAAAGATTATCTTCCGAAATTTGGCGCCTGTTTAGATCAACATTTTTAATGACAAAGTCACTAGATATCCATGTTCAAATATTGTGTAACTTGGACCCAATTTTCATATTTAAGTTCTTATAGAATATATTTATTTTATTTCGCTTCGCTTATTTATTATACTTCAAGGTTTGTGATAGACAAAAATATTTACAAAATAAAAATATTTATTTATTTATATATTTTTTGTTCAATACACTTGTAAACTTCACGGGGAATATGAATGAATATGAATCCTGAATTATGATTCAGTATAGAAAGCATGAGATACGCTTGAGATCGCAAGGAACTATCATGGAAAGAAGAAAGAAAGGAAAAGTCCGAAGAAAGATAAATGGATGAGTTAAGATTGAAAAGGGTAGAGTACAGTTGGCAAAGGACTTTAGCCGGCCTACGGTCAACGAATTAAATCCAACCTAGCGAAAAGCTACCTCCTACAAACCGAAATTTACCGAAAATTACCAACATAATGTTTGTAATTTCTTGTAATTTCATAATCTTATATGCAAGAATAAGACGATGTTCCTATTAATATAGTATTGTATCTGTAAACCAATTCTTTAACATAATACCGGTTTAAAAATGAGATTCTTATTGCAAAGGGTTAAGAGTAATCTCGATTGAAAAGTTAAGTTTGTAAATTCGTAACCATAGCAACAGGTGCCCCCTCGCTGCCTCCCGCCCATCACAGCCCACGCAAACTTGAGTTATTGCCTAGTTCGTTTCATATAAGAGGTTATTCGATCGCCATATTAAATTCCATATTTATGCTCCAAACGTGTTTTAAAGACAACATCATTATAAAATCTGGAATATGAAATATTAAAATTCCTAATCAGGTTAGAATAAGTAATAAATAATAAGTATAAGAACCTATTTTCGTACCATAAGAAGCTTTTGGTTTAGTTTATCGATAAAAAATAAAATTATTTTTATATCGTTCCTAGCTTTCCTTTTAGATTTAGATTTATATCGTTCTGTGATCAGTGATAAATACAAAATTAGGTTATATCACCAATACCTTTATATACATATAACTCTTTCATTGCTAAGCGAGTGACTAACAGTCAAAGCACAGCTAAAATTTGTGTATAACAATTTCAACGCAGCCAGATGTAGAACAAATGGTTTAACACTTCGACGATTTCCAAATGGCGCGGGTTCGAATCTGCGTACAAATATTTATAGATTTTCTATAATTTTCTTCATATCCTAAGTGTATAAATAACACTTTAAAAATGGTAAAATATTTTAATAAATAGCATTGTCTCTTTGCGAATAATTATTCGTAGAAGTAATATTTGGGTAGCCAAAATTTTTAAGAAATTAAGAATATTGCAAATTTAAATGCATCCTCATCATTGCTTTAATTATTGAATTAAGCATAAATAGCTTGAAATTATATTAAATGTATCTGACATTACATGACTTTCTCATAACCTTAGATTGCAAAAGTTTATCGTAATGCTACCTATTTTATGGCTTAGATAAGTCTACACCGAAGGCACCGTCTAAAAGGCTATATAATACATTTGTACCAATGTCACACATAAAATATAAATAGACCATAAAGCTTTTGTTTTGCTTCTGTGTTTCAGTTTAGTAAATCACTTTCATATCTAAAATGATCTGTCAATTTATTCTATTTGGTCACCTACATTTGTCTGTTAAAAATATTGGCTATTGTATATTAGGTATGAAATCTTTACAAGTTAAAAAGTTTGTGTCTGTTTGTAAATACTCGCTTTTTACTAAATGCTGATGTATATACGTGGTAGTTACATGTACCAAAAAAACATAATTCACAATTTTTGTCAGTTTGTCTTTTTGTTCCGGTTAATCTCTGGAACGGATCGACCGTAAAAAGGAGTAAGTTAGGCTACTGTTATTTTAGAATTCCACGCGGACGAAGTCGCGGGCACAACTAGTAACAAATATATTTACACAATCAGTTCAAGCGCAATGGTGGTGGTATTACCATACGGGAAATTATTATATATATTTTTTTTTAATTTCTCCGCTCCGGTAAGACAAAATGACGCGTTAAGTTCTGCTATCCAACACACAACGTCTCGAATTCGGGGACAAAGTAGAAATGGAGGGTCTAGTCACCAGGTTCTCTTTATCTACCATGCTATGCGGGAAAAAGTGTTTTTCTTGCTAATTATAATTAAATATACAATAAAATGTATTATTTTTTATTGATATAAAAAATAAATACATAAAACTTAAGAAAAGTCCAGTCATATTTTATTAAAACATACAAAATTACAGATCAGAACAACGTAATTTGATGTAACAAATAAACTCATGGTTGTAAGACCCATGAGGTTTCCCACATTTGTAAGGGTATTTTATGGCGGTCCCTCGCCATTTTCGGTTAGAAATTGCAGCAAAATTCTTTATTCACACGGTCACTTGGTTTCAGAAAAATGGGATACATACTCAATGTTGAGATTCTGAGGACGTGACCAGACGTTTGATAAGTGTAGCGTGTGAAATAAAACCTAAAATATACTGATATTTGTAGTCTATTTTCCCAAGTATATTCTATCTTATATTTAGAAAATATTTTTGTATAGCGTGATTCCTATTTAGATTTTCTGGTTCAAAATTATATTGTAAACTGGTTATAAATCAAAATTTGAAATGACATAATGTTGGTATGGGTGGTAGACTGATGAGGATTTAGTAAGCAATGATTCAAGAATAGCAGTACTACGACAATATTTGTCTCTATATTCGTTGAGATCCTAGATAGATCACTTTCATATATCAAGTATAATATGGCAGCCAAAAGTACAGTTTTCAGTTTATGAATTTTCATCTATAACGACATCTGTAACCAATATAACATCATTTATTTTATTATAAAATACGAGTACATGTTACTTTTAAAATTAAAAGTCAATCAATCAACTCAAGTTCACTTTAAATTTAAAATTTTTGAAGTAATACACATTATAACTTGAACAATATTATAATATGAAAACAATATTATATTATGACATATTATTTTATTTTTATTATACTACTAGCGACCCGCTCGCAGCTTCGCCTGCGTAAACTACACGATTAAACTATTAGAATTTTTTGCCCGCTCGTTCTCACTGAAATCACAAATTTTGGTTAAATTTATAAATAGTTGTACCTTTTTTATTTATAAAATAATTGAAATAAAATAAACATTAAATGAAAAATACTGGAAGCTTACAAAAATACAAATCAAGCCGTTTCTAAGGTTACCGTGCACAAACAAACAGACACATAGACAAACAGAAAATCATTTTTTTGAATTCTATTACACTAATAAATGCCCCTAATAATATTTTTTTTTCATATATCTTCCATGTACAGACAGAAATCAGTTACACTTTTATTATATGTATAGATGTTTTTCGACTTTTTCACGACATAGTCGGTTTTAACAAGTACCCCGTCCTGAGACCCTCGAGAAAAAAGATACCTATTAATGTTAGTTATTTGTTGTTATATTTTAAATATTACCATATTTTTTTTATTTTACTATGGTTTCTGACTTTGCTGGCTTTGCAATAAGTAAACAGTGGCATATCACTCTATTTTATTTCTCATTACTTTATTTTTTAACTTAAAAACACAACACTCCTAACTTTAAACGTATACTATGTATGAATATATTGTAGTATCATATTATCCAGGAAATTAGAATGGCTTTGCAACATTTTACTTTGTTTACCTACTTGGTACCATACATATACTTATATTATGTATATGTGAAGCTAATCGTGTTAAATACAAAATAGGATACAAGTGTTTTAATATAAATACAACTGTATTGAATTGATTTATATATCATCCTCTTTCTTTATTTATTTAGTGCATAACATTATTTGTTTTAATCGATTAATAAATACTTAAGGCCAAGATGACGCAGAGTCTGACGTGATGGTTGTGAGTTCATTTCCCACTCGGTGGAATGTATATGGTGGAATTATATTTACGTTATATCAATTTCTCCGCTCTGGTGACAAGACAAAGGGTAGCGTAGAATTCCGCAACCGCAACGATTAGGGCGGAAAGTATAGAATTGATCTTGACACTAGGTTCTCTCTGCGGGATAATAGGGTTGCCATGTTGAAAAAAGCGTAAAGCTAAAAAATTTTACTTGTAACTAGTTAATACAATACGTTATACGTAAGCTGAGTGAGGTGGGCAAGAACTTCCCACTTCTTAAGTACTAGTGTTTAAATATTTTTATTAATTATTTGCGAACACTTTCTAAAAGGTGACTAAAAAAATTAAGGGCATGTTGTTCTTTGAAATTAATTGGTATCTTTATTTTAAATAGTATAGAATGTGCTAAAATAATATATTTGTTACTATGACAGTACACAAAGTACACCTCCAAAATTGAAATCTTATACCCAATTTTATGAAGACAAAATGTATCTTTATTTGATAAAACATATTTTTTCTCTTTTTCACGCTTTATTCGGCATAGTAGGGTTACCAGAGAAAACCTAGTATCAAAACACTCCATTCTTTGCTTCCGGCCTGAATTCGAGACTTTATATCGTATTGTATCGAGTGACGGAACTCAATACTGCGCTAGAAAACACGATGCTTAAAAACTTTCTTTTATCAGCTTGAACCTATATTAATATTAAAAATTCTAGCATATTCACCAACTGCGTCCCATTAGATTTGTTTGAAAATTTGCATTGATAATAAATACTTTTGTTTTTATAGTTTGATCTCTAATGTCCTAGCCAGGAGACGACCAGATGAATGAAAAACTTAAAAGCGTATTTCTTTTAGTTTAAAAAATCTGCTGCAATTTATGGACTCCAATTCTATTATTCGATTCCGCTTTGTGCAATATGGTCGAAGGATAATCTACTATACATAAGTCAGTACTATTTATAATTTATATATACTACTTTTCTGAAATTACCTTATACTTATAAAATATGAAGTCGAATATTGCTTCTGAATTAATCTACTAATATTTCATATTCTAACAAAAGAGTAAGCTTTTAGTGAATTGCTTTACTAAGTTATATTTGTTGATAAGTGATGATTCGATCTGACACAGCGTTTATATCAGCGAATCTTCCTCAAGAGGATGAATACGAATCTCTTAAGCCACGTTCTCTTAACGATCTATTTATTACTAAGGCGAATGTTTAATAAATAGTTATATAATAGGTACAATGTATATGTTGAGTTGCTGAAGTGGCTCGTTAAAATTGACATTGATTGCAATTATTTTTTAAAATGTAATAAAGGAAAAGTTGACATTTATAGAATAGACTAGCGACCCGCTCGAGGCTTCGCCTGCGTAAACTACAAGACTAAGCTATTTCAATTTTCCACTCGCGGGCGTTCTTACTTGAATCACAAACTTTGCTTGAATTTATAATTGAAATGGTTGTTACTTTTTTATTTATGAACCGATTAAAATAAAATAAAAACTAAATGTTAAGGAAAGTTTACTAAAAACACAATAGCCAAAACTGCATTAAAATCGGTCAAACCGTTTCTGAGATTACAGTGCCTAACGAACAGACTAGCAGACCAAAAAATTAATTGTTTTGGGTGCTATTATATCGACAATTGCCCCCAATAATATATTTTTTCATATATACTCCATGATGTACATGGAACAGCGATCAGTTACATTTTTATTATATGTAAAAATTTGTTGCCAACAACTTACTATATTAGCGGAAAATATTTCAAAACATAATTTTAACAGCGATGTAATGATTATACATTAAAATTTGACTAAAATTTGATTTGACTTTCCTAATTCGTAACACTGTACTGCGTAAATATCTAATCTAAAAACACTTCTGGCCTATTTTAGTTGTGTGGCGGAACCAAACGCCGTGCTTTATCTAACTGTGCCGGACTAATAGATATAATTCAAATATAGGGATCGACCCCGCAACCATAAAGTATATGTAACATATGCACCTATACAATAAATAAAATAGACACTATTTATAACATAAAAGCTCTTAAAACTTATGAACAACTAATAAAAACTAGTATCCTAATTTAAACAATTTCAATCTATAGGCTATACATACATAGGAGAAATCAAATTATATGTTAAACCTCTCTTTTATTAACATACTATGTACGTAACAATGTTTTTATGTTATTTTATTCTTCATATTCTTCATCAGCAAGAGTAGTTGTGGTATTAAAAATAGCTGTGGCAATTTTCTTGATAGCTCTAGTTCCGTGTCGCAGAAGGGTCAGTTTAAACTGCATCAGTACTATTAGATATGTTGACATATATGAAATATTCTGTGAAAGAAAAAAATATATATAGTCCCCTACAAACAATACTCTCTCGCGCTTGTGACGCATTTTGACGAACTTTACAGGCGATAAAAAAAACTGTTCATTTAAAGTAAAGAAGGTTTTACATGTTGTTATACGTATGACGTTGTTTTATGTCTTGATTTGACGTATAAAGTAACAACACACAAAACCTAGCTTATTTTAAATAAAGAGTTTTTTCTGTCTCCTGCAGTATAGTTTTACATTGTTAACTTAAGTTAAATTATTGTAAAACTATATTAAGGTATAAAAATATATAATAACACTAATGTGTAAAAAAAACAATAGAGTTTACTTAAAACTTTTCTAGATATCTGTTTTGTTATATAACAATATTTTTACATCGGTAAATTGATTTGGATGTTTTATTTGTAAAGAAACGAGATATACGTATTTGTTATTTTATCCAATCGTCTGAATATTATTAGCTCTTTTCTAGTTGATAAAGATATATACTAAGTTTTACAGATATTTTTTTAACCTTTTTTTTTTATTGTCTATGACATGTGAATACATTTACGCATAGTATTTTTGTTTTTTTTTTGATAACTTACATATTACTTTAATTTATTGACATCTTTCGAAAGGTGATAAGGTTTGAATAAATAAATTTGAACTTTAGAACCTATACATGTATGCTTTAACATTATACAAAAAGATATTTCGAGTAAACAGAGAGAACCTGTTCCCCCCAACAAGGCATATAAATCTAAATTCGTTTATTCAAGCATTTCATCATCACAATTATTAAACGCTTACAGCTGTAAATAATTCTCTATTGATATTAGTGAATCCGTCGAGATTCATAATAGGCGGATTCTTGGAAATAGCTACTAGAAACATCTGCACTTCCCGTTGAGTACTGCGATCTATAGACCCCAGATTCACGTTTAACAAACGCATTTGAAATTCAAGTCCGACCTGTAAAAATAACGTTAGGTTATAAATGCTAGAACTATATTTCAGCGGAAGCTTATTATTTTTGCATTTAAACGTTACACGCTAGCGTAATTTAATTTTAAATTGTCCATTTTGCGCTCACTATTTCCATTTTCAATGTTGTTAATTAAAGAGCAGTACATCACGGATAGTATGTCATTATTCTTTCACATTTGAAATATACGAGTACCATATATGGGATATAGCGCTATTGAGGGAAGTGTCGAGGCGAATTGGTACAGAGCCTGACTATAAACGCGATTGGTTGTTGGTTTGATCCCAACTTGAAAGAATGATTATATATTTTGTTAACATTTTTTAAACTGTTACTCCCACACTAAGGAAATTGAAAAAGACATATTTAGAAAACGTATAAAAATTTGAACGAAGTGGGATTTGAACCCGCGCCTCTTGAAGGACGTCCAAACGCATTTTCCGCTAAGCCGCGCGGGTTCAAATACCGCTGCGTTCAAATTTTTATACGTTTTCTAAATATGTCTTTTTCAAGAATGATTATATTTAAATTATTTACATTTCTCTGCTCTAGTAGGGCAAATTGCGATATTGAGTTTCGCCACTCAACACGCAATGTCTCGACTTCGGGCGGAAAGTGGTGAACGCAGTGTATTTACACTAGGTTCTCTCTTACTTATTTCATATGCGCGAAAAGGCGTAAAGCTGAAGCTGGAAAGCGTATTTAACCAAACAAAATAGTCGGCAAAAATTAAGCTCGAAGGTTTTCATATTCACAATATAAGTAGTTGAATAATGGACAATTGACCTAATTTTCTAAGATTACTGTAATTTCATTAAAAAAAAATAACACTTTACCGGTGATATTAATAAAAAAATGTGTAATATTAATCCTTGGGTAGAAAATCGTCAATCAACACGAATTGCAATATAAATCGATAACAAGATATTATATTCAAACTTACCTTCCTCGTAGCGTGGTAAGCTTCATTACAAATGATGAAAAGTAGGCTCATGCAGTAACCAACTATAACAAATAGTCCTATTTCTTTATAACTGACACCATGCTCTAATATTTCTGAGAGCGCTCCATATAATGAGATTGTTGTTGTAAAGAAAATTACCATGCAATATATACCGTACATATTTGAATATGCTCTGCCTGTAAGTTATTTGAGTATTATTGTCTCTTTATCATACATGTAGTATTTTTTTTATTATTAAATCCACTATTTTATGTAATAGTCCTAATTAAAAAATAATTTATATATAATATTCTAATTAAACCCTCGTGGATTTAATTTCCTTGCTATAGTAAGACAATCCGGGACGTTGAGTTCCACTACTTAACAGATCTCAGATTCGGGTGAAAAGCGTTTATGAAATACATCATATTTAAATACCATTTCCATTGTTGTAAATATTTCTTATTCATATTCGGGAGCAAGGTATGCAAAGAAAACCTAGTGTCAAGTCACTCTGTTCTCCACTTTCCACCTTAATCCGAGACATTGCGCGTTGAATGGCGAAACTAACCTGTGTTAATTGCGCCTTTTTACCACCAAAGCAGATAAGTGAAAACAATTTATATATAATCATTCTCCTGAGTGGGAATCGAATCCACAACCATCGCATATCGCAGCCACACTGCGACAGGATGACTTCAAACAATGGTAAATATTTTTTAGTAAATACATTTTATAAGTTGTCGAAATTATATGTCATATAGTAAGTCTATAGTAAAGCATATTTGATACATGTTCTTTGTATGGCTCGTTATAACATAACAAGAAAGTGAAACAGAAAACTGCATAAAACTGTAAAAGCGAAGCTTGCGATCATTTTTAATATTCCATTTTCCTTTTCAAATACAAAATAGCCCCTTTCGCAAAAGCAGCGCAATTATTATTTATATTTTATTTATATAAAGAAGATTTTTCTTTGTTAAACTCAGTCATATCAATTTACATACTTTTAAAAATCTTCTAAGGCATCGTCGACTAATAAATGTTAAGTCAAAAGATAAAATTTATATAGCCCCAGTTTCAGTATAATTTGAAAGTGCAGAAAATTTTCAGTGTATTTTCTCTTTATATTATATTACAATGTTCCTTTATGTTGCTGGAACTTTATATTTTGTATTGTAACAAAATTGGGAGTCTTATATTTGTGAAAAATATCTCTACTATATGAGTTTTATAAAATTCGCGGTAACATTACAAAATAACTTTACTTTGTTCAATAACTTTTTAGAACTTTAATGTGTTATTTGCTCTTAAGATCATTTAAAGCTATCAATAAAAATTGTAGCCATCTACAAAATATACAAATAATAAATTTAATTTCATCCTACGGTAAACGCATATAAAGCGTAATAACATATAGTTAAAAGTAATTGGAAAGAGGGCCGGGACGTATTATTTAAGAGACATGTGGTTAGAATTTTGATTGTAGTTAGAAATTTCATTTATATTTTTTCTTTTAGCTTCACGATATATGCCGCATAGCAGGGCAATAAACAAACTAGTGTCATGACAGTCCGTTCACTGCTTTCCGCTTGAACTTGCAACTTAACTCCGCGGTAAAATCATGCCCCCGAGTTGGGATCAAACTCACAACCAATCGCGTATACAGTATAAGTCAGACACTTCCCCTCTGCGCCTATGGCCTCAAAAGCTGTTTTTAAAGAACAAACAATATTACAAACAGAAAAAATCATATCAACAGAAAACTATTGGTAAACTATATTTTCAAAATCCACTGACTATAATTATGCCATATTTAAATTATAGTCAGATAAATGTATTTAAATAAAAATATAACAAAAGGGCTACGTACCTAGTTGCTGCATCATATGAGAAAGGTCAACCCATAGGTGACGGTATTGGGCTAACATTAAAGCTGGCTGTTCCGCTTCCAAGGCCTTATGTAGATTTGTCGCTAAGCCTCTCGAAGCAGTTCCAAAGGCATTGCAATTGATATACCTGAAATACGAGTAAAACGAACGAAGAATTATATTAGAGGCAAATATCAACACACGTATAAAGAATTGCTAAATCGATGTTTATATAACAATATACTACCACTTTAAAATCACTCCTAAGTATATAGAGAATGACTCGGTGAAGGAGAGGAAGATTTGAAGACGAGGTGGACAGTATCTATAGAAAAAATGAATGCCAGCAACATGTCTGTGGACAACGCGTCAAATTGAGCGACATGGAAGGAAATGACGAAGAAAGCAGTTCCGACTATCAGATGGGAGTATTAATGCGTAGAAATGAGGGAGAGAGAGTGAGATACTACACACTACTGTTATGTCTTCATAGAGTGAGAGATTTTGTGTAAGACGCCAGAAATAATATTTTACAATATCATTGAAATCGGACGTTAGGATCTATGCAATATGTTGAGTTCTGTGACTTGCTTTTCATTGCTTCAAATATGGTCAGAGAGTTTTATTTCCGCACTCATAAAATTGTATATATGTTTTCCGAATTCATTTTAAAACAGTAACAAAGCTTAGTAATGGTGTATCTTTTTTAGGTAACTAGTGCAAAATCACCGGACTCAACTGAAACTACATTTCTTGATATATTTTTTTAGTGTAACATTTCTTAAAATTGCATATTTGAATTAACTTACCAAAGAGAACAGAAACCATCCAACATAGCAATTATATGGTAATAGGCAAAGGAATGCCACAGCTCAAAGTCTTCTTGAAGATAATTTTGCGAGAGAATCACAGCAAAACTCACCACCCAAGAAAATATGCACAAACCCCAAGTTAAAGAATATAAATTTGGAAATATAATAGGTGTCCCCGTTATTTTTAAATATTTCAGCTGAAATTAAGTATTAAATATACATGATTAAAAGTGTGTAAGTATAAAAAGAGCTGCGTAGCAAATTGACAAAAGTGAAAGCGAAACTCGATGAGAGCGTATAGCTTGGTGAAACAGTTTCCAAGAGGCACGAGTTCGAATCCCGTAATGTGTTTAATGCCATTTTCAAAAATGTTTAAATAAGACTTTGAAAACCCAAAGCTTAATCTTAATGAGTTAATGAGGCTTTGAAAACCACTTAAATATTTCAGTATAACGAATACAAAATACAAGTAAAAGTATTTTTACCTGATAATGAGTCCACATATTTTTAAATATAGCTACTTCAGGCCCGTGACGCCATGAAGCAATAGGTAGTAAGAAATGTGGAATAAGGATGCTCAAAAATATGACATTATAAACTACTTCGTCGAATCTCTTGTTCGAATTTTGTTGAAAATTGGCTAAACGTTCCCTGCCAACTAAATTGAAATTAGACACAGGATAGAACCCGATAGGCCTATATATCATTGAAATTTACAGAGCCTATCTCATTGTGCGGCATTTAATTCAAGCTATTACATTAAATTATAAAGCGCTATTGTATAGTTTATTGAATTTCGAATAATTTATACAATTTCTTAATAAAATAATATTACTATACTAAACGTTAAAAACGTTACTTGCTGGGAACACAGACTTATTATACTTACTTATAGGTGATTTTATAAAAAGTTTCATATCATAATACTAAAAATATACTCAATTAATACTTAAGACTTAAGATTTAAAAGAATAAATTGCTATTTAAAATATAACAATCTTTTTTATTAAAAAAAATCAAATTATATATACCTTTTATAACAATAATACTTTCCAGACTCCAGATTAAGTACGCCCATAGTGTTGCTTTGGATATCCAGTTGTAAGTTGTTCGTTTAGACGTTTGTGCGCCTGAAATATGCGATCTGCTTTTACTTTGTTCCTTATAGTATTCTAAAATTGAAATAATTTACTTCACTCAATTTCGGCAAGGAACCAACGCCGTTTGTAACTAAATGCTGTCTCAACTATCGTGACCTATTAAAAAGCAAATGTAGTCTAGGTCATCCACCAAGAGGTGACAAATTATTGGAAACTGACATAAGAATAAATTGTACTGTATTAATCAATAAATAACAAAACAAATATAATATTATTAACGGTAAAATAAATCAAAAGAAAAAAAACAAATAGCAATTAAATCACGACGGTCGACTTATCTCCAACTTGTAAAATCAAACCCGTAGAAGTGGATAAGTGCCGAACAACGCGAATGAGAATATTGTTCCATATCATGAAATAAATATAAGCAAATATTTTGAGAATTGAAGAATTGATTGCTTATTAAAACGAAAGAATAAAAATAAATAATAACAGCTTCATTTGATAACTCATTAAGCTGTCAGTCAGTCATCAGTTAGTAAATGATAAACAAACATCTGATGTCTAAAACAATCCTGTCACCTCTGTTGTAATATAAATAGCTGTACTCGATATAATATAAATGGAATCCATCTTCGGCTTTAAACTTTGACATGTACATACTTTGAAACTTGTAAGTTTTAATTAAAGTGCATTCAAGCACATTAGTGATCATATTAAATTCACAAAGGCATCTAATATGTACTGTAACCTAATTTACTAGTTCCATGTTAAACTATTTTGTATAAAAGTGCAAAATGGCATAATATTTTAAATGAGCCAGTCTCTTAAGGAGACAATTTTATTATAATCAAAAGAGTTTTTAAATGAATTTTGTGTTTGTTTCCTTGAAGCTTGCGTTATAAAAAAACAAAATACGGAAAACGGAATAATTTATCACTATATTTTAAATTTAACTTTCAACAAATATTTAAATCTATTATTAAATAAAAAAATAAATTAAGAAGCCATCACGGCGCAATGGGACAGCGCATGACTGCAAGCGTGATTGTTTATGGATTCGATCGATTTCACTAGGGGAAATTATTACATTTAATTTATTTTCATTTCTCTACTCTAGTAAGACAAAACCAGTCGTTGAGTTCCATCCATTCAACACGCAATGTCTTGAGTTCGAGCGCAAAGTGTGCCTTGACACAAGGTTTTCTTTGCCTACCTTGAGTTGCGGAAAAAACGTGAAAGTGAAAAAAAAATAGGTACTAACGCTTCGGTACTCTCATGATTGGCATAACTCCCATAATCTGAAAGAGTACGAGCAAACTTTTTGTAGTGATGTAAAAGCTGTCATGTTTGTCCAATAGGTCACCATCTTTGTCCGTGATTTCCGGTCCATAAACATCCTTTACATCGTAAACTAAAAAAATACTAATATTATACCTACCTATATTACTAGGATATTAAGAGTAAATTATTTGGGCTCTTTCATTACATTAAATCCAGAACGCAATTATATATTCCCTAGAGCTACGCCTTCTTCTCGTTTTAAGTAAAGAAATATAAAAATTCTGAATATTTATATTTTAAATATAAACTCCACTTCTCTACTGTCTGGTAAAGTTTCAAGCAATATTAGATTATATAGAATAGACTAATTTATAAAGTAATAAGACTGGCTGGCGATAAAATAAAGCGTACGCGCGATGCATAACTTATGCGTTGCCTTAGTAACATTTATGGCAGTGTGTGTCATATTTAATAACTACTGCCTTGAACATTTCTCATAACAAACTTTACTGATGCTAATTTTGAAGATCCTCCGTCTACATACATACAACTTTCGTATAAACAAACACACAACACAAAGACTTTTCTTAACATAGAATAAAATTCGGATAGTTTAGGTATTGTTTCGACGAGCCAGTGTTTTGGCGTCTAAAAAAATTATGAATAAATTACTAGAGTTAATTTGTTAATAAATTTGTTTATTAAGGACTAGAGTAAACAAAATTACTTGCGGGCTAGGGTTTTAACAGTACATTAGTGGCGCCTAGCGCTTTACAATGATTGTAAGGATCCCTCCCAAGGACATTTGTATAATTTAAATCGTCAGCTTATACGTACACGTGTCGTCAGTGGGAGAGAATATGTTCCGCTGTGAAACTTCGACAGGCGTTCTTATATAGATAAGTAATTTTTATTGAATATTTTTATTACTGACTTGCGATCCGCTCGTGGCTTCGCTTTCGTAAACTACACTATTTTACACAACTAAACTATTTTTTTCTCCCTTAAATGCCAAACGTTGCTAAATTTATAATTTAAATGTTTCTACTTTTTTATTTATGAACCGATTGAAATAAAATAAACATTAAATGTTTTGATGATGAAATTTTAAGCCGTTGCTCTGAGATTAACGTGCACAAGAGCAAACTAAAAAGAAAATAAAAAATATTTTTTGTCAATCACTTGTTACAAAAAAAAAATATTTAAATTTTATAGACGACGTTGATTAACTGTTGCTTGCATTCATTCTAGTTGAACAAAATACCTGGCAAGTACAAACGCACTGACACGTCTTGAGTTGGTTTAGAAAGTTAGAGAGTATTTGTTAATATTATTGCTGTTTCTTTACATAATTGTGCCTATTCGTGCTGGTACACGGAGACAGGATTCATTTTATTTCTCACTTTCGGAATAATACGTTGTAAAAATGTATAAAGAAAAGTTCATGTATAAAAGCTTGGAGACGGATCCTTTAATTGAGGTTAAAAGCTTTAACAATGAAACCAAAACAGCTGGGCCACGTTAGTTTAAAAGCTTTCTTAAGAATTCGGAAATAGTTTGGAGACAAGCTAAGGGTTTATCAATTAAAAGAGCAAAGGCAATATGATTATAAGTAGTTCTAAGTAGAAATTGTATTAAACAATAAAGATTGATTAGTTAAATTGGTATGATTGTTTTCATTTAAAAAAATCATTGTAATTCGTCTATCCTCGCGCCAGGCAAGCATCCTCCGAAGTGCTCTTACTTACTTACTCTTCTTTTAGAGGTCAAATAAAATAGAATTTACTCAAAACATTATTAGTTATGTACACAAAAATAGGCTATTATTATAGATCAAAGACCTGCATGGTTATTTTCATGTGCATGTTGAATTATTCTTACAAATTGCTTATTTTTAAAAATTATATATTCAAAAAATGGGGGAACTATCCGGCTATTGACTTATTAATAAATTGTTTATGTCACCTTGTCCTTCCTTTCCGTTAATTTTCTCGAATGTATTTTGCTGTTTCATTGTAGCTTGTTTATTTATATTGTAACTTCTAGTTTTATATGTAAATGTATCCATTTTATAATATCTATAATTTTGTATGCTTATTTTGACTGGTATTCTCTTGGAGAGACTGAACGTTATAATGAAAGCTCCCGTAGCAAAAAAACCATATAATCAATCATATCCTACCCCTCTCAGCTTACTTGAATATGCGCGATGTCAATGGAAATACATGGAGTCATATTTAATTACAGGTCATTTTACCTGTGCTTTTTATAATATAAGCACTTAAGGTTTCTTTAATTTTACGGTTATTTAATATAAGAAAATGAATAATCACCAAACTAAAAAGAACTAGTTTGTATTTTAATAAATACTTCACAATCTTTAAAATAAATTACATACATCTTTATATTATAACAGTTAAGTATTTTAAATAATTAAAATTTTAATGAATATTCCAATACCTATATATTATAAGAGAAAAAGTATTTTTTGTAAATGTATATTAACAACAAACATTAAACCTGTTATATAAAAACATAATGGTTATAAAATTAAATATTTATTGATCATACAAGGAAAATGTAAGTAGGCTCACAGACGTCTCTAATCTCTTTATCACGGATGCCTTTGCGTCGTTTCACAGTCATTAATTCATATTTCATACTAATGGCAAGTCTCAAAAACACTTAACATCCCTGAACGAGACGTAACTCTGAGCTAGTGTAGAGATAGGCTTATATGGATTTGTATAAAAGCAATATAGACTTTTTAGAAAACATTCCCTATATTGCCTTTTGAGCCAGGTGCAGCCAATATGCCAGATTTTGGCTGCATATTTTGTCATGATTAAATTGAAAGCTTGTTTGGTTTGTAAATTGTATTCCAGCATTGTTCCTAAAACCAAATATCAAATATAATCAGCAAATAAGTAGTGTTTTAGGTACCCTAGATGAAGTAATAAAATCAAGATGACCGTCATACATTGCCCATCACAATACGGTGTTAGTACAAATCATTGGGTTGTTCTCATATAGCGTAATCTGCTTAGTATGTAAATAAGTAATACCTTTATTGCAAGCACAAATGTCAAAACATGGCTTATAACAGTTTTTTTTTTTTCAAATACATATGATTAAGTTAAAAATTCTACCCATTCGTATTAGTTTACCATGTCGGTTATAATATAATATTTTTAATAAATGATTTGTTGAGGATATTGTGGCGTAGTGTGACAGCGTCTGACTGTACTCGTATATGCAATGAATGATTACATTTAAATTATGGCCGAAATGGAGTACGGAGTGTCTTCACACTAGGTACTCTCTGATAACCTTGCTACGCAAAAACAAGCGTCAAGCTGAAAAAAGAAAATTTTGTTCGAATTTTAAATTAAAAAAATTACAATATTTACTTGAATTGTCTCAAAGTGTTAAGAATAAAAAATATCATTTATATAGATAAAAAATTGTTGGTAAAACTTTTTACTCTACTCCAATTTTAATATCCCTGTCCAAGTTATGTGTTAACGCCCGCAGCTATTAATTCATATTTCATACTAATGGCGACTTCAAAAACACTTGACTGCGCTAAGTGAGATGTTTGGTGACCCGCTGCACTTAAATATAGAAAGGTTAAGGATTAAATATACCGAATAATGTATAGACGTTTGACCTTTTGATATTTGTTAGGATTCCGTAGTCCAAATGAAAATTCGACTACGGAATTGTTTCATTAATTTATGTATATGTCTGTGTCTTTCATTCTACTTAAGCCATAGCCGTAGTATTAACTAGTAAATATATTATATTTAGTCGTCCTAGGTATTCAAACGTCACTTTGAATGCAATATTATTTGTCGTATAGTATATAGTATAGTGTCACTTGTAATGTTCTGAATTATGTCAAGTTACACCATGAATACTACTATAGATAAACTATAATAGATGGCGCTAAACTAAATATAATTTAGTACTAAAAGCTTTGCGCCGACATATATTCTCTTGGCCTTAATTTATTAAGTACCTATTAAATAACAATATTTTGGTATAATTATTGATGTTTTTGATAGAAATATTACATTTTTCCGGTCACAAATATGTTTCACGGTTGGCTGGCGGTTTTATTTATTGAAGTAGCAGCCTTTATAGAGAAACCCGGCTTATCCGATTTGATTCAAACTCGCTTGGAAAAATTGAAAAATACATCATGCAGGTATTGGAATTTATGAGAAATATATTAATAGGAAATGAAAATATTAGTAGAAATATTTCACCTCATTTGAATTTATAATTTGAATTTGTTATTTTTAAACTCTAGGTATAAGCATAACGGTTAAGTCCTAGTTGTCAACGTAATCAAAACGGTGAAGTTATGATTGAGATTATAGGAATCCATCGGAGGTCTATAAACAGTTAATAATCGCCAATTAATAAAAGACACTCTAGAAAATTATAATATGACATTGTCACAATTCTTCCAAAAGACAAAAGTGCCCCACAGAGCTTGAGTTAAGATTTCAATTACATACCAAATGTATGATAAGAGCACCATTCAATAGAGCAGAATTAAGATGTATTTAATTATGCTCGTGCCTATTCCTAGGAATATTCAAGACTTAGAGATTAATCGACAATACAAGAATGATAAGTATAGAGTGCTATATCAATAAAGAAGCAATAGGCACAACCAAACATTTGTTGATCGAGTGTAAAGTTGAAAATCATACGCGAAGTAGTTAGTCTTTTAGTAGCAAGTACACGGAGAAATATAACAAACAACAAACGATGAGTTTGTGAAAGATGGCTCGTCTAATAAATCCACATAAAAGCCTTACTCAATTTTAAAATCAGCTGACTCGCCTCTTTTCACGTATGGGAAACAATATAATCCCTTGAGGAAGCTCATATCTCGTCATCCAGACCGGATATTTTAAAAATTAGTTAATCTAGAAGTAAGATTATTGATCTAGAAGCATAAAATATGTAGTACGCATAGGATTTACAGCTCCATAGGAAACAAACATTCCAAAAGACTATTATTTCAAAAATTTGGTTAGGCAGCAACAGCTAGCTAGAGAATGAATGCGTATTTTAAAGGAGCTGCTTAAACCTACACAACGGTCATAAGTCCCAGGCACTGTCTCGGGCCTCTTTCTCCTCCTCACACACGACGGGGTCAGCACACGCACGGTAAACCAATGGAATGCTAAAAAGTTTCGGCTCAGTAAATTCAAAGTTTTATGTTAGGTCCCTAGCTCCCATACTGGCTACGAGATGATACGATTCTCGAGTAGCAACATGTCTCCTGCAAGGATTGCAAAAAATATTATATTGCAGTGCGTTAGAGACCTAATCCATCTCCTACTTTTCTTTTACCCCGTTTAATCCAATTTATGTGTTTATATTTAACTTACTCATACACAAAGAACTTTTGAAGTTAAGGCATGCCGTAAAGAGTGGGAAAACATAATTTTAGTCACCGCACAGTACGAAAGTCCTGTAAGAGATCAAATAAGTCTCCTAACGCATTGGAGGTGTTTATAAAAGTAGCTGATAAAATAGTAAAAAAAAGTTTAATGTACATTGAATATATTTACGTAAAAAAAAAGGAGATTAAAAAGCAGTAATCTATTACTGCTTTATTATTATATTTCTAATATGAATTTATTATGTCATATTCTAACATAAATCAATATTTTTTTAAATTTTTGTTTGTCTGTTTGTTTCTTTGCAGTTACTTGACAGATTTGAATAAAACTTGCTTTGTTCTATAGTTCTGGCCAAAACAGGGGTATAATAGATTTCTAAGAGGTGAACACCTGATGTACCATACCATAATAAGCAACCAAACTAAAATAAAGCAATGGAACCCTAATGAAAGTTGTTTAGCGCGATGAATATTATCCGTTGACATATAAAAATTCTGTAACATCTTAAGAAACTATACAAAATAAGGAATATCGCCTTATCAAAAATTGTTCCCCTTGATAGGCATTTTCCATTGAGATATGACAATTAAATATCTGTAAAATCGGATCTAATCTACAAAATAAGTAAAGCAGAAATTCTTAAGAATCTCTCAACGTAGATGCTAACAACTAAAATAAGTTGTAATAAATGTAGAAGAGTTTCGACGTAGCCGGGTATTGCATAGGTAAGACCGGTTGGGCGGTATCCGAGAGGTATGGGTTTGAATCCTGCTACGTTAAATTTTTTTTTATAGGTTTTCTAAAAAAAGTATCTTACTATTTATATAGGCAATTATTTAAATTAAAAACTAATTCAAAACCTAAGATATGTCATAAGCTATTATAAAATTCAATACCAATCAAGCTAATAGAATATTAAAATAGATATATTTACAATTCTAACAATCTAACTGTGGCAATTGCATGAAACGTCATATTATGCAAACTTATTACGATTCCCTCGACTCGAACAATTTTGCTACGGATTCTGCCAGACAGAGGCTAGGCGTTCCCAACTAGGTTACTTGTCGAGAGACTTGACGTTTGTTAGGTATATTACACACCATACAATGTGCTAAATAGTATGTGTGCAAACATAATAATGTACATTTCTTAAAACATTTCATACTATAAATGTAATTCTGAACTTCGGATTTTATAGTTCCTCTTGTTATTTTTTTATTTTTTTGCCGGTCTTACATATGTTGGTAGTTTGTTTTTTTTAAATAATGGAGAACCGAACTATTACTACTTGATTAGCTTTTAAATAGTGTAACACATGAAAATATTAAAATGTTATAGATTACACGACTTGTTCTATTTCCGTCGTAAGAATTACTAGGCTAGAGTTAATTTAACTGGAAAATAATCTCTACTGTAATAGAAACTATGTATACAATATACAAAGGACTTACACAATTGTTTCTTAGTTTTTAGCCTAATTAGTTAACAAAAATAAACATGTCCGTTATATTTAGAAAAAGTATAAAAATTAAAACGTAGCGGGATTTGATCCCGCGCAATTTCTTTTATTTCTTTTCGCACTTTCTCAATTTTCTAAGTGTGCGAATAACACTTTAAAAAAATGTTTAAAAAAATGTCCGTTATGTTTCCAAGAAACCATTTCAAAAGTCTACTTATACATATACCCATACTCATTATGAACCTACGCCTTTTGAGATCTGTCCAAGTGCTCTAGATATATAACCTATTGCCAAGTGTGATTAAACAGACCTAAGAACGAATTACAATTTTACTTACAAATTTAATTCCATAAAAACTATTTTGGACACGTATGTTTACAATATTTATTCAATAATACTATAAGCATAAAAAATACCTTTGAATTATTCATAAACCGCTCATGAAGCTCAAATATGAAGACAGCGTAAACGAACCGCGAATGCGCTGCGGGAAATGTTAATATTTCTAATAATCGGGAAAATGCCAGTCACTCAGTAACGCAATATATTTATATATTACTGGCCAGTAATAATAATTTACAAGTTACTGCCGCTACAATATCTTTTCCTAGAACAATCGTTTAAAAAGTGAGAATTTATTAAATATTTTAACACTTTTAAGTGTTATTCTCACACTTAGATTTGGCGACGATATCTGGCTCCTCATTACCACTAATCCCTGTGTGAGCGTTGACCCAAATGAATGTAATGTGAGTATTTCATGATTTTATATATATAAGTGATGGATTTTGACTACAAATAAATTAGTGGGGTTGGGGTTACCTATTTCTTCCAAGGCTACCATACTGTCAGATAAATAGCTGGGTTAGGTTAGGTTTTTTTTTGAGTGTTTTGAGTCCCTTCCTTATAATTTATTATGACTACTGCCCGTCCACACTTCCTTCCGCGGTCCTCGCTATTTGATACGGGTGGCCAGAGTCGGTCATGTGAACATGCGGATTTAAATTAATTTATGACTTGCAGTGTTTGAGACTTTTAAAACATTGAGACTTGGTTTTATTTTGTTACAATTTAACTTTTTCTAACTTTGTATTTTATTGAGACAAGAGATATAAAATGACGAAAATTTTATGTAACAATGTTCACTAAATACACATAACATTTTTTAAACCACATTTCTTTCAAACTATTTTTGAGTAATACATATTTATATTTAGAAAATAAATGTTATTAATAACGAGAAAACTTGAGACACAATTAAAGAATACAATAATATTTACAAAGTATACAGATAAAAACAACTATTTTGACTAATTCGAGAGGAGTAGCTGAGGATAATTTAGTTTCTATTTTACGTTCCGAAATCTATTTTATTTGAAACTTGATTTTGCATAAACTGTATTGTGATATGACACAAATAATGACACAAGAGAGATGACAAAAGAGAGAACACAAATTGTGAACACAGGTTCACAATTTGTGTTACTACCGGTTTTTGTGTTATATTTGTTACAGTTGTAACACTTGGAGTTGACGTTGAGGACAGTCTAACACTTGATGGTTGGTGTCGGCGCAATGTGAACAGGATTTGACAGACGGACAATTTTTGCTCGTATGAAATGCAAACATCTGAAGCACTGGATAATCGGGGAGAACGAAAAAGAAAAGATAAAATAGAAAAGCAATCAAACAAACAATATAGTTGTGGTCGGAGTCTCCCAATCTTTTCCCCAAATCGAACTCTGGCCGAGTTCGAGGAGTTCCTGATCCATTTAGGGGAAATGTTAGACCGCCATCGTCCGACGGAGGTGTTGGTCGCAGGGGATCTGAATGCCAAGTCGGATAAGTGGGGCTCGGCAACAACGAGTGCGCGTGGTGTGTCACTTTCTGAGTGGGTGGTTGCTTCCGGTTTGTCTGTCCTCTATCGGGAGACGACCAATACGTGTGTGCGAAGGCTGGAAGTGTACATCGAGGACGTCACGTTCGCGACCCCGTCCGTACGGGGTTGGCGAGTACTGGATGATATAGAGACTCTCTCGGACCATCTCCACATCAGATGCGAGATCTCTACACATCCGGCGGTGCCGTAAGCTCCTGCACCTCGACAAACAATTGTTGGAGGAGGCGACGTTAGTGCAATCTGCAATAGTGGCTGCCCCAAAGCGTGGCATCCGTGGAAGACGCCACAAACTGGACCCAGGGGGCTATGACGCGTCTCTGCGACGCGTCTATACCCCGTTCCAGGTGTCGCCCTCAACGATTACAAGTGTATCGGCGGTCGGTACACCGGCAGGCGGAGGAGGAGGACCGACTGTACCAAGCCTACGTCGTGGCGAAGACAACGCTGCAGGAGGAAATCGGTCCTGTGAAGGCGAATCATACGACCAGATGATAGTGGGAATCGACCGGGACCCCGTACCGCATGGTGCGGGGTAAGCCGTCCGTTCTTGGGCTCCCAAATTTCAATTCAATTCACCAAATTTAATTCCTTTCCATGTTCCGATTCTTTAATATAATTTTCTTCTACGAACATTCATGTTGTGTAAATATTTGTTTACTCAATATACGCAATGTCGTAAAGTCTTGCCAATTTCAGTTAAAACTGTCGTTACTTTTAAAATGTTCCGTTGTTTTGTTACATAAATTCTAAATTAGAACCTGTATTGTTCCAAATATTCAGTGTTGAAGAGATATTTAGAAGGTAACTTTTATACAAGCATGACATTTTATTAACTTGTAATTTATATAAATGCATATTTAATGTTATTATATATTTACTTTATTTGTTTTTCAGATTATCACATATTTCCCGCATAGCAGGATATGGAGAGAATTCAGCTTCACTTTCCGCACAATTTTAATTTTCCGTGTAGGAATCGAACTGATAACCAATCGTTTTTGCAGTCAAACGTCAAACTTGGCAAACCTGGTTATGATGGACTATACGATACTTACGTGTACATATTTAAAATGCATTATAAAGTAACTTGTAGCAAATTGTAGAATCCGGATACCTCATTACATTAAATCTATTTGCCTGATAGGTACCCCTGTTTGCTAGAGCGTACCTAATCCGGATCTGAATGGATAATCCAGACCAGACACGAGATACTAACAAGGACTAGCTTAATCGCTAGTATATAATTGGTAATTACAAAGCTGAAGCATAGTATAATATCTTCTAATTTGAATAATATTTACGTATAATTTTGCATTATTTATAAAGGAGCTATATAATGGTGATAAAACAAAATAAGTACAATCGGGAATAAAGGAATATCCAGATCCTAGACTAGTTGTCTATGTCTATCCGTTAAAATATAGGGTTGCTTTTTAATTTTTTCCTAAATATATTCATAAAAAAATATATATAGGGATTATATATATATATCTTGACCATGATCTTAATAAACGTACGGCATGGTTAAAAAATCATAATGTCAATGTCAATGTATACTTTTATATAGATAAAACTAAAACTAAATTGTATGCCTACATATAGACTTAGGCCCCTTTAACGCATAAATTACTCGTTGCCGCCGTAGCAACCAGTACATGTCATTTAATATGAAAAGTGTTTGCTAAGTACATATAACTATCAGTGCGAGTAATATAGATTTTATTAATAAATTTAATGTATAACTTATGCATCACAATAAAAGATTTAGGCTTATGGCACGGGTTATGGGTTTTATTATTTATATATTTTTAATTATTCAGATAATATTTGTCTATAACTTGTTTGTTTCAATCAAATGTTAACAAATGCTGAGCAGAATTTCTAACTTCTATGCTTAAAGTCACTGCAGAATTCCTCGTGTCAAGAGAATGCCAATAACTTGCGGAAGATGTTTGATGAAATTACCTAAGTTTCAAGGAAGTGCCTTGGGCTTTGAATATTCCTTCTACACTTTTTCATACCATAACAAGATTATGGCTCTATTTTTTTTTGAAATATGTTATTATACAAATAACTAATACTTTTTCTGAATTAAATTAGTAAATAGTAAATTCTATAAAATTATTTACATACATGAAATTATTGCCATACTTTAATAATAAGTGAGCTTTCCAAGATATCGTTTGTCACTTACCTATATTAATTATTAGTTGCATGGAAAAATAATACAATATAATATTCATTAATGAATACACAGTGTGAATATTCAAAATAACGTTCGCTCATTTATTTAAATGTTGTAGCCTCACAACAACTACGCTAATTGTTTGTGGTTTTAATTAATAATTCCAAAGCACTACCTTTATTACCTAGTCGTAAAAACAAATAGCTTATCAAATGTTATGAGACTATGCGTTTTCTGTAGACGAGTAGTTTATTTCTGTAGGTGTCTATTAACTTCTGTTTGAAGCTTCATCCTTTATCCCGAATAGCAGGATAGTCACACAGTTGAAATTGCTCGAAATGGAATCGAACCCACAACCAACCGTGCTTACAGTCGTACGATGATTTCCTACTACAAAAGAATATTGGTTAACATTTCAAGATAACCACTGTATCTGTGGCTGAGCTTCAACTGTAAAAGTCTTTTGAGACATTTGAGACGTGGTTAGAATAGGACATAGCTGTCGACAGCTGATGCAGACTGTAAGCGACGTTTATAGAAAGCAACTACAATGTACAATTTAAAAAAGGTTTATTTGCTGTATAAGTGTTAACTTAAGATCTTTTAAACTTTCAATGGAGAAATTTATATTAATAATACTGATACTTTGCTACAGGAGGCTAGTAAAGGATTTTATACCCACAAGTACTCTTGTCGACAATTTTTCCTTTTGAATACTACAATATCGAATTGTAATTGTTTTGTTTAACGCGATTGGTTAGGGATCATACTTAAATTATTTTCCTATCGCAGGTCTTCTAGGACAAGCCGCGGCGTTGAGTTAAGCCACTCAACACAATGTTTCAAATGTAAGCTGAGTACCGACTGAAGCGAGTGTGTTAATTCTATAGTAAAAATGTCTTTTTTATCTTTACGCCATTTAGTGAAAACAAAAGTCTTTTTTATGAATGACTTTATATATTATACCGATTTTTACAAATTATACCGATTACCACATATAAGTAGGTCTTTTTTTATGCTTATACACTTTTTTGGTGATATATTTCAATTTTCAATAATTCGTTTAGAGTTGAACCAGCTTAATCCATATCCATAATTTATACTAATATAATAACTGCGAAAGTAACTCTGTTTATTCATCTGTCTGTAACGTCATCAGGGCAAACTGCCAACTCAACCAATTACAATTAAATTTTATATAGAGATACTTGACGGTTTTGGGAAGAACAATGGCTACTTAAGGCTATTCCAAAAACTTAATTTTTTCTCGAAAAACCCGCTGTAAATACGAAACAGCTATAGTTCACGCGGGCGAAGATGCGAGCGTGTCGCTAGTAAAAAATAAAAAATATAAAAAAAAAATGCTTTAAACAGTAAGTTTGCATAAAAATATACCTTAAACTACAATAATAAATTACATCTAGGCATATCAAATACCTCATACTACTACACATCTAGGGTACACAATAAAAGCTGTCGTAACTCTCGTCGCAGAGAAACGATTGTTATAGATAAGCTTTCAATATAATCGAAGCTAAAGAGGTTTTACTCCTTAACGGAATGTTTGTCGCTTTTAAGGGTGTTTCAAATCCTTGAGATTCGTATTAAGGTAACATATGTTCCATGTGTATTTAGATTTAGGTATAAGATAATATTACATGAGGCCATTGTGGCGCAGTGGAACGGCATCTGACTGTAATGTGATTTATCGTGATTTCGATTCCCACTCGGAGGAATATTTATGTTTAAATATTTTAATTTTCTCGCTCTAATAATTAAAGCAAAACGATGAGTTTCACCCTTCAACACGCAATTCTCAATCCTCTCTGATAACCGATAAAGCTATAATCTAAATAAAATATTACAATTTCTAAACACATTACTGCGTATTTGAGAATGTTATTTATTAAATATTTTAACACATTTAAGTGTTATTCTCACACTTGGCGACGATATCTGGCTCCTCATTACCACTAATCCCTGTGTGAGCCTTGACCCAAATGAATGTAATGTGAGTATTTCATGATTTTATATATATAAGTGATGGATTTTGACTACAAATGAATTAGTGGAGTTGGGGTTACCTATTTCTTCCAAGGTTGCCATACTGTCAGATAAAAGGCTGGGTTTTTTTTGGGAGTTTGAGTCCCTTACTTATAACTTATTATGACTATTGCCCGTCCACACTTCCTTCCGTCGGTCATGTGAACATGCGAACTTAAATTATTTTGTGACTTGCAGTGTAATTTCTAAACACATTATAGTCCGTATTTGATACTTATGATACTAAAGTTTTATTTTAAATTATTATATTATAGATTGATAATAATACATAAATTTATTTAAATTGACATCTTAATTTCTTTTTATTTATTTATGTCACGTTTTACTTTTATCATGTTTGTCAGTTATTCATAACAATATTATGGCAAATACAAACATTAGTTGTGTATAAATTTCTAGCACAGTCCCAACATACAAAACATTTTTTTCTATAAAATAACAATCATTAATAATTGTATTAAATTACACGTGTGAAAATATGTATATAAAAACACTACAAAGGCCATCGTGGTACAGTAAACGCGATTGGTTGTGGATTCGATTACCAAAGTAGGAAATGGATGTTTATATTTAAATTTTTCGGCACTGATAAATCGCGGCGGTTAGTTCCGCCGAGCAACCATCAGCATCCATGACATAAATTCAGACGAAAAGCGAATAATGGAGTCTCATATCACTGGCAATGTTCTCTCTGGCCATTTTGTTATACGGGGAAAAGCTTGAAGCTATAAAACCCGCATATTCTATCTTAAATCGTCTTTCAATCGAAGTAGAGGCATAGACGTAATATAAATTGAAACACAAGCAACAGTACATTTTAAATGGTTTAATTAAATATTTCGAAGAGAAAATATAGCAAGGCTACCTTATATTTGCAAAGGTTAATTAATATTTGACTGAGTCGCTGTCAGCATAATAACGGACGTCTATAGGCTTTATGAAATTATGCAAATGTAGGTATTATCACGTTTTGGGTTTTATTTGTAAATGTCGTTACTTAAGTTAATATATAAAATAAATGTTATCATATAGATTGAAAGTCAATTACAGTAATTCCCATAACAATATAAACTAGTAGACCCGTCGACGAATACAATAGGCGTTGCCTTAGCAACGTGTATGTCACTTTATACAAAAGTGTTTGTCAAATACATGCTAGTGCTATATTTATTTTATTAATTTAATGATATTAGATATTTAATGTAATTCAAATGAATTGAAAACAAACAATGAAAACACTTATAAAGTAGAATTATAATAATTTCATTTTCAACATAAATTAGGAAAATCTGCTTTCCCTTGGGAAAAAAACTGTGAGAATTTTGCTTTAACTATCAAATTACATTTACATTTTTAAATTGGCCAGCGTCACCCCGAGGCTGAAATATATCTCAAATAAATATAATATAAGACCGTTACATAAAATTTATGAAGCCACGAGTCCTTTTAAAACAAATTTTCGTGTATATTAATAGCTATTGGTCTATATTTTTTCTTGTGAATTAACATTTTCAAATAAATTACTTTCATAATCTTTAAAGAAGATAAAAAGTTAAATACAGTTTTCACCGCTTCTTATTGGTCAGTGGCGTTATCAGTCGTCAGTCACTTTTCCAAATTTAAAATTTCTACTGTTAAGGCTTTGCTTGATAAATTATTCAATCGACCATTAAGTAATTTTCTTATAAGCATTTAATTACATTTTATATTTGTCCTCCTTTATAAATAGCTATTTTGCAGTACAATACAAGTAGGTAAGAACGCGGTCAGGCTTGAATTTAATATCGCAGAATAACACGAGCTGCAGTTAGTATGCTGCTATAATGCATTTTCTCATATTCTTAAGTAGGTGCTTATGCTTCATAAAAGATTTATTTTTGAACAAACAACAAAATTGGGGGTAAGCTTTAAAACGTATTAAAATCTAAACCCACCTACCTTCCTCTGACTTTTCAAAGGAATTTTTAATGCAGTATACACATACTTGTAAACACAAATAAAGTATATATTGAAAAAGTAAATATCAATAGTCCTATTCAATCAATTTTTTATATATATTTCTTTTTCTTCATTCATATCTCAGCATTTTAAGGGATAACAAAGAAAACGTACTGATATTAAACCCTCCTTAGTCCACTTTTCATTCAAAAAAAGAACGCTCTAGATATTACGAGCTTTTTGTAATAAGACCGCGTTTTTAACATATTATCTATACTCCTAAGAACAGTCGAATCAAACCCACAACAAGTTACTACTAATTTAAAACTATTGACATTGTTGATGCCAGAACTTTTTGACAATATTACTGACAAAATTTTCGAAACATGACACTTTTGCTTTAATTTTTCTAAAATATGTGTAATATATATATATATATATATATATATATATATACACCTAAATTCCACTAGGTACGTACCTACTTTAGTAAATACCTAATTTGTATTTAAATAAGTTAAAACTTGTTTTTAGATACTGTAGCGTGTCGAATAGCTTATTTTACTCACTGCTTCTCTTATTCCTTTATGAAACGAGCATCACTCACAGCAATAAACTGATCGTAAACAAAACGAAATTTTACATTTTCTCTTATTGATCGTGCGCGTGTACACACAGCGGTGTGTACAGTTATAAAAATAAATATAAAGTCCTTAGCATTCCATGAATTCGGTGGGTGTCGGGTCCATTGTGTTGCTAGAAGAGGAGCTCGCAGCAGTGCCTAGGACTTTGAATAGAATATAACTCGTATTCATTTCATGCAACTTCTGCATTTAAAGGGATTAATTAGCATTAATGAAACTTGTGGTGTGAAATAAACGAATTTGATAAATATTCGTACTGTATAGACAATATTTTACAATTAACTGTTTATTCACATAATACTAGATGAATACGATAATGATAGTATTTTAGAATACTGAATTAAGTTTAAAAATAAAGTGTTTGATATTTAATTTTCAATAAACTTTGCCTTAACAGTGGACACGTGTTCGGCAAATAAACTCAAAACATGCAGGTGAATTGTTCTTTTCTTTACTGCTAAAAACTATATGTTTAGGTATATAGGTATAAACTAGATTTTATTTTTTAACGGTGCTTCGTTTTTTTTAAAAGCGATAGCATATCACAAGTTTAATTAATATTTTGTTTTCCAAATACCATGAAATTGCCAAAGTAAATTTTGAAGCTAGCCTAAACTATACAATTAAACTATCATCTTTCAATTTTCTTATAAGTATTTGAAAAACTAACTTTTTAGTAAAATATTAGTTCGTGGTCTTCATTATTCGTTCAAAATAAACACTATGTGCGTACAGTAACGTACCACGCCGCTAAAAAAACTCACTTTTTAGTAAAATATTAGTTCGTGGTCTTCATTATTCGTTCAAGATAAACACTTTGTGCGTACAGTAACGTACCACGCCGGTAACGCAATTACACGGCACAACTTGACTTAGACAGGATTATATAAAACTGATTAAATTCGATACGATACCGCTGATGGCCGCTTTCAGGAGGTTTATTTTTGAAATTTTACGCATTTTTACCACATAATAGGGCTGATATAGAGAACAAATGAACAAGAAAATCCGGTATCCACTTACGAGAACATGGAAGTAATAATATTCATTCCCCATAAGTTCAAATATTCCTTTGAGTGGGAATCGAACACACAACCACAGCGATCACATTCAGAGAATGTCCCACCGCACCACAGTGAGTTCTACTTACAGTGGGTACTATATAAATAGTTTTTTTTACATTAAGAACTTCTTGATTCTAATACTAGGCGGTTATGATGCATAAGCACATTTAAGATTTGGCAAGAAACCAAAACTGATGTTTTGAGCTTGTGATAATACGATAGAATCTTAAAGATATTTATCTATAAAATGGCCGGAAATTGGAAGAAGAGAAGAAGAGTGAATAGTAAATAGTACTTTGTACCTAATTGCAAAGGTTTTTTTACAATAATGAATTATATATAACAAAAATAACCTATTATTACTTTTTTTTTACAAAACTTTAGCTTTTGACAAAACTAGTAGTCTCGTTGACGCATAAAATACTCATGACATTAGCCATATGTATGTCAGTTTATACAAAAGTGTATATCGAACAATATATTTATATAGAATACAATATATTTCTAATGTATTATAGTTTCACGCTATTCCCTCCATAGCAAAACCTAGAGTCAAAACACTCCGTTGACCACTTTCCGCCTGAAATCGAAATCGAGAGCGGGTTGAGTAGCGGAAATCTACGCCGTGCTTTGTGTTAGGTACCAGAGCGGAGATATTAAAATATTTTAAATATCATTCCCCCTAGTCGGAATCGAGGACACAACCAATCGTAGTAATCGTAGCAAGGCATTCTCCTCAGTTCGGCCTCAATGGATTTATTGTAATGTATTATTAATAAAAATATTGCCTTTCTTCTAAATATGTAAATTAAATAAGCCAAATCTTAAACCTCGTAATATTAGTAAAAAGGAGTACAAAGTATTTGCTTAAATTATTAATATATAGATTACTATTCCTTATTATAGGAAAATTCGTGAAATATGAACAAAATTCTATTTTTTTTTGTTTCTTCCTTACACCGCTTCACACAATTAAACAGGCGGGCTTACGAAATTTAATTAAGCACTTTACATTTTTAATTGACGTTCTGTTTTCACGCGAGTGCTTTCTAATACCGTTTAATTTATTTTTAGAACAGGAATTTTATTATAAATCTCGAAATTACTGGTACTTAATTTGTGACTTGGGCTTAATATTATTTAATACTTTACTTAAACAGTTCACTACATTGTAAAACGAAGGTTCTCCAATTATGTATTTGCCTTAAATACGTTTCCTCTAGTTAAATTTTATAGTAAACTGTTATATGGTATACATATATAAAACAAGGAGCAGTACAGTTTCACAATTTTACAAGCAAAGTATGGAAATAAGTAGGAAAACGGAAAACCGATTGTATTAACACTTCTTCTCTGGTTCTCTCTATCCTGCTATGCGGGATAGAGCGTAAAATTTTAATATTTTAATTTATCTATAAAATCGATAATATACCGACGGCTCTAATGCCAAAACAAAAACAGCTGCACTACACACGGCGGTCCTAATAACATTTCAATCCACGTTAGATATAAGGTATTCTAATTAGATTGTTGCGAGGTAGACGGCAATTTACCCACTGGCCAGACTCATCTCGACGCCAAGATTCAATTATACCAGGTAACTCAAACTGTCTTTGCTTGGATACACCTTAACGTAACGTATGCACAGCCCCTGCCATATTAAATTCTAATGCTTAAATATAAGAACTAAATTTCAGTGTCGTTTTGTCATATAATTAGTTAAAATTTATATAAGCTTGAATCTAAAAAACTGAATACTTTCAAACGGTAAATGGTTAGAAAATTAGGAAGAATAGAAAACGTGTCCAATCTATCATAGCGCACAAACAAAGAAAGGAATTTTGAGGTCAATAAATGGTATTAAATAAAATTTATATAATTTATTCAATGTTTTATATTTTCAGACAAATATTTTTACTAAATCAGATGTTAAATATAATAACAAAAGCTATCGTAGTATTTGACTGTATACGCTTTATCGTTGTAGGTTTGATTCCCGCGGGAATGATTGCATTTTCATTATTTTCTTTTCTCCGCACCGGTGACAAGATATAAGGACACGTTGGGTACTACTCCACTCAACACTCAATGTCGTGAATTCGTTTAAAGCGATGTTTCTTTACACTGGGTTCTCTCTCACTGAGTTACCTTGCTAAGCGGGAAAAACGTTGACACAGAAAATATATAAAAAAGATTTCTAATTACATTTCAGTTTTGTTTGTTGTTGTTTTTATTGTCATATTGTGCCCTTTTTTGTTTTTGATTGTCTGGCAGAGATTGCTACCAGCAATAAGACCGGCTTTGCACAGTGTGTACTACTTGTAAAATCTTATGTACTGTTCCTTGTATTGTCTTTGTGTGCAATAAAGTATTTCTATCTATCTATCATTTATAACACAAATTGTTGTGGATTGTTGTATACAATACAGTATCTTTCGTTTGAATTTAACCGTATAACGTGTAAAGCCGAGCGAAATAAATATGTAATATTTTATTTTTTCATTAAGTTGTAAAGTAAGTGTAAGTGCTAGTATTATTTCAATACATAAAAAAGTGTTTCGATTTTATATTACCACAATTGCCCCTGAGCGTGTTACCGACATCAAATTACAAAAGAAATAAATTGCTATGTAAGTATCTTAAACAAATATGCGCGCAATAAAAAATATTATTAAGTGATCAGAGACATCTATTGATGCTTTTAAAAACTTCCGTACCCGTAAAAGTTGCTAAATATTAACAAAATCAACAGAAGATGGCGCTTACTAAAATTTTATATTATTATATATTTTAAAATTACGACTAGCCAATCTAAAAATAAAAAAAACTAAAATCATAAACCTATCAAGACAAAAATATAATAAATCCAATGCATATTAATAAGAATGTTTAAAAGTTTATTAATTGTTCTTCTACTCACCGATAGATGTCAGAGAGTGCTAGCTAAAGTACTGAACATTTCAAGCATTGTTTGCACACCGCATAGAACGTGTGTTTAGAATTGACTTCTGTTTGTTACAGAAAGCATAATAAGCTTTATTTTGTACAAATATTTTTTTCTTAAAAATGTTTAAGAAGTAACTTTACGACAACCAACAGTAGATAATGATTTTTTGAATAATTTCTTTTTGTCACTTATTTTATTATAAAAATACGTATTTGGAAAATAATTGTGTAATAAACAAATATTTAAAAAAATAAAAAAAATATTTCGTTATTATTTGTAGTATTTGTGCGTGTCTTTTTTTGTATATTATTTTTAATTTTACTTGTTAATGTATTAACAACTTAAGGACTGTATTGTTTTTATTAATAACTCTAGTAAAGCGGGCGTTAATAACCGCGACACAGCTTTATACTTCTACAGTTATTATTCTGCAAAGTGTTTTTGATATTATAGTCCTTTAATACAAGCAGAATAGTCAGAGAGAACCTAGTGTCAAGACACTATGTTCTCCACTTTCCGCCCGGATTCGTGACATTGCGAATTAAGTGGCGGTGCCCAACACCGAACTTAGTCTTTTTTACTAGAGAGGAGAAATAAAATAATTAAATTATAATCAATCCACCGTGTGGGAATCGAACCTACAACTAACGTTAGCGGTCATACGCTGTTCCATTGCATCACGATGGCCTCCTTCCTTTCCTTAAGACCTTTAATAAATATTTAAATAATAATAAAAAAGTGCAAGAAGCACGCGCATTTATAAGATAATCATTTCTACATGCGACAATCACTCATGAGTGATAAAAACTGTCAAATAAATGCGGTATCAAATCTATTAAAAAAAAATATTTCTTTAAATACAGCTATATATTATCAGTCAGAAATACATCCAAATTCCTTTCTCGTAATATATGCCTTAATATATATTGACCAGTCCTGTTAAAGTTTCTTTAATTATTTAATCTAGTGGACCCGTTGACGCGGAAACAACGCGTTACCTTAGCAACGTAGGTAAGTGACAAACACATTATACAGACAGTAAAAAGGGGTAGTAAATATATGTTTAAACAAAGTTTTTGTTTCAAATATTAATATGCATAGATACTAAATCTTTGTATGGTACTTATAGATTTTTACAAAAAATATTATAAAAAACAAAATGTACATGTTTGACACCGCCGTGGTTCAGTGAAGCAGTACGTTACTACATCCACGAAAATATTTAGGTTCAATCCCCAATCGAAAGAATTATATTTCAAATTAGGAGCATGATTTAAAATGACATATATTTTAATTTCTCTGATCCGGTAAATTAAAGTGTGGCGTTAACTTGATTCGACTCGTGATCTTAATATTTGCGAAAACTGGCAAAAGGCGCCACTTTCCACCCCGTTTTACGTGAGAGAAGCCTGAACCTAAAAAAACCCAATTCCGTCAAGCTAAGGACACGTCTAGCAACATACCACTCCTTGCGTGATAGAAACAATTATGACAAACTTATAATAAGTATAATTTATAAAATGACATTCCGACTGTCGATACTTGTAATTCGTGTCGTTTGTGGTCGAAATTACAAAACAATTTGCCGCAGGGACCGAGATGAAGACGCTAATGAAAGTTCCATAAGATCCACCACATACTCGTATGAATAGTTTGTAGTTATATTTTTTCGACTAATACATGAAAAAACTATTATAGTAAGGGAGCCAGGGATGACCTGAGTATGTTAAAGCATTATAGCCTTTGTCAAAATTCCAGCATTGCATATTCAGTGAACGAACTCAATGCCGTTCTTTGCCTTTTGAAAAAAAAATTATAATTTAAATATAATCAGGAGGCTAGCACGAGGATTGAACTCACAACCGCATTTATAGTAAAAAACTATTCTACTAAGGTACGATGGCCTGACACTATCGAAATTACTATAAAAATACGTTAAGAAGTCAAAATAAGTATAAGTAATCATTGAATAAAATGATGATAAAAGTGGTCTTTTTAAAAGAAAATCTAATTAACATTATATTTATTTTATATAGTGATATAGTGTTATTATTTCAAAATACCTGAATTATTGGCAAATTGTAAAGCTATATTATAAAATATTCTTATATACTACGGTGAAAGGTACATTATTTATCCACTTTTACATGGCTTACCGTAATTTGCTAGAATGCCGAGGGGTAATTTTGCATGTCATTACGTGCGCTCGCGCATTGGTGCAGGCGATGGGGCGTTACTGCAACGATGGCGGCGGGAGATGAAAGACATGCAACAACAAAATGGCCAAATGGGAGCTTCATAGTATGTAGTAGGTTATTTTAAAATAATAAGCCAAGTTTGTTTTATTTACAAAGAAATATATAGTATAGGAATTTCTATAATGACCAAACCAGAGATGGCTACTTCACACCTCATTACAAGGATATCAGCAAAATTATATGAAGTAATGCCAATTATAATTCAGGTCTACTTCGCACAGTGGAACTGGAGCTTTCCACAGTGTACTCCACACTCGGAGGAATTATTGTATTTAAATTATTAATATGCCTTCTCTCTGGAAAGATGTAGCGGGGCGTTGGGTACCGCTACTGTTGATTAGAGAACGGAGTAGAGAGCCTGGGACTAATTAGAGAACCTGAGTGTCTTGTAAACAACCTAAAAATCCTGATAAAAACAAAAAAAAAGAATAAAAGGTCGAGCATATTCTATGTTAAGTAATAAAATAATTTATATATAAGAACCGTTCATACTTCACTCGTATATAATTAAAGATTAAGTTTAAAAAGAAACTGTCAATGCCTGAGTATCAGTCAGTAAAGCAATAAACGTAAAAATACTGTTCTTTGTGTACTGTTGAACAGTAGAGATTCATAGGTATTTAAAGCACGCTGCGGGTTTTAAATGGGTACAAATAAAAATTGAATAGAAGATTGATTTCCTAAAAAATGGCAAGTACCAACCAAACCATATTAACTGTTTTGACTGTTAGGAAACTACCAACGCACAGCCAGATTCGAAAAGTCCGTGGTCACATATAGACTCACCGTGACCACGGACTACTGTAAAGTGTTCGAAAACGTCGTGTTCTAAAATGTATTTTCGAATACCAATATTATACGCGATTAATCCGGTTAAAAATAGTTTCATTTCAAAAATGTAATAATCGTGAAAATCAAAGAAATATGACGATATAGCCTAGATATAAAATATATAAACTTATAATTATATACTTATAACCTATAATTATATACGAAAATGACGAGTGGATAAATAAATTCATTTCATTTCATTATAATCGTTCCTCCGAATGGGGACCGAACCCACAACCAACGCGCCACAATGGCTTTCAAACCACTTAAATATTATGAAACACTTGCTATAAATAGAAGGCAACATTCATAATCAATATAGTTACGAATGCACACTGTGTCATTGTTTTGTATACATGCCGCAATACAAAGGCTCACCAAAGAGACCGCTGACGGAAATCACATAATTTGCACAATCAAAAAACTAAATCCGTTATCGTTTTTGTCTCTTATTTAAACCTGAGTTCTTCCTGTAATGATGTCATTGAACATAATGTAGAATTATATTTAATAAGCTTCAAAAAAGCTGACTAATGATGACTAAAACTCTATAAAGCTCTATATTAAGTTATGACTTCAACTTTATATGTTTAAATTACTTAACTATCAAAATAATTGATTAAGTTTTTACTATCAAATAGTAAAATTTGCAAATAATATTAGAAATAATTAAGATGTCAAAAGGCAGTCAAACACAGACTAAACGTATTTGTTGGTCAAATTTCGTAATAGAAAGTACCTAAATATATTTTATTATAAATTCAAAAAATCTGCATTAAATTTCATACAAAAATATACAATCTTTTTAAATAAAATACCAATATCTAGTTTTCATCCTTTTGCAAAGCAGGCCATTAATTAGTCAATGTCACTCTTTTCAATTTTAATTAAATAATATTTACTACGTATCCAAGTAATTACACGCACATAGCTATGAGCTATCTTCTTATTAATGACGAATACCATCCGGCCGTCGTGGCGCTTAGGGACAGCCTCTAACTGTAAACGAGATGGTTGTGGATTCAATCCTCTTCGAGGATTCGATTCGATTGTATTTCGGTATGAATGGAGGTATGCTAGGCGCAGTTAGTTCTCCATTCCAACCCTGCTATGTGGAAAAAAAGGTGAATTTGGAATAGACAAATTTGTATTTCATACTGAAATTTTAGCACAACTTGAGAATACGGACGCTACTTCATCTCAAAAATATAAAAATATAACAACAGGTATTTCTTCTCAAGGTCAATGACCAAAAAGCCTAACACTCGCTTTAAGAAAAAGCTTGTAAAAAAACCATTAATCAAAATGAACGTGACCTTTGAATGCATTCACTTTCACTAATAGGCTGACGCTGTAACCGTCAAACAGACAGAATGACGCCGTGTATTGGAATTGAAAGTGAGTTTCCCAGAAGTATTAAACTGGCTGTCTATAAGTATTGTACAAGTAATAGTGAATGCCGAGGATTTAATTACCGAACTATAAACTTGGTATTATGGCGTGGTTTTATTCCATGAAACTAATGAGTTATATCATCAATTTTACGGTTAGAGAAAAATCTATTTCTTTTGTACATATTGTATTCATTCATTGATATGTGTAATATTATATATTTATCTTTTATAATTATAATATTAATTTTTTTTCGTTGCTTTCGCTAATAGTTAAAAGAGGCGTGGACTCATATACTATATAAATATGTTTATTATTTATAAAATTTGGTCAGAAATTAAACAATATATAATATTTGCTTCCTAAATATGTAAATAGTACCAAATGAGAATGTTCATCGAATCGAATTAAAAATAGCACAGGAACACTTTATTTCACATTTCTAGTGAACTATTAATGTAAGGTATAACATATAATTATTAAAGTCTAAAAGTGGTCTTTTCGCTGTACTGATTAAGATCTGACCCACATTCATATCACGCTTATTTATTCGAGTCACGTGTACGCTTTCCTGAAAGTCCACTAGGTGCGCCACTAGGTGCACTAAGGATGCGTTCAAATTTAGGTATGTTTTCTAAAAATGTTTAATAAATGTCTAATATCCTAAATATTTAAAAATGTTACAGCATAATTTTCATTACTATCAGTGATATTACAGTAAAATTAATTTAGGTTTCCTTACATCTTCACACTTTTTGTAAATTTATTTAATTCTAAAATATATCGCTTAGTTCTTCACTTGTAAAACGTAAATCATCTCCAAAAGCTTATTTTATTTTAATGATAAAGCTCGAGATATTTTGACTACCCGGACGACATGACACACAATTCTTCCACCATAACGTTATGTCAGATTTTAACTGTATTTGTAAAATACGATATTTATAATTTGAAAAACTTGACGTCCTGCAGCACGATGGACAGACGATTTGAAGAAGGTGGCTGGCAGCGGCAGGACCCAAGCTGCACAGGACCGGGATGGTCCATGACGGATGCTTACATTAAGCAGTGGATAGCGATCGACTGTTACAGTCACAGTTACAATGGCGTTTTTACGCCATTGTAACTGTGGTAGCAACAACCCGCCATAAAATTTTACAAATTAAAGCTAAATGGCATTCAAACGTAGACTATAAATAGAAAAAGTCTTTAACACTTATAGCTCCGTTAACGCGAGGTTTAACAGCGTGTATGTCGTATTTTGTACAAGAGTATATCAAAAACACAGTCTTGAATTTTTTAAGCAATTTAATGTCTTTTTAATTAATTAAAAATATTGATTTTCGTCAAATTCTTTTCCAAATAAACTTAACTATTTTAAACAATTTTTTTAAAGTGTTTTTCGCACACTTAGGAAATTGAAAAAGACATATTTAGAAAATGTATAAAAATTTGAACTCAGTGGGATCCGCGCTTCTTGAAAACAAATATCACACATAATGGGTTCAAATCCCGCTATGTTCAAATTTTTATACGTTTTCTAAATATGTTTTTTTCAACTTTAACTATGCTAAATGTCATTTATATTCGGTAAGCATGATTCGACTAGAATAAAATGTATACAAGCCGCTTTAAAAGGCACCCATGCTTGCCGGAGCTTACCTGCGACTTAATGAAGCCCACTTGCGTCTTCAAACGCATAAAGAGAAGAGCTCCCTATGACCTTCTATTATAATAAAACAAGATTTTTTGTAAATCTCCTCCACATTATATGGACATGCCACTGGGTGTATACCATGCACGACACCAGCTAAATGCCCAAAATTGGCAGATCGCGGTAATAAGGAGGAATTAAAAAGAAAAATACTAATATAGGTATCTAATGATGATGATGAAAATAAAATTTTAAAAAGAAATATAATCTTTTCAAAAATTATTATAAAGTAATTTTATTAATAGATTTGAATAATAAATTTAAAACTTCTATTCTAGATCATCCTTCCATTGATGATTTTATAATAAGTATTATGCAATAGTACAATAGTTGTCTTAAAAGGTTTGTAGTATTATTCATTAGCTAGAACCGTTTATCACAATAAACATTGCATGCGGTCACGTTTACAGTGTATAGACTAACTTTTGCTTTTTTTCAGCATTATCATATTCATACAGCATTATATCCCGAATTACCACAGTTATTTGTTCTATAAGGACAGAGGGACTATTATACCTTCTTATAATTTTTTCTTGCATTTTTTACAAACGCGAGGTTAATGCTGTTGACCTTATTGGTCTTGACCTTATTGGTCTTGACAGCGACACCGATAAGGTTAGATTAAGTTATTCAGTCCCTGCGAAATGCAAGCAATTTTGCAAGCGAACCCTCTTTAGTTGTGACCGTTGAACGAACTGGGAAAATTTCTAAAATAAATATCTATGAACTAAATAGGAACCTTCCTAGTAATTTAATAAATTATTTATTTTCAAAAATCTTATAATATTTTACAAAGCTAGATAAGTTATATATCTTTTATATACTCGTATAATATACCTTAAATGTGTTTATTATTAAAACAAAATATATAAGAAAAAATATATGAGGTGACGCCGCTAATAGTATGTAAAGAAACAGAAGCAGTTTGTAAAACATGTGAATTCAATATCCAAACAGTATAAAAGACATATTGTTTGAGCAATGTACATATATTTTAAAGCCGCAGTATAATTTCAGCCTTGCGTGTAGCCTTGTATGGACTCGGCTTCGTCTTTATCAGCGATTAAGCGACCGCTGCCACTTGATACTTGACAATGTTGTTTTGTTTATTATTTTTATAATCTATACTCGTTAAATTAACTTTAAATTAACAGTTAATTTTCACATTTACAAATCAAAATATGAGACATATTACGCATGGTTTAATGCCATTACAAATATAATAGTAATAAATTTTGTATTACGCGCTTCTATTTTTATCTAATGATAGGAGTTTAAGTGCCCACATAGTGTATTGTATATATATATAACTATGTGTGATCGTTATTTTTTAGAATCGATACGAATTTGTACTTAGAATTAGTAATTTAAATCTTGTTTGTTTTGTAAGATTATTTTGCATAAAAATTGAACAATTGAAATTGAATTGAACTAAAAAAAAATGTGTTTAAGCCTTCAGTAGAAATATGGAAGCCGCCATTTGAAGATGGATTTGTAAAACATTTTACAGAGTAAAAAAATATAATAAATATAAAATCCATGTGATCTATTTATTTCCTTATTCTTTGTGAAACAATCGTCAATGAAATAACAATTTCATACATACATTTAATGCGTCGTAATCAGCGTAGACATTGTAAATTATGTTACATATTGACATGATTCACAGAGAGGTAGAGACCTCTTAGAGAGAGAGCAGAGGCTCCATGTGAGGTACTATTGGTAACTATGATGAATTATGTATCGAATGGTAATTAAATAAGACGAACGTACTAATAATGTAATGCGGCTTCGTTCACTTTTAGAACCTCATAAAAATGGGGTTCGGTATATTTATCAATTTAGGACCAGCATTTATATTTCGGGCAGAAAATGGTGAACGGAGTAAATTGCTTTGATACTAAGTTCTGCCTGTTATGCTATGCGAGCAAAACCTTGAAGATTTTTATCTATTTTTTTTTTGTATATTAAAGACATTTTATAAGTTATACTATCACTATGGCAACTATTACTCAATTGTAAATATTCTATATTTATAAATAGGTAAAAACGAAAATATTATTTTCGTCGTAGCTCTGAATGGAAAATTTAATACAATAAATGGTAAGTAATATTTGGTTTTAATAAATTTTAAATATCATTTGCCACTTAATATGTAACTTTTCCGAAAAAATTAAGTGTTTATTAGTAAGCCTTTTAAGTATTAAGTATTATCCTTTAATATGTGGCAAATATTTGAAGTAATAAAGTACACAAATGATTTGACCAGATGAATGATGTCATATGGTAAGGCCAAGTACGATATGGAATTGAGTTCATAAAAAATATTTTTTACACAGAGAGACCGGCAGTATGTCACTAGCTCATCACTGTACTGTACATACTATGTCAACTCCAGAAAACTGCGACTACTGATTACATATTGAAGAAAGACTATCGATTACCGTTTTCTTTACATAATAATTTCAAGAAATAAATAAAACAAACAAATAATGCAAAATAATTCTATTTAAAGTAACTTATAAAAGTAAAAATGACTTAGGCAAGTGTCCATAGGTTATAATTGAATTTTGATTTAACGAGTCAGATGAAAATATTCTTAGAAGAGGAAAGATGACTTTTCTAGGTCATACTTCTCGCTATAAATTGATATTTTCTCAATTATAAACGACTAACGAAATATTGAGACCAGAGTACCGCGTGGTTTCGATTTTAATATTTATTTAAATGTAAATAATTAATACACACGGAAATTTGAAACTACTTGTAATTCAATTGATAAGGAGCAACTAAATCAAAAATTGAATGTATAATATGACATTTAGAATAATTTATTTGCTTGAAACATGCGAGCAATTTGTTTTATTCTTATGGGAATGCACTCTACAGTCCCGTTATAAAGGGACCATAATTAATAAGCAGAAATATTTGTAACGATTACGACTTTAATCAATTCTTTTTTTACTTCAATATTAAAAAAAAGTATTTACAAATAAAAGGTTCAAGACTGGCACGGAGTATTATTTCCGATGTATTAGCATATGGCGACTGACATCTATGGTGTAGCATTAGTAACTACTGGTAACTAACTAGTAACAATATAGGCAGGCCGACGAAAATAAATCGAAGACCCGAACGAATGTGGGCGCTTGCCGGTAGTGCTGAGGCGAAAGTCTACCAACGCTTCGGATTACGCAACGCTAAATAAATATAAAACATCTATCAAGACAGACAATTCGACCGGTTTCGGCGGCTATTTTCGCGGTTACACTATTAAGTGTCGAGCCATTAAGATAGACGTGTGTATAATAATTCCAGCGTTCGTGTTAGTGTAACTGCGATAACGAACAGCACACGACGTACTTCGTCGGATATTCGGAAGTTTGACGTCTGTGACGTGTGAATTTTGTGTGTACACAATAACGCTAGCTGTGTGTGACGTTTGGAATTTGTTTAGTGGTTGTTTTGAATAAAAAAAACGCACTAGACGGAATAAAACTTGTTAATTTTATATACTTTTATCATTATTGTAAACAGATATAAATATATATCTGATACGGTACATTGATAACGGAGTACGCGATACGAAGATATTTCAGTGAAAGCAGACGTAGCTGGTATGTTGAATTAAACGAACTTATTTCTTAAACGAACACACGTTTCTTATTCTTATTATAAGTAAGAGAATTGTGTTAATAATTATAAGATAATGCATATTGCATAAAGATAATGCATAATGCACCTTGTAAGTGTCAAATTATGACACTTACAAGTTAATAATATTAAATGGCCAATATAATAAATTACTCGCATACTTATTACAGTATTTTTCCCATTCTATTTACAATTAGTAACGTTTAAAAAAAAAATGACACCAATCGGATTATTATATGCTGCTTGTCAGAGATTGTATAAATTTTAAAGTTATCGACAAATGTAAAATTTTTGTTTAATAATAATAATAATTGTATTAGATTATTGTTTATATTTTAAAAGTATTTAAGTTGTCAGTGGTATACCTATACGAATTAATTTTAAAAAATTGGACAAGATTTTAAGACTTTCGCTGTGCCGTGGGACAGTGTCTGACTGTATCGCGATTGGTTGTAGGTTCGATTCCCACTATTAAAATAATTTTCATATCTCCGCTCTGGATCCTCAGATTAAGCGGGGCGTTGAGTTCCACCACTCACCATGCAATCTCGACAGAACAGACATTTCGGACAGAAAGTAGAGAAAAGAGTGTTTTTATATTATATGTAAACATATGTATGTGAAATGTGTAAATACTTATTTAATAAAGTCTACTATGTAGGTATATAAAATATTTTTGACAATGGAAAATTTGCCTTTAGCAACAAGCTGCCCAAACGAGTTCTAATAGATTTTGATCTTGTTCAATACCTTGTTCGGTGTTAGCTGTCTTTATTATCCGTCTAGCAACAAACCATAATTCCATCGTATTTATTTATATATATATAAAAAACATATCAGTTTTAAAGAATATATTATAATGACGCTAAATTGTATACGTCATTATATAGTTAATACAAATTTGACCTATGAATATAAAAATAAAGATAATAAGGGATAAAAAATGTGAAAAATACAAAATAATGCAGAAAACAGTGCAAAAAAATTGAGGTAGTTGTTTAGATTTCATAAATATTCGTAACGTTGAAAATACAAGTGGATTAATTTGGCAAATTAGTTTTTCGATATTATATTAAGTCGTGTATCATAAGAAGGTGCATATAAAAATACCTTCGTTACGTTCACTTGCGGGCTACTGTTTGCTATTAATGATTGAATGTCCTCATTGGCTCATTGGCGTGGCTGACTAGACATACGATGTGTCTGGGTTAAATTCTAAATTTAAGAATGATTTATACTCTTTTTTTTTTCGATCTGTTTAGACAAATTAGGATCTTAATTCCCGCCACTCAAAACGGAAGGTTTCTTAAATGGGGGGACAGTACATAATAAACGAGGTTATTCTCATGTGACTCACTTGTTTTTGTTAATACGGCTTATACTTATATCTGTCGTTACTATTCATTTTTCCAGTCGAGGTAGATACTGTCTACAAATAGATACAAAATATGGCAACCTTGAACTTACATATCGCTTGATGATATAATAGACAATTCAGGTTGTAGCTATCCATCTACTCGATTAATTTGGATGTGCAGACATCGAATTGTAACTTTAAATATATTTTTTTACATTTTCCTTTTAAATTTATTGTCGAAAGATTTTATATTTTAAATTTCTTAAATAATACAATTTTGATTATTATGAAAATCGCCATAAATACTTGACTACAATTTCAATTCGGCGTAACATTTGTAACAGCATTTTATTAATTCCTGTAGTAAAGTTCTACTTTTAACAAATATTTTCAGTAATTTGTTACCCATATCTTATCTTATCTATTGAAAAGTGTTAGATAAATGTATGAAAATAAAACAAATATTTTTCTTTTAATAGTTATTATATACCGCTTTTGTTATTTTTGTAGAGAAATCTTAACCTGTTCAGACTGGTATAGTATATAGCACAGACTGACTGGCTAAAGTGTATAAGGCATTAAATTCACTTTTTTTTTGTTTATTCTATCTTACCAGAGTTTACCTGTACTACAAATTATTTTTCTGAGATTTCAGTTATATCATTAACACATTGTGTTTTAATGATATAATTGACCTACTGATATCCAGTTCCTGTTAATCTAGTGGGGTTTTTTGTATAATTTTATTGTGTAAAATAGCTTAACATTGTTTAATAAGACTATATTTCTATGAATGTGATTCAAGTTTAGTGCTATTGCGTGCCGTCAGACATCTCTAAACTTCAGAAGTCTATATATAAAATAACACTATTCCATCAAAAACATAATTGTGAAAATGGGAGCCAAATTCAATACAAAGAATAATGTGCTTGTAGACTCAAAAATTGAGATCTAAATGGGCGCCAAGTTCCATACATAATCCTGAAATTTAATTATTAGTAAATAAATAAATAAAAAGATACAGTCTTTACTTAAAAATTGACAGTTAGTAGCCCTAGTTAGCTTCTTGATTGGAACTTGGCTTGACACGCTACCGCGTGTCTAGACACACTGACAGCAATTATCGGTTATATTTTTCCATGCAATAAGGTCGACTATACAATATAAGTTATAATTTCTTCAATAAATACGAGAGTAAATTATCAATAGTGAGTAAAAAATGGAAATAATTATTATTAATTGCAAATATTGTGACATGTTTACTACAGTTATAAAAAATGTCCGTATGTATGTGTGTAATTTAGATCATTGTAATTTACTAGTGCTACCAATTAATTTTAAATTGTGCCATTGTAATACGATACCGGATAGTTCTCGTAGATGTATATATTAGTAACGTCTTTAAATAGATGCTCATATATTTTATATGAATAATAGGTTACTATTAGTATATTTTCATTTGATAAAAGAGACGAAGCAATCATGATTTCGTCCTTCACTTAGATGTATCTATATAATAGAGAAATGGGTGACTGAGGACATCCCGGCGCAGTTCAGTTGTCTTTGACTGAATGTGTAATGGTTGCGGATTCAAATCACATTCAAGGAAATATTAATATTAATTAGAACTAGATATTAGGCAAAGAGTTAGTGATAGGTCAGTCAGGTCAGTAGAGTTCAGGTTATTCTTACTGGCCATTCTGCAAAATTTAGAAAAACCCTTAATTTATAAAGATGTTTTTTGCTTTTGCTTTGTTATTTGCCTAAATATCGATATCATAAAAAATATAATATAACAAATTGGATTGCGTGCTGAGGTTCTTTTCAGAAGGTATCAGTCAGTGATTACTAGTCGATGAATTGCCGTTCCACACCCATTTATTATATTGATGTATATTCAATTAATATTTTTTATACCGCATCTATCATATATAATTAGCTTGGAAATATATATTTGAGCAAGCGGTTATTATTATTTTTAAACTATACGTACACGAATTCAGAATAAACGGCAAGAATTCAATAGATATAGCCTACAAACTATTTCAGAAGCCTGGTGTAACAATTTTAGTATTTTCCCGAATGGGAAACTTTCACAGTTGTTTTTCGATAGTATTATTATTTGGTAGGTATTCTTTTTACAAAAAGATGAAACATCAATTACTGTAGGGAATAATATCATAGTAAATATTATAAAGAAAATTTTTGCTCTTTTACATTTTTATAATTATAAAAAAATGGTCATTGTTGCGCAGTCGGATAGCGCCTGACTGTAAATACGAATTGGGTGTGGGTTCGATACCCCGCTCGGGGGAATTATTATATTTAAAATATTTTCATTTCTCTGTTCTGTTACCTAAGAATAAGCACGGCATTACGTTCCATCAATCAATACGAAATGTCCCAATTTCCTACATGCTTTATTTAACTTCTAATGTATGTAGGTTTGTTCGGGCGAATCTTGCAACTCAACTTTGAAGCATATCTTTAACCGATTGCGCCTAAATTTTGTATTCTTATTAAACATTTTTATGACAATACATGGTTAGCTGTGTGTAAAGTCATTTTAAACGCAATATGGCGGAACACTTAGGATGGTCTAGTTGTTTTTGATGCACTACAATATGGATAGCAAATGAAAGAGCTTGCTGAGAATACATAGAAAAAAGCCTTTTCTTTTTAAATAAGTTTTTTTTTTACTTTTAATTTATTTAAGTATTTAGCAAAAATAAATAAAAATACCATCTTCTTGACCTATATTTTGTAATCCTAACCCGTTCAATGTTTTAAACTCATTTTTTATAAGGAATCCATAATATAAGTAATTTACAGATAACTTTCATAAAATAACCGAAATATATAATGTACATATGTATATAATATATTGGTTTTAGAACATGCATTAAATCAGGCAATTTAAGCTTACCTTGAACGGTCTGCGTACAATCCGCTATTTTAGGATTGCCATATACGTATGTTTATAATAGACATGTAACTACTGTATATAAAACACTTGAATTTTATCATATTATGAAATTCCAGTACCATAATATAGTACGGTGTTCAGATTTATAAATCTTTGTTCATAATTTAAAGGCTAGTATAACTTTGTAATAATTATTTTTAGCCAATACCGAGGAAATTTCTGTATTTAGATTTTTTAGACTGATGTAAAATTTCTGTAATCGTCTGTAAGAAATAAAAATTAATAAAATACTTTATTTTTTTAATTGTAACCTCTATTATTATAGAAATAAATGTCGGTCAAAGTTTGTTAGATGTTTATTTATATAATACTAGGCATAATAGGTATAATATACTAGTAAGCGTAAAGCTATACCTATTTATAATCTAATACTTGTATAAAATTTATTATTCATATGTTAAATATTAAATTTCAGTTCTTTTCTCTTTGTATTTGCGTCAAGGTAAAAGGGCTGACCCTTTAAATAACTTACCTTGACGCAAATACTTTAAAGCAATTATATAACTACTTCCTGTATAGGATAAAATGAAATAGTTTTAATAACGTACGTAAATAGTTTCAGCTTCACGCATTTCCTGCATGTAGCAGTATAGGCAGAGAAGAACTCTGTATTTATTACAAAATGGATTCTTTAGACATTTCGGTAGACTGATTAAACCAAGCGACACCTAATGTTTTACAATTGTAGGCAAATAAGTATTGTTTAATTGTTGTTATTTTAGTATACATCGAACCGAATTATTGAGACGTAAGGCTACCATATATTTTTGCATATACTGTCTATATTTTACCATAAGCAGTATAGCCGTCTATAGTATATATATATATACGAACAGAGAGAATCTAGTGATAATCTAATCCGTTCTCTACCTTGTAAGTCAAGACATTGCTCGCATTCGAAGTGGCGGAATTCAACGCCGCGTTTTCTTACACGAGCGGGGAAATAAAAATATTAAAAATATATTCTTTTCTCTGAGTAAGAATCAAACCTGCAACCATCGCTGTTACATGTTTAGTTTTATTATTAGAGAATGAGTAATTCTCACATATTTCCTCTAGCAATCTTAATATTTAGTACCAAATTGAAAATATATTTGTAAAATAAAAAGCTTTCTTTGTTAATATATAGAGAATAGGCGTCAATTTATATTATCCCACTGGACATATGTCGAATAAAGTCAAAGACAATAAAGATATAATTGTAACACAATAACGTGTAATTGACATTAGCTGTTCTACGTAATTAACATAATGTATTTTGCATAATAGTAAAATTATTTGTATATTCTTTATATTTTCATTATAATAGTAAAAGTAAAAAAAATCCTATGTATCGTAATTATAATCGTAAATATGCGCGCGAGCGCATACAACTAGAAGTAGTGTTATATAGAAAGAATATAGGGATGAGGTTTTTAAGGTGTAACTGAAAACTAGCGATGTTTCAGTTGCTAGCCTTAAGCATCATTAGCTGAGTTACGCCTTTTGCCATAAGTTGGAATTTTGTTATTATTAAAAATTAGCATACCGTATTTATTATCTTATGGCAATAAATATGTTTTATTATTATTTATTGTTATTACGTAAATTAATAGCAGAATAAATTAAAAGCAGGTTTTTGAGATTTGCCAATTGGCAATCGATTGATAAATCTATTATCAGGCAATATATCAGAAAATAAATTTCTTCAGTTTCACGCTTTTTCCGTATAACAGGGTAGTCAGAGAGAACTTAATGTTAAAACACTCCATTCTCCGAGACATTCAGTATTGAGAGGTGGAACTCAACGCCTTCTCGAGGAGGAATCGCCACACAGCCATCACGTATACAGTCAGACGCCTTCACATATACCTATACATAGTGCATATATAATACATAATGAAATATAGTATAGTTAAATAGTTTGTAGCTTGAAGATAATTATTGGTTTACACCAAAAACTTTTTTCTTTTCTTCAATTTATTTAGATGTTATTTTAATTCAAAACTCGTTTCCTTTTGACTTGTTGGAGCGACAATATGTATTATGTATTATAAAACTACAAGGTTATTATGAACAATACTATTTTGTATACATACATCAATCAATATGTACATTATTAAGTAAATAACTGGTGGTGTATAGCTAATTTAAAGTGAGTTAAATCTTTATTTAAGCTTCACTCGACATGAGCGGGAGCACATTTTAATACGATTTAAAATCGTGTCCTGATTTCAGATAATTACTAAGCTACGGGTCATATATCATGAAAGTCGTGAGCCAAATAACTGAATAGTTTTATCTATAATTGCATTTTTTTTTTAATATTTTACTGTGACAATAAAATATTATGACAAGCATTACTAGCGTAATAGCGTTTAATGGTATTAAGCGTTGCTTAAAAAATATTGCTCACCCCTGATATAAATGGTAAACACTAATAATTTTTAAATGTCAACTAACAGGCTCGACTTACCAGATTTTTAGCAACTTGTTAGAACTAACGAATTTTAATTTAAAATTATTTATTCCTAAGAAAGTAAACCATAGTACACATAGATTTAACTAATTTTAAATGTATCTATGTGTAACTAATGTACAATGTACAAAATTATAACACATAAAAACAGAAAATGAAATCACAAGCGCTTTATTATTTGTAGTTAATATAAAACTCACAAGTGAAATCGTAGTAAAATAGGGTGCCCCGCCCCACGTTGGTATCATACTTTGGTATCAGTCATATAGTGGGAAAGAAAGTGCCTAATTATTGTCCAACACATATACATAATACGTGTACCTATAGAGATGAATACTATAAAACGAAATGAATGTGAGTTTCATTCAATTACACTTTTACAGATACTTTTGAATCGTCAGTGAAATTAGTCCGTGAGAAATATTGCCATATACGAGTATACTTCTATTAAATACTCGATAAATACAATCTCGTGAGTTGTGGCATACGAACACAATTACTTTGATATTGAAGTTTTTTTTTATTTATGATATTTTAATGACTGCTATATACCGCATAGATAATACAAAATGCATTTGATATTTAATGAGATATGAAAAATGATTACGTGAAATAATATGCAATGATTTATTAGTTTAATATTTTCTGGTAGACAGAATGGAATGTTTTAAAAAAACACAAAACAAAATTATGTTACGTTTTTTAAAAAATGTTATTTTAACAATTTTTATATACAAAAATAAATTATAGTTATATTGAAATTGTAATGCTTACTTTGAATATTACAACTATTCCTTATAAATAAGTGTGACTACAAACGTGATTGGTTGTGGGTTCGATTCCCATTTCGAGGACCGAATACATTTATTGTATTAATTTTTCTGGTCTGGTAAGACGCGGTATTGAGTTCCACCATCCAACACGCAATGTATCCAATTCGGGTGGAAAGTGAAGGACGGAGTGTTGACTGTAGATTATCGCTAACCTGCAATATGAGAAAATAAAAATATTTATTATTCAAAAGCGTGAAGCTATAATTGTTCTTTTTAATGCATTAAATACATGAACATTATCAGTTTTACTATTCGTTGATAGATGTCGCTAGCTATCATTATTATATAGTGTTCGGAAAAAAGTTTAGTTTCAATTAAAATGAGTAAGAAAACAAGATTAAAAGGAAAACAACGAATATTTATACATTTATTGACATATGTATTAAATTTTATATAATAAAATTTTATACATAAATAGTTCAAGCTATTCGCTAATAGATGTAGTTGTATGCGTCACAAATATTGTTTACAATCTAGCATAATAGAGGTCACTGTGATACAAATTTAGTGCAAACTGCGGAATGGCTTAGTATTTATTCCGTAGCATTTTATTACTATATATGTACTATATATGTATTTTGATTACAATATTTTTGACACTTACTACATATGTAACATATAAAAAGAAATTCTACTTCGTTTTATTTTTCTTTATTTTAAGACAAATATGTTATCCAAACGTTCTTATAAAGATGTATAAAGATCCTACTAACTAAAGTATATTTATACTATATATTCTGTTAAATTTTAAGTTATTGTTCATTTAAGAGGGCAAAAAGTTTAAGTTTACTTAAAAAAGATAATGGAAATTATAAAAAAAATATTCCTTGGCGTCCCCCAAGGCTGTGTGCTGTCCCCTACACTGTTTCTTTTGCATATCAATGACATGTTAGAGGATCCTAGTATTCATTGCTATGCAGACGATAGCATGGTCGACAACGTATAGACCACACGTGCAGGTATTTCTGGGGAAAACATCTTGTCTTTTCTGTTGAGGCATCCCTCGGGAATGTCTTCTTATGGGGTGAAAGGAACCTAGTCTTAAAGCCCAGAATCAGCATATGGGGTCTTAACGTTTCGAGTGCTGCCAGTATGGCGATCAACTGGAAAGCAAGGCCAAGTTGGCCTCGAAGAAGCTGGGTGTCATTGCCAGAGCAAGACAGTACTTCACGCCCAAACACCGATTGGCCCTGTATAGGGCCCAGGTTCTGCCTCACATGAAGTACTGTTCTTATCTTTGGGCTGGTGCACCCCTGTATCAGCTTGATCCATCTATAATATTTCACTAAATCAGGATATTTATTAAAACAAAATTTTTAACTTGTATCTATGCTGTTATTTATATAAAATTTTGCCTTTACATAGTTTCAGTAAAAGACTATTGACTAATAATAAAAACATTTAGACATTCAAAATTACATCAAGCATTCCCTGTTACAACAAATAAAAATTGCTCCAAAACTAACAGATTGTCGAGAACGAAGTTAAAAATAGCACATTGGTGAGTTAGTGCAAGTCATTTCACATGCAAGTCAGTGTATAGATGACTTATAGTATAATGCAACATTTAAATATATTACTAGGAACAATGTAATCTTATTCATTTATTTGTTATTCATTACATATGTACTTTCATAAACCAGTCGAATTTATTCCATAACTATTATTTGCCTAATTTTCCATACAAAATACCAACTCAACTAAATAGTCAAAGGAGTTGTATATTCGATAAAGAACAGTTACTTCTAGATAACTTAAAATACGTCTTCAGTTTTCATTATATTTCTAAAATAATTTCAGCAAAGGTTTTTCCACATCGCTATCTGGACGGACGGACGTTTCCAATTCACTGACTGACTGACTCATGATTAACTATTCATTCATGTACACTCTTGAATGGGCTACCGTGAAATTTGATATGTTATGGTCAAATTTTACGAAATGTCAAGACTATCTCGAAAAGAGAACCATCATACGATATGTTTAAACATTATATCCAGATTTAATAATATTCATACTATTAATATACTTTTATAAAATATTTTAATATACGAGTACATTTCATCATCATCATCATTATGTTATATGTAGTAACCAATCGGTACCCTTTTTCCTTTTCTGTACCTTAAAAATAAAAAACGCATAGCATAAGTTTGGCGTTCAGGACGCAGTAAAAAAAAGTGGAAAAGAAGTATTATATATGAACACATTAAAAAATATATTCAATTAATTAAATAATTATAACGTTTTGTATAAGCCTTTGTATATATGTGACATTTATGTTACTAAGGCAACGCGTATTTTACGCAGATCGCATATATCGTTGACCTTGTATCATCGAAGGTCTGTTAAAGCCTCCACTTTCCATCTTTAACACTTAATCTTTGGCCTCTCACATACCGTAATAATAGAACTTAATAATATTAGTGTCAGTTCGTTTGTTCTTTTAATTTTACACTCAATGTGATTGTATTAAATAAAACTACATGTGCTCTATTTAAAGATGTAATGTCGTAAGTTTTAATCGTATCGTGAATTTTATTCCTCATATAGCAATAGCTAAGTTTCGCCACCAAACAGTATTAGTAAAAGCACTATGTGCAACAATATATGTGCTTTTGTTCTGGAACTTGAACAATATTTTCCACCTTTTCTTGGTATAGAATATACCAATAGGCCAAGCGCATTGTGACAGCATCCAACTAAGCAGTATCAGTATCCAAAGTGGACTGGAGAATGGAGCGTCTTGATACTAAATTCTCTTTGTCCCTTCAAAAAAACGTGAACGTAAAGCTGAAAATGAAGTATATTAATGTCAAATATACTTCTTCATTCAATACGAACTACACAAATTTTGTCATTCGTCCAAATCCAAATGAGAAATCCAGAATCATATGTTTTTTCACATTAAAGCTAGGTTCAGATTAGATTATTTACTACCGTCTTTTAATTTCGTAACTGAATCCAGTAATTCGTTTAATGATGACATTATTAATATTATATATAACCTACGAAATTGCAAAATTATTACGGCAGCCTTTTTGCACCAGGGACAGCAGTTTAATACCCTATTAAATTCTAAATCAGTTTCTACTTGGACATTAGTTGAATGGCTTCTATATAAAGATTTGATACCATGCTGAAGTACCCCTCTCATTTATTGGGGGTTGTAGGTATCTTTATATTGTACGTGTGATAAAAATTGAAATGGACCTAACATATAGTCGTTATTTTGTTAGCTAGTGTATTTAATTTATAATTTCTATAAACTAATCAAAATATAATTGCCAAGTTTTTGAACGAAATAATACCCGCCCTACTCCGCCTCTCAAACTACATCAAATTTATCTCAAATTTATGAACAACACTTAACATCATAAACAAACAAATGTATACACAATATTTATTTTATGTATAACAAAAAGCCATTTGAAAATACAAATAAAATGAAGTTTATTTGCCTTATCTTAGATAAAATTGTAAACGAGTGAACAATTACGGTGAAGTCATGCAGGTGACAAACATTGATGTAATTATCGAGTCCTATATTGAGAAGGTATTCAGCAATTAGCTCAGTATACAAATATTAAGTTAAAATGTACAGTTCAAGTTCCTCGGTTAAGTATTTAATGTCGTACAATGTATTGAGTGCTTTTTTATATTCATCTCTTCATTTACGGAGTAAGTAGAGAGAACGTAATGGCCTCTGGTCTTTTGGATGCTGGATGGCGAATGTCAACACTGTAATTTGTCTTCTTACGAGACCGGGGCAATGAAATTACAATTATTCTAATAAGTTCTTTGATTTTCGCGATTATTACACCGCGATTAATCCGGTTAAAATAGTTTCATTTCAAAATACAATTATTCTTCTGTTTAACATTTTTTTAAAGTATTATTCGCACACTTAGGAAATTGAAAAATACATGTCTTTTACAATTATTCTGCCGAGTGGGAATTGAACCAACGACCAATCGCGTTTACAGCAAGACGCTGTCCCACCTCGCCATTTTGATGGCCACCGAACAAGAGTAATATATAATATTTTCATTATATTAAAATACATAATTAAAAAACGTATAAAAATTTGAACGCAGCAGGATTTGAACCCGCGCCTCTTGAAAACCGTTCAAGCGCTCTGACCGCTAAGCCATGCCTTTAAAAATATATATATATATCTATATATATATATTAAAATAGTTTCCCAGGTGGAAACAGAATCCACATCTGATGTGATTATTCGGGCTCTATTTGCGCCCCAACGATATCATTTATTTTCTTTGAAAGAAATTCATGCATAAATACAATAAAAACTGATAAAATTGTCTTTAGATATATAAACAACTTTTATAAATTGACACATAAACTAATTCACATTATTTAACATTTTTTTTTTTAAAGTGTTAATCACACACTTAGGAAATATATTTTTTTATTTAACTTAGGTTTTCAAGAAGCACGGGCTTAAATTTTTATACGTTTTCTAAATCTGTCTTTTTTAATTCACATTAGTTCGCATATACTCGTATGTACAAATTTGGTTATGATTGTAAATTTAGTAACTGTTTGTTTAATTTAGTTTTTATATACATACTTTTTCACTTACAATGTTTTCTTTAATATTCGATATACATGTAAAACATTTTACTGCTTATTAAAGTTCATTTAGTACTACTTGTTGAGTGACAAAATTCTTTCTTTAAAATGTGGAGAAAGAAATGCTTAATGACATATATAATCATGTTTCGTCGTTCATAATGTTTTGAATGTACTTTCACCGCAATTTATGATTTTAGACTTGACTAGTCCAAAGAAAATATTATATTATTAGCATATTTTTTTCGATGAGCAATATTTTAAACTATTAGTACGCATCGCGTTCAGTCGGGCACGAATCAAGTGCATGGTTTCTTCTATTAATAGAGTTAATATCAAAATGTAGGCTCAATTTTCAGAATGTTAAGCCTTTGCATTATCTGTATTATAGATTCTGTTAACATTAAACATTTAATTCTAATAGTGGTAAGGTAAGATACGTGACAAAGGCGTAGATAGAAAAAATTAAGCAATATTTCATATGAAAATAACGGTATACTCGCAATTCACGAGTGATTCACACGTGAAAGCGACCTTCACATAAACCGGCAAAACAAACAATATTATAAAATCAGTGACTCAGAGATGCCGATCTCGTTTAGATGTCGAGGCCATGTTTCGTAATTATTAATAATCGAATTCCATTGCGTTGTTTTGTTTATGGGGTTTTTTTTGGCAATTTTTAATAACATTATGAAACTAAGAGAAATGAAAAAGAGTCAGCCATTCTGTTTTTTATAATCTTAATACAAGTGTATTCAGTGATGCTCCCTGATATAATTTCTGCGAATACCTACTATAATTTTGATAAAATTTAATAGAAAGCAAATGCAGATTATGAATATTACTTTCATTTGTATCGAATAATGAATCGAATATATCCATTTTTATTAAGTCCAAAAACAAACAAAGGAATAATGTTTCGTTAATATTTAACAGGTTTCATAGATAATAAATTGTATACTACATTGCTAATTTTTAACATTGCCAAATATAGTATTGTATTATGTTTTCTTAGTTAAGTACCAAAACTTTAAAAGTTTTTTAAATGGTATATACTTTTACCTATACCTTTTTGTCGCGCGACATTTAAAAATGACAGATTAAAAAATATAATGTTATAATACTTATGTGCAATCTATAATATAGATAACTTTGACTAATCGCTATTTTACTGTTCAAGGTACCAAACGAAAAGGTTATTATTGCTTCTATTTAGTCAGCCGGATTTTCGTTCCGATTGCTATCGACGTTGCGTGGAACGGAAGTAACAGGCATAGTTTTATGAAATTCAGATGCGGTTTCGTGAGTTCTCTTATTAGTGTAGGTCATTTTTATACCGTTGGAAGTAATAAGGCAATACCAAGCTTTAGTCATGGTGTTACAAGTAAGAGAAATTATATATTCATACGTATGTCGAAATCACGAAATATTTTAAGATGAAATCTTAAAGTGAAACGCAACGTATTTTTACAAGCCTATTTCATTCTATCCCACTGAATCATTCATTATGTTATTTTAATATTTTACTCTATATAACTTTAAGTCATTGAAATTAAGAATATTTAATCACCTATTCCCAGTAGTCTTACCGAGTATTGTTACCAGGAGTACTACTGGGAATTTATTTCCCAATAGACTTACTAGTAAGATTACTAGGAATTTCGATCTTAATAAATGTGACCAGTGAAACAAAACAATTTTAAAATTTAATTATAATTAAAAATTAATATAGATACCTAATAAGGTTATTGATATGTTCGGCACTCGTTAAATATATTAATTAACGCCCCGAAAAAAATTATATAAATAACACCCGCAAAGTTCTACTATCAGTAAGTCTATTAGGTAAGACTACTGGGGTTAATTAATAATATAATAAGGCGGTATTTGTGCCTCACATATTTATGATTGTTTTTTTGTGGGTTAATATAAAATGGGGTGCAAAATAAAATGTAAATAAATGAATAGTAATTAAGAGTATGTACTATAGATGATCCATTGTTTCTAATACGCGCCAACTGCGCAAAACTAGATAAGGTCTTTGTTTCTAAATATCAAACTTATATCATCTTAATAAGTTCTTTGATTTTCACGATTATTATACATTTTGAAATGAATATATATGTATATTAACCGGATTAATTGCATATAATTTTGGTATTCGAAAATACATTTTAGAACCCGACGTTTCGAACACTTAGTACAGTACAGTACAGTAGTCCGTGGTCACAGGTAGACTGAGGTGGCATTTGTCTGTCATTTGATACAATTATTATCTAAATCTACCGCCAACGATGTCTCAGTTGCTTCGCGTACTGCCCTGGATTCTTGCAAAATGAGCTGACTGTATCTTGCTCTCTGGTGAGATCGGACTGAGATTCATCCGGTTAAAATAGTTTCATTTCATAATATCATCTTCTTTATAGAGTCAGTACAGAAATTCTATCTCTATAAAATGTATGGCCTAACCCGAAATTTGTTTACTTATTTAAAAAAGAAATTTAAAAATGCACTAAGAACTCAGTATTTGTATACATTTTATTTAAGTGCCAAGTCACTCATAATTGTAGGGATATAGTTTTCATCATCCCACATTTTTTTTTTAAGTTAAAACATTGGAAACTTTTCGCTTATTTAGAGTTATTGTGTGTTACATGGTGAAACCCCGTGCTTTGTTGGATCCCACCAAAAAAATAAAAAAATGAATCATTAAACAACAATAATTTTTTATCAAATATAATTAAAAATTATGTAATGCATGATAATAAATATAATTAGGCACACCTTGTTTTTAGAATAATAATATAATTATGGTAAAGCACCTTCAGAAACGAAGGTACAGTGAGCCATGCGAATTAACAAAACGGAACTGCGCGGAATGTAGCCGTGATTTGCGTCATATCCGATTATTTCGACGCCTAACCAATAAGTTCCAAAACGTTTACGCATACGCGTCACATTTTGACATTTTGGGTAATATGATATATTTACTCAACGATAAAATTATATTTTTACTACTAAAGGTATAAGAATATTGTGTAAAACATTATCCATCTATTATATTTATTTTTAGCTGAAATATGTAAAATTAGTAAATCCATTTAAAAGCGTTGTAAATGGTAAAATAATAAAATAATTTAAAGAAATTTAAAACTATTCAGTTTAGAATTATAATGTGTTAACATAATAAACTAATTGTCTTATTATGTTTCTAAATGTATGGCCTATTCAATGGGCTTAATAAATTATACACTAAATGCCAATAAATACAACACTTAAATTACACAATATTTTAAAACCTAACATAAGTAAAATCGATTGTGACTCGCAAAAATAATATTTCATTATGTGAGCCAATATTTGTATATTGTGTAATAGTCTAAATACTTTCTAGGTAACGCATTATGATATATATTGCATTCATGGTCTTACTTTCCTCAATCATGGCGTAAATAAGTTTAGTTTCATTAACACACAATTTCACTTTAGTTTGTTAGAAAAATACATATATCCTCATAGGTGTCAAGTTCAATGCTCTCCTACAACCTAGAGTCAAGAAACAACCTCACTCAAGGTCTTCAATCATTCAGCAATACGTCATATTCATTGATAGCTTTACTAGTGTGTTCGTGACCGTTCGTACTATGTACACGCCACTTTAAGCGTTAGGCGTATAGCCGTGGTTGTGTGCAATCGATTGATATGTACACACACTTGAATGTCTATCGTAGTATCCGTTTAAAGTTATTTTCTTTTACTTTTGAAATGTGTTCTTGTATTAAACTAATTAGAGTTCAGATAATATTTAATATGTAGATATTAGCTTAGTACTCTAGAGTAAAAGTCACGCGAAGTCGCGGGTAAAAGTTAATAATTTGTATGCGTGTGCGTACGCGCATGCATATTTGTGACAGGACGCTCAACAATAGCCGGAATAGGAAGCGACAAGCAAAATGGCCGTGCAGACTGACTCTCCAGACAAGTTCCGTAACCAGGTTCTTGGCACGGAACTTACTTTTAGGGTTGCGTTTTGAAAAACTAGACTAATAATTGTTTACATTGCTTTATACTAAACTTAGTATAATATTAATTGTAAAAATAAAATGTTGGTAGCAAAGATCATTTTGTTTGTTGGCTACATATTTATTGTGGAATATATCGATGAATTTTGTTAATGACTCATTTTAAAATAAACAGCTGCTTTTTAATTAGCGAAGAGTGCAAATACATGATAAATTATATAGTTTTTCCTTAAACAATAATTATTTTAACGTAATAAATATGTTTCTGTTATGTACCTATATAGTACTATAGTATAGAATACACGTAGCGACTAAAATTATTAACACAACTTGTTATATTCATAGTAAATGTCCTGCTCATTTTATTATTATTTATATAACAATAAATGTGGATAATTTACTACTTATATTTACATAATTTATGAATTGAAACACATGGTGTATTTAAAAGTGAAATTATTTTATACATGCAATGAATAATTTAAAGTTACATAAAATGACCAATTACAATAAATATTTGAAAAAAAAAAATGTCACTTAGGTATGTTTTTTGTAATTATCATCAATAAATAAATATAAGAAGATAAAACTCATCCGTTACTTACTATGTGACTGACAGACAATGTATAAACGAAAATAATGTGTAGAAAGCACTGAGAGAGTACTAAAATTAATAACGAATACAGAAAAAATGGGGGTAAATAAGAATGAAAGAAATATGACAGGCGCAAACAAAGTCGTAGACGATAACTAGTAAATACATAATCATAACACATTATATTCAATTATTTAATTAAATACAGACATATTTTATTAGGTGCTATGTATCTATATGCGACTACAGTAAGATACAATAAGATATTAATTCAATATTACATTATATGTGATGATATTAAATATTAAATCATATGTACTAATAAAAACAATTAATATTAAATAAATACAGAATCAATCATGTTAAATCAATATCAACGCTTGGTAGAGCGTTTTTTTTTAAATTCGTTGCCCGTGAACAATGAACGTGAACAATCCCGGCTTCACGCATAAATTGTTTTCTGCCTTTCTTTGTTGCTAAGATGCTAGAGAACGGAAATCCTGGTTCATATCGTTATTTAAAGAGTTCAACTTTGCGTGAGTGTCTAATTAATGAAATAGCTACCTATATAACACATGACCTACGTCATATGCCCACTAGTTTTATTAACTGGCTGCTATATTTCTATTATTTAGTATTTATATATCAGTAGGGTTGCCAGATGGCAGTCTACAATCGATTAAGTTAAAAGCTAGTATTTTTTAATACAACTATACATATATTTTATTAATGAATGAATAGAATTCTGATTATATAACGTTTCAGTGTCTAAATATGGTAAACATTTTTAAGAAGACAAATGGTCGCTGGAAAGGTAAACTTGAAAAGCTAAATCTTATTCATAGGTTTATTTGATATCGGAATACGTCAAGTTCTTTATCTAAAACTTTCAACGTAGTATGTTAGGTCATGGCCGCGCCTTGTCCGGTACAAGTGTGGACTAAGTCTGAGTTATGATATATATATATATATATATATATTGTATATTGTCCTGTACAATAATACATATTAAGCTAGTGAACTAGTAGGTCAGTGTGACAGCGTCTGACTGTAGACGCTATTGGTTGTGGGTTCGATCCCTACTCGGAGGAATCGTTATATTAAATTGACAAACATATATTTAGAAAACGTATAAAACCCTTTTTTTTTAAATATATATTTAAGTTATTTTCATTTCTTCGGTCTGGTACAAGACAAAACGCGGCGTTGAGTTCCGCCATTCATCATGCAATGTCTCGGATTCGGGCGGAAAGTGGAGAACGGAGTGTCTTGATACTAGGTCTGTTAAACTACCCTGCTATACGGGAACAAACGTGAAACGTAAAAATAAAAAGCTATGTAACTAAAAAACAGGTACTTCAAATTAGATATTTTGTAGTTTTACACTTTTATCACTATTTAATACGTAGTATGTAATATAGTTGGAACCAGCTTTATAGTATTCAGACCCTGAATTTTGCTCATAGGATAAAATTAAAATCCTTCCTTGAAATATGCAAGAGTAGTTACAATTTCATCGATAATGCTAGTGGGACAAAGCTATTTATTTCTGCTGCGTTACAAACATGTGTGAGAATACCTATATATATATGTGCACAAATACTTATTTGTATCATATTTATTCTATAATATTAATTTATTTGTAATGAATTATTCCGATATATCTTGGCTTACTGAACTTCTTCTCCTCGCACTATTCTCGTAAAAAGGGTCTATAATTTTCTTTTCTTCATCACTCCGTCGTGTGTAACGTAAGAGGCAATTTTGGATTCTTTTATTTAAAATAAAATTTTTTTTTAGAATAAATACAAGATAAAGTATACAAGGCTGTTAACGTGAAATCACTTAATAGTAGTAGCAATTTCTACATAGAAATATTTATTTAAAATTTCTTCTTCTATGGCTTCATTAACTGTCTTTTACCTAAAGTATGACGTTGGTAGGTTTCTGTGGGCAGATAGAAAAAAGTTATGTAAATAATATGAAATACTAATTGTAGTTTCTTCTTGATTAGGATTCAACAATAATTTTAACAGCCAAAATTTCATTTGTACTAACTATTAGCAGTAAAGAAGCGTTATAACTGTAGTTATGAATCGACGAAATTAATATGTTTTAAACTTAGATTTTCGAGAAAATTGATTCTAAAGTGTAACAATAACACTTCAAAAAGAGTTTTTAGTTACGTATACTGTTAAATGTCTTATTATGCATAAATACTTAAAAGAACAGATTCCATTCTTAGTGCTTTTTAAAGCTTTTCCGCAATTTTCTTTTAATACAAATATTCTTTGTAATACAATTGTCTTCTTATTCTTATAGAGTAGATTCTTATAGCTTACAGTGATACATACGTACCTATGGTATAAATGTAAGTCTGTATATATGTATATTTCATTAATTTTCTTCGGGTATCGTTAAAGAATTTGGCTAAGAAATAATACTTAGCGGTTATTGTATTGACCTTCTCATGGGTTCGTCATGATCCTGTCAGTGATATGACAGGTTGTAATTTGCAATACTGGCCGTTTTTTGTGAACCGACCTACCGCAACATAGCATCCAAATTACATCCTTAATATTATAAGTTTTAAATAAAAAATTACCTGAAAATCGTTTGACTTAAGTAATTTTAAAAAGACCTATCTATAATGGTACCGATAGCCTTCAAAATATCTAGTGCACGAACTGCTACCAGCCTCAGGCTCTCGCATCAAATATAAATACTAAATTATTAAATTCAACCTAATCATCGGTTTGGTTGCAGCATTCAGTAATAATAAATTATTTGTCTGTTACTAAACGAGGTTACTAAGACCTCTCATTGGATTATATAATTATTATTCCTCAATTATTTTGTATTAAATGAAGTTAATGGTTTTTTTTCTTTTTCAGACTCTATTTCTCCTGTAGCTGTCAAAATTTTTAAGGTAAGATCAATTTAATTATATTATAATATTATCTTATATGATCTTAATGTATAAAAAAATTAATAAAAAGTACATAATTTATTTATTGTTTAAAAGGCTAGTGTCTAAGGTCGTTAATAAATAAAAAAAAATACAATACATTTTTTGACATTTTTGTTGATAGCTTTCAAAGCACATTCTATAAATGTGAAGTTTCGATTTGGTTTTTCAAATATTTTTCGTGTATCTATATATTTTTGAGGGAATTATATATTTTCACGGTAAATGGTGATATATCATGAATTGTAAATTGTTAGCTATTGAAGATAATTTTATATACTTAAGGAGTCCACGATATACATTGTTAGGGTTGTCAAAATGTTAAACGAATGGTCGCAAGGGGAGGGAATTTACATAAGCAGTTTTCAGGTAAATATTTTAATTATGGTAATTTATTTCATTCTCATATGTTATTACGTCTCCGTTTTATAATAAGAATAATACTTTATAATAATTCAGGCTGTAAAATATTACTTTTTGTAATCGACACTTATAAAATTCAGTAATTATTTTTCGAAACGCTACTTCCGCCAGTGGCCAATTGAAAAAATATATCTTGTCCCAATGATTTGAGACAGATGCACAGTATGTTTTCCTTCTTGAGGAACCGTTACAGTAATTATTGAACTGCACACATGTTAGAAGCATCTTTCGTCAAGAATTTTCACCTTGCAATTCAATTCATCACAGAGAAGAAAATCATAATAGACGGTATACATTATTTTTTTTATACCTTTCCAGACATAGGTATATTAAAGGAAGTCTACATAGATGATTTTGGATGGACCCAGCCAAATAGTGCGCTTGAGTGAGAAAGGCTTGTTATTATGAGAAAGTGTAGTAGTATAGGAAAAATAATACATATATACGCTTATAAGCATTCTCATCAATACTCTTTAGGACATCGTTTTGTGAGTCAGTCACATTTGAAAAAAACCTTCAATTGACTGGATTTGGTGTGCATCATTTTCATCAATGAACTTCAATCAGTCGTCCACTGACGTATCCACATCTCAGACGGAGTATTAAAGGCAATGATGAATTTATTAATAGGATCCCTCTAGGATTACATGAAAATATTTTACTAGTTGTAGGAATAGACTTGAAATTAAGTATAATGCGGGAAATCATATCAGTCGTATAATTGGGTTTTACAGTATTTTTCATAAAGAGCATTTACAGTTAAACTCTTTTATATAGGTACCCTCTTGTAAAGTTCTCAAAGATTTCTTGTATCCGTTAGAAAAAATTGTTAAAATTTCACTTCGGTCTAAAACTCTTGTATAACATGTATAACTATTCTAATAACAAGAAAAACAATATATATAACGACATTTTACATATATTATTGAAAAACGGCTCTATAACTTCGTCTCATCTTTGAATCTGTACGAATCTGGATTCACAGCAAAAAGACGATAGCTTTGCTCTCGACTTTTTTACAGCGATAATGACCTTCGATTTTAATTATTGTCCAGCTAATTACGACATAATTTTACGAAGCAGTAATGTTTTAATTGTACACCGTTCGCTTTATATTTTCTTGCTAATTAACCGTAGTGATTTAATTATTATATTATCTGTGACATGTAAGTTTTGCTTGAATTATTTATTTCGATACGATTTGGAACCACTTAAATTTGCGTGATGATCTGACAATGGTCGTCTTGTTTGTGTGCATCGTCGCGAAGACTTCGAAACGGGTAACGATTTGGCACAGTTCCAAATTTTAAATTTAAAAATGGGAAACAAGAAAAAGCCAAGAGGGCCAACCGCCGCGGTCTGCCCACCCAGTCCGTTGGTTATACGGTTCGCAATGCCGGACCACTGTGGTCGTTGGCGAATACCGCCAATTCCAGAGCCATATCTTTTCCTAATCTGTACAGCCTATAAACCTTCTTTCAGGCTACCTGATTTTAACTTTATCTACATAGTTTTTAAATTTGTTATTCTTTGCAATAATAATAATACAACATGGCTAATTTTGCCAACAGAGATAATGATTAAATTGTTTCGGCATGTCAAATCAAACGAAATTATTCTGTTATATCTTGTTTAATAGCTTTGCGTTTATGTCTGCCTCGTACATACCAGGATGATACACATTTAACGGTGTAACTCTTCTAACAAAATATTTTTCTTTCGCTAAAGTGTCTACTAGCTCGTACACATTTAAATACCTTACGGCATATTCGTATAATTAATACAACTTATGTTCATTTGAATTGAACTACTAAAACGCGTTGTAAAATCTTTTAGTGTAGAATTATATGCTACTTTTTCTGTTTCCATATATAGGACCGAGGAAATAGCTACTTAGCGGGCAAACATGTCTAATTAGGGTGTAAGCACTTGTTTTCTTGGCAACATAGTTGCAGCTCCATCATGTACGTGTATATATGAGGCAGACATCTTGATGACACTACTCTTTATCATGGCCTATCTGGAGGCAGTTCAGTCATTACATATTATCATAGACAACTTTTTTTAATAAATTTCATCTAAGAGGAATATACGTGATTCCATTTCATCAGTGCTCGAATTTACATTGTAATTAGATAATATACTTGGGTATTCGTTATGTTAAAAAAAATACTAAATGAAAACCTCGTACTGTATATGTATATTTATAAATTATTTTTTATATATTTCATATATAAATTAGCAGCTCGTTTGAAGCTCCGTATGTTTTCATTGAGGGTCTATTCATTATCTAGATGACGTTCCCTTGTAATGCCACACGTAGTTATGTAACTACAGCTTTAGTTAATATTGTTTTATTTTTTATCAGCGTCATTAATGTAATAACCGCACTCTTAACTTGCTATCTGTAACAGTCCTTTCCGTTTTAAGTTTTTATACTTGAGTACAGCAACATATTCCTACAAAGGTACATTTTCTAATTGAATTTACAGAAATAAACATTTTATATAATAGAAAATATCGTAATATATTTGAAAGTATATATTTAAGAAAACAATAAATAATAAATTTTATACGCTGCGTTTAAAAAAATTATACGTTTTCTAAATATGTTTTTCAATTACCCAAGTGTGTGATTAACGCTTTAAAATATTAAGGATATATTTGTTTCATCCTCTAAATTTTCATAATATTCTCCATTTTTCATGAATATGTCCTTCTTTGAAGAATTTACGTGATACTCGAGGCTCACGTGCTTGCATTACATTATGGGTCAATTTGCTTAATAACCAGTATGACGGTCGTCGTGATCTTATAGAATTATCATACGTCACATTACGTTGTATTCTTCCACTGAACGCTGGACCAATATCTGAGTCACCTTCGCCTCGAACAACGTTCACTTTTAAAAACCCGCTCTTAAATAGAATATTGTGCTGTAACTAATTGTTTTTATTTATATGTGCATATTTTTTTTGCTGAATTAGGTTCGTAAATAAAGTATTTTTTCAACAACTAGACAAAAGAAAATTTAGTTATATATATATATATATATATTACTAAATTTTCTATATATCTCTATCTATATAAATTTTCTTAGCACCACTAAGATTATTACTAAGAGTCATAATGGCGAATTCAAATGTAATTAAATCAATGTTTATATTGATAATGCAGTTATAGCTAGCTAATATAACTGTAACTGCATTATAAATATATACATTTCTTTAAGCTGCATTTAAAAGTAGGTACTTTGGTTGACACAAAGGTCCGCTACTTGTTGCTCGTCTCTTAATGGCCAGAGTGTGGACAAGAGAGTGACATAGATTATATCTGTATATCCTGTTATATGCGAGAAATTTGTATATATGTAACAAGACAATTTTGCAAATTGCTGGTATATGAACAAAATAGACACTATGACTTTTCCTCTCGCGTGCTATTTAGTTAATAATAGTATCAGAAATATATTTGGTTAAATATATATTAAAAAAAAAGACATATTTAGAACTTGAACGGTTTTCAAGAGGTGCGTGTTCAAATCCCGCTACGTTAAAATTTTTATAAGTATAAAATTTTTTTTTTTTAAAAAGACTGAAAAGTACATAATTAGAAAACGTTTTCTAAATATGTCTTTTTCAATTTCCTAATTGTGCGTTTAACACTTTAAAAAATGTTAAGTAAATATATATTATTTAAATTTGTTATAAATTTGATTAATTATTAAAAAAATGTAGATTAAATTACATTAACCGATGCTGAAATATTTATATAATTCTATTTTTAAATCATACTTAAACCATACGTCTAATGCCATGAAAACTAAATTTCAGGGGCTTTTAATAAATATTTATTTTCTTAATATTCAGACAAAATGTGAAATTCGGTTCCACCACTGAACACATACCTAATGTAAACTGACGGAAACTGTATGGTAAAAAACGGTCACAATAAAAAGATAAATATTCTTAAAATAAGAAACGGTAAGATAGTCCAGCTCTCTCTGCCTATATCTTAATATTTTGTGAAATATGTAAACATATTACATTTATAGTTATAAATAATCATAAAACATATGTTTCTATCTTAATGACATTAATTGTGTCTTACATGAGAATGCCGATTTTAAATTCCATAATAAATTGTATTGTAAAATGTCATATAGAACACTGAGACCGACCAGTTTCAACTTTTTTGTGCCCAACACGCTGTACATGCGCTGGCTACAAACGTGCATTTAGAAGATTAATTGTTCAAATGATTGATGTATGAAATAAAGAATCCACAATAGTCTTTCCTTACGACCACTAAGTAGAAATTTAATATAATATTAGTTTACAAATATTTAAAGTAACGCTTATTACTTTAAACGCTTTCTTATTATTGACCAATTTTAATGATTTTTGTTATTTATGTGTTACTTGATTTTTTTATTTCTATGATTATAAGCACAAATTAAAAAAAAAAAACAAAAGACAATCTCTTGTTTTTTGTAAGCTATAATTTGTGGTCAATAGTGCAGTGCTCGTTACTTAATGCTTTTTACAACCTTATTTATCAAATATATTTGACTTACAATTTAGCTTAGTATTATTTTTTATAAAGAATAGAATAATGAAGAATGAAGTAATTATAAATATTATTTTAAACATTAATAAAAAATTATAATTATATTTCCTAACGTTAAAAGATACTTAACATATATTAAAAAAAAACTATTTTTCTTTTAAACATTGTCACGTTAAAAGACTTGCTGGAAAAATAAAAAGCTGATCAATAAATATTAGCAATTTTTTGACAAGTCAATTATTGTACATGAATTCTTCATTTTGACGCACGGCTCACCGGAAAGGGGCGTATTGTTGACGCACAATTTATCAAGCACCAATATCCAATGATACATCTATTGACAACGTTTTCAAATGAAATTTCACGGTGTCCACTTGTTAAAAATCTAATTGTACTGCATGCCGGGCCTACATTGTGTCCGTTTATAAAGCCGACGGTACACTAAAATGACAATTCAATAGTTAAACTTTTAAGGCAGTCGCACGCTAGTTTTTGTGGCAACGTTTTATGGACCTCCTCGGAGCGGTTCCAACTCCACTACCGTTAAAGTAAAAACAAAAGTCCTAAACTGAAGCTGCAACATAGGCCTGATGCTGGACAAAGCACCAATTTATTGCGTCATATATAACCTAGTGAAAGTTGACTTGAGTATTGTTTTAAATGAATATGCTAACGGTAAACAAAACAAGCGACTCGTGTTAAAGAGACCGCTTACAGAAGTTGCCCATTCTAATGGCCAATAAACAATTTGCAAATTTAAGTAAACCTTTACGAGTTATATATCTAGTGACATAACTAAATACTTTAACAAGTTTTTATTTACACATTTGTTATTATAAAATATTGTTGCCACTCTTAGTGAATTGTTCAAGAATACATTTGCTGATATTTCTCTAATTTTAATAATACAAGTTACACAGCTTCTATTTCCAATTTATGCATATTATTAAAATTAATTAATTAGTAAAATATAAAAATACAAGGAAACATAGACTGTTTTGCATATATTACTTGTTGATAGTGACAGAATGAACCATAAGCCAAAACCAAGCCATATTAAATTTTATGTGTTTATATTCCCACTCGTGGGCTGTGAAATCTACTAAAAAGACGGGCCGCAGCTTATTAGATATGTTTAAGACATCCAATTGCGCCAGGACGATGTCAGCACAGATTTATTATTAAATATCTTATTATAAGATAACAATCTTGTACAGTAACAGTTTTGCTTGAGTGAGTGCGAACCCTAACACTGACTTATCCGCCTGTGTTTTTTTACAACTGGCTGGCTACCGATAGAAGCATCATTGGACGAGATATTTTAATTGCAGTCACTGTTGATCCGGGTAAAAACCCAAGTGTCGAAAAAACAACCGTATGTAACAATGGCCTAGTTTTTTTAACAATAAATTTGTTTACTTCTACGATAGTATCAGGAACCAATATTATGAGTAATATAAATATAAACAAGCTATAACATAACAGCTCAATGTAGCTACAGCTACTGTAGTAGTAAATACATTGCATACTAGAAATATTTTTAATGAGAAGGTAGAAATGGTTAGACATGGCTATTTATTTTACTTCATTGATAACACAAAATATCCTCTAAGTTAAGTCTTTTAAATGCACAGTGGGTAGCGTCAATCGTATAACAAAGGCCTTAATAGTTTTATGGTCAACATTTCTTTATTCTTTCAATTATTGAATTGTAAAGTAAAACACTTGTGCTTTTAGTTATTTATGTTTTATTTGTTACATATTCATAGATAACTTACAGTACTTTTCTTTTAATTTTCACATCACCGTCAAAGAGAATATAAATTTTCATGTCAAACTTCCCTTTTCAGTGCCTATTACGTTCTCTCTATCTTTGAATATAACGAAAAGAAAATTGGGAAGATTTAAAAAATATGTTATTTATTACAATCTATTCACATTCTTATTGTAATAAAATGAAATGTCCATACTATATAGAGACAAATTTAGCATTTTTAAGCTACCTTAATTAACTTTCTAGGTAAATATTTCACGTTTCCTAGTAAACATTAGTTATCGTCTTGGCGCTACTCAATTATGTAAAACTTATATTTTGTATAATCCTCTTGTAACTATATACGCTATTGAATATGAAAACAATAAAAAATATTTTCTTTTATACTTTTTGTGCGTAATTTCTTTTAACTTGCTCAACTCATTAGTTAAATTGAATATTTTTTTTAATGCTAGTAATTACTCTGTGGGAACGTGTAATGCTTATGCACTACGCAAATTTATAAAAAAAGTTACTCTTTTATAAACAATCAAAGGTTTTCTATAGTTCGCAATGATACTCATTTGTGAAAAACGATAATGATTTTATATATTATATTAAGCCCATTGTTCCACAATTATGATGAGGTCATCGGTTCGATTCCTAATCAAAGGTATATTTATACTATTATATTTAAATTATTTACACCTCCCTGCTCTGTTGAGACAAAGCGTGGCGTTGAGTTCCACCTCTAAAAGTCTCGATTTTGGGCAGAAATTGATGAATGGAGTGTCTCGACACTAGGTTCTCTTTCTGACTACCTTGCTATGTGAACTTATATAGTGTTTACAGTTATTTCTATGTTTAATTTATTAAAAAATATTTTGTTTTTAAACTAGAGCTACTAGAGTAGTATAAATATGTAACTATATATAGCAGGAATCAAACACGTGATGGGTATTTATTAAGTACATACTGTCAAAGGTATAATGATACATTTATGATAAGTTATGTTGCAAGAAGCCTAATCAGCGATGCTGATCATCGTGACGGTGCAGGTTTGGGGGTGGTACCGTTTAAAGAGACTCTTGCGTCATTTACGCTGGAACTCTTACAAGTCTCTTAAACGGTGACGTGAAATAAGTCCGTTATCGGTTTCTTAGTATTTATATTTAGTCTCAACGGAGCTCTAGATTTTTGAATGAGGTGTTAATTCATAGCCTTTAGGAAAAAATATATGCGTTATATAGTTAGAGCCATATCATGTTTTATAAGCTGCAGGTGGTATTAATAAATAATTTGAAATTAAAAAAAAGTCATTTTTTTTTAATATTTCACACAACATTATACTATATTTTGAATATATCATTATAAATTGCTTCAAATATTTTTTTGCAATGTTTATCGTCCTTTTTGGTAAGAATAATATACATATAAATTATTTATAGCTAATTGCGTCATTACTTTTTGTATTTTTCTATCGGAATATTCCCATATATAGTAAAACAAACTGAAACATATCTTCGGTTTAGTAACTGGACTAGCCTTCACGGTCAATATTCGCGTCATAGACACTCAGTTCTAGGTACCACAATGCTTGCTATAAACGATACGATATTACATTTAAATAGAATATTTTTCTTGAAAGTGATGCTAAAAAAGGATCATTCGTAACTTTAAATAGACTACGGTTGTGTGTCACAATTATCGTGTGTTGGAATTACCTCTTATGGAACGTGGACGTTTACGTTTTCTAAGGAATATTGAAATCTAAGGATAGGATGATGACGTATATAATATAACACTCGTGTTATGATGTCAGGTTGTTATCATTTCCCATTTCAAGTTAAAGTTTTTATTATTAACTATAATTATTATTGGTCGTGGGTTCGATCCTCGGTTATTTTAATTCGTAACATTAAAAATTATTATCATTGCGCTCTAGTTAGAGAGAGGGAAGTTCTATCCCATTTAAGAAATGATATAGATCCTTAATATTGCAATTTTTAATTTGTTAATATCAAAATCATATTTAAAGAATTCAATAAATGTATTATAGAGTTATTATCGTTCAACTAATACTTATAAAACATATTTATTTTATCTGTTGAGAAAGGTTGTGCTTTTTAATTTACACATTAATATAAATTTTGTTTACTATTTATTACTTAATATGATTGTTTGATCGTGATATCTTATCAAAATGGGGTGATGTGTTTTGACGCGTGCGCTTCGATTAGTATTTTTCCTTAGGGATATACGTATATTTATAATATTGTTGAAATCTGAATAAATGTTATATGGTACAATTGTACGGTTATAATTGTGATTCTGCTATAGGCAATTCTCGTTATATAAAGTTTTATTTAATATATAATACTGCACGCTCTGGAAATATTTGTACAGTATAGACAAGAATTTGATGAACTTTTACTTTTGCGACGTCCAGCTGTCTGAAGTAACTTAGATCACCTAGCGTGTGTACATTTGTAGGTTTATCGCATTATCAACAGGAAACTCCCTGCTGATGCGACACAGGTGTTCTGTGTTGGTCATTCATAGAACTATGATATGACGTAATGGACCATCCGGCTATAACACCGAAACTGTCACTTAACGTTTCAGCAATTCATTGCATGTTAATGTTGCTAATTATATACCTATAAACAGCTGCGTTATATATTTTTTTAATAAATCTGGGTTTGATGGTATTATATTTTGTAATAAATCGCGATTAATAAATCTGGTTTCCAAATTTAAGTGGTATTTCTTCTTATTATTATGTTATTATTCTATCTTTTTATCTTATTATTGTACCTATATCTATCTTATTATTATATATCTTTTTATTCTTAACTATAACCGATAGGATAATTATCTATATTATAGCACTCTAATTTTGACTCTAGCGTAGGGTACATGCGGCTTTTGATGTTCAAATTGTATTTATAGATTTATATATATCTGGATATGGGATAAAATATTATTAAAAGAAACATTTTATGTTAGTATTTCATAGTTACAATAAAAAGTAATAATTTTAGTTTGTTTATAAGTTACAATAGCAATCCATTTCGTATATATAAAACTTTCAAACAGAAAAGTAATTTATAAGTACAAAAGGCATCACCACTGTGTTTTATAATAACGTATTTAATAGAGATTACTCAAAACGTGTAGTATGAATGAGTGACGCAAGAAGCAAATTACACATGTCACTATATAAATTGTCGAAGATACATATATTGTCTCAACTACTATCATATATTTTTTTAGCGTTTTTTTTTCTTTACTTTCAAGCTTTATCAAAGAAGACAGAAGTGGTATAATATTATGGCACTCTGCATTCCGCTTTACTCCCGAATTAGAGACATTGCGAGTTAAATAGCGTAACTCGATGCACTTTGTCTTATCAGAGCAGGAAAATAAAAAATTGTTTATGTATAATCATTCCTCCGATTGGGAATCGAACCCAAAACTATCGCGCCTCGATTATTATTTAGTTGACTTATTTTGATAGCAGTTTATATGACCTATATATATATACATATATAGGCTAGATCCGCAAGGGTTTTACGTTAGCCGCCAATTAGCTATAATTTAATGAACAACTACGTTTTGAAATATAATTCAACAATCAATTTATCCAGGAATTCATTACCGTGCGTAAAGTATAAGGTAAACAAAGCTGATTGACTCTACTGGTCCTTTCCTAGTAATTTATGTGTGCGATACGCATAAATTAATACTTATTAAGTATTTATCTTATTAGCCGCAAGCTACTGGTGTTCAATTAACCTTTTCAAAAGAACTGCTCAATAGAACAAATTTAGCCACTCATTCACGATCTATTTTGTATATATGTAAATAAAAAGTATTTACGTCATGGCAGATATATCACACTTAATGTATAATGTCCGATCGTGAATAATATTAATTCATAAACGATAATTGAACTTATAATTTAATGGAACTTTTTACACAGAAATATTACCGGTTATTGGCTTTTTAGAGCAGATTTTATTTAGACTTTTTTATAGTAGCCACTATCTTTTTAAAAATATATGGCTTTTTGATTACAAGGCGACATATATGATATGGCGTTAATTTTGTGTCTAAATAATTTCATATGTTTTTAATATATCGTGGATTTATTTATATTAGTTGTATAAAAGAAAGTAAATAAAGATTCCATAATTATACTATATCCGTCTGAGTCAATTGAAATGTTAATGACTAACTTCGCTATGAGTCAAGATGAAGCTGAAAATATATAACTGGAATATTTAGTATTTGAAAGTTGACCTTGACCTAGCATATTATATTTTTTTATATAGGGAACATTTAAAAAAAATATCATGTCTATATTACTTTAGACAAAATCATTAAGTCTAAGTAATAAATGTAGAGCTCTACTGAACTGAGTACGTTAAAGGCGTAAGCGGGACCGTGCGCAGGACTTAAAGTGAAATGTGTAGGTATTACATCCGGCAACACGAATGGATATTTCCTACGTACGTTGGAACAAGATCGGCGTAAATTTTAACTTTGCAAAAATTCCAACCCTGGAGAACGAGACGCACTCGGACCCCGGTTTACAGGTGCCTGCTAGGTGGGATGGGATCCGCCCTCCTCGGCTACCGCCCACCATTGGCGCCGCGGCTATTCGTTAAGTCGCGCCCCACTGCCGCTACCACGTGCTCAGTGTACACTAGGCTTTATCTTACGCGCCGTCACACCAATTCATTTAGTCGCTCACCCGACACGACGCGTGCGACATCAGTTTTGGGGATGCCAATTGCGATCGACTGTTATGGATTACTTTAAGATTCCATATTTCGCGATGTTTAGACAGACCGGTACTGTGATAGTCAGGCTCAGGATGGAGATGCCGGACTCCTGCTGCAAACCTGGCACGAGTCAAGGGGCAAACAAACCCCGGACCGTATATAGGACATCAGGCTGTGAAGGATGTTCTAGGACTAGATCGAATAGCAAATACAGTGATTGTGATAGTGATATAGTGGACACATGTCAACCTTACAGAGCGAGCTCAGCGAGAAGCAGTAAGCTTAGTTTTTTATTTAATTCTATTAATTATCATTGACGTTAATTACATCTTAAAAATGTGGTAATGTTGTATCTTAATATATTGTAACTTCAATAAAATTGATGTCTTATGTATATCGCAATTTTGGATTACAGTAAAATTAATTCGTCTTGTTATTTTTTGTTTATATTTTAATGACACTATGTTTTTTTTTATATATTAAAGTGTCTCTACACTTGTATCGTAATTATTTTCATTACAAAACCATAAATATATCCGGTACTATGAATCGAACACGTTATTCCTATGATTGGATTGGATTACATTGGATTAGATTCCACAATGTCAAATACTAGAGTGGGAACTACAAAAATAGTATGCTCTTTATACGTGTAATTAAATAAATGTACTGTTACCGGATTGACATTTCTGACTAAATGTTTCTATCCTTTAGTGTCGTACAGTTATGTCCGCGCCTCAGAGGGGACAGTTTCGTAATTAATACTATCGCTCTCGCCACTCTATATAGGGCCATGATACGATTTTTGTTGGGCTATAAAAATGCGCGCGTACGTAAGATTAAGCGTCTTTATGTTCAATTACATAAATTAGATTTTTTTGTAGAACCTACATTTTATCAAAAAAAAATTATTGACAGGACAACTTTTTTTTTATTATTATATAATCAAAGGTATTATCGAATAAGCGTTGTAATAAGTAAATGTATATTTTTAGATACACAAAACTAAATTGTTCTTTCAATATTACATTTTTTAAAGTGTTATTATTAACATTTCTTATGTGTAGTGTGCTTAGGAAATTTAAAAACACATATTTAGAAAACGTATAAAAATTTGAACGCAGTCTTAGAGGTTTAGCGGTCAAAGCTGTTGAACGGTATTCAAGAGGCGCGGGTTCAAATCCTGCTGCGTTAAAATTTTCTAAATATGTCTTTATGCATTTTTTTTTATATATTTTATATTTGAATTGTAGAAAAGGCTAAAAAAATATTCTTAATTAAGTAAAGTGCTATTGTTTGTGTATTTTGTGATGCATTATAAATATATTATTATATGGAAATTTAATGACCACAATTTGTTTGAAAAAAAGTATTAGTAAAGTTTGGTAACGTTAACAAATAAACTCAACATTATTAATAGGTGGTAATGAGGGCGAACAGTACGTTACATTAAAAATACAATGCTAGATTAAGGATAATTTGTAAATATTTATGTATTGTAATATAATTATTTTGACCACAAAATTAATTATACTATTAAATTTGTACCAGCGCAATACCAATGATCGCAGGTGTGAACTTCCTATATAGGAAATATCCGACTTTAAACATTGTTTTAATAAATTCCCGGAAGTTCAGTTGATGCATTTCGTAACAAAATGCAGAATTTAGTGATTTTGCAATTTACTTGTTGGTTAAATAAGGCGGCATGATCGTTCCTTATAAAAAACCCATTCTACATCCGCTATTAATGAAAAAAATTAACCGTACTTAGTTTTGTCCTGTGATTGCGGAATATCACAAGTTTTTAGATCAATTTATACATGCAACTACAATTTAAGCATGCAATAAAAAACGGAAGTTTTACAGTTACATAAAATTTAATAAGTAGGCTTTTTTCTTTATATTTTGTATAATTCTAGATATATTAGCACTTAACAGAACGTATAATAAATAAAGATTGCGTGTATAAGCAATATTGATTGCATATAACACTTAGATGTATCTAAGATTTTTCTTTATGATATTTACAAAATTTAAAGCACATCCCTTGACACACACAATTTATGTATCTTCCGTTTAAAAATTAACAGTAAAATTATGTAATATCAGTGGTTATCTCATTATGTTTAATTCGAAGAAAAATTGCGCTTGTTTCGTTAATTTCGCGGGTTCGATCGCCGATGTTCCGCATAATACCATTTAAAGTGATTTTCCGTAAATGAAGTGTATGTATCACCATCACCAACTACCGTAACTTTAACTCAAGCGCCGCCAAAAGCTCAGAGCTGTAATTGCACTTATTATGCGCACTCAAATTTTACGATCTCAGCAACTGCCGAACTCCAAATTTGATCAACTAAGATAATTAAACATGTTACATACCACCTACTTAAGTTTTCTAGTCCTTTTGTTTTTCCTAAAACATTAATAATTACGGCAGCTCTAAAAGTAATATGATTTATGTGTACGTAAAACTCTACTTCGCAAAAGATAACGAGCTCTACTTCGCCAAAGATAATTTGACGAGCATCATTTCATAACACGCCGCGAAGGCTGTGCTCACTACGAAATTTTGACGCATTTATGTTCAGAATTTACATAATGATTGCGGTGGCGCCGACCGCGTCCAAACTGAACGGTGCAAACTTTTCTTGGTTTTCGAGCCGAAATTCTAGTTAGCGAGCGCGCGATTTCTTTTTAAAAAGGTTAACAAGGTGTTCTCGTTTGGGTCGTTTTTCGTGCCGCGCAGCCTCCTTTTGTGTACGAGCGAGCTGTTAAAAAATAAACGAATTCTTTGTTTCTCGGGTAGTCGGTCCGACCTCCGACGCGGTCCCTACTTTTTTATGCCCCCTTATAACCTGTGTATTACCTACGTGTAGGTATCTACGGTTTTTATGGTCGCTCGGTCAGCTCTTCAATGGGCTAAGGAATTCGATCGAGTCTCTTCTTTGTCCATTTATAGTTTTTTTATAGTTCTTAATTACAGATCCCTAAATGAGCCACTATTGAAAGTTAGTAATTTATTGATAATTGAAACTATTTTTTATTCTAATTACAGTTTCAAATTTCATTTTATACAATCATTTACTATTTAATGTCGTAAAGTTTCCGAATCATCGCTAAAGTTAACTGAAGTCAAATTAATTAAGATACGAAAGTCTTAGGTTTTGTAAAATAAATTATTAAGGTCGTATCCTTACAAAACGGTGACTCTATATCTTTTTACGAGCTGACCTGTTATTTTTTTTCTGGTTGAACTTTTGACGGCGGCGGCGGTCTCGCGGTTGCTTGCTTTTGACCGGCGCACTAATAAAATGTTATGATCGTATGTTTAACGCGTGTTCTGTGTCGGACCTTCCTTTTGACATGATCGTTATTACCCGACTCCGCCTTTGCGGTCGCCTTTTGTGTTTGAACTGTAACAACGTTGTTATAATGTTAATTAGATGCCAATTTGTCTATGAGTATACCTGAGCTTGTTAAATTGTAACGTATATATAAATATTACTTCCATCGAAGTTTGTAAACGCAAATAGGTCTACATTGATGAGTGTGATAGCAATTCGTGCTGTCTTCCTCGTGTCTGTAAAATAGGCGTGATAATCGGGGTCCGTTCACAGGGCTTAGTTAAATAATAAGCGGCAAAGCACCCTATAACTATAATTTTCTTTTATTTGATGCCGCTGTGCCCTCAGGCTAAATAACAAATCGCCACAAAACTGGCTAACGATATGCAAAAGTAAAAAAAACACGCACACAATTTTACACGGATACTAACCAAGTTTTGCATGACTGAACGTGTATTATATACTTATATGATATATTTAATATTTTATTGTAATATATAAAATTGAATTAAAAATATATATATATTTTTTTATATACAGTTGTTAATGTGCATAGCGCTTATATTATTATGGATACGCGAAAAGATCGTAATATTTTAGTAACGATAGTAAAAATAGTGTAAAGATTTGTAACGTGAGTCATCCAAGACACAACACTAGTGATTCAGTCAGACATTGAGTCAAAACAGTAAGAGTAAATAACAAGCCTTCAATGAGTAACATCGATAATCAGTCTAGAATTTAATTGATTTACTAATAAGTAAATCAATTAAATTCAAGACTCAATAGCTTCCTTTCAATCCTTAGCAATAGCTAAGGATCAAAATTCATGAAAACATTAACAGTATCTTTTTGTAATGGATTTAAAGAAAGTAAACAATTATAACGCAATCAATATATCATCTGTACTAAGAATAGTTTTATTGATATCGGAACGAATTTCCGGTCAGGTCAGCCAGCCACCGTTAATTTGTGCCGCATTAGTGATTCATACAAGTTCACCGAACAATTAGCAAAGGCTGTGCACCTCTGGGCCGCGATGTATTTATTCATCGGATGTTCCATCGATTACCATAATCGACAGCGTCGTGTGTTACGAATACGGAACAACTCTACCTTTTAAATTTTAATACTTTAGAAGTAACTGACTTATTATAATTGATTTTTTTTAAGTATAACCTAACAATTATATAATCTATAATAGCCAAAATTTTGTGTAGGTGTATCCAGAACACTTGGAGTAAAAAACAATATTTAAAATCACAATTCTCATTTGTCCATTGTTTACAGGATACGTCAACGTCTGCGCTGCAGTTTGCTTGGTGCTACTTGTCGGTGGTCTATCGCCTCAATCTAACGCCGCGCCTCATAAACGGACAATGGAGAGACAACGCCGTGAAGTTCAGAAATATGATATCTGGGATAATCCATGTGATTACGACTCAAATGTACGTATTAAATATCTTCTTGATACTAATAACTCGAATATAAATTATGTAATTAAAAAACCATTAATCGCTTTATTATATTAATACAATAATTGCACCGTTTGTAAGAGTACATTAGTTGTTTAATATATTATAAATATTATTTTGTTTTTTACAATTTATAAATATACAAAACGGTTATTGTAATAAATTATATTTTTTTCCAGTCAAAACCAGCTCAATATTCAGCTAAACTTGCAAAGGATGTTGCATCACAAGCGAGAAACGCCTTTGAGTCAACGGCAAAATACAAGGACAAATTCGTAAGTGCCATTTAATATATAAAATTATTGTATTTCGCTTTCATTGATGGACCCAATCCGGGAGCAGAGACGAGACAATCGCGACGTAGTATTCGCGTTCGCATCGTTATGCCCGCCGCGTCGCTCTAAATGAACGGACGCGCGTTGCGGCCGGCCAATACCAATAAAACATTAAACAGCTAAGGACATCGGTGCATACCTTTAGGGTTTAATATGATTTTATCTTTTTATGAATGAAAATATGTCTACTATTTTGTATTTAGTTTACCTGCAAGCCGAATTTAATTTCAAAGACTCCTCAACAAAGAGCTGTTATTTTATTATTTTATTACGAAAAAATATCTCAAAATTTCATCCATTAAAGATTCTTCGCGTGCACGTTTTTAACGTCATTTTCTCACCGCGTCGGATGGCGTGGAAGAGATTGCATCGGTGCGGGCGCCGCCGGTTTCGCCTCTGTACGTCCGGCCGCGGTCGCTTCCTCCCTTTTAATTATAATTTCGCACTGCTTTCATGAGATTTATTGTATATATTATACAATAATCATTCAGTATTAATTATAACTAAAATATTAAATATATATATGTGCAACAAACGCTAACTAAACGAGATGGCGAGCAAACAAACTTACTACTTTGCATTCAGAAATAAAACTAACTAGAGTTACTAGAAATATCAAAGACAATCTGTCATTCTATTCCTAAAATCATAATATTTCCGAATCGGAAGTAAGGTGGCCCGATCATCGAGCAATAATGTGATGTCGATGTCGCGCCTCGAATCATTTATGGATGACCTTCTACTATCGTAATTAAATGTGACATCGAATGAAACGGCGAGTGAATACATTTCGATTTCAATTGACGATGATAGGAGGGACTGAGTGTGAAACGTTCAATGGAACTAGAACAATGCATCAGTAACGAGTAAATTCATGAAGCAGTGACGTGTAGCGTTGGTGTATGAGGTATGGTAGCATTTGTAATAGGCTCGCCGGTCGTAACGACGGCGACGTCCTGTCCGCTTGCTACTGCCTCCCCGTCGTAAAATGACATTATCGACGCACAGTAGCCGGAACGAAGTACAGGACGATGCGCGTATGTATCGAATACTGATTGCGCATTAATATTGCGCGACACACCTGCCCGATGAGTTTTTTTTTGTCTCTCCCCTTAATGTCGGTCATTCGTTACTAATGTATCATATTTATTGCGATTTAGACAAAGCTCGCGCACGTTGAACTGCCATTATATGTGCGTCAAGGACGTTTACATGCTCTTTGTGTCCACTACCACATTAGCAGGAGAGATCAGATTCGTTCCTTATTCGTGTGAGATTTAAAATATTAGTTTTATGTAGATTTGAATAAGATAAAGAAAACATAAAAAACACGTAGGTAGCGGAAAAAGAAACCGTGTGACATATAAAATGCTATATCCAAATTACTCGCGCTATCATATTTGTCGTCAACCCATTCCTTATAAATAACTGGTCGCGCTGTACCGAGAACGCAATAACAAATTCAACGAACCCTACCGGTACTGTGTGACTCCGCACCGGCCACCGTGTGAATGCGCTATAACACTCGTACTTTTGGGCCGTGCCGGTGTCAAATTATCGCATCATATTTTGACTCTGAAATTATTGAGATATCCATCAACGAATGGCCACATTCTTTTCGTATATAAAATGCAATATGTAACTCGATAACTCGATCTTGGTTTCAAGCGTGTCTAGCTGCGATGCCTATAGTGTCGCAATATCGTCAATATTATATAAACATTGAATGCAATATGTACATACATACTTAGTGCGCTAGCGTTGTTCACACGGGCGACAGGCTGTCTGCGGCGGTGGATTCGTGTAAGCATGTGTGCTGTAAATATATCATGTGCGCGTATGTATGGGTGCATGTTTATTTGATAAGCTTCCGATGTTTCCATCTAGGTGTCCGGGTGCTCTATCTTCAAACTTCTCAGTCAATGCCCACCCGCAATTTTCTAATTAAAAATGTTGAGACACATTTGCAGCTTTAGACTTTATCTAATCCTTAGATTTTTTATAAAACTTCTAAATAAATGTATGCATTTTGTTTAAAAAATTTTTGCATTTTTGAGCTTTACTTATAGTTTCATTCAATAGGCTTTCTTAAGTTTATCTATTACTTACTAAAAATATTTAAAAATAATTTAAATATTGTATTTATTATCTGATATTTTAAATTTACTTTTACGCTGTTTTAAATGCTTTTTGAATAATAAAAATCTCAATGTCATACGAAATATAACAAGTAAATGAAGAGGTAATGCGTTTTAAATTGACAAATACAGTACTATTAAATTGTAAATTGAGTTTCGGATTCGGAATGAGAGACCGGACGAACACCTGCATTTTGTTATTACGAACGAATAGGTACTTACTGACACACAGAGTCAAGTCTATCTTAATATATTCCGGAATAAAAAATATTGACATTTTTCCAGAATTTGTAGTTTAATTAATTGAATATACCAATTAATTGAATATATGTAGTTTAATTAATTGAAAAATACAGCTGTAAATAATATTTGGTAATTTTATCACATTCTGCAAGTTTTTTTTTTCGATTGTGTACTTACAATATAGTAATAACGAAATATATCCAGATTAGATAGTTGTACAGTAAAATGTTATTGAAAATTTATCGAAATTTCTAAACGTTAATTACTTGTATTGTGTTGAGCCACAATAATTCAAGCAAATCGGCCTGAGGGACGACCAATATCTATCGAGTATGTCGCATCTGCCGATTGTTAAACGCGATATCCAATTTTAAGCTCTATATCGTTAATTTTAGACTTGGATTTGCATTAATTATTACAAGTCACGTATGTTCTGGACGTAGTGTCAAATTTTTATGTCGAAACGGTTTGGTTACGTGACGTGTCGATAGTAGCGGCGGTCGAAACTTGAGTTACAATCTCATCTTTCACACGACCTTGAATGACCCATAAAATTGCTAGTGATCGTTTGCTGTTCTATAAACAATATTCAGAATGCTTCTAACGCAAAATACGAAGCTTAGTAAAGTGTGAATGTATCAAAAAAACATACCTGAAATGTAAATGAGTTAGGACAGCAAGTCTTTCGTCAGCTACTAAAGTGATTACTGCGAGATTCAACTCCTCGTCTTTATTTATAACAGCTTCAATAGAGGAAACAACGATACGTCTCATCTTCCGGTTAATCGTCATTTTCCATGAAAGTCAATCAACGCTACTAACAACTAACTCTATTTTTATCGTTCGAAGAAATCAACGGGACCCTTACCGTGACAGAGCTGATTCATACTTTATGCAGAGACTATGATTTTGACTATCTGTGGATAAATTGATTTTAAGAAATTAGTCAAAATTCGTATAAAAATTGTTTAGCTCAATGTGGGCCATGGGTCATATATTGGCCATGGATAACGAACCACGAGTATAGCATGATTGTAGCTTTTATCTCTTAACAGTTTTTATAATTATATTATCACTAAAAGATACGTACAAATTTACATTTTATTTGGCAAATTTTACATCTTATCTGCTAGGCAAAGAAAACCTTTCCTCAAAATTCCATCCATTTGAAGATTACTTAACTATTACTTGTAATAATATATAACAGTTGCTCATTTAAAAATTATTTAAATGTTTTCTCTATTTGTTACAGGCGTCTATGTTACACAGCTTTGATACATTTGAGGAGTTATTGAAGATCTGGAGCGGTAACGACTGGCTTAGAAACTTCACATGGTTTCCTGAAGAAGGCCTGCCTAAAGAAAAGGTCCTGTATCAGAAAATGCCTGATGAATATATGGAGAAATTAATGGTAAGTTTTATTAAGAACATTGTTTATTTACATATCTCACAATCTTTAATAAAAGGACCTGATTTTGCGGTTTGTTTACCAAACTTAGTTACAATAGAATGCTTTTTGATGCCATCCATTTTGTAAGGTTTCAAATTAAAAGGAAAGCAATGTTGTTATCTCAAACTCTTGTCTCGTTAAGATAATGACGGTTACTTAACAGAGTCGATCTGATTGTTTTATAATCGAAGGGCGGCGAATTCGCTGATGCCAAAAACGTGCATCCGTATAAGTTTTTCAATCGATTTCAAAGAATTGACATCGTCGGTGGCACTCATTGTTGTCAGCCGACTGTCGTTTACGTGAGAACACAATGGTTTTGCAATTTGGACTGTTTAATCTCACGTGTCATTATCGAATTTGGGCTGATATATAAATATAGTTGATAAACCAGTCTCAAAATATTTTTAGGAATTACCTTAAGCATGATCAGTACAAAATTATAATATAATAATTTAAACGCCTAAAAACCAAATTAATATCACATATGTGTACCTAAATTAAAACTTTAATTTGAACAAACGTATATTCACAACATACGCTAATATAAACACTTCTACATGTAGCGTATTAATCCTTTAAGTATCTCTATTATAATGTCCAAAGGCCCTGAGATACAATAAAGCTGACATTAGGACTTCGGATATTACTGCGTCACTGTCGCTTGTGAAACAAGTCTATTTCAAATATTATTTTTTAAAGCTTAAATGTTAATTAATATATTGTATTATTGTTAACAGAACCGGACGGATGAAATATTACCCGCAATGTACAAAGGGCTGCAAGTGGTAGTCGCGGGGCTCTATGTTGTGACCCAAGAGGCATTAAATGATGACATCAACTCAGATGCTATCATAAAATGTAATATTACCAAAAGCATGCACAATGTCCGAGCAGTTCTCTGTATGTTCAATGTAAGTATAATACACTGTGGTAGTATTGAATATGTGTAAATCTAAACTCTAAAATATTAAATTCAACAAAAATATTTTTTTCAATTTTAATAATTTAATTTGTAGAGCTTACTTTAGCATTTATCATGATATAATAAAACAAAATGTAATCCATTACTTTTTATTTTAGACCAATTATCCTAAATAGATTTCTCTCTTTTGACAGACGGTGATGAGGTCGCGCAACTTGGAAGTCAAGCCGTTACCTGAATCGGAGATTCCTGACATCAAAAACTTTGACAAACTCTCGTACGCTTTGCTCGTCTACAGAGACACACTCAACTATTTGGAATATCTCGCCCAGTTCTTCCAAAAAATGTATGATGTGAATCCTAACAATTAAAGCCACAATACGGTTGAGTTAACTAATTTAATTAATTGCGGTCAACAGAAACCCGATTTCTTGGGCTATCTACTTAATTATTGGTGCTTTTATTTATGTTACGACAACGTTTGTCGAATGTGACACGACGTCAAAAGACCGACCATTTACTTTCAACGAATGGTGTGTTAGTGATTAGATTCGATATTTAATTTTATTTGTAAAAGTTGTTTATTGTGGTGCTTGTGTCTTTGGTGTCATAACACTATCTCGTAGTGTGTATCTGCCTTTATTTTCGGCCCAAAAGGAATCTCGTAATTCAATTGCACTTTTGGCTGTTTATACTAAAAAAAATGTATTTGCCATTACATTGCCATTTCGGTCTAGAGTGAATTAGTTCCTTTTATAAACATATATATTTTTTTGTAAATAACAACGAATTTAATATATATTTAACAGGCAGCCACATTCGAAATTTTCTAATATTCCTAGTCAAGGTGTTAACTTATTTATTTTTCGATTAACCATCTATTTAGTAACAATTATCTATCATAGATAATTAGTATTAATAATAATTCATTCCTTTGTTGATCATATTTTAAGTTAAAGCTATTCGTCTAGTTCTATTTTGTTAGTAAATTATAAATTGCGGATCCAAAAGGGAGAGAGGTATAGATTTATTGAATTTAAAAGATTTGGCGGTTAAATACATTTAATTCAAGAACTCAGAATACTCAATTAGTAATTTTGAAATTTGGGATTAAAAAAAAACACTCTCCTTCCTTTCTTTCAATCGTTGTATCGCTCATGACTATTTATTATGGCCTTCGTTTCCGTTAAACATTGTATTGCTAACCCCTCCCACCAATTCAACAGGTTTATGACCCCTCCCTTATTTAAATGATTGGATCCGCCCCTGTAAATTATTTAGTTAATGTGTCGATGGCTGGTTCATTTTTGACAACTTAAACTTGCGGTCGAGGCTGCTGTAACTATAATTGTACATTATTTCCTATTTTCATTACTTTCTTTGTTACCTATTTATATAACTGTTGCAGAGATTCAATGAAATGTGACTAGCTTTAATAAATAGAGCTATTAAATATATTGTTGTAAAGTACAGAGCCAGTGTATTTATGTCTTAATCATTATTTGTATAGTTCAAATAGTATTTATAACTGTACAAACATAAATGCTATGTTTGTGATATTAAATTATTATTACCTTTAATATATTTTATTTTATTTGAAAACCCGCCATATAAAAATTAGATAATTTTTCTTCTGCACAATTTAATTTTATTAACTACGTAATTTTTTTTTTTATTTTTGGTTTCGTTTTATTTTTAGAGTATAAAATATTTATAAAAGTATTGCTTGGACGCAGTGAGATAAATGCTAATGTTTTGTTTGAATCTGACTAATGCTAAAGTTTTGTTGAAAACTGATGAAACATGTCAATATTTGTTGACAAAATTTTACGACTGATGGTTTTTTACACGTCATTTTAAGTAACTGACCACTATACAAGTACACAGATTAATCGTTATTAATATGTAAATTATATACTATGACAGACCATAATTAATTTACTAGTAGTCATAAATGCATTTCTATGTTTTTTTTAATTAATTCATGTAAGATTTGAACTCTAACCACGAGTTACACTTGGTCAAGGGCCTAAGAGCGAAGCATTTTCCAATATATATTACAGAACGTAGGCGATATAGACCTCTATATATATATGGCCGAATGGATTTGTATCCTGGACCAGGCCTAGGCCCACCCGCAGTTGTAGTGCCTTTAATGATGGTGATCGCCTCACTTACCTCATTCTATATAATTACATAAAAATAAAAAAAAAGGATAATTACCTAAATCAGTCATAAATATAAACAGGCATGTACAAATAGTAACCAAACCTTTCCCATGAGTTGAGACTGGAAACAATTTTATGTCTTTACACAACCCATTTACGGGACAAATATTTGCATTAGTGAGTGTCGCCTGACAAATTAGAGCTCACGCTGAAAAAACTGTAGAACTGCATGTAACCACGTTATAATAGGGTTCTGTACCCACTTGTCGCTATCCCAAAGTCAAATCTATCTATATATTAATATTTGAAGAAGAAACTTTACTACTAACGTGATTTATTACGGAAATTATGCAGACTGAGGAGTTTTAGTTGATTATAAATAGATAGAGATATAGAACTTGACTTAAATTTTAATAGAAAGAAAATAATATCAATGCAAATAAATAAATAATAATAACTAAATATTAATAAAATAAATATTACAAACATAAGCATGCGTTTGACATACACTTTACTAATGCAACGTTTACGCGCTAACGGTGTTACTAATTAAAATATATAATATTTGGTCAATAAGGTGCTATGTAGATAAAAAAGAAAACCCTATTTTAATGTACCTATTATTAAAATAATGTTAAATGTAAGAAACTGATAAGTATGGTTTTTTAATATTTAATTATCAAAGTTCTTTACAATTGTCGTTGGGCAAGATTAGTACCTACCAACAACATTCCTCCAAGCGCAGCTTCTAAAAGAACCGATCAAAAGTAAACCGACTTATTTATTTTATAACTTAGTAGCTGCTAGCTGTCGCCGGGAGCCTGAACGTGTTAAGTTTACATAACGATTAGTCATATAAGTAAAAAATTCTTATAGGTGACCTCCTACATTGCTATCTTGTTTAAATAAAATTTACTGATCAAGTCAATAAGTATTGAATATTATTTTCATATAGCATACTTATATTATTACTTTATAATAATAATAATAATATAGTTTATTGTACTGTTAGACAAAGATAAAAAAAAATCCTTGTTTAAAAAGTAAGAATTCTATCATTTATAGAATTTATATTGGTGAAGGCTAAAATACAAAATTATTATTTGATACAATAATTTTCTATGAAAAATGTTTCATGAAGAAATTCAGATTATCAACACTTGTAAAACGATTTATTTACATCCATACATTCCTTTCCATTTCATTTTTATAAAATGTATGTCTCCTCTCGTCTAATATTAAAAAACCCTCGTCTTCTATATCTAGGGCCATTAACATATATATTATTATAAGGTCTTAAATTTTATTACTACATTTCCCCTCTCATCTCACCTCTGCGGAGCTTAAGAGCAGAAAATATTTTCACATTCGTTTAACGACCCGACGGGTCACAATGACGTTTAGGGCGCACCGTACGCGCATGCTTTTATCTCGCTCACGTTCCCTTGTTTTATTTATTAGAAGATATATTATTTACCATGGGGCACACACACGATGTGTCACGAACAAAAAACAAGCTATGGTAATGCGCAAGCGCAACACGCCGCTCTTTACAGTTTTTTTATCGGTATTTCCATTTCTTATATTAAGTTAATACTTATGGCCAGATTGAAGTGAAATGTTATACTTGTTAATTTACAAGTAACATTATTATTGGTTGGCGCTCATGAAGTTGCAACTTGACCATTTCATATGGTGCTAACATACATCTATGCATAGCATTACATTCTATGTATTATATAGTAGGCAAAGCTCTAGTGTCGCCACTTTCCACCTATCAACAAACATTGATTAATTGATGGTAGAATTCATAGATTGAATAGCAAAAATGAAGCTAATTTTGAAAATGTTGAGAAAAATAGGTTGGTGTGAATTATTATATTTTCTACGTGAAAAAATCAATTACACATAAATTACCCCGTTGTGGAAAAATAAAGCGCGGGTTCAAGGTTGCAATCCGCTAGACTAGCACGCAATTTCTGTAAATCGGCAAATATAAAAAGATTGCATAAATATTTCTAAAACAATTCCGAAGAAAGCTTAATATTATAAAAAATAAATTATATTGTTCTCCATATTTTATAGTGCGATAGAAAATATATATGTAACAAGTAATTTCGTTATATTCTTAATGGGAACTTAAAATCAACAGGGTCGTAACCTGCGTCCTCCACCGCAATAACCAATGCAAGTAAGCCGCTAAGGTTGTTAAAGAAAAAATCCCACGACACTTACGCACTGTTTAAAAAGGGCAAATATAGTCGTGATTGAAATCATACTTGAACTGTGCAAAACCACACGTCTGCCGTGACCGAGCAGACAAACACACACACAAAAAGACTAACGACAAGCCTTGTTTGACATTATCTGTGTACTTAACGAGCTCACTAAGCAAATAAACGCATCGCCACAATAGCGAAACGAATGCAATAGTAATCATTTGTGTGCTTTTAATTTTAATTATTTAATTGTTATCTATTTATTTATTTTTTTATTGTTATCACTTCGTTGTCCACCGATTTTTAGATTTTGTGTGTGGATCGGCGGAACCTAACAAACTTCTTACTAGACCGGAAAAGTAAAAATAATTTTCCCGATTTCCGGGATTAATCTCGTTAGAAGAGCTCAAATTCAATCGCAAATAAGCCCTACTACAAAGAATCTAACAAATTTCTCGTATACCCTTCCCAATTGTGTCATAATCATCGTCAATAATTATTATTATAACTGTAATGTTGATAAATCAATTTAATGAACCATTTATAAAAAAAATTTATATTAATAAAAATATGTATCAAAGTTTAATTTGCTTCTCCAAATTAGCTCATTATGGAAAACATTGCAAGCCGTTGAATATATCTATATTTTATATAAACATGAATATTTTATTTATATTTTAATTTAAGAACATTATAATTAAAACGATTTTTTTAAAATAATATTATGATTTAATTAATTTTTTACTGTAAATATAAGGCAAAATGGATACATGTTGCTTTATTAGCGAACTTTTTAAAGATGTATTTTCCCATACTTATAAGCATGTCTTAAGTGCATGGGCTCACAATTATTTCAGCGGTGAGTTGAGAAAAGGTTTTTAAACAATCATTGAAATTTTAATAGTTTTCTGTTCTTGTACTGAAAATGGCACCTAGAACATTCAATAACAAAATATAAAAATATATACCGACATTATAAAGGTTAGGCTACATGGCTATCGCTATATGAAAGCAACGCTTTATATTTCTCTTTTTAGTATAGATTACACATGGTATGTTCATGTCGGACAGCGGTAACATCACTCAGATGTCGCATTACAAGCGTTTATCATACTTGAGTCTATCTCAGAAAACTAAATTAAGTGAGAGTCATTTAGTTTTACTTTGTAATTATTGCGTGTCGTGTTTTCTTATCTCACAATTAAACAAATACCTCTGGTGTCAGCGCCTCTACGCTTTTTGCTGATCCGATGGCATTCCCTTACTAGACGAAGAACTTCTATATTTATTATTTTTAGAAATTACAAGATGTATTATACATTTACTGAGCCAAATTTTATGACTTCATCTATTGTTTTTAATTTAAAAGATACGTTAGAAGTTACAACGTTATAATATACGTAAGAAAGCTTATTCATTGGCCTTCATTATATAAAATGTATGTCTAATTCATTGAAATGGCCAAATAGAGAGCCAGACAGTTTAACTGTGGCAATTATCTCAGACACTTGCAACGACCTTTCGCTATTAAGATCAATAAAGCTTAAGAGGCATAGTTTACTTAGCGACATAAGTCGTTCCGCAAAATGGCCGCGCTCTCAAATCTACGACAGGAAGTGTTCGCATGCCTTTAACCAGAGGTGGCCAAGTGCGCAAGTTTTTGCGTTACTTACGTCTTAGATATAAAAATATAAATTATTTTGACGTATTTTCATTACTTGTAATATTCTTTAAATTTTGAACCTTATTTTTTTATGAGCAAGCAAGTCAGAATGAAAGCTTTATACTAAATACATTCGAGTAAACAATATTTTAATGTAGGTTATAAGTTATAACGATCGAAATCTTCCATTGGAAATTTACGCTATCCCATTACAAATGAAATAAAATAAGTTTGTATTAATGTCACGGAAAATATGCAGTAGTTTCAGTATTTCCCCATTGGTAACTCCTGATAGTGACGTAGCCGTTCCGGCTGAATGTAATCAACAATTACTGTAATAAAATCCATTAGAACACAGATATCTAGTTCTTGAATGTTTTTTAAGGATTATTTGAAGAAAATCTATCTTTAATTAATATTAAGCTACAATTATCATATTTATTAAAAAAAAACAAGATACGCAAGTGAAGGATACGCTTTATTTGAAAATGGTGATATTTTGATTAGATAAAACTTGTAATGTTTAATGATTATTTTATTTTTATTTAACACATTTTTATTTCTATTTTCACGTATGATTGATTTGTGAATCAATATAAATTTTACTTGAAACTTATTACGTAGAAAACATTTTTTTTCTAAATTTTAAGTACTATATAAAAATATATAATTTTAATACTTAAATTTTAGAAAAAATAAAATTCCCTTGTAAAATGTAATCTAAATGAAAAGCTAAAAAATTTTTTAAATCCCTAAATTGCGGCAATATTGAAATAATTATTTTACATTTAATAAAACAAACTCTCTTAATGATTCTTTTCCCGTTCGGCGAGAAATAGAAATCGCCGTAATACGACATTTAGAGATTGTACATTAAGAGATGGATTGAATGTAATTGAAGCCATATTCCGATGTAAATTCATGAAATAAAATAATTACTCTAAAACAAATTTAAAATATATATTATAACTAACATCATACCAGGTGTATGTATATTAAAACACTTTTCTCATAAATTTGTTGATTAGTATTCACAAAAGTTCTTATATAATTTAGAAATAATTATATTAACTCTGCTTTACATAAGGTGAATTTAAAAATGATATGTTAATAAATTCATCTTATACAAAAAATATGATAAAAATGCGCAACGGCATATTTAATTCAAAACCTTAAGGTTTTCAAGGCATTCTTATCTTGAAAACATTATAGATATCAAGTAATTTGAAAAAGTTATTTTCTGCCATTCTATATTAATCCTCATTCAGATAAGTATATTATTTACCATCAAAATTAAATTAGCCCTAAAACAAAATTATTAAAATAAGCATTTACTTTTGAAGATAACTCTAATTCAAAAACTTTTTATAGATAACAAGAACATCGTTTGCCTTCTTCTTAATCTGTCTATATCAAAAATTTAATTCACTAATGTTTTTACCCAAACACGTTTAAGTTTAAATAAATATAATTAAGTGTATTGAAGTTTTTTTAATTTTACTAACAATAATGTAATATAATTATTTCATATAGTAAAAAAAAAATCGTGAGTGAAATATAAACAAAACCACAGCGAATAAAGTATATATAGTTATCTGATATAAAGATTAACGTTCTAACAAAATCACGCCTTCACGCTATTTAATATTATTTCGCACTAAATTTATATAATTAATTTTATTTACAAACGTACTTAAAGATGCATATTTTATTTAGGTCAAGCGCCGGATACATATGCATTCTCAAGAGACCGATTGAACCTTTCTCACGGCACTATATGACCTGTACTGTCCTATGATTCACAACGAAGTAAAAAAAGTTATTTTACTCTTAATAAACATACGTATGGTGGTAGCTCAGCTAATTCGATACGCTCTCGGCATTCGCATTTCAACACTGACTCATCGTATATAAGAAAATACAAATTTTAAAGGACCGGGTTAGACAAAGGGATAAAGTAAATTAGGGCTTAACGGTAAAATTAATCAAAACAAGCTTTTTGCGTTCCGGTGATGATTTTAAGTTTGATGTTTTTAAAGTAACATTTCAAGTTGTGTGAGTTTACAAATTTGTTTTATTAATTTGGTTAATTAAGGACATTTTTGAGATGAAAACGGTTTATACCTACATAATAAGATTAATAAATGTTGTTATAAAAAATCCAAGCTTGGCTGTGTTCTTCTTTTTGCAAGGAATCTGTTATTCTATGTAATAATTACATTAAAACGCGGTTGACTGGCTCCAGTTGGTTTGAAATTGTGCTCTAATTTGAAGGAAAATTTCTATTTACTACTACGTATAATTATAGATATTTTCAAGATTTATTCATCGAACTTAAGTGACGAATTATGCATCATACAAAATATGGAACGAAACGGAAGGTGCATAAGTATATACGCTAATAATATTATATAAATCGTCTTAGTCGCGAATCAAACAATTTTGATTAATATTTATTAAGAATTAGGTCGACGGTGAAATTGTTTGATTTATAATTTATCTTTCAAATCATTCAAAGCGTTGGTTGGACTATGCTGAAATTAATAATTAAATCAAGTGATACAAATTTTAAGGTGGTATTACATAATAAAAAGAATAAAATAAAAAAAAAACTTTTCATTAGGTCCATGCAGAGTCTTGACTCTATGTTCTCTATACATAAGTTGTTTTGCGATAAAAAGTTTACAGCAGAAAAAAAACAAAAATTCCACATTTAATAATCATATAAAACTATCAAACAAAATATGCAGCAATTGTAATTTAAATGTTTCAATTTTATGCTGGACTTTAGGAAGTTGTAGTCAAATATAGGTAATTAATTTATTTATAAGGCATACTTCAGCATTTGAAATCTCTCACGTCAGTAATTTTAATTAAGATGCAAGTCGCGTTCTGGCGCTTGCCGTGTCTTCCGATTGAGAACTTTCTTTCAATTATGTACAACAAATATTATATTCTAGAGGTTATTATTGCTGTAATGTTTTTAAACTATATCTATACCATTCTATTATTTTTTCTATGAGGAAAAATTATATTTGGATTTATGAATTTAAAATACATGCAACGCTTAGAGAGATACAATTTATATTTCAGGTGAGGTACACATATTGAAGTGTTATTTCTTTTAAATTGGTACTTATATTAATTTTTTAATAACAACAATAAATAAGTATCGTTTATGATTACAATATAAAAAAAAATTTTATTAACTTAAATTTAATAGACTTTCTATCTTAAAAGTAAATATTTTTAACATTTTGCTAAGTAGTTACAAAAAATATTAAATGTTACATTTAAATTTTTATTGTATTTTTTCGAAATTTTGAATTTGATTTTTTTGTACTGTTTACATGAGAGCAAAATAATCCTTCTCAGTTCCGCTAAATCAAAACAAATGCAAATATGCTTTCTATTAATTAAATTTTTCAAGTTTACCACAAATACATATATCAAAGGAGAAATTACAGGCGTTAGAGAGAAACATGGCTACAGAGAAACATGGGAACAGGATATCTAGTTTAAAAAACACTTAAGTAAATTGTAGGACATTCAGAAAATGGATATCATTTAAAAAGAGTCTTCTACAATTCTACTTATAAGCACGAAAAGGAATTAAAAGTAAGAAATTAATGTAAAACGAAGAAGTATGGATAGAATAATATTATAATCAAGGCAGTAAAACGAGGCTTTTCATGGCTACAGTACACCAAGTGCCTACGATTTATCACGATCATTACTACTACTGGAAGCATTTCTCAAATACTTTTTCGCATAGCTAGGTAGTCAGAGAGAATCTAGTGTCAAAGCACTCCGTCCACTCCACTCTCCGTTTTCACTACTTAAAACATTTGGATTAAAAATATATATAAACCCCGGAATCCCGCACTTAGCCGTAATATTATAACAATCTGTCCATTTCAAGGTTACCTATTCTTGAACGATATGAAAGTGATTCACCTACACCCGAGTGTACAAGAAAGATGAGTAATTTAATTATGCAAAACAAACAGTTATCCAATGGTGGATTTTTACATTTCTATGCTCAATAGCATAAAGGCCAATATTGTGTGTTGAAAGTTTGTTTCGACATTTTTATTTGCGCGAGTCACTATAATAGTTTTAATTTATAAAATATATTATTAAATTAAATTTTATTAGTAAATTACATAAATCCTTGAACTTTTTAAAAATTAATTGAATTTTTTTTTTTACGATTTATAAACAGTTGCCTGCAACCCAGCTAATGACAGCAAAACAGTACGAGATGTAATGATCGCGATATCATGATTCATGGGGAGTTACCTGTCTGACTCATTTTTAATACATATTCATACGTTATTTTAAAGATTTTCACCATGCCATATGCGTCCTCCTATGTCGGATGTATGGCGTACAATCTCATAATAACTGTGTAAGTTGTTAGCTTTGTTATTCATTATGAGTATTTAAAATGCAATATTTGATTAATGAGAGGCGAATGGGTGCTCACTGTGACATAAGTTATTAATATATTTCTATGTGACAGAATACAGTTTTTCTTTGTTATATTTTATACATTATAATAAACTGATCTTGGAAAGTCATGGTAAATCTATAGCCAACTATATAAATAACTCGTTTTTGCTATCAGTTTTAGTGCAATATACAATTATTGGTTGCTTTTTATTTGTTATATTTTAAGCTTGACAGTTGAGTAAAAATAATTACGCCAATGTCACATAAAAATATTTTTAATAAAAAAGTTTTTAACAATATATCAACAACCTCTCCAACATAAGCTTTTACTATATAATTTAAATAACATCAATAAATAAGCCATCAATAAAAAACAAATATCAATTCAAAGGCGATAAAACTATTTATAACCTACTTTATAAAGGTTGAAACAAAAAACTTGTTCCACAGATAATATATTAGCATCCCTAATTGGGCTTCCATTTAACATGATACCTCTTTTTATCAGTCTACAACTTCTTAAGTTTGTAAAATACCTGTTTTGTCTAAAATCAGTCGTTTAAGATAAGAAATGATAAGGTGCAAGGGCTTTTCCACAGAAGCGAGTATTAACGTTTTTTAATAAGGAGATTAGTAGCTATTTTTAAAACAAATTGTATCCATATTGTTCTTAAGGTCGAGTGTAGATAACATTTGTCATGTACAAGTATTGTGGAGAGGGACTTAGACAAATAAATTCCAAAGGATTTCTTCCCATAGTCCGAGTTTGTTTAGACGGCGTTAATTGTTCCGTAATCTGTTATCGTGTGAATGTGTTTTATGAGAGCATGACACCGTCCTCTATATTTACTTATAGTTTGCGGGATAAATTACATATAGGTTGTTTTGTTAGGCTGCCGCGTCCTTTCTTCGTGTTTTGTTTGCATCGCTTGACACGGTGGTCCAATTATTATGATATTTTAGGTCGTCTGTGAAGATTTAATGTTCATCATTCAAATAATATATTTACTGTAATTTTTCCTTGTATGGAGAGTAAATTTATGTTATAACTTCAAATATATTAAATAAACTGATCGACTCGATACCTCAATCCAAATAAGGAATTTGATAATAACATAATTATACCTGTATATATTGTTACATAGGTAATGTTTAGAGATATTTATATATTTTTTTTATTAATTTGAAAATATAAGGAGGTTTTATGTAAATACATAAAAATTATGTAAAAATTAAAACTTTTCCTATTTCTAATATAAGTTTATTCAAATAAACTTTCGTTCAAATTAACAACTACACATTCAAATCTAATGCTTCACTAATTTGAGAGAATTATAATTCAAACGGTTCCGAAAGTGAATGCCGCCGGAAGGTAAACTGATATTATAACTACTTACATGCTTTCTTTGTGAGATATAATTGTTGTAGACAATTTAATGATTTACAAATCGGTATCAAATAACCTTACTTTGTTTACTTACCTATATTAGGGTATAAAGAATTGAATTTTTGTAACAAAAATCAGCTTCAGCATCAGCCGCGAAACAAAATAGGCAGAGTTAACTCCGAATCCCACGTTCCACCTCAATCAAGATATTCCGTACTGAGTGGCGGAACTCAACGCCACCATTTGTCTCTGACGGAGCATGTTATCGATTGCACGTCACACTGGGTTCGAATCCGGCTCAGTGAAATAATATTGTTAGGTAATATTGTTAGGTTATTTTAGATTTGGTTAGATAAAATGCTGCCCGGTTGGCTTATAAAGTAAAATGTGGAGCAGGACGATAAAATCTAATCTGGATATCTCGAGGAGAGTGATATTAAATTTATTTAATTTAAAAACTATATAACTGTTTATATTTCATTTCACTAACAAAAATATTTTGAAATTCAATATTTAAAAAGTAATATGATGAATCAATCAGCAAATACTTAACAAAATAAAATATACAACTCATAATTCATATAATATAAAAAATATGTTGTAATTAATGTGTTATCACTTAATTAATTCACTACAAATAGACCATCAAAATAAGAATTGTAAGAGAACGCGTCAGACGGACCGTTTCAGAATTAATTGGGCATAATTAATATAGCGTCTAAAACAGACTCCACCCAACTCCCGCAAGATAATGTACTTTTTATTTGTTATACCTCTGCTTTACAACATTTAAACAAAAGAAGAGAGTAAAATTAAATAACGCTTTATAGCCCAGGAATTAAAGTTCAAAATTATCTGTGAATCTGTTCCCCAATCGCAATATAAGCTTTATCGTGGTGTGTATCTAAGGCTTTTTTGTTACAACATTCCGAACAAAGCGCGAGTTGTAAAGAGCACCCGACGATACCACCCATTCATAAGGACAGTGGTGACCTATTGAGAATAATCATTTATAACAATATAATAAGGATATTCCTTATATTTTAGTTAAATAAAGTTTTCGTAAGTAAATTGAGTATTTTATTCTGTTTTTATATGAAATACATTTAATAACTGACATTAATAAAAAACTTACTATAGTATAGATTATGTAATTCTCTAAAACAAACAGAAGTCATCGTAGCGCCGTTGGGACAGCGTCTGGCTGTAAACGTGATTGGTTGTGGATTCGATTCCCACTCGGGGGAATGAAATTTTAAAATATTTTCATTTCTCCACTTAGGAAGAAGCACGGTGTTGTGTTCAGCACTCAACACACGATATTTGGATTTCGGGCGGAAAATCGAGAATGGAGTGCTATGGTACTAGGTTCTCTCTGGGTTCTGGCTATCCTGAGGGAAAAAGCTTGAAGTTGTAAAAAAAACAATTTAATAAAAGATACGTATATGATTGTATATGCATACTCTTAACAAAGTTAAAGACCTACTTTAATTGGTAAATCATAATTTAGGAGTCATAAACTAAGATGTCATACTTAATTTTATTACTACAGAGACATAAAACAGCTACAAAATTAGCGATTTAATTTATTTGTAACGATGTTAAATCATTTTAATTTATGCTAATCCATGTTTTGATATCGTGCAGGCCACACGCGGTTGGAGGCTCTTGTAAAATCGACTTTGGGTTTCCATGCTGGTCCTTTTATTGGACTTGGCCTTGGAGGCTGGATTTACGAGCACCTTCCACTCATAATGAGCGTCAGCACTACTATTAACACCTTGAACTCAATGAAGATGTTAAGTGAACCTTAAAATAAAAAGTCACTTACTGTGTCAAAAACAATGGAAGCATTAGACATTTTAGCTTCAAACAGTCTAATTAAATGAGATGTATCGTTTAATCATAGAAATACAGGCAATGCACATAGATGCTAAAAATTATTGATTTAAATATAGTTCTAAATTATAAAAATAGAAATAACAAACATACGTGTATTTTTGATCTAGCACGTGTCATGTCCATATTTTATTTATTTTCTTACAGGTAAATATTAAATAAATAATTTCATACTTTATATTATTTTTCTTTACATTTGCAAACAACACAAATGCCGTCTCGAAGCGTATAATTAGCAAATAGCAGTTTGGTCAACGTACGCGACCCAACGCCTCCCTTGACACCTTTTCAATAAATCCACTGTCAAAAAGTCGTTTATGATTTTTAAAAGATTTCAAAATCCAACAGAGGAAAAAAATAACAATTTATGACCACTTCACCCCCGCTGTAACCATTCAAAGCCCAATAATTGTAGATTCTTTTACAGTAGTGTGCCGTTTATTTTGTATAGCCGATGAAGGCACCAGCAGGGGAAAAAATACATTCAACCAAAATCACAGGCGCCTTTAATCACCGCTATTGAGATCTATCGCGGGATCAAAGCGCGTGCGGCGCCATGACGAAGTCGCATCTCACAATATTATGATAAGGTCCAATTTAGTATTCGACACGGTCATGCTTGTCCACCTTTTTTGCGGGTAGCGGATGCTCGTGTCAAACGCTTTAGTATTTTGAGTTTGTTTTGAAAATTCTTTTATTTGGTGCATTATTTGCTGTTTCCTTTGTTACAGTTGTTCATCTGCCTATATCGGTGGGCGATTTGTTGGTGCTGGGGGTTGGGGATGGATTCTTCATGCAATAATTTAGATGTCAAATGGGGAAGCTTTTATGAGTTGACTGGAAGCAGATAATTTTAATGTTATTTATGAATTTGACAACCTTAAGGCGTGTTGTACGAAGGGAATCAGCGGCGGCTTTGATGCCAACCGTATAAAACTCGTTGGTGATATTTCCGTTAACGTAGCATAACATTCTTTTACAAATGTCATGTATACTGAAATCTTGTTATATTAAATAGCTGTCTCATAGTCAAGAACATACCTGCTTATGTATATGTATTAGAAGCAAACCTTTTCATAAAAGCCAATTAAAATTCTATAAAAATCGGATTAAGATAAATCAACAGTAAATATTAACACGGATGAAATAACTATAATATAATTATATATAATATGACTATAGTTGCGTACATATTAATAAGTAACTAAAAAATCCTGAAGTCACGTAGCATAGCAACAGCTCGTAGCACAAGCTTCTATTGGGCTCATAGAACTGACCGAGCAAAAGACTTCAACGACTTATGCTGATAGGAATGTAAACAATTATATATATGTTACATATAAGAAGTTATTTACAAATAACAAAAGAATATGAACAGAGAACGGAGTGTCTTGTGAAATGCGGCAAAAGGCGTGAAGCTGCAAAAAAAAACAAAAGAATATATACATGTACGATTCGCTCTGTGAGTATTATTCGCCTATTTTAACGACGATTGAATAACTAAAAATAAGTGTATATGAAAAGAGTTTACCTTTCGTGGGGTTAGCACAAAAAATGCAATGATCCATCATCGCAGTCTCAATCTTCTGGATAATTTCGGAAACATACCATACTATGTTAAAACAGACAACTAAAATATTATGATGTAATAAAAATATTATAATTTAATATTGGTATATATGAGCATTTCTCCAACTGAGATTCAAATGCAGAGCCATCAATCGGGCATATCACAACCACGGCACGAAGCCATCATTTTTCATCTGAAAACAATTATTCCATACATTAATTAGTTCTATATGAAATAAAAACATAAATCTTAAATATAATGTTTGTAACAAATAATGAGTTCTGTCTCACGTACTCGTACTCCTTTTATCTCAGTAAAATACCCATAATGTCAAAATTAATGATAACAATTACCAAAATTATACGTCTAATTAACGCAAGTAAGAAAATAAGTGGACAACCGCGCCAGAATCTGAAAGATGTTTCATTGAATCGTTTCTTCTGCTACTTTGATAACTTTAAGACTGTCGTACACTTCACTACTAACTTGTCTGAGAACGTATAGTACCTATAGCATACTGTTTGTATGAGTTTATACTCTGAAAATAGAAGTACCTATATATAATCCATTACTTACCAACACTGAGTATTTATCCAAGAACTAACTACAGTAAATAAAGTTCTAATTTTTATAATTCGTAATAAATCTAAGTAATATTTAACAAACTGTCATATTTAGTAATGCTCAATTAATCACATTATGCCTTGAAACATAATCAACATTGGCGAAAATTATCAAAAACCTCATTTTAACGAAGTGTTATGTGTGTGAAATCCTTAATCTATCCACCACTGCGAGCACACCTGTCTGCGCGTGCGCAACCAGCTGCCGCCATTTGCAATTACAGGCGGCGGATTGTAACGAGATTAAATTGATGTCCCGTCGACATGTGCTGAATATCGATTTAATGTGGATTCATAATGAAACCAATTGATGAAGAGACGCGACTGGTTTGTATAGTGGGGTAACAGTTGTCGATGACAAAAACTGATGAACTGTTGATAAACCAACAATAAAAAGGCATATGTAATATATTTATTCCATACAATTTATCGCCTCGTATTTATTATATATATATATTGGTAGATATAAATATCATATGCGATTCACAGCTCTTCTGAAAGACAGTCTCATCTTTATAAATTACAAGTTTTACTTTCGCATATGCTAATCAAAAATTGCCAAACATCATAACTATCCGATTAATAGAAAATAATAAGTTATATAGTTTTCTTACAAATAATTAAAAAGTGATATTACAAACTTTTCGCATAGACACTATATATAAAACACACAAAACGGTGCCGCTTCTCGACAAAATATCAAATTACCCCGCCGATAAAACCCTTGTCCAAATATTTAGTTTCATAAAATCAATTTAAACGTAATATATAGCACAATGAGAACACTCAATTTGTATTCACACAGTATAAAAGTTATAAAAAGATTATGCTTGTAATTTTGACTTCTTTTGTTAGAAATTAAAGCGCGCCCGCTTAAAGCGACCGTCACGTAGGACCGCGCCATAATTTGTGCCTTCAATAAATTATGAATTAATCTCAACGTTCATCATTTTTTAATGACTTTAAAACTTGTTAACAGGTCAGCATTCCGTACACAACATTGTATTTTGGCAATAATTTAAAGATATTTAGAAAATAATATGACTATAACAAAATAAGATAACATTTCTATTTAATGTAAATAAAAAATCTATCAAGATCAATTCAGGATCGCACCGAATAACACTAGTCATAACAAACGTTATAGAATGCATCATAATCCTAACGCCACTTGTCAGAGTATTTACATTATTATGACAATAAAAAAGTATTCATTGAGACAATAGTGGAGTTAGGAGCGGAATAAATTCTGACACGGTCCATTTATCACGCGCGATAATCATCGGGGGCGCTGCGGCTCGCACGCGGGGCGAAATTCTTTTGAGGTTTGTCCAACCAGTTATGTCAAATTTAGAATTATTTTAATGAACTCCGCTTAAACGGTCTGGATTTTGGTTTTTTGAATGTGTTTTACAAAATTAGTTAGTTAGTTATATGTTCCTTCATTCCTTTTACATGTTACGTGTAATTTTAGTTGAGAATTATTTTTTTAAAGTCATTTTTAAAATTTATTTAGTTTTTATATTAACCGATTTATTGAGTTTTGAGTAATTAATAAAAATAGATGAGGTTTTAAAATAAAATATATATTTCATAATATACTATTGTTAGGAAATAACGTTTTCATATAACAGTGAGTCTGCAATTTAATTTCGTGTACTGCATTAGGTGTACTGACAAATCCTACCGTCAGCAACAAGTGCCTAAATACGAACATATCATATACCGTCCCAATAGAAGCGGTGGCTCCTTGTCTCTCGTGCCACCTTAGAACTTAACGAAATACAGAAATGGCACCTAATTAGATAGTATCTAACGAAATATCCATAGAAAAGGAATTCAAGTTATACAATCTGTTATTATGAAAAAAATATAAATACAAGTTTTTTTTTTATATTAACGGATCTCTCGGAATAAAAGAAACAAGCAGAGAGAAGTATTCAGATATAGTTTGCCACTTTCCGTCTTTTAGGAATACAAATCTGACTAGCCAGACTGGTGGATATCTGAATGTTTTTAGTACAAAAATAACCTCAAGTAGATATTGAAACTATTACAATTAGATACATCTTTACAATGTCACGAAAGCGTCTTAGATTTTATATGTTAATGCTTATTAATATTAATAAAAAGTTAATTAGTTTAGTTTTCACACTTCTCCTTACTTATAAGCAAATTAATAAGTTCTAAATTTGCTCCGCTACCTCACTGCCGTTAAGTCTGGAATTCGGGTGGAAAGTAGAGAACGGAGTGTCATGGTTTCAAGTTCTCTTTAACTACCCTGCTATTCGGTATACAGTGAAAGCTGAAAAATAATATTAAGTTTTAACGCAATTTCCACTCAACTGTTATTCTAACTTTACGCCCAATTATTCGATCTATTATCCTCATATAAACATCTTTATTTACGACACATACACCCGCCGAGTTTTATAGCCACTAAAGTATGAAATTGCACATTAGTATACCTTTCACATCTCAGCTTTTCATATCATTGAGGAGTATAACTCCAGATTTAGTTTTAGCCTGTTTTGTGTCGAGATGCGCCCATGCGATATATTTATGGAAATACATATTATTGTGCCAGCTTCCCTCGCTTTATAGCTCACTTCATTTTTAACGTTACTGAAAGCCATGATAAATGCACTGTAAATGTGACGTTTACATAAAGTTGTAAAATTGTATGTAAATTTAGATTTAGAATGAAATATTACTTAAAATCGTTGAGATGCTGTTGAACATTATTATGTTTTTTTTAGCAATTTGCCGTTTCTGGGCAAAGCACGCCATAGTCTGACAAGTTTACATTTATAATAAATCTTCATCTTTACTATATGTCACACTAAAACTCTTTAACTTTAAAATATACAAAGAAGTTAATGTGAGAAATGACAATTTAACTGTTGTTAATAAAATGGGCATTTCTTTTAATAATGGTTTATAAGTGTAATTAAAACGGTAGCTCATAATTAACATTTACAAAAGAAATTAAGTCAACATTTTACTTATACGTAAAAAACTATATTGTGAGCTATTTGGCATTACGTTTTAGGAAGATGAATTTTACAATAAGGAATCATTAACATAAAAACTTTTGTTGTCCGTTTATAGCTGACTCTTTTTTGGTCACCTCCTAAGTACCTAGTAAAATTGTTCACATTGCCTCTATACATTCTATAAACACGTATACAAACAATTATTATTTCTTGTATTGGAATGTGTTAAATATTATTGTGAAAATATCATAACTCTGTAAGTTGTAAAACTTGGGTATGTTCGATTTAAGCGCTCTGACCGCTAAGCCATGCGTTCAAGAGGCGCGGGTTCAAATCCCGCTGCGTTCAAATTATATACGTTTTCTAAATATGTCTTTTTCAATTTCATTAGTGTGGGAATAACACTTTAAAAAAAATGTTAACAAAATATATATTGCCAAGGATTTTATTAAAAACAATCATATATGTCAAATCAAAAAGTCAAGGTCAAACTTAACTTGATAACTAAAACTATAATAGATTTATATTATATATCATAATTATATGTATAAATATAATAAAATATATCTATATCCCAGTCAATGAGTCAAGATACTTTATGGGTGGTTGCCGCTAATGTCTTAATTTCGGGAAGTAATGTCAACGAACGGCAAACATACCGCCTTCTGAAAGAGTCCCACTGAGCACCCAGGTGCTAGGCAAGTTATCACCCATCTATCCGCAGTTGCAGTGTAATAAATTAGGTAATTACGTGACAAAAAGTCGTGAGAGATCGCGCGCTGTGGGCGAGACGAGCTCAGAGCTCGAATACCCCCCGCTGGTTTGGACCTCACCGAGCGGGCGAAGGCATATCGAACACTTCTGTCACATCAGACCGCCTTTGTTCCCCCAAATTTGCTATCCCTTTTCGCCGGCTGAAAATGCACTCAAAAAAAGAGAAGACCAATCGTCGGCGGAGCCTTTGGGCCGTACTCATCATTTTTCACGTCTTATTCAATAACTCGCTGCGTAGTCGTCGAGATAGTGATCGAATTTTGAAATATTTCGATGGGAGAGCGCTACATTCCCAAGGATATGGTGTTACTTCGCGTGCGGAATGTTGGACGTGTATGGTTATTGTTATATACTGAGCGGTGAACCGCTCCTCGATTGTTAGTAGCTCACTGTTGTCATGGGAACCTTATCATCACGATAAATTAACTGACTCTTATGATTATATAGTATACGTAAAGTACATACTACTAAAATAAATGTTAAATTTAGTTGAAAATATCTAACTCTTTACACAAAACGAGTATCGAATAATTAGTAAAATATTTGTTACACAAAATGTGGCTGATATAATTAAATTAAACACCTAACCCAATTTGGATTAAACTTGAGAGCATTAACCGGATGTTGCAACCCAAAAAATGCAAATGTGAAAGAAAGACATCAATGAATCATCTAATACCTCATTTGCATCACTGCGCACATTATGCACATTATGTGTCCGGCACAGAAGCGTCAAGGCGTTACAAGTCCTGTAATGTCAATTTGCTGTGTACAGCGAACCCTTTGTACGCCACATAATAGCAGCCAGCACTTTGTTTGCTCCAACAATTGTAAAAATTATTATTCGCTGTCGGCTACTTTAACGGATTAACGCTTTGTTGAAGATACGTCCAGAAACTGTTTATTGAATATGTAGGTACAGTTACATCCATTGAGAATTGAACGCAGATGTTAATCTGTAAAACAAAGTGGTTAGTTTTGTAAACTGGCAGTTTTTGCCATGTATTATCTGGCGATGGCGTGGATTATAACTTTGATGAACCGCACTAGCTTCATTTGTGCGATATTTGGTGGTGAAAGATTAATAGTTAATGTAATCGGGTAAAAGAACTATTGTCCTGCGTTTTCGTACGCGTGGAATTCGTTTTATAAGTATGTCTGGATTTTTAATAAAACACATTACATATTTTTCTGGTTTTCTGATTCATTGTATCAATTAACTAATTTAAAAAAATAAGCTATCAGTGTTGAATCGCAGTTTTGATCGGTACCTTATTGCCATCGATTACATATTAGCCTAAAACGTATATTAAACCAAGAAATTGAAATTGCGCTGTTACACCAAATAAGAGTTTTGTAAGTATTAAGCCATAGTGAGTTAATAGTGGCGGAATGTTTAGCTGCAGAGGCGATAGTTGCACTTTGTATTTACTTTCAGAAAAGTAAACACCTACTAAAATTTGTATACATTATTTTCATTTTTTTCAGTGTCGTTTAAGAGACGCGGGCTATCTTGACATTAGACGGAAAGTGGAGAATAGGGTCTTAGTATGCAGAAGATGCGTGAAGCATTTAAAGAAAAGAAGCATTGGAATTTGCACTTGTAAATATTCGTTACAAAAGATTAGCTTACTTAAAAAAAAATTGTCTATGGATTTATTTTAATGAGTATGAGTTAATTTTTTGCAGGTCTGAAAAATATTATACCTATAGTAAAAACCCCAGAATATTTTCAATTTTGCTGACATAGAAAAAGAATGCAAATCTTAAACAAAAATAAATACTATATTGTATTATGACAAAACTAGTCAACTGTACAACTTTCAAGCCTTAAATTATAATTTAATAGGTAATTATATTTTATTATATAGTACCTATATAGTTATCATATATTTACGATAAATATATAAATAAATTGCAGTAGCATGAATGGTGACGGAGAGAAATTACACGTAAATCGACATTTTCGTGATCAAATCAAGTGCAAGACTGTACCAGTACGTGCTTGTAATTTCTAAAAATACTTTTATACTAAAGCTCAGTCTCATGATATACTTGTAATATAAACAATATAAGTAGCATAATGATAGTGAGTTGAAATCTCAATTTACTTTTTTCCGCAAGCTTATTAGACAATGTGTTGCGTCTGGTTCCGCCATTCGGTATATATTTTTTGAACATGTTAATATTTTTAGTAGAATAGGTACAGAGAATGAAGAGAGTAAAATATAAAGATAAAAAATATATATATTATTAAGTAAATCATAATCGATCACAATGTTTAAACTTGTTTCTATATATTTTTAATTAAAAATAATTTAGTTATGCAAAAAAATCTACGTCAGTAGTACAATATGGTGTTATAAAAATTGTCATTTAAAATAGGTAAATTAATTTCTCTATGTTTAATGTAAATGAATATATTTAAAAAACGTACAATATTTTCATTATCATCAACATAAAAGACAGCAGCTACAAGCTTTTTCCCGCACAGCAGGGAAGTCAGAGAGAAACTAGAGTCAAGACTGTCCGTTCTTCACTTTTCGTCCGAATACGAAATATTCTGTGTTCTATGGCGGAACTCAAAGCTATTAATACTTTAAGGAACGACATTGAATTGACGTAAATTATGTAGAGCAAGGAATCTGAAATGAGGCATACTTGAAATACAGAAAACCAATATTGCCTAGCCTGTAACTGACTGCAATCAAACAATTTGAAAGTATTTATTATTTACTTACAAAGATATTGCTGTAAAAAATATATAATATAACGTAATAGAATTTAGATCCTCTCATTATCGCTTCACTTCAGCCATTATTTTTTTAAGGGGATAAGTTCTCCTTGTATCGTATATACCTATACCTATATCTATTACGTACATACAATTTCAATATAAATATATAAAAATTATTATGTTTTGTCTATTTGTCTGTTGAATAACTATATAAAATAATTATGTAATAGTACTTTAAGTTGCTGTAGCTACAGAACCATTTTTTTTACCATATAATTTATAAACTTCATTCTTTTTCTCGCAGAGAGAATCTAGTGTTAAGCAACTCCGTTCTCCATTTTCCGCCCGAACATTGCGTGTTTTTGACGGCACTGAACGCCGCGCTTTGCCTTGTTACCAGAGTGGAGAAATAAAAATAATAAAAATATAATTATTCCCAGAGTGTGAATCGAACCCTCAACTATCGTGTATACAGTCAGACGCTGTAATGTCCTGGCCTACAAATTTTTCATTATAAGCTTTCATTTAAATTCTCATGTTTATTTGCTCGTTTGGGTCACAAACTACCGCAAATAAAATTTTCCTCACTAGCCTTTATCCTAAGTAATTTTACAAGTTGATTTAGTATTTCTTAAAACTAAAAACAAGGAACTATTTTACATTTAACAGTAAAGACATGAAAGTTTCCATAAGGATTTAATTATAATAGATGCATTCTAAAGCTTACCGTGCATCCACGGTTGCCGCTGAAAATGACTTCTTAACGTAGCTAAATCTTCTTTTCATATTGTTTTTAAGAGCTTTAATTATGTGTTAATCATCCCTATCATTTATCATATTTAATATAAGGAAAATCAAAAATAAAAACTCTACGCCAGGCAGTGTCTATGGCGTTACTCATATAATGTTATAGACCACCACAGAGACGTACTTTAGATAGAATCCACTCGCCAATTTCCTTAAGACCCGCCTACTTCCAGTGGCGCCTAGCTTTATATTAGTATAGTTGTAATAACTTATAACTCAGACTAACGAATAGTTTATGGTTCGATAGAGATTAAAGATGCCGCGGGTTTCAACTGTGCTGAGGTAAACCATTAATCCTATCCGCTTCAAGCCTTGTTAAAATATTCATCGAATCGTATCATTCCATTTATTTTCAATTATAAGTAATAAATAGGATTATGAAAAGAAATGTCCTTGTATTTTAATTTATGCTTGCTTGATAGTAAGATAGCAAGCTTCAGCAGGGTAGTTAGAAATATCAAGAGTGTCTCGACTTAATGCCTAAACTAAACGTCGCGCTTTGTCTTAGGCGCCAGAGCGGAGAAAGGAATATATTTTACAAAATATAATCATTCTCCCGAGTGAGAATCGAACCTACGACTAATCGTGCTTACAGTCAGACGCTGTCCAACTGAGCCACGATGGCCTTAACAATACAATCAATCCTTTATTATACAGATTTTCAAATCTGTACAATAAAAGATTTGTATTTATTAAACGTTTACATTAAAGTTGTAAAAGTAACAAAATTAAACTATTACTTATAGGCAAAGCTTGATTCCTGCCATCTAGTGTGGAGTAGCAAAACTAATAGAACAATATTCATAAAAGTAAAAAATGCAAACAATATAATGAAACAAGAAATATAAAAATTATCTACCTATTTTCAAATATAAAACTTAATATTGAAATCATAAAATGTCTTATGTGACTATTTTCAAAGTTTTCGTATTTCGTGCATAGATGGCGCTATAACTATTTTATAGCTTTTTTGTAAATAATGTAGTGAAATTTTACAATTTTTGTAATTTATCTGTGTTAGTATGAACAATCTTCAAGCGTTCTTAATATTTCATTGTAATTTTACCTGTTTAAACTCAGCAATAAAATATTTAAATCCGTCCCACACATCAATTTTAATGTGATTTTATAACCTTTAACTTCTTTAGGCGTTGGCGTAATACTATAAACGCGTTAGGCGTTTTAATGATAAACCGTATTTTTTTATTAATTAAATATGACGAATAACCAATATCTTGTTAACATTTTTTGTAAATGTTGTAAACAACCCTATAACAAAATCACAATGAGATTGCTATCAAAGATCAACCCACAATCAAATACCGCGCGATATCCTGTCATTTCAACCATTTTAACTTTTAAAAAAGGAACCAAACCGCGTGTTTATCTTCAATCGGCACCCTGTTACTCGTTTCATGTGAAGGTTAACACCGATTCATTAAAAAACGACGCATGTAGACCCCCAAAAAAGACTGAAAAAAAAAGGATTAAAGTCGAAGTCCAAAAAGATTACATTTTGGTAACCGAGCGGCGCCTAGCGGGTGCTGCGGCGGCGTCTGTGAATGCGAGGCTTTTTATACTTCACGACAGATTAATACAATTTATTTATTGTATTGGCATACGTTATTTATGTATAAGCGCTTATTTTATTTAAAACAATTTTTTCGTGTTTTTTTACAGCAGCTTGTTACGTTCTTATTCAAAATCTTTAATATATAATACAAAAATACAAATAAACACAATTATAAAATGAAATACGAAAACTGTAGTAAAAAAAAAACAGTATTGAAAAATATTTAAAATAACTTTAAACATACCTCGTTCAGTCAGTCAGTCGACGGTCAGTTGAGCGACGGAAGGTGTAAAAGCTTAGATTAGTGCAGCGATATTTGTTGGTGTAGTTTTGTTGATCGTTGATGCTTGTACGCACCTAATTTATACACGTTGACTTCAACATACTACACAGCTTGGTATTACTGAAGGCGTCTACGAAAATTTGAATTTTGTTAATAAAAACAATTTTAAAATCAATCATATTCTTTATGATATATTAATAGTTTTTTTTTAATATAAAGCGAAACAAACTTATTTTAATACTTATATAATATAATATATTGAAACAAGCCCTGAAGAACCCTACAAGCAAGCCAAATGAATATATTCTGAATGTATTCAAAATAAATGTCAAACAACGAACTTAATCTGAATATGAAGTAAAAAATACAACTAAAACTATATAATTGGTCCATTAAAATAAACGTGACCGATCGTGGCATATTATAAGCCGCGCCCAATTTAATGGTACAGCGAACGAAATATTTCATTTGGCGTCGACGCTTTTCAACGTACATTAACTACATAATTACTTTAAAAGTCATAAGTATATTACTTTACGAACACTATAAATGCTTAATTTTTTACCTATACATGTTTTTTCGCTTTATTAATTTCGTACTTGGTGTACAGAAAATTGTATCTACGTGGCGTAACTAAATCCACTTTTTTAGGGTATCTATTTATTATATTACGACAAAATAAGTATTTAATGCAATGTCAAGTATATTCGATAAAGTGCTATAAGAACTTCTTTAATTTTAATCTATTAATAAGTGGTCCCTAAATATTATTGGAAGAAAAAACAAAATATGTTAGTTGAGACTTATTATGACGTGACTGCTCTTGGAAGGAATGTGTAAGGGCTGCGATAACCATCTGTAGACTTATGAATGAAACTTTTGAGATTTAAGATAACTATACTAATCAGAAAATAGCGTGAGAAAAAAAATCAAATCGAGCCAGATTAAAGAAAAAAATTTATAACTCAGATATACGGTGCGGCTTCGAGTCCTGGCCTTAAAATTTAATTTGATTGTTACTGTATACTGGCCTTTTAATTTGATTGTTACTGTATGAATAAATCTTTAAAAAGTATTAAAATTAGGTATAACAAATTTGGTAACTTAGATTAAATATGTTATTTATATATTAATCAAAGAATTAATAAAAACACTGCATAAAGTTTTTAAGCTTACGACTTATATTTATATAGCATTTGTCTCATCCAGAAGCGACTACTAAAATTTATAATACGAAAGTTAGAATTTGAAACGGACTTGCTTCAACATATTAAACGTATACGCATTATATGAAGGTATATTTCCTAATTGTATTTTAATGTAAAGTAACTTTATACAAACGCGATATCAATTCAAATGTAACAAAACTGTCCAAATGATTCAACTTATATTGCGATTAAATGGAATCTTCTCTTGCTAAACTCTACACTGGAGTAAATGTACATAATTAAAGTGTTCACCATACATTACTTTTTTGCTGCAACTGTCTTCAATCCGCACATAAATATAGGAAAACGCGGGTTCTCATTTTTTGTGGCAACATTACACACATCAGCACGCATGCGCATATTGAATGCAGTTTAAAATGACTTTGCGCATCTTGTTTATCATTAGAATCAATTATTTCTCCATTTACGTCTCTGAATGTGTCGTCGAGTCCTCAATGCGGCAATTTTTTAAAACATGATCGCTTTTTATGCAATACGACGCCAATTTAAAATTCATACTTCTTTATCCCTTACTGCGTTATGATAGAGACTAGAATGCCAAAAGTTACGAGAATATTGGACCGTGATGTAGGTTTCACATTTAATGTTATGCATGCCACAATAATGAACACGAAATACCAAGCAGCCAAGTATTCTAAGAGATATTTGAAGAATTAGCGGGTTCGATGTATCAAATATTTACACAGAATTTATGAATAGCTTGGCTAATTCGTTATTTGATTGTCGTCGCGATTAGTTCAGCGAGCTTTTGTGTCTCCTAACAATAAATACCAACAAATGTCAAATAAAATTGTTTTCTATTAACACAATTTAATCTGTATGCTATTTGACGTACCTTTTATATTACATACTATGAATAGTTATTAAAGTAATTTACTTTATATATTAACTAGTGTATAAGCTATTCAACTTATCCCCCTTAACCTGTAAGTAAAATATTTAAACGTGAGTCTTTCTTTATATAAAAGAATTATAATTAAAAATATGAACTTGTGATATAGTATTTTCTGTGTTCAGGCGTTTCCTTAAATAAAAATAAATTATTGAACGTATCCAATTAAAGTTTTATCAATGGGATCGTTTTATAAAAAAGTCACTCAAATTTACGTAAAAAGTCGTCTGTATATTTCTTTGAAGCTTTGTTCAAATCTTATTTTTCATTTTTTTTTCAGGTTCCCATTTTTTCCCGCTTAGCAGGGTAATCAGAGAGAACTTTATATAAATATATGAGTATATGAACATTTTATATATTTTTATTTCAACTCGTAACTGAAAACTTAAACTAAAGTTACAAACTTAAATTATAAAGCCTTAATTTTGATTAAGTTATCTCTGAATAGGTAAAATATATAAACTTGACGTAATGTTGTATGTCACATTGATGAAGGTCTATCTCGTATTTTCAGACTTTCGCAGAAACAAAGATTTTAAGAGAAAAACAATACATTCAATTATTTCTTAATAAAATACTAAAAAATACATTACAATAATTTGATGATTCATCTCATATTATAGCAATATTTAACAACTTACACTTCTTTTAGAGAAGTTACGATAAACTTTTACTCAATTTTCTCGAAACTAAAATTTTTGCGACAATCCACTTCATATGAGAGCAATGAGATGGAAATAGTGAATGCGCCCACACGAGGCAAGGTGTGGGTAAAATTAGAGAGAATGCATCAATTAGAGCGATTACAGGCGATATCTGCACATCCTGTCTGCACCGTGTAGGAGGATGGTACGTGCTTCCAATGATTTATTGTGTGAAAACAGTTGTGATTACGAAATATAGCCTTTTTACACATTTAAACTTAATATAAATGAAATCTTGATAGTATTTTCTTTTGTAAATTACTCGTAATATACATACAAACATAATATACATATAACAATATACAAATAAACCTTTTTAATACTATTTCATAGGAACCCAACAGAAAACACATTTTAAGCGTGAAAACACTAAATAGAACATTTTATTTTAATTTCCCACTTAAATATTTAAATATAAAAATTTAAAAATTGACGCAAATAATAAGATTTTTATTTAAAAGTCACTTTTAATATGAGAAATTACATAGAAAATTGTAAATAAATAAAATTTCCGTTACATCTCTGTATCTATTTGAATGTTTTTTAGTAAAATCGGGACAGGAAGTTAATTATAAAGGAAATCCGGCAATCAACTGAATGTTAAATAATTTACTACGATAAAATTCGTACTTGTGTCCTTAGAATAATTAAACTAACAAATGAAAATTATAAAAAACATGCTAAAAAACAGCTTCCCACACGTTTTTCCCACAAAGGTAGAGTGAATGTAGTGTGGCTCTCCATTCTCCGCTTTCCCCCAAAAATTGCGAGATTAACTTTTAAGTGGCGGAACTTAACGTCGCGCAGCGTCTTACCATAGCTTATTTAAAAAATAATAAATAAAAACATTCCATCCCATTTACAATGAAACGTTTCACTATGCCAAGAAGGTATACAATTATTACGTGTATAATACAGAGACATTAAGCTCGGTATGAGTCTCATAAATCTAGCTTTAAGTACTGAAAATAGTTTAACGAAGAAATTGTAATTATAAAAGAATTCATATTTAAACAAAAGGTACAAATCATATTATCTTACCATATTATTAACAATAATAGTACAAAAAATATTATGTCATATTAACCTAAACGGGTTTTAAATCTATTAAAATATGTTTCGCTAACTGCCAATGTTGTGTTGGATACACATATATAAAACTATAAATGTTAATTTAGCCAGGTAGGTTAAGTGTTCCAAACGTAAGATTCTATTATATAATCTATATAAAAGTTTACTATCTAGATATACTTGCAAAAATATATCATATTGGCGACATAATAGAAAATATTACTTTTTACTTTTACAAAACGGAGAACGGAAAGTCTTAAGCCTAGGTTTTGTCTGCAAAATCGGAATAAAAATAAAGAAACTCTAATTCCTTCTATTTCATATGTTTTTTAAATGTTCGCGCACAATATTCAGGATAGCTATGGAGAAACTAGTGCTAGTGCTGCCCAATAATGCATTTTCACTAATCAAACCGATCGAAAGTCTATTATAAATACCTATTATAAATACAATTTTTCCCAAAAGTGAAATTCGAATTCACAACAACAGGGGCTCATATAAATACCAACTGCGCTATGATGCGTTAAATATTATATTAAACTAATGTTTTTTCATATTTATCTTCCTTTTTCTCAAAGACTGGAAAACTAAATTACTAGTTTAAATAATATGTCAATATATTAAAAAAAAATGTCAATTTGCTTTTAGTTACAGATTATAATCTGTATAAGCTACTACATCTTGTCCTTTGTTAAATCTAAGTAGGCAGCTGGGCCAATGACCAAATTTGCAGCTAACACAGCGAGCACTGATGTGAAAGTATGTGGGAATTAATTACTATTTACACAGTTTGCAACGTGCAATAACAAAAATAATAAACAATGTCATTAGGTCACCCGTGGGCGAGCGCTCCTTTTATTTACATCTCTTTAACCCGTTAATTGATACACTTTTGTTACACTCAGTTATGTGGTATATATCCATGAGTTGCCTTTTGTATATTTCTTTGACGTTATTCATTTATATACTTAGCACGGCTTAATCGAAAAATATACACTTTCCGTTTTATTGTATAAAAATTAAGCTAAGACAATTTATATAAAATCAGTTCATTCGTATGTGATACAAATCGATGGATGACACAATAACGAATTGACCTCTCGTGAACCCAAATGTGTTGTAGCCTTGACGAGTGTAGCGACAACCTCCGACTACAAAAAATATCCTTCAAATAATAACGCCGCCCTATCTTTGATGTAAGCGCGCTCGCAAATCACAAATCCAGCCGAGATTAACATCCATTATTTTGCATATTATTGACATTTACTACCACACCGATTTATTTATTTATGCGCCGAGTTATTTGGGAAGTTATTTTTTGAATGTTGTCCACATAAAAATGTTGGTAGAAAACAAAACGAGTGTGAAATTTATGGCCGGGCCGATGTGTGTCAATGCAAAATTTATATTGTAAAGAGCTGATTTAGCTTCCAATGTTTTCCGTTTGAAATACGGGCTTTGTGATGGGCCCGATGGTTTCATATTTGGATAATGAGATATGTTCGAGGAGAAACTGTTAGATTATGAATATAATAAAACGTGAGTACAACACACCGCACGGACCGGACATTGTACAATATGACTAAGGTGTTAAGGTTTGCTTTAACTCATTTCAGTTAGTGTTTAAATATTATAAATTAAACTTATAAAGTTTAATTTATAATATTCCAGCAGAAATAACAAAAAAACATTCAGAAGAAAACATCCTCTTTCGACCCGAATTCTAGACATTGTGTGTATGTGGCGGAGCTCAACGCGTTCACTTATTGACACGAACGGGGAAAATAAAAAAAAATAATAAAATTATAATCATTACACCGAGTGGGAATCAAACTCAACCGTTGCGTTTGCAGTCAGACGCTGGCCCACTGCGTTGCCATAATATTAAATTATTGCACAATGTTATTATTATTATAAATAGTTAATTTTGGTCATCAAGTCCATTTGAATCTCAATACCAAATAAAAAACTTTTTTCTCTTTTTGTCTTAATTGAGCATGATAAAACAAATAAGGAAACGCTTTTATGATTATAAGTATTTTACATAATTGATTTTCTACAACATAACTCCTTTAAAAGAGAACGACTACTTCAAATTTAATATCTAAGTCAGTTTATTGTGCTGTTCCGTCTATTCATTGTATTTTAATTCAATTTTTTCAGACGAGTATAATAATTTTACGTAAGTATATAGCTCTAAATTAATATAAATATACAATTTTCAATTTTTTCAAAGCGTTATCGTTTTGAGCTTAAGTTTTATTTGTAAATTTTGTTTTGTTTGTATACTATTTTACTTAAATACGTCTTATTTGCTTAGTTATTAGCCATATAAATAAAGCGGTCGGGTATTATGATTTAAAAAATTGTATATGCAAATAGACTTATTAATTTCTATTGACACTTGCATAAGAAAATGACAAGCAAAATGCTTCATATGTCTAAAACACTTGTTGTGAATAAAGATGCTTAAATTGACCGAAAGGTTTAAAATTAAGCTAAACATAAATATTACTCTAAATAATTTTTGTACTTTAATTTATGCGCACGAGAAAAGTTACAGGTTATAAGCTAACTAGTTTAACATTATTTATAACTAATAATAAATTTTAATGGTAATTTTAAAGGTGTCCAAACCAGAAGCATGATATCACCAAAAGAGAAGACTAAAGTGGTGAGAGTTAATTAATATTAGATGACGCAAACCAATGAAATCTAATGGCATAGTCATCAGTATTTTATCAGGTATTGTTATGCTAACAGTCACTCACAGAGAAGCTAATTAAGGAGTAATCCGAATTAAATTGATCCAAGTATAATATGCGCACCGACTTAATGCTATTTAAATGTAATCGAAGTCTTTGAGTGTATATTATTTAGATCAAGCTTATGATTAAGCTATTATCGCGGTCTTAAACGATTGTAAAGCACAGAAATTTATCAAGATAAAAAAGGCATGAAATTTGTACTGGCATATTATTAAAATGAGATTGATATGGACGCCCATATTCATTCCATAGGTAATGGTGATGGAAAAGATGTAATACACTTTTAGCTAGTTTTTATATAAGTTTATATATGTTAATGGTTCGGTAACCTTTCACTATATAACTACAGGGAGTAATATTTTTTTATTATATATATAGCCTTAATTTAAGAGAAATATATTAAAACATGTGAAATGTATGAAATATTGGCATTTCATACAATTCCTAGGTAATGTATACCAATACCGAACTTACCTAAGAAATGTGTAAAAAAAAAATCAAGTTTCTAAGCTCAATATTGAGCATATAACTTATTTTGAAGCCATAATAACCTCCTCTGTCACAAATATACATAACATTTTTAGTAGATATAATTTTAAGCTTAGTTTTTTATGTCGTCGTATTTAATATTATTACTGAGGTCACAACTAATTCGAAATATATAGAAATGTTAGTAGAAAAATAGCTTTTCTTTAAACTTTATATAAACAAGGACAGCAAGTTTTCCTGGCACAAATAGATACAGGCTAAGTTAATAAAAGCATGTTAAGTAATATTAATTCACATTTTAAAAGCTTTTAAAATAAACCTTAAAAAACAATTTAATCAAGTAATCTATATCCCGTAATTATAACATTATATTGCCTTTTTATTAAGAAAAGGCAACTTAGCAAATATGAATATATTACTGTGCGACGTAGTTTACATCTAGTGCAAACCCAAGACTGTTACCACAATTGGTACGTTAGACCCCGCCCACATATGTCGTTCGCCGTATTGGCTACCGATTCCCGGAGTTCCGCAATCCGAATCCGTTACATTATATTTGTATGTAGATTGTGTATGTTATATATACATTGAATATATGCAATTTGTAATATTTTTATTATAAAGAGTGCAATGGCTAGAACTTAATACGGGGCCGTCGTTTAAATTATAAGAGAAATTAATAAGATTAGAGAAAAAAATTATATATTTATTAATTTTTAATTTGTGTTTTTCTTCATCTCAATGTTATTGTAAGCATTAAAATGCTGTCAAAAATTATTATAGAGATATATGTTTTTTTTTAAATTTTCTCTTATTAATTTTAAATTCACTATTTTATTTATTTTAGAAATGTATTAAAAGGTTAATTTATGGTTATGGATTAATATTTCAATAATAATTTAGCCTCACCTATGGCAAAGCAGACTATTTAAGATAATGCATATTGTATTGGGTACAATTGTGTCTATGGATACAATGCTCAATTACAATACCGAGACCAATATTTGTACATACATAGAGAAACTAATATTAAGTACAATAACTTACATTCGAAATTTTCGTTTAGTAATAATAAATGATATAGTAAATTAAGACAAGCGACTGATAAATATATATCATATTTGTAGGCTGAATATAAATCCACGCTCAATATGTTTGAAAACAAAAATGCGAATCTTTTATTGAATTTAATATGGTTTTAAAACTACACCCTGGTCGTCCTAGTAAGGACATCTGGTAAATAATGCCGAATTATCTAGCAAGCTGTAGAAGAAGAAGTAAGAAGTGATGACCTACTTCTAGCGTTGCAAGACGTTGATTAATTGATACAGATGAATAATAAAAACGTATAGTTACTAACAATACTTACGTACTATACTGTAATATACAAGAAATCCAAAATTTTCAGCTTTATTCATTTCTTTTTCAGGGGGAGAGTGAAGTATTAATACTAGGTTCTTTCTGACTACCCTAATGTGCGGGAAAAGCGTAAAGCTGAAAAAGAAATGTTAAATGACACATATAGACAGTTAAATGATTTAAAAACTTTGACAAAAACATTTATATCAATTCTTGTCTTTCTTCTTTAATCTGATTTAGAAGCATATAAAATTCTTAAACATACCAAATTACCTTACCATTTACAATTTGTCTTTGCATTAATCACACAAGACCTTTTTAAGCGTCTCCATTCTAAACGTGTTCACGTCCTTTCTTATCTGGTCCGTTCCTTTTGCCCTCCGACCCGTTACCTTTACCGTTAATTATCGATATTTAAATGCAATAACGGTTTCTTAACAATAAAAAGTGACGCATCACTCGTCATTCGAGCATTTGCAAGTAACTGCTATTAGAAAGAAATGTCAATGTCTTCATTAATTTATTTTTTTGTTTTATTTAATATTTAGATTACTATTAATTTTATCAAAATCAGCTTTAAATGTATTTACACTTGTCACTCTTTAGTTATTAAAAAAAAAAAAAAACGTGGCACATTGAGTATATGCGAGTATATCCGGTAGTCCTTTTTCAAATTTCAAGAGCTAAATTAAATTTAAAATATATGCAATTAACGATCGATTAAGACAAGTCATCTGAGAAAAGTCGAGACATGGACAACTGTGCTCTATAAACAAATAAAATAAATTTAAGCACAAAAAATATTAAAATAAAAGTTATTAAATAAAAAAAAATATGCTACCTAAGAAAATTTACACCATCAAGTTTATTCGGATACAAACTTGCAAGCCGTGCGCCGTTATTACGAGGGAATATTATAAGACTACAATATTAAAACGAGTTTAAAATTATGAATATACGCGAAAAAAGATGAAAACGATTCACCATATAATAATGATACCGTTACGATGTCAACGGTTACATCATTCGCTAATCGAAAATTCGCAACATGCTATCTTAAATTTCAAGCCTTTCAAAATGAATCATGTAAACGAAAATAAGGCACCGATATAATCGAACTTCAATTTTGCGCTCCTGTTGAAGAAAGCACTTTTACTTTTTTGTCTTATAATTTTCTCACGGTAGGCCACTGACTCATTTCGTCTGTAGCGGTGTGACGGACCCCTTAATTATGACGTCACGGCGGCACCGGTGGGTTTTTTAAGTTTCAGACGTTAATTTAGTGGCATAAAGGTAGTGTATCTTGTTAGCTTAGTTTGGCAAACATTAAGTCCATTTAGATTCGCCTGATAAAGATTAACACTAAAACATTTTGTTGAGTTGTTAAGATTTGCAGGCTTAGCTTTGAAATTTATTGCCACAGGTATAATGAGGACATTCTGTGACTATTATTTTATTTTTTAACTCTATAGAACTTTTTAGACATTTTAGTTTTTTGTAGATGCTCATGCAAAATAGTAGATGTTATTGTTAGTCGACTTGATTATTTCAAAAAGATATAGAAATGAATCAATAGAATATATATTTGAATTAGAATATTTAATATTTAGCCTCACAAGTTAGAAGCGACCATTTTAAAAATAAAAGAAATAATGTAAAGTAGCCCGTTGTCATCCGTAAAATTAGTTTCGCCCATTGCATTCCCACACCTAACGATAAGGTTAAAATATAAAGTTCTCGTTGGACTTTATGAGCGACGGAAACACAAGATATTTCTTGCTTTATGCTTACATACAATAGAGTTAGCCCTGCATCGTCTATTACGGGCCAAGTGTCGAGAGTACAATTGCACAAAGTTATAAATAAGTATAACTGTCTGATATAGCCGCGGAGCTCCATTCCACTGAGCAACCGGCGCATAAACTTTTGTACGACTCAATAAACATATTTTCAATTTTAGTGGTGACTGTCTTTTTCTATACAATAGCGTAAGTTCTTATGTTAAATGCTATTATAAAAACATGAAATGGATAAGTGTAGGATTTAACAATGCTTTTCATCAACAATTAGTTTTGTTTAATAAAATAGAAGACGTACAAATAAAAGAATATAGTAATGACATGTATTACAAGATTATCGATATGTAATTCCATTCTCACCTAAGTGACTTTAATGGGAGAACTATTAGCCAATATAGACTAGGAAAGTAATATGGGGTATGAAAACCAACAGGATTTAATTAAACTTCCAGACCGGAGAAATGAAAATAATTTCAATATATCCAATCTCCATAGTGGCAATTGAACCCACAACCATCGCGTATGCAGTCAGACGACGACACACTGCGCCACAGGCCTTTCTCTTCTATAGTTGATATTTATGAATATAAATTCATAAATAAGCTTTTGTGAGCTTAATTTAATCATCGTCTTGAAACTCCATAAATCATATCGATTTAACATTGAATACAATATTAATTCCTACAAAAGCAATTTGCCTAATAAATGCGCGATGTGCTAGACGATACGCGCGTCATACTAAGCAAATAGACGTATATACTAATATATTGCGAACGACACTTTACCTCACAAGCCAACTCACCAAGCACAAGATTTCGCAATCGTATTATGTTATGGCAGTAAATCTCGTTGACACGTCTGCTGACTTATGGCCTACGCACATTTGTCTCCATATTAATACAAGCCCGTTCTATGTGCAATTTGGTAGAAACAAAATTAAAATAGTATATCTATATAAAATTTTATACTTTTTATGTATCATCTAGAAGCTTTAAGCATTGTACATACATGTTTGTTACAATATATAGGTCCGGAATTGAAAATCGTGATTGATTCCAATTTAAAAGTATTAAGCTATCAATAAATTCTAATGCAATATTCAAGAACACCTACAGTCAATAACAGATAGAAGTAATAAACAGAAGCGGTAAAATATTGTTGAAAATACTTAAAAGTAGTATACCCATATTTGTACTAAAGCCTCTTTTGTTGTAATCATCATTTTAATATTAAGTGAAGTAAAAACAGTACGTTTTTTAGTAAAATGAGGAATATGAAATTCGGCACACTTTAAGTTTAAACAAAAAGGCAATAATTTTTAATTATGTTACATATTCAAATATACTTATATATATAATAAGATGAGCTTATTACGCATATTACGCCGTAATGAGATGTTTGAATTAGTGCAGAAATGTTTTTTACATAGTTTTAAAATTAGATATTATTTAATTATAAGAGTATTCTTGCCGCATTGTAATTATTTACTATAGACACATTAGCCCCGTCGGTTGGGGAAACAGGGTCTTGTGTGGGAGCCGCGACGGAAGACGCTAAGTTTCTTAAGCGTCGTGCGTTCGAATCTCTTAATATAAATTATTATTTAATTTCGTTAGTGATATATATTTTTTAAATTACATATCAACTCATTGGACTTATATAATAATTATTAAGCAATGATTAATACTACTAATGAATTTGTAAATTATGTATACACTTTATTGATAATTTACTTTAATGTACAAAATAAAATTATCTCATTTATTTCTATGATGGTTAAACAATTCATATTAGATACCTTTATTATTATTATACATTTAAGTGACTGTACCACAATCACTTGAGACCAATCCAACTGGTTTCATTCAGTGGCTCTTTCCATTCAGTGTTCCTTTCCTGATATTTATCGGATGGGCTGGCTTCTCACCTCAATAATATTATTCAATATTTGCGTCGGTTTCGTCTACTTTATTGATTTATATATTAGTTAAAGAAAATTTTGAATAGTTACTTCCTTTCTTCACTCTGGTACCTAAAAGAAAGTTCCGCCACTCAACATGCAATTTTTCGATTTCGGGCTGAAGTTGAGAACCTGTCTTGATACTAGGTTTCGCTCCGATTACCCGGCTACGCGTGAAAAAAAATGAATCTGCTTTTTTTTTCTTTTGCTCTTAATATGAACTTGTTCAGAATGCCATATCCTCCATCGTGGCATAGTGCATAACTGATTATAATCAGTTAGCGTTACAGCGTCAAATATCACACCAAAATAAATGGGAAATGACACGAATACAATTTTCCAATTTACAAAATCATGATCCACTAAATATTTCGAATATTTATTATTAAAGTTATTTCTTTTACGACTTACGACTTTAGCAAGACATGGTAAATTAAGTTTAATTCATAACATATTAATAATTAATATACACTTCATTTAAAAAAATATATAGTTTGACACATGAATTGTAGGATTTCTGTAATTCCCTTATATGTATATTTGCAATAATACTAAACTAGTGCACATAAATTTTCTCTCAGATAGTATTACATTAGCGCGTACATCGGCTTTCGCAGATTGTGTTACCGGCACTTAAATTTTATTTCTTTATGAAGTTTTATTATTTTATAAGCGAAATGAGCCTTTGTGTTCTTTGTTGCGAAATGCTAGGTGGTCCTTGCCCGCGACCGTTTTAATGCACGCATCGCGTAATAAAATAGCATTATGCCGCAGAGTGCGTAATCGAACATTGTTTATGTACTCGGCCACAATAACGTTGTCATTTCAGCTTTTTTGTTAACCAGATAAATTACTTTGTCATGTTCTTCCTGTAATAAAAACGTCTTGGCCTTAATGAATAGTTATTTCGATCGTATCATATTATATACATATATATGTTGCTATGGATATATATATATATATATATAAGATATATATAACTTCAAATAAGTAATAGTGTGCGGTGCAGACAGACAATAGAGATTCATCGCGCAACGCACCGCGATACACGTGCGGAGATAGCGCGACGACTTATGAGATGGATGCACAGATTCAGACCCTTTGACTTGGACTACTATGAGAAAATATCATATTAACGAATTAAAAAATATTTTCAAGCACATAAAAATATTTGAGTTTTAATCAAAGTTATGTAAGGTCGTCTGACTGTAAACGGTTGTATGTTGGTGAATCGAATGCACGCTTTGTGAAATAATTATACGTAAATTATTTTCATACCTGCTTTCGGCATTGAGTTCCTCCACTTGAAATACAGCATCTCAAATTCAGGCAGGAAGTACAGACCGGAGTGTCATGACACTAGACGCCCTGTTATATTTGCTGGATAAAGCTTGAAAAAAACATTATCTTCAAACACAAAAATATTTGATATTTTAAGTAAGTTATAGCTATTAAAAAATATAACAAAATTATTTAAAGGATGAAGCAATTACAATATATTTGTTCTCGTAACATATTAATTTTGAGCTTTAACGAGTATCGAATGCATATAACAAGATATATTGCATTCCGACACGAAACAGTCGTAAGGTAATCTAGGCGCAATAAAAACCTACTTATTATTAATTATTCCTTTAAAAGGTAACGTGTGAGCAAATGCATTAGTTTTCTTATTTATTATTAGAAAGTCCCCTTTCTATTGGATTGAGAAAATTGACTTTCAACTGCTAATAAGGTTTTAATTGTAAATTAATATAAATTTGATGTGTTTATTCCCGACACCTGATTGTTTTACTGATTCTATTTATTTAATACTAATACATTAATTTAATATTATAAAATATGTAATACTTAATAAGTATATATACAATATATATAAAGACTCTCTTGTAGAGAAATCATTAGTTATATTACAATAAAAAAATTTGCAGAGTTTTATGTCAATAATTTAAAATAAAAAAAATTATAGATATCTGCCATAACAAAGTACCTCATTGTTTTATTCATATAGCCAATCAGTTCATCAGTAGTATTAAAGTTATTTTATTCAAGTCACCCAAGATAAAACTAAATAAGAAGTGAATTACTGTAACACATGAAGTAAAGAAACGACGCAAGCTACATAGATATGTACATTTTGAACAATTAAATAAATTTAAAAAATTCAAGTTACCTCTGATACAATTAGTGCAATTATACCCGACACCTTACTTATGTGAGGCCTTCTCTTTGAGACAATTTTTATAAGCCCAGCCGCACACTATTCACTGTAAATTTGTCAACAATTGAGCATCTCGACTATTAATTGCTACAGCCTTAGGTTAGTTACTAATGTCGTGGAAATAAGACTACAAAACAGTATGTTAAATTTAAACTTAACTTAATAGCCTTTATTAAGCAGGAAATAAGCTGATTTAATGATAATTAAACGTCTGAACAAACGTTCATATATTATGGCTAAAAGCCATCCTACGTATAGTAGTTACTTTTAAATAAAATGAACCGCATGTAAATCGTCTCATTTCTTCACGAACTGAAATAACACAAATAGCCACACCACTTTATAGCGTACGGTGTTAAACACAATTTACCAATGACTTTAATATAATAATTCTAAAAAATCCTTCCGTTATACATTTTGGTAAATGATAATATTATAGCGATTTTATCAATTTAGTACCTATTTATTTATTTAGCTTAACAATATATTTTCCTAAACTTTATTGCTCGTTAAGCATTAACCTAGAAAGCATTAAATTTGAGCGTGGGCTTTATTTACTTTTCCTTGTATAACAATTTTCTATATAATACACGCAAGGACTTCCTTGTGTACCGGAACACATATCGGAAGATGTAGGGTATCGGAAGATGTAGGTATCCTGTGAACATAACTGCAAAATACAATTCATAAGTCTGAATTTTTATTACATTAATACTATGACATGAAGCTATAATGGCGCAGTAGGACAGCTGTAAACGCTAACTGTACACGCGCATGGCAGTGGCTTCGATTCCCACTGGGAGAATTGATTATATTTAAAATATTTTCATTAATGCCGCTCTTGTAGCAAAAACAAAGCACGGCGTGGAACACGTAATGCCTCGATATCGGGCGGAAACTGGAGAACTTAATTTTTTTTAAAACTATTAATAAAATTTATATTTTAACAAAGCAATTCTAATTTTATAACGGCTATTCAGGTTAAATCAATGTCTATAACACATATCCTCTTAGAGTTCAGTCATTAAAAGCACTTATATTAAATTGCACGCGTAAAGCTCTCATAAACCGCAGACTGTTCGCGGTTCATAGAGCTTAACGCGCATTATAAATTATTTTGAACAAAATAGCCACAATAGTATCCCACGTATATCCGACGCCACTAAGCTTTGCAAATACGGTATAAATTTATATATAATTTTAGATTTTTCTAATACATCTTTAATTAATAAGTTCGTTGTTATGCCTAAAATAAAACTTGAAATGTAATTTAACTAATTTTCTAGCTTTAATATAAAGTTTAGTACATATTTTCTAAAAGCTTAATATCTCATGACAGTCTCATCATTGTGACAGTGATAGTTATACAGACAGACAGATATTATCATAGACAGGGATACGTTGCTAGCTGTCTTACCGTTTATAGTAACAATTCCCAATACATAAAATAAATATAACTAATAACATTTTTTATTATTAGTTCATAAAGAATATGTTATATAGGCTTATACACAAAATATGTACATATAGCCCGAGAAAATGAATTTTACTTGTAAGAAAATATAACTTATTGTTAGTAGTATGTATATTTATATCCGAGGGCGATGTAGGATAGCGACCCACGCGCTTTCGTTCATAGAAAATCCATAGCTTTGTTTTGTAATGAAATTGTAAATTTATTTCTTCAAATAAACGACGTCTATTTGTGAATGCAGTAGTTCGTCCCGATAAAGTTAGAATAAATGGGTGGTCTTTATGGTGTGTTTATTGAACTTAATCTAAGTATTGTATTATAAATGATGCCGGTCTGTTAGTTAATAGAGTGAAATATTCAATATTTCAGATTAATAAATCTTTTAATACCGTCATGGCTAAATTAAAAGGTGTCTAAGGGTCACTTATGTAACTCACGTTAATAGCAAATCATTGTTTTTGGTTTAAATAGAATGGTGAAAGGCTAATAAAAATTCAATTCTTTAAGATATTTCTGATATTTGGTACTTAGTTCCACTATTAGACGTTATTATACAGTGACTTGATGCAAACAAGTAAAAATATAATACGTGATAATATAAACTATATAACGTTATATTGTTTTATTTTGTTTTTAAATAATGATTATTGTAATGCATAAAATTTGTATTCGATAATGAACCATAATCTTATGCCTATATTTTTTCTGTAATTTAATTAACAATCACAAGTCTCAAGTACAGAGAAAGTATGGATATTAAGAAGATCTTGTATAAACAATTGCATACACAACACTCATTGCGTCCCGTTAATAAAAGCCTACACGAATTAGAAGCTTTCGTGGCCACAATCTGTTCAAATAAGTTAGAACAAAAGCTTTATTTCGAGAGCTATTGAAATAATGTAGTGGCAACAAGTGATTTTTAAATAAAAATGCAAGTAATAATGTTTACACGTGTTAAGTAAAGCATTTCCATACAAAATTGATAAGAACTTTAAGTTCACTTAAAATAGTTACGGAAGTCCAGTAGTCTAATTATGTCACGCGATTTCAAATATATGTGGTAATTATTTTAATTATACATAAAAAAATGTCAATTAAAAATACATATATATGGAATATAATTATGTCTTTCCTCTTCCATTACAATTTTACAGTGATTTGTAAAAAAAAGCAATGTCGATATCAATCTGTGTAATTCATCCGGTACAAAATAATGAAGTGCTCGAAGTGTGTAATAAATATTCATTGATTTCGTACTCTGCTTGATACGATAATTAAAATTTCCTTTATCTACTTGTAAGGCAATGCTTGTAATTACTCACGGCGGATATTATTATACTAACAGTGTCAATTTCGATAATTAAAATTGTAAAACTATATCTAAAGCTAAATAAGCATATAATATTTTAAAATATTACCTGTATTTATAGGCTTTAGAATAAGTTGAATAAATTCCACGATGAAATATTAACTAAACAAAAAAAAAACAGTATTTTGTTTCATAAATAATCATTATTAAGTACACAAGTACACAAGTACAAATGAGCCGTTTTTTTGGAACGGTAAAATATTTTAACTTATGTAGGTACATATTATATATTTGGAATATAAGGGGAAGAAAACGTGAGTATCAAGTAGCTAAGTAAATCATTATTAAACGTTTATGATTGCGTATTATTGCTTAATGAGTAGGTACATTATTTTCATACAAGATATTCTAATTAGAAGAACACACACACACATTGATCACATTACCGTATATAATAAATAAGCCTCTGGATTTAGTCTTAAAAACCCAAAATATGTCACATTTTAATAATTGATATCTAAAAACATATCACATTGGTAAACAAATGTTGATATATATATCGTACATTTAACTATTCAACAACTACGCGTTAGTTATAAATCATTTCGACACAATTAATGGTATATTGTCGCGAACCCGCCCGCTTTTAATTACGAGCTTGCTTTGAATGAGATAAGCCTAACTAGACTCTACCATTACAAAGCAAATCCTATTTGCGACACACGTTGCAATACCAAATAGGATATATACTTCAATAAAGCACAACAGAAGACGCCTTTTGAAATTTAAATTGTATGTCTGTATAATCTTTTATAGCTATATATATTCTTTTATAGCTTACCTTTTTATAATACTTTCATCTAATCCGTCTGACAATAAATGCGATTTCTTCTGGGTTAGAAGGAATGATTATCCGCCTCAGAAAATTCGCGGCGCTGAGCTCCGCAACTCAACACACAGTTTCAAATGGAAAGTGGAGAACGAAATGTCTTGAAGCTAGGCTATATAAATACTACGGCAGGTTGTACCAAGGGTCGGTAAATACCGTCTTTAAAAGAGTGCATGGAGGTCACGCGTTAGGCACTCTTAACAATGAAGGGAAAAATTTCTTTCAACAGCAGCAGCATTCAATCTTGGTATAGTTAATTCTTTCTTTGCTAAAATCCAAAGCACATAATCACATACATTAGCGACCAAACATTATGGCATGTTGACTATATCTAAGTAAACAGAGCTAACATTGACCGGGGTGGAAACAAGAAAGTGATAACATTACTGAATTGTGTTCTGAGATCATCTAAACTCACCTGGAGATTTACATTGAAGCAGATGTTGACTCTATATGGGACCATGTTTTTTTTTTCGTGAGGAAATCCTTTACGGATACCAGCCCAATCGGGGAGTCGGACGTGGTTATGTGAGACTCCGGACTGTCAGATAGGCCGTCCCACTAAAACCTCACGGTGCTCCTTCTCGACCGCCACTAGCCGGGGCCACAGGAACCCCAGTCTTCCGTGAACCCCGGGCGGCGGGAGCCAGCATTGCACGTCGCAATATGGGACCATGTTAGCACAACCATTACAACATCCCAGATCCCGCTAGGTGTAAGACTGTCCAGGGTCCTAATGTAGATTTGATATATAAATACAGAGATTTCTTATCAGTCTGGCATCAATATTATCAAGCTACTTAATCGTAACCAAGCTGCCACACAGCTTAAGACCATAGTGCTTCTAACAATCACTATGGCTTTGTGCCAGGCTTAGGCACCAGCGACCCCACGTTTGCTCTTAATATAATTGCTGAGAAGTATCGAGAGAATCTTTCGCAAATCGCAGATCTTTGTATTTCGCATTCTTAAACATGGAAAAGGCGTTTGATCGGGGTCGAGAGATACAATCTGCTGGAGCCTTCTAAAGAAGAATGTACCAGAACAGTATATTAACGTCGTAGCTGGCATGTATAGAGATGCGAGATTGATAGTGTTGACAGTTGTAGACAAAACCAATTGCTGTCACCAGGCTGTGGACCAGGGCTCAGCACGAAGTCCCTTCCTGTTTTGTCTGTTTTAGATTCTTTTCCTGAAGTAGCACAGTCTTCAGCTTCTTTCATTTACACAAACGACGTTGATGTAAACGACGAGAGCCGTGCAGAGTTACAAAAGGCACTCCTGGCGTGGCAACAACAGTTACACGTTGATGACATGGAGTTGAGTGTTACTATGATATGCCCCTTAACTAAACAAATTTATTTATTAGTCCAATTCTCATTGATTGACAGTTTGTCACCACGTGCGATCAATATAAATGATGATGCACATCTCTGGGAATATGGAATGCAACATATATAATAGAATTGCTGTGGCATCGTGAAAGTGGTGAAAGTGGTGTTGGTGTCACTTGCGACAATAAGATGCCGGTCAAACCTAAAGGTTTGTTCTATAATAAGATCATTTCGTATGGCAGCGAAACATGGGCTGTAACCCAAAAAAAACATTCATACCATCCAAGTAGCTTAAATAAAGATGCTGAGATGAATGTGCGGCGTAACCAGACTCGATAAACTTCACTACGAGTACGTTCGAGAAAGCCTTTGTGTATGCGAAGTCGCTGACAAGATGTAGAAGAGAAGGCTGCGATGGTACAGCCATGTAAAGTGGAGGCCACCTGACTACACTGGTAATTTGGTGCTACATCTTAATATCCCTGATCAAAGAACAGTAGGTAGACCTAAGACAAGGTGGAAGTATGTAGTACTGAAGGATAGGAAGGTGTGCAAAGTCACCGATGACGACATCCTGAACCGATCGAAGTAGAAGAGAAAAATAAGGAAAGCTGACCCCATCACCATGTCGGAATATAGCTAGGAAGAAAGATAGAGAGAATAATTTCGGGCGTGGTACGTATCATTTGTTAGCTATTTCCGTTTTTTTTACTGTTTTTTTAAATAAGTAGTTCCTATGAGATTCCATAATATTTTAGTTGTCTGATAAGTTAGTGTGTTAACACACTCTACCCTACTTTCTACCCATTGCGTATTGAGTGGCGGAACTCAACGCCACGCTTTGTCTTACCAGACCGAGCATTTGCTCGGTCATTTGAGAATAATGTAAATCACATTGGGAGTACTGACACTGCACTGTTTTTTTTATTTTATTTTTTTACTCATTATTTTTCTGAAATAGACGTTGTGTCACTCACTGAATGGAATTATTGAAAATTTACAATACACAAGAATGACTGGAAGTATTTGAGACATAGAAAGATAAAATAATAGAAAAATCCTTTATTTATTACTCATTAAAAATATTGACTCTTTCTCAATAAACATTAACAATATCTAATATAAATATAGGATTAACTGGCAATAACTAGGCACAAAACTGATGCCGATATCATTGCTTATTTTTATATACACAAATGAAAATAAATATACATATTATAATAAGTTGGCCTATTGTATAAACAATATAACTTATTGTCATATATATCATAGGAATGCACTTAACCTGTTCATGCCTTTATTGGCCTCTCAAATCAATATCCACTCAAGAGGTACGATGATAAATGCACAGCACAATGAAATAAACACCGTATGGCATAAAGTGACATCACTATAGCAATGACAATATAACAATAACTTTATATTACTATACTTGTAATTTGTAGGTGTTTTTAAAGATGTAAAAAGCTCACGTAAGTGCATATTTCCGTTAAAACGTAAAATTTTAATTATGAAAAGCTATACCAATGGCAATTTATTTAAAATCTTTTTAATTATATTTCATTTAATATTCCTTTTTGTCATGATACGTTTTTTTATTGTCTATGCTAAGTAGCAGAAATAAACGTCGTGTTTTTTGGAATTTAAATATATTTATTACTTTGAATGGGGACCGAACCCATAACCTACCTCGTTTGCAGTCACAATGCGCTACTGTACCGCGCTATGATGGCCCCATAGATAGTATACTACATTTATATGTTAGAATTACACAGTTTTGTCAGTTATTTGTGAATTTAACTCCATTAATTATAATCAGTTACTTCATAGTTGAAGGGCACATTTAAATTTCTATTCGTAATCGTACAGTAGATTCGAAAATCGAGGCGTGCTAGGCCAGTGACGTCAACAATGATGCAATCTAATTCACATCAATCGTGTCCCGTCGGATCACGCATAGAAATTAAACTAAGTGCGAGAAACAACACACAGCTGCTATTGTCCCATATATTTGTTATTAAAATAGTAAACAATAAAAACGGTAAGCTATCATAATTGTTATTTATCTCAACTCCTAGTCGGTTTTTAACAATTTTATTTTGATGTTTTCATATATCTTTCAATTAATGGATAAGTATATTGCAAGCAAATGCTTACAATATTTTTGGATTTGTATAAGGTTCATATTATATATTAATTTGTATGTTATTTTGCTGGTTAGATGAAAAAAATCAACACATAACAGTATTCAAATAATATAATAGAAATATAAGGCAGCTAAAACATTAAATTATATTATCATTAAGATAATTAATAATAGTTTAAACAATAAATCTATATATATCTAACTGTACCGACCAAGGCTAGTTTTAACTAATCCTTTAATCTCTCCTGGTATGATTGAGACGATAACAAGGTTCTATTTACGACTCCCAGTGTTTTCACACCTACTTGGCCAAGGTTTCAACACCATACGGCACAAATTTCACACTCTTCACAATTAATTTACGGTGTATTAAAACATCTTAACGTATTTGTGCAAAGGTCATTGTAAGATTAAAAGAAGCTTTTATAGTTCTATAGAGTGATGATATTAAACTGATAAATCAATATTTGTATCGAATAATCCCTAATGTATTTAAATTACTCGAAATTATTCACCACAAATCGATACACCATCTATTGTGAATATATTGTTCAAATCAAAACTTACGTCAGGTTAGGTATACGTGGTCGAGTCATCATATCAGTAAATCTTCAACGTGCAGTGGCACGGTTTTGGAATAAAAAAACTGTAATGAGTTAATAAGAAATGTACTGTATTCACTGTCCAGCAAGGCAATAGAATTCTAGTTACGTTACATAGTAGCTTTTTGCTTCGGGTCTGTGTTTCCCTAGTTTCTATAATAATGATCTAGAAACATACAAAGAGCTCACGTATCGTTCCTTTCAAAAAGAAAAATCGTTATAATTAATGATATATGATAGGATTATTATCTTATATTTAATAGGTGGCGATTCAATCCCCTATTGGGAATTATATTTGAAACACTTCATTTCTCCGCTGGTAAGACTAACCAGCCCAACCCAACCCCTTTCCTCAAACCCGTCGATTTCAGGGAGTAGGGGGGGGGGGTCAGGCAGCATACGGAACTGCGCCATGGACAAGCTTCACTTCCATGCTGATATTACAAAATAGAACACTATTTTATGTCTCATAACGGGGTTGCTGAATTCGTGAGGAAGGCCTTGGTTTGGTACCTCTTGCAAACAAGCTGCCATTGGCAAGTGCGAAACATACCAATCCTGACATGAGGCACTGGTCACTAAGGATTCAAAGCTAAAAGCCTTAAAAAGAAAGTACAACCGAGCCTCTAGGTACTTTAAGGGGCAAATTACTGGGGTAAAGTCCGAGCATGTCACCAAAGTCAAACCTTGAGAGCTAGCCGTCGGGAAAACTTCAGTTCTGGTCGATCTCCAAGGTTACATTTGGCAAACTACGTTTCCGCCATTACACATAGAGAATGACATCTTGGTACACATGGCGAAAGAGAAAATTGATCTGAGAAAAGCGATCTGTTTTCATTGGATATCCACAAGTCGAGTGGACCGAATGACACCTCTCCTTTAGTGCTCCGAACATGTGCTGTTGAGTTGACACTGGTACTAATGCGATTGTTTCGGCACTCTTGCTTAGTCGGCATAGTTGCAGATTTGTGGAAGAGCACTCTGATTCATCCGATCCCGAAGAGAGGCGGTAGCTCCAATACCCTGCTCTTAAAAATAATGAAGAGTGTAATAAGCAGTCAGCTGCTGGTTTATCTGAAGAATAACCGGTTGATAAATACCGCCAATATAACTTCCGCCATGGTCGCTCAACCGGCGATCTTGTAGTTTACATAACCCACCACTGTACTACAACATTTAATATCTTACAAAGTGTTTATTTTTTTATTTGAATTACAATTTTTTATATAGCATATAGCAGAAACACATAATATAAAGCAAACCGAGTAACTTTGCCTTACCGGCCGGAGATATAAAAATAATTTGAATTAAATATTTTTACGAGTGGGGATTGAACTTATAACATGCCGTTTAAAGTTAGACATTGTCCCACTGTGCCACGTTGACCTCTTATAGAATATAATACATTTATTATATCAATTTTATTAATGGATTTCTCAAAAATGACACGTATTATACAGTTAACAAGTACAACAAACACAATTTCAATTAATTTGTTACAATGTTAAGTAAGCTCTTAATAAGTATATGCAAATACTAATCAATCGCGAAATAAACTTGTTATTTATTTTACATACGACCTATTGCTTTAAACTTTAAACTGACATTTTGTAACGTAATGTTGAATTAACTTCAACTTTGAATATATCATGCGGCCTCCACAGTGTAGGCTGACCTAACGCATAAGTGACTGCCAGGCTTATGTATAAAACATATAATTTTGTTTTACTTATTAATTATTCTTTACGAATTTGTAACAATGCTTTCCTATTGAGCATTTGTAGTTCAAATTCGATCAGTGCCTACATGCATAGTATATATAAAAAGGTAAAAAAAACGGGATAAAGTTGACGTGCTGGCATGCTGACCGTTCTCCGGGAGAACAAGGACCCTTCAAAATGCCTGAGCTCCTTGTCATTTATTGGACGCCGCGGGCCTGAGATACACTTCCTCAGGCTGCTGCTAAAGGAGCAGAATGCCGATATGGCATTGATAAATCAAATCCACCTCAAGCCATCCATCAGAGACTTAGAGACTTCACGCCGTGGCAGTCTCGACCAACTGACAAGAGAAGATTCCTCGAAGACCTCCTTTCATCTCCTGATTCCTAAGCTGCTGCCGCGGTCGCTGATCGCCTAAGCTGGGCCTCCCTCGAGTAAACGAGGGTCTTACCCGGCTGGGTTGATCGCTCGGGCAGCACATAGTTCATCCTGCCTCCATCCACTCCCCATCCCTTGCGGGAAGACAACCATCAACAGGCCTTAGATAGGCCTCCCCAACGACCTGCGCATATTTTAATGAATTCCATGGAAAGGGGGCTCCATCCCCCCACTCCCCTAAGCGTTGAGTAAAGAAGAAATCACTATAATACGATAAAGTTTAAAAAAAAGTCGTGTATTTTTTCTAAGTTTATATCAACGTTTTTTCTTTACGTATTAATATGGATAAATAAATCAAATGATTTTCCCAAACATTTGAGAATAAATAACATTTTCAAACACAATCGCTTTATAATATTTTCAAGTGTTATTCATACTATTTGAATTTGAAACATACTGAAATTTTATATAAAAATTAGAACGTACAAGACATGAACCTGCTTGTGTTCGAATTTTTCGAAAGCACTTTAAAAGCATAGTATAAGTCAGAGCGACTTGTTAATGTAAACCTAAGATTTAATTTAAGTTTTAACAATATTAAGGAGAATTTCAGGCCTACATTTAATTCCTTCAAAACCACTAAAAAAATTTGTAATAGATTTATTTTTTATATACATACATATTATTCTGTGTAGCTCACTCCATAAAACAGGAAATAGATTAAAATCTATTAAAATATAATATCGATTTTTATTACGATATTGCAATAACTGAGTGAAGTACTGATAAAAGTCGGATATATTACATCCCCATAAATATCATTTGAGGACTGAGTATAAATCACGTATTTGTCATAATAAAGCTAGCACCAAGACCGGTCGGTGTCAGCTTGCGGTGCAACTTGCATATCATTGCCGTCTTCACACTTATTATATCTACATATATCTTTTTCGCAGTTATTATAAAATATGACAAATGTTTTTATGAAACATTTTAATTTATAATTTAGTCTACTTTTTCAACAGGAAAATAATTTAAATACTTATTTATATTATCCGAAGGAACTAGAGATCTAAAAAGAAATTAGTCTTGTAGCCTTCTTTATCCCGTTTGCTTTTAAATGTTGTAATTAAACATACTATAAAGAAATTGCTGTCGTCTCTAATATATGAATCAGTGAAGCTTTTACCCAGGACACTATTTGAATTCAAAAAATATATGTTCTGGTGTAGGTAGACAAAGTGCGGCGTTGAGTTTCGTAAATTAGTAAACAATATTTTAATGAAAATATATTCTCTGCCTGTCTTGAGAAATGTAAGAATAAATTAAATAAAAAATATATTACTTATTTTAAGCCAAATAATTAATTACTCTATTATAGACGATATTGCCCTTTAATATATAGTAGTACACTATAGATTAAGCTTCGATTGCGTTGGCTGGCAATAATGTGACCTCACCATATGAATGAAGAACCTACGAATACGGGCCAAGTAATGCGTAATAGAATGCTAATCAAATCAAATTATATTCAGCAAAAAGGTAAAACATGGTCTTTGATTAGTGTTAATGATTATGAATTATATTATAAGGTGACGTCATCGCCTTGCTAGACGCACAGGTGCCATTTGTGCCTTATTTAAATTAATATTCTGATCTCGCCTTAAATATCTCGAATAAATCTTAGTATGGTTAATTTACAAGAAACTCGTTTTGTCAAGTGTTTCTTTCATAATATAATATACGCCAAAATAAAACGGACATGCTTTGCACAGTCCGTTACTCTTGACGTTTTTTATTTGAAAAATTTATTTAAGGTTTTTTTGTGAATAATTTACATTCAACTCGACTTTTTCACTACACCAATAAAAATTAGAGTATGTAATGGCACCCAATGGCTGCGATCAAATAACAATTACGCCCACAGGCACAGAAGTGTGCTATTAAACGGTAAACGAATCGATGAGGAGTTAATTAGTCAGTCCATTATCATTGAACTACCACGGACAAAGACAAATTTATTGATTTACTGATTTTCAATTACTTATTGTTAAACGATTTTGAATGGGTAATCTATAATATTTTGGTATCAATTACAGTGATAAAAATATAACAGAATCATAATTTCACCAATGTTATATTTATAAACAAGGTTATTTAGAATTAATTTATTATATATAGGAATAAGGCCGTGGCGGTGCAGTAAAACATCGCCTGACTCGCGACGTCGCGATTGGCTGTGGGTTCGATTCCCACTCGGTGGAACGATCATAATTTAATTATTTTCATTTCTCCGCCACTCGACACGGTAATTATCAATAAACAAGTCTTAGTTTATTTTTCTAATTTTTATTTTTTATGTATCCAATATTGTTTTGGGGTGTTTTTTACTTTAATTTACTTTAAAAAAAAATGGTATGGATTTATTGTGGTATGGAATACAAATATGTTGAATCTTCATGAACAATTTTAATATAGGAGTATATTTAATAGGCAATCTTTGGTAAAACTAAAGTCAATACTTTTAACTTAAACAAATTAAGTAGGTCCAAAAATGGAAATTTATTATAAAACACAATGTAATAGTTATTAAAATATAAAAACACTTAGGACTTTCATGTTTATGAAAAAGACAATATTTTCATGACAGTTTTTCAAACTTTCGTGATTTTTTTTAATAACTTTTAACGGATTCATTCGACTATTGCGAGTGTCCAAAACATTGGGCTCAAAAGCATAAAAACTTAAATACACACGATATAATTCCATCAGAACAAATTTTATATAATATCAATCTTTTCATTTCCTCCATCAAGAAATAATATTTCAAATTAAGGACATTCATTTACAAGCTGCACGTTTCGTTAAGTATGCAGTGAGATCGAAGAGGCATTTACAAACGCTAGTACGATATATCACATTGACCCTTCAGTTGATAATTGAAACATTCCATTATGACATTTACGTGATAGTAATAACAGTCCTTTTCGACTGGTGAAAGATAAATGTATATATGTAGAATTTATATATACAAGTAAAACATAATTTTACCCGAAGGCCACATTTTCCTTCGTACCAACTACTAATTGACAACTCGTGTCCGAGACATAAGAGCCGATTGAAAGAAAAATATGGAGTAGTTACACTGCAAAAGTTTTGAAACAGTTGCATTGTGTTATTTATATGAATTGAAAATATAAATATCTGGTATTAACCGGTAGCAAAGAAAGGTCGTCATTGTAACGTTACCGAAAAAAATAAACTCAAATGATTTTCAAAAATCAATAGTAAATTTTTGTCAAATAAATTTTACACATAATAATAATTAAAAAATACACTAATTACACAAAAATATGATAAAAATTAGGAGAAAGTGTTTAATTTTAACACTGCACCAATGTAATAACAACTCTCACTAAATAGTTTGTCAGAAATCGGCAATATCCGCGAATGTACAAGAAATACAAGTCCAAACGTAACCGACGTGAACGAGTGGAACCGCGTACCGACGTATAATTTGTCAAGCAATTTAAATAATATCCATAATCACATATCTATTAACGCTACAACGTGTTGATATTGAGCTAATAGGGAGCAACTTTACTTGTTTACTGACGCTACATATCCTTTAATATATACTCTTATAAAAGTACTGATAAAATTGAAAGAAGTGTGGGTTGTAAATAATTAGTTTTGTCGATGTATGTATATAGTTTTAGATAATGTGAGCAAAAAAATATTCTAAATTAAATATAACTTGTACATCAACATCCTTTATGTACTTGTCATGTTTAATTAAAAGTTTTGAAATATTTAATTAAATGAAATGTTCGATTTTATCTACTTTCACATTATGTTTAATATGACTTGATTACATATTTGATCTGAATTTTATTTTGCTTAAATCGAGGCGTTACTTATATAACAGATATAATATAATTTATTTAAATTAAAACAATACTTTTCATATACAATATTATTGTATTAAAAATATATATAATATATTTGTAAAAAGAAAAAAACATTTTACTTCCTATAAAAACCAATATTTCAAGCAAATTCCGACAACGCGCCGTGTTTATGTCGGTGTCGGCTCATAATTGACTTGTCGTGTGGAATTATCATTTATTAGCAGTTACGATAGACCGTGCATTATTATCGACAACTCTATACTTATTGCAGCTGCAGCCAGATGGCTGTCACTACACTGTTAGTAGATGGATGTAATAGTTACAATTCTTTCAAGTCTTAATAATACAACTTATGCCATTTCTCATCTCAATAAAGCGCAAAATTAAACAAATACATTTTGAAATCGCAAATATTATTCTATTTTAAGGAATCTTTCTATCACAGATAAACTATTGGTATCTTAACTTATGTTAGCCTGTAGTGTATGTTTGATATTTCAATAATCAGATTGATGTCTCATCACAACTTACTTTCATCCCCTACAATCATGGACAATCTAACTAGATAGAAAAAGCTCTATTGAGAATAAATATAATTAGATACTTTATACTACACTCATAAACGGCACGGCAACGGCACCCTGTTGGTGCCATAACCCTCCCACAGTAGCTCCTCTAGGGTAGGGGCGTTAGAGTTGCGCATAATGCCTTCTCTACCTCCTGGTCTACGACTGAGGAGCGGATCTGCATTTATAATGGACTTGCGCATCCGCTCCACGGCCTCTTTCAGTGCCATAACTGACTCGAAGAAAGAGACCATTGCAGACCAGTACATTTCACTATCCTCCATTGTCCCCACCTCACTGGACAGTGAAAGACACCTACCCACTACAGCCATCAGGGCATGAATTGTGGGGCCCAAGCGGGTCGCGCATCACATTCGTGGCACACCGGCGACGCCTCCTGACGTGCAATCTGGTACAGGTATTTGCCGAAGCAACCGAGTCATAACATATGCACCAGTCTGAACGTCAGGACCCTGAACATTCTACCCATCTAGCGCTGTAGGTGGGGGGGGATTGCCTTCACCGTCACTAGGCCCACCTGATTGTGAGAAAAGTGTTATCTGCATAACAAATGAAACATGATCACACCCAATGTTCCAAAGTGTCGAACCCAATACTGACTCCAGTGGAATGCGGCAACTAACCTAACGTGCACCGATTTGACCATCCCTCCCAATCCATAGGACTATTCTGTCCTAGAGGTAGTCATCTAACAACCGTCGGAGAAAGAGAAGCACTCCATGGTAGAGGAGTCAGCATGGTCTCAAACGGCAGGCTGTTAAAGTCGTTGACAACATCCAACGAGACTGCGAGAAGAACATCTCCCTCAGCTGCCGCGGCCAGTGAGCTTTCAGGGCGTTTAGGGCGTCAATAGCCGAGCGGCTGGCCCTGAGCCTCGTGCATCTGGAACGCCAGCCTCTCATTATTGGATCTGACATCAACCATCCTTCCCTGGGAGCACCACTTAGCCACAACAACCGCATCGTTGATTAGCTCTGTATCAAGCCGGTTAGGAACACGGGAACGCCTTCTAAACGAAGCTCCTAGAGTAAACTACTGGCATCGATGTGTGGAAACCTCAAATTTAACATAAAAATGGCCCCATAAAGTCTCCACCTCTTCCTCTACCCTCCCATTTGACACGTTGCGTGCAACAGTCAACGGACAAGGTATCACAAACGAAAGGTCCACCACGGAACGTTATGCCGCACGCAAGCGAACGCTGTCCCTTTATTACGGAGGCACAATTTGGCTACTTTCCAAATTGTGCAGCACATGGACAGCTTTTCCTTTGCCATTTGAAATCGTGTTTGCCCATGCTCGGGAAATGGCATTGAAGTCACTGAGGACCAACACATTTCTCGATGGTTCTCAGTAAATCCCAGTCAAGTTATCAAGAAAGGTCGCGAATTCTGAGTCGTTAGAAGTAAACACCGACTACAACGAACTCACCCCAAACTGCCTCAACATATTCTGAGCCCCTCTCCAGAGCTGACAGGGTAAGGCTGGTAGTACTCCCAGACACAATTGTGACAGAGCCGTCCAAGTCCACCGAGGGTGGATACGGAATACGTACAGCTCGCAAACTACACTGACTTTGACCCTCCATGCCTCCTCCTCTGCCATGGACTGTAACAATAGATCCTGTGACGGAGCTCAACCCTGCCATTTCTCTAACCAAACAGAGACAATAAAAATAATTTCAACACTGTCATTCTCCCTAAGCAAAATCGATGCTACAACTATTACGTTTAAAATTACTCTCCATTGCAGCGCCAATAAATATTGGCAATTAGAGGCCAATGTGACGTTGTCTGAATGTATACGCGATGGTTGTAGGTTAGATTACCACTCGAAGGAATGATTAATGAATTACACGCAATGTCTCGGACTCGAGTGGAAAGTGGAGAACAGAGTGTCTTGACACTAGGTTCTCTCTGCCTATCCTGCTATGCGAAAAAGCGAAGTGATTATTTCCCTTCCCCGGTCTAGTAAGACAAAGCGCGGCGTTAAGTCCCGCCATTCAATACTCGATGTCTAGAATTCCAGCGGAACTGTGCTACATGCATAAAAAAACAAGAAATTGAAAATTTATTTCTGTTTTAACTTTAACTCACTCAATTAACACGCATTTTAGGTGTGCTCAAGTATGAATAGTAGGTACTCTGCATGAATAAGCCTACCAGTAAGTAACAATTACTTAATAGCTAATCAACTAAGCGTGTAAATGAAATACAAATATATAAGACAATTTAGCTTCTGACTAATAGATCCGGTAGAGGCATGCAGGTCGTCAACCTACAAATAGTCGAATATTGAAAGCCTTACAATTCTATCGAAGTAGTGAAAATATTCGCCTATCACAATTTCGAACGTTATCATACAGATTAAAGTGACTTACATTTTGTTAATTAGTGAAATAACATACATTTATATGCACATAAGCATAATATTTATCAAGTAATAAACTTTAAAAAATTCGTTTCAAATGACACGAATCTAATAAAATATATTGATTAAACGTTTATTATACGTACAGTATATTCTAGTATTCACTGAACTATTTATTTTCACGAGTGGATTAAAATATCGGTAATAAAATCAAACCATTTCAACTGTCGTCTATCGCCATACTAATGGTATAAACTAAATTAAATCAAATTATATAAAAATATTATTACTAAGAATAATCCTTTATGAATTCTTTATTAGAAATCTTACAAGTGCGTCATAAAATAAAAATATTCATTTTTATGTAACTGATTGTACCAAGAAAACGTAAGACTCGCATTATATTACCGTATATGGGGGCATTACCGTCAACTAAAAGTATGTAATACTACAATATATGTATTTCATATAATCTGATTAGATTAGATACTAATGTGAACTGTCATACAAAAAAATACAGTGGAAAATAAACTGAAATCATTCACGGATTTCCCCACTAATAATTCATTTGAAACGGGCTTAATACCAATATATTTGTTTACAAGTAGTTTTTTTTCAATTACACGGCTTATTTTAGTACATAGCAGGATGTCCGGATCTTAGTGACTTAAAGGCAGGGAAACGTCGTTATTGGAAATTTGCATAAAGTTATTTCTACATAGATTTGCATAGTATTGTTGTAATATATTTTTTCATTTATTTAGGATGTAAAAACATTTTGAAATAAAAGTTCATGAATAAGCTATTCATTTCAATTGAAAAAAAAGGTTGAAAACTTTTAAATGTTAATTATTTCAACGTTTTGCCAAATAATTGTTCTAAGAAATAAGACATATTCGTTGGGTCGCTGAAATTTTGTAAAAATCTCTCTACAAAAATACTAACAACAAAAATAAGTTGTAACAAGCGTATAAGAATTTTGACGAAGCTGGATAGGTCTAGAACGTAACGGTCAGAGCGCTTGGACGGTTTCCAAGAGGGGATTCGAGTCCCGTGACGTTCAAATTTTTATACGTTTTCTAAATATAAGATATGTTTATAAGTGTGACATTTCTTGCGCAGGCTGGACGGGTAGTGGAGAACGGAGTGTCTTGACACTAGGTTCTCTTTGACTACCATACTATGTGGGAAAAAGCATGAAGCTAAAAAAAGCTCTGGTACGGACAAATGCAGCTGGCATTTTTGTTTGTAATTCCCGCCATAACAAGTAAAGTGCAAAGATTGACGCCCAGAAGAAGTTGGAAAACTGAGTGTCTTGATTATTTGTTTCTCCCTGTTTAGAGAAAAAGCATGAAACTACTATAAAAGTCACTGCAAATATTTCCCACTAGCACAATATTTTCCTATTAATAATGATTACAGTAGTTTATTATTTACGAAATGATTAAACCATTAAAGTAACAGTTTTCTTTTGTAGTCATAAAATGGCCAAGTTTTTACCCTTGGAGGAACAAGGAATATGTGCAAAAGGAAGTCAAAGTTTATGACAGTTATGTAATCTAAATTTATAACTTATACACTCAATAAGTCCAAAAATTGAGGAAACCTAATACTAATTTGTTCTATGTTTTATTACCTTAATAGATAATTAAAGGAAATACACATATTTAGAAAACGTATAAAAATTGCTGCAGCGGGATTGTGCCTGCGCCTCTTGAAAAACCGTTCAAGTTGAACGGTTTTTCAAACACTGAGTTATACTTTGCGTTCACCACAGCCGTTTCAATATCTGACTTCCTTAGTATGCGAATAACACTTTAAAAAATGTTAAAAGGCTCTATACTTTATCTATTCCATTTAATTTTGTAACATCAGTCATCATATTGTGGTTTTCTATGCTAATTATATATATATATTATACTGAATCATCAATTGATCATATAATGGCCTAGAAAATGGAATAGCATCAATAAAAAATTTATGAAGCGCATTAAGTTATTTTACATTATAAAATGTGATACAAATGTAACAATAACACTAATTATGAATTTTACACAGACAAAAGCATAAAAGGCTATTGCTGCGCAGTGCGACAAGGTATGACTGTAAACGCAATCGGTTGTGAGTTCAATTTCCACTCGGGGAATTAATATATTTAAATTATTTTGAATTTTTTGCGCAATTAATATATTAAAATTATTTTCAATTCTCAAACGCAGCGCTCAGTTCCGCCACTCAACAAGTAATGTCTCGGAATTCGGGCGGAAAGTTTACAACGGAGTGTCTTGACAGTAGGATCCCGCTATGCGACAAGGAGCGTGAAAAAAGAGTTCTAAAACAGCTAAATAGAAGATTGATGTCAATTACTGATTATTAGTGCTTCATTACGCCGCTAAATAATTATAATTTTAAGTAGACAAATTTAACTTCAGCAGTTAGCATCATTGTGTGAATAATAAAATAAAAGCAAATTACTTATAGTTGCAACTATAATGAATTGACGCTTGAAACTTTGCAACAACGAGTTAATAGATTTTACAAATTACTGTACATACTGTATAGTATTTTTTAACATTGTATACTGTAAGATAAAGCTATACACCAGCCTTGGGGACTTATCTAATAAGATGGGTCAATATATTATATAATGTATTTTTTCATACAGATTCTGTAAGTTTTTTATCCACGGTATAATAAATATTTAATGGAAACGAATAATTTCATAATATTAGTTTAGTAATAGATTTATCGTCTTATTAAGAACATTGTAGTGTTTTTGTAATGTAACTATGATACACATATCTAATTTGATTACTATATCAAGCATAAATAACATTTAAGATTGTCCATAGTGTGAGTATAGAAATTATCTATTAAGATTTTGTACACAGTACTTACAGTCTATATGCAACATTCTTACGAACGTGGTGTATAGGTCCGGTGTCGCATTCCCTCTGAGTAAAAGTCAAACATTGCCTTGACATGTCTCAGCTATAACCAAAAAGTATTTGAAGATTTCAACAAACTTACTGAGTGCTTATAAAAATACCTTCGTGACAGAGAAATTTTGAAAGCTTATATAAGCGAATATAATACACCAATCATTAAGCTTTAACTGTAAATTTACTTTCCTTAAATGGACTGTTGTCCCTAACAAGTATGAATTGATAAAGCAACTAAAATACTAAGCTCTTACTCTTTATCCTGATCACCTATTGGACGGAATCTATTAATAGTATTTTTTTATATATTATTATTTTTATTATACCTTTAAAATGTCATGTCAATAATTGATTATTAATAAAATCGCGCATAGAGGAAGCTTCATACTCCGATTTTTGGCCCGAATTTCAATAGCATTTAGCAATAAAATGTAGCGAAGCAATTTAAATACAATCATTACCTCGATTCGAGTAGAGAATCGAACCTACAACCAGTCAAACTTTGTTCTACTGTGCCACGGTGGCTTCGATTTTAGATTTTAATGATTCTACACTTTAAAGTACGGAATATAGAATAGAAAGTCCGCGCAAATGAAGCTTATAACAAACACCAAGCATATTCTATCTTTCGGTGACAATTGTTATGTATTATAAACTAGGTGAAGTAAAAGCTGGTCTGTAAATTTTGCAAGATAATGTACTATACTATATGATTATCAGAAAAAAATCTAATTATCTTTTATTTTATTTAGACTTAGACTAAAATAACAGGTAATTAGATTTTTAGATGCGCGGATCCACCGTGGTGGGCACGATGGGCATACCCACAGCTTGACCAGACTAACGTTCGACATTACACTTTTTGGGCTTCCCAGTGAAGCTTCACTTAGTTAAGCGGCATTTGAATATTACCGTATTACCTTAATAAAATAACTCGTGCAAGTTTCTCTATTGTAATTATCTCCGTGTACTTCGGGCTCGAACTTGGCTGATTTTATAGTGCCTATTACCACAACCTCTTTTGAAGTCTGGTTCCGCACCTGGAGATAATAGTGTACTACTGTCTCCGTCATCGTTCGTCATTATTAGGCCAATTTGAAAAAAACGCGCTTAGCTTATACGACTTAGCTTGTACGACTTATAGTGGAAATTTATGCAGGTCATGGAAATAAAAGAAATATATATATGAAAAAGACATACTTAGAAAACGTATAAAAATTTGAACGCAGCGCAGGTTTTCAAGAGGCACGGGTTCAAATCCCGCTGCGTTCAAATTTTTATACTTAATATTTATTTAATATAATTATCCTTAGTGTGGGAATAACACTTTAAAAAATGTTAACAAAAGAAATATATATTTTTTACTATAAATACGTCATTATACCAAACGCGTGTATTGTTAAGCCCACTAAGCCTCGATGTCATCTGAAATTATTACTGGTAGAGAAACAGTAACGAAACGATAAATGTAACTGCAAGAAAAGAGAATGTAAAAATTGTAACTTTTATTCGTTTATATTGATATTTATTATATTAATCCTAATCTTGAAAGAAATAGAAAAAAAATCTGTATTGTTGCCAGATGTATAGAGGTATCGTGTTTCACGTTTCATTTTGCTTAGAACAACAAAATAAACGTTTAAGTACTTAATAAAGCATGCCCATATTAAACCTTCGGCGTCCGTAGATTAAGTCACGGAAGACTTCTCAATATTTGTTCCGAGCAAATATATTAAGGTTATTTTTCTCAATCGTATTTGTAATTGGGTACATATTAGGGTCTTAAAATATTTGAATTTGGTACTCTGGGGCATTTACTTTTGAAAGTAATCTAAATCTATGTATGTAAAAATGAATCCCTATTTGTTTCTGTCACGAACATCAGAAGTACTTTACCGATCGCATTCGTCTTATTTAATAATTTTCTTATTCTAATATTTATTGAATGGTATTATTGAAAAAAGACATATTTAGAAAACGTATAAAAATTTGAACGCAGCGGGATTTGAAACTGCACCCCTTGAAAACCGTTTTTAGGAGGTGCAGTTTCAAATCCTTTTTTTCTAAATATGTCTTTTTCAATTTCCTAAGTATGCGAATAACACATTAAAAAATGTTTAAAAAAATGCTATAATTATTCAAAGAAACTTACAATATCTAACAACCTAAAAAATCATTTTGCATGTGTACATAATTAAAAATAAAATAAGACTCGAAAAAAAGAATATTTTAATATTAATTTAACGTTTTACTTAAAAAAATTATACTATGTATTCTATGACTAATATATCTCCAAATAAAACTTACAAATAAATAGACTGTGTTATTATTACTAATACATATTGATAATATGTCATTTACTATTCTTAGACAGTCATATTATTTGCTAACAAAAACTACAACCAACATGACGACACGCCATTATAATTTATATTTTCGACTATTTGGCTCCATTTATTATGTATATTGTCATTTTAATTAGACTAAAGGCTGATTACGAATGAGTTGAACGAAAAAACGTTGAGTGCCTTAAGAGTAAAAATAAAAATATAGAAATGATATATGTATATACTGTTAGTTTCAAAAACAAAAAAATATATTATATTATTAACTCGCTTTCCTTGTATATATAAATATATGTAAAACTTTCTAATAGTTTTATAACACTTATATGATTAGCTTGAAAATTTGCACACATTTCCGTATCCTATGAGGATATCTTTGATAGCACAATCAAAATATCAAGAAGATTTTAAACGTATCTTTTGGTAATTTTTTAAAACTAATTTTTAATTTTATACTAATTCATACTTTATCAGGTATACAATTAGAAACTCCATTAAAATACACATATTATTAAAATCGTATCGCACTCGCAACGTATAAATGTAACCTATGAGTGTGTTTCCTCAATTTCTAATTGATAAGAATCGTCAACAAACCGCTCAACTCAGTGGATAGCGTTATTTGGCTGCCGACGTCATTACGATTTGCCTTTATTTGCTGACCAAAGAGGATAAATTACGTATTGGATGTTTATTTATTTGGTATTTTAGTAGTTTTTGTTGTTCGTCATAGATTTAAATAAATATTCGATTGGTATTGTAGTTTATTTTTAGTGTTACTTAATATGACTATACTTTTTTTTCAAATGATTTAAGATTAATGAAAGACATTTGTTATAATACAAAAATATATAAATATTACTGAATGTAAACTCGTATAAGAACTATGATATAGATATTCGTTATTGTTTGCTTGGTATTCGTTAAGCCTTGACTTACCTCTAAACAATTTAGTGAAACGCTAATGAAGTACCTAATTTTTATATATTCTCATTAGTTCAAAGTTATTACCTCATTAGTAGAAAAATATATATAAGTCATACTACAGTAAGAACTAATAACGTGCGAAACGTTAAAAATTGTGTATCTAATAAAAAATGCGATCTACGTAGTCAAGGTTAGACGTTTATCAACATACTTTACAGTAGTAACCGGCTATCTATAACGATAATCTCTAAGAAATTCGAATGTCGTTTGCTAAATTCTTAGAAAAAAAAAATACAAATAGTACCAACTGCAGGCGGGCACATTGAGTTCACACCTCATGAATACGTCAAAGTGAGGACTATGACGTAAAGAAGTATTAAAATGTACGCGTTAACGTCTAACTACTCCAATGTTACATATAAGGGTACTGCGAAATAATTACTAGTCGAGTATATGGGCTAATCTATTTATGGTATCTACCATCAAAAGGTAATAACTAGCAAAGGTGTAAAGTGAAGTAACCAAACATTTTTTTTTATTTTTTTCTGCTTTATAGTTTTTCCGCATAGCAAAGTGAAGCTAGTGTCAAGACACTCCTCTTTTCTCCCGAATCCGAAACATTGCGTTTGTAGTGGCGGTACTCAACGCCGTGCTATCTTGTCACTGAAGCGGAGAAATGAAAATAATTCAATCATTCCCCCGAGTGGGAACGAACCCACAACCATCGCATTTACAATCAGACTCTGTCACACTGCGCCACGATAGCCTCACAAGTTACAATACAATATAAAACAAAAAAATATTTAAATATGCTTAAAAACAAAATAATAAATTCATTATTTTGTTAACATTTTTTAAACTTTTATTCCCACACTAAGGAAAGTGAAAAAGACATATTTAGAAAACGTATAAAAATTTGAACGCAGCGGGATTGGAACCCTCGCCTTTTGAACGGTTTTCAAGAGTCGCGGGTTCAAATCCCGCTGCGTCCAAATTTTTATACGTTTTCTAAATATGTCTAATAAATTCATTTTTTATATTTTAGGAATTGTCACATGTACTATGACTATATATGTATAATATTAATACATTTCAGTTGTAACTTTGCCATATCCTATATTTTTACTTATAGCAAGAATTCATAATGCTCTGCGTCATAAAACTCTAGTACAAAATATGAACTTAAAGGCGTGGTCATCCGCCGTTACTGAGAAAAGTTTCCACGTCAACAAAAGGTAGTCTATTGCTAGACATCTGTTTGTACCATTCAGAATGTTGCTATAATTAGAATTCTAATTTTGAATCACTCTAACATTTTACGGTTTCAAAAATTGTTTGAGCGTCCCAATACCTTAAATATTTCATAAACCGAGATTTATTTACATTGCATATATATATTACGTAAAAATAGCATTTTTATTAATTTCTAATGTATAAAATTGTAATGCAATAGCAATTTTTTATTTTAAATCTTCTATTCATTTTAAAAAACATAGAATTTTGCTATTATTGTATGAATTTGTCAATTATACCAACATTAGCTTTTGATGTACGAGTATAATATATAAACCCGTTCGCGGCTTCGTCTGCGTAAACTACACGACTATAACTATTATTCGTTACTTCACCCTGCTCGTTCTCACATAAATCACAAACTTTGTTAAATTTATAATTTAAAATTTGTACCTATTTTATTTATAAACAGATTGAAATTACATAAACACTGGATAAATAGGGAAGCTTACCAAAATACAACAGTTAAAATTGCATTTGAATTTGTATAAGTCGTTTCTGAGATTAGCATGCACAAACGCATAGACAAACAAAATAATTGTTTTGGGCTGTATTTAATTAATAAATGTCACCAATAATATATACTTTTTTATATATCTTTCATGTACAGATAGCGATCAGTTACATTTTTATTATATGTATAGATAATTTACAATACTCATAATTTTATTTCCATGATTTAAAGCAGTGAATTTTATTAAAAAGTCATAATTAATATAAATTTCTACTATTAAAGCTACTTTTACGTTTGTATAGTACAAACAAAGATTATTATCTATTTCAAATATAATTACCTCATTACGCTACCGCCTTTACACGTAGGCGTCCTATCACGCGCTCGAAACTTTCTCACACTGCTGCTACGATTAGTTACCGTCCACAGGCACAATATCTCTTTCTAAATATAGAAACAACAACAATCATTATAGAGTTTAAAACAGGACTGTATTTAGAAAGAAAGTTCACGCAAATAAAAATAATAACTGAAGTCGTGGAAGCGGGATTTGTTTCTGCAAGTGATATATAAGTTGGTAACACCAAGTTAGTCAATATCAGTCTATGTATTTCTTTCACTTTCCATGTTTTTCTGCAAAATGCTGTAATCATATTGAATTTTAGTAGCAAACTCACAACGTTTTAGGATGTATTAAATTTATTACAATAAATTTAATACATCCTAAAACCTATATACAATTTATTACAAAGACATTTAACCTTAGCTAGTCAAAACTGATAAAAGTTATTTAACTATTTTTATAAAACGAGTTTATACTATAAATATTTTTTACATTTAAGAGTGTTAATCTCATAAAATTGAACAGGCATTTTTAGAAAACGTATAAATTTTATAACGCAGCGGGATTCGAACCTCAAGAGAGATGCTAACAACAAAAATAAGTTGTAATAAGCGTATAAGAATATCGACGCAGCTGGATGTAGAACGCATGGCTTAGTGGGCAGAGCGCTTGGACGGTTTCCAAGAGGCACGGGTTCGAATCCCACTGCGTTCAAATATTTATATGTTTTCTAAAAATGCTTGTTAAACCATAAAATTTCGTTGTATAAAAGAATCGTATTTACATCTAGGCAAGAAAAGTGTACCACAACAAATATTTTAATTATACATAATAAAACAGTAATGGCTATGTTAACGATGAACATATATTAATAAAACATAGCCAGTTTTAGTTATGAAGTAAGCAAAGGACTTGTTCGCATTGAAAGCTCACGATCTGAATAAGTTTTCTGTATAAGGACACAATTAATAATAAATTTATTGAAAATTCAGCTATCATAATATTTCAATATTAATTAATTTGAGGCTATCGTGGATCAGTGAGAAAGCGTCGTACTGTAAATGCTACGTTTAATGGCTTCGATCCCTCTCGAGGGGATAAATATATTTACCTTATCTTATTTTACCCGCTCTGTTAAGATAATGTGCGGCGTTGAGTGCCGCCAAATATGAAATTTCTCGATGTCGGAAAAGTAGAGAACAGAGTATTTAGAGACTGCGTGCAACGTGTGAAGCTACTTTTTAAACCCTCTCTCTCAGTCTACCGACGCCCACTGCAGAACATAGGGCCTCCCCCACAGATCTCCACGACGATCGGTCCTGCGCTTCCCGCATCGAGCGGCATCCCTCCTTGACCAGATAGTCGGTCCACCTGGTAGGAGTCGTGCCCACTGAACGTCGTCCGGTTCATGGTCGCCACTCGATAACTTTACTGCCCCAACGGCAATCGGTTATGTGTCCCACCCACTGCCACTTCAGCTGGGCAATCCTTCGAACAATGTCGGTTACTTTGGTTCACCTATGGATGTCATCATTTCTGATTTTATTACGTACGGAAATACCAAGCATTGCCCTCTCCATTGCCCGCTGGGTGACTTTGAGCCTTCTTATAAGACACATAGTTAGCGACCACGTCTCGCTACCGTAAGTCAATACTGGCAACACACACTGGTCAAAGACTTTTGTCTTGAGTTACTAAGGTAATTTGGACGTGAAGATTTTTCGTAGCTTCCCGAACGCTGTCCATCTGAGCTGAATGCGATGAGAGATCTCTTTCTCGAAGTTGGACTTACCTAACTGGACTGAGTGTCCGAGGTATACGTAATGGTCGACAACTTCGAGAGTAGGGTTCCCAATACTAACCGGAGCAGGTACAACATGGACATGATTTTCGTCCTGTCCATGTTCATCTTAAGACCTACTCTTTGAGAAACACTATTAAGATTTTCGAGCATTGTGTACAGGTCTTCTCGTCTCAGCCAGTAAAATTACATCATCGGCAAAGCGAAGATGGGTAAGGTACTCGCCGTTTACGTAGATGCCGTATCTTTTCCATTCCAGAAGCTTGAAAATATTCTCCAATGCCGCAGTGAACAGTTTCGGAGAAATTACATCTCCCTGTCTCACACCTCGTTCTAATTGAATATTATTAGAGCTCTAGCTTTGTACTCGGAGGGACAAAGTGGCGTGTTCGTACAAATACCTTAATACTTCGATTAACCTGTAGTCTACTTGGCACCTTTGGAGAGACTGCAGCACCGCCCAGGTCATGATCGAATCAGAGGCTTTCTCATTTTTCACGAACGTTAAGCAAAGTGGCATATTATACTCTTCAGACTTCTGTATAATTTGTCGCAGCCTTTTCAGAATCCAGCTTGTTCGAGAAGTTGGAAGTCGTCAAACCTGCCGGTGATATTTTAGAAAACAACTTATAGACATGGCTTAGAAGCGAGATTGGTCTATAATTCCTCAAGAGCGTTTTATCACCCTTTTTGAAAAATAGAACAACCTCACTTCCACTCCATGCTTGCGGCGTGTTGCCTTCGAGTATGGCGGAATTGAACAGCATTTGGAGGACTTAAAGTACCGGCCTACCGCCCGCTCTCAGGAGTTTTGCAGTGATTCGGCCATTATCCGCCGCCTTGTTGTTTTTAAATTGGTTGAGGGCCATACTAATCTCACACAAGGTGACGTCCGGGATATTTTCGGTGTAGTGTCAGGTAAGCGTGGATCTGGGGTCTGTAGCCAAACTTTAAACAGGTGCTTGTGTGGAGTACAGTTGTCTATAGAAACTCTCTATCTCCATCAGGATTTCAGACTTAGTCGCAATTATATTACCGTCATCAGTTTTCAGCTTTGTTATTTGGCTTTGCCTAATAGACATCTCTTGCGACTTTTAAACTATTTTAAACTATTTAAAGAATATTAATACTTAAAGCTAAAATGTGTATGATTGGATGAAGTCTTTATAATTACTGCTTTAGAAAATACATATCAAAATACATTTTTAATTTACATATCACAAACAAGAAATACATAACTGACGATTACTATGTATCAAAATCGTTACAATTAAACAACGTTTTTTATTAATTAATACGAAAAATAATTATGGTTAGCGATTGTCTAAATCTCCAGTTACTTTATACGTAATAAAGCCTATAACTTTCTTGATGTTTAACTTGAAACAAAATAGGATATAGATTCTTTTTTTATTTTGTTTTTTACACAATTAAATTATTCTATGAAACTTGAGACGTTTTTGAAATATATTTCATAAAAACTTCAATAATGTTACTTATATACCTATTATAAATAGGTTTCTTTAACGGATTTATTAAAAAAATTCAGAATTCTTTGATTCATCGGCACATTGTCAGTACAGATGATTATCGTTTTTTTAATATGCATATCGACGTAATTGTATCACGGCTAGGACATTCATTTATTTAAAACAATTTTGAATTTAAGTGTCACTTGGTATTAATATTCGCAATTAAGATCTTTTCCATGTCCATATAGTCAAGAGAACGAAGAAAAGAACGTTGGTTTTTTCCCCGCCCAATACATAGCCTAGAAGATAGTAACATATTACTAAGAAAAAGTAGCCTAGGTTCACCCAAGTCCCAAGTATCTCTATTATTATTTTTTTCCATTTGTTATAGTTTTTCCGAGGAATTTAATTCGAAAATACGAAACAGCTATTGGTACACGCAAGCGAAGCCGCAAGCACGTCACTTGTATTATAAAAATAACAATAAACACATTCAAAATCTTCTTTTTTTTTGTTTATTTGGTCCCCAAAACAAATAACAATTAAAATACATCAAAATAAAAAAACTAAATTATAAACATATTACAAAAGATTAAATTTTTTATATGCAGACACAGCATGCGCTTAAAGTTATAGATAGACCTACGATAACAACGACAAATAATTAGAAAAAATACTTGTAAACGTAAACAATTAAATAATTACTACTTAAAATAAAATTAATTATTTGACTTGACACACTCTGTTTTAATTTCATATTCCATATTCCATATTGTTAATTGCATCAAAATCGATTCGAGGGTTTGGCCGTGATGAAGTCATATGGTCAGAGTTACTTTTGCATTTATAATATTAGTATGAATTAAGTGTGACGTTAATGCAGAAAATGAAAACTTAGTATATTTATATTTTGACGTATATTTTGAGTTTTTTTAAGCACTTGTAATAGAATATACATTTGAGTTTACTTATCAATAATAGATTCTGGACAAAGACTAACACAACATCGTTCCACATTAATATGCCGTAACTACATATATTATTATTGCTTCAGGTTATTGTCCATTCATCACAAATGGAAAGGCACACAAGTTCCCTTCATTCAAGAGAAATATTCACTTCGTATGTGAACAATTGGGCATATAAAATAAACAGCAATGGATATAAATAAGATTTTAGTGTCGCAGTCATAAATTATTATAAGAAATAAGTTATCTGAATTCTAAATAAAGATATATGAAAAGAATATTTGTAAAATTCAACAAAACAACAATTTAAAGTACATATTACAATATACGATAAAATAACTGAACTTTTAACAATTACATTTCAATATTTGCCAAAGTAAAATATTTACTTGTTATCACTAACCGATACCTTTGCTGTTTGTTTTTTGTCTAGACCAACGTACTGACTACAACTTAATGACTACACGAGTATTCCATATTGTTTTAGAATATTTATTTATTATAATATTTTAAGTAAATAACATATTTTACATAATAAAAATACATCTTCAAATATGGCTGTTCTATTCAGTATAAAAATATATAGTATTTGAGATTACATCTGTTGCCAAAACAAAGATGACAGACGAATACTATAGACAATAATAATATTCTTTCAAACATAATTATTACAAAAAGTTAATTATGATTAAAGCTATGTTTACATATATGTTTGGCGCGGGTCATGTCTGTATCGTGAATCTAATTCACCCGACGTCTCGACGGTCTTGCACACTGTGGTCACGAGCTGACTATCAAACTCTAGTCATAGGTAAGGTCAGTTTCATGTCAATAAGCCCAATCTATTTTTAGTTTTAAATGCTTGAATTTATTTATTTAGGCAACGAGCGTAGTTAAAATACTAATAAGATAATAATAAAAAAACATCCATTCAAGATGCAGTAGACATCATTATTTTTAAAGAAACACTATTGAAATACAATATAATTACTTATACAGTATCCAGTTAAAGTTTGTTTGAAAAAACAATACTATATGCTTAATACTAATGATAAATATTATTAGTTATATTTGTATATAATACATAATTCATAAGAGAAAATGATATATTTATTTTAAACAAATGGATTATATAAATTAATCGTTTAGTATATATACATTATTGTACTCAGTCTTGCCATAAATATTGTTACAAAGAAAAACTATTTTTTTTTATTGTACGTAATATTTATTACTATTACAGTGTGTTAGTTTAATACATTAATATAAAACCATTAAAGGTATCTTGATACAGTTGTGCCGATGATTTGATATCTTTTTCCCAAAAACATGTCTCAGTCGGAGTGACTGAACAAATACGTTCATTTTGGTTGTTAAAATATCGCTCACCCGTAATATTTTTTTCTGTGACCTGTCCTTTAAGTAGTTGCTTTGATTTTACCAAACTATTATTTTTTAAATTATCAGTTAAACAATGACTAGTGCGTCTCTTATAGGCCGTAAGTCCTAAGTCATCTATTAAAATACGTCTCATGGTTCTAGGTGCAATCTCCATCTCCCGAGATAAAATCTTTTGCTTTCGGACAAGATTTCTACGAATTCTTTCCCTTACTGCTTTGATCGCCTTTTTCGTACAAACACTACGTGGATGGCCGTGGATCTTTTTCTGTCCCAAACAGAGGAGGTTTAATTAAACGTATCAATAGCCCGGTACACAATCATTTGACTAATACCAAGCGTATGGAGAATTTTAAAAATTGTATTTGAAACCATACCTACGCGAGAATAAGAAAACCCAATGAACAATCATAACAAAATGACAGATTCCAAATTCAAAACTAATATTTTGTTTATTTTTAATAATAACAATATTTATGGACAGACTAAGTATATATGACGAAACTTAAATAACTGTACAAAATGTGTTATGACTCTACGTCAGAAAGGATTAACTTGCCCACCTGACTCGTTGTTACTAAGATGAAATTAGCTCAATTTTAAAACATAATTGATATATTTACAAAACTAAATTTATAACTAATATTTCTGTATATGTAGTACGATATTTTACTCAACATTTACAAATTAAAGCCCAGACTTCGAAAGCAGTGAAAGTTTCAATCTTATTTACACGCCAAACAATTTTATTACAAGTCATATCTATCACGTACTCTATTGCAATAATATGCATATTTGGTTATGTTAATATGCAATCTACATAATTACATGTCAATTGAAGTTTATATTCCAATAATAGTGCGGTATAAATGCAAAATAAGTTGCCGGGACATCCTTTTTATACTGGTCATACACATTCCCGTAACATTAAATAATTACATCTATTTCTAGTAAACCTCTATACAATTTACGCCAAACAACTCCTTGTAAAGACATAAACTTGGTATTTAGATCATAAATCATGCAGATTTAATAAATATTTTTGAGATTTTCATAAGATTTATGTCATTGTAGTGCAGTGGGATAGGGTCAGGCTGTAAATGGAGAATGGAGTGTCATGACACAAAATTATCTCAGCCTACCCAATGAGCTGAAAGTTGAAAAAAATGACGGTTAAGCTCATGTCAATTTGAATAATTCATATAAATATTGCAAATTATTATAAAATAAATAAACAATATTTATAATAATATATTTTTTAAATTTGTGCACAAGCTACTAATTGTGAATTCTAAGTAAAAAAAATATAAATAATAAAACATAAATAAATGTGTACATTTGTGACAACGTCTTAGCGCCGTTGTAAAATGGCCTGACAGCGAGATAATGGAAGAGGATTTAAATACTACTCCATACTAATATATATTTTCTAAGTCATGGCACTCTGATAAATATGCACATAAATAAGTTAAACGGTTGATAATTAAGTGTTCGCGGTGTTGAGTTGTCTCAATTTGTCGGTTTAGGGCGGAAAATAAAAATCTGAGTTTTCTCTGACTATATCTCTACTCTAAAAAATTAAAAGTAGTTTTTATTTAAATAAAAATCAATATACGAAAGGTAAGCATCAATTATGATATAAGTAAATATTTTTTTGTTTACATATTTTTCGGGGTAAGGTTACAGAGAGAAGGTATTTTCATTCTCGACGACGCATGTTGTCTAATTATATCGGGGAAATGGAAATATTATTTTAAATATATTAAAAAATGTATAATTTCAAGACAAACAGCACCTTATGTTTGGATAAAACCCGTAACTATCGTGCTACGGCGGCGTCAAAATATTGTAACTTACTGGTTTAGGTTTTAGTTAACTGAACTATTGTTAAAAAATCTTAATATATACGCCAATTCCTTTTCCGTCACGACATTTCCGAATTCCCAAATAAAGTGTTACACTCATTTTATCTCATTTGAAAGTAATCGTATAATCAGCCCCATTTTTGGCGCCTGTAAGTTACTCATAGTATTCAGTGGGCGGGCAGTATTTCCTAACACGTTATAAAAGCGTCATCGCACACCAAGGTCATATATCAAATATTTCGTTGATGATTTTCTATGAGAATAAGAAAGCAATTCAAAGAGGCGCTTAGATTAGTCACTAGCTTGATAAGTCTTAAACATTTTTATAAAGCACTGTTTTATTTTCTACTAGATATAAACTGAAATATTTTTTGTTAAATTACAATTACATTTGTTGACAATTTACAATTCATTTCAACACTGATTCTAGATATCGTCAAAAAGAGACAATAATGGGAAATAATTCATTATACAAACATTGTTACTCATAGAGGCCTTGTGATGTTCTATATGTTCAAAAGTTATGCAATATTTTATAAACGTGACTAATATTACCGCTTGAATAATGTAAATCAGTAAAAGTAGTTTTACGTCAGTCATACGTAAGAACGCAAATTGTTAAAATTGAATCATCTTTTTGTTGCTATGCTCATCACCAAATTTCATCCTTGTTGACTCATATCCCGCAAGAACGATCGTTATCAAGCCATCAGAAATTCTCAATAAAACGGCTAAAGAAGGCTGTATTTGAACGTTTTAATTGGATTGCCAACACAAATGTTCCATTAAATCTCTACAAATACAGTTTTTCGGCACTTAATTCAATTACAACAAATCTTTTTATTAATTACGGCTTTTATTAATATTATACTTTTTGGAAAAAAGGTTATAATTGAATTTCAGCATATATAATATCAATTTTATTGCAGAATATAACATTATCATCAATTAAATGAATAAAGCTTAGAATTCTTAACACCATTAGAAATTAACTCGTTTCCTACCAAAATTCATAAAATGCTGCATGCTGTTAGGTACTTATAAAGTAATAAAATCCTAATTCACTTGCATAACTGTAGAAAATAAAATATAAAAAATTAGATAATTCTTACATAATTAAAGTATTATATAACATACGAGTGTTAAATTAAATATTTTAAATAAAGTAAATGTAATTAAGTAAATATATATATATATATATATATATATATATGTTTATTTATGTTAGACATTCATTGGTGTACAGACTACATATGCAAAGTATGTTTCGTAAAGAAGTAATGCAAGTGTACGAAACGGTATGTGCGTGGGTCGAAGACGAGAAAGTATGATCGATAGGTACCGTGGACTATGATCATGGTTAGCACTGCGGAGTTATTTTATCATTTTAACTATTAACCTCAGTATCTGCTATGTAATATCGTATATAGAAATATTATATTCATTTAATATTTCCTTATATTATAATATTATATATTAGGCATTGAGATTATATTTATAGATTAATACAAGTGTTTAGTGCTACCTATTAAATATTTCTGAAACACGATCCTTAAGTTATTTAAACACATGGCCAAGCAAGACAATTAATTTGCAATAATTAGACATCTGTATTATAAGACATAATATTATACAAGTCGTAATCTAAATAGACCAATAGACGTAATTAAGAAAAATTACTGAAGTGGTTTATTACTATTCTACCTAAGGTACCTATTATTACACTAAGGTAATAATTGCAATAGACATAAAAGCTACAGGAAGTTAAAATCATGTTACTAAATTTATTCAAATATAGTCTTATTTATTTTATTTGAAACGTTACCTCTCATAAATTATTTTAACTAACTAAATATGATTTTTTAAAATAAAGAATAAGTAGAATAATTAAGCCAAAATGAAAATCCATGAATATGCTTCAAGTTTTTGTGTTTCTTCAAAATAAACTCAACTGCAATATTACCTGCAATATTACTTGCCACTGTTTCAATGCGAGATATTGCACATCGTAAAGCAGGAGAATGTGTGATATGGTAATACGAGGAAAACTTGCAAATCTAACGTTATTTGAAAGAAATAACTGATACAGTCAAAGTATTGAATATATGTACTTACATATAATTCAATGTTGCAGTGTGCAGTTCGCCTAAGCGCACTATATGGTCTGAGGTATTTTGGTGTAAATAATTAATGTAATTACACAAAAACAAAGTGAAGTACGGAATAACCACACGTAATTACATAAAGAAAACTGTTATTTGGCCTTACGGACTCATGTTTTATATTCTTGTGAACATTCACCATTCCCGGTTTTTTTTTTTTATTTAAGAGCAAAAATATTATATGAAAATTAAATGACCCTGCAACGGACATCATGATATTGATCATTATAACTTTGATACAATACAATAACAACTGGCTTCATATGTCCAAAATATTGTCCTTATCGAAACCTACGTGCCAATAAATTAATAAAGTAGCTTTCACCACGCCGACACAGGAAACCGTTCAAATAGATGGCACTTATCTCTCACAATATGTAATTTATCATAAGTTGATTTTAGGCGTTACACTTACCTAGTAAAGGGAAGGCAGACTATGGCGCTTGAAACCATCATTTCGCACATGAATTCGTTCTATTCGTGTCATTTTTTTCATCCGTCAGATATGCAAATATGAGTACCGCAAAGAGTACATCGACCTTGCGTCTCGTCGCCCACAAGCTGTATGAATCAAAGCACAAATCTAGTGTAACCGAACTTCAGTGAAGTAGATCCTAATAGTGACCTAGTGATTTCCATAATATGTGTGGGTAGGCTCGATGCAAAGACGATATGAGGTGGGTTATATTACGCACATTACACAGGTGACATGGGTCGACGAATTAAATGAATTGCCACCAATTTGATACATTAATCATTCAAATCTTCGTCATAGCTAATGGTAATTACAATGCAAATAACTGATATTTTTGTGAATCATAATGGACACCATCGTTACACAGTTGGATGTGTATGACAGTTCGTGTCACTGTAGTTGTAGGTTCAAATATCACCACCAGGGAATGGATTTTTCTACCGAATTTGATACATTGCGTGTTGAGTGGCAGCTCTCAACGCTGCGTTTTTCTTATTCACCAGACGGAGCAATTAAAATAATTAAATTAAGATCATTGCTTCGAGTGGAAATCGAATCCACATCTACTTACCATGACAGTCAGACGCTGACTTACCGCGCCACGATGGACAATACTAATATAGCGCTATAATAGTTTGGCATAAAATGATGAATTTCACAAATTTCAAACATATATTTTTATTTAACAATAAATTTTAATAATCCATGTGTGTGTGTGTTTTTATTTATTTTAAACGAAACTGTGATTGTGGTTTTGTCTTTATGCAATAGTAGTTGAATTCTGTGTAAGATTAAATGTTAAGATTCTAGATTAGTGTTTATTGAGATAAAATTTTATTTCCGTCAAGTGTTTGTAGTAACTCTGGGCCAAAACGTATTATATATTTTTTCTGTACTACTACTCTAGAAACGTGCTCATAGCTCATTAGGATTTTCAATAAAAATAGCTTTTTATTTGATTTTTATAGCTTTTTATTTGATCGTTATAAAGCTCTGCTGTTATGGGTACTTGCAATACTAATGCATCAATTAACGCGACAGTAGATTTACACAATTTTTTAACACAACACCATCTAATTTTTGCAACCTTTTGCGAAAACAGTTCTAAGTACAGGTCAGGATTATTTACTGAAAGATTTATTCAGATAATTCTAAAAAAAATACACGCGGCGTATTGAAATCGGCATTACAACTTATACAATGTAATGTCGTATATTTCATTTTACAAATACTACGGTATAATAATATATTTTTACGACAGTCAAAGTTATAGTTCTGTATTTATATTAGTGTAACTTAAATTAAAATTAAAAAAAAATTACTTATAAGACTAACATTTATTACTTATTAATAAGTTATAATTAAAGTAGTTTAAGCTACCTTTATTTTCTTGTTGTTTTAAATTCCACTAACGTTATCCTGTTCACCAAGAATAGAATTCTAAAAAAACTTTTAGCTATTCTTATAGAATGTTAAAGCATGAAATGAATTGAAATGAAATTTTTATTTCAAATAAAGTTATTACTGATGTTTCAGATGCCCATTTTATCCAGCTATGATAATACTGTACCACCTTTAAAAGGTAATGTCATATATATGTTACATTTTGTTTATATATAAAATAAAATACAGTAGTCAGGTAACTCTTATTAAAGCACGTATTGTTTAATAAAGAGATCAGTGACCCAAGATATAATATTTTTTACAAAATGATCTAATACTACTGATTCATCATCATATACTTCTTATAATTATTAATAATATGTTTAAAAATTGAAATATGCAATTGATATGAAATAAATTAAATTATAATATTTTTATCAATATTGTTACAATTTAGGCGATAGGTGATGTCTATTGTAGGTTTTAATATTTGTAATAATAAAAATATTTAGTGCGACAACATGTGTGTGGACACACTACTATTTTTAACATATTTTAATCACGCACTTAGGAAATTGAAAAACATATTTTTAGAAAACGTATATAATTTGAACGCAACGGGATTCGAACCCGCGTCTCTGTAAAACCGTCTAAACGCGCTGACCTTACTAAGCTAAGCTAAGCTTACATCCAGCTGCGTCGAAATTCTTATACACTTATTACAACTTGTTTTTGTTGTTAGCATCTCTGTAGAGAGATTTCTAAATATATAAATCAGTCTATCATATGTTATGCATACACTAGTTGATACCTGCAACTACGTGTGCGTGTGCTTTACGACTTTGTGACATACTACTTACATATACCACGATGATATTAAAATTTGGACCCAAAATTATCAAAACTGCATTTAAAGTGGTAATTTTTCTTGTCTCTATGATTTTCACATCTGATATTCATGGCAATTGTAAACTTCTTCTGAAGCTTAACTAACTTAACTTAAGACATAAAATTAAAAAAAAAAATTATAATTTACATAAACATTCTGTTACTGTTTTTGGTCCCCTTTAATTATTTTTTCGTAAAAATATTCAATGTACAGACACAATTTTTTACTGTTTTATTATAATATACATACATTATGACATAAGTAAATATCCATCAAATTAAACAACTTTTGCTTAAACTACATTTTCAATAACGGTTTTCAATAACAAATTATATTTTGCTTAACGGTTTTATCACTATTAATATATAAATATGCTAAATGCGAGTTAATTCAAAATGAGGTGCAAAATTAAAAAATATATATATATTTTCCTTGAATATATAATATTTCGAATTTAAAACAAATTTTGAGGACTTCTTAGGTTAGTATTTCTTAATATTGAAAAGCATTTGAAGTACATATTATGTATTTATGAATATGAAAATGGCATTGTCTCACGTTGAGCTACGTATAGTTGCGATGCGTAACTAATTCGTATGATGGCTACACCGCCCTCCGCCCACAGTACACTGGACGAGGGACAATGCCGTCTAGAGTTAAGACTTTATGGCGCTATTCAAAATGTAGAAACATAAGAATAGAGTTTGTGAAAATAAAAATAATATTCAAACTAAAACTTCCATTTACAACTTAGGAGAGGAGCTATCAATATAACAAAATCATGTTTTTAAATAATACATTTTGGAATATTTAAAACTGCGGTACATAGCACATGACTCTTTTGTAAGCTTACAATATATCGTGCTTATCATTGTTTATACTTTACCGTTAGTAAGTATCAAATGATACGGATGTAATTGTTTAAGTAATTATAAAATATTTCATAATCTTCAATTTGTATATGTTATATTATTTATTACAAGGTGATGTTACACAAAGTGAGACAGCATCTAAATGTAAATGTGATGGTTGTGGGTTCGATTCCCAACTCGGGGCAACAAATATATTTAAGTTATTTTCATCCTATCTTATAAATATATTTATGGCCTATCTGTTTATTATCTTGTGATTAATTGTGTAAATTGTTATGACCATCATTAATAACAAATATTTAAAGAATTTAAAAAAAACTGATGATTTATGTAAGTTTTACGCCTTTTCATGCATGACAGGCAAATGTAGACAAGGAAAAGCTTGTTTCAAGGCACTCCTTTCTACACTTTCCACCTGAACTTAAGACATTGTCTGTTGAGAGTCGAACTCATCGTCGTGCTTTTTTAAATTATTAATAAAAATAATGTAATTCCCCCAAAGGTAGACCGAGTGCACACCGTTTGGGTTTACAATCAAATATTGTCACAATATGTATTTGTTATAATACTTCGTGTTACATTTTTAGAAACGCGGTCTGAGCGCTTGGACGGTTTTCAAGAGGCGTGTGTTCGATTTCCGCTGTATAAATGTTTTTATACGTTTTCTAAAACAGTTTTTCAATTTGTGTGTGAATAAATAGCACTTGAAAATGTTAAAAATACTTTTGTTTTTTTTAAAGCAATAAACGGTATTTTATGTTTTCTAAAAGCTATCAGCGTCAGATGTAAACAGTAGATATTTTTTTATATTAAAAGAAACATGTTACGCAAATTATAAAAAAAAAAGACCAGAAAAACATAACTAGCCTACGTTTAAAATCAATGTAAGTAAAATTTAAATTAAAAACCTTTGTACCAGATGCTCGGAATATTTATAATTTTGAGTTAATATATATTTTTTTTATATAAAAAATAAATTATTGCCATATTACAATCATCATTTTATATATAAAATAAAAAGGAAAACTTTACACCCATTACAATGATATCGTGATGTGTTGGAATTCGAGGTGCAATTTTCTTAACATGTAGGAAACGGGAAATACAGGCCAGGTGAGCAGTCATTAGCTTCTTGTCGTGTGAAATTAGACTTTTTTGCTGTATTCATGGAGAGATTTATGTAATCATTGGGTCTTTTATAAAATATTCGAAAACTTTCATTTAGATAAATATTTTAGATATAAGTAGACATTGACGATATTAAACCTGTTAAAAGTTTTCTCATACACCATTTTAAAAGAAAATTAAAAATATATATTATTTTGTTATTTATTTTATAAGTATATATATTTATAGTCACAATAAGCACTTAGGCTATATTTTTTAAAATGCAATTACTTGAATATATATAGCATTTGACTCGTATAAATATACTTTAAATTCTACAAATGACATACTTAAATTAATTTTATTATGACTTTTCTTACAATACGCAATCGGAGATACCCGATAATTTTTATTAGTAGTATTTCCATTTGAATACGCAAACTATGTGAAAACAATATAATTCTTTTAAAGATTGCTTCACATTGACCGGACTTTTTACATTTACTTTTAACATACTATATATATTTGTGCAATCTTGATATGCCACAGCATGCTGGTCTTGAATTATATTTAAATTAATATTTTCATTATACAATTTACAGAATTCCCCATATAATTATACAATAACAAGGAAGTTATATTATACTTTATTTAATAATATCCATGAGACATGAACTTATAGGAAAACTATATGTAAAGGTAAAATTCATTAATAAATCAAATATTAACCGTGAAGGAAATATCAAATCCTTGTTACACCAAAAAGTACCTAAATATTACACCTAAATGTATAAAATCTGCGAGTACATCTATTGTGAATAGGTCACTAGAAACAGTATAGACGATTAAGATGCTCTTATACAAGGTCGGCAAGGAAGCGTGGGAGCGTTGCACCGTATTGAAATCGTATCAGAAAAATACGCTAATTGACGACTTTCCAGTTTTTCCGGTCAATTAATCGCATATTCCCGCGCGATTTACTATAAACGAGATAAGATGATAATGCACTTACATATTCAAATTACTCTTTGTCTTTGCTTGTACCATGTTTAGCCCCTATTTCATCACTTGGCATTTCATTAGAAAATTATTATAAGTTAATTGTATAATGGGTGCGACTGGTTTCGTTAATATTCTTTGATACGCAAATAGAATGATTTGCAATATATATAAATTATGATATGTGCAGGTATAAGTATAATAAGTCACTTATTATAACTTTATATAGAAGTTACTGTTAAATGTAACATTTATAACATTGAAAAAGACATATTTGGAAATTATAAATAAAAGACATATATAGAAAACGTATAAAAATTTTAATAAATGAAAGAACCGTTCTTGAACGATTTTCAAGAGGCGCGGGTTCAAATCCCGCTGCGTTCAAATTTTTATACGTTTTCTAAATATGTCTTTTTCAATTTCCTTAGTGTTAGTAATAACACTTTAAAAAAATGTTAAAAAAATATAATTATAAGTAAATTTCCTTAGTGTGCGAGTGCAAATAAATAACACTTTAAAAAAAATGTTAAAAAATATTTATTAATAACATTATTAAATTAGCACTTACATAGTGACAGTTACTTACACAAATTTTACCTCCATATACGTAATAGTTGTTTTTTTTTCGTATTGGCAATGACCTAATATAATTCGTCATCATCTAAACCTTTTCGCGTTATGATTTTTTATGTGCAGTCGAGGCCTTATGCCGGCGTTGCTAATTTTAAATGTAAACAAGCCACTCACGTGTCTACTACTCGTGAATTATGGTTCAAAATTGACTGTAAACCATATATTTTTAACTTTTACTTAGTCCTATATACAAGACAGTTACGGTATTTCCTCTACATTGGAACCTACCTGCGGGTTCCAATGTTCTGCGAACATGCCTAAGATTAAGATCACGCAGTTAGTCATCGCAGTTTGACTAAATCATATGTTAACGATTTCTAAGCGTACGTCGTAAATCAAATATAAATTCCTTAGTGCCAGACCGGAATTGTTTGGTGGTGCATTTGATTAAAACTTGACTTGATTTGCAAAGAATTTTTATAATAAAAGTTTACGTTTATTAGACAATTTCAATCTATTTTTTAACTTGACCATCATATCTTTAAATAAGTATGTATATTTTTAATTTATATAATTTATGTACGTCTTCAATTGTAATATTTTTAATTTAAAGCAACTACTAGATGGGGTGCTACGCCTCGTAGCAATATTAGGGAAAGTATATATATATTATTGGCGGTTAAAAGTACTTCTATTCAATCACAGTATGAAATTATGATAGCATAAATGCTGAAATGCGGATTTGCATAGACAATGAGTTGGCATGTCCCGGGGTTTTTTCACCTCACAATGTAGTTCGCTGAAATCTGTCGTTACTACATAAACGTATGAAGGATATAGAAGGTCAAGTAGTACGCTTCAATATGTACGTAAATAATGCCTTGCATTATATCTTTAGCAAGGTACATTTTCCTGGGCACCTATAAGTTTATTAGTTTTATACGTCGATTATAACTTTTGAGTAAATCCATTTTTAATTTATGAAACAAAATGTTTAATCCATATGACGAAGCGAGTTTTAAGTGATAACAATAGTGGTAGCGTGTATATTTACTAACAATTGTATCACATCTGAAAATATTTTTCCGTACACAGTAAATCAGCTTATAGCTTAAGCGGTTGCCGCATGTAATAGGCAAAGAACTTATATTGAGCGACCAATCATACGAGACTATTTCGGGATTAATTTAAGAGGCGGACTCTCATGGAGGCGGGAAGATTTGGTAAGCTACACCCCCGCTGAAATTGCAAATGGAATAGCTGGCTGCTGTAATTCTATTTTAAGCTGTAATTGTCTTACCACAATGGCGTAATATGGTCTTACACATATATTAATCTAACGTTAACAACAAGGAAGCGTTAGCCACAGCATATAAGGAGCAATATCTCATTTTAAAATAATAATAATATGACCATCATGATAGATCATGGTCATTATTTATTTTCTATACTAGTAGGATACTATAAGCGACAGAGATAAACGTTTATTACAATCAAAGTAAATTCCTATCTTATCAGAAGTAAACTCTCAAGCTTCTCTGGAAACCCATGAACATCAAATAAAAAAATATAAAATATTACACAAACAACAAAAAAAAATGTTATTGAAACTCTGATTGAAAGTAAAAGTAATATTTTAAAAACATCTTAATATTATAACTATATTTAAATTATTTAATGATGTTTTCAATAATTTATAAAACATATTTTTTTTTCATATTAACAATTTCAACAAATAAAAAAAATTCAATACTAATAGTTTTATTTTTTTTATTTGTTATTTTTTTTATATTTATCCATTATTGTCTGGTGTGACATAAAATATGTATGAAAGTCAAATTTTATTTTAATGTTTAACGATATATATACAATACACATATACTACTAAATTGTAACTTCATAATGTTTTCAATTATCGTTTCACACAAATATATATAATATTAATTAATTAATTTCGATTCATTAACTTACCTCGTCTCGTCGTCTATTAGGACGATAAGTGACACGATAATTTTTCACACCACTCCAGGATCCGGCTAAGGAACACATGCTATTTATTTGAACAATGTATTGCGCAAGAGCATCTGTGCGTTTACGTCCTAAACGCGCGACGTCGACTCTGTGACGTAATGGCGGGCCCTCCTGCAAACAATCGGTTTTTTGCACCCTTTATCACGGGAGCGCCGGCGAATACATAAAAGCCGTGGAAATCCGTTCAGGACACACATTACACGTAAAGCGGCCAGCTGAACGTAACCGCCAACCAGCCTGAACGCAAAACGAACGCGACAGACATCAATACGTTCGATTTTTTAATTAAACCATAGATTTAGTAATTTATTTTTTTATTACTGCAATGTGCCAGTGCTTATTGTTATAATAGTGAATAGTGAAATTGAAAGGTGACATTAATTATACCAAAGATTGATATTATCTGTGATAAAAAAAAAAAACAACATGTGCCAAAGTTGCACCTGCTGCAGGTTATATTCTTTTGGAATACAATATTATACAAGAAGTAAGTGGAATATTTTTTATGATAATTATTAATAATTTTAAATACATTAGTATATTAATTATTTACAATTTGTCACCAATTCATCGAGGAAAATGCAACTTTAGTATGATTACGTCAGAACAGTGATCTAACACTGTAAAGATAACACTTTTACTTGCAAACTATCTGAATGACCTAATTTCATAAAACTCTTTTATCTTAAGACTTAAGATATACATAAAATTTTAAAATATACAATTATATACATATATAATAAACAGTATGCTAATGTTCTATTGTTATAAAGTACTAAGCACATACGATTTTGACCCCGTACCATCAAGTTTAACCTTAATTTCTTGCGCACCACAAACTTTGTAAATGGACAGAGCCTATGATTATTCTTCCTAAACTACTGAAACACTGTAATACTTCCTTAGATATTTGTTGACAGCTGTATAGTCTGTGGCGTTGAGGGTAAAGTGTAAGTTGGCTCGTGTATGATTTATATTGCGGCGAGAACAATAATAAAGAGCCAGAACCTCTGGGTGCGGAAGCTGCGTTTAGTGTACGGTAAACCTAAATTAACTGAAACTATGTTGATTTATATTAGACTTGAAATATATTATGAGATAATATATCTCATAAATATATAAAAAATCCTACAAACTAAACATATATGAATATGCGTTATGTGTATTACGTAAAAAGGAATTACAGTTGAGTGTTCACTACATTTATACATACATATGTACTCAAAATAAAACGGAACTAAACACTCCACTTCCATTCCCATTGGTATGAGTAATAGATAATTCATTCTGAGACTCGACACCGCTTTTGTAGGCTTTCAGACGTTTGACGTGTTTTCGTGAAAATTTGGGAAATCCGTGACTCACCTCCAAACAATCGGCGGAAGTTTTATTCACGATGATCCTTAACTAATAATTTTAAGTTATCCTCGTATCTGTCGCTTTTGAAACGAATACAAGTTGTCCGTTTTGCCAATCAGAGGCGGCAAGTGTTACAAAGATATAATTACACCTTTAATGCGGTCCTCTATATTCAACACACGGTTACTTTTTTAATAAAAGCATTCATGTCTCCCAATTAACCATTATTACTTATCTCGTTTCTATATTTAAGGCTTTGAATAAAAACTAAATTAGTTGTGCAATCTGTTCAAGACAATTGCCTACCGGAAAAGCCACTTCAACGGCTAATTACAAAGTGGCTGGCTTTCCACAATAAAAAAAACACTTGAATGATAAACATTTGTTTATGCACCTATACGAAAAGCCTAAATGTTAATATAAATTACAATATTATTATTTTAAATTAACAAATATGAACTAAACAGAAACTGCACGTAACTACATCGTAGCAAGAGTGGGACGTGTTTACAGTAGTTGCGGGTTCAAAATTCATTCGGGGATGTGTTTATTTTTATAATATTATAAATGTTTCTACCATATTTTAAGGTATAGTGTGACATTAAATCATGCCAATTACAATTAAGTAACTCTATAATTGACTTAAGGTGGAAAAAGTCAAAGTATTATGTCCTCTTTTTTGCTTTGATAAGGAGTTTAGTGAAAAATTAAACACTGTATAGAATAAAAAAATATTTATTCTAAATTGAACACAAATACAAAGGTAGCAGCTTTCGGGAATAGTATGTAATTAATCATGAATATAATAATCCTCTATTGACAGTATCAATAATAAGCGGTCGAGTACAATGGTGTCTTGTTAACCACGGGACAAAAAACATGTCAATGTAAATACTTGAGTAGCTCGCTCAAACGCTTCCACCACAAACCACAGTCGAATATAACATGGTATATATTGGTTTTATAAGCCAGTAAGCCACACAAATTGTTAGATTATATTTTAGATACGGCACACTCACGTAAACACGGCTCCACAAGAATACAGCGTTAATCGTAGTCTCTACGTAGGTGAATCTGTGCAACTATCTGTGTCAGACTCGAGTGTGTTTCCCATACAATGTTTTTTTTTTTTGTCTTGTTAAGTTTAGTTTGCCTTCGCGTTTAGTCCTTGGGTTCTTTTTCGCGTCGTTTGCTGTTTGCTCACGAAGACGGACTTTGTTAAAAAGAAAATGAAATTAACTTTTATTGTGTACCGTCCAGGTGGATACTTGTTTAAATTTTTTTTCGTTTTACTGATTATTTGTACACACATACTCATATATTTTTGTGGCGTCGTGTACTGCCATTCAACACGCAATGTCTCGAATTCGGGAAGAAAGTGGAGAACGGTTAGACACTCCGACTGACACTCAAGACTGACACAATAGATATACTTCATAGCATAATACTATAAGCCCAATAAAAAATATATATGAATGTCGTTATCAATATAAACAGTCTTATATGATATTGATGTACAAGGTACTTAATGAGGTTGAAATATAAATTCCTTTAACACGGCTGATACTAAACAGAATTATTTAATTATGAGTCAATAGTATTGTGGTAAAAGTATTATCGCTCTCGTTATCTAGTGATTAGAAAACATATATATAGTATATATTGTATGTATATATGAAGTCGAACATGTCAGCACGTGCTTACGAGTACGAGTAACTATTAAGAACGCGAATCGCGACGAATGCCCGATAAAAGTCGCTTTAGGATAGACTCATCGATGAATCACCACGAAGTCTAAGCGAATAATTGTTCACTTGCACAAGATGTAGAAAGCGAATGGCGTGGAGACGTAATTTCATGTGAAACGATATATAACTAGAAGTATGTACGATTTTTTAAAATGAAATGTCTTATATATTTGATCTACTCGTATGATATATTTAGTACACACAAAATTTTTTTTTTTTAAAAAGGGCTTTTACTTTTAAATTTAGAAGCCTAATCAATTTATACACTTATATACTATTACAAAATTTTCGTTATATTTTACTCAGTAAATATGTAATCTTAGTAATTATTAATTTATATGACGCAATATAAAAGAATAAATATTAACTAAACAGCAACCAAACGGATAGGAAAGTTCAATAAATCATTAATGTGTATTACGTAGGCTGTCTCCGAGAGGGTCGAAGTTCGCTTTCCGGCGGGCGTGTAAGGGTTTTCGCATAGTTTGACCGGCTATTTCATGTACTGTGCCGCATTTCGGTGCTCATTCAACGTGCGTCGACTGCTCGCGCGCCGGTCTCGCACTCGCTCCTCGCGGTCACATTACTTACGTATTGGTAACCTAGTGCAAATAACTTGTATGGAAAAGCTCGTGAATAACTACAACTTGTATTGTGATAGTGCTTTCGGTCTAACCAAGTGTTCGTTCAGTTCGAAATTTCATAAAGCTTCCGAACATTTTGGTAATTAAGAATTACGTTGATAAATGAATATGGACTTGTCAAAAGGAGCTACATCAATGCGTTGTTCATGGATGTCTTTTTAACTGGTGTGTGTTTTATACATTTTAACTATATGTGTGCAAAATATGTCACATGTTATTAATAAACAACGGTTAAAGAGCTTCGGTACCGGTGCGATGTCACGTTAAGCGTTTGACATGTGAAGGTAGATGGAATATTATAGCGTTATACATAAACAATATAAACAACAATCGATTTAAACAAGAAATATGTAAATAAAAATGTTTTCTGTCAAACGAAATGAAGTAAAATATCATTTAGAAATTGTATAATGATTGTTAATTTATAATATTTATAAAATCATTTATTAAGTAATGCTAAAAAAATGTATCTAATTAAACATATTACTGTTGAACAATTCATCAACAATCGTAACAGATAATCTGTCAAAATATTAGCCATAAATGAATTCTTGAAATCGGCACGCTAATTTGTTTCATGAACGTTTTCGGAATTGGACAATACGAATCGAGAAAGACTTCGATATAGCCTAGCCAGCGGATCGTGTGGGAATGTTCAACATGGCAGCGTCGGCTCTCAATCAAAGGGGTTCGCTGAAACCCATCCGATGACATCCGATACTGCCTGAGTGCCTTTTCAAACTCGATTGATTACTTCGCATACTTTTTTTGGATGCTTCTAATTATTCCATACATCTCCAATTTGTTCCGGTTCTATATTAGTAATTTTTATAGTTTAATTCCTCTATATATTCAAATTGTATTTATTATTATGTATTAGGTATTAATTGACATCGACGTTGAATTAAAATTGACACGAAATTATATTCTGTGTAATAATAAACAGCCGGGAAATCCCCATAGCGAATAACGCTACGTACTTACAGTGCCTGGTTTTCGTACTAAAACACGTAAGCATTGTTTGATCTTGACAATGCATAAATATATATATAATAAATACTTGGCAATCACAAACAATAGGTACAGAGTAAATAAATCTAGTGTTAAAATCTCATCACTTAACAGTTTACAAACATTTCGCGCGTCTCCTATTTTTATCTGTACGCGTAAGGCCGCATTTACTTAGCACACATTGAATTGTCAACGACACGGATTGGCCTAATGATTCACTGACCATAAACCTCGGCTTATCCTCGTTTGACGTAACATAGGTAATTCAAGTTCCTGTTATAAATACTGTTTGTCTTTGATTAACGCCATAATGTATATTTCGTTGAATAGTAAATATTCCATTTAATATATTTGTACATGTACAATTTCCATTTTTAAATAATGCTGCAAAGTCAATTTATTTTATTATATATACGTACATATACATGCATATAATAAAAGGTAATATCCGCGAAGTGTAATATAGGTATACTTTCTATGTTTTAGCACTTGAGGCCGACAAAGGTTTGCTTTGCAAAGTTGGTGGTGTTTCTCTTTTAGAAGTTAGACCATGTTGCTTTACAGAATTGCATCTCTCTGTTCGGACATAAAACATGTTTTATGGCCCGACGCAAACATTAAGCCTATAATAACAGCAAAATGATAAATCCGTGAGAAAACTTTGCGTGATTTTCGTTGAGTTTTCGCAAAAGCCTCAAATACTGTAATTTAAAAAGAATTATGGAAATGGAAAATATTCTAAACACAGACGTAAACTGCATAAAAAACTAAAATTTCTGTCATAGTTCTCTATTTAACTTGTATAAATTACGGAATCTTAGCTAACTTTAAGTCACTTGCCGAACATGCAGGAAATACGACGTTTAAATATCGAAATACTTTGTAATTTTCAGTAACAATATTAATTGTAATTTTTCTGCCGTGCTTTTTTCCCAAAAGAAGCAGAAGTAGTTATATTGATCGCCATGTGTCTAACGCCAGCGGAGGCTCGTTCCGTGGAGCATAAAAGACGGCACCAAAGAAAACCTGAACACATGCCACAAATCACCAAAGACTCGTCTATTAAACGGCTAAAAAATCAAGCAAGCTCTGATCAGTTTAGAAATGCCAGCTTATAGATGGATAAACATAAATTACGCAATACAAAAAACGGTACTTCGATCAAGACCGAAGGGTTCTAAATGAGACGCGGGAGTACAGGGACGGGATGCCCGTCTGGCTGCCGGCAGTCAACTTGGTAGACATCCACTTTCATGACTACAAAGCTGCCCGAAAAGGAAAATCTATAACAGAGCGAAAGGTGAGTTTTCAAATCTTTATAAGATTCAAAATGAGCAAGGATATTTTATATTTTTTAAATATTGTTTGAATATTAAGCAATGTAAACACCTTGATAGCATTGTGAGTTCAGTTCGGGTAAATGATTATGATTTGAAGGCGCCTTTAATATTTGATTTTCGCTTCAAACAGTCTGACAGTGTAATTACTAAAGCCGATCATTTCGCATCTCGCTGAGTGTGTGTGGTCCAGCCCATAACACTTTTTGTAGCCCGTTCAGTGTTTTTACGTTATTTTAATTTATTTTCGCTTTATTTGAGACCAAGCAATCTCCGCGTATTAGCTGTGCTCGAGTTTCAAGAATGTTGCAACTTAAATGAGGTTTCATCGAGCCAAATTACATGTGACCGGCTTTTGTGCCCCGTTTATTTACTTCACATTGTACTTAAGGGCAATAACTAAAAATGTAAACCCTTAATTTCCCGTACCGCATTTTGTTTGCAAATTGTTTAGTTTTAAATATCTCGTGGGACGTTATTAGTTTATCGTTTGATTGATCTTTATGGCTTTATCGTCCTCTTAGAATATAATTTGTTAAAACAACAGAATTACTGAGTGTATTTCTTTTTTTTTATGATAATGATATATAATAATGTATAATAATTATTGTGTGACTTGGAAAGCAACCACACACGCCACAAGTCTATATAAAAATATAATGTAAAACTAAAATTAAAGTGGAAGTAAATATATATATATGAACAATAAAATAATAAAATGGACTGGCATTTGTTTAGTCACAGTGGGAGCGAAGCAAACCATGGATACAGTGAAATGTTTCGTGGAAATTTGCATAGATGGACACCGACATATTCCGTTGTGAGCACGCGATCTCAAATGAAACGGTTGGGAGTCGCACTCAACCTGACCAAATGGCGTTTCAAAAGTTATTTTCCGTAATAAGCTAAGAGAAACTTTACAAAATTCAAAGTTCAAACAAACTCTTTCTATATATGACAGAAAACTGATAGTACCTTTTGAAACAGTATATTGTAATTTCGTAACGTAAAAGCTCTTTGTAAAAAAAAATAATTGTAATTTAATACAGTGTTTACAATAACAGTTTTGTTTGCCTAAACTTTAATAGCGTTAATTAGTTCGGTTTTTTAAACATGAGAATTATACAAACCACCTCCGCTTTTAAAATACAAAATCCATAAGTGCTTAATAACGGATCTCTCAAAGCTTTTATTATTTGCCGAACACACATCTGGACCGCGACTTTCTATTACGTATTCATATTGAACACCAACTAATTAGTACACAAAACGAACCCGAGTTTCAGAGACAATAAGTATATACTGGGCAGTCCGATGTCCTGATTAAGCTACAAACAGGCTGAGAGGCGCTTGCGTTCAGACTCCATTTGCATAATTTTTTAACACGCGAGTGTAGAGTCGCTCAGTATCCATGTCAATGAATATTAAATATTACTTGTGTATGTTTCGACAGTTCGTCAATGCATGCCCACTTAAGTAATTCAAATATTTAACATTGCCCAAAGGAAAGCGTTAGAATTCAAGTGATCTCAGCTTCGCTCGGCCTTAGTTGACTTACGAACAATTTAAAAATTAAATACCGCTTAAATGAGACGTTAAAACACAAGCCCTACAAAAGCTTATCGTGGACATTCTATCCGTCGATTAAATGAACGTATCACGTCTTAGCTCATAGTATTATAACTACAAATCGAATTGTAATTATTTCATGGCTTATGTTTTATTACTTCATATTGCCAGTATAAAAGGAATATTATATAAAAATTATTGATTAATACAGTTGCGTGAAACAATCACTGTAACAAATATCCGTACGCTACTTTGCGCAAAGCTTTTAGAAATCCATATAAGTTTTAAGATAAATGATGAGAAAGACATTCCACAGGTGCTAACTCGAGACGCTTTCACGCTGACAGACGCTTAAGCGATAGCGGCTTTAGTGTTTACTCAGTATTTACGATTTAAGAAAACAACACGAAATGTTAAAAACACATTATTTGTCCAAGTGAGACGAATGTGAACTTATGATTCCGGCGCGCAGCGTTTGTCTCCAACACGTTCCTCGGTTAGACTTGGCTCTTTAAGGCTAATGTACGGCGCATTGTCGGGTTTTCAGCTTTAATACCCGGCCATATTTGCACACAGGGCCCGGCGCTTTTATTATCGTTCCTACTTCACTGGATTGGATGTATTGCTCTAAACGAACTGATTTTACGACGTCTTCAAATGTTCACGATTGATTTTAGGGTCCATTGTTAGAGTTAGTGAGTTTTATCTTCGTCTGCAATAAATAATTTTGAGTACACCTCGCCCCTTTCCGTTTTATCTGATAAATGCTAAAGTTAAAGTGAAATAACTGCAATTTAATAATATTTTTGAAATGTTTAACATTTCATAGTTATACGTATACGTTATACAAGTAGTAAGTCTGATTCATTCGGAAGTATTTAAGGGGAATCGCAAAGATAACAATTAAATGAATGAATGGTTACACAAGTGGCGCTTCCTATTCCAGGAATATCAATGAGCTTATTCATTAATAGAAGCGCGACTTGACGTTATTTTCCTGAAAGTATTAGTCAACCGCATTACTCAATTTCAGCCGCGTGACGTATTGTCTCGATTAGGTGAGCAGTACATTGAAGCAAAAGTCTTCTATTAAAAGATGTTCATAGCATATTATGTTTTAACAATAAATACTGAAAATTTACTTATTGTTAAAAAGTGTATATTAAAAATTATTAATTAAAAAAACATTGTAATCGAAGTACAGTTGTGACAAAAAGCCGGCTCGTCTGCTTACGTTATCTAATTGCTGGGGAGTTATTATTGTAATTATAAGTAAGGGACCACTGCATTGTCGTAGGTTAAACACCTATATATAACATTACGTAATTGATACGTTCGATTGAAACAAAGAAACTAATCTGCTAACTTGTTAGTAGTTATTTTTGACAAGAATTTTTTTTTTACTATCTCAAAATAACAGTTGCTTAATTAATATTGCGGTATTACAAGTTTCTTAATATTAATTATATGTTCCATACAAATACGAATATACATTATGCGAAATAGATCAATATTAAGGCCTAATTTCGATAGAACTTGCGCTTAAATTTTATACTACAATTTAAACAATCTGTTCAATACATTTTCCTTTAATAATGAATGTTTCATAAATATTTATGATCTAAGGAAATATACTTATTGTCACTTCACATTTACGCAACACCTAATATGACTATATCATCTATAAATTTCTCTTTCCCGATATAACGTAAATAAGTCAATAATTTTACCGTATAGTCAGTCCTCTTTGCGTTATAAAATGTTAGTAACAAACTAAACAGTTAATGCCAAGTACTAAGAAAAATTAAGTGCAACAAGACCTTACATTTTTCATCGAACAGCAGTTCCTATTACCACACAACCTGCACATTCGAAGAAAAAAATATTTTTCCTTCTTGAATAAAACGGTACTAATAAGTCGGGTCCAAGTGTAAAAACTTTATCTTAAAACTTGTGTCGCAGTATGAACGCGGTTCCTCAATAATGCCACGAGAATAGTTATACAATCACAAATACTTATAGATTATACAGCCTCGACACAAATTGGCCGCGTCGCTAAGTGTTCACAATATGTATGAATGCTATATTAATTCAATATTAAATATCTCTCGATATCCATCAATATCGTTGTCATTGATCTCTAAATAATATATTTTTTTCTTTTGTTACAGTTCACGTATTTGATGCCGAAACTCTACAAGGCGCTTAAGGAATATGAAACAATTTTCCATCTATTGTTGAAAGTGCAGCCTGAGTTACCTGACGATCCGTTTGCGAATTATATGATAGTACGCCGGAAGCTCATCACTGACACATTAGATAAGCTGACCAGCACAATTGCAGAAATACAAGAAAATATGGTCGCCGTCAATATGCAAGTGCCGCTCTTCGACAAGAATCGTATGAATCTAGACGCGCTCAAGTTAAAAGTTGACGCTACCCAGTGTCTCAAAAACGATTACATAGCTTTTAGGGGTTACGGGAACTTGCTGAACAATTGGTACTTCGAATTTAGGTGCCCGCTTAATAAGAAAACCGATAGAAAATGTGCTGCGTTCCACGCAAAGATGAAAGAGAAGCTTGGCATTAAGAAAAACAAGAACAATAGAAACAATGTGCCTTTAATGAGCTGAGTTTTAGAAAACCCCTTTAATATTTATTCAGTGTCCGTACGTTGCTTTTGTACTTATTTATTATTAGTTTCTTGCTCTCTAACTCGAGACATCGAATTATTCGCTTGACGAAACGTTACGTTGATTAAGTAATGGGTACTTTCTCTGTGATATTTAGTATTCTATAGTTCATAGTAATTGTTAATTTATTGAGAGTATATTTTAATAAGTTCCTTTGCGCATGTGTACTAAAGTTATCTTCATCCTTCACAACTTGTGTACATACATACGCCTTTGATCTTAATTTTATTTATTTCGACTCTTATTATTACTATTCCGATTGCTTTGTGATCTGTTTTATAATGAATTCTTAATTTTCTTAATCTCAATAAGTATTATTAGCAGGCACTTATTGCCTTTTTAGAAAAGAAAGACTTTTAGCTTGTTTAAGGTGCTTATTTATGTAATTTAGTTATATATGAAAAATGTGCCGTTAGTTTGTAATTATCGAACTGATACCATGAAAATGTCGACGACATTGTGTATATAGCTTTACAGTGTTTGTAATATGTAAATTACAAATCAAAGTAAATACAGACTTAAGCAATAAACCATTTTATATAAAATATTCTTGTGTTTCTGTTTTATTCTTGTACACGAAATAAATGATTTATGTTATACATATCACTAACAAGACTATACTTTTTTAAATTACTTTGAAATTTATGATTAGGATAAATAAGGTAATAAAGGTTTGCCTTTTCTTCGATCTCAATTTTCTTCTAAACAATTACAATATTTGTACTTGTGTAAGAGATAGTCAAATAGCAGAAATTGAATCAGTTTCTTTAGAAACTGCTTGAAGTGTTCTAGCCAACAACTTTCTATGCTGTTGTTTTGACATGTCAATATTCTTGAATATTTACTCATATTGAAAAAATATTACATTTAAAAGTTAGCACCTAATAAATAGTATCTATACAATATCTTAATATTTCTTATTGAGAAATTTATGATTTAGTTTTCAAAATAAGTATATTTATTATTTTTTGTTCCTAAATTGCTTACTAGTTTCTATAAAAGTACTGAAAGTACTGAAAAATACCGAATTTGCTTTTGAAACAAATCCACAGACAAATAATTTAATTATATGAATATAAACAAATAATTTAACAAAAAGATAAATTTTTCGTTATACATAGTTGAATTCGCTTTCTTGCTATATTAATATATTATTGTACGTATACGTATTGTTCTACACTCTGTTAAGAATGTCCGCCATTCACGCGAATTCACGCGAAAAGTGGAGTACAGAGTATAACGACACTAAGTTTACTCTATTCTATGCGAGAAATTAATCACTCAAATAATTACGCTTAGTATTTTTACAAAAAACTCACTTTTACATTTATTCACTTGATTTTTAGTTTTAATTTACTTGATATTGTTTACTAGTTGTATCCCGCAACGATGTTTGCGTGGACTACAAAACGTAAAAGCTTGTTCTATTAATCTAGTACTCCCCTACACTACCACGAAATGAAGCTACATGTTAAATTTCAGCTTTCTGCGTCGGCTATACGTTGTCTGTCAGTTACTCAGTAACGTAAGAAGAGTATATTTATATATATAAGACAAACAATATTACAAAATATAAGATATAAAAAAAAATGCGACATCTATCGGCAAGAGGACAAAGTACACGTTCATTTTAATTAATTATGCTACTGAATACTAGATGGCGTTAAAAGCTTATACATGCGCCATCAATTTTTGTTATTGTACACAATTATTGCAGATATATCCGCTATTACTTAATAGAGGTCGCTGTTATAAATATCTTGACAAAGTAAAATCTAAGAATACAACGATAAAAAAACTGTTGGCGTTTCAAATGATTTTTAAATAAAATATAACATTTATAATAAAATTATATTATATATTAAAATATAATTATAAAACACTGAAAAAAATTAGTAATCAAACATCAAAATGATTACATTTTACATTTTTAAGTGTTATTAGCACACTTAAGAAATTTAAAAAGACATATTTAGAAAACGTATACATTTTTTTACCGCGCCTCTTGAAAACCATTCAAGAATTCAAATTTGTATACGTTTTCTAAATATTTCTTTTTCAATGATGAATGAAATTAATCATTTTAAATTTATATAAGTTAAAAAGAAATTCAGTTCAAAAGTGAGGTTATTACAGAGAAACTTAAATAAAAATATAAATACAAATATATTATATATGTATAACAATTCCTAGCAAACAACAATGTGAACCGGATCGTCTAGCCTTCATACTTCACGTGCCGTTTCGTCAAACGGCTTCCGTCGACAATGACTCAGTGATGCAAGCCCAGCACCGCAGCCGCGCACCAATTGCAGTTTAATTATAATTTTCTAACTCCACACGTGTTAATAAATATATATCACAATATTCCGAACTCCGTTTATAATATTTATATATATATAAATATAATAAAACATTTACATCTATTAGAAAACGTACAAAAATTTGAACGCAGCGGGATTTGAACCCGCGCTTCTTGAATACCGTTAAAGTTGAACGGGTTTCAAGAGACACGATATCAGTTTTCTAAATATGTATTTTACAATTTCCTAATTGTGCGATTAACACTTTAAAAAATGGCTCTTGTAAATAAATATTATTATAACTCTTATACTCAGGTATATTTTCTTGTTATATACGCTTTTAATTATAAATTAATTCTTTTGATTTTCCAATTCATTCTTTTCATCATATCAAAAAAACTATTTATATATTATTTTTAGTATTTTTAAATATATTAATTTAGTGCTTTTCACTTTTAATAAATTGAATTTGATAGTTCAATATTTTTTTGGAACACCAAATATTTAATTAAAAAAAGATAAAGAAAGATAGACACATAGTTAGTTTCTCATATATTATTATTAATTACTTACCTATTTTAAATCATTTATTTTTTTCTTATTTTGTAATTAGTAATGACTAATGGCTAAGAATTCTGTACGAGCTTACAATCATCACATATTAAATAAAACAAATAAATTGTCGAAAGCCATTGCATTGTTTGTTAATAAATATTAATAAAGTAGACAATAACAAAACGGGTTACTGTGAGTCTTTTTTCAAATTTCTTGCGCACGATCTGGTAACAGGGTCTTGGCGTTTGACTTAACTACCAATAGATAGTCTATTAGCGACGATTAGTCTGAGATACGTCCTTGGAGTCCGAATTTCTAAACTTATTGGTAATACTCGGCATTTTTTATAGTTTGCCACAAACAATGCAATCGAAAGTGAAATTGATATCGTATTTTATATGAACCGACTAATTATTGCATTTTATACTTTCTTAAATTCAAAACTGCGTCTTGAGTAGCGGAACCACAGCCATTGTCATACCATAGAAAGGAAATTAAAATAATTTAAATAAATGGGTAATGGAACCCTCCAAATTCAATCATTTTCTTTAATAGTATTTATGTACGTCAGTTTATATGAATATTATGGCTGACTTTTCTATTAAACTATTAGTTTGCCTCTTTAAAATCGACACAATTAGTGTTAAATAGTGCGTTAAGTTTCTACGTGAGTGCGGAACGAAAATGTAGGTACAATGCACTGAAGATATCCATATTCCGTACCTATTGAGAGCGCTTTTAATAACCTTAACATATTTAGTAAACGTATAAAAATTTGAACGCAGCGGGATTTGAACCCGCGCCTCTTGAAAACCGTTGAAATTCTTGAACGGTTCAAGTTATTTTTATACGTTTTCTAAATATATGATTGCGAGTGTGCGAATAACACTTTAAAAAATGTTTAAATATATACGAGTATAACACTAACATGTAAGAGTAAAAATTTATAATTTCATTTATACATTTATAGTATTATTCATTGTAAGGAATATGATATTCAAGTTAAGTACCTCTCTCTCTCTATCTCTCCTTCAAGGCAACGGGTGGGTATATCTTAATATTTAGTGGAATGTATTTGACAATTAAATTTTTTACATTAAGAAATCTTGGTCAAGAAGCAAAAGAAAATATAACTATTCTGCGCCAAAAATCGATTTATTTTTTTGAATTTTGATTGCGGACATAAAATGTGTTTATATTTATTTCTTTTAAAATCATCTTCTAAAAAACATAAATCTTAACACCACCCAATATCTCGTCCCGTGGATGTCGTAAGAGGCGACTGGAGGGAACATAGCCGGTGGGAGACGGGCAGCAGAGGTTCCTTCGATAAAATCTTGGCTATCTGTTAAAACCAAACCAAAAAAGTTGAGAGATATTAAATTAATGTAATATATCAACAAACCTATCTTAAAATATATATTAAACAAATGGGTCAAGGGGCTCAAAACTAAATAATACAGTTGGGAGTTTATTATTATGTTTGTAATATGTGTATTTCTACAAAATTTATATCTTCTTAATATGTAAAGTTAAGATGGGACTTATTATATATTGTATGTTAGTAAAAATTGTTATTGTATATCTATAAAAATTAATGTTAAAAATATATTTATTTAACAAAGTGTCTCAAATAATTGTTTGTCATAAAGTAAAGTTATCAAAAATAGCTTAATGTTATTCAAATCATTGGAAGTCACACTTGTGCACTCGACCGACCCTGGAGTCCCTGGAGAGAGTATGCAATAGCGAGGACCGCGGAAGGAAGAGTACGCGGGAAAATGGAATTGCAAATTTACATAAATCTAATATCAGCTTTCATGAAGAATATATTTCTTTAACAGTTTTCAAAGTGTTATTCGCACACCAAGGAAATTGAAAAAGACATATTTAGAAAACGTATAAAAAATTTGAACACAGCAAGATTGGAAACCGCACCTCAAGTTTGAACGGTTTTTAAGAGGCGCGGCTTCAAATCCCGCTGTGTTCAAATTTTTATACGTTTTCTAAATATGTCTCTTTCATGAAGAAGTTCAGAATGATGCTTGATTTCTTTTTTTAGTTTATTCGTATGAGAATCTAAGAACCTATTTATACTTAAATTTTAGGTTTAGTTTAGGAGGAATAGTAATATAATAATTGTTATTACAACCTATCTTTAAATTACTAGTATAAAAGAAAAATAGTGTTAAAAAAACAATGACATCTATCAATATCATTACAACTACCTACATATTAAAAAGATTGCTTGAATCAGTAACAAATCGTTATTCTTATTTGGATAATTGTTTACTTCTAAAGTATTTTGTTCGGGTACAGTTTTCCAAAAAAACCCACAAAATAACAAATATCTGTTAAACTATTGAAAATTTCAAAACATCCAGGGGGTTAATAGATATACTGAGGTCCCTTATCCATAAGCCACCATTAATCCGTCGATCGAGACACATTCTGTATAAAGATTGTATTGCTAATATTGATTATTTTTAAATTTTTAAAGTGTTAATCACACATTTAGGAAATTGAAAAACATATTTAGAAAACGTATAATTTTTTTAACGCAGCAGGTTCATAACCCGCGCCTCTTGGAAACCGTTTAAGTGGTCTGACCGCTGAGCCATGCGTTCTACATCCAGCTGCGTCGAAATTCTAATACGCTTATTACAACTTATATTTGTTGTTAGCATCTCTGTAGAGAGACTTTTACAAATTTCTGCTACCCAAAGATTATTCTACTATTTATTAATTTAATATAAAATTAGGTTTTCTAAGTATGTTTTTTTTTCACTAATATTAATATTACAAACATTGATAAAACGATTAGATAATGAATTTTATTTATACCATCCTATCTTAAAAGTGTTTAAATAAAAACAATTTTAATTTTCCATCAAAATGTATTGAAACTTTATTTCAGAAATAAGAATAACGAAGTTAATGTTTCTTACATGACTGATTGACGAAGTTTGTAGTACAAATAATGCTACTTAGGCTTGGTTTACAGTTACTTTCATAGACAATCAAGGAAATAATCTAATAGTTTATTTTGTTAATATTTACTAAAGAGAGAGATTTTGTTAATATGAGAAAGAAAGTTGCGGTTATTGAAAAGTATAAAACAATTAATATGAAAGCTGAAATTGTGTTATTTTGTGTCCTTGTCGTGTGTTCAAATTTACACACATTTTACTGAACCAACACTATCTAATATGGAGAGATATGCAAAAATTAAAAATATTAAACATAACACAATATTGATTTGTGTAAAAATATGTGTATTAACTAATAAAATTACCATTTTATCTCCACAAACACTTTGTAATTGCTTTGCTCTTTGACACGAAGTTTCAAAAAATCTATGTTGCTACATATATCGTAATTTCGCCTGAATTATCTGCTGTACATTTATATGAAACATATTTACATAACAAACAGTCTGAGGTGACACAATATTATAATAGTATCGAAATCAAGATTATTCGTTGATAATGATAATTACTCATCGACTTAATACGTCAATAACGTTAAAAACGCAGGTAAAATTTTCCAACATTTAAATGTTTATTAATATTCTGACATATGTCTGACATTAAATTTAATAATGAAATCATGTAATAATTTATTTGTAATTGTATTATAAAATCAATGTCTTTTAATTTCTGTGATAAAACGTAACATTTTAAAGGAAATATCTATCAAACTAACAGAATAATAATAGGTATATAAAATGTATAACAAAATGAGATTATAGTTTAAAATATAATATATATGAATATAATTCCTATATGTTGCAAAGGCATCAATTGTACAAGAATAAGCAAGCCTTAAAGATATGCGGGCGTTTAGCTGCGCCCGCGCAGAACTGATAGAAAGTCCACCATTGGTACGGTTGTCTTCAGTTTGTGACAGAGCGCGGCTGGCATAGAACGTTTCGACGCAAATGTAACCGGTCAAACGCGGGAAATAGTTGCGTCTAACAATAATTGAATTAAACATTTAATTACAAACTTATTTTAAAATGGGTGTCAGTGCAAGGATTGCTGTCCTGTTTCTTTTGATTTCTGCGACGTATGCGGTTCCTACAGGAGACATTATAAGGACTCCAAAGATCGATGGTATGTTCATGATATTTTTATTCATACTTTGGTAACATTTCGTATTTCAAAATTCAGCAACAAATTTCAACGAAATACTCTAGCAAATAATGTTTAATTAGCATTTATTACCAACCTAACATAACACATAGCTGAAAATAAATGGGCCGTGATATGAACTTGAACTGGCCCCTTAAAAAGAAAGGAGAACTTGGTTTGTTGCAAAAAAATTTTGTAATTGCTTCGAAACAGTTGCGATAAAGTTTACGGGTAATTTTGAATGAAACCGTCTGCGCTATGATTGACAATGACCCACTGTAACGCCACGCTCCATCGCTTACAAAAAGTAAAACTATAAACTGAACCGTTTCCTAACAGTTCAACTTGACGCCTCCAAAATTGTTTAATAACAATAAAGCAAATTTTGAATACATCACAAAAATCCTTTTCTGGTCTGTTTCAACAAAACCTCCGAATTTATAACCGTTCAGATATTAATAATTAATTAGATTGAAATTTAATACAAATGTAATATTATATTACAAAAAGTTAAATCGAAACAACCAAACAAAGAATCATCGTAACAAAGTTGCTAAAATTTTCACTCCTCAAGGTAAGTCTAATTGCCTAATTGCTTAGAACTTAACAATAGAAGCCAAGGCTCTAGTGTACAAAATTAGCATGCTTTTAAAAGCATTGTTTAAATTGTCATTTTAGAACGGATCCGCTTCCTTCCGAAAATCTTGAAGTGTTTACTTCCAAAGATCTTTAACATATTAGATGGCTTTCAATATTATAAAACCCAACACCAAACCCAAACCTGAAAACATTTTTAGAAAAGGTATAAAAATGTTGAACACAGCGGGATTCGAATCCGCCCCTCTCGGAAACCGTCCACGCGCTCTTACCGCTAAGCCATGAAGCGCGTGTTCGACACCTGCTGCGTTCTATCTTTTATACGTTTTCTAAAAATGATTTTTATTTCAGATATGACTTTTGATACAATAATATTTATAATCCAACTTTTTTATAATATTGTTCTTCTGGGAGAGCGACAAATTACACTACTTTCCATTTTCAATTATAATGTTGACGATAAAATAGTTTATATAATAATTACTATGAATCGAAAAAAAAATACTTAAAATATTATAAATAAAATATAATTACGTATCACAAATACACCCATCGGTTTCACCTTTTTTGTATTTAAAATATGATCACCGTTTATGTAATCTATAGAAAATTTATTGCTTTCGCTAAGGAATTTGCATTGATGTTAAGAATTACGTAAATGTCATCGATCGTTACACGCTCGCCGTTCATCATCGTCGAATGTTTATTGAAAAGCTTAAGCGTAAAAATTTATAGCCAATTTTAATTCACAAAAACTTTAATTTTGAGGTATGAAGTCAAAACTATATTTTACTATATTTTAAACCATTATTTACATATCTAGAATTATAGATCGAGTAAATAAAAGAGTAAGATAAGAGGATTTAAAGTGGAAATTGTTATATAGGAACAATTTCGAACGTAGCAGGATGTAAACGCACGCTTCTTATTTATTAGCAAAACAAAAGCACTAAACTCTAGTGAAAGATTAATGGCATCTCGAAGCAGAATTAAAAGCTTCTATATCATAATTTGTTAGAGCGTTTCTGTCTGGTCTTTTCCAGGTCACCCTACTATTATGCGAAATTTAAGTTTTCCATACTTTTAATATATTATATTGACACAGTTTAGTTTATTAATTCGTCAAAGAAATAAATCATATAAATGACGTAATATAACTCTTAACTGATTTGATTTTTTATACTAACCAATATAATAAAAGAGAAATAATAATATGAGTAAATTAATAAATAAACAAATATATATAAAGAAGCCTAAAGGAATGTTTTATGACTTGCGACTTATGATGCGAACCGCAATGATTTTAAGATGTCATATAAAACGTACAGAGTCATTCTACCTCGGTTCATTACCCTCAGGAGCTTGCCACAAATATTGACAATTTATCGATTTTTATGATTTTTAACGGGTTTAAGAACTTTCAAATATCCCCTTTTTAGGGTGCATATAAATGCCTGCATTCATTTAATGTTTTATTTAACTGCAAATAACATATTACATTAGGAAGTCAAAGTAATAAAAATGAAATACCTATCATATTACTGGAAATTGCAAGTTAAAATTTACAAAATTTTACAGTTGCAAGTAGGTACCCATGGTTGTACACTGTACACACTACATATAAAAATTTAAATAATACTAATAGATATATAATCATTTACTTAAATATTTAAATAATCATACTTTTTACTAATCGAATAAGAAACAATAAACTATACTCTGGCGAAACAGCAAATAAATTTTAAAAATATAAATAATTTTATAGATGTTTTCACACTCATAGGCTTCCGATGTTTATCGAGATAGGCAGATGTAATAGGCAGTTATGTAACTGTCATTTTATTTCAATTCACACCTACTTCGAACACGCTCTTATTAGCTTCACTGGTGTCTACCTACCTCTACCAAAATAAAAAAAAATCTTTGCAAAGATATTTTGATCCACTACTTGCCCTCCAATTTGCTTGAAAATTGGCACCTCATCTCATGAGACGAAATCTTTCAATAATTGTTCACTTAATTTACTCATATTACAATAAGCTGATATCTAAATCCGTAAAATAGCATATTCTTAATTCATTATTATAAAAAAAGATTTTTTAATAAATCATTATAGTTATGGGTTCGATCATCACCCGGGGGAATGATTATGTCTTAATAATTGTCATTTTCCTGCAGTGGTGCACAGCGCGGCGTTGAACCTCGCCACTTGGAGGATTGAGATGGATGAATGGAGAACGGAGTGTCTTGACACTAGGTGCTCACTGATTATCCCGCTAAGCGGATAAAGCGTGAATCTAAAACCATATAAAAAATAAATAATTTATGTTGGATCAATTTTCAAATTATCTTAAAGAGCATTTTGTATACAGTTAATAGTAAATAAATAAATTATTCATATTCATAACCGTGTAACAGGTGATTTGTTTACATTGCGGAATCAGATAAGATTAATATAAATGTCCGATATGACACGTTCTTATCGATGACTCTTCGTTTCTCATTATTTATTACTGTAACAGCGATGTAACAATAGCTAATGACATTAGTTGTTAGTTAATTAATCTGTGCAATGTCAATTGCCGGAAACACTTATATGTCACTTTCACTATAAATAATTAAAATTTACTTATAGACGGCGCTCTATGGTGGATTTATAAAGTTTATGATTGTACACGCGTTTGTGGGTTCGATTCCCACTTGATAAAATTTAAATGTAGGCGTTATTATTATTGTAACTCATTCGTGTGAAACACTTAAAAAATATGTTTATTTTTATCAATGATTGTTGTAAATGCACGACGGCCATGGTTATTTTGTGGTTGAGTACTAGTTACATGACCTCTTTATTTTTTTGAAAAGCTTCAAGATGTAGGGTCATCTGTCCATAAGAATAGCGCTGTGATTTTGCACAAAGAAAAAAAAATAACAAAATGAAAATTACAGACCTACGGTGTTTAGGTTCTAAAATTACAGACCTACAAACCGTTCTCCATTTTCTGCCCGAACTTGAGACTTTGGATGTTGAGAGGAGAAACTTTGCCGCGCTTTATCTTACACCAGAGCGAGAAATTAATATAATTTAAATATAGTCATTCCTCCGACGGGATTCGAACCCATAACCAAACGCGTTTGCCTACTGCGTCATAATGATCTGTACGGAAGTTAATTGGATTTATATATATTATAATACTCATCTTAATTGTTATACACCATTATCTATAATTGTGAATAGATATGACGTTGAAATCTATTGTGGTAAAAAGATTAACCTTAGTTTACAAGCATGACTAGATAATTTATCGGCCTTGATAAAATTACAACTATAAATTTAATTCTTTTCATCAGTCTGCGGACGATGCTTTATCTGTTATGTCATTTTTGTAACATTACATTGCATAAAAGTAATAAATATATTTTTTTAAACTAATCAAAGTTATTACATTCGTAATAAGGAAATGTAATCTAATGATTGTGATTATTTTTAGTAGGCACTACTAGGACATCTACGTAACTTATCTAAAATAACTATCTAATTTAAAAATGTTTTAAGCAAAATTAATATATTACAGCTTACGCCTTAATGAATTTATATGCAAATTAAGATATATCATATTTTAGTAATTTGTGCTTAATTAATTTAAAAGTCACTATCTCTATGTAACACACTTTCATAGCATTCCTTTTTTTAAATTGAAACTTTTACTTTATATAATTATTAACTTTATTACGCATTGAATTTTATTTAGGAATGTGTAAATTTCTCAATCATGTAATATTTCGAAACTAATACAAAATGTGACAGTAACGAATTGGCTTAATAAAGGTTACCATACCAACAGCCTAATATGTAAACATAGCTGGTCCGAAACGTCGAAATTAAATTAATATTATTATCGTGGCGTAAATCAATGTATTTGAATCTGCATTGATCGTGGGTTCCATCCCTTATCAGGACAACGATTAAGTTATTTATTTATCTATCCCCAGTCTTATAAGGTAAAACGTTGGGAAATTGGGACTTAAAGTGAAGATGGGAGTTTTTCTATGAACATGGCTCAAAGAGCTAAAACAAACTGTATTGAATAATAATAATACTGTTTGATAAATAAATAAATAACAAACAATATTGTTTGATAAAAATTGTTTTAAAGTCTATTTTTAATTATTTAACAATAATCTTTATTTTTACCGTGGATATTGCTGAGACAAAAAAAAATTATACGTGTCTTAATAGTAATTTAAAACAATAAACAATCAAACTATATACAAAACTAAAATTGACTCAGCAGTATTTAATTTTTTACCAAACTAATACTTTGAAAGTAGGCACATTGTATGCAAAATCGAAGTGTGCAATATGTACAAAGCTCATTTAATATTCAATTAGATTCAATATACATTAATTTCATGTACCATGAACAATGTTATCTACGGTGTCCTCTGGACAAGGTTATGGAAAGTTCAATGCCTACATATGTGAAAGTTGCTTATGTAAAGCCCCCAACAACCCTATAATATTCACTAAAGAACTCTTCTTAATTTTGACACAGACTAAAATATATTTTTTCTGCTATCATTGTTCTTATACTATTAAAAAAAGTTTTAAACGACTTTAAAATTAAACTCTGTATATTTCACCAATAAAGTATTCCGTTTGTATTGCATCTACTCGTAGTAAACAATCATAGCAAACGACGGCAATCATCTCAAATGTCATCAAAGGGAACTCGTATGTATGGGATAACAATAGTTACAACACAATGCACTTTGTCAGGTTGCATTTCACAAGTCTTAACACACGTCGGCAAGGTTGCCAATAAATTGCCCGATTACGATTACCCAACAGCGTATTTTGACAATTGTCAAAGAAATTGATCTATTAATAATAATCGATATCAATAACTAAAGATTGTTTCAATTTGATTTTGATTTAAAAAATATTTTATTACTTGGAACTAAATATGATTTTACAATAGTAACTTCTTTATCTTTTAGAATTTACAAACGTTGCCTATATTTTTTTAAGCTTAAGCGTATTAAAATAAAAAAAGGCTAAATTTAAAAAATAAATAAGTATTGGGCAATTATGACGTAATACGTTACCAAATATAATATGAGAGAAAGTGGTGAAATAACGCCATAAAATAATATATGGACACGTCTTTTGTACACTTGAGAAGGTTCACCTTTTTTGTCAGCCAGCCGGAATACAATTTCACACCACCATTTTTGTCAATACAATAGCTTATTCATAAGTTGTTCAATTTCATCTTTATTACGTGTCCATAAGTTTAAGCCTTTAAATAAAACAATTAAATTCTTTTTTGTCCGTACGAATCATCAGGTAATTTCAATTTCAACTGATTGCGGTAGTGTGCATATGTAATGTTCATTCAACTTAATCGTCATAAACAAAACTCTTCCTGGTTTTTTAATTGTTTAAGCATCGATTGTTACAAAATAAAAAATAATTATACGAATATTTTAAACGATATTAACTATTGCGTCAATTGAAATTTGATTCTCTTATTTAAATGCTTAAGTAAAATGTCATCGAAATTTGTATCTGCATAATGGCACTAGCTAAAGTTGTAATTTAAAACAATTTACACTACAAAAAATCGTGACCATAGAGTCTCGAGCGCAACAACTATGATTTGCCAAAATCTCATTAGACGTTAGACTAGTAACGGAATATGCTATTCAATTGTCTCTTATATTGTAATTGTCTAAATATTAATAAAAGGTCAGAATTAATGTTAACAATGAAATATAAATTATGTAATTTCTTAATTATTACGGCATATGAGATAAAAATAATTTAAAATGAAATTATTTTAACTAGATTAATATTCGTTTTTCTCAGTAATTATCCGTTTCAAATAACACACAGGTCACAAGTAGGCAGTAAGGTATTCTAAATGTTGGGTTTTCTAATATATATTTTCGAATTCCAAAATATGCGCGAATAATCCAGTCTAAATATAAAAAAATCAAATGTGTAATAATCGGAAATGACAAAGATCATAATTTATATATATATATATATATATTTTTTTTTTTTTTTTTTTTTTTTTTTTTTTTTTTTTTTTTTTTTTTTTTTTTTTTTTTTTTTTTTTTTTTTTTTTTTTTTTTTTTTTTTTTTTTTTTTTTGTATAATAGTAAAACTTGTTCAGTATGTTCAGAGCAGTTTTTGTAATAAATTAAACTCATTGAACTTTGCGGCCATCGTGCGCAGTGGGACAGCGTCTGTCTGTAAAAGTGATATAGGTGTGTGTTCGATTCTCTTTCCAGGGAATGGTGTTATTGTTTTATTTTTTTACTATAATAAATTCCATGAGAACAGGTGATAAATAAAAAAAGTATAAGTATACTCAGTGGACTACTGTCAACTAGTATCATACAAATACAGTAGTTATAAATTTAATTTTCTTTGTATGCAAGAGCAAAGCCATTGAATATGTATATAAGTGTGATAATACAACGCTATCGTGTCGTGAACGCCCCGCAACCTTTGCAATAGTTCGCGCAACAATTGCGAACGCACATTATTGTAATTATATTAAACGCTTGATAATATATTTTTAAAGTGAATGTTTCTTTGGAAAAATATTAGGAAAGGCCGTTATTTGGACTATGTTAATTCAATATGTTCGTGATTCGATTGCTTTACTTTATAATTTTTTAGTGCTTGTTATCGTTTATGAATATATAAATTGTAAGTCAAACCTTTTTATATTTAATATGTAACTGTTATTTCAAATGTAAACAATTTTTAATAGAAAACTCGCAAATCTACAAAATAGCAAGCAAAATAACCTTATTTCATTAAATGATTAAAGTTCAAAAAAAATACAAACATTGCGTGTACATTTTCATTTTTTGTCACATCATTGGTAATGTCACTATCAATTCAAGTGTCATTATGTAATTACGTATAAAAAGTTCTTATTAAGCAACAAATAATAAATATTTGGTATCCATAATTAGATTAGTCAATACTGCAAAAATTAAGAAGACATTTTAACTACAGTCAATTTAAATAGTTCGAATTTTAGATAGATAAATTGACTTTTGATATGTAAAGTGGACACTTATAAAAATTAAATCAATAGTACTTGTTTATGATTCGTATTTTATAATATTAAGTTGATTTTGCTTAATATGCAGAAATATATCATAAATTGCGTAATTTGATCTAAAAAATTAATCATAATGCAATTCTTATATTACAAGATGAACTAGACTGATGGCGGAACGTTATAAACTAATAGCTTGACCCCTGACCAATTAAACCCAGTTAAATAAATATAAAACTTGTGTAACGCTTTATTACCTAATTGTATTTCTATATATCTTGTCCTTCTTTAATATATTTCATTTTTTTAATTGTAGTTCTATACTTGAACACAAATATATACCTACTGTTATAAGGCAACTGAAATATTTTTGTACTCGTGTAATAAGTACAAAATGTAATAATTCAGACTTTGTTAACAAAAGGTACAGGTCGTGTTTGTATTGTAAAATTATTAAAACCAAAACATATACCTACTTATAATATATTAGTTCTCGCGCATTACCGCGTGTGCCTGGTTTTAATCCTGTTCTTCCCAGTTAGGGTTTCTCTATACTTCTCAAAGAAATTAATGTCAAGTAATAAGATCTTTGGTTTTCGCGATTTTTACACATTTTGAAATGAAAATCGCGTATTTTATTGGTATTTGAAAATATATTTTAGAAACCCCACGTTTCGAACACTTTACAGTACTCCCTGGTCATAGGAAGACTGAGGGACGCATAAACCCAACAATTACATCAGGTTTGAAGATCCTCATATTCTCGATCCGCGAGGCTATTGAAAAACAAAAACAACCCAATTTCAATAGAGAAGACGGTTGGAAACTTTCTACCATCTGTGACCCAATGCTGAAAACATTGAAACCTCAAAACTACCACACCAGAAAGCAAGAAACAGTCAGCTCATTCTGTAAGAATCCAAGGCAATACGCGAGGCAACTAAGAAATCGTTGGCTGTAGTTTAAATATTACAATTGTATCAACTGACAGACGAATGCCACCTCAGTCTACCTGCGACCACGTACTACTGTAAAGTGTTCGATACATCGAGTATCTAAAATATATTTTCGAATACCTATAATATTCGCGACTAATCCGGTTAAAAATAGTTTTATTTTAATGTCAAATTTCAGCTTTCGACGCTGTGTGTTGTATTTTTCTCAGTGAGTAACGTAGCAGTTTTATATATTTAACGAAAATTGCTTGCTTGATTAAGTGTGTCGCCTTAAACATTACAGTCATCAATATTTTAGCAATTATTACAATATAATAAAATAAAAATTGGGCATAGTATTGTTTATCACCTGAATATTCGTCATATAAAGATGTTGATAATACTCGTATTAGCATCGCTCCACTGGAGCCTATTTCTCAATATGTGTAATATAAAATATATAGTTATATTGTAATAAAGAATACAATTTATTAAAATTATAAAAACTATAACTTTTCTATTAATCATAATGCTCAATCTAGAAACTGTTAACGTGCGTGCAATAGATTATATGATTTTATTTAATTAACAAACGAACACAATTTCACTTCTACATATATATATATATATATATATATATATATATATATATATATATATATATAATATAACCTATATATATTTATAACCTATAAAGAAAGGGTGCTTTTGATAATTACGCGGTTGTATTTAAATGAGAGCTCATTTTTTATCTTAATACATTTACAATTAATTATATGGGTTAAGAACCAAAGTGATTAAAATAAGCATTTTCTTTTATATTATAATTGTAATATTACAATAAAATTAAAACACTTTTTAACTAACGCAAAGTCTTTAAAAAGTCTGTTAATGGTCGAGAACAAGGTATCGAAGTGATTTACGACGAGATTCATTTTGTGTATGCCTAAAACCTCAATTTTGAGGCTATATAAAAAGTTTGTCTATTAAGACATAAATAAACGATTATTCCCATATTAGTATCTAATACAATAATACGTTTTGAAAATAGTATGAACTTGTCTAATGGCAATCACAATAACATTAACCCTCATTTCGTTATATGGCAAGACTTTCGATTTCGTTATATATTACAAGAGTAGACAAAAGCTGTGTTAGCTATTATTATTTTTTTTAAATTGTGTTTGTATGCAGCGAAAGTATTGCTGAATTTATTCGTATAAATATTACCAATCGATCAAATCTAATATTTTGATGATCTGACATTTAATACAATTGAAGTAGGTCAAGATTAATCGAGCATCAACAGCGACCTTATAATGTTATTCCTGTCAATACATTCAATTAACAATTTACTTGTTTTTTGATCTGGCTTTGAATTTCAATTAAGTTCAAGCAAGACTCGTTAATAAAATAAACACATTATAAGATTAAGATGGCATTTTAATAGTAACAGATTCGTTAATATGTTAAATTTATTATAAATAATTAGTTATATAAGTCTAATGTTTATAATTTTAAATTTTTTTTTTTTTTAATACTTTGTTAAGTGTAATGTGTATATTAAATAATGTACTATTATACAAGAAATACAGTATGTGTAACCGACAACAATAGGACTTTATTTACTTTTATCTAGAAATACGATGTCAATCAATAAGAATATTGATAATAAATATATCAATATTTTAACATTATCAAAAACCTTGGAATGCAAAAAATAAATAAATTACTTTTGTCCCGAAAACAGCTAAAAATTGTTGAAGTGGGCTACTATGGACAAAGATGACATTAAAAGACATTAAAATTGACTCTGTTTCTATAAACACATATATAATTGCTTTGTAGGTAGGTACGCTTTACTGTGATCGTATTCGACTTTATAATAAAATTCTTAATTTTTATTCTAAATAACAATCCCAAATTTCTAATTTTACATTAGCTTGTATAAACTACCAATAACTTTATCTTTTATATTTTTATATAAAATACAAGTCTTAATAAAAGCAATATATTCACGGCTATTACATATAAATATAGTAATTATAAAAAAATATTATTAAATTTAAGATGAATGCGGCGTTTAATCTCTGAATATCAATAAACATCCTAAAGCCGCAGTGAAACCGTAGCTTATGCGAAAGTGAAACTTGGAATGTATAATGAGAGCTGGACACGAAACGATGTCACGGATTACATAATCGATGCATTGTATCGGAATATACGAGATGCATATTCTACATATTCCGAATTTTTATTCCGGGAAATCGATTTTGATTCTTATGATGCACATCATTATATACTGGTCTTAACGCGTAATGCGTCATGTGGAAATGCTTCGCCTCAATTTAAAAACATTCGATTCGATTGCTTCATAGACAATAATGATATTGCTGTAACTGTAATAGCCATGTTTCACACATTGTCATATTCTTCGCAATTTAAATAACGAATGGCATAACACTTGCATTCATATGTATATATAATATTTATAATACAAACATTAAATAAGAAGACTTGCTTGCAAGTATTTTTAAATTGAACAACATAATATTTTATTTATGCTTACAAATATGCATATTTTAAGCCATAAATCTAACCTAAAAAAAACGTGAAATGTAACTCTTTTATTATTTAAGCTTAATAAAATAAAACTAAAGAATGGGAAGTAATGTTTTGTTTTCTATAATATGCATTCGAAATAGTTGAATACTAAAATGAACATACTTAACAAGTAGAAACAAGTATTCTTTTTTTTTTACGCTTGGAAATGCATTTTACGTAGACCACCCACGCGCAAGGCAGACCCTTGCGGATGGTACTGTTGGACTCACCGGAAACCAAAACCCGATACTACCCACTAAAACACAGCGGACCCTCTCCACTCCAATGAGACGTCGCAAGATCGCTCGCACATACTACTAAAACGCCTCCGTGGACGGCACACCTATTGCGGGCCACTGTCGCCTTCAGCGTGCTCCGGGGTTCCTTCCAGAGCACCTGCAGCCTCGATCACTTGCAGGAGACTCACCACGACCCTCCTGCAGTAGCTCCTCTAGGGTAGAGGGAGTTGGAGAGCCTTCTCCTCCCCCCAAGTAGAAACATGTATTACTTCAACGCTTAGGCATATTTTAGACTGTGGCTTGTGGAGGCACAACAAAAACATACCATATAGCACAAATTACGTTGAATGTAATATTGTTCAATTATTCCTTATAATAATAAGGAATGTTTAAACAGCTTAATAACCAACATTGACATGACCATGACCAATTCTATCAATACGACGGCCTTTAAAGCTTTGTTAATCGTTTTAGTAGCAAAGGAATTTGTTGATTATATAATGGCAACAAATATTTCTCTAGTCAAATCCATGAATTTTAAATCAATTTATAGAAGATGAATAGAATATAGCCTATTACACATATTTTCTTTCACATGTGTGATTAATTTTTTACGAATCAAAAAATAATAAGAAAAGTGATCAATATCATACTAAGAGAATTCTTTTTATTCAATAATTTATGATATGAATCTGGTGTTTGAAAGAGACGAAGAAATAACGGAATACAAGATTAGTGTATACAGAAAGATATTAGAACAGGTGCATGAAGTGGTATATCTGCGAAGTATATTGATGGAGGATATGATATGGATAAAGAAAGGCGAATTCCTGCAGGTAATAGAATTAACGATGCTTTGTCTGCATTGTGGCGATGTAATTTCAGCATACTGTAAATGCATGTGTGTATTAATGCTGTAGAGATGCGATCTTTTCGTTGGGTGAACTGAATAAGCTTAGCTGAACGAATCCGCAATGAAGAAATACAGAGTGGCAGGTGTAAGCGATAAAGAAATATATATTGTTGAGTTTCTCGCTGGCACTTCTCAGCAGAACTAACCTTCCGAGCCAGTGGTAGCTTTATATTCCTTCGACGATTCAAAAGTGCTTGCAAAAGTCTATTGGAATAATGAATTTTTTGAACTAGAAGCAATGACCTCGCTTGACTTTTGAGAACACAGTATCACACACACATCACGTAAAAACCATAAGGGCTCCCAAAGGGCATGTATGAAGATATTGACGACGTTGACAGTGGACGAGGTGAAAGAAATATGCAGGGACAGTAACGTTTGGCACTCTGTTCTCTCCGACTACCCCGCTAGGGAGCTATAATAAAGCGTGGAATTAAAAAATATATATGATGTAAATGATATAATGAATTATTAAGTTAACACTTTTAGCTCTTTTTGTGTTAAGTAATTACATCCGCTAATTAGATACTGTCAAGAGATTTCTTAGAAGGCTGCGAGCTTCAAAAATGATTTTTATCTAATACCAAAATTATATAAGAATAAGCGGAAACAGCTAGTATCTATATAGATAAATGCATCTTTGTTAATTAAACAAATAGATAGACCTGGTTAACTTTTTGTGTGGTGAATAAGCATCTTGATCGCGCTTCAAGGCTTGCAACTTCTCTCCTTTATTGGCTTATATAATTTGTAATTACTTTTCACACAGTCGCGCAACTAATTCTTCCTACTTCTCGTAAATTTGAACATTTCCGCTTTTCTCCCAACTAATACAACTCGTAAAATTTTACTCCGTTTAGCAAATATTACGTGATAGGTGTTTAAGCGCACTTAAGTTTATGCTAGCATATTTTTACGCCACTGTCTGTTTTATTGTACTAATTACAATCTTAAACTATTCAATTGAATCATTTGTAAATTAACTGCTTTTACAATTGAAGGTTCTATCGTACGTAATATGAATTGTGATTGTAATTTTAATGATAGTGCAATACTCTTTAAAATTGATGTTTTCCTTGCTTTTTAATCACGAATATAGTATTTAAATAAATAATAACGGCCGTTTCATCCTTCATTGAAAATTCGTGCTTCAATCTTTAGACTGTCAGTCACGTTTCAAGCAAATGTAAATAATTTTAGGTGACGGAGTAGCGGAACAGTTACTTACTATTCATAAATCTTAAGAGAACGCTATGCTAATAATAAATATATCTGTAATAAGAAGTTGAAATAATAAGTGCGATTTAAAAATGAATGTTTTTATTTAATAATATGAAGGAAAATTGAAAGGAGAGAAAGAGAAGAAAAGAAAAGGAAGGCAATTACAATGCTATGAGAGTATCGAAATATTTACAACAAACAATCATTAGTAACAATATGGATTTAAGAATATAGAAATGGAATCCGATATTAACTATTTAGTTTGTTTTCATACACGACATTAAATTAAGTTTATTACATAAAGCAAAATGTAGAATAATGAACGCGGCGATCAACTTAATTGAGCGGAAGATAGTAAAAATGAACAATACGCTAGCAATAAATTGTGTAACTGAATAAAATTAATCGTGCTTGTAAAATATATTACCCATAATAGTTATAATTATAAAGTTATCAAAGTGAAGTGTAGAGCTATAACTGCCCCAATCTCAATATAAATGATAGGCAAAATGCATAACTACTGCAATATTATTATTTTGGATGAGATTTTATTTAATAAATATGTTTGTTTTGTTAACATTTTTTAAAGTGTTATTCCCACACTAAGGAAATTGAAAAATACATATTGCAGCATACAGCGGCGCGGGTTCAAATCCCGCTGCGTTCAAATTTTTATACGTTTTCTAAATATGTCTTTTTCAAATATGTTGGTTATATATATTGTTCTACAATAAAGACTTAACTAATAATCACAAATGTAGTTTTTCCAATTTTTAATAACTTATTATTTTATTTACTAGAATTTGCAGCACATTCAATTTATTTTTCTTTAAAATTACATTATATATTGATTTTTTACATACGTAATAAGAATAAGTTTATATTAAATTATCCATTTACAATTTTCCGCAAGGCTATTCTACTTCATTCTTTATAGCCAAAGAGCGATAAAATGTGATACAGACATTAAGGAAACATATTAAGAGTAAGCTCTTCAGATTTTCCGTCGTTACAGTAATAAGTTCGACATATTAATGGTTATATCAAATTATATAAGTGAAAATATGTATTTTATTATAAGATAAAAATAAACATAGATGGCTTCGTGGCGCAGGGGGAAATATAAAGGCGAATTGTCGTGGATTCGATCTCCACTCGGGGATCTCATTTTTATATGAATATCTTGAATTCGGGCGGGAAGTGGAAAATCGATTGATTGTATTGACACTAGTTCTCATTGCGTACCCGGAATATGCGGGAAATGTCGTGAATATGAAAAATGGAAATATTAGTTAAGTTTTAATTTATTATAAAGTAAAAAACCTTTTCGGTTTAATAAACTATGAGTAATATATCCAAATTTCTAACGGAATATGACGTGGTCTACTACTTTAAAAGTATGCGGTTTTACGCGGGAAGTGCTTCGTGACAATAGTGTTACGAAACCGGACTGCTAATTGTATATTTTTCGCAATTTCTTTTAGCAACTGCTTGAAATATTTAAATATAATAAACTTTGACCCCATTTCTTATTCGTGTATTTATGCAATAAATTATTTAAAACTCATTAAGTATATATCTTAATATTAATCATATTATCGTGCGACTGAATTATACATTTATAGATTATTGCTTTAGATGTGGCTTCCCACCACTATTGTTGAAAGTTTCAACTTTATTGAGAAAATCAATTTTAATAAGCACACAGAATGTTGATCCTATTATTAATATAATTATAATTAAAAGTAAAAACTGTAATATATTATTATATAATATATAATATAAATTTTATATTCTTGAAACCTTCTTAGCGAAACTGCTAATACATGCGTACCACATAGTGACTGACGTGAATTGCCGATCATTTGCAATTTACGTAACTCTTACATCAAAAAATTGTAATTCTAGTAACATTGATAATTTACCTCTTCATTCTTTACGCATCATCTAATGCAATCTTTCAATTCTGTTCTTCTTCCGTCCAAATTAGAGACAGAGTGTTGCGTTGCTGCCACTCAACAAAATATTTTTATTAGTAGTAGTATAAAAAATATATACATATTACCAGAAACCAATAAAATACCATGTTTTGTACACATTAGATAAAAATAAAAAAGAAATGCTTGTTAGCGAAATCTGACGCTGTATATTGTTTAATCAGGCGAAAATAATTCGAGTATATAAATTGTATTCACCCCAGTGGATTTCAGTGGCTTCGATAGCCACAACTATCATGTGCATAGACAATTCATAATGGTGCAATGATAACACATTTTTTGCGCACCGCCATAGATTTTTTGATTCACATAGGAAGTTTGTGTCTACCATCTTTTTTTTCAGTTTCACTCTGTTTCCTGCATACAGAAAAAACATTCCGTTCTCCAGTTTCCACCCGAATTAGAGACGTTGTGTGAACAGCAAAACTCAACATAGCACTTTGTCATGTCATCAGAGCAGAGCGGAGAAAAATGAGCATAATTTAAATATAATTATTTCTGGGAGTGGGCATCGAACCGACAATCAGACACTATCAATTTTATTTTCTATATATATAAATATATATACATACATATATATATTGTATTTAAATTTTTTAAATGAGAATCAGGCTTATCTGATTATATATTAAACATGAGTGTACAACTCATGTTTAATAATGAAACGTGACTTGGGGCTCAAATTGCCCATAATGTTTATCATATATACAACCTCTTATGGTAAATACATTATATTTATATGTATTGATTTATGTATTAAAACAAATTGAAGCAGGAAGCATTTTTTTTTTTAATATATTTTTTTTGTTGGCGAACCGTTCGAATATTCATTTATTTGTGTTGATACTGCGCTAACGCTTATTAATAAATAATATAATATTACGTTTAAAACATATTTTTTATAATTAATTTAAAGACGTATGTGAAAAAGACAAGTGTTTCTAAAGGCTCCGTAAACAACGATCTTTTATAGAAATGCATACATTTAAAGTGAACACTTCAATAAATTAAGCTTTAAAGTTTTAAAAGTATAAGTGTTTGTCAAAATATATAAAACTCATTGTAGAATTCCGTAATGTGAGAAATGACATAATTCTCATACGGAAGTTGCAAGAAATTAGTAGTAATGTTAATAATATAACTTACGTAATAAGACTTATTTAAATTATTATAAAGCATATACTTACCGTGGGACATATAAAGCAACAATTTTTGTGTCGCTAATAAGCGGATAATTTTAGTAAGTTGAATATCTTATTATTTCTTTATATAAATAATATTGAATAGTGAACTAATAAAAAAACATGTAGGTCAAAATGCTAAACATACTTCAAATATTTACACACGAGTGCAATAAACTCTATAGTGCCAATGATCGCTAATAAAGCAATCATACACAGATGTGACTCATTATTTGTTAAGGAAATATTGCTGCAAACGTTGAGGGATAACAATCTAACTGTATAGCAGACCGCTATGACCCAAACCTCTGCAAAAACTTGTAGTTTTATTCATACTAATATAAGGTATAATGTGTCAAAAAAATATGTTATATTGTAGCGCATTTTAAAACTTTTTTACTACCCAAGTACGTGTAAGGTTTTTTTATTAGGGAGTATTGAATGATCTGTGTATAAAAATAATTAACATGGAGAATGTATAAATTCCATGAATTTCGTACATCACTATATGTACTTACAGTTTTTTTGTCGTAGTCGAATAAACATTGCTGTACTTACAAACTCAGACCAACATATACTGTACTTTTAATAAACACGACATTCCCTAACATTATACGCAAATAATTTTAGAATTACCTTAGTATATTATGTTCTACAAATTACGGTCAATATAAGATGCATCGACATCAATTTTTATTAAGGTACAGTTAGTTCAATATATTATATGTAAATTAGTGTACTTTACAGTATTCAAATATTTGATTAACTAATAATGCCAAGCAAGCAAATAATCAATTTAAAAATCAAAGCTATTCAAATATTTTGTATTTTTACCAATAACAAAAAACTTGTTAATTTAGTTTTAGTTAATTATATTACTTATTTATTTAGATACAACATTTATAAAATTAACAATATATTCTACAATCTTTGTGTTCACATTAATTTAACTTTTAATTATTTAACTGTAATTAACTGTTAACTTTTAATACTTTTAAACTTTATTTCACAACAACTTAGAATCATGGATGCGTTTAGTAACGTGTTCTTTGGAGTTAGAAGTGTTCCCATTCTCACTACCGTGCATCTGTGCCGCCATTGTTCTGTTCGGTCAAGGCCATACGCGGGCTTTTACTTATGCTTTATTATTTATTATCTGTGCGATTTGTTATACATAAATCCTAATTCGCGCCAATTCATAATGGATACGCTTTCACCATGAATATATTTTTATTATAAACTATCTAGCCCGTCGAATTTCGTACCGCCTCAGATTAAAATAATGTGCCATAATTCAATGGAAATTAACAGAAGACCTAAAACTCATTCAAAAAACGACATTTAATATTTATATACCTATATATAGATCACCGCATAGATTGAGGGAACTAAGTGGCTTTTTACTATGTTTTCTGCTTTCCATCTATTTAAAGACAGTATATGGGGTGCTCAACGCTGTGCAGCTTATCTTATCAGACTATAGAAATTCGAGCAAAAATTATATGTTATGTACAAGTTCCACATAGGAGAAAATGGGTTCAGTATACTGTGAGACAGTAATTAATGACCTAAAAACTTTCAAATTTCAGATTTTTCAGCCATGAGTAAATAAAAGTATTAGGGTTGTTTCGATAATGTCGGGTTTAATGACCCCAATAATCATTTAATATCAAATTTGTGCGGACACGTTATGGTCTAATATGATAATACAGAACCAAAACCGAAACTGAAAAAACCATAACTGTTGTACAATATTCATACATCAACGGATATATAATTTTAACAGTTTATTAAATTATAAATTAATGTATAACCAGCGACCCGCTCGCGGCTTCGCCTGCGAAAACTACACGACTCTATTTTGATTTTTAGCCCACGTTCTTACTTAAGTCGCAAACTTTGCTGAAATTTATAATGTAAATAGTTGTAACTTTTTTATTTATGAACCGGTTGAAACAAAATAAACAGGTAATGTTTAAGAAAGACCTTTACCACAATACAATAGTCAAGCTGCATTAAAATGGGTTTGGTCGTTTCTGAGATTAGCGTGCACAAACAAACAGACAAACAGATAAGAAAATAAAAATCATTAAAAAAATGGTTTTATTATATTGATAAATACCCCTTACAATATTTTTTTTCGAACGTTATATTTTTTTTATTATAAATAGTGAATATTGATAAATAATAGGTTTTCAAATTATACTATTTTTAATCGTATTAGTCGCGTATAATATTGGCATTCGAAAATACATTTTAGAACCTGACGTTTTGAACAGGTAGACTGAGGTGGCATTTATCTTTAATTTAATACAATTATTATATCAAACTACCGCCAACGATTTCTTAGTTGCCTCGCGTACTGCCCTGGATTCTTGCAAAATGAGATGTCGGATTCTAAAATGTATTTTCGAATACCAATATTATACACGATTAATCCAGTTAAAAATTGTTTCATTTCACAATGTGTAATAATCGTGAAAACAAAGAACTTATTAAATAATAGGGTTAATGTTAAATATCAGTGCATTTAGTGGACTTTTAATATATAATTTAATACATAAACTATTTACTTGATGTATACCCATGACGCCTTTGTTGACTGTTTTCAAGGTAAAAATGAACATTTTACGCATTAAACGAGGCTACATTCACACACAAAGATATTAAATTATGATTATTATAATTCATTAAAAAAAAAAAATTATATTCTCTACTTCTATAATAAGGAGAGAATATAAACTAATAATTATTATAATAATAATATTATAATAATTATTATTACATTAAACTTGCCAATATTCGTTTATTATAGAAAGTGATATGATAATTAGTCCAAGGTTACAGTGCGCAAAAAACTTGAAAAAATTCATGCTCGCATATCTGCAATCACTTGCGTCGTCTGTTACAAATATAATTTACATATATACCTATATGGTTTAAGCTATTCATAAGCTACGAAACAATACTAAAAAAAGAAACGTTTTACATTTGATTTTTATATTATATTCGTTGCTTTTAGATTTGAAAATTTGCAACTTTTTACGATTTTTTCCGCTTAGCAGATTAGTCAAAGAAAACCCGGTGTCATGCAACTCCGTTCTCATCTTTCGACCCGATTCCGAAACATTGCGTGTTGAGTGACGGAACTCAACACCGTGTTAAATACTTATCTCAATTAAGTATTTACAATTATATCATTATAATATTTATTTATACAAACATAAGAATACTTGATACAAAAGTTATTTAAAATATACACTTATTAAAAAAATAAATAGAATCAGCATTTTACAAACTCGTGTGCGGGAATCCGAATATGAAACCTCACTTGTTGTTGTCGTCACGATTATACTTTCAAGACTGAGCAATACACGTAGAAACGTGTTAAAATTATTTATATTTACTAAACACAATCATCAATTGTATGAATAACACATTGGAATACGCATATAGAGATTTGTGTCAATCAACTTAATGAGGATATCATTTTTTACTCCACGGTTAATTTGCTCAGAAATATGCTGTCGAAAGAGAGATTTATCGTTCGTACGAATATTCGAGAACGTAAATAACGTTCTCGAATATTCGTAATCTTTAAAGAAATAGCCTTCTGCGTGAAGGAACCCAGAACCGAGTTGTCTTACTGGTCCAAAAAAATCCAATATTTACAATATTAATATAAAGTTTAAAATAAGTTGTATATGACAGACAGAATTAATATGTTCAGTTATTCCTCTTTATCAAAATAATAGTTTAGTAATTTATTAATTAAAACAATTATAATAAGAAGTGTATTTTTTACTATCGTAATTTTTTTTATAATTGTGTAGTATATATTTTAATAATAAGTATCCTAAAGTAGAAAGAAAACTAGAAAGCAAATCACACATTGAAATAAACCTTTATTAAAAATTCCAATTATTATACTATTTCCATTTAAACTACATTTTTAAATTAACATAACTAAAAATATTCATTCTTTAAATCTAACAATAATACACAAATTTAACAAGAATTTAGTATTTAACATTCAAATACACAGTTCATGGTTGGTCCAGGACAATAAAATACATAATCAGATGTGAATGCAAATGTTATATTGTGTACTTTGCGTCAATTTACTTTGTATATTTTGACTTTGTACGATTATCTTTCGTAGCACGGTAAGAAGATAGATTAAATAGTAGAAAAAATCTTAACACTTTAATTATTAACATTTTAAATATAAATTTTCTTTTTAATTCACGCATCTTTTGCGACATATGTGACAGGGTTTTAAGGTACGATAACCCATGGATCATGCGGAAGTTTTAAATATAATATCGCGACATAGAATCATATCCAGGCATCGTACCGCATACAATAACCAACTTCTGCCGTTTTTGTATAGAATATATATATTTAATAAACATTAACATATCTATGTTTTTAACATTTTTAAAAGTGTTATTCGCACACTAAGGAAATTGAAAAAGATATATTTAAAAATTAGAACGCAGCGGGATTTGAACCCGCGCCTCTTGAAACGTGAACGGTTTTCAACTATGATCGATTTCTAACTATATCATTAACATATCTACTTTTTTTATTAATTTATACTGCAATTAACAACCAACAAAACTTTATAAAGCATCTCGAGACTGATCGCACAGCAGAAGCAATATTTTTAAACTCTATTGTTGGTCCGTAAACTCTCCAAAACAATGCACGGACCTTGATCGGATGTAGAAACGATTTCTATGTATCTATGTAATAATTAACCTTCTTTAATGTTTACAAAGTTATGAAAATTCGAGGTGAATTCAATTATTTTTATTTTCATCCTTCAAGTGGCGCTCGGCCAACTGAAACTAATGCGTATAACAAGCTGCGGCTGTGCGCAGGTTAAATATTTATATATAAATACTTAATGATATTGATATTAATTACAGCTAATACTTTTTTATAATTACTAATAAACAATTAATTTTGTATTATTACATTGGGCTAATTCTATATTCCTTAGCATTCCATGGATTCACCGTACGGGTGCCGGGCCCATCGTATTGCAGGGAGAGAAGCTCTAAGCAGTGCCTGGAACTTACGGTCCAATTGTCGGCTTACGACTCCATTGGTCGACTTTCTCGCTAGAGCGATGATTAATTGAAATTATTTTTGGTTAGGTAGACCTAACCAAAAATAATTTCAATTTAACATAATTGTAAATGAGTTCTAAGACACTGGAGAGCTATTCTTTTTTCCAAATGTGTAAATTAATTATTTCACATTTTATTAATTTAAATAATAAAAATTATGTAGCAATTTTAAAATCGAATCTCGATCATCGAAAATGGATGCTGACCTTTTGACCCAACGTTGCAGTTTAGGAATTTGTAAGGAACAAAGAAACTTGAGGCGTGATCTTCTTGACATTCAGTGTTCTATGACCTACATATACATATTCTATATTTAAACACCAATGTCCGACAATAATTAATTTTAAAATATTTATAACTTTTTTATTTTGACAAACGTTTAATAGGATTTATAGGTAACATAATAAAATTCAGCTAAATTCACTCTATTCATTTAGATAAGAATAACGGTTTTATTTCCAATATAAATAAGTACTTTTAAGAATATAATGCTAAACTAATTACAAATTTACAATTGTGTATTTCAACTCTGCGATGACATAAGCATTATAAAAACCCTTATAGAAGTCATGAAATGTGCAGAGCTACCATTTTAAGGTGTCATGAGCCATTAGTCTTGAAATATATATATAATATAAGTATTTCATATATATTTTGGGATCTACCCAAAACATTTGATATTAATGAAACAACTTTAAATTAATAATAGTAATTAACTTGAAACACACTTTTCATTGTATGATTAACATTGGTAACCGTAAGTCTCGTTCCCACGCAATTTGATTAATTAACATTATATTGTTGGTATACCAACTAATTTTTCACAGAGCCTTTGGAACTAAGAAAAGATAAAATAATAATTGATAAAAAACAATTTTAATAATTTGTTGACCATTATTTTTGTACTTATATAAGTCTATAAATCAGACGATTTATAAAATATTGTACAGTTTCTGAACACTCTGCCGTCTTTAATCATTGAAAGAAATAAAATTATATAAATAATATTTTCATAAGGTATCCCAAAACAATTGGTTTGAGGATTCGGGCTTGTGCTTTTATTTTTCGTACATTATATAAAAATATTTAAGCTACTTTTTCCTATCACCATATCCAACTTGCCACCGGTTTTACATTGGCCTACTAATATATAAATCTTGTACTTGCGCTTGCTCAATTTTGTATTGAATAATATTATATGGTTATTATTAATAAGGTATTATGAGAACAAGTAAGTACATCTATATAATTACTAAAATTCAAATATATATAGAATTTAGATTTATATTTTACTTTTACGTTTATGTTAGTTTTACCTTTAAATGCAAGCAATCGTAGTTGGGTCTTACTGTAAATCAGTTGTCATATTTTTGTAGAGGTAAGCCGGTGTTAAAAAAATATATAAAAAATATAGGTTCACTCTTTTACTTGTTAACCAAGTTTATTACCATAATAAACAATTTATAACTTTTATGTAAAAAACACTTAGTAATGCAATGCATTCCATTTTACGTTAAAATCATCTTAAATTAGTATCATTTAAAATAGATTTTGGTGGTTCTAGTGATTTTTATTTCCATTATTAAGTAATTATATTTGTTAATAATTATATATTATAATTTACAAAAAGTACGCCGGTAGGATTCGTGTTATATGGACACTTTACCACTGCTGTACATAATTGTTATAAAGGTGTGTCCTAGTTGGATTTGTCTGTGGATTAAGTACAGAGTTTGTTTTATGACTTTTAGCTACCACAGGTACCGGAAGCAATTAGCAAGAATCACATGAAATCGAATTATATGAAAAATATAATTTTATTATATTGTTTAATGATACTGTACCAAAGTTATAACTTTTTGAAATGCAATCATTATCTGAATATCGTTTGATCCATCAAAGCATGAAGCTGGTGTTGAAAATGGTTTCGAAGTGCCAGCCTTGATTGGTTTCTTAAGAACGTTCACCATATTGTTCACAATTCAATATTATAAAAATATTCCAACACAATCAAAACTATGTTAAAAACATTTGTATATGGATTATAATAAGAGAAAATGATAATGAGAAGTCTTTAATATACCTTATAAAAGACTTCTCATTATCATTTTATCATATTTTTTGTTCTTGACTCATATTTTTTATAATCGGGTAGAATAAAGGATTTTAACATGTCTTTGTTAGATTCAGCTGAATCTAAGTAATACAAAATAAAAGAAAAAAAAGAATAACAATGAAAGAAAATGCCTTGCCCTGCTATTTAAAACCGATTAGCAGCCAATTTGCACACGTTTTCGGACCCAATGACGATACAATATTTTCTTAAATTGAACCTGATGTCCTTATAAGGATATCCAGGATGACAAGAAAAAAGAAAATAAATTAAACCGTGTTCGTTCCAATTCGTTTTTAAGCTATGTAATTTTTATTTTTATTACGATTAATCAAGAAGTACTAACTAAATTTGAAATTGTTTTGGTATTTTTAATTTTTTTTTTTTTTTAATCTATTTTTATTTAGGGTCTTTTTATGTAACAATACAAAAATGTCAGCCCCATCGTTCCCTAAAACAATCTTCAAACACACAATTATAGCATTTCCTTAATCTTCTAAGAACACTATTTATACTTAAATTTATACAATATATTAGTTACCACAGAACAAGGTTCAGACAATAAACATTGGAAAACACCTACAGGTATTTTAAATATATTTGTTTTTGTTATTTTATTTTTTATCGTTTTTAGATATCAATTGTTTAAATCTATTATAAACGCATTCGTACTTGGACGTTAAATAGTTTACGCACATTAAACATAATCATCATCAATTGTCCTTGTGGATTGTTCATAGTAAGTAGTATTTGAATTATTTTAATTTGCATTTTTATGCCAATTATTTTTAATTACCATGTTTATCAATATAAAGATTACCGTTTATAGAAACATATTTTTTGTTGTTAGTTATCTTATCTTATCTGTGAACCTTTCCTCTAGCTAACTCCTTGAAGTAAACTTATTATTAGAGATTATAGTGCCTAAAACTTTGTGTGTATCTGATCTGTCTAATTCTGAACCACAGGCTGTGGGATTATAAGCTATGGTTTTATTTTCAACTAATTGACCGACTGCGTAATAATATCTATGATGTTTGTTTATATAAGTACATACAATGCTTCCAAGCTTTTATATTTATTTGTAAGTATTTTAAACATTTTTTAAAATATTAATCACACTTAGGAAATAAAAGAACATATTTTTAAAAAAACGTATAAAATTTTATGAAAATATGAATGCAGCGGGATTCAAAGCTGCACCTCTTAAAAATATGTTCTTTTTTTTGACGACCCGCATTGGCGTTACGCAAAAAAAAGACACGATTATTCCGCGTTCTTGGGAAGTGTATTGCTCCATGGCTTGTCACTTATATTCTACATCTGTCTAGTTCACAAATATTACAAACAGATTTGACATTGGACGCCATTTGCTAAAATAAGAACATCTTCCAATACGGTGATTTCTTTTGGCCCACCTTGTATAAAGATACTTCTAGCTTTAAACTTTTAAAACTGTTAAGCTTGCCATATCTATTCCTTATAATAACTTCTATTACATATGACATGTGAGAAGCTTGAAAGTTTCTCACATGAAATTTCAAAGAAAGTTTAATTTGCTTAAGTATAAATTCATTATTTTATTCTTATTTATTATTACAATATAAATTCTTAACATAATTTAATCCGTCTACTTATATTAATGTAAAAATCATAAACAAGTAAAAATTATTACGATTCTTATCTTTTTTAACATCTTGTAACCACAAAGAAATAACAATAAAATCTAGTAATATACCACCTAGGTATAGTCTTCCTGCAATAAGCTTGCTAATACTATTTATGTGCAAATTATATGCCGGTAAACCCTCATCACAGACTTTAATGAGAATAGTACAACATGCCATTTCTTAGCAAAATTAAAATATAATCAAACTAATGAAGCATTACAATTAATTTTCAGTGATATAAATAAAAAAAAATCTAATTAATGTGAATATATTATATAAAACTCCTTGCTCAGTAAGTGAGTGAGAGACACACGTACGGGCAACACTACTGGTCGTGGTATTGTGTATATATGTACCAATCTACAATGGTGGTACATATTTTTTTAAATCAATATATACCATAAGGCACTAATAACAAGACTTAATTTCACAAAATTCCTATGGAAACGGTAAAACACGAGGTATACGTTTATAGTTTAAAACTACGGTTAAAAAGTTAACACAAATGAAATTGCTAACAACTCGTTACTATATTAAAGCGCAATGTAGTTGGTACGTGAATTACTCATTTTTTAAGTAACTGTTACGATAACTGTTTGGAAATCTGAAGTATCTGATATACGTATTGCTTATATTCTTCGATTTGAATGCAAAATATATCTGTCAGAATAAAAAATAAACGTCTACTATATTAAATTTTTTATTATTTTTATATCTTTGCATGAAAATAAAACAAATATATCTGATCATATACGTTTCTGTAAGTTCTTGTACAATAGCCATTTACATGATATCATTTGAATGAGAAACGTGAGAGAATTTTAGTTCCTACAAACCTTCCACGATAATTCAAATTAGACTTAAATTCACATTTTTTTCACTATTATGTAGGGTTATGTTGATATCTTATGCAAATAATACTTAAGTATTATGAGATAAAATTATAATTAAATGATAATACATAAATTTAATATAACTACGCTAATTTCTAGCGAAATAATATAATAACAGGTCAACAAGAATTCTAAAGCTGTTCTGCATTTAAAACTAGTTTAATATTAAACTGTATTTAAAATTCATACATTTAATACATATACCAACGATAAACAAACAATATTCAAATCATTTGTCAGGTAAAATCCTAAGACCTAATTGGACACTTGTATAATATGTTATACAAATTGTTATTTTATCGCTACTTGATCTAGTTCAAGAATAATGCTACAAGACGACCGAGAACTATAATTTTTAATTTTTTTTAACTTATAAACGATTACTACGAGAAAATTTTCAATATAGACTCCATTAGGGTTACTAACTTAATATTTTTCCATATTATATAACAATTTCTTACTATTATTGTACGTTATTAGGTGTAATTTATCATAAATTGTGCAAATATAGAGTAATTGAAACCAGGTAAGTATTTTCTACGCCGTGGTGTTACGGAAACAAATATGCGGTCAGTTTCAAGGATACGACTGGATAGAATACTGGTATGTGTATAATTCAATATAGGAGAGTCGCTTAATTCTAACGTTGATTTCATTACTGATTGAATGTAAGTATGCCACGATACTGAGGTAATCACGTTTTTTATTGCATTTCCTTGTTGTTAAAATGTTAGTATTAAGCTAAATGATTTGAAAAAAGCGATAATTACATTTTATGGCTAATAATTATTTACAAGAGACAAAACTATCGGTTTTTTATAAATTATAGATACTTTTTACTTTTTACTGAACCAAATTTCGAACGATGTCTTTTAGGTTGCGGATATGAAATAATACACGTTCAACAGAATGGTCTAAACTTTGTCTAGATACATTCTTGTAACTAACAATAATTGAAATATAATATTCTCAAGATCATTATAAATTAATTAACATATATGATGGTTATAACTAACATAACCCTTACTGTAAGGGCTGAACTATTAATTAGAAGACAGTCTAGTTTTCATATGCTTAATCCTTTAAATTTCATATTTCTATTATGGACTTCAAAATATTTAAATACGGAACTTTAAAACTGACAAGCTTGTTTGCTTATTATTTATTCTAATTATTCTGTTTATATTTTTCCATTCATAAAGGTTACATTATTTAACACCTACTTACGTAGGAAGATACTTATGTAATTATTATAATTAAATGGTAGATACTAGATATAAAAATAACATGTCTTTGTTCAAAGCTTTTGCATTTAAATGTGCACCACTGATAAAACTGAGAGATATTTCGTAAGTATTAAGTGAATTCGTAACAAATACAATAAATATATTTTTTAACAAAAAAAATGTATAGAAAATTTGAACATAGCAGGACTCGAACCCGCTCATGGAAACCGTCCAAACAATCTAACCGCTAAGCTGCTTAGTTGTTCTGAAAGTGCTTCTTTTATATTCTCAATGTGTAAATAACACTTTAAAAATGTAAAACTATTTTTTTAAAACATTTAATGTAAATTGAAATATAACACATGTTCGGTAAGCTTTATTTCTCAATTGGCTACATTTAATGAATAATGCAGTGTCGACTTGTGTAGTGTGAATAGGAAATGTCCCATACAATGCGAGTGAGAGCTAGTTCAGTTAGTGACGAAATATGGTGGCATCTTGTGAACACGTTTTAAATCATAATAATGCAAGTACGTGGGCAATATGTGAGTACAAGTATTCTGTTGTAAATGTGAAGTAGTTTTTACATAGTGAATAGTTAAAATGGCCGTCTACCTAACTGCCTAGTAGTAAATCATTTAGACTTTCCATAAAAATGTTGTATAAATTCGTATTTTTTAATACATATTCCTATTTCCAGTAAATCAAACATTTACTAAAACACTATTTTTAAAACTTTGTAGACTTTGTTGCTTTGTAGTTATATAATATACCTATATTTAAAAAAAATAGAAGGTTCCTTCTCGTTACAAGTTGATACAAGTATAACTTTCTTTCATGTAAAAACTAGTATAAATAAACATACATATCTACTCTACTCTACATAGCTTGTCAGTTGCGTCATATGTTACCATTTCCTGCTCTTTGAACTGACTTTAATGAGATAATAAATTGGATCAATTAAATTATTCTTTATATATAATCGGGAAGGTTTTAGTTTATAACGAAGGTAATCATCACCATCTTCTTTCCACTAAACTGTACTCTATTAAATAGTTAAAAGTTATTTTAAATAAAAATGCCATTTAAATACTGGTAAGCCTGACCTTACACGTCTTACACGAGTTTACACATTTGGGGATTTAATCCAAGACGAGGTATGTTTGTTGTATTCATAATATTTTCATTTCCGCTGTCTTGATAGACTATACTCGCAATGTCACTAAGAGTTGTATATACAACTCTCATAATTTAAATATCCGTGTAATGCTGGAGATAATACTTTTTTCTTAGGAAGACGATTAGAGAGTAATATCACTGAATTATATTTATTTAATATTTTTTTTATATTTACTTAAATAGACTACTATGCAAAAATTTACAAAAGAAAACCAATTATTAAACTATATATAAACTATTTTTAATGATAACACATCACATTTGTATTATTTTTTACTATAAAATATGATGTTATTACGGAAGGAGGGAAGTTATGAAGCTCCGAAAGCGTAACCGAAACTATCGGATATCCAAAATAAAAAAAACCATCTGTAATCGCAACCGACTTCGATATAAAAGTTTCGGATAATTTTAAATAAAGAGCGAGTCTAAATGGGAGCTATTAGTAAAGGATTCTTTAAAATTAAGGAACCTAGGATGAAAACAATATCAAACAAAAGAAATCAATAAATTAGCAAATTTGGCATTTCCTAAAAAAATTCATATCTGTAACCGAAATTATCCGAAACTAACGAATAATCCCAAATAATTTTATATCCGTAATCGAAATCAACACCGATATAGTATTCTTAATAAAATTTTAGTATTATTCCTATTTACCGTATACGTACCAACATCCGAAATGTTACATTAATACATCCCTAGTTATTACTAACAGTGCTTATTATAACTTACTTAACTCTGATCGATTCTCTAATTCAAATAAATCGTTAAGTAAATCGTGGTTGATACATAAATCTTTCGTGATTTTAAGCTTATTATATTGTCATGTTGGCAATACCGTATTATATTAAGTCTATACCGGTATTATATTAAGTCCATCTCCAGTTATGATGGTTATAATAATATTACAAGATCGTTATGGCCTCATAATCCCCATAATCTGATGTCTGATTGTAACCGCGATTGGTTGTGGGTACGATTCCCACTCGATGAAATCATCATAAATTTAATTATTATCATAATTTTCATTTCTCGGCGCTGGTGAACAAGAACAAAGCGCGGAATTGAGGTCGTCACTCAACATGCAATGTCTCAAATTCGGATGGAAAGTGAGTGTGGACACTAGGTTTTTTTCAAATTACCCTGCTATGCGTTAAAAGGCATAAGACTAGAAAAAAGATTATTAAGATTATAGTAATTTAAGATACAGCATTTGTAATATATAGTGTATAGTTATAGTATATACTTATTAATAGCTTAATTATTAACGCATATAAAACTCTTCCGTTACTGACTGACAGACAACGCACAGACGAAACTACTGTACGTAGAAAGCTGAAATTCATATAATTTCCATAATTCAGCAAGGGAATCAAAATTCCATATTCCATAATTCCATAATATTCCATAATTCAAAAAGGGAAGGGGAGCCTTAAGAGAATTTCCCGGAATTCCTACGGAAATGAGAAAAAATGGGGCTTTATTTTACCGAAACGGAAACTATGGAAAGGAAAGCAAAATACAGAGTAAAAAAAATTTACTCATCTATGTTACATATAAACAAACTTTTCATGATAAATACATATTTATAAACATACTGTATCGTCGTTGGCTCTATTTATTAGCACGTGTCATGCTAACTTAATAAGCATATGAATATGCATTTAGAGTTTATTTATAGGCATAAGTATATTGTAAGAACTCGCCTATACTTGCTTGGTAATTCATTATTATGACAATATAGAGTAATGATATTATTAATGACTTCCAGTAAGCATTAACCGCCATTTCCTATGTCTAAATTAATAATAGAGCAGTTAATGGTTCGTAACTATTGACTTGGGTGCCCACGAAACTGTTCATACAAAATGCTTCCGTGATCGTAAGTGTTGTGAATACTTTCAAAATGTAATAAAATATTAAGAATCTGATTAGATTTTTAAAAAAAAAAACATTTCTCGTAACACAATAAAGTTCCTTTATGAAGCCGATAATAAAAACCACAATGGTAATCTAAATACAAAAGTCTAAATGCTGTAATCACATCTCGCGCGTCCCTAATCGAGTTTGTAATAAAAACCGAGATTGTGAGCTTATAGATAACGACAGTGCCTCAATTACGTATTATGTAAGCGAGTTAGTGACGTGTTAAGCTGCGTAATACATACTATATTTTTGTCTATGTTTAGAATTCTAGATCATCAATACAAATAAAGCCAAATTATTTGAATGTTTAGTTTGTTTCTAGATTAAGCGAATTCGGACAGTACGTTGAGAAGGATCTGAACAATCATTATTATCGAAACATTGTGTGAATCATTGTTGTCAATAGTGTTGCAAAACGAATATGCTATAGACAATTGAATAGTAATATTATTGAAATATTTGCTATTTTACAGTTAATAAGCTATAATCGAGTATATCGGTATTAGAAAAGAGATCGATTTTGAGATATACTCGTATACGTATAATTCATTAATCATAACTGGCAGGAAACATGTATTATATTTTTTTTCGTAACATACTATATAATTGTAATATACTTTATAATTGTCACTTGCCATGGTGATTTAAATTAATTTCCATCTGACCTTATAATTCCGGGTCTCCTTTATCATTTTCCAAATTATATATTATTATATGCAGAGCACATATATTCAACAACTCAGCGCCGCGCTCTATCTTAGGTACCAGTGTGGAGAAATGAAAATAATTTAAATAGCTTTTATGATCAGACACCTTCAATGTTTTTCATAAATCTTCAATTTTACTAATAGTAAAAATGAATATTTTATATAACATTACTATTTCGTACTCATAACTATTTATAGTCACATTAAGCACACCTATAAATAAAACCAAGTTATATACATTGAAGTCTATGTAAAAAAACTTAGATTTTTTTTACTGTCCATATCGAAGCTTCTTAATAAACAATAAAATAAGTTGTATGACATATAAATAAAAGTTACACTGATATAAAAATCGTAAATGTATGACTTAAGCTTCAGGTGGTGAAAGTTTCAAGTGCTCACAGAGTAATATACTCATGCGAGCACACTGGGCACATTACGTGCCATTACATTGACATCTCTACGCAATCGATGACACGCTCCAGATTTCGTCAGTAGGCCATTTTTGAAGATGTGCTATTGAGCAATTCACACTTGCTAAATATTTATATTAAATAATGATTGATGGCTATGTTAATAGCTTGTTGGTTAATGGCATTTTAAATGTTGTATATTTGTTACTGCAGTTGGTTTGAGCTTGACTGTATAAGATGATTGTGGGCTCTTAGTCTACTAAGAGGAATATAATGTGAATTTACTAGCCGATTACGCGAAGTTGGTGAGCTGAGATTCATCGCCCATCATTCAATGTTTCATAGTAGACGGGGAACAAACTTTACTAATAAATACTGTCTGAATCTTTAAACTTGTATATCAATAATTTTGTTCTTTTCTTGTGAATTCATCAGACTGGCAAAATTATAACACGAATATGTTTAAAATTATTCTGTGAATATAGACAAGAGAATTTCCATATATTATTATAATCGAGTTTACACTGTAACATCCGACTAAACTCACAGCCTGTTTGTTTTACTAAAACAAATATATACCCATCAGAGAAATAAGAACTTTTAAAACATACACCGCTCTTATTATTACTTTACTTATTACTTTTTAATATGCGTTACCTATAGGATGTGACTATTTTTAAATTCTTGCAATTTTGCTATTTCGACCCACTTTTTATCGTCTGAATTTATTAATAATTTTCGCGAGTGCCCGATCCGATTACAATACATTAATTTCATATCATAACGGTCCTTGCTAGGGCGATATGAATAACGAGAAAAAAGTTGAGTGAATTTTTAAAGTTTTTAAACTACTTTGTGGTTATCTGATCACGATGATGGTTCAGCGGCAGATCGCACGGAGCGAGAAAGCCATATTTACCATGTTTTTTTTATTTTTAAATATTTTAAAACTATAAGAAAGAAAAATGCATTGTTACAAATTTATTATGTTCAATAAGGCTTACTACAAATTCCAATACAATATTCCTAAAGTATCATTTAATTATAATCATATACCTGAATACTTGTATATAAGCTTTTTAAGTAATAAAAAATTCACCTTATAACTAAGGGCCCTCCATGTATCCATTTATATTTTAATAACTCGATTTACTCACAATTTTGTGATACATAAAAGACTTGTGCCATATATTTTTAATCGAAAATGTTGTAACGACGATAATTTGCGCTTTAAAAGTTTAATTGTTACCTAAATGTTTTACTTTTCGTTTGCTTCCGAAAATCGATTAAGCTGAATTGGTTTTGATAGTACTTTTATACGATTATTTGAATACGAGCTGTCTAAGTAGCAGCTCCAAACTAGTAATGTATTTGAATTGAGTTTAATACCTGTTGTTAGTCCGCGACCCGAGGCTGTCAGGAAAACAGAACAATTCTTAAGAAGGAAGCGATTACTTAGAAAATAACGGCCTTCTACTTTGAATTATAATAATTGTATAGACACATTAAATATAGGAATATTGTTCTTTAAATATACATGAATCCTAGAGTGTCATAATTTATGTAAATTATACTTTTAATTAAATTATTGTTTCTGTTATAGTGGCTGTTCTGTCTCAAATATATTTAAAAGTAATTGAAAGGATTTATGAAGTTATTGTTGAAACTTATAAATTAACATAACAATTGAGCACAAAAAATTTTAGTAAATTTCATACTGATTAGATAAAAAGTTTTTGTAACTTTTTGCTATTATTCAATCATAATTCCACAATGTTTGGTCAAAATCTAGCTTTCTCCTCACTTCACTAGTTCATAAATGGCTACATAAGTGCACATATCGCCCTAGTTTTCGCCGTACCTTAAAAAACTATTTGTTAAAAAAACATATATAAGTATTCTTTAAAATGCTATAATTTAATTATTTAAACAGTATTTCCTTTTATTAATTATATATTAATATAATGTAAAGCGATGGAGCATTTAAATAACAAATACATAAAAACCTTTTAATATTGAAGTTATAAATATATAAGATATGAAAAATTTATAACGTAACGCCTTCACATCCAATAGTGAAATATTGTACAAACATTTATAAAGTCGATATAAAATTCATTTTTACAGTGTTTAAATAAAGTTTAAAATCGTAGAATGTGATTAGATCTCCCTCATTACCGTACACAACCTTTGCTCCGTAGGCAGTACGTAGTAGGTACTTTGCAGTGTAATTGTATGTTATTTGGAAAATACAGACGAGATTGGAGGATTAGACCTAAGATTAAGTGGATACGCGATGGCTGTGGGGAACTCGGGGAATCATTATAATGAATATGTTTTCTTTTATCGACTAGACAACGCGGTTTTGAGTTCCGCCACTCCATACGCAATATCTCGGATTTGGGCGGAAAGTGGAGAACGGAGTGTCTTGACACTTGGTTTCTAATTTGTTTAATCAATAATTCTAAGCTTAAGCTGTAATTGTTGTAACTATAACTATTAGATATTTGATTAATAATTTTAAGCTCAGTATCAGTTAGCTTAAAAATAAAAAAAAGTATTATATATTACGAAAGCCAATTAGGCACAACAACAGTTCATACAAAACGTGATGAAAATTTTATAATTGCACAGTGAGCTCACGTATTTGAAATATTGTTAGACGAATCTTCATACTGAGCTTACCGAAGCTTTCTCCTGACCTACGACACTATGTTGAAATTAAGTTGTTTTTAAGAAATGTTATTATTTAAGTGATTATGATAGTAGGTCGAAGGTGACTCGGGTTAGAAAAACATCCATTGAGTTTCTTCGTAACATATTGTCACATAACTAATATGGTTTTATATAAGTGGTAACGAAACCTACTATAAGACAGTTTCACTCCTCTATAGAGACCTTTGACCGAGATTTCGTCCCAATAAAATAAACAACTATCAAGCCACAAAATGTTATGATACTATAGTTGCAGTAAATAATATTTATTTCATTTGGCAAACTTAAATAATTATAGAACAGTGGTATATCATTTAATATAGACATTAAAACAATTTATTAAGCAAAACTCGGTCGGTCACTATGGCTAAGGTAAAGTAATCAAGAAATCATTATAGGTAATATATCTAGCACATTTCACTTATGTGACATAACGCTGGTTTTCTCCACAAAACGTCTCGCCAGTCGGCCGGAAAGTACGACAAATCAACATACGTAATAAATCTACGTAATCGTATCGACAATTACAATTAAAAAATTAAACAAGTACCATAAATTAAACATTGTAGAGTAAATTTTTTTTAATCTATAAAGCCTTAATTATCTGTAATTTAAAAAAATATATTATTCAGTTTTGCCGAACAGAACAGAGAACGCGTGCAAAGTATGATTCTATTTTTAAATATTTATCTTATACCTAATATATGAATATTTTTTGTTGTATTGTGTTATAAATGCATAAATACTAAATAGTAAAGTGTTATGTAAATTTGCATTAACATTGTCAAATATTTCCTATCATTTTTAAAAATGCTAATTAAATGTGCATGTTTGTTATAGTGTAAACAAATTATAAACAGCTTTATTATTAATATAATGATTGCAGCAATATAATTTGTAGAAACCACAAAATCAAGGCTTAGCGGTATTTCCAAACAAACGACACGGAAATTATCTCACGTTAGCTTTCCTCTATTACCTCACAAGTCACAACACATTGCTTATTCGAACAGGAAGAATGTACTTGATACGACTTAGTACTTTAAACTATTAAGTAGCAAACACATGTACTGGTATGTACATTTATTATACAGGCGTCAGTATGCCTGTCATTATTAGACAATTTCAATGTTATTCATGCCTGACATCACTAACGCCTACTAACTTCATTTACAAGTATAATTAGCATAATGTAGCTTGCTGCACAATTTACATTTAACAAAAATTGGTAACACACCAATATTTTGGTTTTTATTATAAGCTAGCTGTGCCCACGACTTGGTCCGTCCGAGCTCTAAAATAAAAGTAGCGTAAGTTCCTACGTACTACATCAGCTATCTACCAGTGAAAGTATCGTCAAAATCGGTCCAGCCATGCCAGAGATTAGCTGGAATAAATAGACAAACTTACAGATAAAAATTGTAAAAATGTTATTACGGTATATGTACCGTGTTTACGAACACATGCAATTACTAAAAAGTGATTAATTTAATATAACAAACTGACACTTAAATTTTGTTTATTTATATAGATATTTTTACTGACGTCTTTTTAGTATCAATTTATGTATTAGTATTAAACAAATGTAATGTTAATAATAATTTATATTTAAACTGATATGTATGTATATTACAAAATTCTTACAATTTTCTTTTCTTCTTTTATAGATGACACAGACCTGAAGGCAGAATCGTCAGAAATCATATCAGAGGCAGTGGCACCTCCGCTTAACATTCACCGTCCAGGCGATACTGTAGCTGCCGCGGATCAAGCAGACCATTCCATCGAAATCGTTGGCGATTCACAAACATTCTTTCCAACTTTCGCCAACTTATTTGAACCACGGCAAGCCAATAACTTTCGACTAGGATTTAATAGCCAAGAGGCCGCGTACAGCCAGCGTCCTAATTCTTATAGATCATTACTAAACTATCCGTTGTTTGGCGGCTACAAACCTCTCGAGGGCTTTGGTAAACAAAGCGCTCCCGCCTCTGAACCCTTAGTAGATGCCAGTTCTAGTGTTCTCGGCTCTGGAAATTTTGGCATTATCAGAGGAGGTACTTTCTTTGCCCAAAATGACGAAGACGAAGAATATGATGAGAATTACAATTCTTACTATAATAACGGCCATGGCAGGCCATCGTTAAACGTCGGCTATATAGCGAACCCACGCCCCAACTACAATCAAGACCAGTTTGCTAATTTTAGAGACTTTGCTGATATAAATGCACCTTCCAACACGGCTTACTCGCATTATGTTGTAGTTTATGCAAACAAAAACGGTACCCTTGATGAAATAAGCGAAGAAACCAGAAACATTGTGAGTAAACCTAAAAACATAATTGAAACGCTGGAGCAGCTCGACGCGCCAAGCCCGCCTAAGAAACTGTCGAAAGCAAAAGCAAAATTGGAAACAACAAAGCAAAAGACTCTCCACAAAAAGGAGCAATGGAAAAAAAGCAATTCTAAATATTTAAGCCTAAAATATGATCCCGAGGAACCATTGTTAGCTTTAAGTTAAATATATAGTGTTTATTAAAAAAAAGACTTTTGTTGTATACGTGTTCATAGTGATAGGTTAATAGTATGCAATGTTCGTCGCTTCAAAGATGTGATAAGGCTCACTGTCTAAATTAATGTAAGAGTGTGAATGCCGTGAAGAGAATGTTTGCGAATGACTGCTAATGCGTGAAACTGAACAATAAATTAATATTTTAAGTTAGGTAATTGTTTTATTTTAACACCGTATATTGTTATATAAGTTAAAAGATAATAAATATTTTAAATAAATATACTTGTGGTTTTTTTTTTGTGAATTATTATTTATTTCTGTCATCCCATGCATCTAAATGAAAGATATATTAAATATAATATTCTTATTTTGAGCTTTTACTCTTGCTCAATTTAACGTATTATACTTACAATAAAATTCATTTTGACAGTATCTGCAATAAGTCAACATATTCTGGAAATAAAATCTTTTTTTTAATGAATTTTAAATGAAGTGCAAAATATAAAATGATTGTAATTTACAAGTTATATAACTTAAGCATATATATATATATTTTACAATATATCAATTTTTGATTTTTTATTTTGGCATGATAAAGACGCTTCTCTACTGTAATTGAAATAACAAGAGCCGGAAAATTATGAGAATATATTTTTACTTATTTTTAACATATTAATAATATATAGATATTGAGGCTTGTAGATTTTTTTTGAAATAAGACGTCCAAAATGTATTTTTTTTTTTTTAATCTATTTTTATTTAGGGTCTTTTTATGTAATAATACAAAAATGTCAGCCCCATCGTTCCCTAAAACAATCTTCAAACACACAATTATAGCATTTCCTTAATCTTCTAAGAACACTTTCCAAAATGTTCTTTTTAAGTAAAAATAATGCCTATAAAGTCACAACTTTGATGAAAATATAATAAAAAAGATTACGAAATGTAAAACTATAAAATATCTATCACCATCAAATTTTACAACTATTTCACTTATCTTGCATGTTAGAATAACGTAAAAAGAAATCGACATATAAGTAGTAAGTGAAAGTTTCATAAAACAAATTACCTCGGTAGTTAAATAATTTCGTAATAGCCGGCTAGATATAATTTTCTAATAATAAATAGACTTTTGCTCCTATTTTAATCTTTTATAACATAAATCTCTGTGACAATATAATATTAAAGCCCATCGTAAAATTAGAAAACTTTAATACTGCCATCTACTGATGAGTAGTAGAACTAAAACTTTAAGATTCGACAGCCATCTATTAATAATATGAATATTTACTAAAACTATTTTAATAATCTGGTACTAAACACCCCTATGATTTATTCTCATTGGCTAATAATTGAGTCGTTTTTATTTTTTCTTATTTATTTTATAATAATACAGATTTTATAATTTTTAACTTATTTTTATTACTTTGTAGCTAATATTTTTTATTTTCATTTTTATAATCTATCTAACCTAACCATGTTTACTCTATACTCTATTATATTTTATCTATGGACTAAAAATAAAAAAGCTCAATTTAAGAGTCAAGAGTGTGGTTAGATTACTTTATACGTTTTTTTCTGTAATTATGTTATATACAGAAGTTATTTTACTAAAATATTAAATGTCAATAAAGTCATCTATTTAAAGTTAAATATAATAAATAAATTTGAGCAATAGTTTTAAACAATGTTTTCTGGGAAAGATGCGGCAAATGCTGCATACCCCACACAATGGGCTTTAAATCCGACTGCGTATCAAAATATAGATTCTAGTCAAGTAGATTGGGCCGCTCTCGCACAACAATGGATTGCTATGAAAGAATCTGTTCCTGGACCACCAGCAAAACCCGAAATAGAAGAAGGAGAAGCGCCTATGGAAGTGGAAAACCCTGATCCTACTGTTGATGTTCCTGGCGGCCCTGATGGAGAGTGGAGTACATCACCAAACACTTGGGGAAATTCTTGGAATCAATGGGGTAGAATAAATATTTAACATACTAATTAAATATTTCTTAAAAGTATTCTTGTATTTTGATATAAAAAAATACATTGGCTAATTATTATTTTTCTTATACTACAATCATATCTGCAAGTGTTACAATAACAACTACACACATAGAATTAAATTTATCTGTGTATCCTAGTCTAAATGTACTTGTGATGTCTATACAACAGTATGTACAGAACAAAATGTTTTTATAACAGTATCTAAGAGATTTATTAATATATTCTATTGTCTTGATTGTTATTATATGGGTTTAATAATAATTCCCTGGCTAATTACGGTTCTTTAAAGGATGGGGCTGGCCTGGAGCAGGACCAGTAGATCCTAAGATTGCCGGAGATCCAACTATGGCTATAACACCAATAATAGATGGATATCCTGTGCCAGATGGATCAGCACCTATGCCTGGGTAAGATATATATTATTTACCATACTGATATACTATTTAGTAAAACTTATATAGAAATGAAAACATAATTTCTGTATTTAAATTCACAATAAACATTAACAGAATTAAGTCAAGTGGCTTTTGTTCTTGAGCTTCTTCAAAATGCATAGAATACAATAGACTTTTTGTATCAATTTGTCTACAGTGAAACTTAAGTATGTTTTGACCTAGTTTAAAAACTAGAATGCATAAAAGTTGAATATTTTCTTCAAATTATTTTAAGTAAGGTGTTTCATATTTTATGTATTATACTACCAAGATTTTTTTTCATAACTGAATTTAAAACTTTATTATTATACAAAATAATGCATAATTACACTAAATAAACCTTTTAATACCATCTAATCATATTAAATGCAACCCAATAAGATTAATAGTATCTACATACATAAAGCCAATTTACTACATGCTATAAGAGTATATATATATATATATATATATATATATATATCTTATGTCATTGTTATGCTATCATTTTACTTGGCACAATAAATACCTTATAAATTTAAAATTAAAATCGTCATTTTGACTTATAAACTTATAGAATTTAGAAGAGAGAAGTAGAGAAAGTAAGGCTTTAAAGAACTAATTAACCTAAAATTCATATTAAAAAAATGAATGACTATAGATCACAGTATATACAGATCTACATACAACCTATTAAAAAATATTGACATTAACAATTTAGATTTTTTGAACTAATATCACTGTAAAGTTATAGTACACTTAAATACTCTTGGAAATCTCCAATTAGTAAGTTAGTCTAAGCACTACATTACATTATATACTTAGTCTGAGGCTAGCTGTACTATGTCCTAAAAACGAACATGCAAAATAAATTTTATACTGTCATATTGATATGATACAAAAAATTTAATTACTTGATGTATCAAAAATGCATAGTTTTCTGGGTGGGTATGTTTTTATATTATTAAAAGACTTTTTTACGTAAAAGTGTTTAATTTCATTCATTTTTTTTTTATGAAGTAATTTATTCATCATATAAAACAAAAGAAATTCGAATGCTTATCAATATTTAAAAATTTTAATATGCAAGTCTGCTATAATAGGTTCATAACCTATTTATGCCTGGTGATATGTCAGTAAATGAGTTATTTCATCGAAATATTTGTTTGTTAAGCATTCATTTTTAATATAAAAAAGAAAGCTATGACAATTCGTAAAAACCTAATTTAGATTACAATAAAGCAGTAGAAACAGAGCGTACTCACACATCTCCGGAACTACTGGATTGATTTAAATGAAACCTTTTTGTTGTATAACTTTAAAGTCTTATGCTATAAATTACTTTAAAGACTGGAACATTTGATAGAGAATCACAAGTTTCAGGAAAACTATTAAGAATGAGTAAATGGCACTTTAGGAAATAAACATTTGTGTTATGTGGATTTTCCGAAAGTTTTGATACAATTTACATGGTTTAAATTTAAAAATAAATTGATCAGATTTCTTACAGCAATCTTAATAGACTGATGTTTTTTTTCACAAATTCTCAATAGAGAAAATTATGTCTTGTTATTTGAAAGCATTATTTTTTCCAATAAATTATTTATTATTTAGATTTAATACAGAAGTATTATACTCTGGCGTGAAACTGTGTTAAGTGAAAATAAAAATAATAGTATTAAACAACTTAATAAATTGAATCATTACATAAATATATGTGAATATTTTCTGCATATGCGAAATGCGAATAATCACGTTTAATAACCTCTATTATTAAACCTGACGTGAAATTTTATAATATTTTTTTTCGTATAACTATCGGTTGCCCGCGTCTTTCGTCAGGGCTGAACTAAGAGCTCTCTCGTCGTAGCAATGACGAGAGAGCTCTTAGTTCAGCCCTGTCACAAAGTTAATATCTCCTACTCATCAACTACGGCCCTGTCGCATTATCCGTTCTTTGCCGACTACTAACGTCTACTAACTAAACTACCACCCAGCCAAATTTAATGTATTTTATTTCATAAAGAACTTATATACAATAGTCATGTGACTAGTTTGAACTATAAATAAATAATCGGTAAGTATTAAAAATCGTTTTGTATTTAATTTTCAGTTATACATCGGGCACAGTGTCCGGCCCCACTTTCCAACACGGGTACTGGACGGCACCCCCCGCGGAACCAAATGATAGGAGCGGCAGCCGCAGTCGCGACAGACGTTCTAAAAGCAAGAATAGAGAAAGCAAAGTAACTAGAATTAGACCACAGAGGTGAATATTATTAGTTTTTTTACAATTTGGTAATATTTTGTTTATTACATTATACGGGCATGGTTTGCCGTTCTTTAAATCATATTAGTTAGGGAACATAGAATAAGGAATCTTAAAATAAATAAGGATTTAAAGATGTTAGTTTAATATACAAGGGAATTTTGTGTTTATACAATATTATTATATTATATATTAATTTATAAAGTATTAGTAAAGATAATATTTTTTCTTAAGATAAATTAAAAGTGTGTAAAACCATTGTATTAGCTTATACATATGCGAATTAGGCATCCCCCCACGTGAGTTAGACGCGCACGTCAGGTTTCTGTCAGCCGTGAAATGCTTAAACATAATTTAAGTATTATGCTTTCTCTCTCTCTCTCTCAGCTTCACGCGTTTTTAACATAGCAGGGTATTCGGGGAAAACATAGTGCCAAGACACTCCGTTCTCCATTTTCCGCCAATATCAAGACTGCGAGTTGAGCGGCGGAACTTAACGCCTCTTAGGCGTTAAGTTCCTAAGTCTTAGGTACCAGAGCAAAAAATAATTTAAATATAATAATTCCTCCCAGTGGGAATCGAACCCACACACACTTTGACGCAGTCAGACGCTGTTGTCCCACTGCGCCACAATGGATTCATGGCTAATTTATATATTTAAAAAAAACTTTGAACTAGCTTTCTCTTTCTCTTTTTAGCTTTGACACTATGTTCCCATTTTCCGATAATTTGTCTTATGCTTAGAGCGGAAAGGAGATAATATCATTGTAAATCGACCATAACTCGCGCTAATCAATCGCGCTTACAGTCAGACGCTATCCCGCTGCGTCGCGATGGCCTCTCTCACGATAAAGACAATTTATATTTAAAAATTAGCGTACCCTCGCGGCTTTGCCTGCCTAAACTACGCCTGCCCGCATTCTCACTTAAAAAATTATAATTTGAATAGTTGTAACTTTTTTATTTTTGAACCGATTGAAATGAAATAAACACTAAGTGCTTAGGGAACTTTACCAGAATACAGTAAAACGTGCATTTAAAGCGGTTAAACCGTTTTTGAGATTAGCGTTCACAAACGCATAGACAAACAGTAAAGAAAATTAAAAATCATTGTTTTTGGATCTATTATATCAGATAAATGCCCTCTATAATATTTTGTTTTTCATCTACAGACAGCAATCAGTTTCATTCTTATTATATGAATAGATATATAGATGAATAAATTAACTACAACAAGTATGTATTGAAATTATTTGCATATTATGAATGTTAATACCGTTTCATAATGGTGTGCATTTAAAAGATCATAAAAACAATTTATGCAATGATTGACTCAGATGCTGTCCCACTGTGCCACGGTGGCCTTAAATACAGAAAAATACTGTTATACACAGAATGGAAGAAAATTATTTAAATATTAACTATTGTATTTGCCGTCCCAGTGCGTTAAAATTGCCTCAATATGCTGTATAGTTATTAACAAAATGACAGGCCATTCTGGAACAGTGGGACAACGCCTGTCTGTATACACGATAGTCGTGGGTCCGAAGCTCCGCTCGGAGATTAGTTTATATTTAGTTGAATTTCGTTTCCCTACTATATTAAGACAAAATGCGGCGTTGAGTTCCGTTATTCAACACAATATCTAGATATCCAGCCAATAGCAGAAAACGGAGCGTCATGAAACTGAGAAGAGAATGATAATTTGTTTTATTGCAGAGATAAGCCACAAATGATCCCACCGGTGATTGAGCCAATTGTGATGCCCACGCCGATGGTCACGGCCACCATAGACGCCGCCAAGAGACGGCAACTTCCTGCCTGGATTCGAGAAGGTAACATTTCGTGATGATACTTTTAATCAAGTCAAAAAGTTTGCAAACACCGCCAAAGGAGTGTGCTACAACCGAGTTTCGTTTAGTATTGGAATCATTGCTTGACCTATAGTGTTCAAGGACTAATATAAAAAAATATTTTTACATTATTCAAATAATGTGGTTATTATTTTATTTGAATTATTTTCATTTCTCCGCACTGATTTCCTCACTTTTACGTTATCTCATTTTTTATTGAGTCACATTTCTTCGCGGGAAATTTTATAAAAACAGTAACTTCAAAATACAAGTAGTTTCGTCGACGCGTAAAACAGGCGTTGCCTTGGCAATGTGCATATCACTTAATACAAAAGTGTATGTCAAACATATAGTAGTGTGTGTAATGTTTATTTTATTCATTTATGGTATTTCTAATTCTAACAAAATAGTTTCTACCCTTCCTCTCCATGTAAACATTTACTATGTCAAATTTCATTTCATACTCCCCTATAATGTCGTTCTCCTCCGTTCGCATTATTTTCGTAAAAAGACAAAGACAAGCGCGTGTTCTAAAATTAAATGAAATGTGGAGAACGAAATTTCTTAACACAAGCTTCTTTCTGTCTACATTTCGATAATTAAAAAAAATGTGTAATTGTCAGCGATTTGACTTTAAAGTTAGTTAAAGCCAATACTAAATTACAATAATAAAAAATACAGGTCTAGAAAAAATGGAACGTGAAAAGCAGAAAGCAATAGAGCGGGAAGAAGAGAAGAAAGCTCGTGAACTTGCAGAGATAGAGCAAAAGAAGATGGAAGAAGAAGCTCTGGAGAGGTTAAAAGCGGAAGCGAGTGGACAACCAATGCTACCTGCTAAGAGCAAATTTGTAAATATTTTTTGTTTCTATTGTTTTAAATTAATTATTTTTGCTACTTTAAATAACATGGTCTTAAACGTTTGGCCGGCAGTGTACATACACAGCAACGTTTATATTTTTTTATTCCAATTAAAACAAGTAAGTCAACATTAGGTAGTAAAATGATTCATGGTATTTTTAAATTTGACAATTTTCTTAATGTACAATGGTTAAATTTATATCAGTCATCCTATAATTTAGGCCTTGTTGACTTATTGGTAATTACTGGTGTAAATATATGTCATTGCATGTTCCCCTGCAACACGCAATGACCCTAACTCTAGACAAAAGTGAAAAGTGCACTGGTTTCCTCAATTACGTATTAAAATGGGCAAACATTGCTGTTAGACTCGTTTCGTCGTTCGGTATTTATGCATTATGATCGTCGAACCCCAGGAGTCGGAGTCGGAGTCGGAGGAGTCTCAGTCGGAGGCGGAGGGCGGGGGAGGGGAAGGGGGAGGGGCGTCGGAGCGCGCGCAACCCTCGCGCGGGGACCTCCTGCAGGAAGTGGTGAGTGCGCGGATCAGATATCTTCATTCGTTGATAGATGACAAGTTTTTAGCTTTTAAAACTTAGCTTTTATAAATTCTCTATAATTTTTAATAAAATAGACAAGTTATTTAAAAAAAAGTATAAGTATATAAAAAAAGAGGTGATGGCCCCGCGCAGATGACGGCCGTGCGCCGCTCGCTGACGGAGGTGCTGCTGGAGGTGACGGACCAGGAGATCCTAACGGTGAGCCAAGAGGAGCTGGCGCGGTATAACAACGCACAAGGTATCTGCCCTCCGCGTCCTCTAATCTCATTGGCCCGTGGAGTTTGTTTCAGATGCACGCCTCTCGCACTACGCCTTTCCCAGAGACTAATCTTCCTTTTATTTGTATGGTAAAAGCGTCGCGAACCAACGCGTTGAAGGCGAGCCGCTGCAAGGCGCTCGCGTCCATCGCCTCCGGACTCGGTGAGTGCTGCTCCTTCCCTTTATTTATTCTCTATAACCAAATGCAAAGAATGACACGAGATACTGCTTGCCTACGATTTGTGGAAAATATTAGTATGTGAATTGTCAAACAATATAATATGTGTCCTATGGTCTCACTCGCCGTAGGACCATAGGACGCTAAAGGAAAACTATCTGCGCTATACGTACGTCGGGTTTCTAACAAATGCATATTATGTCCAACTTTACAATGCCACGGCCTAATGCTACAGATTATAGCGATAAGGCCTTATGCAACGATATCCTCCTGCAAACAAAAAATGACACATGCGAAGGTTTATGCTATATTATGTACAAGTATAGTGTTCCTGACGTTATCTCATTTTTTATTGAGTCACATTTATTCGCGGGAAATTTTATAAAAACAGTAACTTTAAAATACAAGTAGTTTCGTCGACGCGTAAAACAGGCGTTGCCTTGGCAATGTGCATATCACTTAATACAAAAGTGTATGTCAAACATATAGTAGTGTGTGTAATGTTTATTTTATTAATTTATGGTATTTCTAATTCTAACAAAATAGTTTCTACCCTTCCTCTCCATGTAAACATTTACTATGTCAAATTTCATACTCCCCTATAATGTCGTTCTCCTCCGTTCGCATTATTTTCGTAAAAAGCGGTTCTCATGACCTTTGTACACTAAAAATATATAATTTTGAGCATAAAATGGATTTACCATTTTATTGTCATCATGTGAAAAAGAATACTTACTTACTTTTTTAATATTTTTTATATTTCTAAATATCTATCATAGATAACAATTTGGCAATAAGAAAAGAAGTACCATCCTTAGCCTATCATCTGTACTATAATAAAACAGTGAAACAGAATGTTTGTACGTTCAGTAGTTCCCATCTTTGGAACTACTGAACGGATTTGAATGAAACCTTAGTTATATATCTTTCAAGCTCAGCCTTGACTTGGCTTTTTTTTCTTTGATCTTGAAGAGTGGAACACCTGTTGCAGAATCATAATAGCTGTAAGGAAAGTCTCCTTACTAAAGTTGTTGAGCCTGGCCATTTTGGGTAGATTCATTAAGTCCACGTAAACGAAGCTGTGGGGACCTACTAGTACTAAATAAAAAATCATTTTAATCTCTTATATTTTGTAAACATTATAAATAAATATACAATTTAAATCCATCCAATATATTATCATCACTTATAAAAATAAGGCAAAATATTAAAAAAAGCTAAGTCTGGTAATAAAATTATTAATTACGTAAATAATTAATTAGGTATTAATCGTCTCCGATTTTGTTTGTTATTTAAAATAATCTCGAATAATAATAAATAGATATTGAGTGACGTTCAAATTTTAGACGTTTATTACAAAATGATAAGTTTTAATTTGTACCATTAATTAATACGAAGAAGAAAATTGGACCTATTTTTCTTTGATTTTCTCTTTGTTATTATTGAGTATAAAATTTCTCACAGTTGTATAAATTACGTTAATAAAATAAATATTACACACGCTACCGTATATTTCACATACAGATTTATATATATAAATATATACGTTGTTAAGGCAGTCTATTAGTTAAATCAAAATTATCTATAAATAAAATGTCGTCGTAAATAGTGAATACAGTGTAAGTGTCTAAATAGGGCAACAGTTTAATAGTTTTGTCGCTCAACGATGTCCCTTATCTCAGATATTAAATGTAATATAATAACTTTATTTAAAAAGAAAAAATATTATAGTAGGCATAATTAATTTTATAAATAAGAAGTTACTACAATATTAAAAGCATTTTCGCTATGTTGATTTTAGTATATAACGCATAATTGTCTTATATTTACTACTATGTAATGCCTTATTTAAAAATAAATAAATAATTGAGATTTACACAAATTAAGTTAAATCATTCTAAAAAAATTAACAGCTTTAATGTTGAATATGTAGTTGATATGCCTGGATTTTAAGTTGTAAGTTTTCAGATAATTTATTGACTGGTTTTCTATATTCTTCTTAATTGAAATTTTAAAAAAAAAACAAAACTAATGGTATTAATTAATTGTGTTACAAAACGTAGCACGATAGCGTAAGATAAACGCAATCGATCTCAACGAAACTTTTGGACTCTACTTTATACTAAACGATAACAAAGACAACATATAAGCAATTCTGACATTACAAGAGGCAACTAATTAAACTTTAAATATGCGTATTGATACTTTTATATATAATCAAAATAAATACATATTTTAATTTTAATAAAAAAATATGGCATTTCTCTTCAAAACACTATGTGTACATAATTTTATTTCAGCATGTAATTATGAATTCTATTGGAAATTAACGACTTAACGGAATACGATCGGTAAGATTGAATATATAATAATTAATTAAATGACATGTGTCAAGTTATTGTATGTGAGTCTAGCATATGTTTTTTTTATTGTAACAGTTATATAAAATTGAATTTTATTTGTTTAATTGAATTATTATTTTATAATTTATAATAACTATCGAATTTGATATATTTATATCGTATTTTATTCATTTTAATCAGCTCATAAATTATTAATAGCAATAAAGATGTCTCTTATTTTTTTGTACTTCTCAACAAAATTATATTATTAAAAACTCAAGGTTTTCCAAGATTTATTTGTATGATATAAAAAAAGGTTTTTATAAACATGTACGTTGACTTCTCTTATTACAATGTGTTATACATAATTAATAATAATAATTTAATTTCGAAACACATTTATTTAAATAACTAATTTTGTGAACATGGTTTTATACAGGACTTGGCGCGTACGAGAGTAGCGAAGACAGCGATGAGGAAACAAACGACTTGACAGACGTTCAGTTACAGGTATTTTATATACTTTATTAATCTGAATTTTGATATTACGACTATATTGGATATTTTATTATTTCTTATTAAAAATACGATATCTAAAATACGTAAAAAAATTATTTTCGATTTAAAAAAAACCTAACCTGAGTATACTTCTGAAATCAACAGAATAGATATTTTAAAAATAACACCTAACGTAGCGAAACTACCGGCTCTACATGGAAAAAGTATGAAACAAAAAATCTCTGTTCCCTCCTGGTCTACCATTTTTATTGGAAACATTTTTTCTTCTATAATTTCACTGATATAAATGCAAAAATCATTTAATAAAAACAATTTTACTTCGATTTTCTGTAATACCTTTGATAGGTTTAATACCTGTTTCGTACTTCATTGGATTGGAGATATGTTATTAATATTAAAATTAAAAATTAACTGAAAAGACAACAATATAAAAATAACAGAGCTTTCGTAATACTTTTAAAACGTTTCTCTTTTAAGTGTTATTACATGTATGTATATACTATTAAACTATAATTGTTGAAAATAACTTTGAATTAATAATTTTTTAAGTATATCTTACGTGTTCTGTTAGTGTGCAGTCTATACTTAAGTAATTCGTAAATTCCTTTTTTAATTATGAGGAAAACGTACAAAGCTATAATATATAATTCGTAAATAAAAATTACAATATAAACCTTGTACTGATTTTTGTAATTTTATGATTATAGATTATATCGTATCGTAAATACATTTTACGTTTACTTTAAGAGTCAAAAGTAATATAACGTTTCGTTTTGCCGACATCTTATTTATGGCATTGTGTTTTACAAAAATGTAAATAAAAATGCAGCATTGAGTTTTATAATAGTCGTTTGAAATATAAAAGTGGAATTATATTTTATTTTAACCTCGAATACTTTGATTTTATTTTTTTTACTGAATACTCTTACAAGGTATTATTTGGGGCATTGTTGTCGGCTGACAGATTATTAACTTGTTTAGATATCGAAATCATATTTAAATTAGTGATTGTTTTGGAGCATATTAAATGATAAAATTTTATTTATTGTCTGAATTATTTTAGTATTTCGGAGTTTCTTGACACTTAAGTAATTAACTTTTATTTCTTTTGATAAGATGAGCTGGCTTGGAATTCAGTTAAGAATGTAAAATGTGTTAAGCTCAAAATATGTAATAAATTTAGTTGTTAATATTATACAGTACACAAAAAAAACAACAAGCTTTTGCTCATAATATAATACAGCAGTCAAATGTATTTGTTGTCCAGGCACTGTTTAAGGGCGTTCTATAGTAGTACAATAAGTAGTATTTTTTTATATATTATTCATTATATATTCAATATCTATTTGTTTTATAGACACTTAAGTTATTGCCTTTTTACGCTTAAATTAAACGTTCATGGCCTCTTTAGCCAAAATAAAACAAAGAGAACTGTATAATTTGTGTACATCAGAGGTCTTGATTAATTATTTGTAGGTATATCATTAAACTTGTTTGCGCTAAAATGAATTAATTGCTATTACAATAATTCCTCTGTAAAAATAAATATTATTACTTATATATATTCATTTAAGGTTTTTCATAATTTCTATGCAAAACAACACTACTAAATACAAAACAAGAGAGCATTTTGTGAAAATAAAAATATATACAACTTTTATATCATTTGATATGAAAATATTTAACATCGGATGTTTGTGTGGGATTAAACTCAACATTTATTTAGATTTAATACAGAAAAACAAAATATAATTGCAAAATAAATATGTATAGTTTCATACTTTTTTATTCGTACCTCAGTGGTATGGCTAAATTTGCTGTTTTAAGTAAAGAATGGAGTTTACATTAAAACTAAATTCACTCTGATTGAATTTGGTCGTTGATTCTACTACATAGAATACTAGAAATACAATACATCAATCCTTTTGCATTAATTGTTTTGATGATGAACAATTTTTTAGTTTAGTATTATTATTTAGATTTTTTAATGTTTAAATTGTGCGTAGTATGGTATATTAGGTTTTCAAAAGGGACTACGTAATGGAAATAAAATATTAAAATTTTATTCATGAAGTGTAAAATTCAAATGAAAGTTTTAAAGTTTAAAAAATTAAATCAATATTTAGTCCAAAGACATATTTAGAATTCTAATATCGATTAATACGCAAATAACAAGATAAATAGACTTTTGTAATCATGACGCAAGTGCGAAAGTTTAATTATAATTATTTATAAAGCGTTTAGTTAGCCATTAGCACAAAATTTTTTTTTATACGACGCTTCTTAACATCTTTAGATTAAGATACAGGATAAAGCTTGAGGTTTTTTCGTCCGTAGCAGAAGAGACAGAGAGAACCTAGTGTCAAGACAATTCGCTTTCCGCGATTTTTTTTTAGATTATTAAAGTATATATTTTATATTTTTTGAATGCATAATTTTTAGATAAACCGTAGTCCATGGCGTCTAGTCACGTCACGTAGATTAATTCTTATTACGCATTCACAACAATAATATGTATGCAAACAAATAAGTTTTTTATCTCGACTTTATAGCAACGATCCGCTTTCCGTCTAAGCAAACATTATCTTGAGTTTGTCCAAAGAAATTGGAATATTTTAGTTTTATTAACAGGCAACTGATAGAACTTACAGTTCCTTGGAAAACAAACATTCCTAAAAATCATCACTTTAAAGTAAATAAGTACTTCGAACTTACACACAAATTTACCAAAAATTGGTTTAAGAGTTAATTTGTATGCGGTAGAATTGAGAGCGAAATCTCTACGTACCTACCAAAATATTTCGACCTGTATAGAACTACCATCAGCTCGCTTCTAGTAAATATTTCGAAAGCGGCATTTTACATAGGATCTTTTAAAATTTGGTTAAGGAGACAGAGGAGCTCGCATAGTGTAGATTAATGTATTTTAAAGGGGGTCCCCTAAGCCTACACTTGGGTCGCAAGTTCCAGGCACTGCTTCCAGCTCCTGTTTCTGCTACGCGATGGGCCCAGTGAATCCATGGAATGCTAAATAGTGTCCCTGCATTCGGCGTGCCTCTAGGCATATGCCTCTTCTAACATTTTATTTTGCCTCCTATCCTAACTACTATAAGAATATATAATAAATCGATTACCTAATAACATATTTAAGCCTAATGTCAAACAATCTCTCGTACTCACTCAATCGTAGCTTTTGAGAAATGTAACGTAATGTCGTTACAATACCGCGTGTGAAGACACAATTGTTTCTTACTGTCTTACCTACTGCCCTAAAACGGATGAATCAATGTAATTATTCAATTAAAAGTACGTTTTTTTTTTATTTAAAATTAATTATAAATCAAGCTTACTGTAAAAATATAAGTTGTACTTCAAATAATATTACAAGAAAGCTAAAATTGTGAAAAGAAACTAAGCCAAAGTCATAGTGCCATCCAAAGACCTTATGTACACTCTCTCTGAAAATGACCGATGTGTGCAAAAGTCGTCATAATAATAAAGAAGTAAAATCTATTAACATTTTGGATTTTATAACAAAAGGCAATTAAAATATCGAAAACCTTTTGAGACGCACAAAGGTGAATTTTGCAGGTTTAGTTCGTAAACGGAGGAACGGAATTTGGGGCAGGGCCAAATTAAGTAGGTCTAAGGGCTCTTGCAAAATTACATTTTGTAAGACATTAACTATTTTGTGAATTTTTAATTAAGAATTTTGTGAGAGGGCTGAACAAGCAAGTTTATATCTTAGACTTTTTGTATCTGGAAGTTCTAAGACATATATTCTGTACTAAGCGGACGAAGTCGCGGGCAATAGCTTGTTTATATTAAATGTACTTACTATTAGCAATCAATGTTGTGGTACTTACAACATTACGATGTTTGGTTTATCAGGAAATCATAAAGCGCAAGAGGTTGGAATTCGAACGGACATCACGGGAAATTGAGGCAGAGGTCCGGAGAGCGGAACTAAAAGAAAATGCGGAGGGGACCGCCTCTCCTGTGAATGTTACACCTGAACGGCCACGAACATCAAGTAAGTAGTTAAAAGGCATAGGTTGATTTGTCTTTTATCAGAAAGAAGTGTCAACTTAATTTCCAAATGAATGAGTATTCATGTTTTATATACAAAATTCATTAATTATCTCATTTCACATATAGTTTAATCGCGGTAACGTACGTGCTAGTCTTACTTTTCTGCTTTATTGTTCAGGATCATCGGCAACACCGCCACCAGTCGACAGCGAAACACCAGAGAAAATACCTGAAGGTCGACTATCTAAAGAAAAAAGGCCAAACCACAAAGGCGCTGATAAGGTTGACGGCAGAAAATTAGACACCATCCCGGAAGAAAAATCAAAAAAATCCAGTAAACATGATAATACTCCCAGCCCCCAAAAATCCAATAAAGCTAGCAAAGAAGGTACAAATTCGAGTTCCAGCGACTCCGAAGACGATTCGTCCAGCGACGGCAAATCGTCTTCCGAGAGCGAACCCGAACTTGTGAAAGCCGAGCGCGGCCGATCTAAAAAGCGCAAACGAAAGAGCACCAGCTCCAGCGAGTCCCGCAGGAAAAATAAGAAGCTCAAAAAAGAAAAATACAAGTCTAGCGACAAACATCATTCCAGGTCGAAGCACCAGGACGAGTACGAGAAGCAGGAAAAGTCGAAGAAGAGAAGAGAGGAGTACTACGACAAGCACAAGTCGAGGAGTCGCGACTACTCGCACAAAGACAAGTATAGGGACGACTCGGAGGAGGACCGCCCGAGGAAACGGTCCAAGCGTTCTCGCTCCATTAGTTACGAATCGCGTTCCGGCCGACGGAAAAGTAGAGATCGCTCCGACGACAGATCTCGTAGGCACAAACGGTCGTACGATAGGGATAGGTCTTACGATAGGTACGATAAGCACGATAGATACGATAGGTACGAACGCGCTAGGGACGACCGCCACGAGACCCACTCCCGCCATCGCCGATGAACAGCAGGTTACAAAATCGCACAGGTGGTATGTTTTCAATATTTTTCAATAGTTGTGTGTACCTCACGTCAATTCTAATTGGTTTTATAGTCAATTATTCTGTATTCCTAATTCTACTCATAGCGTGTCCGTGAAGAGGACAATATAGATTGTCATGAAGATATTTTTGTTTATTAACATTGTATCTGTATTGTAATAAGTTTAGCTAAAATCATTACTATTGTATATTACATATAAAAATTGTTAACTGAGAATGTTCAAGTTGGTAAGTCCATTGTAAAGCTCCATGCTTTATATATTTTTAAAACATATAAAAATTTGGTAATCTAGTTGAATCTGTGATGTGCATATCTTCTTGTGTCTAATCTTATCATATCATCATAGAATTGGTTGCCAGCAACTTGGTCATTCTTATTTAACAAGTTGGCAAAGGCTGTGATAAATTACTTTTTCATTTTCCTTACAGGTTGCTGCTGCAGACAGAATGCTTCAGATGTAAATACTATTTCTGTATATTTAATTTGCACTAGCATGTTATAAATAAATTTTACTACAATGAAAATATTCTTTTATTTTACTAATGAATTAAGTAAAACCAAATAAAATATTTTAGTTTTACAAGTGAAAAATCAATATTATTAATTGATAAGAGCCCATTATAATCAGCAATCTGAACAGCAAATTTGGTGAAATGTTTCTAAAAAAGTACTTTAATAATTACTTACCTATTGCAATATGTATTGCCAAAAATATTTCAATACACTGGTAAAGCATTTATAACATTATTATTAAATTTAAGCCATGTTATAAATAATTAAAAAAATTAGATTATAATTAAATTATTATAGGTGATAGAAGGATCAGGTGGGATGCAAATAAAGTAAAAATAATGTAGCACAACTTATATTCATTTTTACAAATACTAACTATATCTACAATTATTTTCACATTGTACAATAAATATTCTTTTACATGAGACATACAACTGCAACAAAAATGGTAATTGTAAAAATTTTTAAATATATGGGAAGTTCAAATTACATGATAAATAAAGATAATGCCAGTCTTCTCACTAAACATGCAGTTTAGAAGCTCTATTTCAGATATATACATAAACATTTCATGAATATCTCAATTTGATCACAATATAAATTATTTGCTATGACTTAGGCTTAGACTTATAGTTCAATAATTTACTTGCCAAACCTTTGATCACATTTATTGTACTTATATAAAGCACCTAAGTAACTATTTATATTTATATTATTATCGACAGATAGTTGTACAAATTCAGTGAGTCTTATTTGCCAAGGCAAAAGACCAAATGTACAACATAATGGTCCAGTGTACATGACTAAGTCAGGTTCCGGAATGGCTGGACTTATTTTTTGGAGAACACTATGAAACTCCTGCACTGTGAACTGTTTAGAGTTCCTTTCACATTGCAACTCCCCTTTGGCAATGAGCTCTATACAATGTGATATTTTAGGCCTTCCATCATTTGAAGAAAATATATTTATATATACTGTATTGGCCTGAATTCCATTTGTATAACCATTAAGATCTGGTTTATTAGACCATTTAATGCAGCCTGGAATGCCTTTTTTATTTTTCTCTATCTCTAAAAATAATTCCTCTTCTTTTTTCTTTAAACTACCTGTAGGACAGAAGACAATAGCATTTCAATTTGTGATGAATAGTTTTTAAATATAATAGGAAATACAACTAGGCTCATTTATTACATCCTCAATATACTGATGCAATCATCAACTTACTGTGTGTAAAATAAATAGTGCAAGGTCTATAAAAAATACAAAAAACTGTTTACCTGTAACATCATGGAAACTAATATAGGGTACTCCGATAACAAGACTCCAAATGACCAGCTGAGCTAAGTCAGTCATAGTATGAACATTGCTATCTACCAACACTACTAGATGCTTTAGCCTGTTCTTCATTTTAGGCACATTTTCCAACAGAGTAACAACGTCCTTTTTGGACACTTGCTTTTTCGGCGAGTTATACTTTTTAACATATAATCGGCGATACACATTTTGAACAGCAACAAGTATCTTCACAACCAAATGTAAGAGGATAAACAAGAATTGTCGAATTAGTTTTGTCAACATGGTCAATACTTAATAAATTCTGTATCATTTGACCATTTCATATGTAGGTAACGTGTGGCCGATTAATCATTCTTTCACTATTTTTAATCACAAATGTGTTAAAATTACATTTTGTCGCCCGCAACTCGTCAATTTCTACCGCTTTTGTATAACCAATCACGAGCTTATATGTGTAATGTCAGGATGGCCAACTTAACACCAGTCACGTTCAGGATCATTAAATTGATACAATAAAATAAAATATACCAGAATTATTGTTTCTTTAAAATGATCAATGCACGTCTGTAACTTAGTAAGTAGTAAGAGGTAAGTAAGTTCCAGTTCAGTTTTATATGAGGTTTTATATTGCGTGAAATAATTGTTGAATGTTACACGTATGCTGAAAAACTGGAAGTGGAGATTTTAATTTCAAGAACTTACAATTTTTAAATAGCAATATTTTTTGTTTAACGTCAAAATAAAAAATGCATAATATAAGACAATTAAATTAATAAATAGTTAAGAATTATTTAAAAAACATTTATAAATTATAACAGTTATGAGTTATTTTAAATATAAGCATTAGTTGTAAGTTATTACTTGTAAATATAACCCTGCATCGTTGAAGTATATTCTGTGGGACCGGATAATTTAAAAAGTTCGATAATGCGATTTTTATTTTTTGCATTATGCTACAGTCGGATACAGCGCAATATGGTACAACCGTCACAAACTATGTTTAGTCAAATAGATTTTGTTTTAAAAAATTATTGAGTAACATAATTTTATTACGCTTAGTTATAACTATAAGTTATATTTTTAAATTCCTATTTCCTACAGTTTTATTATATCATATTATAACGAGTCTATATTTAAACAAATTTTATCATCATTGTTAACTTAGTTGCCAGCATATCTTACAAACATTGTCAACAATATCTCGGTTTCTCTCGCTCTTGTACTATAGTCTATAACCAATATTATTTGATGAGATCAGATTACGAATATGATCTGAACGTTAGAGCTCACCCCTCAACTTCAACGATGAACTAGAGGCAAAGGATTTTTTTTATTAAAATTTTTTTTAGTGATTGAGCACTCATAGATTCTAGTAGAATTATTATCATAACTCAAATACCAGAACAGACACAAGTTATTATATATAGACAAGTCACTTTTTGTCTCATAGATACAAGTAAGGTACCTTGCAACTTTTTGAAATGTGGTTCAGAAAACACTAAAATCCATCTTGCCACAAATATTTATAAGATTAAGTTTAGACTTAACGTACTTAGGCACTTGCTATAAGTTATTTGACTGATGATAGAGAATGATTTTGGAGTACAATTTAGATTTTTCAATAAAATTTAAATTTCTGTTAATGTTGAAAATCTCAAATATAATTAAGCAAATAAACCATAATACAATTAACAATTTTAAAGTTTCATATTAATTAATTAAATAAATATATTAAAACATGATACAATTTGAATGTTTCTGAAATAACTGTGACATGTTTAATAAACGAGCTGTGAAATATTAGACACCAATTATTAATATGTAATTTATATTTGCGAAAATTAAACTAATGTATAATTTTTACCCCATTGGAATTTATGCACTCGTAATAAATCATTTAAAAATCATTTAAAAAAAAAGAACGTTGGTTTTCGGACAAAGCTCCGATGCGAGAGACCGGGTCAACAGCCATGTATTTTGTAGTAGGTTAATAAAATGACTTATTTAAAAGAATGACAAAATAATTTAGTAATCGTAAAAAAGCTTTTTAAGTTTGCTTTCTCTATGTATGTTTGGTTAAATAATTAGTAGTAAAATATATAGTACAAACAAATTTGAATATTTACAAGGAAGGAATGTAGGTAGATAATAAAATTTATTTTCTAGTACGATTATCCAAGCTCGTACGACATCCGGTTCCTGTTCGGCCATGATTGTTTCTTTCGATTGTCAGACAGAGCTGATAGGTTAGTTCATTTGTTTTAATTTCTTTAATTTTATTATGTATAGCTATTTTAACTAGTTAAATGATGGCGTAAACTGATTATTATTGATAAATCCATAACATGTGTTGTTTGTAAATATATCAAGCTCGTAACTTCTCTACTATCTTTTATACTAAGTGTGGCCACGCCGTTACAAGATGTTCGTCGTATTCTTTCAGAAACCTCAAGATGCAGTTGCACATCAGAGGACAGTCTACGCACGTTCTAGATGTAAATGGAGAAGAGTCCATTGCTCAGATCAAGGTATTTAGCAAAATTTCAGACTTTACTCGTGTACTGTCAAAAACTACTCATGTTGTTACTTTAATTAACCTCCAATCAATTTCATATATTAATTTTATTATAGTATCACTTATTTAATTGATTTTATCATTTTTAATTTTGATGTTTTTAATAGTATATAGTAATAGCATTTATGTATATGTTAATAATAAAGGACTTATTGCACTTGAAGTTTTCTCTTATCAGATCGTTAATTATACTTATTATACTGATTATAGGAGCGCATCTGTGCCCTTTCTGACATTGGATTTGAGGAAATAACTTTATCGGCATGCGGAGCCCCTCTTGATGACGGTCTCCTTGTATCCGAATTGGCATCATCGGATTTGGACCTTACAGTACCGCTGCTTGGTGGTAAAGTGCACGGTTCCCTGGCTCGTGCTGGTGAGTGTTAAATATTATAAAATTTTATTTCATAATATTTTATGTACATTTTGGAGTAAAATGACAGAACCTTATAAATTTTCTTCTGGGCAATCAAGACCTTATGCCTTGTAGTTATAATTAGTATAAATTAATGTGTGTGAAGCCTCTGTGTGACTAATATACAATTCAATCTAAATATACTAGAGAGTCATCTAAATATGTATATTATAAGGAATGAGCTTGCTTTCTTACATACTCCTTGATTTTTAAGTATATGGTATGCAACGTTATATTATTATTTTTTGTCTTTGAATTAAATAATTCAAAGGAAAAATACTTTATTACTTTTTTATTCAATATATATTTAATACTATGAGTTTATAACACTCTATGAGTCTATGTTTAATAATTAGAAATTTTTTGGAAAACATAAAAATTTGGACATAGCAGAACTCAAACCTCTTGGAAACCATCCAAGTTTTCTGACTGCTAAGCCATATGTATGTTTAGATAGGTTTATCCAGCTATGTTGAAATTCTTATACACTTGTTGTAGCTTATCTTAATGCATATTCTGTGTAAATTTAATCTAAATTGTTTAGTAAGAAACAAAACTTCAAAGTATTTCAATTGATAAAGAAATAAATATTGTTAACAGTTGTGAGTTAGGTGTTACTTGTGGAAGTAATAATTATCAATTAAACTCTTAAATAAGTATTTGTATAATAATAGCAATCTAATAGAAAGCAGTGTTTTCGTTGAAAATTAAAATAACACCTGCACCTTATTGTTCCACATCATATTTATATATAAGGATATGTTTTATGTCAAGTTGACAAATTTGATTCATAATTGTAGGTAAGGTACAGGCACCCTCTGTGAACTGTAACTTTTGAAAATGACACATTTTCAGAAGTTACGAGTAATAAAGGGTATTAATATTAATGAATCACCAAAAAGAAACGAATTAATGAGTTATATTTAATGAAGATGTTTATTTCCAGGCAAGGTAAAGGGACAAACCCCCAAAGTTGAGAAACAGCAAAAGAAGAAGAAGAAGACTGGCCGTGCCAAGCGTAGGATTCAATACAACAGAAGGTAAATTTATATTGTTATACTGAAGAAATAAATATACATGATAATACTTTTACTTAAGTAACACACTAAATGTGTATACTCAATTATTAAAAATATGTAATTATGAGATTACAATACACATTTCAAATTTCTTTTTTTATATATATATAGTAGTTTTCTTGTGGTAATTTGTCTAAAAACCCTTTATTTTATTAATAATATTGTAATATATTAATATATGACGTTTTCTTATTTCAGGTTCGTCAATGTTGTACAAACCTTCGGCCGTCGTCGTGGACCCAACTCCAACTCCTAGATTTATGTGTTGTAAAAATGTGTTGCAAATATAACATCTGATTTGCCCCAAAATTTGTTTTCTTCTTATTACTTCTATTTCTAATTAATGTGTAAGGAAACCTGTATGACACAAGACTTCCAGTGAACTTAGCTAGCATTTAAATAATATTAATAATGTAGATAGATTTTACAAATATATGTACATATTGAATGTTATTAAATATGGATTTATTCATAAATATGGAAGTAGATAAAACACCTTTAATCTGTATGTGGACTTGTTTGTATATGTAGGTAGATGGTTATGAATGAAATATGAACGTGAGATTCATGCGTTTTACGTAACAAAGCATTGACTCATTATTTAATTTATATAATAAATTAACATTGAAAGAACTCTCAAGTTATAACAGTCCTGAGTACTAAACCAATTATTATTATACTATATATATACTACTAAACGATCTATCAATTATTTATTATTATTATTAAATATAATTATTATAATTGCTACACATTACTCCTGTTCACCGATTTCTTTGCAAATGCTTGTTATTTGTATGAAAACGGTAAATCATTATTTCGAGAATTTTAGATTTCTATTGTATTACATACACATTTGGATTGCGACTTGTTGCGCGCCATCTTGTTAATTCTGATAATTCACTTGGTCGCTGAGCAAGTGACCGATATGTGCTTCAGAGCCATCTATTAACGGGAACACACTTTCGTTACGTTATTTATACGGTAGGTGTCGGTAATATAAAATAACGGATATTAGAAAAAAAAAATGTTAAACAAATACGCTTTATATATTGTAAAGCTGAAGACTGTTTGCTTTGTTGAACGCGCTTAACTTAAAAACTACTATTTTGAATTCAAAAAACCTTTTTTGTTGGATAGCCCATTTCCAACGTCTACCGTTCACCGAGAAAAGCTATAGGTCATATACATTAAGCTGCGGTCAATAGGAGCGAAGCAGTATTGAAAAATATAGCAAAAACTTGATAAACATTCCTCCTATGATAGCTTCATTTGCTTACGCTATTTAAACGGTTAAAGTCACGTATGATTGAATTGATAGATAAAAGAATTGTCCATAATAATAATTTACTTTAATTTTAATTTAATTTAAGTACTATTTTTGAAATAATGAGATATAATTATTATTAGTAAGATTTTTAGTAAATTAACACGGATGAAATTTAAGACATCAATTTTATAACATTGCTCTCTCTGTCGTTTATCGGTGTTATACGCATCAAACCAAAACTGCTTATTTAAATTTTGACTTTAAATTCGTATATAGTCATTACTTGAATATGTTGTCGATTAAAAGTATATTTTTTTTATTAAAATGATATTTTTGAAACAAACAATAATGGTAAGTTCTGTCATTCACATGAAGGAAGTCACGGGAACAGCTAGTATATATATATATTATTATATTTAGTTGCTGTTGCTTTTACCTAAGCAGGTCTACTACTGGCTTTCCCTAGGTCAGTCGGAACGGACACTCCGTTCTCTACTTTTAAATATATATATAAATATATATATATATTTATTCTTTTAAATATCTACCTAGGACCTGCTTTCATGAAGTGTAAAAGCAGCAGCTGCAACTAGAATAGCGTTAGCCACTAATTACTAGGCATTCATATATGATATATACATATGTCAGTCTTTGTGATATATATTTTTAACTTTTTGTCATACCGAAAGATCGGGGGAAATGATTATATTTTATTTTTGAAAATTGCAGCTGCCCATTGGTATTGCTGTAATAAAATAGCTTATATATATATATATATATATATATATATATATATATGCTCTTAACACCAACATAACTTATATATATATATATATATATATATATATGTATCTGACATGTGAATTCAACGACGACTTTCTGTAATAGTTTAAGATTCCTTTCGAAAATTTTGACTATTAAGTAATTTAAAAGGGTGGTATTTTTGGACAATGTGTCGCCTTCAAACATCAGTCACTTCTGTACAGCTTAGATTCAAAATAACAAGAAAAATATTCATAGCATGCTCTGGCAAAGATGGCATGGCATGTTTGGGTAACGCAGGGGAAAAAATATGAATGTAAAATAATAAAATAAAATGCATAAATTAACAATAAAAAGTATTATATTTAATACAATTTGCTGCGAGACGTAATATGCTTTATTCAAAAAGATAATTCACATGTTACATTATTTTTAGAAGCAAATTATATAAAATATATAAAAAACCGAAGCGGAGGTTACATCTACTTTATTGGCTTTCCTTAGTATATATTTGTTCACAGGTTGAATTTTCAGTTAGTCATAGTCATTATAAATAAGATTATATTTATTCTATATCAACAAATTCACCAAAATAATTTCCATATATACAAATAACTCAGAAGTAACAGATGAGCCGAGATTGTTTGAGATTGCAGGCTGTCGCCCGGACTGGTCATTATTTTCATATTTGTTTTTATTAAATTACTCACTACATTAAAAGATTCTACAAAATCAATTTTTCAATTACATACAAAAATATCAGATTCAAAGCATGTAGCTTTTGTATATACATTTTCAAGGCAAACGTTGACATAGAAATAATTTTAATATTACAATTTGCGGCCACGACTATGATTTTTCATCTGTATACACTATACATAGACCACAGCCACAGTCGTATAACGTATTCCTTAATCTAACGTTCGATTAAAATAAGCAAAACTAACATAAATATGATGTACTACTATGGATATTTGGAACTTTATTCTCATCTTACAGCGGTTGCGGTCGACAAAACCTACTTTTTTTTTACCTAAAAATACAAAGTATCATTTCATACAATAAGGCACAAACATTGATAACATCTAACCTACAAATATTATAAATATAATATAATTAAATCACTCATTTTGCACGCATGCGTAATATTAACAATAGTCTTAAATTATGTACATTTTATCAGATATGTATACGGGTAGGTACACTCTTACAACTAAACTCTATAAGTACAGCTAATGCTGGTCTCACGTCTACGTTCGTGGCGAAATTTAATAAACAATGAGATAAAATTTCGTCATCGAATGCGCAGATGTGGCCGAATGCCGACAAACAATGTAGCACCACACACACTATGACGGATACGTCGTTACAATTGAGTTGTATTGTATTTTAATATGAAAAGTGTTCGAATTTTAAATAAACCTCAAGGCCCGTTTACATGGATTCATTATTTGTCAATTTCATGTAAATTCTTACATTTATAAAAAATGTCGCGATAAAAATACTGTATTTATTCAACTATTATAAAAAATAAAAAGTTTAGCATAATTTAATATGTAGGTATGTGGGGCTTGCGCACAAAGTGTGACGCATATCGTGGAATAATGCGAGTGTAAACGTTGTTCAATTTCGTATGGTTCCGGTAACCGTCAAATGTATTGTAACGATAATTCCCTTCCCACGTGAACAGTTTATTAATGGATGAGCTTATGAGATAGAAATATTAAACAGTTTTGTTTATTATCTTATATGGACTACTGTATTGCGTAAACGTACAATTATTTATATTATATATTCCGAGTCTTTGTACTTCAATTTAAACTTAATCTATTTTAAATGCATATATGACTCAAAAATAATAATGAGCCTTGCAATTTTACCAATTCCATTGCAACAGACGATTTTTAAGTAAATAAAATTAATATTTGTATATATTCCAAGAAAATTATATTATTTACATTGCACTACGTCTGTTATACAAATAAGGCTAGCATGTGATATTTTAAGTACAATATTTGTGTATAAAAATATACTCATATAATTTAGTAAATTTGAGAGAGCGTTTGACTCGCAGAATATAATATGTATGTAAACGTACAACAATAAGTACAAATTCATATATATACATATATATTTATATAACTATGTGTAAAGGGATCGTTTATCTATAGGATGTAAATTTCCTACGTAAAATATTTAGATCCAAATAATAATAGTATACAACAATCTCATGTAAAGTATTTACTGTATAATTTTTAAATTGGAAAATACACGGCAGTGTCAAGTGAAAAAAAAATATTTTTATAGACTAAATAAACCAATGGAAACGTCCTAAAACGGACCATAGATAATAAAATACAACTTATGTAAGTATTAATGACATAAATAATATTAATGTCAGATTATAAAAGTCAGTTTAGTTTATAGAGTAATTTCGTATAGGTTAGGAAATAGTTAAATATTATATATCAATATATTTTACGCGTTGGGTGATGAAGCGAGTTTGTTCCTTGATTTTTCCCACCTACTGATGTAATTTACAGGATAGCACATAAGAGCAGAGAACAGAAGGAATCCGCCGGACACACAGAAGGATATTTCGAAACTCTTCGTCATATCCATTAGCGCACCTGAAAAGGAATACACGTTTAGAAAACTTTCTACATACATTACCTATACAAGACTCATTTTAATATTACAATTAATATTGTAACATATGTGTTATATTTAAGTAGGTAGGTATAGACAAAGATGTTGGGTTGGTTGGTGGTCGAAATGATTAAATTTAGATTAGTCTTATTTATAATTCAAATTCGGACGGCATCGGAAAACGGAGTATATCGACACTAGGTTTCTGTTTACCCTGCTAGGCGGGAAAAGCCCGAAGTTACAAAATAAGAAATATAAATTTCTAATATCTAGAAATTGATGAAATGACATTATATGATCGCTTACCAGCAATTGGTGCACCCAACAGCGCTCCTAAGCCTTGGAACAACAAGAACAGTCCAAAGCAGTTCGTGAGCTGCTCCAATCCAATGTACTCAACTACGAGGATAGAGCGAAGAGATGCGAAACAAGCTAAAAAATGCAACATACATAAATGAAAAGATACCACCATAGACACCATTTTGCATAAATATTTTTTAATAATTTAAAGTGTTGTTTTTATAGAAGTGTAACTATTAGTAAACACATTTGTAAGCCAAAAACTGCGTTAAACACTATACTACATTGTTTAGAGGAAATAAGTGACTATGCATGATTGGTGATAAAACCTAGCGCCGTACTTTATTTAAGCCGACCGGAGGAATAATAAAGTATAAATATTAACTCCATCGTGGCACAGCGTTTAACTGTAAGCGCGATTGGTTATGAGTTCGATCCCAACACTGGGGAATGATTACATTTTTTTTTTTTTTATAAATCCGCTCTGATAAGACAAAGTTCGACTATGAGTGCCGCAATCTACTCGCAATGTCTCGATTTCCTACGAAAATCGAAATAAAGAGTGTCACAACACTAAGTTATCTCCGAAGAACACGTGATTCACACAGACCGTTCGAAAAATTAATACTTCAATCCAAGCAATAAAACTTACCAATAGCCAATCCAAATATGCCGCAATACGTGAACTGGTAGGCATCGTGGTAGTACAGACCGCTCACCATGGTCGCTACTCCTCCAGCCGTCACCGCAATGTTGTTCAGCCACAGCGGCGAGACTTTCGGCATCGACGAGAACACTCCGCAAGCAACACGGCCGATTATATTGGTCACAGCTATCGCAGGCACTAGCATCAAACTGCTGGCTTCACTAACACCATTCATATCAGCTCTCGCCTTCACGTACATAAACGGTACGAAGAAACCGAGCATAGTAAAGAAGCCGCTGATTGCCAACACTACAAACGTGGGCGATTTGAATAAACTGACATCCAACATGGTCGCCAATGCTCGTTTTACTGCTTCGGGGCACAATTTGCATTTTCCAGAAATTTCTTCGCGTTTCTCTTCTTGCGTCGGCACGTGGGTGACGTGCAAGTGATATCCCAGCGAGGTCCGTGAAGTGTACTGGGGTAACCTGGCCAAGCTGCCGCCAAAGAAAATGTCGTCCCTATAAAATGGCCGGGCTACTAGATCGATGTGAGAGCGTCTTGATTTGTTATTAGTTACTACTTTAACGGATTCGGAAATTAGGGGTTCTGCATTATTACTGTTTGAGTCCTCTTGTTCATCGTTTTCGGCGACGGGTATAGCAATGAAATGGAACGGCTTTTGGTTCTTCATTGTAGTAGCGGTTGCTGAGGATCGTCTGCTCAGATGTGAGTTGCTTCCTTTGAAAACTTCTTCAGCGGTCGGGTATCTTGTATTATTAGGAACTCCCACCCACGTATGTGGACTCACTTTGTTCGTGAATCTCATTTCTGGTGGCATCGATATGCCAGAGTCGAGTTTATTGTGTAATTTGAGCATAGAGTTCAATTTTTCTACTGCTTCCTCGTGCCTCCGTGACGCGTCTTCTTCTTCCTGTTCGTCTGCTAAAGTGACCCGCACGGGCTCTATTGGCCTGAACATTGCTCCGAATATAATGCAGAGTAGTACAAAACCTGAAAAAAAATCCGAATAAATTAACACATGAAAGCAAACACTTAATATATTACTAGTCATCTTGACTTCTAAGGAATGATTACAATTATTTATTAACAAAAATACTTTGACAACAATTTCGCAGTTAAATTAGATTAAAATAATAATTTACACTTTAATTATATTTGATTTGAAAAAATCACATTAATTTACTACAATATACATCTGCGTCAAAAAAGAAACGTACCAGCATGTATGACCATAGTGAGCCTCCATCCCAGTTGCTTGATAAGTATATCAGTAAGAGGCGCGAACACGAAGGTACCCACGCCGGAGCCGCAGAGCGCGAGGCCAGTCGCCAGCGCGCGCCACCGCTCGAAGTAGAAGCCCACAGTGAGCACCGCCGGCATGTAGATCATACAAAACCCAATACCTGTGTAATTAAATCATTTAGCTCTTTAAAATAAATTCTTCGAATTATACATATTCCTATTTTTATATTTACGAGCAAGATGAACGAATATTTTTTTGGTCAATGCGGCGATTTTGATACCTTTACATATTTACTCAATTATGCATAATATAAAGCTGTTTTAATAAGACATAAGGCGGCGTTGAGTTCCGCTACCCAACACGTAATGTCTCGAATTCCATATACTTGTTTCTCATTACCTACCCACCCTATCATCGGGGTAATGCTTTAAACTACAAAATGCATAATTTATTCTTTCTATTCTAACAAGTAAAGTGATAACAGGAAAAATAAACTCGACACAACGAAATCACATTTTGTAGCTGGGTTTTATGATAAGAAATTGTTTCAAATGCGGGAAAATGGAAAATATAAGTAGACGGAGATAAACTGACGTGCAACGTACCTCCCACGACTCCATAAACGAGATATAGATATTCAACACTTGTAGCGAAATAAGAGACGGCGAATGCTGCGCTCGATATTAAACTGCCGACAATTGTTACCACACGGAAACCATATCTGAAAGAAGAAATTGGTGTTCATCTGTATTTTGTAGTTGTAGTGTATTCATTCATGTGTGTAGTATATAACATAAGAAATTAAATTATTTGTAATATATTTTATTTAAAAGGCAATTTAATAAAACGGTTGCTGAGAAAAAAAATATTTAAATATATGTATGTATAGAAAAAAACTCTATACAAAATTATTTTTTCAAATATTTTATTAAGTATGTACAAAACCAGAAAATGAAATATATACAAGTTAAATGTATGTTAAAGTACTCGTATATGATATATGCGGGGATTGTGATTACGCAATTCCATTAGGAAATAAAAAAAAAATAACTCACTTGTTAGCTAATGCCGAGACGAAAGGTCCAGCCAGGAGATAGAATCCTGCGAGCAACGAATTCACCGGAGCCACTTGTCCACTACTGGCCTAAATAAAACAAAATAAAAAAAAATTAAATTATAAATAAATAGTATCTATATTATTAATTAATTTCATGTAAACTTTCTACAGCGTATGTATTATTCTGTGGTAATAAATACAGTATATTTACAGGTCTCATGAATAAAACCAAAAATTAAATATGTTTACAATATAAAGGTAATTATAGTACAAATTGTGTTATTATTTTAACTTCCTCTTAGAAACCACATCCGTACTTTGTTTTAACGAGTTAAGAAACAACATGTTGCGAGTGCACATGTTCGTGTTTTGTAATATAAAGTCAAGCGAACTAAAAATACTTGGTTTGTATTTATATTTTTACTGAATTCTTTAATTTTACAAAGGTTTTACATATTATTGTTTTTACAGAGAGGTTTTTATATTATAATTCAATACGAGAGGGTACAATACTGGAGACAAATCGTGAGTTGAGTAGGATTGTATGTAATGGTTCGGAAATTAATTTCTTTACTTAGCCGGTTTACATTTAAAAAATACCTTGTAAAGAGTATGTACTCAGTATCCAGTACACAGAAGATGCGTTAAGGTCTAGAGAAATTAAATAAAAAAATAAAAAAATAAAAAAGACTATATAATATAGATTAATTATTTTAGTTTTTATTATATAAATGCATGTTACGTTTTTTATACACATTTTGAAGAACTGCAAAACTTTGAACTTGAATGGCGAAAGTTAAAATCTATAAAAAAAAAAGAAAATTCGAAATACAAAAAAATATTTCTTAGTAGTGCTACTAAACATTGAACTTGAATAACAGGAATTAAAAAAAAAAGATTCCAAATGTAAAAAAACAAGTCCTAGTAGATTAGAATGATAGTTTTATTAACAACAAGGAAATAATGATTCGTACATTATAATATATTTTGCATCTAGACTTTTGCATGGTTTAATCGTGCAACGTGGAAGTCAATCGTGCAACTTCCCACATTATTTCTGTTTCCGTTTTCGATGCTCTCTCACACTGACCCACTGGCCTTGTTAGTGACAGTGACAGAGGCAGCTGACAGGTCCGTTTACACATGTTGCATTTTTATATTTAATCGCAAGATCAAACGATATTAGCAATCGATTTACATATCTCATAGCGGTTGACGTCAAGTTCGTTAAACGGTACATTGACACTTGAAATGAAAGATGTTTTTGAACTAGATATTTTAAATTAGTTAATTAATTTAATAATAAAGAGCAACTACACATATGCACACACGCACCACATAAAGTATTTGAGGTAGAAAGTTTGAAATCGGTAAGCCGTTATTTTGTGTCTTATTTAATTATTAAATTTACCAAATTTGGACATACGTAATTGGCATAAATGAAATCTTCTTATTTAAATAAAAAGCAGCTTCACGCAGCATAGCAGGGCTGTCAGAGAGACAACACGCCGTTCTCCGCGTTCCGCGAATTTGAGGTATTGCACGTTGAGTGGCGTACCTCGAGGTCACCCTTTATCTCAGGAGACCGGAGAAATAAGAACAAATGAAAAGCATTTCATTTGTTCTCATTTCTCCGGTATACACGTGGAATATGCAAATAAGCAAATAGCCAACACTTCCACGTGTGGGGATCGATTTTACAACCATTTACTGTCAGACACTGTTCCACTGCACCACGCCGGCCCCAATTTATTTAAATAACACCAGAAATTATACTTGTATAATTTTAAATAAAATTGTTGCACTCATGCACTGGGGTGCAAATTTCCAACCTCATTCGTCGAAGTGTTGACTCACTTGGTTTTCACGGACTGTCGCTGACATAACTCACAGGGAATAGTTTTTTAATTCAATGAAATTTATAAATATATACATGGAGGTGTCTATAGTTACTTACACTTTAGTTATTTGAATGAAATAAATATACTTATGAATGAGATATGTCCCTTTATATTACATTATAAGTGGTTAAAAAGCCATCGTGGCGCTGTGTGACAGCGTTTGACTGTAAACATGATGGTAGTGGGTTCGACCCCCAACTGGGGTAATAATTGTATTTAAAACATTAAAAATATTTTTATTACAAACCACGGCCACCACTAAACACACAATGTCTCTAATTCGGGCAGAAAATGAATAACGGTGTTTCATAATACTAGGTGCTCTTTGGTTACCCTGCTAGGCAGGAAAACTTGGGGCTCTATATTAGAGTAACTATGATTCTTTACTGAATAATAATAATTGAAATACTTAATAATAATTAAGATACTTAATAAGGATAACCATCATATATGTTCAATTGTACGTACTATATAGCCTATAGTTTGACATAATATGTAGTTATATGGTGGCATTTTTATATATTGTATTCGTATATATAAAAAACATTCAATCTTAGTGTATTTCAGTGGTTATTTTTAAATTCATCCACGATTTATTGTCCCAGTAAACATAAATAAGACAAATAATACAAATTAACGAGAATAACTTAATGATAAACTAGACGTCCAGACAAACTCAAGTTTCATTCTCTCACAACAAACACCTACGGTTTTGTTCGCGGGAAAGTTTATTTTATTTCCGTTTACAATGGTTCTATTATAAACTTGAGAACGATTAAAATTTATGATCAAAGTATTAAAGTTGATGCTACATTACTTTATCATGAACTGATTGCATAGAACCGGTAATTCTTTTATGGGACAATGTTTACGCTTTTACAATAGGATCCCAGAAAACGTCCGAAAATGCTGAAATGTTAAATGTTATTACCTAATTAACGATTATAGAAATGATAACACGCCTTGAGAATGAAATGCTCGCTCCAGTCTATTTCAAAGGTATCATTGTCAATAATAGATCTGTAAATTATTGTATTGAACAAAAAAAAAAGAAAAAGAATAAGTTCTTTGATTTTCGCGATTATAACACATTTTGAAATGAAACTATTTTAAACGGATTAATCGCGTATAATTTCGCAAGAATCCGGGGCAGTACGCGAGGCAACTAAGAAATCGTTGGCGGTAGTTTGAGATAATAATTGTATCAAATGACAGACAAGTGCCACCTCAGTCTACCTGTGACCACGGACTACTGTAAAGTGTTCGAAACGTCGGGTTATAAAAATGTATTTTCGAATACCGAAATTATACGCGATTAATCCGTTTAAAATAGTTTCATTTCAAAAGAAATAGAAGTTCCGCTGAGTTTCTTTCCGGTTCAGCTCAGGTCTGAGGCATTAACTTTAGTGAACCGGTAGTAAGTTGTTTGATGTGCAAAAATGAAGCTTGTAACTTCTTATTTTGAATAAAAATATTTGACTTTGACTTTGACTTTGACCAATTGATATATCTCTGACAAATTTCAAGTTTGTAGCAAATTAATTGCGGATGTCTTATAATTATAAACTACCACAATGCCAATTTTTATCTTTGTACGTTACGCTCTTATATTAGTAAAAGTTCAAATAAACCATTTCTATTAAGATATTTACTTAAGTAATGATGTACGCTAGCTAGGTCAACGGTAGGCTGTTGGTATAACGGCTCGACCTTAGGTAATAACTGCATTACAGCAAGCCCCTTATAACATGCATCATGCGGCGCCGTTTATCGGAAATCGAAGAGACAATGCATACGAGCTTTAGAATTTTAATGATGCACCTAAATATTTCACTAATATTTCCTATACATTTCGTTAGCCTAGGTTCTATAAAATATAATCTGCAATATACTTTTATATGTTCAATAAGCTTTATATTGATAGCATACTAATCATGATAATTTTGAAATATAATTAGTAATTGGTCGCATATAAATTGGTTATTCCTTTGGCCATTTTGACTGACAATATAAGTGACTTAAGCAAATGTGTAGAATACATAAGAATCATTCAGGCACCAGTTAAAGGGAGCTAGCTATCTACGTTTATTTTTTGCTTCATGTTTATTGTTTTTCCTTAGATTACCTATATTTAGTATTAATGCGTTATTTATGTTATTTTGATTAATAATAAACATATTTACGGTAGTATTCTGCACATTGCGTCTGAGACGTAGATCGTTTATATGTTTACATTGTCATTGATGGCTTGATATTACTAATCGTAGAATGTCAAAAGCTCAATTATATATACGTTATATAACTATATACAAATAAACACACATAGCTATGTCAAATGAATAATTTATAAAGATTGAAAAAAACAATATTTTTAGAAAACGTATAAAACGTCAGAGCGCTTGGACGGTTTCCAAGAGGCACGGGTTCGATTTTTCGGATTTTTCAAATTCGAATTTTAAAATTTATACGTTTTATAAAAATATGTTTTGCAATTTTGTAGTGTATGATTAACACTTTAAAAAATTTAAGAAAACTATTCTAGTTGTTTTAAATATGTTAAAATAAAAAATATTTTAAATATAGAGCGTGGATTACGAAACGATCGTCCCACACTGTTTCTTTGTAACAAGTTTAGTTAACAATTTGGCAAATGCCCAAGCTATAGTGTATTCGTAAACGAATAATAACAGTAGGGGTCAAAGCAGACAACTTCATTAAACGTAAAAAATACACACATTCTATTATTATAACTCGCTTTCTATTAATTCAACTGTATGTTCACATACATACATTACATACTTTTCAATGAAAAAATAATGATTGTCGTCGCGACGGCGATTTACTTGAAATAACTTGACAAGGTAAAAAAAATATAGAGACTATTACGAAGATCTAAGAGTATTGTTTGAATGCAATTGAAGACTATTGTTTATAATGAATAATGAGAATCTGATTTTACCGTACAAGCAGAAATGATAATTAGCTACGGTATTACAGAATTTTTAAATTATCGTTTACGTACTCGTCTTGAGAACTCCATTAACTTGTGGAGAGTCTAATAGTGTGCAATGGCTGAGGAATTGCTTTAATCTTTACATATAATAAAAATGTAACTAATGAAGATATATGAGAAAATATATATTATTAGGGTCATTTATCAATATAATAAAAACCATAAAAAAAAAATTTCGGTTTTTCTGTTTGTTTATGTAACGTACGCTTATCTCAGAAACGGCTAAACGAAATGTAGTTTTGACTATTGTATTATGGTAAAGGTCTCCTGTTTAATTTTATTTCAATCGGTTCATAAATAAAAAAGTTACAACTGTTTACATTATAAATTTCAGCAAAGTTTATGACTTAAGTCAGAACGTGGGCGGGCGAAAAATCAAAAGAGAGTCGTGTAGTTTACGCAGGCGAAGCCGCGAGCGTGTCGCTGATTATACGTAAATTTATAATTTCATTAACTGTTAAAATATATATAATTCATGTATGAATATTATACAATGGTTTTCTGTTTCAGTTCGGGTTTATCATATTAGATTTGTGCGGTCACGTGACTGCACAAATCTAATATTACACAAGAAATGTTATTACTACATACATTAAGTGATTGACAAATGATTGACATTATTTAGGCCATTAATGTATAATGTATGTATGTCTCACTGTATAATGCACCCATTTTCTCCAATGTGGAACTTGTACAAAACATATAATCTTTGCTCGGATTTCTATAGTGTGCTATTATAAGCTGCAGCGTTGAGCACTACCGCCATATGTTGTTTTTAAATAGATGGAAAGCGAAAAACGGAGTAAAAAGTCTCTAAGTTCCCTCAATCAATATATATATATATATATATATATATATATATATATATGAAATGACGTTTGTTAGCCTTGCCAATTCGGCTTATATTGGTTTTTAAATATTTGTAGACGTCCAAGGAAGGTTTAACAGGCCAGAAAACAAAGAAATTGCACGGAAAATTATAATATACTATTTTATTTTCCTATATAAGCTGTGCGTACCTGTCTAACAAGGTGCATTCGGAAATTAAATATTAAGCAAGGAAAATAGCATGAAATATTAAAAGTAAAATTCGGCCGCATAATTTAACGATATATAATAATTTATGCAGTCAATGGTTTGGCCGGTCAGTTGAACTCTAAATTCATATTTATTATTTTTCTAACAAAATTTGTGAAAAACTTTAAATATAGATTTGGCAACCAATTTGTCATTCATCTGCAACAATTAGAGAAATGACACAGTTATAAATCAGCAGAGTTTCGTAGAGAATGTCTTCGCGAAATATAATTTTTGAATTTCCATTAATGTTTATTGAGTTTTTACACATCATTTAATTCTGTGGCGGTACGAAGTTCGTCGGGTCAGCTAAGGAAATATAATCGTATGCACACTCTCGTAGCAAAAAGTGTACTTTTTCCACTATCTATCACACAAAATTCAAAAAGTATTGAAATAAATGTGTAGCTTAAAACGCATAAAAAAATTACTTGTTAATAATATTTTTTAAATTAAATTTCAATACGATTTATCAATAACAAATTAACAAGTTATTAATCCATGTTATCCAATTCAAACCCCTTGTATTGATACAGATCAAAAATGCAAGAATGGCGTCTCGAGGCCGACAGTGCGTTGCCCTCTGATGGTATGTTACATTGTTCTGTGTTAAAGTACCCGGGTAACTGCACTTTCGCCAATCGAAAGCTTCACGTTAAAAGAAATGTCACTTAAATTATGAAAAGAATGTATTAGCACTTTTCTTCAACTATTATCTTTAAATAGCAATCAACAAAATAATAAAGGTATCGGCTTTTCAAAGATAAAAATAAAGAGTTTATAATAAATTGAAAGTGAATTTGTACTATAAAGTTACCTGATGCTGTATTTTATCTTTACAAAGTTAAGTTTAGAACTTCATTGATCTTGAGGTGCATTATTTAGATACATGCATAGTTATTTTTTTCATACAATACACCTAATTAAATGTTGGAAAAGTGACTTTTTCAATACAAAGTATCAGTTTACTTTCATTTCTTGTTACTTTATATCAGGTACAACCCTAAGCCAGTGGTTGTGGGATATTTCCACGCATTAAGCACTGCGCGCGGCAGCGTGGCGCTGAGGCGTAAATTATATAATTAAGTGACCACCACCATACTTTGACGTCAATGGTGGGGGGATTTTTAAGAATTTATTTTTTATTTTGTTCTTGACAGTTTTATATAGAAACATACAGGTATCTCGTATAAACAATAATTTGATTAATTAGAAAGTGAAACTATGTTAAGTTAATACAAATTTTAATAGCTATTAATATTTTTGAATAGTCGTCTACTATTATTTCTTATTTATGTCAAGATTTTTTATAATATTCATATACAAAAACAAAATAAGTTAAGTATACATAGTACTGTACGTAAATACTAGATTAGATATTGATTGCCAGCAAGCAGCTTGTAGAGTTTTTCAATAACAAATTATGAATTCTTGTATACCTTAGCCTTTCCGCATAACTTAATATAGGAAACTAGTATAGTTTTCTTAAATATATTTATATTTGTTATGATTAACTTAATTTATACCTAGTATTATAAAATACGTCCGGAACAACATTTTATATGAATTTACCAATTGATATTCTTGAAACACATCCAAGTAAATAAACCCTGACATTTAATAAAGCTATTTAAAAAAAAATGCTTTTTTTTTTTAAATAAAGCTATATTCAATATTTAAATTTCACCATGATCGAAATTACGATAGTTAGTTATTAAACATGAATGAGTATGTGGTGTGTAACGCCGGCGTCGAGCGAGGCCTTGGCCTTAACATTATGGTAATACCGATCATTGTTATGACTTATGACGGACGGTAATCAAACTTACTTCAATTTATTTATTTCTATTAAGCCTTTTTCACTCAACTAGGTCTGAACGAGGTCAGATTCATTACGCTACTTCTTATCATCAGAAAAAAATATAAGATACGCACTTTAATAATATTGTTTTTAATTAAATACATCTTAAATGTATCATTTGTATATAACGTCTTTACTAATAAGCTTTAAAAAAATATTTGATATTCTATGTATATAACTAATTCGTTTTTGCTTCGCACGAATTAAAAAATAAACCGGTACTTTTTTTGTACGCTTGAAGATTTTTCTTAATTATTTTTTTACACATCTAGTTTGTTTTAATTTTGACGACACGAATTAGACAATTTAAAAGTAAGCCAATGACCGAAGCTCAAGTTATTTGGGTGTTTCATCTGTCAATTTACAAATGTCCGATAATTAAGAGTCGTTCCCATTATGACCCAGTTTTTTACTATGTTGGACTAATGCCATGATTAGTTATTTTAAACGAATACTACATTATACTAGAGTATCATAACAATATCTAATAACAGAAACACCTAATGTCAAAAATGTGACCTTTAATGCCAGTTTTTAGATATTGGTTTTGGTGAACAAACTGGTTTTCCTTATTTGGCCAATATACTGTAATGATAAGCCTTAATTATTATAATACATACATTTTCCATGAAAAATATCATTATAATTATCTTCGAACGATTTTTTTATCTTCTTTGTAAAACTTGTTATTTTTTTTAAATTCAATTTGGAAGAATAGGCTGATGACATGTTCTGTGTCGCTTATTGAATAAGTTGCAAATTAACAATAATAATATTAGGTATTTATTAGGTACATACTTTTATGAGCGTGTTTAAGTCTAGATATCAATTACGAAAAGGTTGAACTGTCATTATAACTTCATCAACTTCAAGTAAAGTCAAACTCTCAATAGTTATATTGGAAATATTTTCCAGGGAAGAAAACGTAGTAGAATTATATTTAACAATCGTTAATAGAAGATGTTTTAATAGATTTTTTTCTGCTATTTTTCTTTTTAACATTTCAACCGAAATTTCTTTTCATTTATAATATTTCCAGAGATTTTTCAATGTTCACATTAAATTTTCTTCAATGTTCTATGTATATATAACCATATATATTATACGACTCTTCGTAAATTACTTAGTTCAAAGTTGGAGGCTCGGTTGTGACGTGACTGCGCGCGCGGGCGTGACCGAACGGGTATGTGTTCTAAATGCGCGTTTGTCTATAGATACTTATATTTTTTTTTACTTCAGAAACAAGTTCTATATTCTTTTAATAATATTTCCAGTTTAAATATTTATTAGTCTATATTGGACATGTTTTATATATGAGGTGGATTCATTAGACATATATAAATAAATGTTGATATATGCCGCGAGACGCCATTTATGCAAGTGGAAATAAAAATAATATTGTACAACTTAGATGTCTGCAATCGATAAATCTTTACCCTGAATTATCTTTGTGATAAAGAATAAAATTACTTACATTGAATTCCTCTTGTATTGGCTTCAATAGCGATCCTCCCGAGAAAATGATGCCATCAACAACAAAATTACACATAAAAGAGGCAGCCACTACCACCCAACCCCAGCCACCATCTGGAGGAACCACCTAAACAGAATAAATAATAATAATTAATAAACTAAATAAAATTATAAAAATAACCATTCTGCAAATGTACATTAGAACCAAAATCCGTGTTTACCATAAAAATATAGTATATGTACGTAACGTAGTGTTTTTGTATTCTTTTAGTAGAGTTTAGTGGTAAAAAATTATAATTGCACGATATTTACATAATATCCTACAATAATTGACACTAACTTTTAATTTGTCCTTTCCTTTTTTGTTATAATTTCGTTTCCGGGGACAGATAATAGTCTTTTAAGACCTGATATTAATAGCATATTTAGGTGGTCCAGTAGAGATTGAAATAAGATTGCTTGACTGACTTAATATGCATAACTTTTTATTATTTGAGTTAATATTGCGACACAGGAAAGGTTATTGCATTTAGGTATTAAAACTCAATTACATTATCTCTATCTCAAACAAAAAAAGAAGATCTAATTGCGTTTATTTTGTCATGGTAATATATATATTTTTTTTTCTCAAAAGGTAACTGCACTATCTGTTTGAACACGGGTTGATTTTAATTACATAATATTTGTTTTAGCTTCACGCTTTTTCCCACATGGTCAGAGGGGGCCTAGTGTCAAGACCCTCCGTTCTCAACGCCGTGCTTTGTCTTAGGTACCAAGAGTGAAGAAAATAATTTAAAGAATCATGCCCCTAAGTGTTTTATATATATATTCATAAAAACTTAATTTTAATAGTAGGTAAAAAAAATTAAATAAAATTAGGCGACCAAGTCCAAGTTACAACCAATTACTTTTTCGGTATAGTCTATAGAGCTGACGTTGACAATGTAGATATTGACTTAACCTGTTACCAAGTATTACAGCTAATCAACTTATATTACTTAATAATAGTTATTCCTTTAAGAAAATAAAAATTACATGAACACTTCTTTATTTAATTATAATACACAATAAAAATGTGATGCAGATCAACCAATATATAATATAATAAAAAAAATAATAACGTTATATTTTCATAATATTTTTCCAATGATTGTATTTTAAAGTCACCAAATAAATTATTATAGAGATTGTCTGGTGTCCAATTAGTTCAATTTGTTTGTTTAGCTCTTCAAATGCTTTTTTTTTTAAATTATGGTTAAAGTCAGCTTCTATAGTGTTATTAGAATATAAGTGCCAATTATAAGTCCAACCCATATAAATACATCAACTGTAATTGATACAGCTTTCTTTAGTATGTGCTTTCTTCTTCGCCATATGTTATATAATGCCATTTTCTATGACCTAAATGTCTCAAAGTATAAGAAGAATTACAGTCATAGTTATTTCAGCAAATGCTACCGACACTGTTGCTAAAAGAAATATATTTATTACTTTCTCTGCAATTTTGCGCAATTTTCTTTTTCTGTTTAAATTATTACTCATAGAAGTCATGGTCATCTATATGGGTTCTTTTTAGGTGATATTTAAAAAGAGCATAATAAATATAAATAAATGGATTACTTCAGTTCGGCACAGCTACATGTTGCTACACATTCAGATTTTTTTTCTATAGGGTCTGTTTGCATTCTAACAGCTTTATTACATTTGGATTTCCTTGGCGTTATTTTTTCAAAACTTGAGATAACTACACAAATATGATAGCTAACTATTAGAACTATTACTGTATTTATATACGGCTTATAGGATGCTATTGACATAGCCTGTGAGATGTTAACGGAGGCATATTTATTTGCCCTATTTGGTAACTTTAATATAAAACGGTTGGTCACGATTTATTTTCAATGACATTTCATTTCAAGTGGCAGTACAATATTTTTTTTTCTTAAATTTATTTATAATGCGCCAGATACCGAATTATACATTGTTAAGAAAAAACTTATTACCAATGTCTTGGCCCGTACGACTTGACTCGAATTAAAAATGTTGTAAGTCGTAATGGTAACGTAATTACCTGTATTTAAATAAAACTTATAATAAGCTTAGTTTATTATAAAGCTTATTGAGTTTTAAGTTCGATACCACATCAAACGGCGATTATTTACCAATGCTGCTTCTGGTTCCGAGTCATCGCTAGGTGAGTCTCGTCCTAAGCCGCTCTCTTCAGACGATGGCGATTCAAACGGACGCTCGTCCGTCGCTACTCGTTGTACCATTGTTAATCCTGCCACAAAAAAATATACATGTGTTAATAACTTATTTGATTCACATTTTTAATATCCGGTTTTGGATTTGTACGTATTCGCGCGTATACATTCGGATCCTGTCACACTGCACGATATCATGAATGGAGTTTTACATACAATAAATATTGTAATTTACTTATTAAATAAATGTTGCCGTTAATATATCTCCATCAGAATAAATATAATTCTGTTTCAATATCACTCACTCCAATGGATATGTTATACGTAAAATGATAATTAACATTATTATGATAATAGAGTTGAATGATTTAAACTTATAATTCGTTTAATACGTATTACTTTAAGTTAGTTTCTAGAAGGTTCCAACGACATTATAAATAATTTATTTATGATAAATATACATGCTATAGTAAATGTAAATTCCTTCTTTATGTTGAGACTACTAAAAATATTGCGTAATAGCAAACCCTGAGATAAAAATTTAAAAAAAAACAATCCACCAAGTAATGGGTTCACCATTATAGGGCAGACGTGTTGTACCAAAGAGGCGACAATGGGGTACAATATTTTATATTATTTCTATAAATAAGTACATAAACAAGTAAAACTTTGGATAAAGAATTTACATATTTAAGTTTTACATGTACGTATTGAACGTGATTGATAATTTACAGCACAAAAAGAAATAAGTAATATATAAATATTAGTTTACTATTATACTTTGCTTTATTTACTATTTTGTTGATAAAACTTTTACTATTTATTTCGTCTGATCGACGTAGATTTTAGAATTGGGATTCAGAAAACAATAAACTCAATTTGCACTGATAGCAGTTGTTGGTGAAATAAAAATGCCTTCAATATGACAAATAATCAATTAAAATCGTTAATAGATTAGAATTTAGATTGGTTTCAAGACTAGTCTAGACTGTAGGTACTGTAATGGTAGTATACTTAAACGTGTCAAATATATTATATACTAAGAGTTCTAAATTTTGTCTTAAATATTATATATTGCGCATTTGCTTGTATTATATGCAAAGCTAAGAAATATATCATTTGTTTAAATAAAAAGTCCAAGTCCACAAATCACAATGTGTTCGTTAAGTCACATTATGACGTTAGTGGTAAATTTTTTTCACGGACATTAAATTCATTATAATGGAAAAGTGAACCGAACTGCCTGAAACCGGATTGTTTGCGTCGTTCCGTCTTTGTTTTTGTTTTGTAAACTATTTATATCTTTTATACGATCAAATATTGTGAACTTATAATAAATTTTAGGGTTATAATTTAGGCAACCTACCTATGTCATTAAAATTTAATATACGTTTTCAAAAAAGCTGTTATTTTTATAAGTGATGTAAAGAATACATTAAAAACGTACACATTATATTATTGTTATTACGTTTATATTGTTTATTATATAAAAAGTTTTTTTTTATCTAATATATTATATTTATACGTAAAAGAAATACTTTAGACGAAAATTTCTAAGAAAATTTTACGATTTAATATTTGAAACTTCTATAAAAATAAGAAGCCCACCTTTTTGGCAATAATTCCTTTAAAGTACTAGTAATATATAAGTGCGTATATATGCTTTTGTATAAAATAACATATACCTATACGTTTTTAAGGCGACACGTGTTTTTTTGTCAATGGGTCCACTAGTATATAGAAAATCATATGATTTATAAAAGCATATAAATTTCGTAATGGAAGAATCTATTGGAAGTAAATCTAGAGCAGATAACGCAACTGCTGTATGACCTATAGATAAAAGTGTTATTAAATAGTTAATTGGTAATTTATTAGACCTTAACATTCATTGTATTAGTGATAAGCTCACGTGGCACAATTATATTACTTAAATAGAGCATTTTCTGCATCATTTCTTAGTATTTTTTCTTATTGAGTCCGAGGGGGGGTGGAAAGACTCTACTAAAATTGTAATTTCATTTTTCTGCAGCTGAGAACATAGCAATTGATGTAAACAAATCAATGAAGCATATAAATATTTATTTCTCAGCTTTACACGTTTCCCGCATAGCAGGGTAGTCAGAGAGAACCTACTGTCAAGAAATTCCGTTCTCCACTTTCCGCTCGAAATCAAGAATTTGCGTATTGAGTGGTGGTAGTCAACGCCACGTCTTGTTCATCAGATATGAATAAGTCACTGCGCCACGAATGAAATATGAATATTTGATTTGTATATTTAATTTATTAAAAATTATTCTTGCGTAATTTTATTTTACAACCGTCGTGTCACGTGTGCAGTCCAGCACGCCAAATAGCTTAGATCGAAGTTATGTTAAACAAATTAGTATTCTAAGTATTTTATATGTAACTTTCTTAAAATAACTTATAATGTAAAATAAATAATTCAAATTGTAATAAGCATTGTTCTACTAGGAATGTCAAATGGGTCGTAGATGATTTGGCCCGCAGACATGAGTGTAAATCACGAATAATATTGTGTTTCAGAGCGATAACGCGTATTGCGGCTGCGGTGACCTCGCACATACATGCGTTGCGAACGTATATTTTATCATAAAAAAGATCAAATTCTCAAACCATTTTCACCTTTACATTCATTAAATTGCACACAATGTGTAATTACTGCATTCTCTTCATATATTTATGTGTTGCCAGTTACAAAATGAAATATAGGAAGTCGAAAACGTCATTGTTGGACGAATGTGAATAAGTTTAATATTGTTGCGGGTTGCTAGCAAATTGTAGTTTGTTTATTTATAGTTGACTGTTGTTACTATTCTAAGGTTAAATGGTTTACTGGAAAAGAAAATACCTTGTGCCGATTCGCTTTTACTTAACGTTCTGTAATCATTTGTATTGTTGTATATTTGAAATGAAAAATGATTACATACGAGGTAAATTTCTAAGACTTTCAGATTTTGCTATGATTGACTTTAAGTGTTTACAATTTTTATTTTAATGATATCTAAGAATTTTCTAAATTATGTTATAAATATTATAAGTATATAAAATAATAAATAAAGAAATGAAAAAAAAAAATTATTGTACGACGTTAAAGTGTTGGGCTTGCAGTTGTGAGTTGGTACGATTGCGTTAGCTTCTGATAAGAAATGCGATAACTTCGTAGATATCATATCAATTTTAATAATATTTACCCCCAAATAGTATAACAAAGCTTCGATAGGTTTGTTTATTATATAGATATATTAAGAAAATTTGTTTGTTTGTAATTTAAAATACATGAGCTTGTTTTATGATGTATATTATATTTTTAAATGTAAAGGCAAAAACTACCTATCCATTTTAACTTATAGCATAGTATAGCTAAGTGATAGTTGTTGATTCAAGTCCCTCTTTAGGAAATCTTTTAATTAAATATTATATAAATATGGGAGATACGTACAGATAAAAGTATATTATTTATAATCATATCATATTATATTTTGCGTTTGAAACAATATCAAGTTGTGATACACATACATATGTATATACAAAAGCTATTGACGTAATTGCGTCAACTCTGGTAGATAGTACGGACACTACGTCAATAAGGAACTAACAGATTACTATTTGTTTTATACGAAAATAATAACTTCACATCATATTTATATTTAAAAATTTTATTATTTTTATGTAATTACTAAATTTTGACGTAAGAAAAGAAACAACTCGGTACTTAAACAACGTGTGTATGTATTTACCAACACTAAAGCTCCTTTAACTCATAAGCTCTGCGTGAAACAGCTTAAATTTTACCTATTTTAATATATTTTTTTGTAAATGTCACAATGGGTAACTGATTTCTTTTCTGTCAAATATTAAACGTTGGAAACGGAAAGTTATAATAAATATTTTATCATATGCAGGAAATAATTAATACTTTACAACTTGTTAATTGCTGAATAAATATTGTTCATAGATAAGTGTTGCTACTGCTATTTTATTATTATTTATCACGCCTGCATTCAGGAAGAGAGGTTACTTTACTTCTGTTAAGTATTATCGATAGGGCAAAAACATGAGGAAGATTAAAATGTAAAAAATAAAACCATTAACTTCAAAGGAATATAGTTCTTGAACATATTGATTGATTATGAATAATAAATTATAATTACATATTATGATATTCTCGTATGTCATAATGAGACATACAATATTTATTCATGAAGAAAGCTTACATGAATTTAGCAGGCAGTACAGTGTTTACAATAAATGTACTCGTGCACGTGCGACTACAATCTATACTTTTATAATTGAATAGTTGTAGCCTGTAATGTGTAATTTTCCCATAGAAACTTCGAGAAGTCCGCTCTTAGTGCCTCCATACAATCTTGCTGCAAGCAACATGCAAAAATTGAGCTTTCTACGTCCAGTAACTACTGGTCCACTAACTTCGACTGTCCATTGTCCGTCAGTCTGTCAGTAATGCGAACCCAAGAATTTTATATTTACATTCCAGGTGGGCCACAAATTAATTAGTAATAGAATTTTGAAGCTTAACGCTTGATTTGAAAGATTTACATGAACATGAAAATTTTCGAATCGAATTCAAATGAATTATAATAGACATGAATGAATAAAGTCTATTAAATAATATTAATAGCGTAAGAAGTAATACCTATTGTCACTGACCTCGCCCACTACTGCGTACTGAACAACGTTGACATTGCTTTCATGAAAATGTCTTTACCGCAAATTAATTACTTTATCATCGTCGTCAACCAACGTGCGAAATTCATATATTTGATTTGTGTTCTAACTAACCCATCCCGTGACTTCATCCGCGTGTAATTCTAAAATAAAAATTAGCTTAACTTACTCCTTATTACATCTGCCAGTGAAAGTCCTGTCAAAATCGGTCCAGTCGTTTCAGAGATTAGCCGAAACAAATAGATAAGAAGACAAAAATTTAAACAATAATATTTTTGTATATGCATCGTGCAGTTCGTTTTACTTTTTTTTTTGATTTTGATACAAGGATTTTGCTACAAGGTTGGATTAAGGAGGTCTAAGGGCCCTCCCAAGTTTATATTAAAGTCCTTTCTTCCTTTTATGTTACAAATTTGTAATTAGGCGGAGGTGCTCATTGTCACATGGACATGGACATTTGGCACGGTAGCTAATAGAAGCTACCGTGCCAAATTTCATCATTGTACGTCAAGCGGTTTTAGATATTTCATGACGAGTGACCGATTGCTTTTATATTATATATATATATATATATAATGCTAAAACCTACACAGACAATAAATAATTTGCTGGAAAAATGTAAAATATATCGGAATGAAATATAATGCTCAAATAGTGTTTGCCATGTGTAACATCTGTTATATTTTTATTACACGGTTTATTTTTCTTTACATCAGTTCGAAATATACGATATTTTGACTAAACTAGTGTCAAACATTAAAATTTATGACGTTTTATTTTCGTTATTTGCTTAGAATAAATTTAAAGCGGAATGTAAGCTTTGAATGAAATTTTTAGGAATTATTATGGATGAAATTGGTCTATTTATTAGGTATTGTTTGAGTTTTTAAGACGATTATCTCTTTGACCATTGAATTTTTAACGCTTTTTGAATTTCACCATAACTTTCATTAATGTGTAGAATTGAAATATATTTACGTACCGTCAAATTCCTGGCTAAATCCTCTGAAATTTGATTCCAACTTTGATATGAAATTCTGTTTATCCGAAAGCACCATTATGGGGCAGCTTTTAATGTTTTTAATCGGATATCGCTTTTGAGATAGTAAACTCATCTTGAGATAATTTGTAGGTTGTCTTCTTCAAAGTTTATTCGCACTCTTTTGTGGTGCCATTTACTTACGATATCGTTTGAACTTTAAACTTAAAAATAAACAATCCGATATAGATTTGTTCACAGCTGAAATAATATGAACTCTCAGAAAGTTTATCAGTGCCTTAGGAAAGTTACAACAGAGAATATTATTTTATGAAAATTTTTACTAAAATATCATTTCTTTACTTTTATTTAAAATAAGTACGTATAAGTAAGTATGAATTATTAATAATTAGGTATCTCATTTTGTTTTCCAACTTAAATAGGCTACTTCATTCAAATTTCATATCTTCATAGGAGCAACATATATCAGTACAAGTAATAGCCCGAGCACAGTATAAAATAATGTAGTGATAATTTAGAAATATTATTCTGAAATTACTTACATATTTATAAAATATTTTTTTATTGGTTATTTATTGCCATTAAATAAACTTGTACTTTTAAATACGTTCTATGAACGAACTATGACCGTAAGGTGCGATGGCAAAATTATAACTGTGGTATTTATGCAAAAAATATTGTTTATATCATATAATGTTATGTAAATTTTCAAGTTCTATGTCATTTAAACACTTGTATAACAAGTTCAGGTTTTATAAATCAGGAATTTGCTTAGTATTGTGCAAGTCATAGCGAGGTTGCACCTATAAACTAAATTCGTCCAAATATGTTTATATGAAGAACTTCAAAAACTTTTTATAATATCTCAAGTTAAAGTAAACGTTTCAATTAAAATAGATACTTTATTGTTTTAAAATGTAGTTATATTTTATGTATATTCTTCTATGCCCATGTAACTGAGACAATAAATGAAAACACAGTTCTCCTTATAAATACGGTACAAATGACTGATATTGGTAATTACACCACGCAAAATGCAATACGAGTAAAAATTATTCGATTCGATTTATTAGAATTATCCTGCACCTAAACTGCTGATGACATTTAGCAGATTTTTATTATATACGATACACCTTAAACAATAATTACATCTATACATATAAAAAATTGTAACTGATCGCTGTCTGTACATGGAAGATGCATGAAAAAAAACATGATTAGGGGCATTTCTCAATATAACAATAGAAACTAAACTACTGAACTGAAAGCAAAATTATAATTTTTAATTTTCTTTTCTGTTTATCTGTTTGATTGTGCACGTTAATCTCGAAAACGGCTAAACTGATTTAAATACAATTTGCAATTTAAAGTATTATATTGTGGTAAACTTTCCTTAACATATAGTGTTTACTTAATTTCAATCGGTTCATAAACAAAAAAGTTAAAACTATTTGAATAATCTAAGTTAGTGACAAGTTTAAGAAATATAGCATAACCGTAGAGAACTACAGTAGGTTAGGTAAAAATCAGCTGTGTGCTTATTCCGAGATAGGAGTTCTCCACTTTTCATCTCAATTCGATAGGAAACATCGCATGTTATGGCGCAACTCGACATCGCGCATGTCTTTCCAAAGCGAGGAATCGAACCCACAACTATGAGGTTTGCACTCATACTGTCCCACTGGTTACGGTATAGCTACTTATGGTATGTAAAAAGATTAAGCTAGTTTAAAGATAGAACAATTGCTGTTTTTTCAATGAATTAAAAGTGTAATTAGTAAATTTATCATAACAGCATTATACCTTCTAAATATGATAAATTGTATTTTTAACTTTTTTAAAGTGTTAATTGTGAAATTATGAAATTGAAAAACGTATATAAATTTAAACGCAGCGGGATTCGAACCCGCTGTAATAAGCGTATTAGAATTTCGACGCAGCCGGATGTATGCATGCTTTAGCGGTCAGAGCGCTTGGATGGTTTGCAAGAGGCGCGGGTTCGAATCCCGCTGCGTTAAAAATTTTAAATATGACAAATTATAATGTTTTTATACATATAATATTTCATTTTAACTATAAAGTTTTGAAATATAGTGTCGCTTTTGTCCGCATATCTAGCGCAGTGCAGTGAAAACCTAGTGTGACGACACTCCGTTCTCCTCTTTATACCCGATTTCAAGACATAGCGTGGTGAGTGGCGGAATTCAATGCATTTGTCTTACCAGAGCGAAGAACTGAAAATAATTTTAAAATTAAAATTTCCCTCGAATGGGATTCGAACCCATAACTAATCGTGTTTCAGTCACACGCAATCCCATTGCCAAAAATATAGTACTTTTTTATATAAAATTTTAACACGAATCTTACAAGTGACACTTTACTTATAATGTTCAAGTTGAGCTTGAGTAAAGCAATTACTTTTTTTCACAATTATCTCGTAACTGTTGCTATATTTATAAATAGTGTAGATAAATAAGGAATGTGGCCGAAGCGACTTTCTTGGCGCTTCAAGCTTACATGATTGCTAATTATATGCCATTATGTATGAATTAATCAAATACGAGCAAACGCTAAAAGGTTTTGAGATATTGAGCATGGAAAGTTCTTACAAAAAAGTGTCTTTTGTACACGGTTTTCAGCTTTACCATTTACCATTGACGTTTGTCTCTGTAGTGTCGAGACCTCCCTTTCCCACTTTTCGTCCAGATTCGAGACATTACGTGTGGAGTGGCGGAACTCAACGCCATGTATTTTTCACGAGAGCCGAGAAATGAAAATAATTAAATTTAAAATTACGGTCCGACATTATTCCAGTCCGCCACATAGACTTCCCGTAATATTTACATATAACAAAAATCAAAAAATATATATTAATGAGATTTTTAATTTTCTTTTCTGTTTGTCTCTATGCTTGTGCACGCTAATCTCAAAAACGGCTTAGCAGATTTAATTGCATTTTTTTATTGTGGTAAGCTTACCTTAACATTTTTCATTATAATAAACAATAAAAAAATGCAACTATTTAGATTATAAATTTAGGCAAAGTTTGTGATTTAAGTGACAATGCGAGCGGACGAAATAGTTTAGTCGTGTATTTTACGCAGGCGAAGCCGCGGGCGGGTCTCTAGTAATTCATAAAATAAAATATATGTATTAGCATTAAATTTAAGATACACTGTAAAATTAACAACAACATTATTTATAAATGCAGCTATTAGCTAAAGGATTATTATATTTTCAATTCGTACCTAAAGCCTGTTCTTAAAGTGGATATAAAATTTTCCATTGATTCGTCGATTGGTTGACATTTAAACCTGAATCTATTAAGCCCTTAAAGTATAACTTTCGTTGTATAACACGATATTTTAATTTAGTACTTTTATATATACATATATGGTTTTACCTTTTTGATGCTCTTATAAATTTTTATAAAATATAAAAAAACATAAAACTGCTTTACATTGTAATATTCAACACTTATACTTATTATCAGTATATCAGACTAATTTATGAGTTTATTAATTTCTTAATTTACCTCGTGTATTAACTTTATGTGTATTACTAATGATTTCCTCGATGTGATGGGATTGTCTAACTGTCTGTGTGTATGTCGTGGTCATATATCAGAACTGACGATTTTAAGAAATGATCGACAAAATCATTAAATAGTCGATTCTACGATACGGCCACGATATAATATGTTCTACACTAAAGCACTTTCACATTAAGTCCATACGATTAATATTAATATTGTGTTTTACTTTGCCGTTGCATTTTTTATGTATTGATCAAATTAGTCTACGTATATCTAAAAATATTTTCAACTGCAATAAAAAATTGTCAATACCCTGTCATTAATATTATTTATGACCGAAATGAATGGTCCATTCACATCTATACTAAGTTGGCGCCTTGGTGAGCCCATTATTTTAATCAAAGGCGCCGAAAACTTTTGAATCCCACGCCGAGCAAAGGGTCGTCGCTTCCGAGAAAAGCTACATTTTTATGCTATTGTACAATTGTCATTGTAAAATGTGTGAGAAATATATTAGATTTTATGGGTAGATAACTAGGTACCCATCCAAAGCTTTTTTGTTTTGCATATTCAAACAATTGAGTTCGATATTTTTTAATTATTTATTTACGGTATATGATAGTGTAAATTTGTTTTCCTAATAAATCTTACAAAAAAATATCTATAAAGAAATGATTCATATTACTATGAACACGTTGATAATTTAATAGGAAAATTGTGTATAAAAATATTACAATTATGAAGAAGTTATTCCATTATAATAAAAAGTAAGTAATTTTCTTATTGTTTTATAAAATAATATGCATTTCACTTGACTTGTACGATTTATTGTGGGTTAGTCAGCTACGAGAATGTAGAGCGGTTCTCGCTCTCACGCATAAAGTGCATTAATACTTTCATAAAATCGTAAACTCACTTAATTTTTTTAAACACAGTAAGTATATTCAAGCTATTGATAACATATTCGTGTATTTGGAACAAGGGCTCTTATACGCATTAGAGTTTTATACGTGTAATACATCGCACCATAGAAGATAAGTACATACTAAAAAACATATATTTAGAAAACGTATAATTTTTTTAACGCAGTGGGTTTTGTTCCCAAACTTCTTGAAAACCGTTCAAGCCTGACCGCTAAGCCATGCATTCAATCAAGGTTTTCAAGAGGCGCGGGTTCAAATCCCGCTGAGCTCATATTTTTATACGTTTTGTAAATATATGTTTTTCAATTTCCTAAGTGTGTGAATAACACTTAAAAAATGTTAAAAATTACTTACTAACTTGTTAAGCGCATCAATTCTTTGACCAATAGCTTTCGGTCCTAACAAATGCCACATATAAACTAGTTTTCAAATATGTTCATATGAGAGATATAAACGTAGTATATCTTGTATTATTGTTTATTTCCAAGAAGTATTTTAGCTTATGTGATTTATATGAGGTAATAAATAGCATGTGTAGTATACACGTGGTTAACACTTGCAAGGTTAGATGGTATTGTGGTGGTAGTGAAGGTAAATTTTCAATGTATATTCATTGGTGTTGAAAACCCATGCAATTAAAATTATTACATTTCAAATATAAGTTTATAACAAGTTCTTTGGTTCGCCAATAGCCATGTCAAATATAATATGGAATTTATTACAGATGTGTATCCTGTGTCGAAAGTAATGGGTTTCATATTGGTTTTAAAAATTTTAGTCATATAGTGATCCAAATACTATAAAAATTGTACACACAAAAGATAAATAAAAATAATAATAGCCAGTAGAGTGAACTTAGTTTCAAGACACTCCGTTCTACACTTTCCGCCCGAATGCGAGATATTGCGTGTTGAATGGAGGAACTCAACGTCGCGCTTTGTCTTGGCTACAACAGCGGAGAAATTAAAATATTTTATATATAATCATTACTCCGACTGGGAATCGAACACACCGCCAATCTCGTTTACATAAACACGCTGACACACTGCCGCTATGCCTCATCGAGGAGGGACATAGCCCATAGAAAAAATAAATATACCAAATGCGATCTTATATCCAAGCAGACATCTCTTTTAGACAAACTATAGACAGAAAAGAACCTATTAGGTATAAACGGTTAGGGGGTGGTTTACATGTTAAACATACAATACATAGATTTATAAATAGAAATACAAATCTATAGATATATAAATACATACATAATGTGTACTCTAAGCTGTACATTTAAGTACGTGAGTATGGTTGAGGTAAACTTTTTCATATTTGCTTATAACTTGGCCGTTGATAAGCTAAAAAGTTTTTGAAAATAACTTTTTAAAGTTTGTTTTTGATATATCGATTTTCGAGCTTCAAGAAGTTAATATAATGTATTTAAAAGTTTTTTTTATTATACCGTATTTTGATTAATACCGTCATATATTAATATTAAAAAATATATATATTTATGTATATATATTATAATTAAACTAAAAAATATATATATATACACTATCTCCCCGAATTCAAGATATTTGTTCTTATTTTAATTTTTAAATATGTTCTTCGGTTCGTTCGTTCTACAACACATACGAGTACATTGTGCGTGTAAGTTTGTTTCTTCCGTTTCTTACAGATATCTAAAAAAAAAAGGTTTTTGGAAAAGGAACAGTAGGCAGGTACTTTAAATGATAATATGTAGAAAAGCGTTTAATTCATCAATTGTCATAAGATTCTCATATCGCTCGATGTGCTGCGAAACAATCAAAATTTTGCAGGAATATAAATCTTTTTTCTTACAGTAACACCTAATAGAGGGAATCGCCTATTGTGAGTTTACTGTCGACTTATTATAGTTTATTTGAATTATTTAAAATGATTTTCGCGAAAATTTGTGTCTTTTTTTATTAATAAAAAGCGAAAGGTCGTGTACGTGACATGTTTAGTACAATCACTGGGGACTAGATTTTTGTTTCAAGGCTCATGTGTCCAACAGATGGTTTTGTGTTCTATAAATATTGACATGTTTTTACCACATTTGTATACTTATAATTGATAAAAAAAAAGTATAAATTAATTCAATGGTTCCACTTTATATTCATTATGTTAAACATTGACATTTTATTACGTATATGAGCTGTAGGTGTCTAAGCAGCGACGGAAACTGGCAAAAAAATGCGCCTAATTCTAATTTATTTATGATTTCATTTTAGTCACAATCAATATAATGTGTGATGTGTCTGCTTTTTCATTACAATAATTATATAAAATTATACAAAGCATAACTCTAATCATATGTGTAATCATAATTGTAGAAGCTATATAAAATTTAAAAGTATTGAAATAATAAAAATTTAGATTATCACGTCATTTAGTTAAGCATGCTCTTTAAATCATTTGTTATGTATTACGACTTGATTTAATCAAGGTTATTTTATAACTAAAATTCTTAACATTTTTATTTACGTAATTTGACAAGACAAAATTGTTTTTTTTATGTATTTCAAAAAACCTTATGGTATTTAGGTACAAGATAGAGTCTTGTTTGGCGGACGTGATAAAAATTTAATATCGCTCTACTACTAAGTTTGAGGCCATCGTAGCGCATTGGTATAGCGTCTGTCTGTAAACGATTGCTTGTTTGTGGGTTCGATCCACTACGGAATACAGAACCATATTTGAAATATTTTCATTTGTCCGCTCTGGTACCTAAGATGAAGGGCGGCGTTAAGTTAAGCCTTAAATGCTATGCGGAAAAACCGTCAATCTGCTATACACTATGCTATGCTCTAAGTTAAATATTTATGAGCATTACCGATACTGTACATTGAACTATTTAATTCCAGTTACATGTGTATATCTATAACTAATTTAATTTAATATTTTTTTATTTATTTCTTGTATCGGTCTGAATTATAACACAAAAATGTTTCTTTTGTTTAAATACTTTTCAACTCACTGTAGATATCTCTACAACATTAAAATTAAAAAGTATATATATTTGTTTTAGTGATTCGACCTTAACCAGTATTTAATTGCAACACGCTTATTTTATACTTACTTTTACAAAATTTTCACTTTTTATAATAATTTTGAAACATGAGATCAAAATATAGTATTTATAATAGGTGTGAACGTCTCGTGCACCAAAAATAGTTGCGTCTACGCATCCCGTGCCTAGTCGGGTTAAAAATAAAACTGTGTCTAGATGCCTTCAAATGTCACTCACCCGCAATGCACTGGACTAGATGAAAACGCGTGTTTGGTGCCAAATCCGCCAATCTTGTTAATTTTCTCCAAATCAAATTCCGTATGCTCCGTAATGCCGGCTTACTAACAAACACGCGTACGCGTCCGTTTCACTCCCGCGCTTTTCGTTTATTTCTAGACAGAAACAAGCTTCTCTTTACGCGGTCAAAAATAAATTGAATGCACTTTTTACACTAAGTTGATTAATTTACTAAGTTAATTTATTATCGTCATAAGTTTGTTGGACGTGATAGCGCGTGTCTCCGTCGCCGGTTACGAGTGTACTGAGACGCGCCGGCGTACGACGACCATGTTTAAAGCACGCTGTATTTAACTAGATAAAAAAAATTCTGTTTCGATTTCAACGTATTGTTTATGTAAAGGTTCAGCCCCAACATCATTTTGATACTGTTCCATTTAAAAGCACATAAGTTTACGTAAACGTTTCACACAGACAGAGCTTTCCTTAATATTGTATGTAGATAAAGATTTGAGAAGTGTTAAAATGAGTCACATATTAATCCAGCAATCACTTAACGCTGTTTATTTTACAAGTGTGAAAATCTGTAAGTTTCGATACTCAGGCAAAAACGCTAAAACTTATTTGTATAATATTTTACGCACAAGGTATGGATGGACCACCAATTTTCTTAGTCTAACCATTGTTTTTACCAATTTATTTTAAAAGGCACCTTCATTCTGAAACTAATGTTGAGTTGACCCAGACAAAAGTATCGCCATATCAAGAGAGTTAATCGAATGTTTAGTATTTGAATATTACATTCGGAAACTACTAAACGTTAAAGTTTTCTTACGTTTATTTGTAATTTATTCTGTAATATTACTTGCATTCGTGTAACGTAATATATATGAGGTATAACGACGTAAAACGACGGCTACATTTAAATTTACATACAATATGCTTTAAAAATGGAAGGTTATAATACCTTTCTTTAATTGAATTAGACGTCATGTATCTACATAAAATCTTAAAATTTTATAAATAACATGGTAAAGAGAATATTAAATAAACTATTTGAACTTTTACTTATTAAATATAGTATACTAGCGACCCTATTTGGTATTTTCACCCGCCCACGATCACAAACTTTGCTTGAATTCATAATTTAAATTGTTGTTACTTTTTTATTGATGAATCGATTGAAATAAAATAAGCACTAAATCTTACTAACTTAACTACATTTAAATCAGTTTAACGATTCTGAGAAAATTGTGTAAAAACACACAAACAAAAAAAAATTTGATTATTGTTTTGTTTACTGATAAATGCCTTCAATAAAAATTTGTCTCATATAACTTCCATGTACAGACAGTGATTAGTTACATTTTTATTATATGTATAGATATTTCAAAGTAGAAAAATATTTATTCTTTTATAATACTATACAATTATCATAAGCGAATTCTCTTAAAGGCATAGGCTATAAGTGAACCACATATGCATGTAACAATTATTCGTATGACTTTCAACTACTCACTAAATTAATTCAAAAATGATATATACATCGATATAAATTCTCCTCTCCATCCATACTATAAACAAGAAACGATATCTTTGCCTTTATTTATATTTTTTACAAACTCTCGTAGCTTAATTTGCTCTTGACTGATTTTATACTGCGATCTTCAAACGCCACAGGTTTTTTGTAACAAGTAATTATTTTTTTTTACAAATGAAAATAAGTTCTAATTTTAATACTTGTAAGGCTACTTTTACCAATTAGTAATACGAGAAAATTTGTTAGTTACTCGTACACAGTGAAGTGACTGGAATTGCATATGCAATATTACATTAGGTATATAAATGATCGAGATTAGGCTTAGGATCGCGCTTATAAATAATATAAGAACTGCGGACCAAAAAAAGTATTTATATTCAAGTTTTAATAATAATTAAATAATTATCTTAGAACAAAAAGATATTTTTTGAATTAAATACGTAATATAGAGTCAGTAAGAGTCGTAAGAATCATTATTCAATTAATACGTTAAGGAATAGCTTAAGTGGTTAACCAATTATTGTCTAAAATTATGCGCATAATGTAGTATGAAATTTTGGCATTATTAAAGTTTTGATGAAGAAGAAGTGAAAGTGTTAAGCAATATTTTTTATAATAATATGCACTTTTATATACAGTGACTTACGTGTTGCTAAAACAACGCGCATTATGCGTCTCAACAAATCTACAAATTTTATATTTGATAAAATTAAAATTACATGTAAAACTACACTAAACTAAGCAAAATAACCGCTCTGACCGCTAAGCCATGCGTTCTACATCCGGCTGCGTCGACCCATTTTTGTTGTTAGCATCTCTGTAGAGAGATTTTTAAAAATTATTAATTGTTCTTCGAACAATCGTTTGGAATAGAGAATGGTATTTATTAAATATTTTTAAACTGGTATTCAAATACACAAACAAATTTTTACACGTTTTCTAAAATTGTTATTCATATTCCTAAATGTGTGAATAACACTTTAAAAATGTTAAAAATAGCATAACACAGAACTCAGAACCTTACTCACTTTAATCAGACCATAATAAAAAACCCATATGACATAAAATAATTTATTTCAAAATTATTGATCCAATTAAATATACATCATAAATATTTAAAATAATAATAAGAAAATTAAATTATACCAAAATATAACACTAAATAAAAGAAGATTAATCATTTAAAAATACATGCTTATTTGACTGTCATTTGTATGTAGAACACTAATCATCCATTTCAAACGAATGTCGCCGCGAGTTAATGACCAATACTTACCTGGTACTTTTCCTATCTGTTGTCTAATACGCCTGTCATCTATTTAAGAGGACGTTCTGTTAATGTTGAAGAATTTTCTGATGTTATCGTTGTTATTTGACATCTGTCAGCTACTGTCTATAGGATAAAAAAAAATAAAGAAAAATATATTTAATTGTAGTTAGGATAGATTAGGAGTTCTATTTCAAGAAACTAAATAATCAATAAAAAGAAAAGAAAGAAAAAGAAAATATTTTCAAGGAACATATATTTTTTACAATATAATGGGCTTGGCATAGAATCCCAAGGAGTTTCTTCTCATAAGTCCACTGTGGTGCGTGCGACAGCGTCCAACAGCAAGCACGATTGTTGTGAGTTCAATGCCCACTTGAGGTATTGATTATAATTTACATTATTTTCATATCTCCGCTCTAGCAGAGCAAGACAAAGCGCGACTGCTCAATACAAAATGTCACAAATTCGAGCGGAAAGTTGAGAACGGAGTGTCTTGACATTATATTTGCTAAGCCTACTCCGCAAATTTGCGGGAAATGTGTACAAGTCAAAAGGTTATTTAAATCTTAGGTAAATATTTTTCTCACGGAGCTTTATATACATTTGTGGTTAAAGAATAGCTAGTTTCATCAGATAACTTACTTTACTTAATTTTCAAATGGTATTTGCTTATAAATTACAGATAATTCTGTAACAAGTAACTGATGTTCTTAATGTTGTTCTTAGTTGTATTTATTAATGTACAATTTTGGTCATTCTGAATTTGCATTCTATAACTTTTATTATATAGTACATCTTATATTATGTTAGAACATACCCAGAATATGAAGGACACACCCAGGAAAGGAGAAAACATACCCAAGTAGGTATGTCCTATAATTTCCGGAATAACCAAACGCTATTTACATACGTAGGTGTACCTAACACCTAATACACCTAATCTAATTTTTGTTTTTCAAATCTTGTCAGTATTTTTTATTTTAATCTAATTCATATTGAATGAATTAAATTAAAATAAAATGAAAGTTAAAGAATAAAATGAAATTAAAGTTCAACTTACAGCAGTCGTGTTCTTCCAGACATATCTCAATTGCACTCAACAATTTTCAGGTAATGTAAGCGAAGTTTGTAAAGCAATCATTTATTCATGACACCTGCGGTTCCTGTAAACGCGATTGGTCGAGCGTTCGATTCCCACTGAGGAAATGGTTATATTTAAATTATTATCATTTCTCCTCTCTGGTAAGCGGCGGCGTTGAGTTCTGCCACTCAATTCGCTATATATCAAATTCGGGCGGAAAGTGGAACATACTCTGCCATAGCAGAGCAAGCGCTTATTCGATCTTTTAATTAGTCACATATATTTACATTTATATTCAGATATATTTACAACTGGCAAAAAGTTTATTAGTCGTTAGTGTTCTTAGAAATATGTGTGACCTTAGCTTGCGAGATTATGTGGGTGAATTTAACTTCCGCAGTTATTTACGTTGATATACGGATCTTACTTTGTTGAAAAAATTAACAACGTAGTTTCCCTTCTAGCACAATTGGAATTACTTGAAATAAAAAAGACGTATATACTTATATTTAGATTTATTAGAATATATCATTAAGCGATATAGCAAATAAGACTATCTATGGCGTAAATACATTGTTTAAATAAAATCTCTTTAGTATGAAAAAAATATAATACAATATTTCGTCATAACGACCTGAGACGCAGTAGGTTAAATGTTCTTTATCATTAACTTATTGATAACTTGATACAAATTCATATTTTCACATTTTTTATGATCACAATTAAGTACTTTTATGAATAATAATTACTTATTAAATTTAAAATATGTATAATACTGATGAACATAAATCGATTAGATCAGAGGCCATTGTGGTGCAGTTGGACAGCGACTGTCTGTATACGGTTGAGGGTTCGATTCCCACTCAGGAGTATGGTTCTATTTAAATTATTTCCATTTCTCTGCTTTTGTGACAAGGCACGGCGTTGTATTCCGCCACTCTACATTCATTCGGATTGTTTCGGATTCGGGAGAAATGTGGAGAACGGAGTATGCGGGAAAAAACGTAGAGCTGGAAAAAGCAATCGTTAAAAATAAATAAAGCTTAGCTTTAGCATATAGTAGTATGTTACATGAGTGACATATTTCATTTAATAAAATTTTTACTTTTTGTTCTTTATTGTTAAAAATTTAAGAATACACGTGTATAAGCATTTTAGGCGCGTTATCTGTTGCAACAAATACTTACCTATTAGTATCTGTGCCGTACTGCGACATATTTACTGTATCAAAATTGAGCAAACAATGTTATCATGTAAAATAGTAACAGACAAGTCTAAGCCATATGTACTCCTAACCAGTATACTTTTAAATATTTAAATCCGTTTTCGTACTATTGTATATACGTCACGTTATTCGTACCTATTCTTATCTCTATTCGTGGCTCTATTCTGACTTTTTTTGTTATGATGAGTTTTTATATGAATATTCTTTGTAAATTTATTATGGTGCCTTCTATACACATTACAGCTTAATATTTTTAATATCCTAATAATTATGAACGACTAGACCGATGTTGAAGTTTTTTTCCTTTTTAGAGTTTGCAAAAGTCCTGCAATTAGCTCATTTATTATTTATTGTCAATGTATGCCTTTATGATGTGATCAGGTTCTGAGGCTGAAGATCACTAACGATACTCGTTAGTTCCTCGTATAATTTATATGTAAATTTAAACTAAAATTCTTATATGAGGATGCTTATTGAACAATTTATTGTGTCTTAATGCAATAACGAAATGTCTCAGGGCACTGTGATTCCAGGCTTGGAGGATTTTTTATATGTAAAATATCCAATCGTCGTCCTTGGACGCATCTTGTGCTTAAAATTCAATGACTCTAAATAGGCGGAAAATAAAGAACGAATTTTAATTAAATTTGGATAAGGAAATAATGGCTCTCAAAATTTTGCGCAACCCCAATTGCGCGCTACGTTACTTATATATACCGATACAATCTCAACGTCAGTGTTAATTTAAAGGCCGGGTATCAGTCTTTTAAGTCTAGCATTTTATTTTATTTGACTACTGTACTGTACACATTGAATTATGTTCTTTTTCTTTTGGATTTTGGAATTAAATTTCTACATTTACAGCACTTCGACGTAACCAAAATGTCCTCCATTGTTTAATCAACATTTAATAGTAATATAAATTCACACGTACAAATATCACTTAATTAGTATCAATCTCGTATATTAATAACTTTAAATTTTGCATCATTTAAATAATATATATTATGTAGGTATCTGTAATGTTAAATGTAATAAATCTTTAAATAGTAATTATGATTTGTATCAAAAAGTTTATATATATATACTTAACATTTTTAGAATTTATAAAAATAAATTGTAATAAGTATATTAGCATTTCGACGTAGCCGGATGGTTAAGCGGTCAAGCGCTTGGACGGTTTCCAAGAGGCGCGCGTTCAAATCTAAACAGGTTTTTCAAATTTCTAAACGTGTGAATGACGCTTTAAAAGTGTTAAAAATATATAATTGATTTCCGTTGTAAAATAATTACTTTTAGATACGAAGTAGATAATATATATTAGTAACGGGTGGTACATCCTGCTCTCCCTCATGCGCGAGGGGCCATTCTGGGAGGAATGTACTCAGCTGGCCACAGAAACAACTCCGCGACAATGTGGTGGAAAAGGACTGGCCGGTAGGGTCTCCGTTACCGAAGCGCTCTGAGCACGCAGACGAAGTTTGTTTCGCGCGGCGAGGTAGGGACGTCCCCATGGATGACTGTTAGATTGATTAGTAACTCTTGACGGGCCTTTCCTGCAAACGGCTTGCAACAACCTCTCGAGAGTAGGGTTTAAGCCATTTTTCTTCCTACACTTTGTGTACGCACTTCGAATCCGGTTACATAAGGCCTGCAAATCAGCAATTTCGGATGACCACCAGTATATTTGGTGGTAGACTGGACCTCGCCGAATTCTTAGCATGGCCGTATCGCACACCTCCGTCATAATGTTGCGCATTCAACCCGCCAATTCCTCAACGCTGGAATCAGTAAACTCACTAAACTCAACTGAGAGCACCAATATGCCACAATGGCCAGCTCTAAGTTGAGCCGGCTAAGAGCCCATCTCGTGATTCTTCAGAACGGACTCTTACGTCCATTAAAAATGCCTGAGTAAGCTGATATTAAACCTCATGTACCGATGATGCGATAAGGTCTCCACATCTTTCTCCACTCTCCAGTTTGACATATTACATGCAACAAACGAGGTGGCAAAAGTAAGATTAACCACAGAACCCTCATTGTGTTGCACGCAAGTAAAAGCTGTCTCAACGTTGAGAAGAGACAGCACAGCGAGTAGGGCCCAAATCTGGACAACTCTGCCCTTGCTGTCTGAGGTGGGATTACCACACGCCGTAGAGTTGGCATTTAAGTCGAGATTGGTAAATAGAACCAAAACTTTTCTTGGTGTCTGTCGACCAGCTCTGAGGGTTAAGCAAAGGGCTGCAGTTCGTGGAGAAGTATCTCCCCATCTTGCCACTGTATATTCTGATCTTGTCTATAAGGCTGAGAAGAAAGCCAGTATTCCTCCTTAGTACAACGGCAACAGAGACGTCTAAGTCCTCGATCTAACGAGGATGATGAGAGACGAAGTACGGCTCACAAACTACAGCAATATCTATACATCACTCCGCCATGGATAGTAGCAGGAGATCCTGCGCTCGTGTGTAGTGATTGACATTCCACCACCCCTAACCAACCCCAAATTTTAAGCAGGGGTTCTTATGTGGCCTGGTGACTTCAGCCACTAGCACACTCAGTCAGTAAAACGAAGAGAAGAAGAGAGAGCTGCAGACATCTCCAGCAGCCTAACACCCGACATTGCCTGGCGCAACGTTAAACCCACAGTGATAACTAGCTACTCCTAATTACCGTCCTGCTGAGCATAAGCATGGGCAAAAGACGTCCGCTTTCCAAATGGTCTCCGTGGTTTAAGTAATCATAATCGGTGTGGGGTTCTTTAGCCCCTATGGGTCTGGGTGGCTACCTTATTGTAATGGTTGGTGTCGCGAAAGTAATATTTAAAACCTAGCCTAGCTTCGAAAGAATCAGCTTTCATTAAAATTTATTTGATTATATAAAATCACCACAGAAAGATTTAAAAAATGTATATTATGAAATTTTGAATCTTGTTCTTTTTGCCGCTTTAGCGTTGGGCCCAAATGTGAAAGTAATTACATATGTGATAATTGTCGACATTCCCACACTATCGCGCACCGTCCTCATCACGCATGCACTGAGGTCGCAGCTCGTGACTGCTTGCAATCAGTATGCTATGGACAATATTATATAGCCATGGAATTTGCAAATAAATTTTAACATACATACATATATATAGTATTTGTTTTTGTACGTACATATTCTTTATGAGTTTGAAAACAAATGATATAGAAATTGGAAATGTTCATAATTGAATTTTTAGGTTTAAATTTGTCCAATAACTTTTTGTCAAAATTTTTATAAAAAACTTACAGATTGAACTAACTGGAAGTAAAATTTATTTAAAATTCTAACATTCTAACTTTTATTAAACTAACCTTGATTTTTTTTGTTGTTAACACTTAAAATTAAAAGTAAAGTATAACAATTATTTAACTTCCTCATAATTGTAAAATTCCAGAAATATTATGTAATAATAGGCAAAAAAGAACATTGAAATTGTAAAATATTAAATGAATCAAGACATCTAACATATAAGGTTTATATTAAAAGCAATTTTTATTTAGTTTCAATAAGTTTTAGCGGTGAGCGTTCAAATGTTCAAGTCGTAATTATTTTATGCAATTCTTTGTCTGCATTGAGTTGGCGCAATAAAAACACAGTCTTGCTATCTAAATAAATGATATATGTTTAATAAATGAAACTTAAAAGTCATACCATTGGAATATTACTTACAGAAACAATATAAAAATAGAAAGGGTTATGTAAACAATCGATGAAAATAACGTGCAAAATGTGATTGTCGTAACAAATTTATTTTGCGATAAGCTTTTTAGCCTCTATGAACTTTGCTTGCCACAATTTTTTTTATTTCAATTTTAATTTGTATTATTATATCTATTTTTCGATTTATTTATATAAGACATTTTCATGGTGTCCTGATTAATAATACCAAAACATTATCCTTTGAGAAATATTATTATATATATTTCGTTGAACAATTGACGCAATTAATTAAAGCAAAATCAAAAAATTAGTATTACAATCTAGAAAATTGTGTTATATGTACATTAAATTCATGATTAGCTATAAAATATCCAATATTTTAGATGTCGTATTCCTTTTAGATACATAAATAAAAGATAATTATTTAAATGTACATTTAAATTTTTATATAGAGCCTTCGTGGTGCAGCGGGGCAGCGTCTGACTTAATTTGACGGTAAAATCAATTCTATCCCAAATCCCCAATAAAGTGTAGAAGTGAGTGACTTGATACTAAGTTCTCTCTGACTACCCTGCGGATTTTTTTTTTATAATTATTTTATCTAAACTACAACGAGGTAATATAAAATAGTATATATTTAATAAGATCGTTCATTTTCTAGATTTTTACATATTTTGAAATTAAACTAATTTTAACCGCATTAATGGCGTTTAATTTCACCGCGATTAATCTGGTATAAAATGCGGTTAAAAATAGTTCCATATCTAAATTCTTGTTATTTAGAATTTTTGTTATTTAGGCGAAAATTATTGCCATTAATGTAGTTTACTGTTTAATTGTCATTAATTAGTATCATTAATTTAGTCTTAACAATCCCATTTTTTTAATTATTCCAGTAAATTTAGATACTAAAATCCCTTAGTTACCTACTAAGGGACTTTAGTAATAGAAATATGATCTTTAGTAATAGAAATATGATCGAAGAACCGCACGTAGTTTATTATAAATTTAGTAAATAGTTAGTAAGTACCTTCCGTAAGAGGACATTTTCCTTATGTATGAATTTCATATAAGTAAGCGGAACTAAGAACGTACCTTTAAAACAATGTCAAGGCTTATTTTATTTAGTTGGTATTCAAATACATTTAACAGTTTATTTAATTTTTCCTTCTAGAAAAAAAATTAAGGAAATATTTATTTCTTTTGTTTCTTATTTATTTTGAATATAAATATGGTTGTCGTTCCATACATATATTCAGATGTGACAACCTTAATACTAACCCTACTTTAAGTGACCATAATGCTGCCATTTTATAATAACAAATGATTATCGAACCTAGGTACTAAACCGCCATTTTTATAATTAAAAATGAACGTTTATAGCTTGACACAATTATATGAAGAATTATATTCTAATGTATATTAAATCAAGTGTTTGCTAACACAACTAAGTAAAATAATAGGAAATTTTGATAAAAACATGAATGGTAGTTTAAAACAAAAATATTTCGCTAGTATTTCAGAGAATTTTCCTCATGCTTAAAGCGGTACTTCCCCAACTGGTTTATAGCCTAGGTTGGATTCCATATACATGTGTTCCTCTATCTACGACAAGATTGCATAATTCTATATTGCCTAAGCTATTTGTATGAAGTGAAATGTTCTAAGCGAGTTTATAAAATAAAAAATGCTTAAAAATAGAAGGAAGGTCGTATTTTTTTAAACAGTTTATACTTTTTATTGAAAAAGATATACAATGAAAAAAAAACAAAAAAAAATATTTTTAAAAAATATTTAAATTGAAATAATAACTTTAAAGAGTTTTGTATATTAAGTGGCTTTAAATATATGTGAACATGAGCCAAAACAATCAAATCAGTAATTCTCATTACATATTTGTTCTAGTATACTATTCTAGGGTAAATATTTATTCTAGCTATGTTTATTCTAAGTTATAAGTAGATATAAAATATCACCAACCTGAACTGACTACTGCTTTAAGTCATTATGTGTCAAATATCAAAAACTTTTAAAGTATATCTTACAAAATTAATCAAATTTAATTATTAATGCCGTAGTTTTAGTTGACATATAAAGGTTTTCTTTAAACCTCCAGACCATGCGGAAAAGTTCTTGAGCATTACCATAGGACTTCCATTTTACGTGTCGTAATAATAACCTACAGACGATTTTATTAAAGAGAATAATAAACAGTTATTTACAAGTTTCGGCGAAGGTGCTGATGGCAAATACTTAGCTAGCGTACCTATACATTACTTAAAAGTTAACTAGAAATAATTAACGGGATTGCAATATATCACAAAATAGCGAAACTCTGAAGTACAAATATTTTTATAATCAATATTATATTATATATTCATTATTTGCATCGAACTTGCGACCACAGAAATAGCAACTGCGCCAATGTACAGTACGCGTCGTAAATGATCGTTTGAACTCAATCAATTTTGTTATTGTATTCTGTAACATTACGTTTTTGACAGGAGGTGATTCATTTTTATATGACAATTACGTAAACGTCTTGTTGGTCAATATTATTATATAATTTTACCTTGAACTTTATTTATTTGTGTACGTAAAAGCTTGTTTTTGATTATTATCAAGAACCTATTGTATATGCTATACATCTTACATAAATGTATATTAAAAATAATGCAACTGATAACCTTTATAGCCTTAAAAGTATGTACATTCTCATAGTAAATTTACATGCATTTATTTATTTATCATTTATTTCTAGATAAAAGTAATTGTTCAAGTAAGTCATTGGAGAAAAGGCTCAATAACATAATATTATCTTATTATTAATATTTTAATGTACATAATGTTTAATTTTGAACGAAAATTCCATTACCAGTGCAACCACCTGAACCAACAAGCATGAGCAAATACGTAAAGAATTGCGTGTAATATTTTTACGTATATAAAAGAATAAAATAATAGTGTGTATATAATTGTGAAAGTATTTTTTAGAAGTTATTTTTAAGATCATTTGTTATTAACCACAGCACAGACTCAGCTCTTTAAATGAGAATAAAAAAAAAAAAAAAAAAAGTAGGAACATTTTCAATACAATTAACATATCTAACATCTAGACTAAAAACCGGATAGAATCGAACAAATTTGAATATGTATGTATTTACCAAACAAATATGTGAGTTAAAATACGTGAGAAAATCTTTTAATAAGCGAATTGACTATTAATATCTTTATTGACTGTTTAGTTTTTCGCTTTAAACATGTTTAAGAATTCACTTTACCTACATTAAATTCCTTAAATCAAATATATATATATATGTGTGTAAATGTGCGTGTATGTAAGTGTGTGTGTGTGTGTGTGTGTTAAATCACTCATAATCCGGTAAATCAGACTAAACTAATTTAACTCAGTCAAAATATATCTTAGAATGACATTATAAATTTAAAGTACATATCTCAAATATGTAACTCTAAAAATATTTAAACAATCAATTTGAGAAACTGTTGTGTCACCCGTATTAAATCACGGGAATACTCCAGGTAGAATGTGGGAGTGTTAAAAAAAAAGCGTCAGTGACACTCCGTTCTCCGAATGTCCTCTTCTGTAAGACAATTTAGACCATTTAAAGCAAAAATTTAGACTATCCAAAAGCGTAGAAAAAACTCCTTTATATAAATATTCTCGCATACAAAATTTAAATTTCACATCGTGCTTACAATACACTTCCCAAACACGACTTTACGAAAACGTCAAGTAGTTTCTATTTTTTATACAGCTGCTAGTTCCTGCTTAATTCCGGGTAACTCCAGTTTATTTGCAAGATTTAATCTCGTCATGGCACAAAAGGATAAGAAACCCTACATCGAAATCCAATTAAATGAGCTTACTTACCTATTGTTTAGAATCGTTTGTAGAATGCAACATTTATTCTATTATGATATAATGAATATATTGATTGAGCTCGTTTTATTAATAATTCTGTAAAACAATAATTAAATATACTTTTTTTATATTTTATTTTAAAAAGTAAATGAATGTTCAGAATATAACAATGAGTACGATTTATAATTCAAAGACAAATAAAGTTAGTTAATAATTTGTTCTAAGCCTAATTTTTTTACGAAGCGGAAATAAAAAATTTCTTGTTCGGTTATCATAAAACTGTCAGTTCTGTTATCGAAAGCGGAAACAGCGGTCACTATTGATTTCGTACCAAATGCTTAAAATTTATTTAAAATAATACTTTAAATTTACAAAATTGCTAAAATTTGAAAACATTAAATAATAATATTTAAAACATACCTCCAAGACCCTAATAAGGAATCGACATACGTATACCGCAGCGAAGTATTTGACTCACTATAAGATCAATGGAGGGCTTCACTCAGGAGAATATAAAGTACAGCGTTGAGTTACAGAAAACGCGTTTTAGAAAAATATGACTAAAATTACCAGAAAGTAGAGATTGAAGTGACTTATTGAGAATCATATCTATTATAACAGACAATTGTAAAGTAATACAATTGTCTGTTGTGATATAATATGTTTTAATTACCGTCATGCATGGGAGCATTCACTACCTAATTTTATCAGCTGCTTAAATTAACGAAAAACGAATAATGTACAAAACCATACTAATCAATGAAAGTATTATCTAAATCAGTGATTCCCAAAGTGGTCCATATCGACCCCTAGGGGTCTATGACAACCTGCAAGGGCTCTACGTCAGCGAAAAAAAATTTGGGGGTCCATGAAATGCAAAATGGGGGTCCACGATAGTGGATCTCAACACATACACTGATAGTGCTTATTTACTTACATCATACTATCTTATAATATCAAAACATATACATTATTTATAAAAGTGAAAACCTATGAAGTAAAAAAATATATATGTTTATTATTTTGAGTAGTTTTAATTTAAATTCAATTAATAAATGTATAAATTTACAGGAAATCAATATCAGGTAAGTAGGGGGTCTACCCAACGCGGAAAAACATGGCAAGGGGTCTACGACACAAAAAAGTTTGGGGAACTCTGATCTAAATGTGGCTTCAAACTTAAACTTAAACATATGTGTTAAAAGAAAGACAAAAATTGGAAATGTTTCCATCCTTACGGTGGATCATTTAAGCCTGACTTTACAGTGTACACAACGGTCGTAAGTTCATTTCTTTCTCGGAAAAATAATTATATTTCAAATATTATAATTTCTTTCGTCTGGTTTCGCTAAGTACATATTTTTTCTACACCTTGGACGCTTTGTCCCTAAGCGAACTAAAAATTGAGACAAGTGTGTACCAAGAGACTGGTGTGTACAAGAACTGTGTTATGCATCGAGCGGAAAGTGGAGAATGGGAGTGCCTTGACACCAAATTCTCTATGTCTTAAACATACATTAGATATCGTTTGGCTAATTAACATACAGTTTAAACAATTATGTAGTCTATTATCAAATTAATAATACTTTGGCCATTACGTTTATGAATAATTACTCATTAACACTAATGTTTGTAAATTAGACATAAATAAGAAATATAAATAATTGTTTTAATTGAATCCGGCCTCTGGACTCATTGGTCGACACCTTGACCGCCTTGTTCATTCTTACGTTAATTCTTCCGATTGTAAGAAACTAGATCATTTTCATACATTTATACGTAATACATTATATTACTTATATATTATTATTATTTTTTGCCTCAAGCTTTTTCCCTAATTGCAGGGTAGGCAGAGTGAACCTAGTGTCAAGACCCTCTGTTCTTAAATGGGGGAACCATTGCATGTTGAGTGGCAAAACTCAACGCCATAAGCGAGCCCCGATCCCCGAGCGGGAATCGAACTAACAACCAAAGCATACAGATGTTCTAAAATTTCAAAATATATAATTTAATAATTTTAATTATATTTGATGCGGAAAGGGTCGGCCGTCAGACCTCTTTATTAATTTTAAACTTCTCCGATCATAAATAACACTTGAAAAATATTTGAACTTTAATTTTTTTTTAATTAAATGTAAGATGTTACATAAAAAGGTGTTCAGTGTACTTCAGTTACAAGAATTCGTCTGGTGCAAGTCTGTGCATTATTACATCATACAAACTGAATATATGATGCCAGTTAAAATTTGCGTGTATTTCTATCATTGCTGAATATATTAGGAACGTTATGTGAAGATTCGCATAAGATGGTCAATGGAGCGCGTGTGACGTAATAGTTTCGCCGATAACCATCGTTATGCCTCTTGGCTTGGCAGCGAGTCACGTGTGTCCTGCATAATTCTATTTATATCTCGTGAAAGGAATGCATCTTTCGGCCATGTAGTTTTATTTCATCTTGTATAAATATACTGTTGCTAGATTAGCTATTATTGAGGTTTTCAGTTTTTTTTTTACTTACAATAGTACATTGGGACAGTAGTTTATTTATTGCTAGTTGATGCCGGCAACTTCGTTTGCGTGGACTTTTATTTACCAGTAGATATTGAAAGTTGGACCCAAAATTATAATTACTTTCGTTATGGTGATAATTGTCTTGTCTTCTCCTTTTCTTGTAATTATTTAATTCATATTCCATTACTGTTTTTTCATTTAACTGAATTATGTTTTCGTAAGTATATTCAATGTACAGACACATTTTCTTTACTATTTTATTGTATATTACTATAAACAGATAAAAAGATAGATAAGAGATGTGGATTTTTCAAATTAATAATTTTAAATTTATAGTTAATAATGAGATGAGATTTGTTATTCATATTGCTAAGCTGTATTATTAGTAAAAATTAAACAGTAATAAATATATGTTATATCGTATTTAAGTATAATAAAATGGATTAACAGTTTATACATATTAATACCTTCTTATCAGTATTTTGCAGACTGGCTAGTTTTTTTTTTGCCACATTAAAAGTTTATATTGGGAAATATTTGAAACTACCTTAGAAAACTAACCGCCTCGGAATATCTAAATAATGTGTCAAAATTCAATAAAAATTGACAAAAAACCAAAAAATCATTCAGAAAACATTATTTTATTTTTATATATATATATATATAGATATTGAGGGAACTAAGTGATTTTTTACTCCGTTTTCCGTTTTCTATATATTTAAAAACAGTATCTGGTGGTGATGCTCAACACTGCAGCTTATCTTACCAGACTGTAGAAATCCGAGCAAAAATTATATGTTAAGTACATATTCCACATGGGAGAAAATGGGTGCAGTATAGAGTGAGACAGTAATTAATGGCCAAAAACTTTCGTTAATTTCTGATTTTGTCAAAAACTGATATTAATAGCCATAAATTCCAATTGTTTAATTAGGGTTGTTTCGCTAATGTAGGGTTCAATGACGCCAAAAATCATTTAAAGTATGTAGTAATAACATTTCTTGGGTAATATTAGATTTGTGCGGTCACGTGACCGTAATATGATAAAACCGAACCAACGCCGTTACTGAAAAAACCATCACTGTTGTATAATATTCATACATCAATGTTAACAGTTATGTTAGTGGTGAACAGTTTATGAAATTATAAATTTATGTATAACCAGCGACCCGCTTACGCCTGCGTAAACTACGCGAACTATTTGGTTTTTTCGCCAGCCTCCGTTCTCGCTTAAATCACAAACTTTGCTGAAAGTTTTAATTTAAATAAATGGTTGTAACTTTTTTATTTATAAGCCGATTGAAATAAACACTAAATGTTAAAGGAAGCCACTATACAATAGTCCGAATTATATTTAAATTAGTTTTTGAGAGTAGCGTGCACAAACAAACAGACAAACAGTAACAGAAAACATTTTTTTTTTAAGTATTTTGTTTGGGTTCTATTATATTGATAAATTTAATGTTTTTTCATATAACTTCCATGTACAGACAGCATTCAGTTAGATTTATATTATATGTGATATATCAATTGGGATATAAAGTGATGAATAAAGTACCTACTATTTCACATCAGAAAAAGTTGTATGAAGGTGCGTCTGAGAATTGTCTACTTATTAAGAGTACTGCTTTGTTATTGAACTATTTTTACCTATAAAAAAAATTCTAATAAAAAAGTGATTGATGTAATTTCGCAGTAAAATTGCGTTGTACTTTTTATATATAAAGTTTTTATCTTGTCTAAAGTGAGCGAAGTTAATATCGTGTTTATTTAAGTAGCCATTTTCAAGATTAAATCATGATACTTTTTTCACAGCTTATAATTCTACATGAATATATAGAATTTATTGAAATAGTTGTTAAGTTAAAAAAAATTGTCTTTATAAATTATTTAGAAGTTTTATGTCTTATTTTATTCTGAATACGTTTCGATATACCTCTATAGTGTTGAGCTTCGCTTGATAATTATAATCTACACAAGGGTGTCCACACAATAAAAAATTAAAAAAATATATAAATTTTACTAAAAAACATAGTATATTATTTTTATTGTATATGACAAATAAAACAAGTATCATATAATATGTTAATATTAAATTAAAATATAAGCAAGACAGTCAGCAACGAATACAGTGAATTCGAAAGCTCTTTTTCGTGTGTTGGAAGAAAATCAAATTATAATCCTTTTAATTGCGTACTGTCATTGTCTTACCCGTCTTCGCCTCAAGCGAGGCGTCACAGCACAACATTGCTATTGTTCCGTCTCGGACAAGGCCGGCTGATGTAATTTTTGCGGCGATTGCACTAGACTCTGCGGTCAATGACCTTGCATGAAGCAGCCGACTATCGATAAGTGGAAAACTGGCGTACATCACTAGTGGCCTCGTGCATATGCGGATAACTGTATAAGTACACATAGGGAATTTGTAGTGGCTTTCCCCACTATTACTATCAAATTAAACGTACTTAGTTGATGTTTTAACTTTGGCTTACACGGTATTAAAAATGTTTTTGCTCAAACAAAATAAAGAACTTCCTGTTTGTCATCTTTTTTAAATATGTAAACTTGTTTGGGTTAGATAATTAATTAATATGTATAAGATATCTATATAATTCTTTTCCTTGATGTTTTAATATGTTCAACCTACCAAATATACAATACAAGTAGTTGACAAATGTTGTTTATTAACTTTCGAGACATTATGGTCTCTAGATTCATTGAAAACAAAAAAAATTGTAAATATCTATTAGCTTTAATATCAAGCTATAACGTACAAACGCCTTTTATAATATGCCTAAATACAAGTCTTGCTTTGATAATTACTAATGACATAGACATTTTATAGACCTAATTATAGATATAATTACCCTACATACGACGTAAAGAGGTGTAAAGGTGTTTTGCAATACTGTTACAAGATTAAAAAAGTAATTAAAACCTTATCATTAAGTTAATAAATATTCTAGAATGCTTTTTGTAAATTAAAAAAAAATTAATTGTCTTTTTGTAAAGATCATTAATTATTTAACAAACTAACACCCACTAAAAACCAATAAATCTTAACTAAACAGCACTAGTGTAACATTTTTTTGCAATAAGCCAATTTGTCATTTGTATCAAATTCAACGTACAAGGTAACTAAAACCGGAAAAAAGTTGCTGTCAACTAGACAATGCATGAATAAGCGGTTCTTAGAGCTTGCTAAATATAATTGAAAGTGTTGAACTACTGATGTAATAAATTAACCTGTTACAGTAGGCACAATATTAATTCTCTTGGGTCAATTATAGGCATAGACTCGATCTATGATAGGATAATTAATGAATTGTACACAGCCTTTATCTGAATGAGAAATGCGACATAATAACTGTACGAGAACGTAGTAGGTGTAAGATGAGATGTTAATAAATTATAGTCTTGTATGTCATTGTCTCTATATAAGATGTTTGGTAACAGGATGCAAAGCCGAAAGACATTGAAAGTCTAGGCCATTTCTAAAATTTTGAGCCATTCATGTCATAGACAAATTTTTATAGTCTTTTTAGTTTAAGATTTAAGGTTCTTCCAATAAAACTCCAAAATGTCACAGTAAATCGCTAATAGTACTTCTGTTACTGTAAATAGCATTTTGTATTTATGTTGTATTTTGGATTGTGTAATGTCTATTCCATACCATACAAGTAATTTGAAACGTCTGTGTCTCAGGAAAAAAAAACAGGAGAGATTTGTAAATATAAAAGAAATAAAAGAAATTTATTAAAAATGTTTGTTAAGGCGATTAAAAAAAACTTAAGGCATATTTTCCCTGGTTATTTAAACCATTCTATGGACATGCTTAGCTATATCATTCACAACTGTGGCTCTGCGTATGCGTATCTTTGAAAATAAGGTTCCCAAAGCAACTAGAGAGCTAAAATATTTTTATTCTACCTGTGAAAAATCGAATTACGCCTGACTACTGGCCGCAAGAAGCTGAAATAAGTCGTGCAGGTCCTTGGGGTATTCCTTGGGCGCTACACAAGGTTTTTCAATTGCTTAGTGCTAACTAAGAGAGAATTTCCGGATTTTTTTCATTATTTCCTGTGGATAATCGGCTCCTTGTTTGTTAATATGAATTTCTGGGTAAAGAGAGATGTAAATGAAACCTTCTATCTGAAGGTGACAACCGTATTATTATTAATAATACTGTATTTGTTATCGGCAAGCATACTTTACAAGGTCAATGCTTGTATCTATTTAAATTGACAATGTTATTTGTATGAAATATATAACAGTCGTATTATGCAGCAGTGACGAAGAGTCCATATAACACGATTCCCAATTTACCTTTGCTTACCTCTGTATTACCTTTAGAAATTTAACTAATTCATAATTTATTAATACAACAAATAATTCATTCAAATTTTCAACAAACATTCAAATATTTTGAAATGAAACTATATTTAACCGGATTAATCGCGTATATTATTGGTACGCGATTAATCCGGTTGAAAATAGTTTCATTTCAAAATGTGTAGTAATCGTGAAAATCAAAGATCTTATTAGTATTCAAATATTATATGTACACATAAAATCCATGCACAAACGATGTAATGGAATTATATAATTGCGACTCGCCAAGTATTAAAAAAAGCTAAGACAAGCCGGTATACTCGTAACTTCCCTTTTAATAATAACGTTATATTAAAAAACCGTTACCATTACTATGGAAATAGAGGGCTCCTTCCTAGTCGAGATTGTAGCGCAAAGTGAGGTCGGCCGCAGTTCGGCTTAACGGTAGTGATTTTTCGAAATTATTGACAGGTGACATTATTGTTTCAAAATGGCATATCACGATTTGTTCATAAGTAGTAGTCGAAGTGAGTTTTAAAACATTTTATCGCATTAATTCACACTAAAGATTGTTAGACTACTTACTCGAAATCTAAGCTCAAAAAATTAGTTCTACTCATTAGATTTTTTTCAAGTTTTGTAGTAGTCAATTTTTACAAAATTTGACAGTTTGAAAAAACCGCATTCAAATGCGATAAGGAAGAAAGAAATGTAAATTAAAAATTAGATAACTTAAAACTTACTGTAAATTCAAATACGTCTAAAAGTTCTATATATCGGACATGTGTAATTCGAAACATACGCGGCTTTCACTTTTTACAATAGAATATAAATATAACTTTTAATTGATTAATTGGTTTCGGTAGAATAAATTGTTTTGGAACGGGTTACCTTTTACGAAACTTCACATCTCGCTACTGTTATGCAGTTTATTTACTGTCATAGAACAAAATAAATAAAATTATGAATACATGAATGACTTACTTATAAAATGAATAAAAAGTAGAATATATATTTTGTTAACATTTTTTAAAGTGTTATTCCCACACTAAGGAAATTGAAAAAGTCATATTTAGAAAACGTATAAAAATTTGAACGCAGCGGGATTTGAACCCTCTTGAAAACCGTTCAAGCACTCTGACCGCTAAGCCATGCGTTCTATGCGTTAAGTAGAATACTTGTCGTATCATTTAATTATTTGTTTAATTACAATCTTCAAATTATAAATTGGTGTAATAAATGTATCAATTAAAGACACATGGTATAAGCTGGTATATTAAGTTGACTCATAGAATGAAAATCATATATTTTTTTAATATAATGCGTATGTATAATCAAATTTTTATGAGCCCTCCCCTGTCCCACTGTGCCCTTAACCTCTGGTGCGACACTTTCTCCCTCCTCTCTGCGAGTACTGCAGGGCGGGCCATCGGTGGAGGTGTAAAATTGGCCAGCTGTGGGAATAGTGACGACAGCACTCGTCGAAGACTGTTTAGTTGGAGTGTCTGCGTCGGCGGGGGAGCTGAAGGTGTGAGCTTCCCTCGAATGTAACATCCACGCTTGACCCAAACAACTTTCGCACGCACGTGTTTGTCTTCCCTCGGTTGAGGACGGACAAGTACAGTCGGAAAGCGTCGCACCATGAGCATAATTTGTCGTTGAACCAACAAACGCTTGTTTTTTCATATAAGTCACTGGCAATCAGCACTTGTGCTGGACTGTGCATGTCAACAATTTCCTCCAAACTTATGAGAAATTGTTCAAACTCTGAGACAGTTTTGTTGTAGGAAAAATAAATGCTGCCGACTATGTCCTATTTTCGCCGCCACATATCCCGTTTTCTCCTCGATACATGAGCCAAGTTTATTTGAGATTTTTACAAATTTCTGCTACCCAAAGATTATTCTACGATTCTCTCTTGCCAATCTTTTGGCAAGAGAGAATCTCTCTACATAGATGCTAACTACAAAAAAAAGTTGTAATAAGCGTATAAGAATTCAACGCTGCCGAATTTAAACCACATGGCTTAGCGGTCAGAGCTCTTGACGGTTTCCAAGAGTTGACAAGAGTTCAATCCCGTTGCATTAAAAAAATTATACGTTTTCTAGACTGTTTTCCTATTACATTGATGAATGCCCGCAATAATGTACAGACAGCGATCAGTTTTATTTGTATTATATGAATAGATTATCATTATTGCCGTTATGACACACAGAAAAATACACAGTTCATTTAAAATCGAGAATCATATGAGTATAAAAGCATGTGAAAGTTAATTGGGCGCAGTTTTCCAATGTGTTACTGTGGCGCCATGAACGAGACGGACTTTTAATAGCACTGCTATGTATGGAGCTATGATTAAGCTCTGGTAAGACGTCAAGAAATCAATAAATATTTAATTGACCATATCCATAACAACTTCACCTATACGGTAATAGTATATTAAGTTAGGCTTCTTACATTTAAAGTTATTTCTTATATATTTCAAATTTTATTCATTTTTGAAGTAAATTTAATCATTCATTTTGTTAACACAACTTGTCGATACAATTAGGTAAATTTACTTGTATAATAAAATGACATGATAAATATACATTATCAATTACAAAAAATATATCTTTATTACTTATTCTAAAAATGTTTGCGCTACTGAATTGTAAGAAAGTATTATATATATTTTTGCAGCTTCACGCTTTTTCCCGCCTAGCAGGGTATTCAGAGAGAACCTAGTGCCAGAACGGAGTGCCGTTCTCCGCTTTCGGCCCGAAATCGATTGTTTTTACATTACGAGTTGAGTGGCGGAACTCTACACCGCGCTTAATCTTAGGGCCATCTTCCAGAGCGGAATAATTAAAATATTAAAAATAAAATAATTCTTCAGAGTACAATGAATCGAACCCACAACCAATCGTGCAATAATTAGCGTTTTTTGTTAATTAATGAGCATTCATTAGCGTTTTTCTGTTTCTTTTGTTTATTATATATACTTATGAGAACAAAATATACATTTTTGGCTTCATTATTTATGACTTGTCAGCATGTTATTTAAATTAATAAAAAAAAAATCATACCATTGGACTGTAATTATCAAATTAATAATTTTAACTGTTTTTTACAACTTCGCGCTTTTTCCGCACAGCACGGTAGTCAGAGAGAACTTAGTGTCGAGACACTGTTCTCCAGTTTCCATCCGAAATCAAAATTTCGCTTGATTAGTGGCGAAACTCAACGCTGCGGTTTGTCTTCTTACTAGAGCGGGGAATGAATTCGACGAGTGGTAATTGAATCCACAATCATCGTGTCTTCAGTTAGACGCTTTCCCACTGCGATGGACATAATTTTTACCCGCGGCGGTACGGAGGCGATATATACGTATGGGGTGAGACGTTATGTGTTGTGCAAACCAATATTGCCATTTATCTCCAAAACTACTAGTTTGATTTTGATGCGATTTCCAGTTATAGATTCGGGTTTAGTTGGCGCATGTTGGTACGACGGTAGGTGCATGCACTGCAATCAACATTTATTTGTTCAAAATCAAACTACTAATCTGTTTTGGGTGCGGCATGTATATTAATATAAATTATTGTCTTTTAAATAATTTTAATTACAAAGTAACATCGATAATTTTGAAAAAATCCATGACGCATAAAATGCAATTAAATAATTGAAAAACCAACGACTAAAAGAAATGATGCAACGAGACGACGGAGCCTGCCATCACTATTTTAAATTTTAACATAAAAGTTGTCCACAAAGTCATAAAAGGACTCAGTTATCAAAACTGTGGATGTATTTCAATATACTCAACTTTTTAGCCAAGTACCAGATAGTGTGTTTGTTAAAACTTCATCCAAATAGAATTCCTTAGCTTTAGCTTGGTGAGTTGTTACGGCAACACATATGAACATACACCAATCGAACCAACCTATAATTGATAATTTGCATCAAAATCAGATAAATAATTTAGTGGATAAATGGTAAAAGTGGAAGTGACAATGCAACGCAAATACCTTTATAACTTTGTACGACAAGTTTACAATGTAACGAACACTGTTATATTAAATCGTATAAATATACTACATTCAAACAGTTGCGTTCTTGCGTTAAGAACATTGCCAGCGTTTCTGTAAGCAACATACAGATACAACAAAAGAAATATTTAAAGTTAAGAATGTGAGATATAATCGTTAACATATCAAAAATATCAGTAAACACTTAATCACGTGAAATCTATAACAAAAATTTGAACGCAGCGGGATTTGAAGCCGCGCCTCTTGAAAACCGTTCAAGTACCTTTTTCTAAATATGTCTTTTTCAATTTCCTTAGTGTGCGAATAACACTTTAATCAACTATTAATTATGGAAATATAAAAAATAAAACCAATGTCAGTCATTATCATTTAATGAATCTGTTATTTACGAAACATTCGGTGGACATTATCAACAACAGCTCAGTTCGCGAAGCAGCTATCAGTTACAAGCGCTTAAAACTAGCTGAAATAAGTTGCTTACATGAAAATTAAAAATCAAATTACAATTAATACAATCTCAATATATATATATATGTTGAGTTATTTGTGCTTTGCCCTATTTTTTAAGAAAAAATCCACAAAATTATTAACAGCTTGTAAAGGAAAATTTAAATAATACAATTTTTAAATAAATATTAACATGTAAGCAGCTTATTGCGCACAAACAATACTTTGAGCCAATACTGAATTAAATACGAAACTCATTTTCTATTGAGCCAATCGCACTAGCCCTATGCTAGCGGAAACAGGTAAAATATTCCAATTTATTATATTTACTTAAAATACAATAATAATGATTGGTGTTTGCAAAATTATTGGTAAGACTTCAAGTCTAACTTAAAATAATATTCATTAGCTGATTTCATTACATTCTAACGAGTGCTAGAGGTCCACTCGTGTAGTGGACAAATGCGATTAATCGAGTGAAATGCCAATAGAGTATTATTATAAAGAAAAATAACCAATAGAACAATATATTTTAAATAAGATTTTTAACGTTGGATTGTGTCAATTAATATTTTATTATAGCTGTACATATAATATAAAAAAATATTAATTCATATTATAAATATATTATGCACTATTTAGGCTATTTTTATATATTTCAAGATATAAATCATATATCATATGTCCACTAGCGCGGCGTGTACCTCTGGCGTATATTTTCATGAACTTATCACCACCTAAATACATAGCTCTCATTCTTATAAACTTAATAACACTTTTGGTTTTTACATAAAGCTATAACAACAGTTAACGTTACTTAAATAAATAACCTTTCAGTATATTTATTAAAATTTACATTTAAATATAGCAGTTCACTTTAAAACTTATTTAAAATCAATATAATCCATTATACAATAATATTACAAGATGTTATAAAAGAAACATTTCTTCGTTTTGCAATTTATCACATAATTTGTTTTCCTACATCTAGTGCCTAGTTTGTCTAACGCTAAGTACTTAAGAGATAAATTATGCAATATATAGACATAAAAATATATTTCATAGTATATAAGTAAATACATTTATGCTGGGTATAAGATTGATCATTTAGTACCAAAAATGTAAAATCTATGAACATCATGAATTATAGACAAACGAACTTCTATACAATATTCTTATACGCAGTTTAAATTAACGAGACGTTGAGAGTAATGTAGCTTTTTAATATCTTGTTTTTTTTTTTCCATTTGTTAAATAATTAATTAAACCAATATGAATTTAGCTTGCAAGTATACGTAAATATATAATTTCAATTGTTACAATTTGGTGATATTTAAATATTCTTAAAAACTATAAAAAAAAAAAAACTTGATAAGTGTTAAAAAAAACCACCTACAAGCTACCTTTCAATCAACGGTACAACACACATTATAAAGCGATGCTAAATGTATTTAAATATGACACATTTGGTATCGTTTGAATATTGGAAATTGACTGCGTTGCGTTCACTCACTAATAATATAATACATCTATTATATACATATTGTTCTTAGCGATGGCACACGATCGAATGAAACACCTTATTCTGAAGACGTTTTAGGACGTTTATAATGTGCACCAGTCAAATGAAAGTAACCCCAAGTAAATTTTTCTGTAATTTCCGATTTCACTTAAAAACTGACTATAGAGCCAATTCTAGGCGATTTATGGTGATTTCTGAGAAATTTCTAGATTTTCAGTTGGGACACTTTTATTCTGAGGGAGCGATTAAGTAAGAGTTTATGAAATAATCTATTTAGTGGCAATTGCTACTTGTAGGTAGGACATTGACAAGGTATTTAGTTAAACACACACTAGTATCTATAATGCGGCGTTACACGTAACACTGTAATTGAACGTAGTTATGCAAAATAGAACCATTATGGCTCGGAATAATCCAATAAAATATATTAGATTAGACATTTAAAAGGCATTTTGTCTGTAGGTTTGGAGGCTTTTTATAAATGAATGAAACTTTCATACTTAATTTATAATATATGGTAAATACCTACATTTCAATAAAAGATGGTTTCAGTGCCTTAAATAAATAGACTTGCAAGTTAAAAAGTCACTGTTCTTTTGTTTACTTAGTTAATGTTGTTTCACGTCATTAAATCATCAACAACGATTATTTTTTTGTATATCTACATTCAATTAAAATCAACTAGCCGTACTAAGATAGTTTTAATAAAAATAGTAGAATAGGGCCAATAACGACTTGTCATTTGTCACCCTCTTTAGTAAGAAAGCCAAGCTCGAAAGTTACTTTAAACTAGATTAAATAAAATAAGGAAGCTGGTTCAGAATAGAAAAAATGTTAACCAAAAAATAATGGCGCAATTATTATTTTTTTGTTATTTTCGCTCACAATGTATATAAGTAATCCTACTAGTCTCCATTGACAACAATTGCAATACTACACATCAAGATTGCTAGAAATCTAAAGTTTAGATTTGAAAAGATTTATTAGATTTAAGAGTTAAATACTGAAATAGCTTCTATTACGATCACATTTATTTAATTTACACTACAAGAAGGAATATTAAAAGAATCAACATTGTTTCTATTTCCTAATCAGTTTAGTGTATTTACATTGTGCTATACAATAACACTATATAACTATTTCCATCGCTAAATTATGATGATAAAAAAAAAATAAGATTTAAAATATACCATATTATTGTCCAATTTCAAATGAAACGGTTGTAAATTTAGAATATTGTCTCTGTTATACTTAAATACGTGTGTACGTGTACAGGTTGCAACTTATAAATACTATTGCTGACGACAATGATCTAGACTATCAACTATTTTAAGTACCTGTTAAATATTTTTTCTTTGTTTTTTTACAATTTTTTTTTTCAAATGGAGACCGTTAAACTCTTACTCAATATTGTATATTTTTTGAAAATATACATTTTACGTTTTAGAATATATTCTTATTGCTATTACTTCTTATAAAATAATAATAATAATTTTGATTTGAAACTAATCTATTGTTTAGTAAATTATTCTAAGTACGGTCAGCAGAAAGATATATAAATAATAAAAAATATTATATGGCACGATTAAGACATTTGAAAATTACCTCTTGCTGACAATAACTTTAAAATGAAAACATGCACGTGAGCGAAAATGTTCTTGAACCAGATGTTTAAAATAAAAGAAAGTAAAATATATTAAATCATGATAAATATACTGTAATCATATTAATACAATTAAAAAAAACACACACACATGAATTATATTGATTTGAAAAATAATCAATATATTAATTTGATTGTAATTCTTATGATAAGTTATATTTATCTCACACAATTCCTAACATTAAATACCTAATCTTAGATTGTTTTAATTCTTGAACTCCAAATATCGGTTTACGAATCAAATACGATTTCTTTAACTTCAAATTATTTCTTTTACATATTAATTTCATCTGCATGACTTTGAAATTCGTCTTTTTAATTTCAATTTAACAGGATGAATTTGAAGCTTTAAAAATGAATATGACACGTTAATAATGACTTTTTGACAATAAAATTAAACCGACGACTAAGTGAATACACAATCGTCCCCTATCTTTCTACCCAACGGGCTAGAAATTTAAATTGGAAAAAAGTTTGAATTAGAAGTTCAAAAGCAATATATATTTTTATAATAAAAACAATATTTATTTTTCAAGGTGTAATACTTTATATTTTTTGAACACGTTTACATATAATTGCTTTTTGGTACGAGGTCCATTTCTTAAGTATCAACAATGATATATACATTTTTAAATAAATATTGTACCAAAGTATGAATGGTATTGTTTTTTATTTGATAGTTAAAAACTGAAATCATCCTCAATATGAGATCATATTATATTTTGAAACATTATCAAAAAAGTGTTATTTTTTTGTATGCACCCTAACTATATACAATCGTAATTGTATAATTTACATTCATATAAATAACTGTTCACAGCACTTCAGGCTAATTGGCATTCAAATTAATTATTTCTTAAATTAAAAAACATGTTATTATGAAAAATTCAATAAATATTATTATATTTCATTAATTATATACAAATTTGATTTAAATAATAATACAAAAGAATAAATTATAAGAATATAATTAATAATATCAAATTTGAATTTTAATGCCTCATAGCTTATTAATTAACAAAAATGTTATTTAAATTTTTAATTTAATTTCTTGAACATTCATTTAAATAAGTACCCTTTACCTATTAAGTTCGCCTTAATCTAACATTCACTTGAACTTTTCAGACATATAAATGTTGGTAAGAAATTTATAATATATAACACATATAAAAATATTCTAAGAATTTGTTTTAATAATAATAGTGTAATAACACACGATAAGCACGATTTGTTTATTCTTTTAAATATAGATGGTTTATTGTTTTTAATAAGCTATTATCAACTGAAGTCTTTATCACTTTTACATATATTTTGATTATAATTATGATTTGAGGGCCACAAATTAACTATAAGATTTATTTTTACTTAATATGTTTTATCATAATTTTATATTACGTTGCAAATAATCAATATAAAGCAGTTGACTATTTAACATAAAATAGGATATACCTGAAGATGTAGTTTCAGTGTTGAGTAAGAAAATAGCCAACAGCATATCTATCACTCGACAGCTCACGGAGCGGCGGAGACGAGTGCGAGGGGGAGGGCGTCCCCCTCACAGGACGCTCTCCCGCTGCGAGAGCTCGCCGGGCGGCGAGGGCTGCGAGGGCGGGGAGGGCGAGGGCGGCGAGGGCGAGGGCGGGTCGGAGGGCGAGGCGGCGGTGCGCGTGATGGCGGGGGGCGACGCAGGCGGTGCCCCATCGTGATGGGCGTGTCGTCGGGGTCGTCCTCCTCGAGGTCCTCGTCGATGGGCGTTAGCACATCTATCGGTTGTTGGATCTCTTCTGGTTTTCTGTTAATATAATAATAATCGTTTCTTATGTGACATTTAAAATAGCACCCAGAAAATACTTTTTGAATATTACTAAGCACACATATTGCGCAGGTGATGAGACCTGCAGTGTTTAAATGAAGCATAAGCTTGGCTCACCGGCGGAACATGGGCGCGGCGAAGGAGGTGAGCGTGGCGGCGAGGAAGAAGGCGGCCGCCATGTAGAAGGAGGCGTCGTAGTTCTTGGTGGCGTCGTAGACGGCGCCCGCCAGCGGGGAGCCCACGATGGCGGCCGCGCCCCGGAAGAGGATGAGCAGCCCGAAGGCGTTGGTCAGCTTGTCCAGGCCCAGCAGGTCCACCAGGATGATGGACGTCAGCGAGATGTAGCCGGCTGAGAGCAACGTTCATTTTTTTTTTACTACCAACTAAGTCGAATCAGATTGAGTAATTTAAACATTTAGCAGTTTCAACTCATTTTGATATGTAAGTGTTAAAATAGCTAGTAAGGTACATCTATATATAATAATTTGAGCTTTTCGTTTTAAAATTAAGTGTCATTTTTACATTTTAGCGGAACACTTGTGAACACATAATAAGTTCAAAACATGTATTTTGGTTAGAAAATACTTATACCTCTACATACAAATGACTTGGGTAGCAGTGATTTGTCTTAAAAAAAATAATTACAAGCGAATTAGACTATAAAATTTAATTATACAATGATAAAAGGTTCCTTTTTCTTATCTTTACTGGTTAGGCAAGAACACCTATTGAAAAAATATTCCTCTTTTTTTCTTGCATCTTCGAAACAGTTCGGTGTAGTAAACAAATTTCCACACCTACCTTACATTGTAATGAAAATGATCCTATAAATGCAATTTGTACGTTCAAGCGACACGTACACGTATAAATTAAGAAATATGAGGCCTGTTATGTATTTTAAATTAATTAACAAACCATTTTTTAATACTTACAGATAGCAATGCCAAAAGCAATGGCGACGGCAACGTACGGCAGCGCTTTTTGAGCTGCGAAGGGAGTGAGCGCGACCGGGAAATCCTGGCAAAAGGTATTGTTGGATTAGTCACAAATTTAAACAAATCTACTGCTTTACATCCTAGTAGACCCGTTGACAAAAATAAATTACACATGGTAATTATTAATAAAATATTTATTTAATTAAAGAAATATTACACATTACATTATAAAAATAGTGCGTTACTACACTAATCTATATAAACTTAAATTATATCAAATTTGATACTCCTCAGGTCTCATCATTTTAGTATAAAAACCAAACAGAAGGAGCAACTCGCGGCTCACTTAATAATTTCATGCAGCCAGCCAAGCGTTTATTTATATTACAGAATATATTCTCCCGCTAATATATTCTACCAAATGACTGCGACTTGCAATATGATTTTTATTAATTTCTTAATTTTAGTTTATTATCAATTTTTCATATTTGTGTTTTTGTAAACCAATGTTTATACTATACTACAAATATAAATTTATTACTATTATAAAGAGTGTGAGTCGGCCGTTTAATAATTTAAAAAATTGGATGAAAGGGATGGATGAAAAAGGTTGCCCATCCCTTTTATTTAATAAAAAAAGCTTAATTATATGCACATGAATTATATACATCAGATCAGCAATAATTACGTTACTAATATATAATATATTTATTTAATTAAAAAATATACCTAATTATTTAAAGTACTCGATTTTGTGTTCATATTAATTTAGATATTTAGTACATACATTGAGTGTATTAGTTTCTAGATATAATAACTTACCGTGGCGATGACTAGACATATATTGTTAAGCAGCAGCGAGTCCATCCAAGGAAAGTCCGCGACCCACCCGCAGGCGATGCGACCTATGGTGTTTGTGATTCCGATTATGGACAACAGGAAAGACGCTTTGGACTGCTCCACGCCCTGCAAACATATAGGGAAAAGGAACACTATACATTGCTTCCTTTCAACATATAGGTCATTCAAATATAATATTTGTATACTATTATATAAGTATAATGGTGGTTATGTGTTCTGTACTACAAAAACGACCACGACACAAATGAATGTTTAATATGTCGAACTAGCGACCCGCACGCGGCTTCGCCTGCGTAAATTACACGACTAAACTACTTAGTTTTTGCGTAAATCGTTGCAACTTTTTTATTTATGAACCGATTAAAATAAAATAAACACTAAATGTTAAGGGAAGTTTGCTACAATACAAAAGCATTTCAATCGGTTCTGTAATTAGCGCACAAACGCACAGATAAACCAATCGCGCTTCCAGAGCGATTGAACAGTTTTCAAGAGAGCTTTGGGTTCAAATCCTCTCCCGTTTCAAATTTTTATACGTTTTTCTAAATATGTCTTTTTCAATTTCCTAAGTGTGTGCGAATAATACATTAAAAATAATGTAATCAAATTATTGTTTTGAGTTCCATTAAATTGTTAAATGCTCCAATAATATATTTTTTCATGTACTCGTACCTTCTATGTATAGGCAGCGATGATAAGGCAACGTAAGAGTTTAGTTATACGCATAGATATAGTGCGAGTACTGACGTTGAGCGTGGCGGCGTCCACGATGTACACGAAAGAGGCACGTAGAGGCCCGCCATCCCGAACACGTTGGCCACGCCGATGAGCATGAAGGCGGGGTCCCGCAGCAGACTCACGTCCAGCATCGACGACAGCGCCGACTTGAACGACTCCGGCAGCGACAGGCACGGGCACAGCTCGTACTCTGCCACAGGCGGGGTCATTGCTTTAATACTTTAAAGGATTTATAACCGTACACGGAAACTAAACAATTGGTTATTTTATATTCATTTGTGATTAAATAGACACTGAGGGGGCAGTGGGACAATGTCAAACTGTAAACGTGACTGATTGTGGGTTCGATTCCTACTCGGCAAATGATTATAATTCAATTCATTTTCAAATGTCCCTAGTAAGACATGGCACGCTGTCGAATTCTGCCTCTCAGCGCGCAATGTCTAGATTTCGGAAAGAAAGTGAAGTCGTAGTGTTTTGACACTATTAGGTTATCCTTGTCTACCCTCCAATAAATAATACAACGCTGGAAAAAACGAAGCTGAAAATAATAACATTATAGATATAATACTTACGTTCAGTTCTCTCTAGATCACCAGCTTGCCTGCTCTGTGGAAGACTCAACACGGAGTTCCTATAACCTTGCAACGACTTCTGACTCTGATATTGGGGCAGGTTTATTACAGATCCGGAATAGAAGATATCTTTTCTGGACATCGGTCGAACCATTCTAGAAGGTTCTCGAGTTGCAGCCACCGACAGTTTAGAATTGTAGACTCCACTTTCTGCATCGATCTGTTATATGATACAATTATCTATACTAAATTTTGTAATACAATAATTAATCAAAAAATTATAAATATAATCCACACCGTGGCGCAGTGACAACGTTCGACAGTATACGCGATGGGTGTGGTTTCAATTCCCACACGGGGAATGATTGCATTTCAATTGTTTACATTGCTCTGTTCTGGTGACAAGACAAAGAACGGTGTAAAGTTCCGCCACTCAGCACACAATGTCCCGTATAATACGGAAATACTTATATAATTTTATATTGAATATGTCAATACTTACATCGTTACGATGACTGCTAATAGAAGTTTTGGACGTAGCCTTGATAGCTGCTAAGGACGGTTTAAATCTGTAATTATGAAAATATATATTTAGAAAAGTATTTTCTGACAAATTTCGAATATATTACGAATTTATAAGTATAAATTTTATGTATTACGTGAAGTGAAAATTTTGCTATAATATTTTCGTCTAAAAGATTGCCAAAAACACATTTTTGTATGTCCTTAGAAAAAACAAAATCTTTAAAATATTAAATTGTATGCAACTGGACTTCATGCTATAGTCATATATACGCGATAATAAATTCTCACATAAATATATAACAGTATATAATTAATATTAAACATACTTCATAAAAAAACGACAAATGTACCAAATATCAGGAGCATATATAGTGTATACCATAAATATCACCCAAAAACCAATAAATAAATATTTATATAAGCGAATTACCAAAAAAAATTATAATACCCATCCTTTATTACCATTAAGTTTTTAATACATGCAAGATCAAAGTTAACCTTAAATAGTTGTTATTATTAGCAAGAAATAAATATTTACTTTATAAATTTCTTACAATTACTTTCACAATCTCATTATTTTTCCAGTAAAATTAAGTTTCCTTACAACTTTTGAATTCCCAATCCCTTACCACAAACGAAGCGACCCTCAATCTGCCACCACCTAATATAAAAAGAATGAATACCTATCGTTACTCTTATTATCGTTTTTGTCACTTTTCTCTAACTTGTCTGACCTATCGGCGGAGCTGTGCTTGCGCTGGCGGTCGAAGAACGGCACCGACCCGTTCTTGGGCAATCCTGGCGCCTGCGCACTGAAAGCCGGCGACGACACGTTGCGCGACATCTGCTGGGCGCTTGCTGAACCGTTTTCACTCTGAAAATTGATAAGCCGCTTGAAGTTTTCATGAAAATCCCACAAACCAGAAAATTGGCGGAGAGATTTTCTTTATTACATGGACGAAGTCGCGGGACACAGCTAGTATATAATACAAATGACGTTTAACTAAAAATATTATCTTGTTATAATCAAATTGTTTATATCTGCTCCGTTCTCTAATAATAATAACTTCCTTTATATGCTGGCTGTAGAGCGCCACCAGCTGATGGCTTAAGAGTTTCCATATAGGTGTGGAAGATGTTTGTATGTACCGTAGACTATAAAAAATATATTAAATTTAATACTTGTATGTTTATAATTTGTACTAATAGTGGCAGGAGCTACCCTTCAGCCTAATTAACGACTTCCTGGAAAGGAGATATTTACGAGTGCATCCATCATTGAAGACTCCCTGAATACGCTGTACCTGCCTGTCCACACGCAGACGGAGTAGGCGGACCTAGTACACAGTGGGTACGGTAGAGGCGGCAACTCACGCATCCTTACCATCGACGTCCCAGGGATTAACATACGAGTCTGTAGTCATCATTCAGGCAAGAGTGCCATACCAGCATACATATATACAGCGAATCACATGCTGCCGTCGCGATCAATACACGAACGCCGATGAAGACGCAATCGGCAGATTCATGCGACGGACAAACGACCTACAGCCGATATAATCTAACATGAAAATGGCCATTTCCCACAGAGACGAAGAGGCGAAGAGGCAATGATTGGCGCTGTAACCACCGGATATGACCTTCAGGCCTTCTCACATATAGATATGAAATAAGATGTGTAAGAACCGCAGTTCCGTTCAAAAAGGCACGGAAACAAAATAAGTCCGTGGATATTATAAAGACGCAAGAGAAAAGAAACTGTTGAATTTGGCTAAAATAACAATTTAGTAGAATAAAGTGCAATTTAATTTATAAACATGTACCTTTTTCTTGTCTCCATTGTCATCAACTTTGGATTCAGTGATGGTGGGTAACGTGGGTACGGTGGGTACTCCCGGCATGTTAGGAATGGTGGGAACACGCGCTAAAGCCTCCAAATTTAAAGAAGAATGTACACCAGGATCTATATTTAGTGGCGCCTGAAATAATAACGAAATATAATCAATAAATTAATCAAAACAACGTAGCTTTTTAAGTTAATCTCCATAAATATTTACATTAAATAAATATATTTATATTACCTTCATTCTTTTTTCCATAGTACCATCAGGCAATTGCACCACAAAGTATGATCCTCCAATTGACCCTCTTTCCATTTGCAATCTCTTCTCTTCCGCCATACGCTGTAGCAATGGCTTTTCTCCTGATGTCTGTATAATATATAAAAATTAATATACATTATATTGTTATTAAAATAAATGAATCCATTTTTAATTTTAATCAATAAATAAATTTGGGTTTCTAATAGTTTCAATATTTTTTAGTGTTAGTCACTAAGTCATCGTGGGGCAGTGTGACAGCGTCTGATTGGAAACGCGATTAGTTGTGGGTTCGATGTCCACTCGGAGGATTTACATTTAAATTATTTTCATTTTTCCACTTTGGTGCCCAAGGTTTGACTGGCGCTCTGGAGCGGCATTGAGTTCCGCCACTCAACGTGCAATATTTCGATTTCACGTGGAAAGTGGAAAACGGAATGTTTTGATAATTAAAAAAAAACATATTCTATTTTCTAAAATACAAGGTAAAACTTAATGGATAATTAGAACAGCTGAAATACACATTGAACCGAGTGCATCACTGAATGTAATATAAATAAATTCTTCTATATTTAGTTCACCATTTGTCACCCTGAGCATTGCAGAGAGTTTTAGTTTTACGATTAAAACTCAAAATCCATATTGATTGTTTACTAAATTTTAATTATTGATTCATAAATACTAGAAGTGTATGTCACTTCATACAGACGTGTATTTCAAATATATGATAGTTGTGGGTAGTATTTATTTTATTATTTTAATGTATTTCTAATGCACTATTATAAAATTTTTTGGCCTTATGATGTTCATCTCCATATAGGCTTTACCTATGCCAAATTTCATACTGCTTCCACCCATTAATATATAGATATTGTATTATATATATAGATTATTAAGGAAATAAAATATTTCACGTTTTATAAATGTAAAACATCTTCCTAGCGCGATATTATTGAAAAGCGTATGCAATTAATCTCGTGTTTAGTTTATGCATGGAACGTAAATGATTATTGCAATACAGTAACGTCAACTATGCTTATATATATATATATATTGAGAACATATACATATATTAAGAACATATATAACTATTAAGAACATCTTTATATTTATTTTATTTGTTGGCATGAACTCCATCTACAAAGGAGAAACTAGATTTTTGGACCAATGTCAACTGAATGGTTAATGAGAATGAATAGGTTCGCATAAAGGAAATCCCTCTCAGATACAAGCGCGTGCAGTAATCCTATTTAACATCCACTAGGCTCATACTATTCTCATTTTGCCACGTGCATACTCATAGACTATTTTTAACTAATTACGCGCGTGAGCGGGGCATGGCGCCTATTTATAAATGTACCATAAATTAACTTATTGCATTTTTGTATATTTCCATATAAATATTATAATGTAATTCTATTCAATATATGTTTTAAAATTTCAATAACGGTTTTATATCCACAGTTCCTCACTCATACTACAATGCTTACATTTTGAAATCTGCATATTATTTTATTGTTCATAGTATTTTTGTTAGTATACTTTGATATATATGGGATATACTCACTTTGGGATACACCAGCGGTCTCATTAAGGCCCCGAAAACAGCACAATTTAATATTAATCCAGCTAAAAGAAGATTTGCATTCTGCCATGAACCGAATTCATTTAACAGAATAGAAGCTAAGGGGGCGAAACTGAAAGTTCCAACTCCCGAGCCGCATACTGCGATACCAGTTGCTAAGGAACGTCGGGTCTCGAAGTAATACCCTACAGCAACTACGGACGGTAAGTAGATCATCCCGAAACCTATGCCTGTAACAAGATTCATTTTTAGTATTTTTTTTTATAAATATTTATATATGCAGTTACTATAAAATCATACTTGTATTAAATTATTATTAAATAATGTTACAAAATAAAAGAAACTCATGTCAATTTATTCTGTTAGATCTGCAATAATATACTTACATAAAAAATTAGATATTACATTTTGCGTCTTATTGGGATAGTATGTATATATATATATATATATATATATACATACATACATCTTGAGTTTTCATATATCAAATATATATTTTTTTTTTTCACATGATTACGCTTTCTTTCTATATAGGAGGTTAAGCGGAGAGGATCTAGTGGCAAGACACTCAGTTCGCCACTTTCCCCCAGAATATTCACTGATCGCCGTACTTTATTTTACCATAGCGTGAAAATGAACATTATTTAAATACCATCATATTTGAATCATTCTCAGGCCTCCATAGTATTAGACAACATTTATTTTAAGTAATTGTTCTTTTAATTTATTTTTATAGTAAGTAAGTTAACGGAGTAGATTGGAACTCAGAAGTGCGAAGTTGAAAATATTCAAGAAACTTGAACTAAATGTCCTAATGTATCACGTATAAAAGCTGAACTTATATGCGACGATGATAAATCGGCTAGAAATCTTACCAATCAAAATATGTCACCCAATTGCCCCCGCAATATTTGACACTAGTAATTTGCTCAATGAATTCGATCCTAACGCTTTGAGTTTGTGGCAATAAACTAAGTCGGCTATTACAATTACGCCTCTTGAATTCCACGACCTCGACGTCAATCAGAACGCTCCACTACCGAAATCAGAAGGAATTGTTACTAAGTACCGACTTAAATTTTGTTAGCAGAATGTAAAAATAATAGAGAACAATTAAAACCAATTAAATGTATACATGTTACATATGAATTTACTTGATAAGATATTTCCGTAAACAATGTTCAATTTAGTTAGCCAAATATTTGTTAATGTAATAAAACAGATACAATTAGTATACGCATACATAACACACAATTTCTGGAATATGATAATGATGAGTCAGTGTTTGCGGCCCACAATTTGTATCGCAACCAAACAAAGGAGTCCGAGTGTTGGAAGGGGGTCATCAGCACTAAATTAATATGCGTCACTATCCGGTAAGCAATATAATAATATTTGACAAAAACAGTTCACATATGGTTTAAATATTAAAAAAAAACACTATATATGTATATACGAAAGTGAAAATAATGCCATTTGAATCGAGGGATATTTTGGCAAGATATAAAAAAAATGTGAATAAAATAACAAAGCCATAGGCCATAAGCCTTGAAAATATATTCTTTGTTTACAGACGGCAAACAAAAATCTGGCAACGAAAAAACCAAAAGGAGAAACCTTAGTTCTATAGATGTTTTTCACGTTTTGCAACGCTCATATATTTGAGAAATACTTTCTGTTATGAAGTAAGAATAAATGCTTAAACTTATTTCAAGAAATTTTACTGATCACAAAAAAAGTTGGAGGCAGTCAATACTCAAGAAATATTACATAAGAAGCAATAGATGACAAATGTTTAGTTGCGTAGAACTAAACTTAGCCTATGATTTCACGGACCGTTCTCGGCTTTTGAGTAATAAACCACCGAAGACTCAAAGGTGAGAATTGCCGCTAATGTAATTCAGTACTGCTTATTCAAATATACTGATATTGACGTATTAGGTCTGTATCCGTTCGCGTTTCAATAGTATTATTTGTTTTACTATAAAAATAAAACTATTCTTATTTCTATGTTCTTTATAAAACGATAAGTAAAAGTTACGACAAGTGAATAACGTCATAGCTGCAATGAATGGCGATTATTGCATCGATCCCTAATATTTGAAAATATTCAAAAAATTTACATTTTGCTTTAGCTCGGTGTTATATACAAAATTTGGAATACACTGCATGCTGCGCCTAGTTTTTTTGTATTAAAAAAAAATCAATTTTATTTACCCTTAATTTCCAAAAAATTATAACTTCTAAAGTTATTTCTGTTGTTACTATTACCTAATGCAGTTGTGTTAACATTTATTGCATACATGGAAATATGAATAATGCATTGTATAAGAAGATAATATTAAAAGACAATATATACAAGAATAGCTCAATCAAATGTAAATCGCGTTATTATCAATTCATTATATAGATATAACACTGTATCAAACCAGGCGCCGGATCGTCTCCAATCTTTGGCAATAAGCCAAATCTAATACGACCTTGGAACTAATGAGTACATAGCTACAAAAAATAGACAAATGCGAAGAAATATATATGAAATTCGTAGGTCACCTATTTCGTAACTAAAATAAAAATTATCGACGAGCCTTAATTAGACCAGAAAAAGTAAAAATATATGAAGGTTCATATAAAATCGCAATGGTCGGTGGCAGCGTATCGATCGTGCCGAGGAATTCCAGTAAACGTATTAGAAAATGCAATTTGAAAAAGCCAAAGTGCTAAATTGCATGCGAAGTGGGACATTTATAATTCACATTTCAAGGGTTGGATTGGAAAACCCGCTTTCACTCGTCACTAATTCTCAAAGGGCTAATGATAAATCGCACGCGGGCAGTTCTCGTACTGTTTTGTTTGCCGCTTGGCTGGCAGCCGTCCAATTTTCACACACGGTCTGTTGCCACCAATTTCAGCGAATGCAGAACAAAGAACATTTAAAACGTTTTAATTCAAAGTTTTGTGTATTATTTCCATTAAGGCCAAGAATTGAAATACAATTAAAAATAACAACAAAAAGCAATGAAAATTGAAAATACACTTAATTTTAGAAAGATTGCTAAATGTTTGTAAATAGTCCAAGGTCATTGACAAACAGAATATACGTATAGCAGATCACATTTTCTCTTAAGCCCTTCGTCTATTTCTGAATATTCGTTTATGGATTCGCCCCAATCGTTTATGGATTCTGTCCGCGTTTTGAAATTTATTAGATCGGCGCACGACGAATTTCTATTCATTTGTGAACAGCATTTGCTTGCGACCTAAATTTTTTTTTTAATAAGATGTAAAACCTTTTGTAATAAGATGTAAAATATTCTGTTTGAAAGAAATTATATGAAACGGAAACTATATCTCGTCTTTTATTAATCTTAAATATATTATCACAAAAATAGTTTATTAATAGTAGCCCCAATTTGAATATATTTATTTTACCTAACAATTTCATTATGCAAACGTTAGCGCTGACTACAACACTTAAACATGTGCATACACTTTAGAACTTGGCCTTTATGAATACTCAATTCGTTTTATTCCCTAAATTACTAAAGGATAACAGGGCTATAACTTTATACGGAAAGTTAATAACCCGACCTCTAATGAATTTTAATTGCTCGGCGGAATAGCTTAATGTCTCGACGTTACTCCCTTCCTACGCACTACCTCTCTTACGCATAAAATCTTATCCTATACCTCTTAAATATTCTAGTAGATTTGTGTACATATTTTACATTTTAAAATTTTTTAAAGTGCTATTTGCACACTTAAAAAGTTTAAAAAGACATATTTAGAAAACATATAAATATTTGAACGCAGCGGGATTTGAACCCGCGCCTCTTGAAATCGCGGCTTAGCAGTCAGAGCGCTTGAACGTTTATTAAGAGGCTATATGCTTTTCATAAATATTAATAATATGTTTACTGTTTATATAATATTATGCCAATGTAATACTTCCAGTATTACATTTTAATCGCTAACATCTTGTGATAAATAGTTTACGTAGAAAATTTATTTAACGTACACAAACCACTGATTTTAAAATATATTTTATATAATTATTACTTATGCATTACGGTTTTGAATGTAACTAAAATTTAACTAACTGTAAATTAGCAAGCAGTCAAAGTGCATATATACTACATAATAGATTGTATGTTATTATTATGTCAAGGCTTAGCACTTAACAGGTACTAACAGATGCAACGCGGTCATGTGCGCAATTTAATATGACTTTTCCTTAAAACCCTTTAAAATTATGATTATTTTACGATTGTCTATATAATATTATCTGAAGTTTTTAATATTAGTATAGGTGGTAATTGCGGGTATTTGATTCTGTGTGAACTGTGGCCCGTGAGACGGGCACTTTACCATGGCTGACTGTACACTTGAAGGAGATGAATGAATCTTTAAGTTATTTTCATTTCCTTGCTTTGTTAAAACAGCGAATATAGGGGAAAAGCGTGAATAAAGAGAGTAAATTACACCTAATTTGACAATGTAATGTGACTTACCTCCAATGAGTCCATAAGTAACCATCATCATAGTAACGCTTTTACTGAAGGTGGAAAGTGGGCTAAAATGCTGTCGCCGCTACTAGCGATCCAGCAACGCATACTGCTCGACAGCCATATTTATTACATAGTGCAGATACCACGGGACCTGAAATTAAGTTAAAAATGCCTTAATGCTGTAGGGTGCTCTAACATATGAAATTTAATAATTAATAAGGATATATTTTTTTAAACGAGTATATATTTATAATGACTATAAACGATATGCCAGAAAAGTAGTATACAAGTAGGCTATAGTGGTGCAGTGGGATAGTATCTGGCTTCAAACGCCTACTTTTGTGGTTGTGTTCGTTTCTCACTTGGGGGAACGATTATATATCAATTATTTTCATCCCGCCGCTCAACTTATAATGTCTCGAATTTGGACGGACAGAGAATGGTATGTCTTTACACTAGATCCTCTCTGCCTTCCCACCCTGTCATGCTTGAAAATGTGTAAAGCTGAAATATATATATATATATATATATATATATATATATATATATATATTTACTGTAACATATTTAATAATATACATATAACGTTAAATTTATAATGAAAACAAATAGTGACAGACCGAAAGTTTAGTTTTGGTTTCGATCAGTTTCACCGTGCTGAAACCCAGTATTCGTGAATTGTCAGGCGTCGCCTACTTTCAGGTGACTATTGCTTTTTGACCTGAGATGATCTCAATAAAGTATAAATTATTATTCAATTTTAGTTTTGGCTCAAAAACTTGTTTCGATGGTACACTAAAAATAAATGTACGTTTTCTCAAAGACACGCAATTATATAATTAACTAACACAAAAATCAGTTCCACTTTAGTTGAAATGAGACAATTGACTTGTATTTTACATTACAATGTGTAATTAAAAAAATATTTACTGTCTAAACTACGCCATAAGTTTTAGTACTAATAAAACAGTACAACTTTCTTGTTATTTCAAAAACAACAGCCGATATCCTTTTCCGGTATGTCGCTAAAGTGTTACATAAGTAATCATTTACTTATTACACATTATTATCCGTAAATATGTATATTTTGTAATCTTAGACGATATGCATTATTGTACATAGCTTGTAAGATTACACCAAGGCGAACTTCATACTTGGGCAAAAATATATTAAAGAACAAAAGTATTAAAATTAAATGTAATGAAGCAAATGAAGTAATCCAAAAAAATCTTTAAATTAAATGAAGTATAATTAGAAATGCCTAAAAGCTGCAATAAATAAGCCGATAAATAAGCAGAACGGTCTTGTAGTTATTAAATTAATCTATACATATAATAAAAATGTAACTGATTGCTGTCTGTTCATGGAAGATATATGAAAAAAAATATTATTTGTCTGTTTGTTTGTGCACGCTAATCTCAGAAACTTCTCAACTGATTTAAATGTATTTTAATTATTGTATTGTGATAAACTTTTCTTAACATTTAGTGTTTATTTCGTTTCAATCGGTTCATAAACAAAAAAGTTACAACCATTTAAATTATAAATTTAAGCAGTTTGTGATTTAAGTGAGAACGCGGGCGGGCAAAAGACGAAATAGTTTATTAACTGCGACCGGGTCGCTAGTATATTAGTATATTTTTATTTTTAGCTTCACGCTATTTCCCGCATAGCAAAGTAGGCAGAGAAAACCTAGTGGCAAGACAATCCGTTTCTGGTCCATTCCGAGATATATTGCGTGGCATTAGTCAACGCCGCGCTTTTCTCTTGTCACCTGAGCGCAAAAATTAATTAATTTGGTTACAATAAGTTCTCCGAGTGGAAATCGAACCCACAACCATCGCGTATGCATTCAGACACTGTCACACTGCGCCACGATGGCCTTTTTATTTCATTAAGCTTAAAAAAAGTAAAAAGTTTTAACAATAAATACAGTTAGCATATTATAAATATAACGTTGGCCAATTAAGTTTCCATCTATAATGAAGAAAAAAAATATATATAATATATAAAACACTACTTTAAATTATATTATTTTAATGTATAATAAATAAATAACTATATGATATTTGAAGTGAAGGTTTAAATACTAAGTTTATTAGTACTTAATAGCAAACTATAGATAACTCTAGTCCTCCTTGTTCTAAAACCTAAATACTAATCTACTTGTCAATTACACTTGCGCATAACGTTAGAATACCAGCAAAGCAGTTCAAGGAATCTATTTTGTATTCGTTATACATTAAACTGTGCTACCTACTATATAATAATTTGTAACAAATTTATATCAAATAAGTTATTAAATTACAAATAATATATATCACACAGCGAGTGACAAAACGATCAAACCCTTATTCACGAGGAGGAGCTTAGATATAAAGAATCTCTTATATTGAGAGATTAAGATTTGTGAAGTATCTCTTATGTTGAGATTAAGAAAGTAAAGTAGTACAACCATATTGTGTCACTGTGGAAAATGAATGATTTTACATATAAATTACAATTACAATTATATGTAATTTACTGCGAGGGACGAGGAACAGATACGAGGAATAGAGTAAATATGTGCAGGCTCTTAAGTAATTTATAGGCGTAGAATAGTCGACAAAACTATATAGTACGGTCACAGCCAAACATATGAGTAATAAAGACCAATATCACTTTTTAATTTATAGTTTTTCACTTTGTAAAATATATAGTTCCCGCCACTTCATCCGCGTCGAATTCTAAAATTAGCAAATTCACTCGTTATTGGGCATCAGTGAAAGTTCCGTCAAAATCGGTCCAGCTGTCAACGAGAGTAGCCGAAACAAACAAACAGATAGACAAAATCTGTTATTTTGGTATATATAGTTTATATATATAGTAAAAAGTGATTATTTTAATGTTACAAACAGACACTGAAATTTTTATTTACTATATTTTACGGATTATATACTATAGTTTAAAAAATCCAGTACATTAAAGCGCTATTTCTCATACAAACGTAAAATTAACGTTTCTTATTATACTGTCGGGTCGTTTTTGTATTAATCGTGGTTGAATTTATTAGTCCTCAATAAAAGGCTACTTTTTAATTAGAAACCATAACTCCAAAAAGGCCATTATATCGATTTAAATATTATAAATTTCAACATTGCTGGTATACCAGCATAGTTGAGTAGATTGATTAGATAAATGGTTAAAAATAGAATTTCGTATAATACAACCTATACGTAAACTTAATCTACTAAATTAAACTAATTCATACAACTTCAAAAAATTTGTCCTTTAACAAATATCCTTCAAGTGTGCGTCGAGCCTAAGACGATCAAGAATTGGCGACGACAAACGATAAAGCCGTCTAATATTTTATGGGCATTAAAAGCGAATTATAATATACCATTAAATCTTAAACAAGGTTATATAAACTCAACATCAACGTAATGATTAGATTAAGATTTAATATTAGATTATAATTATATACCTATTCATAATAGCAATGGAACGAGAACATAGGTGAAAGCTGTAAGCTTCAAATAAATTTAAAATTCAATATTCGCTTCTAGTATGTATTTTTTACAAAGAAAAATTAAAACTTTGAAATCAATTCCTTTCCTTTTAAATAAACAATTACAATATAATAAAAAAAATACTAAGTGTATTCTGTATAAAATTAAAATGCATAGTTTACATAAAAACAAAATGCTATGAATAGAGTGTATCAAAAACAAATAAACATGCCACAATTGCTTTCATTTATCAAAACTGAGAGTGAAATAACCTTTATTTAGGTTATAATTTTGCCAGATAGTACAATAAATGATATTATGCATATAATGTCTTATGTAGTATAAACTTATCGTTTTACCTAATAATAGGGTTTTAATGGGTATAATATTATTTATATTATATTATTTATAATGTAAATTTACAATGAAATGATCTTGAAAATAGTTTTAAAGATAATATTTTACGGTTATTGGAAGAAAAAAAAATCAAATTGGATAACTTATTGACTTAAATTTTGATAAAATATCTAATACTATTGCTATCAGCGATTAAATTCTAAATGAGGTCAATATCAGTCCGTAAGATAAGTTGTAAGTAATAGTTATCGAGGCGATTAAAATATTATTTTACAAGTCAGTTGCGCGATCTAATCTAAAAATATTTTAAGATTTAACAGATATACAAGTAAATTATACATAAGCAACTATGAATAATCATTACGGTCTAAAGAATGTTTGTTAAATTTTATATCAAAATAATTTTGCTTTTTTTTCTCCTTCCGCTTTTCATTTCCGCTGCTGAACCATAGGACATACAAAAAATATTTTTAGTTCATATATTCAGTAAATTTGTTAAAATTCAACAAAGCAATTTACTAAATTGCTTAAAAACTTGTATTTAGGTAAATTGCTGGACTCGTTTGCATATTAGACATATATTTCACACTGTGTACAATTTCAACCAAGTTTGAAATAAAACGGGTAAACAATACTTAAGCTCTGTCTAACTAATTATTGAGTCCAATATTATTGTATATGAACTGGCAACTATAACGTTCAGTGTTACATGTGACGACATTTGCCATGTTAGTAAAGCTTAATAAATATTTATTAATATATTTTCTTTAATCATTTGGGTTTTAGTTGTCAGGTAGGTTATCATTTATCAGTTATTGATAAAAATATTTTTTATAGATTAAATTTAATATCTGTTATGACCATAACAGAAGTTGTCAATGTTTAAATATAAGTACTACCGTGATTTTTATCGTCACAGTTATGAAAATGTACAAAAATAGATGCAAGTTACATTAAAAGATCAATTTTTTAAATTACTATAATAATTAAATTCATTGACAAATATCGATAAAAATTAAAGCTTTAAATGAAACAGTACTAACAAGTAGAGAATTACAGTAACAAAATAAATCGCAGTGTCCGCATTGAATCTGAGGCATTAACTTTAGTGAACCGGTGGTAAATTGTTTGACGTTTAAAAAAATAAAGCATGCACTTCATATTTGGAATAAATATATATTTTTTTATTTTAATTGTTTGAGTTTGACTTTCACTTTGAGTAATTCTAAAAACGACATATTAGTTCGCTGTACATCAATGACATAGGTATCAATAAAAGAACATAAGTAGCATGCATTGAACGTACGAAGTAGTCTCGTAGTGGACAACGTGACCAGAATTCATAGGAAATAAAAATTATTGGACTATTGGATTACAAATGTATATATTATGTTATTTTGTATTGCACGTTCCGATAATATATTTAAAAAAAAAAACCCAAAAAATATTTACTCGTTACGTGCAATAATAATAATCGATATTACATTGATAAAAGGTAGTTGATGTTATATCTTCAATTGGTATCTTATATTAGTTGTGAATAATGTTATCTATACTTATATTATAAAATGTAGAGTTTGTTGGTTTGATTGACCGCGATAATCTCTGAAACTAATCATTCGAACAATTTTTTTTTTAATGTTGGATAGTCCATTTATCGAGGAAGGGAGAAGCCAAGCAGCAGTCAAAAATGTTCCTCCTATGGAAGCTTCCGTTCCTAACGCTGCTTAAACGGTTAAAGTTACGCAAAAATCATTTATTTATGTAAGAATTGTTCTCCTCTTTAAGTTCTAAAAAAAAGTCCGCGGCAGATTATGCCTATCTTTTAAGTTCGACTCAGTATAACCTTTTTATGATAGTGAAATTTATTCTAAAATTATGCATTATTTGTAAATTTGAAACAAATATTTACGTTATAAATCACAAATATTTAATTTTAACCAAAATCGCCCTTCACATCATTTGATTTCAACTAATATTTTAGGAGATAACAAAGTTTTAAAATAACTCCGCAACAAAATTATGATTTGATCCCGCGCCTCTTGCAAACCGTTCAAGCAACCGCTAAGGCATGCGTTCTACATCCAGCTACGTCGAAATTCTTAAACGCTTATTACAATTTATATTTGTCGTTAGCATCTCTGTTGAGAGATTTTTACAAATTTCTGCTACCCAATGATTATTCTACAAACAATCGTTATGGCAAGAGACAATGCTATTTATTAAACATTTTTTAACATTTAATAAAGATCCAATGCCACAAAAGAAATAAACTATGAAACAGATCTACAATATATATTAATCTACACGAATAAGTTTAAAAGACTTACCGGCTGCTAGATATACTCCAGATAGTAAGCTTCCAACCCACGCAACAGTTCCTTTTCCTTCTCCAAAATAAGTTACTAACTCTGGTAGAAATATACCGAAAGTATACGCTATGCCATCAACAATCAAATTACACATAAACGAAGCAAAGACCACCACCCAGCCGTAACCACCATCTGGTGGGGGCGGCAGTTCGTATCGTAGGCTTCATCATCATCAGCTTCTGCGCCTTCTGCGGTTAAACGTGCCGCTTCCTCACAAGATGCTTCGCTTTCAGTCTGTAACAAATAAAACCCAAAAATTTCAGTAGAGTTTTCGTATTATAAGCAAACGCAAAAAAGGATAGAAATAAATCAGTGACCACTTTATAAAATATTTTAACAATTCATTGATAAAAAAATAATTTCAGAGGGCTGCAATGTATTTTCGTTTTGATTTTAACATATATAACTAGCGTACAACAATAATTATTGTTAAGATCAAAGAGATCATATAAAAGCTATCGACATTCGCCGATGTGAACTATATTAGTTTCGTATTTTCAGCGGCCTTTTCGTAAAACAATGAAATTTGTGGAAAGAAGTAGCCTATGTTCATCGCAATTCCCTTAAATTCAAATTTCAAAACAATTAGTTAAGCAATTTGACCATCATGACGTCGCAGACAGTCAGACAAAATTACTTTCGCATTTATAGTATTAGTATGGATTAACCTGTATGTTTCTCTCATTACAATTTTGTATGATAGTAGTATATGCCGGTACCGAAGTTTGTATTCATATGAAGTTACACATTTCAAAGACGGAAAAGGAACGTAAAGAGATACTTCACCATTTTGTATTGAAAGTAAAAGTTTTCATAAATATTGTATTTAATTTCGTGAACACTAACTGCGATTAAATCAACATATTAATCATTTTTAAATTTATTATGGACCTAACGTCGCGTTGCTAATAGCATAAGTTACGCGTCGAAACAAACAAGTATAACGACTTACGATAGTGATTAATCACGAGACAAGGTTAAAGTGACAATTTTTCAGGAAATTCGCTTATGAACAGTAAACAGCTTCATCAAACCAAGCATTTAAAAAATAAATTTAATGGATTATTATAGAAAATACGAGCGGCCACTTACGATGTAAGTACATGTAAGATGTAAGATGTAAACCTGTATGTGTGTTTTAAAAATAATTAATACAGAAATAACAATTGGCTACTTTATTTCTACGATGAAACTAGGATATCAATATGAAACTATTAATATTTTCAATAATATATTTATATGTATTACTTATTTCAAATGTTTCTAGGAATTTTAGCATTATGTAACGCAAGCGTGATAATATGACTTCATCTCACGATTAATCTACGCGGTCATTGTCAAAGACGGCCCGAGGCGTGGATGCTACTAGCTTGTAAGGTCACGTTGAGCACGTGGTGTGTATGATAATTGTTCTTTGTGTTCATATTGATAATGATTTACCGAGTTATATTTATATGAGCTGTAATTTAAAAACAATTTAAGGACCTATATATTTATTTAGAAATACATATACTCCTATATAATAGGACAAAATATTAATATATAATATAATAAATAATAAAACAGTAAGTTGACTTTGATCATTAGACTACAAAAATATATAAATAAATTTACAAGTGTAATGTTGGAACAAGAATAATATGTCGTTGAGTGGACCAAGGGCGGATGCCTAACAGCTAATAACAATAAGTGAATAATAAATATACACACATGGGACGCATTGGCAAGCCTCATGGCAATTGCAAAGTCAAGCTGCCGAGAAAGAAGCTTAAGAGCTTATTTAATTATCATATGAAAATAGTATAAAAATGGGTAAATAGGTATTAATATTCTGTGCAGCTTCATAACAATAACAAACCAGAAACATGAAGTAAAACTATTTGTATTGTTCAAGTCGTAATACAGCTGATAGAATCATCTGTGCCTCATTTTATAGTATATTTTATATTGTCGTGTCTGGCTTAACACGGGAGTAAAACAACATATTCCATTATAAAGCAAATGTGTACAATATTTTACATAAAAGATAAAGGAATATTTTTCATTATTTATATATAGGCTATCCTGGTACAGCGTCTGACTGCAAATGCCCACTCGGCGAAATTATACTGAAATTATTATTATTTCTCCGTTTCTGGCTCTGGTTCGTGCGGAAAGTGGATAACGGTTAGGTTCCTTCTGACTACACTGCGATGGGGTTAAAACCGTAAAGCTGTTTCGCTTTATATAGAAAATATGATGTAAAATAGCTAAACCAATTCATATTGCCATAATCTCGTATTGTCTTTTATAATCGTGTCATCATAAAAATCTTAAGTACTACATACATGGTTTACAAAAGAAATTATAATTTGTATGTTATTAAATATTAAACATTATGTATTTTATATCAAAATCGATTCTTTTCATTTCTTCGAATTTAATTACAAAACATATTCTATATAAAAAAATATATAAGTTCTTATATCTGTGAAAAACGTATATAAATAAAAACCTGTTATTAGGATATGCTACTAATATCCCTAAATAATATCGTAACACTTTACAAAAATAAAAAATATAGTCAGCTCAATGACTCATTAGAGAGGAAAATTTTGTATGAGGAAGTATTTATAAGTGTAAGAGACCTCGTCGCATCCTTACGAACTATAAAGTAACATTATGTCACTTTATATATAACATTACTGGATTTATAAATACAAATATATAGTTCTTTTATAAGAAGTATAAATATGACGTTGGTAAGAAAATTGTATATTTAGTATCACACCAAAGCATTATTTAAAAATGTGGAATTACTGTTTGTTAATAAAATTGTAATAATTTTAAATTGATTTCGCCCATTTTTTTATTTAATCTCATATAGGACATAAGGCATGATAGGATTTTAAAAGTTCAGAATTTCAGGAGAATTGAATAACCGAACTGGATGTTAAAAATATTGATGAAGATGAAAACTAAAAAAATGACTAATAATTATATATTTCCATTTAAAAAATAATAATACAAGCTGTGCCCGCGACTTCGTTCGAGCGGAATACCAAAATACAAGTAGGCTATTTGTTCCCTGAAAATTCCGTAAAAATCGGTCCAACCGTTTATATTTTATTTTATTATAAATATATGATTATAATATATTATGTATCTAATATGCGATACTTTGCATGACAACAATTGATTGATAAAAATAATCTAATAATAAAGAAAATTAAAACGGTTTCTTTTAATTTATCGGCGAAAAAAATCATTTAGACATGATAAGTTTATCTATTATACAATATAAGGAATAACGTACTCTATTATGTTCTTGCATATTTGTTTTATGAATTATTACATAATAAAGTGCTATAAAAAAAATAACCACCAAAAAAAACCATACTGCAAAAAAGACCAGCCCACTTCTGATCGTGTTTTATTTACATTGTGCACCTGCCACACTGATTTATTTTCTTGGCATCTCGCACCTTGAGCACCTACTCTTAACACAAGGGAACTCGATATCAACTTAATATACACACATGAATGCACAATGTTACGGTTAAGGAATGCATCTAATAATGTGAAATTTAAAACCACAATCTAAGCCAAAGATGTGTCAAAAGACTAAATACCACATTATTTTCGATATCTTATATAAAATAAATTACATGCATATAGTATGTATATTAACACTTTATAGCGATAAACAAAGACCTTCATTCATTCCAATTGAGATGGAAAACTCGGCTGAGGAAGCTAAACATGACCTTCATTCAAACGTTTGAATATTTCATAGTATGCAGACACTTTGGAACGTCGCAATTGCAAAGAATGCATATAAACGCAATATTTCCTGTTAGGCTTGCTTATAAAAGTCTTAATGGCGCCAGTTAGGTATTTAAGGTTATTTCTCCACCCGATTTCTCCGACAAACTATACTCTAGAAGCGCAGTGGGTTTATGTAATCAATAATGCCTATATACAGGTTGCTGTTGCAATGAACATCATAAGCCATAATTATACTAATCGTACACTTTTATGTTTAGTAACTTAAATTTATTAAGGCTAACCCTTAAGTGTAGTGCAGCAATAAATAATACTATAAAGCGCAAAAGTAAATTAATTGATTTTAATAATAATTTTTTTTTTTAAAAAATGTTTTAAATGTCGTGTTACTGTCGAGATGATCAAATATGGTGATTAACCCAGTACATTGTGAACAGATATATATAGCTATATCCAGGTTGTAAAAATTATGATCACTGATCTGAGAGACAGATGTAAAAATGATGGTCTAATTGTAAGCCCGAATTTGAGTAAAACTACATTCTCGCGTTTGAAGGAGACTGAGAAAGAACAGAATACGCTTATGCAGTCAGCTCAGCTCAGCTTTATCGAATCCGCGTTGAACAGATACACAAAGTAGAAATTGTAAGCTAGATTGAGACAAAGATGTTTCAATATTGAGGTAGACGAAGCAAAAGCTCCCATTTTCTATTCGAAAACAGTGTTTATGATACTGGAGGAAGACCATGTAATAAACATGAGGAGTCGCGGAAAGCAAGTATGTAAAAAGGTTAATAATAGTGGACATGGCAACAGATGAATAAAGGGACCGTAGCGTTTTGCACCCCGTTCTTACTACCCACTAGAAATAAAGCGAGAATTGAATAAAGAAACAAAAATTGTTTATAAAGCATTTTTTATATGCAAATAATAATTATTGTGATGTTTGCGCTGGATTCACAGCAAATGAGGTGTATATATATTGACGAAGCATAAATTTAAATAAAGCAACAAAGAACTGACGCATTGGTAGGTTAAATGAACCCTGTATGTAACTCGTCATACTAACACCGACATTAAAATACTTTGAACCCTGGGATATGAGAACAAAGTAACATAAATATTTTCTGATAAATGCAGTTAGGTACAAATTATTTCACAAATAAATGAACACCACTACTCATTATTTCTGGCACGACAAAGGGCTTGAACGGCATGTCGCGTTTTTCTTATATATCTTATAACCTTCGATAAGAAATTGTTAATAGCTCTGTTCAGAATAATATCGAGTATAAACTATGACGGGTATTTGTTTTCTTCTTACCTTCCTGCGTATAATAAATGCATATTTTGCACATCATAATATTGGAATTTGTATATTGAATTTATAAGAGCTACTCGTATATATTAAATAAAATTTAATTTTTGGCGCTTCTAACTTAAAACTCTTAAAGATACTTAAAAAAAAACACTAACTATATGTTTTGATACAACCAGCATAATTATTTGAATTTGTAATTAGTTGATGCCCGCAACTTCGTTTGCGTGGACTTTTATCAAAAACTACTTCCATTTACCATCTGCTGACATTGAAACTTAAGACACAAAATTATAATAACATTCGTTTAGGTAGTAGATTTCTTGTGTTTCACAATTCGACATCAAAATATTCCAGGCCATTGTAATGTTTTTCAGCTATGAGCTTTTCTTTCTTGGTGGTAAAAAGGACCGCCGAGGTCAACTCAACGCCCGGAGTGTGATAGCAGAGAGAAAAAGTGAAAACAAATTAAATATACGTATTCAGTCATGTATAAATCTAATTTATAATCGCATTTACAGTCATAACGCCTCGATGGCTCAATGCTCAATGTTCAATGATTATTATATGTTAACGAAAACTGTCCATCATACTAAACTACTGTTTGATTGCTTTATTTCTTATAGTTTAGTTGGTCTAGTATGGTTCTGTATCAGATGTTTCACCCCTCGAAAACAATTATACCGTAAGTCCTGCCCGAGCTTAAAAGCTATGCAACAATAAAAGTTTTATTCATCGCCCAGTAACAATGGTAAGTGTGCGCGGGCACACAGATAAATATACATACAGACAAGCAGAGACAAAAATTTAAAAACATATATTTATATAACTTATACTGTTCTGAATATTTCTTTCGTATATATATTCCATATTCAGGCACACTTTTTTACTGTTTTATTATAGTAAGTAGTCATACAATATGTATAAATGTGATGTCTGACAACATAAATGCACGTGATATAGATTGACTTTAATTGATTATTACCGTCCGTCATTCACTTCCTCGACTAATGTGCTACCATCTTAGGATGTAGGCAATTTTGAAACGGAAAATAGCATTTAGTTTGCGCTTTTGTATTTACCTGCCTAACTCTGCTGACCCAGAAACCTCAAAATTAGTTTCAAACATATTATACGTAATGATTACCTAGTATTTACAAGCAGGCAAGCCTTTTTGCACTTGCCGTATAAGAAATAATTGAAACAATAACATCATATGTGTCGTAATATATGGATAATACGTACCATTTTAGTTTACACTGGATTATAAACTACTATAACACACAAAGTTTTTAAAAAGTACCCTCCACTATAAAGTCCATAAATCAAATAACACTGATAAAAATAATGTCAAGACTGTAACTGAAGTATATACATATATATAAATATATATATAATTTGATAAATTATATCCTAATCGACATGTTTAGATAAACAATCGAAAGCAAATTTTATCAGGTACTTATAATATTTTATTAAAAGAATAGGCTTAAGGAATAATTTTAATCAGTACACTTCTGACGCGAAACGCAAGCTGGCAATAATTAAACTCATATACGATACCCATACGGGATGATAGTTATCAACTAATCGCTTAGTGGTTGGTTTATCTTAAGGGTTATGATTACCGTTCAGAAAAAAAAACAATAATCATTGATGAAACCAATGATGTACATTAATGCAATAATATATTGTAAGTTGGTGTAATGCGATATCGTTATTCACCACTGTGAATACAGTGAACATACTGAGACAACAGTGAACACGGGAAACGTGACGGTGACGCTACAAAAGAAACAAAATATTGAATTAGTAACTTTTGTAGCGTCACTCGTTTCCCGTATATGACAGGGAAGGCAGACATAACCTATAACCGCATTGAGTGTTAAGTTACAGGTACTCCACACCGCGTTTTGACCTAACATAGCAGTGTATATCGAACTCACTATCATCACGAGTTCGGCCGCATTTGAACCTAGTAATATCTATACATATTATAAAACAAAGTCCCCAAAAGCTGTCTGTCTATATGTGATCGATTATCTCAAAACCTACTAAACAGATTTTTGTACGGTTTTTAATAAAATATAGTGCAAGTCTTGAGAAAGGTTTAGGTTAATAGTACATTACGGTTTTATGTAAATGGACTGAAATAAACGTATACTGTTAAAGAGGTCGTGTGGTTGTACAAAATCTTTTCTATCCGGAGCTTTACTCGCGTGCGTCGCGTAAATCAGCAGTGATACACTAATATAATGTACTAGAAAATATTAAATGTACAATAATTTTACAGAAAAAACTGTGATAGCATGTCTCTAAATCTTATGGTTAACTCACAACAACTAAAATATTGCGTTATTTTCTTCTGCCGGTGTTTACACGGTTAGAACACCGATTCCTCGCAAGCGAGGCCGCGGGCAAGGCAGCTAGTTATATAATAAATTGGAGTTCCTAAATCTATAGAACACCCAAAATAAGCTAATCAATCTTATATAATTTCTTGGTGTTAATTTCAATTGCAACAACTGGTTACCAACAATCAGTAACAGCAACAAATCCATCACTATGACATGAGAATCAATGTTAAAATTAGTGGTCTGTTAAAAAAATTTAATAAAACAAAAAAACCTTTTTATATTCAATTTTACTTACCATTTGAATTATTTTTTTGCTTAATCAGTGTAACTTTGCCTTATAAATGATAAATATATCGAATATATTCATCAATGTCCGAATATATAATACTAAAAATAGTAAAAAGTGGGAATTTCCGTTATGAAGGTGGCTAGTATGTTATAGTTAATGTACAAGTTATTTTATATTAATAATGTTTAAGACAAGCTCGGTTAAATATCAGTATATATTTTATATAAGTTTCTCCTGCACATTTGCAATTCTTCATTCTGGCAGGAAGCCCAACATTACACAATTGATCACTGTTTCTATCCAGAGTATTATTGTGAGAAGTAAATTTGTGACATATTTGCAACAATAGGTATTTTATTACCTCACGTGATTCATTGAACAATTATTTCGTCATATTGAAACTAAGTCGCAGATGTGTAATTTATTAAAAAATATATATATGCCAAATTGTTATTGAGTTAATTTGGTTTTATTGATGTTTATAGTTTACCATACAGTGTTTAATATTAAAATATTTATTTTTTAACATTCTATTTGACTGACAAATACACTCTATTTGACTTTAGATATGTAAGTATTCTACTCTGGTTAATGCTTGTTAAAACCTATAATGTTGTCACTCAATTAACATAAAAACACATAACAAATAAGTATATAACCACTTAACTATAATGAACCAGTTTGTAGTAACCTATTCTTATTAAATATATAATTTGAGTACAATTTTTTTAATTTAATACTGTATTTATGAAAATAATTACTTATATTTTTGTAGAATATGGAAAATTGTACTATAATTTGTTATAATTTGTAAAACTCATTTAGTTTGATAAGAGAGCAAAGACTAATGCTTTACTAAATTATAAACTTTCAATGTTGATTGTATATATTATATTATTTTTCTTTGTCCAAACTAACAAAATATTATAATTCATAAAATAAAGACATACAAGAAACAATTACTTGATGGTCATAATTTAATTATTATAACTTATCCACTCTGGTGAACCCATTGTCTTGGGTTGAGGTCCACCACTCACCACATAATATCCCAAATTGGGTGGCAAAATGGAGAATAAAGTATACTTATACTAGGTTCTCTCTGACTACCCTACTATGCAAGAAAAGAAAAGACAATAAATTTATTAATGTGTTAATTTTAATTGTTACAAGGCAAGAACTAGTAATTTGTTGTTAATAGATAAAAGCTCCTAAAGGATTTAATAAACACTTCATGCATCACATATCATAATTGTGTTGTGGTATTGCTCTACAAACAATGGGACAGCACAACAATATCCTTATCTGTTTGTCCTACTATTTGCAATACTAGTAATAATTATTAAGTAAGTACTAGTAATAATCAAAAGAACAGTATTTCTATTCTTTTTATTTATTTTTGTGTTGCAATGTAGGCAGAGATAACCAACACACTCCATTTATCTTACTAGAACAAAGCAATGACAATGAAATTTAATCGTTCACCCAAGTGGGAATCATACCCACAACCAATCATGTTTACAGTCAGATGCTGTCCCAAAGTGTCACACTGCCCTCACTATACACTTTAATAAATACACTATTTTCAATTATTTTGACATTCTATAATATTTCGACACTGTCATAATGCAATTGGGTCATGCTTGGCAAAACATGATTGAGATTCAAATGAGTGAATGTGACTGATCATTAATTTATCACACAGTATCTTATAGAAGACAACAGGCAAAGTGTAAAATAAAAAAATACATGTTATAAAATTTATCCTAACACTGAGATTTTTATCCAAGATATACCTTCATATTTTTATAATACAAATGACATAAATAAATAATTATAGGGACATCTCATCCTCACCTAATTTAATTTTCTTTCCTCATATGTAATATGTAACTTTCACTACATAATATAAAAATTCACACATATTTCATTTTCTCACCATATTAAACAAAAGAGAAAATAGAAGTATGCAAGTTTGTATAATAAGTCATTTTTGGTACTTTAGAAGTAAACCTACCAATAAAAAATAAATACATAAACTTCTCATGTATATATGTATAATTATTTTTGCCATTGATAAATTAGTGACCGTGAAACAGTTTATAGCAATTAGTAGCACTCACATTCCATAGGCTAAAATTGAAGAGACAATATGACAGTAATAATTACGAATTTATATTATATAAAAAGTATATTTAACAATTGTAAAATAATAAACAAAATTATGACATTAAATTATTTATTTATATTTATGCCTTTTTATTGTCTTTTCCTCACAATTTTTATATATTAGAACTTTATGGTACAACAAACAATATATATTAAAAAAATATGATTAAAAGACAAATACAATTTTTTTTTATCTCTTTTAGTATTTTTACTTTTCAAAAAGTTGTGTGTATTCCTGCTGGCTGCAATAACATTAGAATATAAATAATGACTTCAATATATAATTATTTATTTAATTTATATATTCTATATTGAATAAGTTGTTTCGTGGCAGGATACTCAATAATTAATCTGCAACCCTTAAAACTTGTGTATATTTATTTATTTTAATTATAATTACCAAATAACAAATTAGATAATATATAAATATGCTTTTTACCCTTTGAAAACGTCCAAACGATTGACAATGAGGTTTTAGCTGAATATTGTTGAGATAATTTGTGACATTTCTTTCGACTGGATTCAGCTCCACTATATGACAGATCGAAAACTACTGCACTGCAGCAAACCGATTGAATTAAGAGGATTAATATTTAAAACACTTTTAAAATAGCAAACATCTAATAAATAGTTTATTGTTTTAATTTTGACAGCACAAATATCAATTGTACCTCCCCATAACGTTAACCTTTAGACACGATTGTACATTACTATAGAGTACTATGGGAACGTTCTTTTTATTTATTATATCTATAAAGCACTAGAATTAAGCGTAAGTTTTAATAATAGTTTGTATAACAAGGTTGACAGTTGCTTACGAGAACTGTGATACGTTTCGTTTTACACAGGGAACTTAAGCACCACGCGTTATACCACTCGTTACGCCGTCATTCCGACAACTGTCAAGCTGATAAAACAACTTGCGCCAAGTGCGTAGGAATGAGTCAAACGCTTGAATTACAATAATTGTAATTACAATAATTCTGGAAATTATGTATCTATCTACCTACATTCACATGTATGGATCATATAATTGGATATATGATTAAATAGCTAATACAATATATCTTATTATATTTTTATTATTATCCTAGCAATTTCATAATTTTATTTCTAAAAAAAATTAAGTATTTGAAAAATATGTACCGTTTTCATTTTTCGTGTTTCGTACATTTGAACGTGTAACATATATTGTTTATATGAAAAAGATTTTGATTGAACTATAAAAATGTTTCCGCCGTTTTCATGTTATACACAACATATGTACGAATGTATCTTACAAATAATATGTAATTATTAGTTTTTAGTTTTCAACTGATATCATTATATTTACTGATAGCAAAAATTCGTTTATTAAAAATATGACATATTTCAAAAATATGAAAAAGTACAAAATTTTATATTTAAAATAATTATCCCAATTCAGATTTAAAAAATAAAACTTTTAAATAAATATGTGGAGTTCGTTTTAAAACAATACGTAAAATAGTATTTTAAGTATTCTAACTACTGTTATGGTAATTTCAAAATGTGACATATATATTACATCATACATGTAGATGGCTGTTTACATTCTAAGTATTACATAAATTTATTTTTATCAATAAAATGGATTACTTACCTTTAAAATTATCAACATTTCTTTGTAGATTTAAAATCAATATTACGTTAGTTACAAACTTACAAATCATATCAACGTGAAATTGCATTTATTACTTAACAGGCGTAGCTTAAATTATTTTATTTCAAGCGGAAATACTACGCAGGAATCTATAAAAAGCTTATTAATAGACATACGTATTTGATACACATGCCCAGTAGGCTTTAATAAAATGATTACTTAACAGTTGCAGGTATATTTGTAATTGTGTTGACTACTGCTAAATATTGCTCACCAAAGAATTATCGGTCGGATTTACATGTATGCGGGGTTCTTCGTCATCATCTTCAGGTGACACTTCGGCGCCAGAGGTCTGACCCATGTTTGGTAGCTTTTGGCGAAAAACGCGGCGCGTGGCCGCAAGCCGCCGCGCGTCCTTCGCGCGACCGTTGCCGCGCCGTTGTGCCCGCTTACCCCGGTCTACCCGGGACTAGGGATTAGGCCTCCTACCATCGATAAAAGATTCTTTGCAATTACACTCTTACAAAAAATGTTCGCATAAAGAGATGTAGACTATATAGTAAGTGCATTTAGTGATATCAAATTTTTAAATCAATACAGTTTTATAAATTTTATACAAACTAATTCTATATTGCGATAAGTATATGATATGTGAATTGTGTAATGTTATTTCATAAATCAAATAATATTTTAATTTAATATTGTCACATATTACATATATACATCGTTTGATTGTACAAAATTTGATTTATAGATATTTCCTTGTGGTAGATTTAATGGTTCGTCTGTGTGAATTAAAAATTTACATTTTAAAAGTGTTACTTATATATACAGTTAGGAAATTGAAAAACTATTTTTAGAAAATGTATAAAAAATTTAACGCAGTGGTATTTCAGCCCGCATATTTTGGAAACGCTCTGCTCCAAGCGCTCTGACCGCTAAACCATGTGTTCTACATTCGGCTTTGCCAAATTTCTTATACACTTCTTAGAACCATTTTTTTGCTTAATTTTTATACGTTTTCTAAAAATGTTTTTCAAATAAAATTGGAGAGTCTGTTTTTATAAACAAAGCGGTTGTTTTAATATTATTATTAAAACAACCGCTTTTTACTAAATGCATACTGATGTATATATTTAAATTTTGCCTGTCTGTCTGTTGGTTGCCTCTAAACTACGGAACGGCTGGACATATTTTGACGGTACTTTCTCTGGCAGATAGCAGATATAGCGGGCACAGCTAGTGTATACTTAAGATTATATACGAATTTAATAATGGACTTATACGCATATCAGTTTTAGGATTTTACAAAATCAGTGCGAGTATTTACTTAATAATTACTCGCACTGATTTTGGGGATTCAATTTACCTCGATATTTTGTGCTGACATGACTATTGCCGTGGGCGGTCGATACAGCAGGCGCAAGTCGACGTTCAGCTGAGACCTCTTGACAGTTGAAATCTATTTAACATTCTTAAATGTATTAATATAAGAATGAACGAATTAATTATACACTCATTAAATTCATTCCCGTAATAAAATAAAATTAAAAAAAAACATAAAGGAAAAGAAAAAATGTTTTATTTTGCTATTTATATACATGCAAAGTTTAATTAATTAGACTGTTGTACATTAGACTGTTGTACATTAGTAATATATATCTCTTATTTTTGTATAACTAACTTTTTAGTAATTGTAGCAGCTACATTACAATATCATCTACGGCGTAGGCTTTACCTGTACTTTTTCATATTTTATTTTACTGGCTTTTTACATCCAGAAGGATTAATATTTTTTCCAAAAAAATGGGGCAAAAAAATAGCAGAAGACAGATTCATGCTTACTTTTAAAGAGCAGGGTCAAGTATATAATCTGGTTGGTTGGTAGCCTTTGCCTTAAAAAGCCCATGGAGGAAAACATTTTGTTTAGTTTGTTGCGGGCGCAAGAAGCAATCAAAACAATGCTGTGATTTCTCCATACTCGCCGTTATATTAATTTTCTTTGCAACTCTCCGTCTACTCTTAAAGAATTTGGAGAGCCAAACTCTTCATTTTTCTTTGTACTCTTCGCTTTTCACCGGTCTCTTACATCTTCTTATAGATATCATTTTCAATTTGTATTAGTTTCTAATATATTTTTTATTAAAATGAAATTGCTGTTGCAGTGTGTTTGTAGATTATGCGGGCAAAGCCGCAAGTACGCCGCTAGTAACTTAATAAATAACAAAAAAAATATTTTACTGTAGACGATAAGTAACAAAGTATTAATCATAATATTTAAGTAATATAATTTACATCACTTTCACAGTTATAACTTATATGAAACACAATATTTGCCTATCCATTTCAATTTAAATGAACAAATAAAATACCACTTCTATTAATTTACGATTGTTGTTACTTTAATGTTAAGCCTTTAGCAAGAGCATGTGGGTAAAAGTTCTAGTGAACTTGTAGTGAAGTGATTGTTATTCATGGAAGTTCCAGAAAGTTCTATCATTCAGCTCGTTTTGTTTATTTTGAAACCAATAACAATGATTGAGACCTGTTTTGCAAAATTTAGATACCGAATGGTAAATGGCGACGTTGAAGTAATTACCAGAAAAATGAAGATTTACGGCATAGTCACGGTCGTCGTTATCACTTCACCTTTTGTAATATCCTTCATTAATGCAGTTCTAGTATCAAACTCTAACAACATTACGCAAACCTTAGATTTAGTTGAGGATACAGTGACTTTAGCAATGTTTATACAGCATACTACAGCAATGATTATTTTTCAACATTATAGCAGGTACAACGTAAGAATTGTCAAAAAAATAGCACACCTCGACGATATATTGAAAATAGCATATAAAAAATTGTATTATAGAAAATCAAGAAAACAGATAGAAATTGGTATAACTATATTTTTAATTATCTTTGCATTTATGTACGTTTTAGATGTATGCAAATTTTACAATGACGAGCCAATAGTAAAAAAAATATTTGCCGTTATAGTTGACTTTGAAAGACATTTTCAGATATATGCATTTTGTGTATATATGTATATAGTGATTAAAAGATTGAATATTATTAATGAATATTTAAAACAAAATATCAATACACAAAAAGAAGGAAAACTGAATATAATTCTGCCATCGTCACCAACAAAAATTAATAAATTTTCCGCTCAACCAATAGAAATTCAAACTTTAGCCAAGGCGTACAATGTGATTGGCGAAACAAGCAGCTTGATCAACGAAATATTTCAAATTAACATTCTTAATACACTTGTGTTCACTTTTATGTACATTATAATTACAATATGGATATCTATTTATAATATACGTACGGATGCAACTTCAGAGTCGATGTCGCGGGTAACATTCGTTTGCATCTTTGAAATTTTGTCACTTGGAATTATGTCCTATGTATGTGAATTAATTGTCTTTAAACGATGCGTTACCAAAACTTTAATCAACGAGATTATTATGAATTACGACCGTCCAAAACAGGACAGATTACAAGCTAAAGCTTTCTTGATGTTGATAGAAGTGTGGCCATTAAAAGCTTTTGCTTATAACATGCTTTCTATAGATATCAAGTTAATGCTTAAGTTTATCAGCGTTTCAACCACTTATCTCATATTTATAATACAAGTTACAAACTTTATTTGAGCTTTAATTAGTCTTTCTCTATAGTCTGCGTGTTTTGAAAATTAAAGCATTCACAACAAGTATTGGGCAAAGAAATATTTTTTTTAATTACTCCATTTTTTTGTATAAAATATACTTTACATCCAGATTTCTCTATAATACGCAGATTAAACATTTTAATGACTAAAATTATCGTGATAAATCAACATAAAAAATGACATTACAAAATGTACATGCTTATATGCAAATTGAAAACATGAAATTATATGCACCCTAACAAGCACCTATCAAGCTTTGATAAATTTTATATCGATCACAGAATATTTCTTATAACTAATTGTTTATAAAAGGTCTTGTATAGTAATAAAGTACTTTTTTAAGACCATCGCTACACAGAAAATATATTATTGTATATATTGTATTATTGAACAAACAATATGTTTTTCCTGCAGTGTCGTTGATACTGCAGGAAAAACATATCCTGCCTCTTGTGTTATATATTTTTTCATAATTTATCCACTCAACGTGTCCAAATCACATGCTTAGGCGACTTCTTCTTCGCAGGAGCGAGCGAGCGAGGAGAGCAGGAGCTCTAACGTTCAATGTTTGTATAGCACACACAATTAAAAATATGTATAATTTTAGGTAATCAAAATAAAAAGATTTTTATTTTAAAAAGTTCTCATTTTAGATATATTTTTTACTTACATCTTTTTATAATATAGATTAATCTATAGATAAGACAGCTTATTTGAGTGCCTGTAATGATACCATCGTTGAAATAAACCATGTCATATGTGTAACTATCCAACATCCATGGTAATGTAATGAAAAACGAATATGTAGTATATTTGTTAATAAATGTAGAAACATTTTAAAGCTTCTATCAATACTAACAAGACATTGATACCATAAATATATTTCAATATAAATATTATAATGTTTTATACTGGTAAAAAAAATATAAAAACTAAGACGAAGATAAAGCATAAGGAGATTAGTAACCTGATTGTTTACACCCTAAATCCGATAATTGCAACAGAGAAATTGTATGGAATATTTAGATATAGTGTAGTTAACGGACAAGTGATATACATAAATGTATTTATGAAACTGTACACCATCTTTATGATATTTCTTTTTGTAATTCTATATGGTGTGTGCTTTAGGTATTTAATGAGATTTGATGATTATACTGGAATCGAAATATTGATTGAGACAGCCGAGCAAATTCATGTTATCTTGATGTTAGTAAAACATACTTTAACCATGTTACTTTCTATGTATATAAATAAAAAAAATGTTAAACTGCTTAAAACTTTCGAGAAAATTGACTATTATTTGAATATTACAAAAAATAGACGCTTTCATAAAAAAATTCGAACACATCTGCAAATTGCTCTAACCATATTTTTAGTGACGTATGCGATATCTTGTTTGTATGATTTTTTTAAAGAGGATACATTCATACTGTGCCAAGTATTACATACCGCTATTGATTTCTCATGTCATTTGGAAGTTTTTGTTTTTTATACTTACGTTAAAATACTTATCGAGAGAATAGTTACTGTTAATTTGTACTTAACAAATTTTATAAAAACAAAGGAAAATAAAAATCAGCCTCCCAAAAATAGCAAACTAGACGAAAGTTTTGATAATGACTTTATTTTGGTAGGTTCAGTTTCCTGTAATTGTAATAAACTTATAACTTTGGCCGCCGCATATGATGGCATTGGTGAAGCTAGCAAATCGATTAATGAACTGTTCAATTTTCAAATATTTTTTACTATAGTGTATACATTTGTTTTTGTAATCATGGCAATATGGTTAGCAATATACTCGTTTCGATCTGAGACCTCAGTATCAGTCTGTTATGATATAATAGAATGCATCGAAGAGCTTATACCAATAGTACTTATGTGCTGTATTTGTGAATTACTATATGCAAAGCAGAATATGACAAAAAAGTTAGTAAATGAGCTTATTATGAGCTATGAATTACCAAAATCCATACGGATTCAAGCAAAATCTTTTATGGAATTAGTAAATGTGTGGCCACTAAAATTCAAAGCTTATGATATGTTTTGTTTGAATATAAAATTATTAGCATCATTTATAAGTGTGTTGACAACTTATCTAATAGTTATATTACAAATTTTCCATTTGTTGTAGTAAAGCAAGCAAATTTTTTGAACATGCATTTCAGAGTGTTTGATGTGTAATAATTATATCATAATACATATTTTATGAATGCTTTTCTTTTATGCCTACCTACTAACTCCATTCACAATTTTTATTTAAGTAGTCCTAGATTAGATTTAATCCCATAAAATAATGTATGGATGTTCATGGTCTACTTTTGTTATAATTGTATTTTCACCAGTATCAAAGAAAGAATAAGAGTATCGATAGTCGATATGCTACTTCGTGTCCCAGTTCTTCGTCTACTTAATAAACATTTATTTCCAAAATATAAGCAAACGAAAATATTCTAAATAAACATTTCTTTAGTTGGTTCGTGGTTGATAGAATGTGTAATGATCACGTACCGTCAGACACTTTTACAGGACTTCCTACACAATTATGTAAGATAGGGAAAAAGGGAAATTTGAAATTAAAAAAACTTCAGTTCAAAACGTTGACTTCAAATACATAATATTCTAATTTTATAGAAGCGTTGATTTCAGTAAGCACTAGGCAAGTAAATAACCTGATTACCCCCTAAAAACCTCAAAGCCGTCACCTATGTACGAATAAAAATCTAATAACAGAACTAACATTTTAAAATATTTTTAAGAACCCAGAGTCGGTTACTAATTATGGGTCTATTTCATTGCATATAATAAAATCAGCCAACACCATAATTTAAGTATTCCGCAATGGCGCTTTCGTCAGTAAGTACTGTCTGTACAAATTTATAACGAATTTCACTAACAACTAAAATTATGACCAATTTTACTAACATTATTTGAGATTCCTAAGCACTTATTACTTAACTTCATACTTATGTCTCACATGTGAAGTAGGTAGATATCTAATATCAAATCTAGAGAATTATAGTCATACATCATTCGGCATATGTAACAAATCTAAGAATAAGAAAAAAAAATATTCCTTCAGAATTATCCATACTAATATTGTAAATGGGCAAGTGTCTGTTTGTTTATCCTCCTTTCACTATACTCAAAAGTGTGTACAATAATTTTCAAAAACCATTTTAACTTAATTTACAAATATCTACGAAATTAGTTATCAGAATACTCTAAACTCACGGAACCAATTACTACTAGTCCAATTTGGATGCAGTTTTCAGTGATAGGCTGTTACGGAGACAACTCTCAGGTTGCGCAGCCGTAAACATTTGTTTGTGCAAAATCTACTACTATAAAACTACTTGTCCTATTTTTTTAGGGTTTATATGTATATGAATATAAAGTACATCGATTTTTTATAGTATATGTATGCTCTTTAAAAAGTTTGAATTAAAAGGTAAAAGTAAAAAAAAAATTAAAAAGACCCACCGACTGTTTCAGCGTATTTGAAAAAAGGATAAAATAATTGGTTAAGCCCCGACTAAAAGAATTTGTGTAACGAGACGACAGAGTCACATCCATCGGGCGGCGGGGGCTGCCATCACTATTTAAAATTTTAACATAAATTTTGTCCACAAAGTCATAAAAGGACTACCAATTATCAATACATCCAGTATTATAGCATTCTCAATTTTTAGCCAATGTATTAAATAGTATGATTCAAATTTTGCTGGACAGCCACCTCTTTTAACAACGGTAGTTTACATTTTAATTAACAACCTTAGACAAATATCCGGGTCCTTTACCTACTTTACTCTATTCTTTTCGATTCAAATTCTCCCACTTCTCTTTCCTTTCCTCACTCCACGATAGGCCTTTACGATCCGAAGCAGAAAAAGCACTTTTTTAAAAACTCTTAATTTTATAATATTTCTTTATGATATAAATATTTCTGTGTTGTTTGGTACTACCAAACTACTAAAAAAGAAATATATATATAAATATATGCATAGACCTACGTCTACGCTAAAAAAATTAGATTTTTAGCTTTAACCTTTTGTGCATATTTGTTATTTGTGTGCAATAAAGAATATATAAATAAATAAGTAAACAAAGACCCACGAGGACGTTTGTTGAAATTTTAAATAATGAAGGCACCCCGGAGGATTCGTCCCTGTCGTCCTTTACATAAATTATTTTTTAATTACATTTTAACCGTCATGGGTTTTTTATATTGGGTTATATATTCTTTTTTACAATTTGCATGCCAATCATCTTATCTGTCAAAACTACAATGCAAAATAGGATGTAGTTAAGTAAAGTAAAGTTTTCAGTAGTATTTCGAAGCCAGAGCGAATTGCTTGTATAGTAACAAAATATAACGGCTATTTTTTAACCGATTGCATATTGTCCAATTTATATGTATATAGATAATGTACATATTTAATAGGAATGATAACAAGCAATACTCTATTTATTACTCTGAAATAATTGCCTTCATTAGGGTTTTATAGTTAGATAGGAATAATAAAAACGACCAGTCATAGTTTCTTATAACCTTTGATTATTAATATAATATGTATCACTAAAATAGTAACTCTGTATTTGAAAACATAGTGTACTCAACATTAACTTCAAAGAAATGAAATCTGCCTTCGATTTAATTTGAGTAAAAACTGTCAATGACTATGATATAAAATCAAACACATCAAGACACGTCTTCGTGCAACGACAGCTTTTATTTTCTTTGTATTTTAAATTCTTACTTAATAATATTACGTGCCATGTTTTTTTTTCTCATTAATACTTAAACCTGATGTAAAATTTCATTTGTAGGCACAAACTTTTTTCTAACTGCGAAACCCTCCATCAAGCGTACTTCGAAACGCATGCGGTTTAATTTGATAAAAGGCTATGGAAAAGTAATTTTATGGATCCATTAGGCATGATGAGTAATATCACAAGTATACTCATCATTGTTATATTATAATAATTACAACAAGCATATATACTAAATTCGAATAATGTCAAATACTCCAGGAAAGGCTTTTTTTAATAAAATTAATGAAGTAGACAGGATCCTAAATTCAATAAGCCCTGTGACAAAATTGGAAAATGTGTTTGGACTATTTAGATACAGCTTACTAAATGGAAAATTGATTCCAATTAATACAGCTTTTAAGATTTACGGCATTATAATCATGTGCATTTTTGTAGTACCATTTGTTTTACTATTTATTCATAACACATTACAAATCAAATGCTTTGACAAAGAAAATATAGTAAATTTGGCGGAAGCTGTATCGATTTTTATAATGGCCATACAGTACGTTACATCAATGATTTTATTTATAAGATCAAGTGAAAAGAACATTCGCCTTATAAAAGCATTCGCAAAAGTAGATAAGACGCTGCAAGTCTCTCATTTTAAATATTTTTTTAAGAACTCTCGTGCATATATTGGTCATCTAATGTTGACTTTTTTTATTATATATGGTTTATCTTGTGTGCCTCAATTTACTGGAGAAAAAACTAACATAATTTACCAAATATTTGTACTGGCAATAGATTTCGAACGACACGTGGAAATATTTATACTATGCATATATGTAAAAATATTAATAGATAGGTTACAAGTCTTAAACAAGTATTTGTTAACGTTTATAAAATTAAAAGAAAATAATCAATCTATTATGAACAACAAAAAACGAAAAGATTTCCATAATAGCACCAATTACATCGGGCAGATATCTGAAAATAACTTCAAAATTGGACGCTTAGCTTCTGCATTCGACGATATCGGTGAAGTCAAAAGCCTGATTAATGAAATATTTGGCTTTCAAATTTTCATGTCGCTGTTGTCTACTTTTGTATTTATTACTATTATGATATGGACCTCTATATATTATTTTCTTAGTCATCAAAATTTCGAAATAATAGACATATCATCGCAATGTGCTTTTGAAATTCTTTCAATAAGCTTTATGTCTTATATATGTGAACTCATGAATCTGAAACGGGATACAACAAAGATACTGATCAATGAGATTATTATGGACTATGACCTGCCGAAATCTATGAGGACTCAGGCTAAAGCATTTATGGAACTCATCCAAGTTAGGCCATTAAATATTTCCATTTATGATATGTTTTCTATAGACGTAGGGTTAATGCTAAAATTTATTAGTATATCCACCACCTACATTATAGTTATTATACAAGTATCTCATTTTTTATAAGAAATATGTTCATTTATAAATGTTCTTTAATTACAATATATAATGTAACCTCAATGTCATTAATAAGAAATATAATATGATAATAAATATAAAAAAAATTTTAAGTATTTCATTTTCATTTCCGTCCAATACACAAATAAATAGCAATTACGTAAAAGCAACACTTAACTTGTTTCATCATTTAATTAAATCCATCTATGTTATGCTTCGTGTGGTGCGAATTAAAATTGTTTCTAAGTCTATAGTCGATTAGTTATTAAGAATATTAAAACTAAAAGATAAATATTATTGTGAATTTTTAGAGCTATGATTTTAATATTTATTCAAATTAGTATATATGTATAATCTAGTATGTATTATATTATATAATGTGTTTTATTAGTTATTGTTCTTTCTATATCTAACATTTTTAAAGTTGTATTCACACACTTAGGAAATTAAAAAACAACTTTTTAGAAAATTTATCAAAATCTAAACGAACCGGGATCCAAATCCACGTCTTAGGTATATATTATAATGAATACCGTGCACTTAACTAGAGAGGAGAAATTTGTTATTATTCCAAGGATTCGCTATGCGGGTTCCCATCGCAGAAAAGGAGCTCGGGGTAATGCTTGAGACTTGTGTACAAGTGGAGGCTTAAGGGAAGGGCCTTTAAAATATGCATGAATGCTCGCCTCTACTGTCCGATCTTCTATCTGTTCAACCAAATTTGAAATAAATCACTAACGCCGCCTCCGAAATATGTGCTAGCAATGAGGTGATGATAGTCCTAAACAGGCCAATATGTTACTAAAACATATTGGCCTACTAAAACATATTTCTCTAATCTAGTGAGATTAGAGAAGAAAGATTTCGCTATAAACATCGGTTTCCGATATCGGTGGGGTAAGTTTGTCGGTTAGTTTGTAAACTTTAAATTGTCTTTTGAATATTTGTTTCCCACGGAACTGTAGTTTCCTACCGACAAATATTGCCTTTCTACAGATTCGGCAATTTTCGGTGGGTTTGCCCCATCTTATTAAATGACTTTAATTTATAAGTGCCAGCATACAAAATTCTCTAAAAAAATCTAAAAAATGGTTACCCAATGAAATACAAATCTTTCCTATGGTTAGCCACAGGTTAATAACGTATTATGCTCCAGGCATCCAGAAGTTACGGGAAGGGAGTCCCTTGCTTTCATTTCTTTAAATTCGGCCTGAAATACCTATTACTTTTATACATAGTGTTAGTTAGTCGCAACCGCATTCATGTGTAATTCACTAAATATCTTTCGCGATATATCAAATTACCTTAATTTATTCTTAAGTTAATACATACTAATAATTGGTATAATTTTTTTTTTTTACCTTAATTTATTCTTAAGTTAATACATACTAATAATTGGTATAATAATAATAATTGGTAATAATATTTACCTTAATTTATTCTTAAGTTAATACATACTAATAATTGGTGCAGCTTAATTAATAGATTAATAATTACAAAACTTACATTTGTCAATATGACAGTTCAATTACTTTTATCGTTCAAATACGTGTCCGTCGCATGTGTGCTTCGAATTCGCCGCATTGTAGATACAAGTAATAAATTAAAAAACTACAGCAAATGAACCTGAAAGAAAGTATCAGCACTATTACAGACCGGTGTTTATTTTGCATACTTTAAAATATCCTTATTTTAAAAATGATACGAAAGGTATATGTACAAAATCAAATTCTTAGATCAATTGATTTTCAGTTAAAATTAGAAAACTGTTGTGGAGTATTAAGATTTCGAAGAGTTAAAGGCCAATTAGTACCAATACGGCAACGCCTAATTGCTTTTATGCTTATTCCTAGATGTTTGATTGTAATATTATATATTATTACACTGGGAGCAGGCAATTGGCTGGAAATAAACAGTTTTGATACAGAAACACTACTAAATATTATTCATGAAATTTTGAACATGGCCTTAATCACAGAATTTTTATTGTCAATAATCATATGCATGTGTCTACTTCCAAAGAATATTGATTTTATTAATATATTATCGCATATAGATATATCTCTTTGTATTTGTCGTATTTCATCTTTTTATGATAAAGCCCGCAAAAATAACCAAACTTTTATATTTATTTATCTTGTTTTGTATGTTTTATCATATATATTTTATTTTGCGTTAGAACAAAACTTTTTTACTGTTACCGAAGTGTTTTTCATAGTTATAGATTTCGGTTGTCACTATACGTCATGTATATTTTATGTATTCGTAAAAATGTTAATTGACAGGTTAGATGTTTTAAACAAACATTTGTTGAACGTTACTTATATGGAGCCTGCAAACGTAGTCGGCCTTGTAAAGAAAAAAATAAATTATATAGATTATATAAAGCCTAAGAATAATAACATAATTAGAAGCTTAAGTCTTGCATACATAAATATAGGGGAAGCACATCAATTGATTAATGAAATTTTTAATTTTCATATAATTGTGACTCTCAGTTTCACATTTCTAAGCACTATTGCATTATTATGGATGTCTATAGTGTATTACACCGATTCGTTAAGCGCTAACAGCGTTCTAGATATTGCAATACAGTGTTGCTTTGAGATATCTAACTCAGCCTTGCTGTGTTTTATTTGTGAAGCATTAAGTTTCAAACGATGTAGCACAAAGCTTTTACTTAATGAAATTATTATGAACTACAACATGCCGAAGAACGTTAGAATACATGCAAAGGAATTGCTGGAGATCCTTGAGACGTGGCCTCTGAAAATGACTGCTTACAATTTATTTTCAATCGATACACAATTATTAGTTAAGTTTGTAAGTATTTTGACAACATATTTAATAATCTTATTACAATTTAACTATTCCTAAGCTTTACAAATAATATTATTGTATGAAAACTATTTTCCGCCCTCACTGCAATTCATTCATATGAAATTTTAAAAAGTAAAATTTTGGATGGAAAATGTTGGGGGTAATAAATTTTATATATATAAACTTAAATATGTAATTATTTAAATATGTAATTTTAATAATAATAATTTAAATATGTAATTTTAATAATAATAATTTAAATATGTAATTTTAATAATAATAATTTAAATATGTAATTTTAATAATAATAATTTAAATATGTAATTTTAATAATAATAATTTAAATATGTAATTTTAATAATAATAATTTAAATATGTAATTTTAATAATAATAATTTAAATATGTAATTTTAATTAATTTTATATCTATTTTCAAATTATTTAATATGGGTACTGGGTACTGTACTGTACTGGGTATATTAATTAACTTCTGCTACTATGTATACTGGGTGGATCCATTTATTCTTGTAATTTGTATATTATGTTATTCCTGACATCTTGGTTATAATGAGTGTCTACAGATTTAAATGTTTATATTTTTTCTTAACTTATTGGTTCAAGTCGTGTAAAATAGCCAGTGATTGCATAGTGTAAAAACACTCCGTTCTCTACTATCAATTATAGTCATAATATAATGGTGCATAATATTTAATATAATTAGTTCCATCGCTGAAGCTTTGTGAAAATTGTTTCTATGTATAATATTAATACGAAAGTATATTTTCTTAATTTAGATTAAAATAAATAGTGCTATAGAAATATTAAAAACACGCTTCCTATTTTGAATCGAAATAATCAATTAGGTACTATTAATAATTTAATTATTAATGTTTAAATGTGTTTTGTTTGGTTCAAGAATTATTTGACGACTGTATGTGTATGTGTTGCCCTAGGGCATGTCATATTTAGTTTACTGTAGTTATTTTGGTATACAGAGTTTAGTAATTTTATTTGAATAACTAATTCTAGATTTTTTTATTTTGTAAGAAATTTATGTAGTGTAAAATACATAAGACACTTATATATATAGTTTAAACTTATTTTTATTAAGAACTTGATATCTATATATTAATACGCGAAGTAAAGACTTTTAAATTTGGCACCGTTGTAGTTTATATAGAGGAAGAGTACAGAATGCAATTTTTTTTTTACATTAAATTAATAAAATAAATGTAACACACTATTATATTTTTGTTTGACATACACGTTTATATAAAGTCACTTATATGACACGGACATCTAGTTGTAAGTAAATCTCTCTCTCGGAAGTTTTAGTAATTATAGTCGAATTATATAATACAGTATTAAGAAATTATATGCACGAATAAATTTATAAATGCATTAATGAATGTATGGGAATATAAATGTATGGGAAATTAAAAAACAAATTAAGTTACTTTATTATTTTATTACCAATTACATTTTATAAGTCAATTGACCGAAGTATTAGTTAAAATGTATTTAATCAAAAAGGTCTTTTGCGGGAACTATATCCAGCAATTTTTTGATATTGTTTAAGACTGATTTTATACCAAAATCAACGATGGGAGTTCCAAATTCATCAGCTACCATATGCGAGTTCTCGTTCATGAAATTTAATACTAGTTTACCTGAAATATTATAAAAATGTAAATTTATATAGAATTGTCGCAATTCGAAGCTTTATTCTCGCTTATACAGTTATTCTTTATCTACATTCTTCATATTACCAAATAGCTATTTGTATATGTTTAAGATTGCAATAACTTTATATTTTTTTACTATAATACTTACTCATTTCTGGACTTTCTCTGAAAAGATTTGTCATATTGTAGACTACTGGCCCATCAAAAGCATGGGTTGCTTTGAAACTTTCAACTTGCACATACTGGTTGCCATCGCCCTTTGTTACAAATGATATCTTAAACGTGCACCGTATCATTAAATTCTCTGAAAAATAGTTCAAAATGGAATAAAATCGTGTAACCTTATATATAAATATGACACCATTAACAACGAGAGTATTTCAAGCATTAATCTATATCTACTTTGAAGCATTACTATTATTTATTAAAATAATTAATAATGAATGTTCCTCCATTCATTCATCTATCCATTCATTCATTGTTAGACACTGTCCCAATGCGGCACGATGGCCTGTAATACTTATATACATAACGGATACTTACTGCATATAATGGAAGAATCACCTTCTCCATCAATCGGAAACATTAGCAGTCTACCGGATGATCGATATTTACCCTTGCTAACTAAATCACAATGTAATTGAACTTCATATTTATCACCGGTCATTTTCCTAAAACAATCAAGTCATTATAATGAATTTGAAAGAGACGTACAATCAAAAAAATATTCAGAAAAAAATATACCTAACAACATCTACAGCGCACTTCCGGAGACCTTTTGTATAACCTTGTCGTATAATAATCTTAATATCTCCTGGTAAAGAGAAAGTTAAGTTGGTTACTACCAAAGGATCTAAAGTCATAATACCCATTTCAGGGATACCGTTTACAAATTCAGGTAAGACAAATTGTAGGGACTGCTTTAGACAGTGTGGTGAAGTGTCCTTGCAAGGTCTGTTGAACATATCTATTGGGAAAAAAATATATTTTTTTAATATTTTGTATATTTATATAATGATAAAAAATCATAAAAGCTAGATTCAAGAAACTACTTACGAATAGCCTTCGACTTTTCACACGCCACTGTACTTAAAATTACAACTAAAAAAATAAAATTTAAAGTATGCGAAAGCATATTTTCGTTGTATAGTTTCGTTACGTATGATAAAATCACTTTTTACTTTACTACGTTCTGAATACTAACTTTATAATGAGACACATCAAGCATTTTCTACATTTATAAGTTTATTGAGTAATGGTTTTCTTGAAATAAGTTATTACTTAATAACTTTTAAATCAATTTATTTAACTATATAATTAGGAAATGTGGACATTACTACGCATATAAAATAATTATTATTTTATAATATAACACTGTATTAGAATTTTTTGAATTTTTATTTATTATAAGGTCACTCTCCTCTTTAATCTGTCTATATGTATATATATATATATATATCTTGTCCTGATTCACTGACGCTCACTATCAAGGAATTTTGGATTTTTTGCCCCTAAGAGGGTAAAATAGGGATTGAAAGTATGTATGAATTGTAATTGTAATGTAATTTTATTTCAGGGCAATTTATTAAAAATTTGTAAACTTCTTTGTCATCGATTGGGAAAATTCTACTCCTAAGCTGGTGAAATAAGGGCTTAAAGTTTGTACGTAAGTCATCGGTAATTGTCATCAGTCTGTCTGAAAATAATGCGGTTTGAGAATTTCGGGAAAATATTTTTTTCTCTTTTTGTAACATGCCAACCAATTTTATATTTATAGATTTTGAGCTGATTCATTTATGTAATTACGTAATAATAACTTAATACTAACTTTGGTATAATAGGCTTATTAGTAAGCAGTCTAATTAGTAAGTAAATTGACATCTCAAAAGCTTTTGACAGGGTTTGGGAATTGAGTTGTTTATGTTACTAGCGACCCGCGTGAACTATAGTATTGTATTTTCGGCGGTCTTTTCATAAAACAATGAAATTCATGGAAAAACAAAACAATGGGAGAAAAAAGGACCCTATGTTCATCTCAAGACCCTCAAGTATCACTATATATTAGTATGGATATAAGTAAAGCTTATACCGTGAGTTCGCCGCAGAGATTCTAAATGTTAGCTGATTCTTTTATATATATATTTTTTTAAGTTTATAAGATATTTATAAATATTTAAACGCAAATTATTAGGTCTTAACATAAATCCCAAGAAAACTGAAGCAATTATAATAGGTAGTCCATTTATACGGCTTGATGGATTAACCGTTAAAAATTTAGTTATTAATTTTGATCAATATCCAAAACATCTACATAAAGTTCATTTTTGGACTTCGCAAGTACGACCATGTTTCCGAATTTCATGAAAAGCTTAAGTGGCTCGCAATTCAACTTCGCCGGAATACTCACGTTCGAGAACGAGAAAGTTTTTTTGTGTAATTCACACGTCTTTCCTCTCCGCTCCAAGCTAAACTTGATTCTTAATATTCCGCGCCACTCTTCTTGCTTCTATACAAATTCCTTCTATGTCAAATTGGTCCACATGTGGAATTCCTTACCACATAAAGTCAAACAAGCAACAACTTTAGAATCATTTAAAACAAGGTTAAAAGATTAATATTATAATAACACACTCTAATTATAAATTTAAATAGGTTATTTTATATCTCTTCATAATAAAGGATGTTTAAATATGTATATAAGTGTGCACGTATAAAAATTTGAACGTAGCGGGATTGTAACAATGAAAAATAAGTTGTAATAAGCGTATAAGTATTTCGATTCTAGCCGGATGTAGAACATGGCTTAGGGGTCAGACCGCTTGGACGGTTTCTAAGAGGGGTGATTTGAAACCATCCCGCTGCGTTAAAATTTTAATACGTTTTCTAAAAATGGTTTTCAATTTCCTAAGTGTGTGATAACACTTTAAAAATGTTCAAATATTAAATTATTTTTAACTTTCAACAATAATAGTATGAAAGTATATATATATACCTAAAAAGAAAAATAAGAACTCTTAATGTTAGAAAACCTGAGTAATTAAAATGAACAAAGAAATTATAAGTATGTACACGTAACTAAAAAATAATATTAATATTAGAAAAATAGTAATAATTTAAAAAAAACAAACAAAATCAGCTATAATATCAACCTAAAGTAAACAAAAATATGAATTAATAACAAATACCAAATAATCACATATACTCCGAACAACGCGCGTCTCGTCCGCCACTCGCCGAGCACCCCGCAGCCGCTTCCCTCCTCCCTCAAAGCATACAATTACAATCTAGATGAAATGCCAAAGGTGACTATTATATTTATTTTGATAAGGATTAATAATACTTAATTGGAGAAAATACAGTAACCTGATAAGTTTAAATTAATATATTAAAATGGTTACTTTGTATTAAGAGATTAACATATACCATCAAGGACTTTTTTATAGAGTTTTAAAAAGGCAATGTTTTTGTGAAACATTGTTTTTAAGTATGTAATAAGGTTGAGCCACCGCACGCCATGTCAGCGTTCAGGAAGCCCGTTTTCGGTGATTGCCGAAACTTTTCTCTTTTGGGCTCAACGCCCATCTTTAGCGTACCGGAGAGAAAAATAAAAAGGTCAGGTCAGAGGATCAGAGAATGGTTGTATTTGTATTGACAAATACAACCATTCTCTGAAGTGGGGATCGAACCCATAACTATCTCGTTTACAGGCAGACGCTAACCTCACTGCGGCAAGATGACCGCATAGTTGTATCATTTTTATTTGTTAACGAAAACTGCCTGCCACACTGAATAACTTTTTATTAATATGGCATTGACCTGTTTCTTATAGTTTATCTCGTCTATCATGGTTCTGTGTCAGATTTTCCTTATCTTTAATTGTTATACGACAATGGAAAATGCCTATCAAGTTAAATAGTTTTTGTTAATTGCGATATCTGGGGGGTTAATAGGGTTCTACATAAGCTGTTCCGTGAGTGTTCTTGAATTTTTATTTGTCAACGGCAAATGCGAATCACGCTGATAATTTTATCAAAAGTACAGCACTCAGTTGTCACAGCATGCGGTGTTAAATATATTTATAAACCATTTAGTTTTAGTAATAGTAGAATATATATTATATAGTTTGTTCTGTAGTTTAATATTTGTTATAGTGCTTAGTTTAAGTAAAAAGTAGTTTAAGTAAGCTTACAAAATAATGCATTAGTTAGTCGATTTATTGAAGAAATAAAAAGCGACATAATAATTAATTATGTATAGAAATATTTCATTTACGTAAGTACATGTCGTGTTAATAATACATTTATAAGTATAATAGAAATTTGGTTCGCAGATAACAATAAAATGTAATGTATGTTCCAATAACGTAATACAAAAGAAAAAAAATCATCAAATGAATTTTAACCCTTATAACAGTGTGTCGCTTAAAATAGACCTAGGCACTTCATATCAATAATTAAATATGATTAAAACCGTTAAAAGTAGCCAAAAGATAAAAAATGAATATAACGAAATGAAGCTAATGCTTAATTCATTTGGCTTTGTGTTTAAATTAGAAAAATTGTACGGAATTTTCCGATATCGCGAAAATAACGGCCAACTGGTACCTATTAATACGTGTTTGAGGATATATCCGTTTGTCATAATGTGTATTTACACGTTTATTTACATATCTTTGCTAGCGAAATATTTAATGAAAAAAAATCACTTCGACTTAAACTTAATTGCAAATATGGCGGATGAATTTTCTATTATAGTGACGGTTGTACAGTACTTCACTACAACAGTAATATTCTTGAAGCAAGGTAAAACGAACGTTCGCCTCCTTAAGATTATTGCAAAAATAGACCGCAATTTAAAAATCTCCAATGACAAATTGTTTTACAAGAACATTAAAAAACAAATAGCATTTAATATTTACACATTTTTGATTTTATATATTTTGTCATGTGTATCGTATTTCATAAGAGTATATAAATTTGTTATTTACCAAATATTTGTGATAGTGATTGATTTCCAAACAAATGTTGAAGCACTTGTACTTTATATATTCATAAAAATGCTCACGTACCGGCTGGACGTCCTTAACAATTTCATTGACAATTTTATAAAAAGACGAAATAAACAACCATTTTCAGATACAAATAAGAAAAACCGAAAGTTTTTTGAAGTCAATATAAATTATATAGGAAATGTTTCCGTCGAAAACAACAGATTACAGCAATTGGCAGCTACCTATGTGAAAATGGGTGAAGCATTTAGTTTGATAAATGAAATTTTCAACGTTCAAATCATGTCGTCACTAATATCCTCGTTTTCCTATATTATTGTCATGATATGGACATCTATATATTACTACCGCCAGTCTCAAATTAAATATGGAGTTTTTAGTATAGCAATACAAGCCGGATTAGAAATACTAGTCATGGGTGCTATATGCTACGTATGTGAAGTGGTGACTATAAAACGCAACAAAACAAAAACATTGTTGAATGAAATTATTATGGATTACGATATGCCTAAGCGTATGAGATTACAGGCGAAAACTTTTATTGAGCTAATCGCATTGTGGCCATTTAAAATATCTGCTTATGATTTATTTGTCATCGACATAGAATTAATGCTTAAATTTATGAGTATATCAGCAACATGCATTATAATATTAACTCAATTATCTCATTTATTTTAACGTAATAAATTGTGTACTAGTATTTCAATGTAAACGTATTCGTACATCCCTCTATTTCTTTAATTAATCGTAGAAATTATTTTTATGAATCCAATATTTATTTTACCTACTTGTCTCTCTTCATTTATACAAAGAAAATGTAAAGTATTATTGGAATATAAATATTTTATATACTAAGTTTAATCTTATAAATATATTATGAGTACACTAGAAATGTAATTATCCAAGAACTTATGATAGGAAAGACTGTTTCGTAAGTTCTTCATTGTTTTTGACACAATTATGTTGCGGCAAACAAAGCTGCATAAGACCGAAAATGAAGTTAACTCTTTCTGTAAAACCTGTTAAAGCCTGCAACCGTATGTGTTAAGTTATTTTAATTAATTGCTGTTATATTGTAATACTTTTTAACTTGAATTTAAAGCTTCAAAGCCTAAAAGATAAAAAATCCTACAAGTACTTATATTTATACTTTATACATTAATGTACGTAGATAGAGACATATGTGGTAATAAAAGATACAAAAAATATATATTTTTTTATTTATAATTGGTTCTACCCATATTATTTTTTTACATTAAATAAAAATATAATTTAGAATAATACGTTAGTGTTATTATTTTATGGCACAAAACACTTATTTTTAGTTACATATTAATAATTTATTCTTTGTTTTATAATAATTACTTTATATATTAGTTATTTGGTACATCTTGATCTTCTATAAGCCGTGACTTCTGAAAAGGAACAGATTTGTTTTTCAGCGTCACGCTTTTTCCCGCATAGAGAGAGAGAGAAAACCTAGAGAGAAAACCTAGTGCGCGTTGAATAGGTCCCTATTCAACCATAATTACCAGAGCGAAGAAATGAAAATAATTTAAATATCACCATTCGTTCATCATTCTCCCTAGTGGAAATCGAACCCACAGCTAATCGCGCTTACATACAGACTACGCCACGATGCCCATATGGAAAATAGAACATATAGAATTAATATATTTGTTTTATTTTCATTCCATGCTCTGGTAAAACCAAGTACCGCCACTCAATATGGGATATCTCGAATTCGGCTCGCTGAAATGACTTGGAGAGATTCTTTATACCTACCTTGCTGTGCGTGAAAAATCGTGAAGCTGATAAATAATATTATAATTAATATTTAATAAATACTATTTAAAAACAAAAGAAATGGTAAAATATTTTTCTCATGAAAGGGTCATTATTCTAAATAAAAAACTTATTTTTTATAAAATTATAAAAAAAATTTTTTTTATTAAATTATACTAAAAAAGGCAATAAACAGACCAATATATTTATAGAAAACGTATAAATTACTATTATTCGAACATGCGCCTCTTGGAAACCGTCCAGGCGCTCTGACCGTGCCATGCGTTCCGTTAACGCATCCCGCTGCGTTAAAATATTTATACGTTTTCTAAAAATATCATTTTCAATTTCCTTAGTGTGTGATTAACGCTTTAAAAAAATGTTAAAAATAAACTTACCAACGCCACAATGCCTGGCACATTCTAATTTTCCAGTGTTATAATATGTCCTACCATCGCTTCCACACACTGGACTATATTCTGATGTCGCCGGACATAAGTGTATACAGTCTTTTACTTTTCTACTTAGTTCACTGGTTTCAGGCGTATTTGTTGATACAGATGACTCCGTTGACGTCACACGTTTTTTAGGACATGGGTAGTGCCGTTTTAGTTGAACATCTAAAAATATTATTCATACAGGTCTTATAATTAGTTTTTTTTCATACTAAAAGATAAAGTAAAGATGTTAAGTATATATAAGCAGTTATAGTAAATGCTTCTACATACCAATTCCACAGGATTGAGCACACATTAGTTTTCCATGGTTTTTATAAGTTACATCATCTGTACCGCAGACAGGATTATATTCTGGAGTAGTTGGGCATGTGGTTATGCAAGAACCCTTATCGTTTGTCTCTGTCGACGAAATTACCTCACTCCAGCCTGAACAAGGCGAGTAGTGACGAAAACTGACATCTAAAATTAAATAGATTAGAACACATATACATACTTTAAGATGACTTAAAATGTAATTTGCACAAAAAAAAATAATTAAAACTGGATAAATTTATATGGGTAAGGTTTTAAAAAACTTCGAGTAAGCACAATTAGATAATAATATGTGAACAATCATAGAATTGTATTTCATATAATGGCACTGTTCTATAAACCTTAATAATTACCTACTCCACACTTGGCAGCGCAATGCAGCTGATCTATGTTCATGTAGGTAAAACCGTTCGTACCGCACACAGGGTCGTCATCTCCGATTATTTCGCAGGACAATAAGCACGCTTGTAGATTTCGTGGCTTTTGACTTGTGTACCTGTTGGATGACGTTTCTTTTCTTGGTTCAATAAAGTAAAACGTTCTGTATGTACAATGTCTTTGTAGTTTTGCATATTATATTATACTAATAAAGTATAAATGTAATGACACCATTGTGTCGCAGTATGACAGCGTCTGACTGACTGTATATGCGATGGTTATGGGTTTTGATTCTCGCTCGGGTGAACTATTATATTTAAATTATTTTCATTTCTTTACTTTTGTGCTAAAATAAAGCGCGGCGCTGACTGCCACTCAATACGCATCGTTTCGGACTCGGGCGGAAAGTGGACAACGAATTGTTGACACTAGATTCTTTACACTAGGGAAAAAGCGTGAAGCTGAAAAAAAATATATATATTTACAGTAGCATTAATGTGCCTATAAAGCGCCTATTCGTACTTATTTAATATACAAAATACATAGTTCACTCGGTTATCCACTTTCCTTTATACAAATATTGAGTATTTCGTTCTCTATAGTGAATTCAAACGCCGCACTTTATTTTGGAAGAAAGATGTATCACCTACATACTATGATATGTATTTAAATCCACACCCTTGACGTTTATTAAAACTCTTTCTAGAAGATGCCACATTATATTTAATACTTAGAAGCTAAAACCACTTGTTTACTACTTACGTATTTGATTCGTCGTTATCGCGAAAAAACACTCGTCCATCGTCACGACTATCACGTTCTCTGTCATAGTTTATGGGACTATTGTATGGAAATCTCGGATTATTTTTAAAATTTCCTTCAATTGTCCCATCGCTATCTCTCTTATTATAATCAAAACCATAACACATAATTGTAGGAAGTCCAAGGATGGTCAAAAACACTGCAAAATTACATTTTATTGTAATATTTATCATACTGGGCTCTGAATAATACTTTTATTTGACGTTATTCTTGGAACCCGTGGTGGTTAGCGGTTAAGTCCCTCTGGGAGGAATATTTCTATCTATCTATATATCTCCTTCGGCCAATTTGTCTTTTTCTATTGATCTGGTAGGCACATACATTGTGTATTCACCAAATTTGACATAAAGAAAAAGTTAATAAAAGCCTTGTTTCAAGGCAACGATCACAAGTTTCACGCAAATAATATGATATATAGTTTATAATATGAATAGGAACTTTTGTTTGTGGAGTGTTCCAAGCATTTTCTTGTTGGTAATGTTTCTATGATAGAACTGACAACCGAATTAACGTATAATTGTACTCTATCACTCTTCTTTTATATATGAGGAGATAAAAAATATGAACATTTTCGTAATAGCTGTAGACACAACTAATTTTCCATTTTTCTTAGTGTCTTGTGACAGTTATAATGCATTATAATAAACAAGTCAAGTCACACTAACTGCAAAAAACGATTACCAAATCACAAATTAGGCTGACGTAATCTTGAGTAACATACGATCATATATATGCACAAAAGTACTTACTTTTTTACATACTTTTATGTATATATGATTTAACTGTATGTAGAAAGAGAGTAGAGAAAATGTCTTTAACATTAAATACATATTTGCATTGGCATTTGCACTGTTGTCTCTTTTTTTGTTACCTTCTATTAGATTAATAAAATTAATATGAACAAATCGAACACTAATAACACTAGTGACTGGTAATGGCTAATATTGAATAGTTATTTATAAACATATATAATATTCCATTTTATGTTGAAGGCACTAATCATTTAATCAATCAGATCAGATGGTAAAACGAAGCAGAAAACGGTAGCCAAAAGAGTGTCGAATCACTACCCTCGTCACTTAGTTCGTCTTTGCGGCCAAAATAAAATACCAGTTTCAAAAATATAAACATTTTCGCGAGAAAGACGATTATGAGTCAGTTTGACGCGCCTTAACTAAACTAAAGCATCGTCATGGGTAATATGTAAGGAAGTTATTAATGAAATGCAATATTAAAAAATAAAAAAACTCACATAACACTGCTAGAAGCATTCTCGTATTCAACTATATAGTTATATAAGTATATATTTTTATTAATTTATAATAATTGTATACCGTTGAAGTGATACCACTAACGCGTTATATTTGAAAATGCCTCTTTGAGTCGACGTACACACTATTTACTGTCTTGTCGAATCACCTCAGGGAAATACGTTTAAGTCATATCTAGTCAACATTCACAGATTTTATATATCCTTCATATTTGTACTGCACTGAATCACATTGGTGTGTTGTTATCCGTTGGTACGTTAAAGGAATTTAAAGCCTCAACACTTAGGAGACACTGAGAAGAGAGGGCAATATATTTAGTTCTGTCCCTATATTACTTAACTTCTCCGACTCTACACGTATTTACATCTATGATCTCTTTTTTTAAACAATTTTGATACCAATATTTACCAAAATATTTTAACTGGCTACTTTTATTTATTCTATAAGTATCTATGCATAATTAATAAATTATATTTGATGCTACTCAAGCTTGCTATTCTAGCAATGAACTCAATACACCAGACCACCACACCACACCTTGTCTATGTAACACTTCCTATTTTAGAGTAATGTTATTAATATATGCTCACTAGGTCTACTTGATACTACGACCTCAACACAAGTGTATAGTGTGAGTGGACCTACACCAAATTTAAATCAATCAGATAAATGAAAAATTATTAAGATTCATTTGCTAAGTAGGAAATCATAAACAGACCGATACTCTTTTTCTTGTCGGATGTTAAAAAATATACAGACTACAATATAATTTATACAATATAGTTCTTTAAAAACTAGTTTATTTAATAGTAAAACTACATTTATGTTGGTACATAGGTATGTAAATAAATGCAGTTAATATTCTTAGAGATTTCCCCTCCGGTTGTAAAGAACACGGTAATAATTAGACTTGTTATAACAATTATTACCTTGAACGGTTCTAAAGTTTAAGGGCTATTTAATTCAATTAGACTTTGGAATTTAGTTCTAACTAACCGTCTCATTGTCTCTATTAGTGTTTGCTTAACAAATAATTTAGCTATGCATTCAGTTACACGAAATCTTAACAAAATAAACTTTAATAATATGCAAAATATTATATCATACAACTTGTAACCAAAGAGCTCAGTGGAAGCGAATTCTAGAAAACATTTAGTAACGATTTTTAAAAATTTTTTACATTCATTTTATAAAACGTTACTATGACTTTTAAGTTCAAACTCATTTTCGTTAAAATGTTAGCAGATTTTATAAAAATCTGTAAAATCCTAGGTCTTCCAAACAAAATTGTAACAAATAACCGCCGCGGTTTATTCACCATTTATTTCATCTCTATATACGTGATATTTCAAGTTCTTGCGGATAGTAGGGAAAGGAGTATTTTGACACTAAGTTCTATCTGCCTACTCCCTTTTTAATAAAAAAGTAAATGTTTTACGTGTTTTTAGTTAATAGCAGATAAAATAGAATTTATGATTCTATTGAATGAAATAAGAGAAATGATCCTGACTCCTGAAATTATAGGAACTACTTCTTTGTATCGTTGCTGTGTTTTCTTTAATCATATATATTACAACAAATATATATATGTTTTGTTGCAATGCAAAACACTTATTTTATGATACATTCGAATAATTCGTTCGTTCCAGTGTCCTCAGTATGGTAGGACGATTATATAAGTCACTAAAATTGCAAAATTTTGTGGTTAAACTATTTAGTTTAAAAAAGAGAATATCAAATATATTTTTGTTATATACTCGTATTAAAGGCATTAAATATTGTTTAACTTTTTGCATAGTCCAAATTTTTTTCACACCTTTTTAAGAAAATTGTGCAAACGGAGGAGTACGAAATTTGTCATGGTTAAAGTTTATTTGGAGAAGAAGTACAGACAGCCAATATTTATTACAATCATTGTCACAGCCGCTCGACGCCCACTGCTGGATATAGGCCTCCCCCAAGCATTTCCACGCCAATTAGTCCTGCGTTTCCCGTATCCAGCGGTATCCGGTGACCCTGACCAGATCGTAGGTCCACCTGGTAGGGGCACGCCCACTGAGCGTCATCTAGTGGTCGTGGTCGTCACTCGAGTACTTTCCCGCCTTAACGGCCATCGGTTCTCCTCGCATCCAGCTGGGCAATTCTTCAAACAATGCCGGTTACTTTTGTTGCCCTAAGGATGTCTTCATTTCTGATTCTACCACGTAGAGAAATACCAAGCATTGCTCTCTCTATTGCCTGCTGGGTGATCTTGAGCCATCTTATGAATCATTTGTTGTAATAATGAACTAGCAATACAATTTGTTAAAAAAATAAATATCACACATATTATTGATTTACATATATACCATTGTATACGTTCCCAAGAAAATTTCACACTTTCAGTACTGACTCACACCTCAAGCTTTATGTCTCGTTCGAAGTTTCTGGAGGCTCTTGTGAGTCTTTTAAGAGTATGGTGAAGGAGTTCTTTTTCAAAAAAATTATAGTCATATTATATTCCTCGGTATATTTATGTATATGTATAATAGCTAATGTTATAAAAGTAATTTGGGTTACTTTTTTTTATTTTAGAAATCCACGCGGGTGAAGTCGCGGGCAAAGTTAGTTTTAAATTATTTTATAAAAAAATATGATATCAATTTGTCTTAAAAATATCATGCGTCTTTTCAACAATCTCTTAAGTTTATTTATGGAATATAAAAGATAGGCAACGTTTAAAAGTATTTTAGTTGTAATAGATATTTTATGTTGACTATGTCTACGTCATTGATGTATTATGGTGACTACGTCCGGCGTAATACAGTATAGGTTAAAAATTATGAAGCAAAAAATAAATCCTATACTTAAACTGCTGATGAAACTTAATTGTTTATTTGTTTAGTTGTATGGCCTTGAAATATTGTAAGCTATAGTACACAACATTTTCTGACCTGGTACAAACTAATAAACTGGTAATTGAAATCACATAAAATATAATTCTTATTATTATTAGTCATCCGTTTACGGAAATTTAATTATTCTTCCTTAAATTTAATTATTTTCTAAGAAGAAAAATATTTTTTTCTTTGTTCATTACTTAAATAAGTAATATGTAATAATGTGTCTATAATACTTCATAATACTCCATCCATGATGATAATGACACTATTTTAATATAGATATTTCTTTAAAATATTTATCTTAATATTTGCTTAGAATTACTACAAGAAATTTCACTCGAGTATGATTCGAGCAAGGTAGTAAAATTGATAGTGACTCGAGTCACAAAATTCTATTCGAGTCGCATCACTAGTACATAGTATTCATAAAACGACCATGTAATTTGCGTGTAATACTGGAAATAGTTTATTTATTACTCATATTGAATAAAGGCCACTAAGACTTTCTCATTACTTTAGGATTAGAAATAGTTGAACCAAACTTATTTGTCCTCACGGTCATTAAAAGGAATGTATATCCGCAAATGCACATAATATATTTATTTATACACATAATATACATATATATTTATAGAATAGTATTTTATGTACGTAACACTTTATAATGCTTGTAAATGTGCTGTTTAATACATTAATATAAAACCATTAAAAATATATAAAGTTTAATCGATGTGGTCTCCATTGGCTGGAATCCTTTAAGCGTTGAGGCCAGTTATCAATAGCAGCACGCACTTATTCTATGGAAAAATTCTTCATTGCCAATCGTATGGATTGGTTTAGAGAATCCAAATTATCATGGCGTTAAGAGCAGCCTTACTCTCTAAAACTGACCACAAATCATAATTCAGTGGATTAAGATCAAGACTAGATGACGGCCAGTCTTCAGTTCTGATGAAGGAATGTTAATTTCCAAGATTGGGTGGATCGTGCCTAATGCGCCGAGTCTTGCCACCCTTGCTCACTCATAATTCTTGGTTATTGACCATGGTGTTGTTAAGGGGGTTAACTACCTTCTCAAGAAGGGTATCTTGACACACTTGTGCCGATGTTTTGATACCTTTTTTCACAAAAATATGGCACATTCACTCCTTCATAGCTAACACCCCATCAAACCATCACTGTACTCGTTGTACTCTGTTGGCTAATTGAAATATGTCGGTCCCGTTAAAGGAGAACCTCGGGCTTCTTGGCGTGACTCTCTCATTGACTTTTAACTTTGCTTCTCATATAAAGTTCAGGGCACAATTGGCTGCTAAGCTTGACATCTTCGCTAAGGTACTACTTTACTCCTCAACATATTCTTACTCTGTACAAAGCTCAAGTGAGATCAAGTATGGAGTACTGCTAAGGCTTTGAAATCGATTGACAGAATTGGGAGACGTGCTAAGAGGTTAATCAGGGATGACACCCCAGTAGATACTCAACTATGCAGTCTTATTTATAGAATTTTAAAGTGTTATTCACAGACTTAAACAATTGAAAAACATATATTTATAAAACGTATAAAAATTTGAACGCAGCGAGATTTGAACCCGAGCCTCTTGAAAACATCTACATAAACAACGTTGTTGATTTTAGGTTACGTGGATATCATCACTGGGTGCAGATGACCCATTATTATTTTATGTTGGATCATCTATAAACGTTATAATTACGCAAGCTCAATATGATTTACATTAAAACGTCTCAAAAACATGATATATCAATTAATAATTTCCCAATCAACTAAAAAACCCGTGAAAGATACCTCGATCTCATTATGGATAACACATTGTCGTGGAAAGCACATTTAAACGGTATAACAAGCAAAATTTCGACACTCTTCGGGTCACTACCATATATAATTTACATACATTATTACCATACATTAGTCAAACCTCATTTATCATAGAAGGTGGAACGAAATCAAAATTATTAGATATACAAGAAGCTCAAAATAAACTGGTTAAAATATTAATTTATCCGCATTTAAAATATAGTACAAAAAAATATGAAGACAAAAATAATGACAATTCGCCAACTGTACGTTTACAACTATATTATATATTCGAAAGATACTTAATAAAGCAGTACTCAGCTATATTTATATGTTATTTGTTAAAACATGTCAGTACTCAGTAGGTGTACTGTTCGCGAATGTCGAGCTAGTATATCGGTGCTGCCCAGGACTAGGGACCAACGACGGTAAAAAATTATTACTTTGGACGTGACGCAATTTTAAAACAAAATACCCTCACGCATATTTATTTTAATTCATTTAAGATAAAATCACAACTAGCCAAATACTACTACAATATTACTAACAATTAAGTGAGTATTTAAAAATTTCAATTTTTTTACATAAATGTAAATTGTGATAATTAACAATCACAATAATTAACAATGAAAATAATTAATAATACGAACAATAACTGTAACAGTAGCTGTAAGTCTTATCTATCTATACATATAATAAAAATGTAACTGATCGCTGTCTGTACATGAAAGATATATGAAAAAATATATTATTAGGATTTATCAATGTAATAGAACCCTAAGCAATGATTAATTTTATTTTCTGTTTGTCGGTGTGTCTGTTTGTCTGTTTGTTTGTGCACGATAATCTCAGAAACGGCTTACACGTTTTAAATGCAATTTTTACTTCTGTATTGAGGTAAGCGTCCCTTAGGATTTAGTGTTTATTTCATCAATCAGTCCATAAATAAAGAAGTTACAGACATTTAAATTATAAATTTAAAGAAAGTTTATGATTTAAGTGAGAACGCGGGCGGGAGAATTTACAAAAAATTTTTGTCATGCAGTTTACGCAGGAAAAGCCGCGACCGGGTCGCTAGTTGAGAATAAATGTCTACAAACTCAAAAAAAAATTGAAATCATATTCACATAATTAATTATGTAATTATATTATAATTTAAAATATTTTAATTTATAATACTCGGCTGATATAAAAAAAAATTTAAATATCGTTAATATTTATAATGTTTCTAAAATTTAAAATTTAAGTATACAACAATAAAAGCTAGTTTGGTTTAAAAAATAAAATGAATCATATCATTTGTATTGTCTTTATTCATTCATAGTACTAAATTAACTTAATATTAAATACTCTTAATTTGCTATGACGGTTCCGGGGCAGCGTCCTTGTCTCAGTTTACTCACGGCTGTAAAGAAAACAAAACTATTAAACCAACTCTTTTTAAATTGATCAATTTTTTATATAGAATGCCTAAATAATTTATATTTTTTCTAAATATATATTTTAAGTAGAAGAGGAAGGGTAAATAAGATTTTCCAGTAAAACTTAAGTACCGTTTTTTACCGATAAGTTCGTAAAACTTAACGGTAAAAAGTCAAAATATTATGTTTTATTTCTAAGAGCCGATATTTCTTAGGTCAGATTAGAAACAGTTACTATAAAAGCTCGTCCTATATACTATACTACTACTTACTAACTACTACTTACTAACTATAGAAGTTACGGCCTTCTAAGGTTCATCTACTTACGGAAAAACGATTTAAGATTTTCATCTTTACGATTTAAGATTTTCATCTTTTTAAGCTGAGTCAGAATATACGCATTAGTTTCACTATATTAAAATATTGTATATTAAAATAACTCTTGTTACGTGTAGAAGCAATATTTATACCTTATAGTTATAAATACAAGCATTAAGTAGTATATTAATTGCACCCTATAAGTGGTTTCCATTTTCCTTATTATATCCTATTCACTCTAAGCAAAAAGATAATAAATTGTCTTCATCGAGAAACAGTTAAAATGTACGGTACATTCATATACGGTTGAGATGAACATTCAACGCAAATGTTGTGAATTGAATTCAATTTACACCAATCGGAATTATATCAATGGAGCTGATTGAAGCCAAGTTCTTGCTTGTATAGTGTATAAATTTGACTATTGGCATCACATGCTATTAATGTACTTCTGTCCATTTTATTGTTAAAAACGGTTCGTAGTATAGTTTGCTTTATAAGCACGCGCATACATTATAGCATAATTATCTAAGAAGAATTGTTTATTTTGTCTTAAACTTTTATTTATATAAAAAGAGTGCTAAGGTCCACAAAATAGCGTTGTTTTAGTCATTATAGTATAGGACTGGGTTGGTTAGACTAGGTTTCGCCTACATAGATAGCCGTAACAAATATATTTATTTATAATTTTGATTTAGTATTTTCTAATGTATATTTTTTACCTTTATATTTAAAAAAATTAATTACATATACATATTAACAACTTTGATACAGAACGTAGGTAGTGAGATAGCAGTTTAAATTAATTTTTGTACCATTAATTATTTTTCTTGTGACAGAACGCTGTACTTCTTCTCGTCATATTCTTGATTTAACAATTCAGATTGATTGCGATTGAATAATAAGAACTATTATTAATTTGATTAATAAAGATTGTTGACAAGTATATATATATATATAACATTAAAAATATTAATTATACTAGAAAAAATATCAAAGCACTAAAGGTATACTCACTGACTCCACAAGACTGGGCGCAGAATAATCGGCTAGGGTTGTCATATGTGATGTTATTAGTTCCACATTCTGGATTATACTCAGGTGTTACTGGACAGGTTCTTAGACACGTTCGAACCGTTTCTGAGACCTGTGTTGTTCTATAAATATAAAAATTGAGGTTCTTAAAATGACATGACAATAAACTTAAGACAGAAATTTTATATTTAATAAAATTAACTTTGCACAAGATAATAAACAGGTTTAAAATTTCTAAAGCAAACAAGATAATTCCATCTATAAAAATATATCAATAAGTAAAGTTGTTCACCTCTCCGACCGGTCTCGTGTAATGACCGTGTGCACTGTCCTTCAATTTTTTTTTTTTTTAAGATTCACAAGTATTTATAAAATGCTTACCCAGAAGGATTTCTAGTGGTTGCAGGTGTAGGGACGGGTACGGGCGCAGGTGTTACAGGCCTCTGCCATTGGTTCTGATTCTGGTCTTGACCGGGAAACTGTTCAAATCCAGGATATTGATCTAATCCTGGGAATGTATCAGGAAATAGGTTTTGATTAGGGAACATGTTTGTATTAGGACGAGGACGAGGACGGGGTGCGGGGGGACGGTTGCCAGGGAACATGTTCCACCCATATCTGTCTTCTAAATCGTCAGAGTCTGCCGTAGCTGTTTGACGAACTTGCCTATAGCTCCTACCAAATGCTTCTGAGCTTAGTACAGCTGGAAATAATAAAGAAGTTTTTTAAACATCAAATAGTTAACTAAAATAAGAAGATTAAAAATGTTCTATGACAAGAAGCATATAATACAGGATTTAATAATTAAAACGAAATATTTGCTTTTTCGACCTCGTCGAGACCTTTACAATGACAGGTTACGACATTTTTAAAGTAACATGCTTTAATATGAGTATGAGGTTATTTAGGTTCATTTAAAGTTGCTAAACGTTTTCTTCTTTAAGTGTACAGCATATTACACTTTAAATAAACACAAAAGTAAAATACTAGAAATTTTAAAGAAATCTAACTAAGAGGACCTGAAGAAATTAAATATTAAAGACATTATATATTATTAAAAATAGACACAATTACATTATTACTTACCTAATATTACAAAGAGACACAATTTTGCCATTTTTATGAATTTGTTTATAATTTTAATTATATAAAAGAAATACAATGCACGTGTGACACTGTCTTGCCCGCTACTGCTGAGAACTCGTTTGTACTTTGTTTATAAGTTGAGTCCAGTCCGACCTTTTAGCATATAACTAGTGTTGTGATATAAATGCTTGATCGATATTTTTTTTACAGCTACCCGCGTTGTCCCGTATAGCAGTGTAATCAGAGAGAACCTAGTGCCAAGACACTCCGTTCTCCACTTTCTACCTGAATCCGAGACCTTGCGTCTTGAGTAGCGGAACTCAATGTTTAATCGATATATATTATATTATATTATAAATTAATTTCAAAATATTTATATTTGTTTAATATTTGACATTATTTTAAAATTAATGTTATTTTTATATTCTTTCCATTGAAGAAACTCATAAAACATAACTGTATTCTTATAACTGCAACCAATTGTCGAGCACATTTATGGTACGCCAGTTATTTAAATCGTTTTACATTTTATGTAACATTTCTTCGAATTACTTTTTTCAGAATGAGATATTTAATAAACAATAGTATAAATATAATATAATATATATAATATATGTTATCAAGTCGATTTTTGTCAGGCGCTTCACTAGCAAGGCTAGTGTTATGTTTATGTGTAAAATCCCAGAAATCCCAATTTCCCCAGTAAATCAAATAAGGTAATTTGAATTGCTGATACGTCAACTGTTATTTATACATTATAAAATTTTATTTATAACATTAACAAAAGATTTGTAAAATCTGTTCAATATATATTGGTCAAGAAAGAGTATTTAAAAAATTATATATATTTCTTTGTTTAGTTTGTTATTGGTTTTAAGTTTATAGAATGGTTAAACCTTACGTTTATTACATTTTAAATTTATTTCATAGACTAAAAGTAGTAAATATTTTAGAAGCACACTTCTCCAATACGTCTAGGAAATATATGAACCCAAATACTGTACGTTGGAATTTCATACTGGTAATACGAGTATATACAAGTGTTTTACATTGCATACTCTAGTTTTCGATTTATAGAAAATTACGTTTTAAAGATTTAAAACTAATGATAAATATAAAAACAAATTTAAATTGCGAGTATTTATACTAATCACCATCCTCGTTACATGTTTTTTGTATAGCCATTTTCCTTAAGTTAATTATTGTAAATATTAATATATAAATAATTGTAATATAATTCGTTAAATCATAGAAAAAACGATTTTTATATACTGTGATTCTGTACATATCATAAAAATGTAATGATCACTGCTGTACATGAAACATATATGAAAAAATAATATAATTGTCATTTATCAATATAATAGAACCCAAAACAATGATTTTTAAATTTCTGTTCTGTTTGTTTGTCCTCGCTAATCTCAGAAACGGTTTAACCCATTTAAACGGAATTTTGACTATTGTATTACAGTAAACTTTCCTTAGCATTTTGTGTTTATTTCTTTTCAATCGGTTCATAAGCATAAAAGTTACAACCTTTATAATTATAAATTTAAGCAAAGTTTCTGATTTAAGAGAGAACGCGAGCGGGCAAAAAAGCATAAAATACTTTAGTCGTGTAGTTTACGCAGGTGAAGCCGGGAGCGGGTTGCTAGTATGTAATATATGCTTTAAGTTAAGTCTGGTCCATTCATAATCTACACGCATTTATAATATGAGAATTTTGAGTATTTTCTTGCGCAATATTAACATAAAAATTAAATACTATTACTATTATCATACCACATATTTTTGCAACACATGGTAATTTCAAATTACTAAATATGACGGTTTCAATTGGATGGTCTTATAATCCATATTATTATTATTATTTCAGTGATACTTTTTCGGTTCCACATTTAGACCATTGAAAGTATTCATAACGAAAGAAGCCAGCATAATTTTGACTCACTTAGACTGACTTACTGACTCCATCTTCTTACCACTTGCCACTATTTCTTGCATTTAGCAAAAAAATATACCTTTTAGCAGAACATATGTACAGATATTAGAAAGTGTTACAGCACCTGTAAAGGGTTATATGAATTTTCATATGATTTTTTCCACAATACCTGATTGCATTTTACTGTTCAAAAATTTTTTGTATCTTAATTGATATAGAACGTATACATTAAGAATTTGAAAAATTATTACATATTTTAAGCTATATTTTAAAAGTTACAACGGGTTCGGCCTAACTAATGTCCTCCAGGTATATAAATATAAATAAGAACTATATAAAAATTAAGATTTTGAAGAATTTAAAGGTAATTTATTAAAATAGACCAACAAGTAATTTTTTAACGTTATCAAGAAACCTAATCAATAATAAGTTCAGTTGAGAAAAGTCTATTTGCAAAACTAGCACAGACAAAGAGACCGATCGATCGATCGATCTGTCCCTATATATAAAATTATAATATATGTTTTTAATATTGTTTTGAATTACAAATAAAAATAATTATATATAGACGTGTTCAACAAAAAAAAAAAAAAAACAATGCACGTTTTTTAGAAACGTATTTCATAGAAACGTTTTTGCGGCGTATACAACGCATGGTAACTTTCGCGATACGGATCTCTCAAGCAGCCATACAATGCTTGTATTTTTCGCAGGGATCGAGCACCCTCATCCCTCACTCCCTCCCCCTCCGGTGTCGCTGTCAAGACCAGTAAGGACAACAGCATATAGTCATGTCGAAAAAAAAAAATGTGCGAGTGTGCGACAAGGACGCAACTACCACGATCGTGAGTGCAGTATCGCCGCAGTGGAAGCGCAGCAGCAACCGGATGCTAATAAAAAAGTCTTTTGTGTCTCATTACTCAGTTTTCTTTTAAATTTTACAACAGAAATCTTATGTGATGAGCTTGTTGCCCTTTAACAAGTATTCTAGATCGAGGAGAATAGTAAATTTATTTATTTCAAATAAATATTAAGATTGAACAACAACAAGACTTTCAAATAGAATCGGTTATTTTGAATGATAAGTTTCAATTCTTTAAATACATCTATTGTATTATCACACAATTGTAACAAAAATAAATAAGACAATTTTTGATTTTAATGTATAAGTTAACTAAACTTAGTTTTATTAAAGATTATTGTTATTGTTTAATATATTATTGTTAAAGATTATTCTTATTGTTTTACTTGTATTAAAAATGTTTCCTGCGTAGTTCTGATTATGTACGTGGGTTTTTGGTATTAGAAATTCAAACTTTTATTGAAAGGTTCGATAATATAAGTGTGTTTTGTAAACTAAAGTAACTTATTCTTATGTTTATTTTTTTCTAATTAATCAACAAAAATATATTTTTTTAATATATATTTATTAATTATTAAAAGTGCAACACTTCCATATTATGTGTTTTAGAGTCTCCGCTACCCACCCGAACTGTCTACTGAATGAAACCGATTGGAATAACTTAGAGTTGGTGAATGACGAACTGTCTTCAGGTAGAAATTTTAACAAAAGAGGAATTTCACAGTTAATTCATTCTATCCGTAAAACCATGCAACTCAGTTATTATTGAAGATAGTGACCAAACTCCACCCATTATCTTGTATAGCAGGGAGACAACGCCCATACCTTCCCCAATTGTAGACTTGGGGTCCCCCGTGCAATACATTAAACCTATCACTACCTCGAAATGCTGGACATAAACCTAAATCTTCAGAACAGGTAGCTAGGACTCGTGCTGACCAAATAAACTTTGTCGGATTGTGATTCACCGTGCAGCAGTGTAGAAAACGTCAATCAAGCACGGACTCTTCATCGAAAATACATAGATATCATTAATGTTAATATGAACGTTGGCTCATTTATTCCCAGGAAAGATATTAGTGGTAAATATCATGGTGTTTTAAATAATTCATCTGCGACAAAAGAACCAATACAAAGTCATGATAAACATTTAAGGAATAGAATAATAGCAAGAGAGATTAAGAATTACGACAAAGAGGAATCCAAAGAATCTGCTAATGCGGTGTCTGCTACCATCCCCCAGCCATTGCCAGAAGCAAAGTATAAAGATTTGATTGATTTATGTAGTTTAGTAAGAATATTATAGGTTTTAATAAAACTTAAAAACTTAAACTTAAATTATTCTACAGTCGAAAATTGTCTCTAATAAGGTCTAGTCAATAAGAAGTCTTATTTATTAAGTATATCTCAAGGTCCAATTGCGGTTTATTTTTTTATAATATGTTAGAGAGTAGTTGTAAATATCAGACATGTAATAAGATGTTTGATTTTCGCGATTACCACACATTTTGAAATGAAACTATTTTGAACCGGATTAATCGCGTATATTACAGTTTTGATAAACCTCATATTCTCGCTAGAGAAAACAGATATATCCCAAGGATGATACGCGAGGCTATTGAAATACAAAAACACCGCCGCCTCTTGGTCTACCGCCTGGGAACCAATACTGAAAACATTGAAGTCTCAATCCTATCACACCAGAGAGCACGATACAGTCAGCTCATTCAGCAAAAATCGTTGGCAGTACTTTGAAATAATAATTGTATCAACTGTCAGACGAATGCGACTTCAGTCTACCTGTGACTACGGACTGCTATAAAGTGTTCGAAACGTCGGTTTTTATAAAAATGTATTTTCGAATACGCGATTAATCTGTTTAAAAATAGTTTCATATCAGACATGTATTTAATTTAGCTACCACCCTTGAATATAGTTGAAGCTTGTAAATAATTTTATTGTTATGTTTTTGTATTACTTAGTGTATTAATGTTATTTGTGCATTAATACATACTACCTTTTATTTTCAAAAAGTTCATACATTTAAATGTTTTCTAAAGGTATATTCTATTTTCTGAATATTTTTTCAAATTTTATTATTTTATATATATCATATTTTTATTTAAAAAATTGCTAACGTTTTATTTGTACTGTTTATTTTTAAAAGTTTCTTTTATTTTAGTTTATTGTATAGTCCACAACCAAATTTAATACCTACGTGATCTCCGCGTTTTAATTATATAAATATTCAAGATAACAAAGACTGATTTTGAATACTTGTTGTCATATTAAAGAATTGTATTTTTTTTTCTAATTTGTATAATAATGTTGTTTTTATTTTTGTTTTGGTGTTTAAATTGTCTTTGTTATTATATAAAAAATAATTGTTAACCATGAGTTAACAATTATTTTTTATTTGTCTACGAATTATACAATCAGATGTGACAAGAAAATATTTCTAATAGTTTATATCAGCAATACATAATGTCGAAATAGGCATATCCCATATATATTCCAATTTCCCTGTAAATAATCGAAAGTGCCAGTTTAGATTCATAAAGCAAGTTCAAGTTACTTCGTATAATATCGTTACTCAATTTTGTCGAAAATAATTCACAATTATTGATTTTTGCTACAACGTAATAGTTTGTAATCCCAACACAATTGTAAATCCAAATTTGTATCAACATGTAATTATTTTTGAGACAATTATGCAAAAAATAAACTATAACCGCTTCCTGTAAAGCAGCATTTTTCACTTTCGATAATTAGGGACCATCGCAACGTATCTGATCATACCTGATAAATAAACTATTTAAAAGTGTATCAAATCAATCAATTACAGACATTTAAAATTTATTTATATTTGTAGGTACATGTAGATGAAATTCGTTTGCATCAATCAATCATTTTTAGCAAGACAGTAATTTCGTCGCTTAACAGAAAATAAAATAACTTAAGTTCATACATTGTCTATAGTTAACATTTAAAAGAAGCGCACTTAACACAAATACAACATAAAACAATATATTTTATGACTTATTTACATTTAATATGCGAAAGAACGGCTGGTCTCATTCGAAAGGCGCGGCTTTATCGCGTCCTCCGACAGCAGAGGTTATCGCTACTCCCCTCTTCCGTTCGAGCTGGACCACGCTCCTACTCTAATGCATTGGACAGTAAACTGATAAGTTCTTACCCATACACAACCCTAAACGGATTTCTAGTACACGATTACAGCTTGTACATAGTGAGTGCGGCCGCGTGTGTTATATTTGGATCTAATTAGGTGGAAATGTTAAGCTGGAAGGTATTCTTGTGTGTATTCATTATAACAGGTTAGTTATTATAATAATAAAACTTCACTTTTAATAAAATTACATTGCCAACTTATATTGTTAGTTAAATAAGCAAAAATTCCATTTTTAATATCTGTGAGTCTAATCTGTGTCTAATTTATAAGTTATATTATTTAGCATTTTGTACAAAGTATATTTTTAAGTGTAAATAAACCAATGTAATATTTAAGTCAGTTTTGTTAAATAGAGGGCGAGACCGCCAAACCAAAAAACCAGACCAGATAAATACAAAATACTATATGATAACAATTACAATTCAAACTCAAACAATGTTGAATATTAATTAACTGAGGCTTTTTTTTATTTCCTATGAGTATTAAAGCCTATAAAAAAACAAGGCTAATTTAAAAATAACTATACATTTATAATATACATTATAAAAAAACAACAAAAACAAGTTGTAATAATCGTATAAGAATTTCGACGTAGCTGGATGTAGAACGCATGGCTTACCGGTCAGAGAGCTTGGACGAGATCCTAAAGGCGCGTGTTCAAATCCTGAATCATGAAATTTTAATAAGTTTTCTAATAATGTTAATCAATTCCCTAAGTTGAAACTTAAATCAAAGTTAGAAATTTCTAACTATTATTTAAAACGATGTAAAATGTTATGATAAATATTCATAATAAGGTCACGACGCAATTAGTCTTATAGTCACGTAATGTCATCAACAAGTTTACTAACTAATCGTAACAGCGACAAACAAAGCATTGAACAGCTGCATTAAGATCCAGACTGACTGGCGACTTGATCCGCGGGTTATCACAAGTTAGACTGCGTACAACTATATGACTAAGAGAGTTATAGGCTATGAATACATGAACGTTAAAAAAAATTCAAAAACCTTTTAAATTTCTCTGTAAAAAAATAGATTACGAAGTCCGCACTCCATCCCTAGATTTTATAGTCGATTGATTTTTAAACGATCTTGAGAAGATCAACCTATAAGTAATGTGAAAAACTCTTGGATTTTATTTTCTAACATCACGTCTTAATTAACCTTATCTCGTGAATGATATTAATAAAACCCTCTTAGCGAATATGATGCTGGCGTTATAAAGACAATTAAGCTTCGACTTGGGCTAACGCATTCGGAGGGGGTATGGGGTAAAGCCACCGAAAAGTCTTCCTATATATGTGGCGGGGCAATAGAGAAAGCTATTTATTTATTGGTAGAGTGTAGGATACTCCTGGATAGTCGCCATAATAAGGTGTTGGAAATCAAACGTGAAGCAGTTAGTCTTTCCGCAGCAAGAGCGCAGGGAAATATAAGAACCAACAAACAAAAAAGGCAAACAAAACAAGTTTGTGAAAGAAGGCTCGTCTTCAAAATCCAAAAGCCTTAATGCATTGTAAAGTCTTAAGTCTCTTGCCAAATCAAATGCCTCTTAAGTCTACACTTGGGTTGCAAGTCCCAGGCACTGCTTCGAGTTCCTCTTTCTACAATGCGACGAGGAGTTTCTTCTCTATCTTTTAACATTTTTAAAGTGTTATTTTCACCATTTAGGATATGTTAAACATTTTTAGAAAAGCAGGTACATACATTTTAACGTAGCGGGACTCGAACCCGCGCTTTTTGGAAACCGTCAAAGCTCACTGACGGCTAAGATATACGTTATACATCCGGCTACCTCGAAATTCTTATAAACTTATTTATGTTGACGGACGGTTTCCAATACAAATATTTATATGTTTTTCAAATCACATACAGTACCGTGATGCCATCGTGATGCAGTGTGACAATTTGTAACTGTAAACTCGTTTGATTGTGGGTTCGATCCCACTCGAGGCAAAGATTAAAATATTTTCGTTGCTCCGCCCTGGAAACTAAGACAAAGCGCGACGTTGAGTTACGCCACTCAACACGCAATGTCTCGATGTCGTGCGGAAAGTAGAGAACGCAGTGTCTTGACACTAGGTTCTCTCTGACTACCCTGCTATACAGGTAAAAGCGGGAAGCTGCTTTATATACAGTACAGTACAGTGTGTGATCTTAAGCTAATCTAACCTAATCCCAATATTTTTTAATTATATATAAATATATAACAGCCGGCCCAACAGGTCATTCGAGAGCACTATTTTTAAAAAAGCATTGGTAAGGACCATGATGAAATTTAGTTATTCATTTAGACGAACAACACTCTTTACAGAAAACAGTGTTAATATAATTATAGAACATGGAAATATAGATATTATTTTTTGAGTTGGTTCCGCAGTAAGAAATATTAGTTACAAATAAAGCCGTTTACTTAATAATGTATTCTATACATATAATAAAAATGTAACTGATCGCTGTCTGTAAATGTAAGATATATGATAGAAAATATTATAAGGGGCATTCATCAATAAAATAGAACCCAAAACAATGATTTTTAGTTTTCCCTTACGTTTGTCCGTTTATCTGTTTGTCTGTTTGTTTGTGCACGCTAATCTCACAAATATTTTCAAATAATATTTGATGTAAATACAATTTTCGCCATTGTATTGTGGTAAACTGTCCTTAACATTTAGTTTGTAATTCATTTCAATAGGGTCATTAACAACCACTGAAGTTAAACCATTTAAATTATAAATTTAAGCAAAGTTTGTGATTTAAGTGAGAACGCGGGTGGGCGAGAGTACGAAATAGTTAAGTCATATAGTTTACGCAGGCGAAGCCGCTAGCGGGTTGCTAGAACAGGAATATGTTTATTAAATAGGCTGCGCATAAACTTTAAATATTTTAGCTTTCAATTAAATAATATATATGGAAGTCCTGATGCTTACAGCCATGCTAAATTGTAGATACTATAATAACATACCCTGATATCAAGTTCCTGAGTTGAGTCAGCTGAGGAAATTCATAGAACAACCCACTGCATATTAAAGATAACAATATCCGAATAACTTAATTCAGAAAAAGCATTGTATAAGAAAGTGAATAAACATAATATGTAAAATTTCTTTCTTACATACAAAACACACTTCAGTATGTTTTCCAAACTTCTTCGAAAAAAATTAAAGTAGAATGGACGGAAACTCCCGCTGCGTTAAAATTTTTATACATTTTCTAAATATGTATTTTTCAATTTCCTAAGTGTGCGTAACACTTTAAAAAAGGTTAAAAAATACATTTAAGAGTTTGTATTAATATTTGCTTAATACGCCAAACTTTTGAGATACATATTGTCTCAAGACTTTCCTCGTATGTCCATTTCTATTGACAAAACCTTGTTAACAGCCATATATTGTAAATATTTATACTGACTGATTATTGTTTTCAATATTATATTCGATGAGATCACAGGAAAAGTGTCGAAGAATAAACAAAATTGATTAGATTATAAGGGTCATATGATCTGGTGGTGAATCCTCAAAACAATGGAATAAAACAGCTACAAATGGGTCACGTCAATAACTGCACTGCATATTTATTGGCCGGTGTCGTTTATCAACTTATTATTTAACTGTTATACTTATATTATAATTACTAGTTAATGATTTAATTTCAAAAAGGCTTCAATTAAGCTTTTCCCTTTCGATTTTTTTGCAAATGTTATTTCATTCAAAATCAGATTTGTGTTTCTTTATAATGATGATATTATAAGTTGACAATTGAATGTGCAAGCTAATTATAAAAAAAGTTTAGGAGCCAAATTGTTATTCACACATTAATTACATATATCGGCGGTTGAAAGGCTAATTTGTCGAGACGCCATTTGTTGCGATATTGAGTTATACTCGGAATCAGCACATTTTCCCCATCTTTTCTGAGCTCGGTTCGGGTTCATAATTTTCTGAGGACCTTTATAGCGCTTGAACCCCACAGTTACTTTGCTTCCAATTTGAAATCTAATGTATCATATTCAAAGCGGAATATTTCAATTCAAAGTCACTAACACCATTTCACCATATCTTTACTTTAACTTATCTCATAAAGAATTTTCCAAAAACTATTTTGAGCACTGAGTGAGCGTTGTGTCATTTAACTTAATACAGAAATGTTTTGTTTGACCCTTTATCAAATATAATATTCTGAATTTCATCAAAATAATAACCCGCGTCGCTTGGACTAATTTCAATCTTCATTCAAATAATAGGCTCAGTTGCTCTCTTGCTTGCATCTTGTTTGTTTATTATTATAAAAAAATAAAGTTTAAACATATTGCCTCGAAATAGACCTGCTATATCATGTCAGCAAGTTTGGTTTTTTTTTAAATTTTATGTATATTTCTTAATATTTTAGAGATTTTAGCCTTTATAAAAATATGCTTTTTCATATTTTTTCGTGGTTACTTCGTGAATTGACCATTTATACTCTGATCGTTTTCTAAATAATACGCCTTCAGCCCAATTTAAACGTTATCTATCACTTAACTCAATTTGATAAATTCAATAGAATGTGATTCCTGGAGAATAATTCGTTCAAAATCAAAATAATTCTAAGTATGCTAATACAAGAAATAAATAAAAAGTTGGTAATAGTGAGATGTACCTATAGAGCATCCAAACGCGTTATCCTTAAATATACAAATTTTCAAATCTTCATAGGTATACCTATATGGTCCAAATTCCAAAATTTTAAAGAAATATTAAATAACCTCAAGAATATCTATATTAATGTATGATTTATTCAAACTCTTTATTCTGTCAATTGCAGTTTTAAAAGAAGCTCAGTCAGCAAGTTTACCTTTTTTCCGACCGGCACACATCGGCAATACGAATGAGGTAATCGATGAGGGCGCAGAGATGAGGGTTCCAGCTGATCTCATCCGTGCTCGAGTGAGGGAGGGAGTGCCGCCGCCGCTATGCGCTGGACACTGTGCTTCGCCTCCAGCAGGACCTGTGTGCGCTTTCGACGCAGCAGGAACTGCTCGAACTTTTGCTACCTTGTGCGAACTAGAGGCAGTTTCTTGTCGTGAAAGCACTCGTAAGTAATATTTGAATTTATTTCACTAATATAAATATTTTTGATTACAATAAGTATAATATAATAATATTTCTATATCTAGACATCATATCTGGTCTCGATGCGGTAAACTCAATAAGAAAACAAGCTTTCCGGCAAATAAAATCAGTTAAAAATAAGACCACCTTAATCATGTAGTTTCCTTTACAAGTAATTTACACTTTCCAATTTGTAGGTCTTCTCGTATGTTCTGATATATACTATACTAGCTGTACCTGCAATTTTGTCCAAACGAAATTCTAAAATAAAAAAAGCTTAGTTACTCCTTATTACATCAGCTATCTGCCAGTGAAGGTCTCATCATAATCGGTCCAGCCGTTCCAAAAATAAACCGGAACAAACAGACAGATAGACAAAAAAATATAAAATTGTTACTTTGATATATGCACTTTATTTATGCATTGAGTAAAAGGCGGTTATTTTAATATTACAAACAAACACTCCAATTTTATTTATAAAAACTGTATAAAATATAGCAATATTTATGTTTCATTTCTTCTAAAGTTATATTATTTTCCAATAGTAACAATAACGTAATATAGCAAGAATCAATATACGTTGGTATCATCAAACATATATTGCTACGAAGATCGGCCGAATATTAATAGCTATTTATCTTTAAATTTACGGTCTGTTTGTTCTAATTATGTCTGCAAATTCTATATTAAGGAGAGTACGAGGAATATAAACAACGCTATAAAATATAAATTATTCCATTCTAATTATAAATAGACCCGGTGTATTTCCAATGCAAATGTTCCTTAAATAGCTATCTAAATGATTTTTGTTCTATTATTATTGAACGAAATTATCTTTGCTTAATTATGATTCAATTATTATTATTATAGAGTTAAGAATTAATTCCTGTACATATTTTGATTGATATTTGTTACTAAGTAATATTTAAATATTAATCTAACTTTACATACTTTTCATATGAAGAAATTTACTTCTTTTAGGAGGCTATTTTGTTTGTTATAAGCGTCAATAAATAGAGCTGTATGAGTTGGAATATTTAAGGAATGATTTGAAGAGAATTAAAAAGTTATGTTTGTCCCTACATTTTAATAATACCTTTGGACCATATAATTACGTTATTATTTTTAAAACATTTGAAATTCCTGTACATATCATTATATATAATTAATTACATTTTATTTATAATATATGTCAGAAACAAACAACAAAGAATTGACAAGTAAAATAAATAACAATTAAAAAAAAAATTTTTTGTTATTACAGACTACGCGATTACCAGCCTCGGAGAGTGTTGACCTGCCATTACACAAAAATGTAACCAATTTGTCGAATAAGAAATACATATAATAAGCATATTAACAAAACTTTTAGTCATGAAGTACCTATATTTTAAATTTAGACGAGGTTACCTTATATTTTTAAGTAAAATTATGACGTGAAGAAATTACTGTTTCAAAATGAAAGATGTATTGGATACATGACTATTCCACTGAGAAATTTGTACCATTTGATGTTAAAAAATCTAAATTATTATTGGTTAGATTAAGATATTTTTCGGTTTTTACTGCGCCTATAATAATATATTTCGTTTACATAGTATTAAGGGGAGTAATGTACATTACTTTATTTATTGTACAAAGTTCATAGCGTCACAGTAGTGATTTATGTTGTCAAATTATCAATAAAAAGTTAAAAGTTTTGCGTTTTTTTTATTTTATTTGTTACTATTTCTACCTAAAAGGCCGGCGACATCCCTGTAGCTCTTCTGGTGTTACACGGGGTAGTGGGCGGCGGCGTGGGCGGCGTGGGCGGCGTGGGCGGGGGCGTGATCACTTACCATCAGGTGACCCGAACGCTCGTTTACCTTGTCTATAGGATAAAAAAAACCAATTCTCTCTCCCTCTCTCTTGCTTATACAAATCCTGTTGTCTTAAAAATAGGAACCTGCTTTTTAAATGTTAATCAAGCGAACACAACTTGACAAACTAAATAAGTTAATGTTTTAATAATATTATAAGGAAAGCAGTAACAAGGAATCAAAACGTTTGAGTATTTATTGTTAAATTGTTACATTAATTTTATTACATATTGAATAAATTAAACTTTTCTTGTTACAATATATTACAATTAATTATATGTTTCAAAATACAAATGTAAATGCTTATAAAATTGAAATAATTATTATGAGAATTAATCTCCTTATGAAAAACATATTTGTTCCTTCTGCTTAAGACAGACGGATTCCATGGGATCCGGGACATTCGCCTTTACTTATCTTCTGAAGAGCTGAAAAATAAAGAAATAAGCATTTTAATATAACAAAAATGTGCATCTATTTACATATGTTTTGCAAAGAAGAGTGACTGAAATTGTCTCCTTTTCAATATCTCCTTGGAATTCCTCCGTTATGATTTATATGTGTCGTTACTTGGGAGAATAATTTTATATATTTTGTTTCATATATTTATAAGATAAGGACGGTGTTGAGTTCCGCCACTCAACACACAGCATCTGGAATTCTAGTGGAAAATAGAAAACAAAATGCCCTGATTCTAAGATAAATCCTTCGGCTCTCCTAGAGGGAAGAGCATAAAGCTTACAAATTATATATATATATTATATCAAGAAATGAAATTCACAGCTGCAGAATTCAAAAGTAAATTTGATATTGATTTATACTGGCCCTCTCTAGAGGCGTATAATAAAAATCTATTTATTTTTAGTTATAAATGAAAACTGATGAATCAGCCGTAGTTAATGCGCAGGCGCAAGCCAAACAAAGCACTGGATTCTAGCTTACGTCATGTCACACTCCAGTGTTCTCAGTGATTCAATTCACACTATTGTATTACTCGCCGTGTACGGGAAACTACAGATTTTTTCAATGTTAATTGATTCACATAACTATTACGTTTATTTTACAAAATCCGAATAACCTACCGAAACAGCGAATGGAGACGGGTATATTTGATAATAATGTATAACAATAATTATTTTTTTTTTGTTTTTAACCATAATTAATTTGGGTTATTTTGGCATTAGGCACCTACAACCTACATCTGATTAGGCTACTGCCCTTTGGTAGTAAGTAGGAAGTAGTCCCCAAGTATCGAATATTGATTAAATATATATGAGATTCGAAGCCATATAAGTCAGTTCAGCCAAGCTCAGGCTAGGTTGGTGTCCCAACTGCACCACAATACTCTCTTTATTCTGCTATTATACGAGTACAATGAACGACGCACTGAATATAAAGTGTTCTTGTTAATTACAATGTTTTAATATGATAAAAAATGAGCTTTTCAAGCAAATAGTATCCCATCACATTATTCATGTAAATAGGTTAAGTAGTTATATATTTATCAACTTACTGTCTTTGTTTTCACAATTGTAGTTATTCATGACGCATTCGCTGCCGAAAGACTTAGGTTTTTCTCCCTGTTTGCCAGCGCACACTGGTTCCACCTTAGCGCTTGTACAGTCGTGCATACAAGCCTTCTTGCGAGATGCCTCAGCTTTAAGCTGCTTTAAGTCGGGCTTGTCCGGGCGACATGATACTACCACCACCATTGCCACTGAAAGTTTTATACAAAAATTGTAAAAAAAAAATGTTTCTTTTATATTTGTTAAAAGTTGTAATGACTTAAAGTTACATATTTTTTCCATTTCATTTCAGCGATTAGGTGACATTGTATGTTTATTTCGCTGGTAAATAATGAAAAGGAAAGAGTGAAAAGATGTAATTGTATTCTGATTTTATTTGTGTATTTTTAAATTCGTCAAAAATTATAGTTGTTTTCATTCAAAATGAGTGTTTCATTTTGGAGACACTGTATGTAACAATACAAGTACAATAAGAAACCAAGTTACACTCTAGAATTATAATCTAGAATTAAACTGCCAATGATTATAAAGCAGGATTCAAGTCTAATATCTAACGACATATCGCTGACCTTTAACCAAGATGATTAGGGTCATAATTTGTTTATCAGATAAACGCAGGAAAGAACGCCATTTCGGTCTATTCATTGCTATTAAGCCAATTACGGGTGATATCATAAGCAAAAATACTACAGTTGTTGTTAATATGAATAAATAGTCCCTGGAAAAGTCCCTGGTTTTCTCTGTAACTAGGATGCTCGAATGCAACTGCGAGCAACAATACAAAGAATACTTTAATATTTGAAAAACACATTTAGAAAACGTATAAAAAATTTGAACGCAGCGGGATTCGAAACCGCGCCTCTTGGAAACTGTCCAAGCGCTCTGACCGTTAAGCTTAAGGATGTAGAACGCATAGTAATTTTCTAAATGTGTGACTAAAAAAATTTAAAAATACGTTTCTTTTTTTTTCTTTATTTAAAAAAAATTAACTTAGTTATTGTACCTTTGTATTACGAGTATAGAAGTTACCAACTAGATAATAAATTAAATTACATATAATATACACATATTAATAAATTCGTCTGACATTAAATATATAAACTCTTTGTTATAAAACAGGCGGTTACATAGCCATATTTTTGCTTAATAACACTTATATTTTTCTTACTAATCATTTAGATTGAATATTGTTTATTTATTTTTAAATATACCATCTAGCATACGTCAAGTCTTTAGTAATAGATAGGAATAATTCACTATTCAAACTCATTTCACAACAAACATAGCAAAGCAATTTACGATAAGATAATATATATGTTGTAATTAAAATCGATTATAAACTAATATTGTGCATTTTGAAATGAAACGAACGAACAAACGAACGAAAAATATTTATCCAATATTAATCCAGTTAAAATAATTTCATTTCAAAATGTGTAATAATCGCGAAAATCAAAGAACTTATTAACTAATATTGTGGTTATTTTAAGGCTCAATAATAAGCTGGATATATAATCTAAGAAAACTTACCAAATAATAATACAACCGCTGCTCTCATTTTTGATTCAGAAATCTACACAGCTCGCTAGTTGAATATAAACTGGTTTGGATTGCGCCTCACACTTTATACCTTAGTGAAACGACTATACACGTACATGAGGTATACCTTGTTAACGTAACGCGCCATGTTTAATGTACATTTCCTTTTTTCTTAGTACTTTTAAGATTGGGCTCCTAGAAAACCAGTAGTGGAACGGTTAAGGAATTATCTTGATATATATTATGTGTATATTTAGAGGTCAATAAGCTAATGTTGAGTCGAATGGCATCTGTTGGAAATTGTAATCTGATTTGTTTTTTTTGTAATTATAACTTAAAAAAGGCGGTTATTTATATTTTTTAGCGATTTTTTTATTATTATCACACAAAGACATAATAAATATTTAGTGAAAAATGTTTTTATTAGGTAATAAGTATTTGTAATTTAAAACAAATTTCTAGTATTTTATATTAGTTTTGTTTTATCTATTTTAAGAGTTGCAAAAAATGCATAGGTGCTTAGACTATACGTAAATTTCTATAAAATTCTAGTGATTCCTATTGCTGGAAATTTCTAGAAATTTATGGGATAAAATAATTATATATATATTCTATTTGCAAAATATACAAATTTTGTTTAATATTAAAGATACTAAGGATGTTAGTTTTTTGATCTTATATTTTGATTAATCCATATTATTGTACCGTTTTCCTTATTTTGATGTATTATGTAGACACAATAGTTACAATAAGGAAAATAAGTACAAAGAGTTAATATGTAGAAGTTATATATTTACAAACGAACGAAACGGAAGGAGGAAATATTGCATTTTATTAATTTCCTTTTTCTTGTACATATCCACTTAATTCAAGGCTTTAATATATGTTAAAAATTTGAAACACATAAAATAATATAAACATATTTAAAAATAATATATATTATTATCACACTTAGGAATTCACATTTTCAGAAATTTGAACGTAGCAGGACTCGAACCCGCCACTCTTGGAAACAGTCCATATTTATTTATACATTAAGTTTTAAAAATAGATATTAATACTATTATTCATAATGTACACATAGGCAGACTAATACGTTTCACATTTACTTAGTGGTTTAATCTGTACATTAAGTGATAGCATTAAGTTTTATGTTTATGTATACAATGTAAAATCTTTGAATTTTGATACATTTTAGATACCTAATAGTACTGAATACCTAATACAGGTGCTATATCTCCAGTAAGGCGATGTGACAGTGCAGATGTTTTCACATAAATTATATAATGTAAAATTTTGCAACTATAATAAATATAAGCTTAATTATTAAGCATTAATTTGGTCTTACCTTAATAAATTGTAAAACATACAAATAAATTTCATCATTGAGGAAACTGACTGACCGCAAACTAAAGAGAGCCTATGCTATGTCATATACATATGCTGTCATATACATATGCTATGTCATCTTATATATAAATAAACTAAAACCCTGACATAGCCATGTACCTACATCATACAAATTTCTGTTTGGAAAGATTAAACCAAGATCAATAGGTCAGTATGATTTTGTTACTAGCAAAGTTAATTATGTACGATAACGAACAATTGTTTAAAATATACATATTATATAAACAATACAGATATTATAGTTAAAACTACCACTATTTTGCCTTGTTGCCAGAGCGGAGACACGAAAATAACTTAAATACAATCATTTCCCCGAGCAGGAATCGAACCTACAACAAATGCAAATTTTCGGACCAGTTTTGTGAATAAGACAAAGCGCGGCGTTGAGCTTCTCTTGAATTCAGGTGGATTGTCTTGACACTACCTATGCAGGAAAATGCTTACAGCTGCAAATAAAACAGCTACTTTACTGCCAACAACCAGTGCTTGGTCTCTGCAAACACATTTTATAACTGAAAAGAAAATTGGGCGATATTTGTTTCGCACTTCACTATACCGGCGCTAGAAGTACATAATTATACGCTGGTCAGCATTCTTTTTTTTAAGACAGATTAATAATAGAGACGTAATATACCTAAATTGGGCCGTATACTTTGAAAGTAAGTTCTTTATATAGTAGACCGTATTTGGCATTCGGTACATTGTACAATAGAACTCAGTTTAAGATCAAAGAATTAATAATGGCTGGAAAAATGTAAACTGAAAGCTACAAGTGCGGTTGATGATTAAATTAGCTGGTTAGTTCAGTTTGAGTCTTAGCTAATGACATTAAATGTTTTGTCGATCAAGGATTGAGAGGTACTAGTACTAGGTCGATAACGAAGACCTGAGTTTATTCACTGGATGGAGATGACATAGGGAGGGAGATATACTTTTCCTTAATAATGTATTCGACACCATATGTAGGACATGCAGACCAGCTGGGTCAGGGTCAGGGTCTAAGGTCATGGTAGGGATAGCCGGGAAACCAAGGATTATTCAGGAATTTTGTGTGTTGTCCAGTATCGTAACTTTGATGTACCGAAATTCAAAAATACTAGTTTGCACCGGAAACGAAGTAATGGGTTTTTTAAAAATTATATAAAATGATTGTTGTGTGAAATGTTTTATTGGAAAGAATAAACAGTCAAACCACTACACCAAAGACATGGACACAAGATGACCAAAAATAAAAAAATACTATTAAAACATTCTTTCAGAGCTTACACATTTCTCGTTAAATGACTCATATCCGAATTAGAAAAACAGAAGGCTTACAACAAGTTCAATAATAGATCTCGTTTCGGACTTAAATGTTCGAATAATTGTCGTTTTCAACACTAACGAAAAACGGTTTTTCCATATAAAATAAAAACAGTATATTAATAAGGAAACGACATTTACGTGTGCTCTACAATTACTTATTGTTTTTTTAAGTATAAGCTTGTTTTCATCAATTCTATTATATTTTTCTATTATAGTATAATATATCAAAATCATTCAATGTAATCTTACGATATTAATAATTATTATGCATAAAATACAAAATAAAAGGTATGATTTTGTTTTCTTTATAGAAATAATAAAAACTTTCTAAAGAATTTGATGAAAATGTTGTAAAATTCAGACAATGGTCTACTAGTTACTAGAAAATATTAACATTATTTTTGAACCTGCCGATATTTGATGATGGTTTGTGTATTTTATGGCCGCAGATTTTAGAAAAGGTGTTACACCCTTAACGTTACTGTTCTTTCGTCTACCTGTGTTAGTGTTACATTGAATAATTAAAAAGGAGATAAGTAATTCCGCTGTATTTTTAACTTTCAAAGCAACATTCAACTTGTTTCTTTTTGTTATATGCATCGCCCACTCTACACACTCTCTAAGTCTTGGTACAGAGAATACCAACGATTAATTTTGTATAATTGTAAAATTAAAAGTAGGCGGGTGTATTGTTGAATACGTCACTAACGGTTTTATAAAATAGAGCGTTCGCTATATTTTATGAAGACAATATTGCATATAATAAGCTGCTACTACATAGAACGGATGGGCTCCAACGGCCCCACTTATCTATCTATAAATATACATATAATAAAAATGCAACTGATCGCTGTTTGTATATGGAAGCTATATGAGTAAACATATTATTGGGGACATTTTTACAATGTAATAAAACCCAAGACAATATTTTTTAATTTTCTTTTGTCTATGTCTGTGCATTTGTGCACGCTAGTATCTAAAACGGCTTCACCGAATTTAACGGAGTTTTCACTGTTGTATTTTGGTAAGCTTTCCTTAGTTTGTATTTTTTTTCAACCAGCTCATTAATAAAAAAAATAACAAGAATTTACATTATAAATTTACCGTTTGTCATTTAAGTGAGAACGTTGGCAGATGAAAAAACTAACTAGTTAGTCATTCTTCATCCAAGACGATTTTTATTTTTATGTCAAAGTTTTAAAATTTTAAACTATGAATAAATTTAGGCTAAATTATGCCTTCCGTAATATGCAATACATTTCCATTATATAAAAATAGGCTTATAAGACTTATACTGCCTTCATTTATTTCCCTAAAGAAGACCAGTTTTTGTAACTTGTTTTTTGATCATTTGATATAGTTTACAACAGAGAAAGAATACATTTTGGACTTATCCAATATAGCCAATAATAAATTTAAAAATATAATTACAGTCAACATTAGGACAAATATATATAGACTAACCATAATAATATAAAAAAATATGTCAATGTGTGAAAGCTTATTATTTATTCAAAAAGACATTCATTGCTTGGTTTTGCATTGATTTAAATTAAATACTAAAATCAAAAATTTGTATTGCTAATTAAGAGCAAGGTTATGGTAAAAACATTTATTTTTAAGGTATGATAGCAAACTTATGAAAGTTGTGTAAATAACAAATTAGGGACGTGAATTGAAAAAAGTATAATACCGTTTGTTTGTTTTGGAGTAGGTCTTTCAAAGTATGTACTATGCTTTTTTACAATAAGTAGCAATTTTATAACCGTACAACTAAAATTATATTTAAAGAATTTTCTTATAACTTTTTAATAAAAATAAAATAAAAATATAGGTTTTTTTCTTTACAAAACAATTAGTTATTCTAATAATTATATATAATAAAAATATATATTACAAAATATTCTTATTAGCGCTATCTAGCGACGAGTAGTATTATCGAAACTAGAAACTCGTTACTATATCGCACAATAGATGGCGCTACACAGGATTATGTATTTATTAAAGTAGCAGTACACCTCATATTTTATTCTTACGTTTTTTAATAACGATAATTGTTAGTATAATATTATATAATTAGTTATGTAGAAGAAAAGTATAACAAATGTGAAAAAAAAAGTAAATAGATAATGCATGCTTTTCAGGATTGATACTTTAAATGTATGTTTTCAGTAAACTGTCTCTGTGTTATTTGAATACTTTTTTACATAAATGTCTTTGATTTACTTGACTCTATTGATTGTTATTTTTCATCCCATAAATAAAGCAACTGTAATGGATATTATGATACAAAATATTGTACATGCAAGTCAATTTCGATGATAATAAGAATTCTTATATATGTGACACCAGAAAAGAATACTTTATCTTTTTTAATATTAGTTTTCAGGACACTAATTATATTATTAAAGGAGTAATAAAAACAACTTTTTTAATATAAACATCTTTTTTTTTATTCCAACTTATAACCATACATAATATACACAGTACAAAAAAACGTTCGTTTTCGCTTAGTACAGCAATAAGGACAAATTTAAATTGTCACATCTTGTTTAACGATCTTGCTCATAACATACCAACCGAATCGACAAATCTAATATAGGAGAAACTTATCTACACGCCGCGTTTAATGTACAATGCTTCGAGCGAATACGTTATATCAATACAATAACTTAAAAGTATAAACTTCTTACATGTACTCGATGGAATTCGAATTAAAAATTTACACATTACATACACTATAGCTACTTTAAGCTTGAAAAGTTTGTATTTCGATTAAGGAACATAAAACAATCCACGCGTCATCTCCGACCGACCGACTAACTTACATTGCACAACGCGTCACGCGTCACGTGTCACGCGTCACACTCGGCGCACAGCGCACTCACACTCCACGTCGTCCAGCCTTACGTTAAATGCGGAACTTAGCGACTAATGCTACGTCGAATTTGAGATCAAACGGGGTCGCCGAGGAGCGCCTCCTCCAGGCAGCACACGGAGTCCTTCACCGCGTGGTACACGATGTTCTTGATCTGCAGCTTGTCCTCCTTGTTGGCGTGTTGGCGCGACAGCCGCCGGAACTGCTGCGCCAGCTCGAAGCAGCGCGACACGTTCTCGGGCGACACGAAGTCCTCCGCCACCTTGATGCAGTCGAGCAGGTTGCGCACCTGGTGCGGAGCGCCCGCCGGCACGAACACGGCGTCGCCCGCGCACTGCAGCACCGCGTAGCCCTCCACGCCGTAGTCGGCGTACAGCCGCTGGCGCAGCGCCGCGTCCAGGTACCACGTCTGGTCGTGCACGGGGTCGTGGTGAGCGCGAGGGCGCGCGCCGCGGTCCAGCTCCGCCTTCACGAGGAAGTCGCGGATCTTGTCGGCGTCGCGCGCCGCGTAGATGTGCCAGAGCGCGGCGGGCGGGCGCGCGCGCGCCCTCTTGCGGGACAGCACGTCGACGCCGGCGTCGTCGGCGGCGCGCGCGGCCTCGCGGGCGCGCTCGGCGGCGTCGGCGGGCGCGCCGGCGTGCACGAGCACGTTGACGGCGTCGCTGACGTCGAGGTGCAGGTTGGTGGTGCCTCCGGCGCCGCCGTACGCGGTGTACATCTTGGGCCCGAGGTCGGGGCGCACGAAGCAGTCGGGCAGACGCGCGGCGAGGTTGAGGCGGCCGTGGCGCGAGGTGTACTCAGCCAGCGGCAGCGCGCGCATGAGGTCGTAGAAGCGCGCGGGCAGCAGCTCCGCGAAGTCGTCCCCGGGCGGCCAGTCCTTGAGCTTGAGCACCATGGGCGCGCCGCGCTCGTCGCGCAGGCGCTTGGCGGCAAGCTCGAAGCCGTCCCAGAACTTGCGCGCGGGCTGGTTGGGCACGACGAGGCCGGATGCACAGTTCACGAGGTCGACGCGCGTGTCTCCGAAGTCGCGCGAGAAGCTCTCCGGCGTCCACAGCTCCTTGTCCAGGAGACTCGACACGTCCGACACTAACACTGGTTGACCGCGTTTCCATTGGTCCTAATAAATGGTAAAATTCAAATTAATATCAGGTTATTTTAACATTAATTTCACATTAACAACCGCAAAATGTAATTTAAACGATTTCTTTCCCACGCACTATAGTGCGTATATAATATATAATATTGTCACGAAAACCAAAATGGAGATTAACAATTAAAACTTCATAAAATAGAATAAGTTGACATTTACCTGGAAGGGCTTGTAGTTGCCGGAGTGCATCGGGTCGGTGAGGTGCAGCAGCTTTCCGTCGCACAGCCAGGAGTGCGGCACGTCGGGGTACAGAAGCTTCGACTCCGTGAGCGTCATGATGCGCACGGGCAGCTCCTCCCGCCCTCGACCGCGCTCGTATCTCTTCACCACGTTGGAGAGAGCAAACGGCTTCGTCTCACCATCTTTCTTTTCATCGACGACACTGGATATAACATCATCGAGGATGTCATTTTTGTTTTTCTTTTGTTTCTTCTTAGGCGGCGCCTCGCCCTCCGGCGCCGGCCGTATCAACAACTCTCGAAGCGTTGAGAAATTGCTGCCTTCCTCAGAGTCTGATGAACTAGAATCAGATTTTTCTTCCTTTGTGTCTGTTTTTATAGGAATATCCGAGAGCCAACTAACTATCGAACCAGTCTTCCCATTTTCTGACTTGACTGGTGAGGATCCATTCGTTGAAGCGTTTTCTTCTTTGACCTCTTCTTTTTTGTTATTCTGTAAAAAACCAATAAAATTAATTTATTATTATTTACATAATATATTTACCTAATTGTTTACTTATAATAATTGATTTAAGATCTGTTTAAGTAAATTACTTCTATGAATCTCAATTCACAAGGCCACCGTGATAAGAAAAAAAATACATTCATTAATTAAAATGGATTATTTAAGATGGAATTAATTAAGATGGAAAGATATAATAAATGTTTATATATAAATCTGTAATTCCCTGAACATGCTCAGATAGACATTTGTCACCTTACATAATCAGATAGTCGCTTTTTGAATACGTCGGACGAGTCATTATTTGTCATTATTATGAGTTACAACATCCGCCAACAATTATGTACAGTTACGAACCTTTTGCAAAGCATTCTGTAAGAGGCGCTTGGCCTCCGCCTTCATGCGGTCGGTGGCGTCCCCGGCGTTCCCGCAGGCGCAGGGCGGCAGCGCGAAGGCGGCTCGCACGGTGTGCGTGCGCGCCGCTGCCGCCACAAGCGCCCCGCCCGCCGCGATCTGCGTGAGCAGCAGGCGGCGGGCGGGGTGGGCGCCGCCCGATGTGCATGTCAGCCAACTGTGGGGTAAATCATTATTTTATTTTTTTAATTTAGTCAGGTAGAGGAAGTAGAGCTTCCTCTTGGCACATTTATGTTACACCATAATTATTTTGTTAAGTGTTTGTAAGTATTCTTCCGCATATTAGGGTGGGCCGCGAGGGCTTAGTGACAAAAAATTTTTTTTTAAATGAAACCAATAAATATTACAATGATTTTAATGATGATTTTATTTTTCTTAGGTTTAATGTTCGAGTTAGAATTACACTCACAACCAGCGCATGCACTAGAGTACACCAGAAAATTATTTATAATAATACTTCCCAATTTCAAATCTCAATCGCAATATTTTTAATATAAATGTATAATAGTGATGGTATTTTGGCATATTCCCCTAAACAGCCGAAATGTGAGTGAATTACACAAAGTTACAACTGTAAAAAATTCGCAAAAGAAAGTATTCGAAAATTATAATTATAAAAAAAAAACAAGTAATAGACTAAAGTGATACTCGCACAACACATTATACCAATAAGGGTAAAAAAAATTACTACGCCATAACATGATTACGTAAAAACTGTGTGTAAGTAGATAATACTTTTAAAATTCTTGTTGCTACACAGCAAGTATGATTATTTACACAAATTAAGCTTTACAAAGAGAAAACATGTACAGAAACAATAAAAATTTATAAAGTGTTTATTTTTATACTATTTTGAAAATGTGAAACAAACAAATTTTGTATTAAAATATGAAGTTGTGTCAGTCATGTCTACGACCTAAACTTACCATTTTAAGTTTAAAAAATCAAACAAAAAAAAAGTCTCACACATTAGTAAGTTAATTTTAATTAACTTTAAATCAGTAGTATTTTCATTTCATAATATTTCAATCAGTCGCAGTAGTATTTTATAATAACAATTTATATATAAATATGCTCACCCGAATGAATCTCTTTCGCCATTGGTAGTTGAACTTGTTGTGCTACTGCTGTCAGTCGGGGAGTTGGCCGACTCGCCAGACGTTCTTGACTGATGAAAAAAAATAATTTAAAATGAAACCTCATTAAATAATAATTATCTATTTTAAATTAAAAAAAATACTTTAAGTATGTTGATAATATTTAAATAGCAACTGTGAGGCTGTTTCTATTAAACAGTAAACATTCTATACAACAGTTAAAAAAAATAACTAGATATACTATAAATGTTAAATATAACAAGCGTTAAATAAGTTTCAATTAAAATAATTTAAGATATATCACTTTAAACAAACTTAGGTTATAAAATTACCTTATAACAGTCCAGGCAGACCACGAACCCGCACTTTCCGCACGTCCAATGGAAATTGAACAGTGTAGTTTCGCAAACATCACATATTTCGCGAACACCTTGCACTACACGTTTCCACGCTATCGTTTTATCTGTGGCAAAAAGTTAAATTATTAATATAATATTAAAAAATATAACCACTTGCAAAACTTCGCTGTTTCGTTTTTTTACAATTTTGTTAACAACTAAAAAATATTTTATCGAAATAGGTATATTACTATTTTTATCAATTAAAGTAACAATTATTAAATGGGCCCTAAACTTTTTTTGTCAAAATATCTTAGTATTTTCTACGCATACCTTCATTTAAATGATGTGATTCGGCTTCTTTTTCTTGTTGTAAAAGTTCACAGAACTGATCTCCGATTTCTCTTAGTAGGAAACAACTCATTTCGATGTCTAGTTCGGCGGCACCTGCAGACGACGACAGCCATAATTTTTTGTCCTCCTACAATAAAATACACGGTTAATGTTTAAATAAAAATGAAACATAAATCATATGCCAAAATATTTGTGTATCAAAAATAATATAAGACGCGTCATGCTCACCTCCTCAGCGTCCTTATAGGGGTCTGAGAATCCGGCTATTGCTAACTGCCTATTCTTGGCATACTTCAGTCTTCGGAAAGCGTAAAAACGGCAAAAGATATTCGGCATGTCCTTGTCCCTTTGCGCGGGAGACCACCGACACTCGCGGCACTTCGCTAATCTCGGGGCCACTTCAAAACAAGGCCCGTTTTGCAGAAATGACTCGGAAGTGGACTTGGTGCGAGCAGCTGAGGGAGTTCTGCGCGGCGGGTCCTCCCGACGGCGACCTCCTCGACCACCGCCGCGAGATCTTCGACCTCTAGCTCGTCCACCTCCACGTTTGCTGGACGTACTTCCGCTTCCGCTACCGCTGCCACCGGAATCTGAATCTTTGTCATCACTCTCTTTATCACTTTCGCTGCCGCTCTCCGATGCTTTTTTCTTTTTGGGTTCGTCACTCGCTTTCTTCACGGTTCCTTTTTTCCGTTTCGCTTTTGGAGGCTTTCTCTTTGGCGGCGACGTAGACTCGCGCTCTGAACTCGAGCTGTCTTCCTCTGCCTCGTCGACGCGACCGTTGACTTCCTTTGGTTTTCTAGGTTTCGACGTTTTACGTGCACCTCGCTGGATCGACTTAGCTGCGACTGGTACAACTATATTTGAGCTCGAATCGTCAGGTTCCGATACACGAGTGATCGTCATTGGTAAAGTTATACACGTTCCTCCCCCGCCTGAACAATCTCCTTCGCCGATCGGAGCCGTTTCGTGTCGTTGAAGCCAAGCTTTTTTGCCCAAATGCCGTACCGGCGCCGATCCATCGCGGGGACTCGGAGAAGCAATTTTGGCAGGTGTTTCGCTATCAGCGACTGTGGTAACTGGAGGAGTGTTAGGCGGAGCGGGGGGTGACGACGTCGTTGGCAGGGCGATGATGGGCGGAGTGGAAGCTACTGGGGGAACTGGAGTGGCGGGTGCGGGACTGACAGATGGCGTTATTTGCGGTGCAGGAGAAGCTCCGGCTGCTTTTTCAGGAGTTTCAATACTGCCATCCGCAGATGGCACACGTACGTCACAGGGCGGGCCGGGCGCTTGCGGTGCCGGCTCCGACCCCAGCGGCGTCCGGCCGACACTAGCAGCGGCTGCTATCAAGGGCTCTGGCGCCGGACTGTCTAACCGCCGGCGCTTGGAGTCAGAGTCCGTTGGGTCAAAGGGGCATCGTCTCCTGGGAGATAAACGATCTGGGTCCTCCCTGCCCACGCCAAGATCCAAAGGCTGAGTTTGACACGGAGAGGATGAACTTGTGAGATCGCCGTGAGCCCGCGGCGGTGGCCGCGGCTCTGGTGTCCGCGAGTGTGCAACAGGTGGTGGTCGCGTGCGTGGCGCCGGGGAGTACGCAGACGGTGGCGGATACGGTACCGGAGGAGGCTCTGCCTTTGTTAGCTGAAGTGGAGGCTCCACTGCTACGGCGAAATGAGGTGTTGGAGCAGGTCCAGGCGAATTACTACTTGGTTTACCGTATATGTGCGGAGGAGCTGGACTAGACACCTTCGGTTTCACTGGTGCAGCTTGGTAGTAAGCGGCTGGCGATCTCTGTGGCTGAGGTTGGTACAGTCGTCGACTTTTGTCTTGAGCTGGTAAAGCCGCATGAGGAGAAGTTTGTAGCGCAGGGTGAGGATGAGGCGGCGCGTGAGGTGACAGTCCCGTTCGATACGGTCGGGATGGGAGATAGTGCGGCGATGGTTCGCTCCTCGGCTTACTAGGATAGGGATGCTTTTGCTCTAAGTGTATTTGTTTGGCATCGTGCTTAACTATCACAGAATTTTTTTCAGGAACGAGAGGAGGGGGTGCCGGAAGGTGCTGATCTTTCAGTTTATCATACCTATATTTTGGATAGTTGTAGGGCGCAAAGTTCGGTTCGCCTTTAGGTAAGACGGGGTGCTTGTCGGAATTGGCGAGAGAGTGGCGCTGTGAATGCTGGGAATGCGGCGCGTGGCTAGCGTGCGACGCGTGCTGTGCGTGCGACCCGTAGTCCGGTTGTGGAAGACGGTCCGGCTGGTGCGCTGTCTGAGAGTAGTACGCACGGTCAGGGGTCCGTAACCGGTCGTGATCAGGGGCAGGCGCGCCGCGGTTTGGCGCCAGACTATTTAGCAGCGACCACGACATACTGCGTTCCCGCTACAAACACAATAAGACACCGTTACTTCTGCGATAAAAATAGTATATAATAATAATAATCATTTTAAAGATATAAAAATAAATATTAACCTTTTGATTTGCTAGTCTGAGAGATTCCTCAAAATGCCTTGACACAAGTTTTGAAGCAGCATTTTCTTGATCTCTCCTTTCTTTTTCCTCTCTCTCTTGTTTGTCTCTCTCACGTTCTCTTTCCATCCGCTCCCTTTCCTTTTCTTTCTGCTGCTTTTCCAGCATTTCTCTTTGCTGTTCCTGTTCCCTCCGTTCTCTGTGTGCATAAACAAAACATAAATTTATTTTCCACAAATTTAATCACTAACATATCTCGACGTCGCAAATTAGGTCAAGGCCACACAAATTAATAAATAAAAAAAACACAAAATTAATAAATCCATTATCATTTATAACTATTGTATATAAGTAATTTATTATATATTAAGTTACTAATATCCAAAGTTATAATAACCAGACAAAGGTATTTCAGCAGGCTATAAAACCATGCGTGACTAAAACACGTAAATATTATAGTCACGTCCGTTGCCTAACACGATACTTAACGAGCAATAACGGGAAATACAATAATAGCGTGGAAGATCTCATTTCGTATACTTTGTTTTACCTAATGCAATTTTCTGTTGTAAGTTATTAAATGACGAAGGCAAATGTCATTACATTAGATTCATGTAAAAAAACAAAAAGAGGTTTGTACGCTTTTCCTTTTTAAATAGGAGAACAATAAAATTTTATTAATAAAACTACTGAAACTTTAATAAATATCATAATAAGATATTATATGAATGCAATTATTATCTAGGAGATAAGGAAAATTCAGATTTAGATAAAGAATGAAAAATATTATAATTCCCGTCTAATATTATTTCACGGGCCGGTGATATTCAAAAATTATTTTTATAAGGTAAGAGAAGAACAACTATAAGTAACAATATCTACATAATTTTTTATATATGAATAATGAAAGAGGACAACTGTAATGCACAAAAACATCCTCAATCTCTAGTATTAATTATTGGAACAAGAAAAACATATTACGAGAAATAACTTGAAAACACTATGCATTACTAATAAAAATAAACACGACGCATGTTGTGACGCATTTAAAACTACAAAAAATAATAAAAACTCAAGAACTTAAATTGTAACCTGATATAGCGAGCTATAGAACTAAATAAAAATAACTGAGTTACGAGACGAAGCAATTAAGATAAGCGGTATACATTTTTTCGTTTAATCGACTTTAATTATAGCCAATTAATTTTTAGATACCAGTAATTAATAAGTCTTACTTGTAATATAATGCTCACAGAAGACAAAAGAAATAAAGTATTAAGCAATTTGAACATAAATAGCTAATTTACATCAAGAAACAGAAAATGTAGTGTAGGTAATAGCAAAATAAAATAAGACACGCTTTGACTTCAAATTATCGGAAACTTTTAATTCGATAAGTATTTATCAAAATTTCTTCTTTGAAACTTGCTTTCTTATTAGAAACGTAAATTTATTTATATCATACATGAATTCAATTTTTAATAAAATTTATTTAATAAAATCAACGTTATTTTTTATCTGTCTCTGATACATAAATACTTATAATATATGTATGTCGGTCATATACTAACTATGTAGATAACTGTGTAGACTACATTAAATATGATAATATATATCAGTTATAAATAGATAAGGAGTTTCTCGATATGTGGAGTACATTAATTTGCAAATTATATATCGCATACAATTATTTTAAGCAGCTTTATTTTCTATACATAAGAACCAAAAGTAGCACACTGCGCAGTAGTTAATGCAAAGTTAATACATTTTTTTACACTTTGTTCTAAAAGTAAAAGTGGGTGGGTAATTTTGTAAAATGGCCACTTTTACTTTTTTGAATGTAGTCTTATTTGTGTGCTAATGATGACGTAACGATCCGCTCAATTATAACAGCGAACTAAAAATAAACAAAATATGATGTTTTCTTCGTTTTAAAGAAGTCATCTATTTAGTGTTGAAATGTGTATTAATGAAGAGCAATTCCAACTACACTAATCTTTTATTTATTACCTTCTAAATCTCTTTGGAATTGAAAAATAAATAATATAATTCAAACAAAGTTTGTAAACAATCAAGTCGAAAGTAATAAATCTTTTATTAAATTATAGTAAAAATAAATTCAAGGTTATTTTTATTAACATTACATCTGTATGTAATATAAAGCGTAATATAGAATGCTGGAAATATCTATCAAGTTTGACCTTCAAATGACCTCTGTTGTAAATATTCAAAATTTGTGATTGTAATATAATAATATATCTGTAGGAGGATAAAATAATACTAAAGCTTATAACATTCGTATTTTTCATTGAAATTTTACAAAAGTACTGAAATAGATTTTTCATTTTTTTTTAAAGTGTTATTTACACACTTTTTATACGTTTTCTAAATATATGTTCTAAATATATACTTAAATATAGTTATGATTGGAAAATATTATTAATATGTATACAATCTAAAAAGAGAAAATATCCACGAGGGAGATAAAAAATATATTTATAACATATTTTTTTCTGTGTAAACAAAACGGCTTTGAACAGATATTGACAAAGCCTCGTCGGTGTTGTTAACCTTGAACTACAAAACAACTTTCCAGCCCTGACGTAATAACCTCGAATTAATTCTCTTCTATATTTACTCTAAAGCAACGAGCAATTCAAACACAGTAAATGCTTTTCTGTCTTGTTTTTCCTGTTGAGATAAAAATACTATTATTATTACAAAAGAAACATTCCGATATGCGTCGCCATTTTAAATATTAAACATTAACTTGTTATTGAGAGGTTTATAAGCAGAAAAAAAATGTTATTGTTATAGTATTTTTTATCAACTTATATTTAATTAAAAGTGCGAAAATAACAATTATAAATTAAGCTGTCCAAGGTCTACATAAAACGAAGTTTATAGCCTCTTTTAAAATTATTGTAAACGAAAGTTTTTTAAATGATTACGTAACCATTTATTATTGTGAGTTTCATAATTTTATTTTTATTATCAGGCTTTTTTTATTTTATATAACGCAATATATTTAAAGCTTAGCACTTATAATTTAAAATTGTATAATGTAAAATAATTCTATTACTCGCAAAACTATTTATTGTATCCAAAGTCTTAAAGGATAAAGTAATTTCTACAAAGCACCCAATTTTGGTACGTTGAACAATAATCTTTTCTTCCCTTCCCTCAATAAATCGTGTAGATCACCCACATTTGTTCGCCCGCCGGATTGTAGCGGCAAGATTTTTTATTAATTTCTTGAATTATATAACACATCTTAAATTTACACATTTTATTTAAAAATAATGACATAACATCTAATGTTTGAAGGTAGTAGTGGCGCTTTTGGGAGCACAAAGTTGGTGGAAATCAAGTCCACTAAGGAGAATTATGAAACACGTACCTTTACACTTTGTTAAAACAAAGATATAAAGCGATTCTATAGTTTTTAAAAATATGGAAGAACAAAGATACAAAACTTGACAAGATTTGTTTTGTACATATAATATATTCAAAGTACTTTTTGTGGAACAATTTTTATGCATTCAGAATTATCATAGTATCGTTGATAATGAACAAAGCTTTAAATTATAATATATTAAACCTCAGTTTATCAATAATTTCATGTCACATAAAAAATTATAAATATTATCACAAATAACCCTGTTATCGGTCAATTTTAAAATATTTCTGGCATTTACCTACTGTACATGTACTGTACTCTTAAATATTTTATTTTTAAACTTCTTGCTATTTTATCGATGTTTACGAAAGAAAAAAACGACGATTGAAGAAGTACCTATTAAGATAATTCGGTATTTTTGTATAACGCGTACAAACTTATACACAAACACCCAATTGTTGAAAAAAACGAATGTTTGGCAAAATTGATTCTAAATCGTAGAGAATGTCTCACCGTGATGATGAATAATTTACTGAAAAGGCTGTAATAGCCTTGAAAATTCAGACGATAATAACTATGAATGGGTATTCATTGTAATAAGTAAAAACGCCATGCATACATAACAACATACATGGACATTTTTTAATGAATCAACGAGCATTAAAAAGAAGTGAAAGACTTCTATTGAATAACTGAGAATGTTTCGTCTATTGTATGTAAATTAATGAGTTATTTGATTCGTTACAGCTCATAACAATGGACTACGGAAGTTATTCATCCTCTCCGATGCCAATTTTAACTACGTTTATGCGACAAATATTGTAATGTTAAATATCCTTTTTAAAACATATTAAATTTATTTTACAATTGCATCTTATAACCTAATTATAATATTTTTAAATATATTCATTTCAATATTGCATAAAAATTGGAGAATTATGAATAGAAGTTTTTTTGTAATCTTGTGTTATCATTTATACATGATCAATCGCTGTATAGTATTTATCATTAACGTTATCGTCGCTAGACGAAATTTTTTGCTTTTTATTACTTATTTGTTTCCTGCCAAAATAACTGATAATAGAAGATTGTATGAAGTAAGTAATATGGTAAAAGTAAAAATAATGTTACCGTAGCAGTCTTTCATGTCTCTCTCTGTCGTAGTTGGCGACCGCGATGTAGTCATCCGCGATAGCATGGTGCAGCGGCGGATGTATCGGCGGCTGGTAGCGCTGCTTCCACAGCAGCTCACTGGGGTAGAGCGTGGGGGGCGGCGGGGGCGGCAGGTGCAGCAGGGGCGGAGGGGGACCGCCGCCGTACCCGTGCGCCATGCCGCGCCACTCCTCCACGGAGCTGGCTGAGCCGCCCGAGCGTACTCCACTCACGCCGGAGTCGGACCGATCGTCCGCATCGCGCGCGCACACTATCACACAATCGTCCTCCTCGGAGGCCACGGCGCTGCCAACACCATCCGCGCCCGCACTCACTTCACTCTTCACTTCACCACCACTGTTCGAACACTCGACCTTCACCTCCTTTACGCACTTATTTTCCTCACTGATCTCCACATCACCACTTGCACTAACACTCTCTGCAGTACCTAAAACAATATAAAAAAAAGTTGAATATTAAAACAAAATTGCTAGATGATGAAAATGTAGCTGTATTAAATTAAACTGTGTAATGTAAATATCAATCGGCATCTTTTCCGCTGATATACGGACTGACGTCAGCATTTTAGTATGTTGATGTGAGCATGTTTGGACGACGGCCAATATTAGCCCATTCACACTGCGCCGCCCACTAGCTTACAAAAATGTGTCATGTGCTGACACCGACGAATTTAAAATAAAGTATCAACTAACAAAATAACCGGGTAGTGCACTATCAAGTAAAATAATGATATTAAAATTTAGATATAATAATTCATATTAATATGAATGTAAGCTATTTGTGTGTATATAAACAAGAGTGGCGTAATCACTATATACTATATTCCATATACTGTAGTCGTCAATTAATTATGAAATCCGATCGCCACTTCATATCACTTTCACAACGGGGCCTCGGCTCCAGTTAGGCGTGACAAGAATGTGTTATGAATGAATGTGTGATGAATTCACTGTTAATTAGTGACTCCGGAAGAAGACAGCGACGCGCAGAGATGATAAAAGGTGCAAAAATTTGCTGGCAATATTTGAGTATAGTGTGCCACACGTGAATGACTGGCTGACCGCCAATTTATGAAGATAACATTTGACGAGACAGCATTTGGCTGAAAACCAGAACAGGGGCAATGTGGTAGCAAAGATATTTCGGCGGTATTTAATTCTCGAGTGTTGTTTCTTTTTAGTATTGTTACCTATGTGCCATAATTTTACCAAAGTATAATGATCGAGATTAATTTAGTACTAACTCATATCTACTTACATTTGAAGAACATATAAAACGATATGTAACCAAACTTAAAAATGAGAGTTTAAAAAGAGAAACATAATGAACTCTAGGCTCTATTTACATATAAAATGAATACGAATTAGCATTTAAAGTAACACGCATTATAAAAGGCCATAGAGAAAATAGCAAAGATGATAAAAACGAAACGTTACCGGTGGATTATATCATAACTGAATATATTAAAAAGTCCGTTGGCTAAATAAAAATGGACAAGAAACGGCACAAAAGAACAAGCGTGTGTCAAAAGAGCGACAATGGAATTTTAATGAGAAGCTGTTAACGGCGATGCTCGTTTACATAATCGCATAAATGATTATTCATAGCAAACAAACAGAGGAGCCGACCCCGCCGCCTCGTGTACTTGATGTTGCTTTATATTCAAGATAAGTAAATAGGTTTTAATACAATTATCATGGCATCTCTTTGCAATAATACAGTAGTTTCTCATTATAATACTTTATTTATTTACTTTTTTTAAGGACATGTTTTATTTTTTTTACATTTATAATTATATAAAAATGACAATTAAATCTATAAATGTATACAAATAGTATATTCGTAATTTATAAAAAAAAATATTCAATATAGAGAAATAAGAATGTTATACAAATGTGGCAGTGAGTGTAAACAAAAGGTACGAGACAATAGGGCAGTAATCAGCGGTCGCGCACAATAGGGCAACAAATAACTCCCGGGGGAAGTGAGGCACCGAGCGCCGCGTGACAGCAGCTGACTGACAAGACAAACACTTAGGCCGGGCCGGTGAGAGCTTTTCATTAGATAGAAACGAGACAAAACTTAACAGAAACTTAGTCTTGACGGGCGCTCCGGGCAAAGTGGCGTCGGTGAATTCTGATTGAATTATTCATAAGCATACTTTGAGTGAGTAGACGCAACTATTGCACCAACACGACAGGCTGAAATGGCAATGTTAATAAAACACGCCAACTCGTTATTTAGGTTATGCTACCTTAAACGAGAATGTATTTAACGATTGATCACTTCAAAGAATTACGTCATTTTTAAATGTGTCGTGTGTGGAGTTCAAATAATTCAACTCGTCTTGTTCACATTTTCCGTACTTACAATCAAGTTCCGAGAATAGAGTACTACGTCAGCTATTAACTGTCCAATAAAACGAGAACTCATAACGCATACTTAAGTTTCATTGCAGCGGAAACTGCGAGGTTAAAAGGTCAAAATCATCAAGTAGTTACCAAGTATGATATATGCAAGTTAAAACAATATAGGTGGGTTATATATGTTGTAATAACACATGACGTTCTTAATATTATACAATTAATAAACAGAAACACGTTACACGCATAATATTATTACTACAGTTGAATTAAATATTTCAATGTATATTTTTATTGTTAAAATGTACTTGCGTCATAAGCTATGTACAAAGAGCAATATGTGCATTGGTGTAGATTTTCCCTGAGTCCACTTTGTATAATCAATAGTTCTACAAACATGAATACATAACATTGATTCAGCGTATACACTATACATATGTATTTACAATGCGATATCGCATGTTTGTTGACTCAAGTAGAGGTCTCGTTAAGACCACTAGAGCGTACTAACCCCGCCAACCGTATAATGAACACTTCCACACGGACGGACGATAGCCGCTACTTAATAAAATATTTAAGCCACTAAGCTACGAGGCAATTATATCGACATCAATTATGCAATACCTGCATCTAACAGCTGCACTTGCTACACTCGATAAAAAATTGTAACGATGAAAACCGCAGACCGCAACATATGCCGTCATAATCTTCTAAAACAAGCATACGCCTAAACTTATGGAGGATGGAGAATGTTATAAAATTATAGTACGACCACTTAAACTATACACACGACTCGTTAGACTCTTCAGTAGTTAGTAGAGTGTATTGCGAACTTCCGTGTGTAATTTCCTCCCTAAGCGTGTTATTCAACTCTGCAAAAAGCGATCGTGATCGGCCAAAGTATCAGATGTCGTGACTGGTACACTACCTTGAAGGTATAATGGTATCGTAGTTGCATCACGACTCCACGACGACCGCACCGCGTAAAGTAGGTAATTGCGCAATGCATTACTTTGTACGGGCTACGGCGTGAAAATTTTTTGGTGACTTTGTATGTATTGTACATATTAATTAAAGTTACTTAATTATATATTTACATACAAACCACACGGATATCGTATATAAGTACGGCGCAATATACATACATGGATTTATATTATAAATTATCTTTTTTTAGTAGTTTTAATAAGCAAGAAATAATTCTTAAATACAACTGCGTAGGCATTGTATTATATATAGCGTTGAGTCACTCGACACCAAATCAAAACAATGCGGTTTGTATTTCAACGAACCGAGATATTTCTTAGAAAATGTAAAATAACTTAATAAAACTGGAGTTTTAACATTAATTAATATATGTTTACTTCGAAGTTGGTAATTATCTGAACGTTATATAAAAGGCATTCAGAACAATGAATAATGATGAAAATTGGAACAAGTGTAGAGTGCGGGTCATTAGAAAGTTTAATAACAATAGCGATAACCATAAACCGAAAGGCATGCCGGAGGTTAACAATGCACTACGGAGCACATTCGATAACATTGCCGATTAAAGGTTAACTAGTGCACGATTCTACGTGGCTTGTTTTGTGCCAATTAAATATATATTCTATTATGCTATGATAAGATACTTGTTATGTTGGAAAACATCAAATGTGTACTCTTTTAGTTTAGTAATGTATAAATTGTTGTAAATTAATTGCCATGTGGCACTATCTCGACCATAAGGAATTAATATAGATTTTAACATTATTCATTGTTATTTCTCAACAAGTATTCTCTATCTAGTTAATTCGGATCTAGTTTAAAGTAGTTGTAAGTGGTCTAGTGTATTAAGTGACTTTAAAAGTAAGTATGATTTTCAAACTTTATTTGATCTAAAAATTGCCTATGATAAATATTCAATTGATAATACTCACAATTAAGCGGTTTTATAACACTGTTATACTCGTTGTACTTGGGCAGCACTAACACTAGCAAAATGCCTCACACTTGCAATCCCCTTTAATGAAAGCAGGCCAATCACCAATGTACAAAGTCACTATCACAAAAATATCCGGGCTATAAAAAGAAGGAACCTCGACGACCGTTGAAAATTAAAGCAATCCACTTGTCCTTGAATGCGGTCAGAAAATCGAAGCAGCCAGGCGTTCACCTGCACTCACACTACTCCAGTCGGTTATGCTGTGCGCGTACAAAGATAACGACTATGCTAAAATCGTTCGTTACGAGTAGTATAGGCACAAACGTGCAAAAGCTTCGATAGCGCACAAAGAACTGAAATGCGGGGAAGTGGTAGCCGGCGGTGCGGGGGGCGACGGGGGTGCGGTGGTCGGGCCGCGCCAGTCTCACCGCTCACGACGGCGACGTAGCATAACTTAGCAACAAGTGAACGGCAATGCGGGTGTGAAGGCGAGAGGGATGGATGTGGAGGGCGGAGGCTCCCCCCGCACGGGGCGCACCTGACAACGATGCATGCAGCACCCGTCCTATCTACTATCAAAGTCGACTGACTACCTACGATAGCATTACAGGAAGGGCAGATGTTAATAATCACGATACTCGATAATTTACAGCTTTCGCATTACTTGTAAGGACGTTGAGACTTTTTACGGAATTGAAAGGAAACTTTTTATATAAAACGACATACATATCTGACTTTCATTTAATAGTTTTGGTAAATTTAATTACGAGTACTTGTTTCCAAATATTGCTTTACCTAAAAGGAATACCTATTATAAAATTCAATATGACATAAAACAATTATATTTGATTAATATGCTCATATTATCTATTATATAGAAATGTTTTTGAAGATAAGATTCAGAACATTCAAATCGATAACAAATACATTGTGGATCAATGACTAAGTCATATCTGTAAGTAAACAAAGATATTGAATTCGAAAATAACTACCTACCATATAGTAAATAGCACTTCCAGTATTTAATTATAATTCACAATAATTTTAATGATGTAAGTAATAATATAATATGAATATGTAATATTAGTAATGCATAAAACAGAATATTTATATTTAAAATATACATTTATTTTATTTTACTCATTTATTAAAATAAGCTTGAAAAGCTTTTTGATGTAAAGAAAGATATTATGCTAATATGTAATCGTAAAAATAAGGATTTAAATATAAATTCGTCCAATTTTAAACAACATAAACAGATATTTTTTTAACATTTTTTAAAGTGTTATTCGCACACTTAAACGGTTTTCAAGAGGCGCGGGTTCAAATCCCGCTGCGATCAAATTTTCTATACGTTTTCTAAATATGTCTTTAACATAAACAGATATCGACATTTGACCAACATGTCGGCCGTATTAACGACTCGCCAACGATTTGGCAGTGCCCCAAGTGTTCGTAGTGTCATATAAATTGCTTTTAGTTTTATCACTAAATGCTGAGCTAACATCATGTCCGCTTACTTCTCGGAAACGTGTTATGATACTTTTGTAAACAACTTCGAGTGTGTTGACTTATTATATGTTATTATTAAAATATGCAAGTTATTTTTTGATACTTCATTTATTTATTGTTATTACATTTATACTCCAATTTTTTAAAGTCCTTATCAGTTGGGAGTCACCAGCAATATGATAAATTGACGTAAAAGTAAATATTGTTGAGAATTTCTTGCCAAAACATGCAAGGAGGTCGCGTATCCGTTTCGTTTTTGTGCTAATCGTATTAGCGTTGACTAGTAAATAAGTAATGCTATATAACTTACACATATACAATACATCAAGAACAATTTTTAAACATCTACTAATACAACTGTAACACTAAAGCATTCATTGAGTCATACCGTCCAATTAATTTGTCTTTGATATCTCCTCTATTTAGTTTCACTTGAAACAGATAATGGTGTTTATATTTCGAATGGATGTCTAACGTCTAGTTCTTATATAAATTTCATGTGACTATTCCAATATTACAGGCTCGCTTCTGCTGTGTGTAATTCCTAAAAATAAGCGTTTATCACGCAACGTGTCCATAGATAGGTTAGATAACTCACACAACGAGAATTAAAGATAGGAAACGCAAACACGGCAGTCGATAACCTGGTTGCAGCAACTGATAACGAAGCCACTCTATATGTTTGAACAAGCTTTGTCTAAATAATGCTAATAACTGCGATAGCGACAATGAGCGTGAGCGAAATACTTTTGTAACATTCCAAATATTGTACATATACGTCATAGTGTATTACTTCGATTTGATTTTTCCATTGAATTACGATTGATTAGAGAATTATGCTAGTTGCATAACAGATCCATTTAAACAGAGTATTATTAATGATATATAATTAATTAAAGTAACATTGATCACAAAGAAATGATAGCCTGCTAGTATATGTGCTGCTCATTAAGCCAAATAATGAAGCCTTTGTGTAATGAATAACGTTATAACGTTCACGTTTATACCGTGTACGCCGCAAAGGATTACAAAGCGAAAGGAATATACATAAACAGACTTACACAGGCATCGCAATTTCCTGACAAAGACAACACCGCGTGGGAGAATTTAAAACTCCTTACTCCTTAACCGTCTAGACTCTAGAGCATGTTCGCTGCACTAATAGCTGTATGGAGAGAACCGAGTATATGTTCGACACCAATCTCAACAATGACTTATTTTATTATTTGACGTTATCGATAGCTTACACAGCTGCGTACGCGGAGGCGTACACGCCGATATATATTACGATTGAATTCATTTGACGACCCACTGTGTGATGCAATAGTAATGAATCATGATGACATTCTGTGGACGTTCCGCTAACTCGTTGAACACGAGATATTATTGTAATAATAACAATTCGATAAAACATATTTAATGTACTATATATAAACGTTCTAATTTAAATATTTATATGCCCCTGCTCGTTCGTTATTATGACGAGTGTAATAATCAAATGTTATTCATAGATTGTATGCTTATTTACATAAACAAATGACTATTTAATAATGATTTTAAATTTAAAACAGAACAAATTCGGGTGAATAATTAATGAGAACTCCTTTGGTAAACTGTTCTAACATTTATTCTCGGAATCTAGTTCAGTTATTTAAAATGTAAATATTATGGTACCACTGATATCAAAGTACGTATAAAAATATACATTGAGACAGTGCAATACTAATGAAAGATCCATTGTCAAAAACTACACGACGCAATAAATTGTCGTCTCATGGAGAGTAAACATTGGCGTTCAGCCGCATTCATGCATAATTGATGAGGGTTCGAGCAAACGCGTGGATTCCAGGCGGTCACGACTCGGCTGAGCCGCGCTCCCGCGCCTCCGGCAGCCATTTTGTGGAGCCTGCTCGCCTCGATCGCGCACTACGTGAATTTTAATACCCCATGATATACGGACTGTATAAGTTACATTTAAACTTATTCTGTCTTATTTCCGTTACCATCGTCCATCGTAAATACGTAACGCATTTAACGTCTAATTGCCGACACTTGTCAATGTAATGGGTTGCATGCATTTAATAACAAATGGTCGTTATTAGTTTCTATTGTTACCGATTGAGTAAATAGAGCATGATGCAGTGTAATAACATAATAAATTAAATAGTACAATACACGTGGCCGTGTGGAACTCTCACACACGGACATTGTTATGCGTAATTGTAATCTAATGTATTTTCTTTTCAAATGAAAAACTCAAAAGTAAAACTAACGAGTCTAGGACAATATTTAAGATGAAACTGAGAAATATTCTTTCAATTTTTATTGTAATCAAATAATTAAATGAATTCATGATATAAATATGCGATTATTATAATAAATATGCTTATTAACATTAAAATGAGGACAAATATTTGCAACACATTGCAAATAGTAATCATAGGTATCATAACAACTGAGTTTATCACAGAGGTGTCTGCCGACTCAATTCTACGCTGATATTCGCGGTCGCGGTCGAGCCCCGCGGCGAAGCGTTCATTACGGATGAAAGTCAGCCGCTTGCCCGGCTCCGGCGCCGCGCCAGGCGGGCAGTTGTGATAATATGAAATGAAATACCATACCCGTACGTCTGCCTGCGACCGCAACTCGCAGACCGCGCTGACGCACTCGCGTGCACTAGTAATTCGTAATAGCGAACCTAGAATTATAGTGCCACCGCATGTATGATCTGCACATATTATCTGATATCTACTTACTAAATATTAAAGTACGTCAAATGTTATCGAAATTCCTGTGTGACCCCTCGTGCCTTGACAGTTTATTCATTGATATTTCTGTCCGTACTCTGGCAGCTGAGTATTGCATTGCAGCCACATTTCCTGGCGTCGCACATTGACTACCCATTGTTATAATTTGCAGTTTTTTTTTCGCAGCATATATAAATGTTCACGTGCAGTTTTTATATGCGATATTTACTTACGCGTGGGAAATGAAAGCCAATTGAATAGGCCGCTTCGTCAGCAAACTATAGGCACTTCTTGTTTTAGTTTCCCATCAGTATCAATTATTATACAAATGTCCCTTTCTACTAAATGAAATGCTGTTCGATGACATAAATAATAATTAAAGACCGTTAAGATCGTTGTTTTATACCTTACTTATTGTTCAACACTAGTTTCCATATACAACATTAAGCAGAAACCAGTTGCGAGCATCTACATAATTATGCGCTTATACATATTCTAATCTACTTTATATGTATTTAAAGAATTTAAAAAATAAATTTTATTTCTAATTATGTAATCTGATCTGTATGTCACAGTGTTTATTATAAATATTTTACAATTATTTATTACATTGTTTTAAATAAAAAAAACATTAAACAATAATATTGTAATACAAAGAATGTGCATTTATATCACAATTGTAATAATTATGTGTTTAATTTATAAGGAAACGTTATAGTCGTGATTGGACACCGTCACCATTCTAGATTCCTTGGAACGATGTTGTCATTGTACATGCAGTTCTTTGATAAGTAAAATATGGTGCTTGCCACATCTCTATTCATTTTTTATTTTATATTCAATTTTTCAATGAATGTGTTTCTATTGAGTTCATGTATCAAATATTGTTTCAAAACAACTAACTTACAAAATGGGAATGGCTTTTGAAGTCTGTAGTATTTTACGATTGTTAAAAACCCCCGCCATACATCAATATTGGCCGAAAACTAATGACTGCGTGTCGAGGCTCGGCTATACATCACAGTGGAGCCTGCCTAAATCTCCCACAAAGGGGAGTGGCCTCCCTGGCTTATTCAAAACGGCCGCATTAAGCGCTCGTTATTAACAGCAAAGTACAGGTTATCAAGGGTTTTCCTTAGAAAGCGCAGTTCACTCACACTGCCTACTAGTCGGTAATTAGGATACATGCCAAGTAATGTTTCCACCGTTACGATCATACTTATAGATTATCTACTAAATATGTTTAACCGTTTTAGACTGGGCGACTTGCTTGTATCAAAAGACATAAAATATGTAGGTGTAGTTGTCGAACTACAAGTTTGCGATAAACTATTATAATAAAAACTATTATAATAATAATAATATTATATGTGCCTGACGGTGACTGTACGTTCGCGCACGCTAATCTCTGAAACGGCTTAACCGAAGTTTCAGTTTTGAATATTGTATTTTGGTAAATTTCCCTTAACATTGAGCGTTTATTTTAATTTGTTCGGTTTATAAATAAAAATGTGACAACAATTTCAATTTCGTTCGATAAAATTACTATAAAATAACTTTTTAAGTTGGCTGAAACTTTAATCAATTTACTGTAGGTACAGATAGTGTCTGTAAATGATAATTATTTTTATAATACGACTAAATTCAAACAAATTGGTTTCAGTGAGAAGGTGGCGGGCGATAAAACTGAATAGTTATAGCACTCAAGTTTACGCAGGTGAAGCCGCGAGCGGGTCGCTAGTATACAAATATATGCGTCCATATTTTTTTCCATGATTGTTGACGTGAACAGTAACAAAAGACCAGCTTTTAATTTAGAATTTCTATCGCTAAATGATTATTGAACTGTAAAAGGGCTTTGAGGAAATGTCACAATCGTGGCGCCCTAAGGGTTAAAAGAGGGATCGGAGAATTGTGAATATTGCTACATTTAAATTAAAATATATAAAAAAAGTCACTAATCTGTTAACTTGCGATTATTTTTGGCTTAGACATCATTATATATTTATTTTTTGTTTTCTGGCATTAATTGGAAATATTTTTTGGTGTAATAACGTATAAAACGTTACGTACGTAAACAAAAAAGCGTTCGTAAAAACTATTTGTAAACCGATATTAAATATGACATACAAAAATACCAAATAAAAGAATTATCAATAGTATAATAATATTTATATGATAAACAGACATACTTAAATTTTTATTAAAGAGTCATGTCTTTGATCTCCGTTCTTGGCTGTCTAATCTAATAACGGTATGAGTTTCCGCTCCCAGGCAATTGCCATGGAAACGATAAGACCTCGTGCCGTCGACATCCCTAACTTTATTTATTCTCACAGAAGCCGCCCCTTCGAGCAGCTGATTTCTTAAATCGTGAATAACTTCTCTTTGTGCTCAAATTTCACAACATATCAAATGCATTTTTACCTTCTTATATAGAGGACAATGGAAACTATACTTACTTTTATTTAAAAACCAAGAGCCTACAGCATGTGGGATAACCAATTAAATTACATATATTGAAATTCAATGCAATTAACAAAGAACATAAAAATCAGTCAGAAAACATCAAAAGCAGTCAAAAGTCTGTAATTACATTTAAATACTTTTAAATGTTCACTATTGCCTTGGATTAAGGAACAATTAAAATAGAATTAAGACTGAACTGCACAAGTGCGCAAAATGTGACAACCAATGGTCAGATAAAAATAACGTAAGGTAAAAATATTTATAATAAACTTAATATCAAGCTATTTTATGCTTTTAAATTGTTAAGAATAGAGGCTGTTTTTCAGTGTATCCTTTTTAACAGGTGATATAATATACAACAATGTGGGTAGACGGCCACTTCAACCCTTCCCTCGCGGTGAGAGGGTCCACAAAATATGTGTACCAACCCTTTTTCCTTTTACTCACTCGTTTTTATTCTCGTATAGAAAGAAAACATTGATGTAAGATATGAAAGCATGGTAAGGGTGCGTGGCAAATTATTATTTCAAAAATATATTATTTCTACTGCATATATATTTTAATATGAATCATCATCTAGCTGTATATTATACATACAGATTATTTATATTAAAATTTGCTACCAAATTGATGTATAAACTGATATTAAATTTATTCCTATAAATTAGTCACTACACTAAAGATCACGCGTTTCTAAGAAATGTTTAAATAAAAATCTAATTCTATTATCTTATATTGACGTAAACAAATACGAGTCTTCTCAGTACAGGTTACTTACTTTAAAAGTTATATAGATATAATATTATACAGAAGTTATAACAATATAATGTACAGTGGCCGGAAGCATTGATATATCTACGGGAGTGTATCAAATACAAGCTATGAGTCACATTTTATAGTCTCGATAAGCGACAACTTCTGAGCTGCATTGTATTCAACTTTAACCGGTTAGCCAATTGCGCTAAGTAAATTTGATCGCAATACATTCAATTTAAATGGCAATTTAGTTAAAACGGCAAGGCCAACGTTATCATGCGAAAATCGACAAGTTTTAAGTAGGCCGCAGCGACTGTAGTAAGGTAACATTCCTTTACATTTACAGTAGCGCGATTTACGATCATGATAGTTTCATTTTCACGTCCCAATGACTTCGTTGCTCGCTCAATTCGACAATTTTATCTTTAATGGCCATTTTTGAACCAATCAAATAAGATATCTGCTGGTTCAATAGGTCGCTTCTTTCTTATGTAGCAATCGATGATGGTGAGGGGAAGGAGAGCTCTAAAACGAATGGTCCGAGTTTTTATTCGCATTGAGTCGCGGCGCGTGACGGGCATGATGCCCGCAGTCTACTTATCCATACAGGAGTTGCGCAACGGACAGACAGCTATACCACCTTCGTATTCTATAAACGCCATTGTGTCTTCACTTTCTTAACCTAGATGAGGCGAAGTACCATGATTTAAAGAAATGGAAAATCGTTTTATGTCGCGTATAGAAAATGTAGTTATTTAGTTTATTTGAGCAATTTCAAAGATATGGTTAAAACACGTAAGATAATACAAAAGTGATTGATTAGGATCGATTACAATCTAACATTTTTTACATAAAAACAAATTGCATTCGTTTCTACCTTTACTTAAAAAAACACTTTAAATTTAAAAAATATCTTGTAAACAACAAATGACACATTTATTTATAAAAAATATCATACATTAAATTAAAAATTTCAACAAAACTTGTCGAAAACTACTATCCCATTATCATATATTTATTTAAGCGTTTAAGTTGAAAGCGAATATGGTCTAGTAACAAATATAAATCTATTGGAAGCTAACATACACATACATATTTGAAAACAATCGTATACGAATGAGTAAATACCGTTAAAAACCTAAAAAATAGAATATTATTACATTTATATTTTACATTTATTCTAAACGACGGGAAACTGATCGTAAATTCATATAAACCGGTATCATTAAATTCTAATATCGTGAGAATGGTTAATATTATTAAAATAAAATTCCAAATATGAAATCTGCGAGTTTCAATTGCTTAGTGGATGGTGTAACAGGTCCTAATGTACTAAATACATACAATTATGCTTAATTTACGATATCTTCGTAACGAGATTACTTGCTGAACTGGTTCCAACAGCTCACTCAATTAACGTGCATCCGGCAAATTAAATCAAGATCGCCTGAATGTTGTTGCATTACTGTTCTGACGCATATAATTTTAATTTATTTTGCCTTTTATTCTAGCACCGTTCTATAGTATTTTGATATAACTCAGAACGGAAGTATTGCTTTCTAATAACATCTGAGATATAATAAAGTATAATAGCTCTCACGTATCCACTAATTAATCAAAAAGGCAGAAGTCATTGCCTTACGGTGGGCGTTCATAACTCAGACTTAATTAAATGCCAAGTTTCTTGACACTTGGTGATTATATATTACAACATAATTATTTACTTGGTAAAGCACTTTTAAAGATTTACAGTATTAAGTATTAATAATAATAGTAAGTATCTTTGAAACCCACAAGATTCCACTTAGTGACGAATGATCAAGTATGTCATTTTTTTTATGCCAGTCTTAACAAATAACATCAAATTATTTATCAAAGTATATGAAACATTACAAAGACGTTTGTTGTAACATTACACATACTTACACATAACTACAATTAATCCTTAATTTTATAATGTTTATGAACACCTACGAATCGATGAACTAAATAGCCAATAAATTAAACTCTCAATCAATGTACGGTTTTATTACAAAATTACGTCACGCCATAATCAAGAAACCTATTTACGTCCGCCCGCACTAGCATTTATTTGCCAAAAGCTATTAATTACGGCGGGAGAATAGAATATCTCGCCGGCTAATCCCCCGGAGACGGTTACGGTTACTGACAGCGCTGATTAATGCCTGCGGGAGTCTTTAGACAGCCAGAACTTTGTACACTCCTTGGGCGTGAACAAGCTTACACGAATAACCTTCAATTAGGTCATAATTCAGTTTAGGTTTAAAGGAGAAAAAAGTGAACGTAAAACCGGTAGCGATCAATATTGGTGCCAATTAACGATACTTGCACTAACGGTGCAGTGGTCGAAAACAAGAAAGCTGCTTGAAACGCAGTACGCAGCAAAACTGAGATGATTTTACCGAGCAGTCAATGTTCGACTTGAGACGGCGGCGCTGTGGCAGTAACGGCGTCGTGTGAGGAATATAAATCCAATCAACTGTTTGTTTCTACGAATCCAGGTGCGTGACAGGGCTAACTGGTTATGCGACACAGAAACAAGGTATTAACGTGTACACTAAAATGTCGACATATTCAATGTGGCATCCACATTATTATATTATGTTGAAATACCAAGAAATAAGACATTGTTAATATGAAGTGTTTGCACAAATGCTACCTTCACATATGGACATCGCTGGAAACTTGAAAGGAAAGTTGTTTAAATGTGTAGCAATATTATTTGTCTTTGCACTGGTGAGCTGTTTTTAGAGTATTCAAACTTTGACATGTTGACGGTAAAGCACCGTATTGCTGCAACAGATTACAGCCGCGAGATCGAAATAGGTCACCCGGGAGGGCGATAAATAAAGACTATGTATGAACGAACTTGATGCATGCTGTTCCACATCCGCGTACATTCGATTGCCAGACTAAAAGTAAATAACAAAACATTCCAACATCTACACTCACCAGCTTCTAAGATAAATTATTATTTATAAATTGGGAACACATCTAATGGGATTACTTGTAAAATATGTGTTAACACAATAATAAATTGAAGAAATAACGTTACATTAAAGTAATGCATATTTATGAGAAATTTATTTTCGTTTAAGACATGGAATTATGGTTAAAAAAGGTCATTTAGAGGTCATACACAATTATATATATACTAGCTAATGATATTACTTATATCGAGATGAAATACAAGTAATTGATATATTTAAGTTTAAAAAATATTTTTTTCATGGTATAAAAAATATACCTTTTTGCAAAATCTCTTTTAATTTACATAATATGTACTTGTATTACGTTCTTGCGTTATGTGAAATCATATTATGATAAAAGTTTATACAAATTCCAAGTTTAGAAACAAAACAATACACTATATTACGAAATACCACATTTTTATGTTTGTCTTGTTCGGTTTTATCAGCAATTGTGCAAATAGGGTTGCGCAATCAATCATGAACTTTATTGGCGATAGTCGACGTCGAATAAAGCCGGCAAGGTTAATAGAATACAGGCGGTGCACATTGAAAACAGTCGTGACTGCGAATGTAAAAATATATATTTATTTATAAATAGCTTTTAGCATAACTATATTGCCAGGAATCTGTTATTCTGAGCTAAACTCAGAAGTATAAAATTACATTACGATATATAATATAAAATAATAAATGAAACGTCTGTCCGTTAACGGACCTTATGTAATATGTACCTTAAGGTATTCAACATTATTTCGATTTCCGCTTACAACAATCATTCGTAGAAAGTGCGAATACACTGCTTGGCATAATTTTGTGTCTACAAAACTTTTTGGTAGGTAAAACAGTCGTTCATAATAACTAAAAGTTCTTAGAAATCTTAATTTTATCAACATAAATTGGAAGTCTAATTTACTGTTCCGTATCGTGCCAAAATTTAAATATAATTCGAATAAAAATGAAACGACATATCGTATAGTATGAATATTACGAGCGTGTCGCCCCGCGCCGCCGTCTACGCACACTATCAGTTGGCGCGAATTCAATTCCTGTAAGAAGTATTATGGAAGCCACGCGCGCCGCTCCTGGTGGGCCGACTGCCTGTTTACAAATACTAGGTGAACTCGATTCAATTCCACAAAATTTGTAAACATAGAGCGAAATGAGTTTGGCCTACTTGATATATGTACCACGTACGGCGGTAGGTTTATTATATTTAGATATCTCCCGTCATAACGGCTAAAGTCGACGATTCGACTTTATATACTTTCCTCACCTTTTCAGACATATAGCGTATTACTTGGTGGAATTTAACGCCGAACCTTGTATAACTGGTCTGACTACAAAAACGATAGTATATTCAATGTAAAGGTTCTCTAAATTTGAAGTTCGAGAAAATCGAGAGTTACTCTAACAGATACTTTACGCTACTATTTTTTAATATTAGTTACTATTCTCTACTGGGCTATGATGAATTAAACATTCTATAACTATGTAGTTTTTACACTTCAGAATTATACCGTAAAATTATTACATTCTTCGTAAACAAAAGGTACCTACTTTAAAAGTCAAACGGGTATAAATAATTGATGGATTGGCCCCCCTCATGTCATCACAGTAACGGAAATCGAGCGAGACCAAACTTCATCGTATTATTGGTACGTTACAAAAAAAATCTAAAGAACATTTAAAGTTAAACGTATACGTTGGGTGTCGCGTCCGATAGGAAAGGCAGTACGCCCATTGAATATCTTACGAATGTAATAAAATTCCCTACGTAATAAGTTGTATATATTTTGCCGGCGAATTTCGTGGTAGTATATTAATAAACATACCTACATACATACTTATGGCCCAATCGTATACTAATTATTTGTAGTATGTAAGCTATTTAGTCTTATTAAAACTAGGCGTCTGTCGCGGCGCAGTGTGACAGCGCCTGACTGTATCCGCGATGGGTATGATTTGATTCCCACTTTGAGAACTTTAATTATTTTAACTTCTCCGCTCACAACATTAGCAAGACAAAGCGCGGTTTTAAAGTCCGCTACTCAACCCGCAGTCTCGGATTCGGATGGAAAGTGGAGAACGGAGTGTCTCGTCACTAGTTTCTCTCTGCATGCCCTGCTAGGCGGAAAAGCGTGGAGCCAAAGAAGTATTTCTTCAGCTGAAATGACTTAAACATTTAGTATTATTGGTAAAGACTGATAATAATATGTAGATTTTTGGGATAAGTTCTCGTTGCTTTGTCAAGGTCATTGTGAATAATCCTACGACAAAATCTTGCCTCCATTTAGTTAAATAAATTTCTAAAGGTGTATAAAAATCACTTTTACGATTATGGCTATTTTTAACCTTGGCACAGCACTTAACAGAAAAACTTTAATGATTTACAAAATAAAAAAAAATATTATATGTAAGTTTTTTGTAATAGCTACATATTAATGTAACTTCAACGTATCACCAATAAATTTAATGAAAATAATCTAGTACTATCTCGTTTAAGTACGGGTACTCGAAAGTGATACTACGAACTAACAACTTAACTAACGAAACAGGTCAAAACACGGACAAAGTGCCCCTTGAATCGACAAAAAGAGGTCAGTGACTGCTCAACGGGGTGGCGTCGGCGGAGTGAAGGTGGAGGGGACGTAATAACACAATTTGAAAAAAAAAGAACCCTGAACATCTGCCACACATAAGCGTTCCGTTTCATATACTATGATAATGCAAGTTGTGAAAGCAAGTGACAAGCATTGACTAGAATGGTCGTGCATTTTTCTATTGCAGCTTTTTTTCATCCTTTATGATTGGATTTGATGGTACAATAAAAAAATTCGGTACAGTTATGACAGTCATACTATACAAGTCGTGCTAATTTTAATATAATAGCTATAGCCTATAGGTATAATTATAATTACATATATAGAGAAATATGACATCAAATCTCAAGAGGCATTTTATTATATTAAATTACGAATATCAATCATGTATAATTTGGCTTGCTCTTTTTATTGGATATTGCATGTGTATGCAGTTCCGAGAATATCGAAGTCGAATTGGATCTGCGCCAAGCACTTTCTTCGCTGAGATGTAGAGGTCGTTGAAAATTGGCATTCGTGTTTTATGAGTCTACAGTAGGGATAACGTTTTTACTTTATAAATGTATGTAATAATAATTGATATATTAATTAATATGCATATAATTACTAGTGATTGTTCGTTTTTATTATCAAACAATAAAACAGGTAACATTTTCTATAAAAATCTCAAATATAGTCAAAAAATTATAAGTGTTTTTAAACGTATTAGAAAACCAATTATATAACAGCGACTAATATGTCAAATATGCAATACTAAAGATTATGATTACATTTGTAAATAGCCATATCTCCCAACACGTTTTGTTTAAATAGTGATGACGCAAAGTTGTCGTGTGTACACAATTCAAATAACATTATTATTTTGACTAAACAAACAATGTAGTTATCAATTCCATTAAATTTACGAGCGCGTCGTTCAACGAGTTCGTGTCGACGCTAAAGTAATAGAAATAAAGATCGTGGCTCGGCCTTTGATTCGTGAGTCCCCCGGGGCGAGATGATCTCGGCGGGCTTACAAATGCCCCCATCGCCTTTTCTTGGAGGTTTGTTATTCTACACGATATATAATGGATGGTTATTATATCACATTTATTAAACATTCGCCTATCAGTATTTTTAAATATTATGTAAAACGTTTTAAGTACACTGAAGCCATTACATTTTGTGTATTTGTAAATAATGTTGTATTTACTAGAGTCATATTTATGTTTTTATTGATCTGTTTAATAATAACAAATTAAGCAATTACTAGGCTATAATTTTTTCAGATTATGAATCACGTATTGAGAATAAATCCGCAGATGAATTGGTGGCGCCGGCGGAGCGAGGAGTAGAGGGAGGGAGCGGGTCCCGTTAGGAGAAAGTAGCCGCCTACACTCCGACGCAGATCGTGACGACTGGACCGGTCACTAGCCGCCATCTTGGATACATTCGATTCGTTTCAAATCTATTAAATAAATTCAATATGAACGCACCACGAAAATGGATAAAATACTATAATAAGCCGAGTCATCATCGAGTCGTTGAATCAATTACCGTCTTTATTAACGCTTTTTCTAGTGTATTCTGCCTTAAGAATATTAATTGACGATATCACTTTCTCTATATACAGCGAAACCTTTTAAAATATACTTAGTCATAATAACAACATAAGTTGCATTATGATGATCAGCATAATAAAATTACGGTCCTAATAAACATTTCATAACTATACTCGATGGTCGAAGTAGACTCGCTCGACCAGTCGCAGGTGCGCAGGAGTCGTAAAATGACACTCGCCTATTCCGACCCTGAACAATGTTAAATGTACACATTAGAATTAAGTAATTAAATTGATATCCATATCTAAATCTTTTAAGTAATATAATTACCAAAGCATTGCATACAGTAAACTGTTTTAATGTTTTTCTATATATGCGTATATATAAACAATATAAAATAGTAATTCATTGTGTAAAGTAATTTTATATGGAAAATCCGAAATGATTACGTTCATTAAGCGAGTGATGGAAAATTCATATCAAAACACATTGCCAATACACCTGTAAAGTGATTCGTGATTTACGTCACAAATGAATAACCTTATCGATGTCACAAATGGTTCATGTTAAATACTATGTTTGTTTACAATAGAAAAAAAAATGCTTTGCATTAAAATTTCTTTTCAGTTCAGTTTTCTTAAATAATTGCCTCCCTTAGTGAACATAAAGTAATGAGAAGTTACATAGTATACATACTGTTTATAATAAATGAAAGTTAAGCAATTAATGTGTAAATTAACATATACAATAAAATCTTCAAAAGCGGATATTCCTACAACGTTCTTTATATTAGATATTTATCTATATTGAACTTATGGGTTTTGAAATCCGTTTATAGGACGATGACCCTTCGATATGCGGGCTCATTAATGCAATAAAGACAACCGTCGAGCTGCGCGCCGGCAGCACTGGAGCCTGCCAATTATAACGGTACAGCCGCCGCCTTAGCTTACCTCAGTTTAACTAGCCACACAGAAACAATACATATAAATTATTTTTATAGGTACACCTTTATTGATATAAACTTGTTGGGCTCTAACACAAATTATTAAAAAGATGACACAATCCAAGCAGGTAACTGTATATATTCAACGGTGTTACAATTCAGGAGTAACAGCCGACCTGGGACAAAAAATCACAAAAGAACCAGGTAAGATTTCTCGTGTCTGATTTATAATGTTTAGTATTATTATTGAAAAACACCATTTAATTGTGTGGCAAAATAAAAAACATTGTATAACGCCGACAGAAACCAGTTTGGCTGACTGTTATGTCACTAAATGTATTTATTGGTCGAGTGAATTAGCTACAGCGGTGGACTTTCACTGCGACTTTCTTGTACGCGAGATAAATCACAAATACTGGTCTGACTCGTTCTTCTGACCTCTGTTATGTTCCTGTTGGTAATGTTCACGAATTCTTTTGTGTCGCTTGACAATTGAGCGTCTTATAAATTTAACACACGTCAATGTCAATGTTGCATTAGAAAGTTTTGTTAATATAATTGTAATAATTTTCCTTTTTATTTTATTTTTTGTTATATATATATTAATTAAATTATCTTTGCAGTGAAACAAAATTATTTTATAAATAAATATAATAATTGAGTTTTAATAACTTAATAAAATGAAAATGAATCAGCATTTCATTTCGTTCTTTCTGAGTAATGCCTTAAAAGAGCAAAGTGGATCAAAACCACTAAAAGAAACATATTAAATTTGAAAAAAATACGTAGTAGAATAAATATATTTCCAAGCCGTTCTGATAAAACTATCCTGTCATATTGCACGAACGTGCCCGCAGTAATAAATACTTGTTTTAGATTAATCATATCCGTCCAGTCTTCGCTCACGCATAAATAAGCAGGTGTTCATAAATATAAATACATTTTATCGTAAAGTTGCAGCCATAACAGGCGTAATTGCTCCAACGCACGTTACCAAGCAAACTAAAATAACACAAAAAAATTAAAAGCGGTTCTCTTCGCCATATAATGGTTTCAGGGTGTTTCGTGCGATGAATATTCATTTAGTTATATATCTACTTATAAACACGAGATTCGTGATGACGCATCTTAACCGAAGCCTGTTATCGCTTTGATGAAGTTAGCCTTTTTCTTAACGTTATTTATAGCGTGGATCGATAGGCACTAGTCATACTGAGGAATGTATAGAAAATAATTGGACAGCGGACGTATGCCTTTAAATATTCTACACCTCAAAAAATGACTTGTTACAAACTTCTTATTAGCATTATTATAAGCAATTTAATAACTTACAAAATGTATTATTAATCAATTAACCATTTATTGAGAAATATATTGAAAACAAATTTGATTTCGGAAATATCAAAAAGAATTTCTCCTTCCGTTAACACGTAGTTATGTAGAAACAGCTATAAAAACCAATATGACCCCGTTAGTCGGGTGCTAAATTGAAATTTAGATGGGGCAATATTAATAACAAATTTATTTATCGTCCGCAGTGACCTCTGATTTTTAAGTTCGTCCAGTGTGGAATATAAGTGGCCCATACATACGCAGATGTGCTTTGGACAAACAAAGATGCTCATTTAAATGTAAAATTAGGGACGCTGATCTCGTTTTTTAAACATACATACGTTTAAGATGCTTTTGTAAGAACTAGTTCACAAATACCTATTAGCGTTACCTGAACTGATAATAAAAATTACTATATATTGTAATGTAAATTAACTCATTTATTTTAAGTCAAAATACTGCATTTGGTTTAACATCAAAATATGTATCAAGATATGGTTTTTATTTATGTATAAAGTGATTTAACAAACCTCTCTTAATTATATTAACGCCCAAAACGAATAATAATGTTTATTTAGAAAACTTATAAAAATTTGAACGCAGCTTTATTTGAACCCGCGCATCTTAAAAACCGTTCAAGCGCTCTGACCGCTAAGCCATGCGTTCTACATACAGCTATGTCGAAATTATTATACGCTTATTACAACCTATATTTGTTGTTAGCATCTCGTTTAGATACAATAACACTCAAAAAAAAATTAAAAACGAACGTATAACAATTCTTACACTATCAGTTGTTATAATCTATATACATAGTATATATTAGATATGTATATAAGATATTGAATGGCATTTCTGTTTATTAAATAATATGGATGGCAAGTGTCTATTTACATTTAATCTCCTCTTGTCAGTCGAGCCCTTTATACCTTTATTAATGAAAGATATACTACGTGATTGTTATATAAATTAATATTTATTATAAGGAAATTCCTGAATCATACAGTAGGCGCACCCTTATATACAACGTGACATTAAAAAACACGAAATGTTGCGTTAAGGTGACGACAGTTGTACGCGGGCTATTTGGTATTAAAATCTCTTGAATGTAAACATTCTTAATAAATACCCATTGAATTATTTACTATGGAAAAGAAATACGAAACATAAAAATCATACCTTTTTTATTTATTTCGGCAGGTACACGTTCTGGTGAGGAACCTGTAACAATTAAACGACGTTTTCATTAAATTAATAAATACACATAAGTTTAGGCAAACGTATTTTTCTAATATATGTATGTGCACCTTAAAACTAATTCAAGAAAAAATTATGTTTAAAAAAACTTGTGTGCACTAGCGATAACCTGTTACGGCAAGTAAAATACATAAGAAATGAACAATCTCCTTTCTTTTTTTTATATTATGCTGCGTTTGCTTTACCAAATCAATTGTATATACAGTTTACGTACATATGTTTGACATTTACCTTTTTATTATATAAAAAATATACTTCTTAATGTCAATTACAAATGCGTGCGTCTTAGTAGTTACAATAAATATAATCCATAGTTTTGAACATAGAAGTTAGTATATGTATCAAACAGGTGGTCAGAATAGCAACACTGTGATATCTATTTGTGTCCTGCATCAACCATTCTGCAGCTGGCGGTGGGGTATTAACCCATAAAGTTATGCGCGTCACAAAAGTAATGGCTTTGCAATTCCCGTCACCAGGTTTACCTGGTATATTGAACTCCCCTGCTGTTACGTTAATAAAAACTTATTTTAATGGAAGTCTCCAAAGAAATAATAATGCAAATAAAAAAATATCAATATAATACTTATTTAGTGAAACAATAAATTAGGTATAAAGCGGTCATTAATTTTGAAAGATAAACTTAAAATTACACACAACACAGCCGTTGGGCCGTTGCTACTCGACATATTCTTTATCGCAATTAACCTTATTTCCCTTCCACCGTATAAACCGTGACCAAATTTGGACCGGACTTGAGAGACAGGCAATTAATTCATCGAAAAACCTGATATCCATAATTGAAGTGTAGGCGTAAAACGAGAAAACAGCTGGCTATTTATTGCTCGCATGACTTACTTGACATTTTATAAAAACCTGTTTTTAAGTTATGCAATAGAAAATAGACGTTTAATTATATGCAACAACTGGTGCTGCTTAGCACAATCACCTGTCATTCGATGTGAAATATATCGAATATTACCATTAACATAAAGAAGCCCATATCGTTTATATATTATTTTAATATTTTGCATCCATCTATCCAGATTGTTTTATATCCCGAAATTGAATTTATTATTTCATATTCCATTTAATTAGAGTTTTTCATAAAATACAATATTGCAAATTTGCCTAATAAAAAAGTAACAAAGAAATTCGGCTGATATCGTGAGCACTAGTATTCATTCCTTATTTATCAGCTGTCGATACGTTTCTGAGGGTGGAAACGTTAAACTTCAGTCGAGTGAGTACACGGAATATTTATTAACACCAAAGCTTCTAACAAGTTGTAGGTGTACAATTGTATAATTTATTAGAATATTGTATATTTTTTAAGTCATATTAATAAAGCCTTTCCAATTTTGCTATTGTAGTATCAAGGGCGTACATAGCCATAGAGCATCATTCATTACTTTGGAAATTAAAATAGAAGTAAGAATTAAATATATTGTAACGTAGACGTAATAATAATGTGATTTAATTATAAATTGTCATACAAAACTCGTTTTATAAAGTTTGAAGCTACTTCTAAAGGTTTCCTGTAACAGGCCATTATTTACTGGTTCCGACTAATAACCGTCAGCATACTTATGGGAGGCCAAAAAACACTATTTTTCCCTTAAAGGTACCGCGAGCGCCTTTCTTGATCGGCATGCGGTCCTGCCACTCGCACAACTGGTTCGAACGTGAGAATGGAGCAGCCCGCAGCGTGCGTTGCCCGATATACCCCCTGGGTGATATCTTGAACTAATTTCGCTCAAGTGAACTTAAATCGTTTTTATTTATTTCTATCAGTGGAATGAAAGTTATGATTATATTGATATTATGCACATCGTGTTAGGAATAAAGTACATATATCATCTACATTGAGTATATTACCTAATTTTAATTAAAGTATGGTAACATTTAATATGCTTCATAATGTTTAAGAAGCTAAACTAGTAGGGCATTAAATTATTTATTTATGTAAAACATCACTAATTTAAATTGCTAGATTTTTTATTAAATAGTGTTTTTAAAACAAATTAACTAATCATTATGAATAAGTATTTAAAAGAAGGCGGGACTTGGCAAAAGTTTGCGGTACAACAGATAAATAACAATTTAAGAGATATCTGGTGCGGTATCATATGAACTAAAAATAGCAATGTTTTCATAAATCCAATATGAGTTTACGCAGAGCTAGCGTTCACGGGAATGAGGTCAAACGAGTTGGCATACGTTCTCCCTGTCTTCAGGCGCACTGTTGAAATAAAACAACGGCAATAAATATAAGTGCCACTTCAAATTGGGAGTTATGGACAAAAGAAGTCAAATGTAGCCAAATAATATTATAGAGCTATTAATTATCAATATTATGTAAAGTAAATTTAACGTAGCTTGTACACAAATTATAAGAAAAACAACGATTTTCTACACTAAATAATAAGAACTAAATAAGGATATATTTTAATCGTACATAGCTAACGTTTTGGTAAGTACAATGTATAATTTAAGTCGAGATCTACTTTGTTTCCGTTTCAAAAATTATGTCGTTAACCAATCACCAACGATATATATATATATATATTGCTACGAAAATGTGTTACAAATTATATACATAGGTTCATTAACATTTAAAATGTATCAATTATTGTAAAAAGTTTTATATGAACACCTTATTTCAAAACAATGCTTCTATTGATTTCAAAACAAATAAAACGTTTTCGTTTAGGATGTTATTAAAATATTAAAACTACGATTTTAACAATGCTGTAAAAATTATGTCACGTTACCGAAGGTGAAGGTAACACTTCAAGTCTTCAACTAAATGAAAATATTATTAGATTTGTGTAACGCAAAATATAATATGTTAAGGTTCATCTGTCAAATATAATTAATATTGTTTTTATTTATAAAATTAATATGTTTTTCTTTAGTGTAAAATTTATTGGTGAGAGTTTTAGCTCATTTCTTGGTTAATATCTTTAATCGTTCTGGCTCTTTCTTGTGCGAGGTGTATAAAAAGAAAGTTCAATATAATATATTCGAATACAAAACACTGCAGAAAACATAAAATGGAATTAGAAATTGTTTTTTAAATAACTTAATATCTACTTTATAATAAGTAAAATTTAAGTCAAGTTTTATCGCATAGTGAATTAAAATGATAGAAATGAGGTCATACTACTTCCACCTAAGTTTGCGCATGAAGCGTAATTACTTTAAGCCCATATTATATATGTAACATTTAGGTAAAGAAACACAGTAACTGGTTGACCGTGAATAAAATTAAATTGATAACATTAATTCAATAAACGTTAAGTTCTTTTAAACAGTATATAAATATTTATCAATTTAATTTTTATTATAGAAAAGTAAATATATTTAAGTTATATTTAGCAATGTTTAAATGTTATAAGTTTTTTTGTGCAACTTCTGATGTAAAATATTAAATATATCTCTTTAAGTGCATAGTTATGTAAATACAAATTATATGTCTTCGTTTAAGGATATTTTGTATATGGTAATCAGGTAAAAAAACATTCTTTCCGTTTTGTAAACAATAAATATAATGTAAGCAGATCAAGGTAGAATAAATCTTCATGGTGTAACATCGATATTCTCGCTTATTGAATTTAAATCATTTGCGTCAACGGAACATTATAATTTCAATGTATTCACAGTCAAGTGCTGTCTCATTTTTATTTAAAGAAAAAGAAACTGGTTTAATCTTTAATAAACAGTAATGGAACTGCTTTCAATAAGCACGTAAAATGAAACTTCAAAAAGCGACCCACGAGAAGAACAATGTTCTACCGCTGTTGCATTTGTATCATCTGTATAGTATTTGTATATTGTTTATTTTGTTAACCTCAGGACTAAATATATACTACTAAATAATATATTTAGTAAATGATGATATTTACTTACTGTAATTTATGGTATAAATGTATACTTATATAACGTAATATCTCACTCATATTAAATTGAGCGATAACAAAAACCTGCCGTGAACTTGAATAATACCCTGTCATAAAAAGTTCTAATACTGTAAGAATAACAGAAGCAATAAAGGTCGTTGTTAATGCGAGCTCAATTCCCATGGCCGTCGGAAACAATAACCGAATTGCGAGTCTCGAGCACATAAAATGGAGAACAATCGGTCGAGTGGAAACCAGAGAGCAATATAAATCAAACTAAGCATTGCGTGCACTGGCCGGCCATAGATCCCCGAGTTTCGTTTCTGCACGCCTTCCCACTGCGCCGTTTATAATTACCAAGTACTTTCGCCAACCTACCGCTCGACGCCATCTTGCTATTTATATTGCAAAATGGCGGCACACAGCATGTGTTTCTTTTCTTCTGTTATTTTCAATAGCTCATCGTATGTACGTAAATAAATTCACTTAGAAGAGCGCCTCAAATAGCTATGAAACTTTTAAACAAGGTCTTACGGAATTTACATTGAATAGGAAGCCGTTAAGTTGCGATGTAACTGAGCAGTAATGAAGGTCACCTTGGCCAACCGACCGTAGTGTTTATCTTGATATCTGAGTAAGTAGCGTACTAACGAATTTAAATTCTTGATAATATCTTAATATATGGACGGATACAATGTTACAATGTTATTATAAATATGTACATGTCAAGCATACAGTTTTTTAAATCACCTGTTCATTAAATTGATTTATAGTTTCCAATTAAAAATATATATTTGAGAAACATTTACATGATAAATTGTGCAAAATGCTTTCAGTTTTTTTTCTTTTAAAAAAATAAATTACATTGATATATTATATATCGATATTTAATTAAATATGTGAGTATAGTTAATTCAACTATTTACTTGTTATACTCACAATAAGTGGTTTTAAACACATTTATTTACCAAAATATATAAGCCGTTATTGAATCTGTTAGATTCATGCAAGTATCTATAATCAGCTGTTATCTCATAGATAACATAATTGCTCAGCTAATAATACACGAATGGTATGATGCTGATAATATCAACAGCAAGTAGGTCAAATTAATGCCATTGTATCATTTTATTTATTTTGATTGTAGTTAATGGCTTATATTTTTTTAAATAAGTATTTTATTAAACGTAGATAATATAATCAATATAATGGTTTTTTTTTACATTTTTTAAACTGTTATTTGCACACTTAGAAATTGGATTTGAACCCGCGCCTCTTGAAAACCGTTCAAGAGGCGCAAGTTCAAATCCTGCTGCGTTCAAATTTTTATACGTTTTCTAAATATGTTTAATATAATTGTTTACTATACATTTATGTACACCATCAGTTTCCTGCTGTCAGCTTTGCAATTCGGCACAGGACACCGAATTCAAAGACAATCAATTTCTATGCAGATCTTGCAAAGACGACCGTTTAGTATTCACAAAGTTTCGCGGGTGACTATCAACGCCGTCCATTGCTTCTTACATATGTATGAATGTTCTTGAACACAACACACGTTACATAGCCGTGACACACATCTACACCGACGATTTAATTATTGGACTTACTTACAGGACTAAATTATAAATAGCTTTTAAAGCTCTTCTAAATATTTCTTAATTATTAATACTCAGTATTTTTTTAATTCTTTAAAGCGAATTCTTCGGTACGTTACATTCCATTAAATTGCTATTACTAAAAAAAACTAGTGTTTTTGTTGTATACAGTTAAAAATGTAGGTTAAACAAGTAATATTAATATGATATATACTCAAGAGACAATTAATTTATGTTGCGTACAAAGCTAAAAGAACTATTGTAAAGGCTTTATGTACACCTGTAAGATATAACAAGTATATCAGGCTACGAATGACTTTTTTTATTTACACAGCCGGTTTTTATTTGTTAAAATCATTACCTATCCATTATTATGGATAAAGTATGGAATGTAGTGGAATACTTATGTAAAAACAATATACACATATGTCGTGTTCACGCATTTGCTCTTAACACATGTTAGCTAATGATCCTAATCTGGTAGGCCACGCGGGTGATAGAAACTATAAGCATTTAATATTTATATATAAACATTTGAGGATTTAAACGAGGCTAACCCACAACGAAGGAGTAGAAACAAAATGTCATATTAGCGCATATAGCGGTAACAAATTCTGCAAGATACGAGCGACCGAATGGACTTAATAAAAAACGTAAATTGCGAATTGCAATAGAAAGAAACGAGAATGAAGCATGCAGAGTGGTGGTGCGCGACGTGGGAAAGCGAATGGCGGCATTGGCGGCCATCTTGCAGTGGGTTCGTTCGGAAAACATCACGTGTCCACGCGTCCGCCTGGCAACAGAGTGTACTCTGTAGCGCTAAACGGAGCGGAACAATTCATGCGCGCCACGTGCTTTTTTGTTTGTGCAACATTCCTCCCGCTCGCGTGCTATTGATTGGCATTCACCCTTTAGTTAAAGATAAACTAGAATGTCACTGCTGCCTTCTGTTCTACTGTGTAGACATTCCATTCTAATTAAATGAACGCAAGCTCAGTAGTCCTGTCCAAATATTTTCTAAATATTTTTGATATAAATCTGTAAACGATACATGTCAGTGAATACACACATTAGTAAAATTTTAATGGAATATAATTTCACGACGAACTTCAAACAAAATTTACAAAAAAGTGATCGTTGATCGAGAAGAAATTACTTTTTGTTTGTTATTTACAATCATCGTCTCTATCATTTTTATTATTTATTGCTTCAAACTATAATATATGTTGAATTGTGATAACATTATAAAATGTAAAAGTTAATATAATGAAATAAATTTAAGATCAAACAAAAATCCTTAGAGGTAGTCGCGTGTGTTTCTATATTGTTTCTTTCTATATATTAATGTATTTCGTGACAAACGTTTCCTCGACAGCTCATCACGCCATGCGTGACTCACTATAATACTGTTGTTATTACGTTAAGCGTTGTTGCCAGCTCTATAATGTATGTAAGGTACATTTTTTCTGTCTCACCTCAACATTTCTTTGTAATGTCTCCATATTGCTTTCTTTTTTATTTAGTAAAATTACACAGTTATTTTGTTCGTATTAAGAAGTGTTTACATCCCTCTTAACAAGACAGGATTAGTATCACAAAACATAAATTATACCCGTTCATGTTTATAAGACATTTAACCTACATTATAAATATTTGGGGGGTCAGCCTCTATATTCAAATTGAGTAGTCGACTGCTTGTGAATTTTAAAAACCGTTTTTTTTATGGGATACACTTAATATTTTAATATATTTTTTCATTTGTATCTTTTTTAATTTGGTTAATTTATCCATTAACGGATACAGAACACATGTTTATTTTTAATCATATTAACTTTTTTCCCTTTCCCTTATTGATTCACTATATAGAATATTTAAATTATGATTAACATAGCAACACGTTAAGGAGAGTATTGATAATTTAAAATGTATTAAAACAAAAACAAAGTCTCAAAGAGCAGTCGCTGCGGTCGCGCAATTTGTGAAATTTAATGGAAAAAAGTATGCGAAAAAATTTAGGCAAGTAATAAAAAAAAATAACGGAAAACGAGTCTGGTAGGATAGGGACAACGTAATCTGTGAGCGAGATGAGAGAAGGAGACAGCTGTTGACGCCATCTTGCTTGCATCGCAACTCTTTAGTCACGCGCGATGGCGCAGCGTTTCTATTTTTTGCGCGTTCTCGTTTGACCTCGTTGGTTTATCGTTATCAAGCTACTCCAATAATAAATGGATATCGCTTGTCGTGCTACCAACAGCGACACAACAAGCTTCGCAATAACATAGATAACCTTCATGCAGGGATCATCTAATTTATGGTTATAGAGGTATCAAAAGTCAGGCGATTAATTATTTAAATCTTAATCAAAAATAAAAAAAAAGTGTTCATATAACTTTTATAATATTAATAGCCTATCGTGGCACCAATTTGTCATTTATGTTTATAACTTTCAAATATATAGTTTTATATAATATAGATATATTTACACTTGTAATACAAGTCTGTCTTTAAAAGGGGTACCTGAAACCTAAATGATTACATACATTAAGTATTATAATTAATATTGTCAGTATAGTTTTATTTACCAAAGTTTAACAAATCCCTTATATGGAAAGCATGAAATTAATTATGCTTTTTTCAACCTTCATAATGGCTGAAGCTTGTGGTAAATTACTATTTACTACTACTGCAGTTTTTTTAGGTATTGTCGTCTTAGAAGTGCATATTAAAGAGGCGTCACTGTAAAACTATATATAATAGATTTTTTTTACTTATACATTTACATTATGGAATCAGAAAGTTATTTAGTTAATATAGATAAATAAACGTTTCCCTTTAATGAGCCGGCGCCCAGTTCTCAGAATATTAAAAAGAAACTTCAGGAGACAAGTCAAGGCTAGTGTTAACACGAGCCGACAGAAACAAACGCCTGTTATCACGTTAAATCAATCGTGACTCGAGTTTTTTTGTTAAATTCAAAATAATCACAATAAGGTAAGTTATCGCGTTTTGTTTCATATCTAATTGTCCATTGTTTAAATTATTGTTCTATCACGAACAGATGTATTAAGATCTTATTAAATATTAGCGATTATTTAATATGATTAAGAGATATTGGTATTAATTACTCGGGCAGCTTATTTACATTTTAGCAGCGTGATGTTTATTTCCATGGATTTAATAAATTTATTTAGACAATATTTTTGCCTGTGAGACCAACATGTGCCTAATAGAGGTAATTATTTCAAGTAAACCGTTTCCCACATAATAAGTAGCAGAAAACCAAAATTTGTGACAATGAATAAGAAGGCACTATAAATTAACTCGGGTAATGTAATACAAACTTTATTCGTAGCGAGACAGCAATTACGACGGGAACTTCGAGCGGTATTCACGAACACCAAAGAGGTGGTGAGGAGCAATCCTCCCTCGACACCCATCTCTCGCCCTCTTTTAAACTCACAGTGTGGGCGAAATTGACAAAGTTCTACCACCCTTAGTTCTATCCGATTATTTCGGCATCTTTAGGGCTGCTTAACTTTCTTTGACAATCTAAACAAAGGAATTAAAGTTTTTTAAACTCAAGCGACTTGATGGAATTTCTTTGAAGCCATTAAAATTTGAATAATATGGCATATTTAATATTAGGAAATTAATAAAAGCGCATTAGTACCTACTTTACGTGTGTCATATTCATACACTACCGTATATTTTAGAAGCCGTAATATTGCGAATATCATACATCTAAATTTTAACATACTAAAATACCTTCATATTTAAAATAAGACATAAAATATTTGAAAATTACACTGATATTGGAAAATCATTCGTTAATAGTTCATCAATTCAAGTTTAGTTAATTCAAATTTTATAGTAAAAATATGAATCTTGCAAACGAAATTAGAAGTCTACTCATGCTAAAAGTTGGCAGCTCGGAACTTAGTAGAATTTACCAAGTCCACAACTTTTATAATGTGTGGATTTATTTTATATCTTTTATTATGTCGTATTAAACAATGAATAAAATAAACAGAAAACTAAAAAGTTTTTATAAAAGCTATTTCAATTAGAGAAAACCAAATTACTATGATTACAGTAATGTTACAGACGCTTTCTTAGATGAGTTTTTATGTAATAATTGTATATGAATATTGCCTAAAAGTTTATTTTCGAAAATTAGTTAAAATTTTTGTTCGCATTCCGACTTGACTCACCTTGTATTGGATCCTTTTCAAAAGTTTCAAGAACATTTTTTAACAACAAAAAGAAAGACAATAATTGATAGCTTATTCATTAACAGACTTGTATACCGAAAATCAAAAAAATAAAATCAATAAAAAAAAACAATGTTGTAATCAATGAAAATAGAGAGCCAAATTTGGTAAATGGAATGGTAACGAAAACAAATAAATCAAATTTATTTCTACTTTGGTCGTAAATTATCAAAGCTATTTTGTCAAATGGAGTTTACTGACTACATTATATAATATACATAAGTTAAAAGTAAAAGTTTGTAAATCATTTATAGTATTTTAATTAATTTTATATTTTGTTATGACTATTAGTACAGTACTATTTTAGTAGATTTCCTGTAAATTGTAATAAGTGTAGAGGTCAAAACAGTAACGGTAAATAAAGCCCAAAACTCATAAAAAGCTGGTAAGGGAGTAGTGAAGTCTCGTGTATACGATAAATCGTGTTATACGCAATCGAACTTTAATTAGTCTCGCAGAGTTTGAAATGATGTGTATTGGTCGAATTGGTATGAACAGCTATTAATTTTGACAAGAGAGGATTACTTTTAGTTGAAATTAAACTACAGTTCATTGATAAGTTGCATAAATTTAAATTACATTATTACATACATTATATTATGATATACAAATATAAAGAGATTAATTGTAATAAAATAAACTTAAATTAAAAAATTGTGGTTAAGTTAAGGTAAGTTCCACTTAAAACATAACGTAAATTTAGGTTAGATTATTTCTAATTTTATTAGAAACCCTCCACAGATAATGTGCAATAAAATAGAATCGATAAAAGAATTTAGATATTAAAAGAAACTGTTGATACACCTAGTCTGGGGGTACGGTAATGTCCGCTAAGACCAGTGAAACAAAGCGCAAGGCCACTAAACTTTGGATTATACCTGCCTCCCAACCCTCAACTTGGTTTTGGATTATACCAGCTAAACAAAATTCAATCGGGATATCATGTCAACAGTGGACTTATTAAGCAAATAGTTTCAGTTGTCTGTAAAGGTTCAGAATTATTAAACATTTAAAGTTTGACCGCTCTTATACCCTCAATTTTCTTGATATCTAAAAGTGTACAAATTTTGTCACTGTAAAGTTTTTTTTGTAAATCAAAGTTTATTTTAAGAATACTTAAGTATTACTACACTTGAGAAATAAACGAGTAGTCTGCTCGTATATTATACCTATAAGGACAATATTTTGTAAATAACGTAACCAAATAGGTTAAATGTCTTTTAAGCCTAGTATTATATTGCCTAAAATAGGAAGAATATTTAATTCGACGTTGATATATTTTTAACGTCCTTGAGAATATGGTATGCATATGTCTTGATTGGACTGAAGCCAACACTTTTGGTACGGCGCATTGATTTCCTTATTTACAAGTTTTGTGATTAACAATACTAAAAACCAATTTTATGCAATAAATGAGCGCATAACATCTACAAGTGTCTACTATCTATTCAGTAGAATATTTCACAATGGAAATAATATATCAATAATTGTTTTTCCGACACTTATTTTATTTACATTGTACTTTCAATGACTATTTCCTTTAATGATTATTTGTCAAAATATTTTTTTAATTTAATAATTTAATAAAACATGTGACAAATAGCACTCATTACACGTTGCACGTCTGGCGTGTCGCCACGGTCGATAGCCTCGCCTTGACCAAGTTTGTGACATGCGAGATGTCCGGCTCGACCGCGACTCTTTGTCGCATGTGCATCTGAATTGCCAAATAAGTTATAATTTTTACTGTCATATAATATAGCCTCTTATACATATTTTATCGTTTATGAAAGTAGTATATTTTTATTTTGAATAATATTATACTTATATTCAAATGCAGAGGAACTATTACCGTATGAATTTATTTTAGATTTTTTAAATTTTATAAAACATATTTTGCTACTTATTTAATTTAGAAATAACTTCATGAATACACTGTGACCTAGTTTCGTATAGGCAAGTGTAGTTTAAATGATAAGACATGCTTATAACGATGAAGAGATAACGCTTATCTCTATACAAGAATTTCGCAAAAGTAAATATAATACGGAAAATAAACCATAAAGTAATGTGATATCCCTAAACGTTTGGCATAATTAGGATACTTTGAATTTAGTTTTAATTTTAATAGAAATATTAAATAATTACAGAAACAACCAGAACTGATGAGTTATTGTATGGAAACATAACTGTGGTTATGAAAATGGGAAAGCTGTTGAAAATGTTAGAAAAGCTCTTTGCAAATTTGCTCGACTCTGTAAAGAGAACAAAACAAACATACAGAATGTGCTGTCGGACCCGGTCAAAGTAATCACCTCATATTTCGCGCACATTGTCTAACATATTATACTCCGTTTGTAAATTATTATGAGTACTTATGTAAAGTTCAGAAAGAAGCATAAATATATGTAGATTATTAGGTTTTTTATTCCTTTGTTTATTAAACATGGAATGTATTAGTGATTCATTGATTTACTTTAATGCACATTTTAATATATATGTATAACATAAATAATAGTATATTGATAAGGTAGAACTAAAATCGACTTTTCACATTTCACCTGCGACATTCAGTAATGATATTATAAATGAATTAGATTGTATATAAAGTCGCGTAAAGTTGACAAAGATAATAGCGCAAACAGTAATCAGGTCAGCGACTTCGCATTACGTATAAAACGAGCCTCATGGGAAATTAATTCTCATTGCGCAGCTTGTGCCGTAGATGTGGACGACCTCGACCACTACCATAAATCATAAAGATCACCATCACCACATAATGATAGTAATTACATATTTCATTATTGTATAACGTTTTTTCCTTGGTCATATACATGTGATTAAGTATTTTGTTAACATTTTTTTTTAAAGTTTTATTCCCACACTAAGGAAATTGTAAAAGACATTTAGAAAACCATTCATTTCAAGAGGCGCGGGTTCAAATCCCGCTGCGTTCAAGTTTTTATACGTTTTCTAAATATGTCTTTTACTATAAATCATAAAGATCACCACATAATGATAGTAATTACATATTTTCATTCTTGTATAACGTTTTTTCCTTAGTCATATACATGTGATTAAGTCTCAATCAATGTACAAAAACAATAATATTGAGTTATTTGCACTTAATTAATTTTTTATTTACATTTTAACTATATACAAAATTGTATTTAATCTAGAAATATAATAGAAAAGTGCAACAATTCAAGACGAATATTATTTTAAAAATCTACAAAACAGGAAGAACTGATCCGACAAGATATAAATAAACACACCTGAGGCGATCTCGATATACAAGTAAAGTGAACTTTATGACTACAAGAAGGTTCTCAAGGGAAAGTGCAGAGCCGTTGCAAAATACATATTGCACAAGACTGCAATGCAGTAATAAGCTTATCAGTGCTTTATTTGCTTTGAGGTGAAGGTCAGATGTATTAAAAGTTATATCCACTCCCTGAACACATGAAAAAGGCTTAATATATTTAAAGTAGCTTTTTAAACACGCTAACGGATATGAATGTTTTGACTTCAAATGTAACTAATTTGAGGTTTGTGATATTATTGCCAAAACATAGTTCTTATCACAAGTCTACCTACGTAAAAGTAATACGGAAAGAAGATTAGCAGAGAGAAAATGTTTGTTTTAATAATGTTATCTCGTCGTAAACAGATAAGTACGTAGCGCTGTGTAGATATCAAAACAATTACGAAATATTTCGGGTGTATGAAATATGACAGTTGAATATTCTTCGCTGAATTATACATAACATGTAATATTAAAGAAATACACACATCGTGATTATATTAGTTGATAATCCAACTTTTTACATACATACAAACCACATACTGGTCTATTTTGGAGTTTGATAGAACTGACAAAAGTCTTATTTAATTGCACCTCTCGAAATACTGATATAATGGCTATAGTAGAAATATACCGTATATAAGAACATATAATAAAAACAAGATAAATAATAATAGATTGCTAATGAAACGAGACTGCTTGCTTTTTAATGTACATGAAGAGATTTGTATAGCATTAAAAATATACCTAGATGTAAAGTTTATCGTGAAGGTTACGAAATGTTAAAAGGCTATCTATCACGTTAGTCGTTAACTCAAAATGTGCGTAGGCTTAACGAGTATTATTAGAAATTGCTATGTTTTGTATTGACAGCTAAATTGGGGATCGTTGGTATTTAATGTTTAGTATAGATGAAACATTATAATGAAATGTTTATTAATATTTTATTTAACTTGTAGCATTTTTATTAGTATATCTACAGACCCACAGTATTATTCTTTATCGGTAGTATGAAAATCTTATCTACGAGTATACGTGATAAAATGTAGATATCGAGATAGTAATATGATTATTCAAGATTGTACGATAACTTTTATATTTTATACCTACGAAAGAAATTATTAGCCTTTTTTTTAAATGTATTTGAACAAAACAAACTATTTTATTATTTTGTGATAAATATTTAGTTACTTAGCTTCCGTTTATAAACCACTCACTCAACACCAGATGTATTTCGTTATTGAGGTCAAAGCGATAAATAAATCCATCCTTATTACACGTGAGATGTTATACATAGAAATGTCATCGGCCCCTTGCTCAATTAGGAGTGACGTCGTTCAATGCACTCCTCAACAATTCAACATAATGTTTTATTCCGGTTCAAGCCTTTTCCTGCATAGCTGCTCGGCAGAAACCCGTTCTCCGCATATAACATATATAGATTTTTTTACACTACTTTAATTTATAAATTATATCACAGGTCCGTTTGCTGCTACAAATGAAGCTAAGTAAATTTATACAAACTCTCAATATATGTTTAAATAATATTATGCAGATTTAACGTAATTGGCCTTCAAAATCCTGTTATAAGGAAAATATATTTTATTGCACTTTGGCTTAATATTATGATATGATTAAAAATAAAATTAACTATATTTGAAAAAAAAAAAAAAACTTTACAAACAAAGCTTTGTGTCAAATTTAAATAACATTTTATTTCAAGCGATGGCACTGAAATTGATTATGATATTGGATGGACATAATAAATTGTCAGCGCAGCAACTGGCAGTGTAGCGACCCACCCATAGGGAGGGAGTGGCCGACTGCCTCTCATTAACTGTCATTTAAAAGATAGAGTATGCTATTGAATATTTAAATTAGCGAAAGTTCGAACAATACATTGTTTCATCGATTTAAACTTATGTTAAGTTAGACAATATTATGTAGATGTCTATAATTATATAAACAGGTAGAGTATTAGTCGTTTATAGTAGTGTCATATATTTTACTGTGATTTTAAATGGGTCATATATTATACACTACTAGAACGTAGTCTATATTTCAACATAGTTTTAAAATAACAATCCTACTTTTTTAAAGCTAAAATATTGTGCACGTTTACGTAATTTAGGAACTCTCTATACAACATTAAACAATATAATTATATGACGGCACATTTTTGTTACAAATATCAGAAGACGTTAAATATTTATGCTTGTGATATTATTGAGTGTCGGTTAAGATCGTGAGAAGTGGGGCAAGATGTCTTTATAATAATCATCAATCAACAAATGAGTATTATAAGTTTCTTGTAGCTTTGGAAATTTGTGAAAAACTTGGTTAACAATACAGAAATGCGCTAAACGAATATTTTTTTATATTTCTATATATTTTTTTATACTGTATATATCGTTTTCTACTATAAAGCATCAAATTTTTATTTACCTCTGTTACATTCATTTGAATGTTATGCATAACTAATAATATTTTATTACCATAGTTAATATGCAATAAAACTAATCATACAGAAATAACAACAGCTCCTCCAGAATTGATCTTTGATAAGAATTCTATATGTCAGTACTGACAGATGAATAACGTAAGTGCAAAACGCAGTTTCTAAAATTGGTCACGAACTCACAATCATGAACGTCAAATCCCACGCTCCATTCTCCCGACCCACACTAACATTTCCCATAAATTAAAAATGAACTTTTATAACTATCGTGCCCAAATTATTTATAAGGAAATGTTGAGAATACTATAGCATACTTTACAGTAATCTCCAATAACTCGAAACGAATTCTGTTCCCCTATGTGTCGAATTGTTTACATTTTTTTGGTACGACAAAAAGCAGGTACAAATACAGATCATGTTTAAGAAGAAATATGCGCTTTTCATAAGAACTATGGGTAATTTTTTGCAAGTGAACAAAAAGTTTACGCTTTATACCCAAAAGCTTTGTGTGCCGTAATTATAAGCCAGAATAACTTTAGGGATCTCTTTGTTGGGAAGAGGGGAGTTTTTCTAAGCGGGTAACGACCGCGGCAGGTGGTATATAAGTTGTCCGATAAATAAAATTCCAATAAAAAATGCAACAAAAACTGGTTAAGAAGTTGCCAAGTCCGCCAATGTCAACTAAAGGTCATGCGAATATCAATAACAAATTAATGATGAACAGAAATGCTATTAAAATTATATATTACAATAGTTTCTTGTATAATCAAGTAAAATTAATTTACAAGATACATAGATAAATACTGAGAATTTACTAGAAATAGATTATGTTTAGGAAACTATAACACTTATTATTATTATTAGTAATATTCATTACGTCTTACACTTGTTGTGTTCGTCTTAAACACTCACAATGCTCAATAGTAGTTCGATATAAAATTGATAAATCCAATTTACGGTACACATAGGTACATGTAACGTTTATTCTACTAGTGGTAAAGTTTAAAGGCCCCATCTTTGTATTCATCCGGTCGAGTCCATTAATATAATGAAGCCACAGTGCCAGCACATCACGTTTCCAGCCGTGAGCCACGTCCGCATGCGCCTCAAAAGGAATGTTCAGTTATTATTATTACGGCCAAAAAAAGAACTGACACTATGTTTTTTCCTAGCATCCAGGTAGCGCAACGAAACCTTCGAGCGGGGAAACCGGTCTAGCGTAAAAAACTCTTTGTGAAGCCAAAGACATAAATCATGCGGACTTATGACCGCGACCGGTTCGTCGTAGTCTCGAGTTCGCACGGCTAATGAGACAATCAAGGTCGGTTCTTACGTCGCTGAATAATAACTAACATTATAAACATTTCTTAAGTATGTAAACTTGCAATTGATTTACACATTCTTTCTTAAAGTATACTGCAGAGTGTAAGATTTTGTTAAATCATACACACGACAGAGTCCACTCTTCCTAGAGGATTTAACCAAAGTAGCAAAATTGATAATTAAGTTAAAAATTATACCTATACATTATGTATACTAATAACTAATGAATTAATGCAAATGAAACTGAGTAATGAATGAAATAGTGTATTTTAATGATAAAGGTGAAGACAATGAAGGTTATTAACACTTCTTTTAAGTCTGGAACGTTACAGGAGGTAATAACGAAAGCGGCGATGAGAGCAGCCATTGTATGCGGCTGAAAAACAAACATTTCTCATTAGGCGAGTAGCGCGAACCAAGCATTGTTTGCAAGAGGGTATAACGGACCGTGTCGGATTTGCGTCAAAGCGTCTCGACCGACGACCTTTGGAATGTTAGGCGATATAGCCTTCTACATCCGTTTCACACAAAGCCACATCCTACTTTACAATAAATCGAACAATAAACGATGATCCCTAAAAAGAATCAACATAGCTTATCCGTCCGGTAATTCTACACCGAAGCGAGCGTTTCAGTTTAACATTCTAGAAATAGCTCAATAGGTAATTAGACCTACTTAAACAAATATCTTGCTTTGTTCATACATTCATCAATTATTATTGTACTTAAGAAGTAGAAGACAATAGTTTTTTAATTAACTGCCATTAGCGATATGTTATTAAACCTGTCTGCCTACAAGAGTTGTCAGAACGTGAACGAATGGAGTGGTTCTAGAAGTTCGATGACCGACGGACCTCGGACCAATTCGCGACATGAGATTGAATAATAAGTTGATTGCGAGCACGGCCCAAGGCCGGGCTCAGGCAGCCATTACCGAACGCACAGCCGCCATTTTGCAAACTGTGCACCAACCATTTTCGTACTAATGCTTACTCTATGAGAATGACCTAATTCCTCCCTTCAAACACGGCCGTAATTCAGTATAGTGTCAAGCACGTCGTATTTTATGATCGACTACACGCTTTTAATTAATACTATATTTAAAATAGCTTACATGGAAGTTGTGTAGAATGTAAAATATATAAATAGAATGTAAATTCGTGACTAATTTCCTTGTTGGAATACTAATTAACGTGTTTACTGTTTTCGTCAAAGATTAACAAGCATCGTTGTAAAATATTTAAATTTTAATTATAAAGTAAATCTAATAAAGATATGCTTAGGAAAAAGCTTAGAGTTGAATCTTTAGGATGTAATAATTTAAGAAAATGAAATCATTTAAAATAAATTAAATTTAAATATATAAAAATTAATTCTATAAATAAAACAAAACATATATTTAAGTCTATTATACTTATATACTATACTTCATATTACTTCACTATATCACTTCATATTATTCACATATATTATACTTCAGTTTTACTGAGAATTTGTTATTTACTTTACACAATATTGATTCAGAATCAGAATTGCGGAACGATTACAATTGTAGCAATTAAAGCAGTAATTTTCTGAGGTATTATATCTCAGTGACGTTCTCAGATGTAATAGGCCAACGGTTAACTTGTTATATAATTAATAGCTGTAATAAATGCCAGCTGAACATATCTTTGAAAAAAAAGCACTCAAAATGGACTTTACAAATGTTAAGTTAAAAACTTTACAAGTTTAGCATAAAGTTTTGTTTCACAGGCAATAATACAAAAAACGATTTCTTGCCGGGGATCCTTTGTTCAGGGTCAGGCCCTCGCTCGGGACGTATCATTTGATGAATGAGGGAATGAAAGGGACAGAGTACATGAGCTTCGTAGCAGGTGCACTGCCTCTATCCCCTGTGTGTGTGATTAATGGATTAAGCTCATATGTAATATCCATGTTTCATCATATCACATATGGCTTTAATTTTTTATATTGGATTTCTTTTATATTACCACCGTGATTGACAAATGCTTTTGTTCTTTGTATATATTATATATTCACATATTACTTTTGACTCGATACAGATAACATAAAAAACTACCGAAATAATAAATCGTACCATTTTTGATATATATATCAACTTTATTTAACAATAATCAATATGATAGATCTATATTTTTGTAAAAACAAATTTGATGTAAGTCAAAATAAAATATGATTTCTGTATTTATTACGTAAAACGGAGTGATGTATTCTTTTACAGCCTTATATGGAAAATTGAAGAAAAACTAAAAGTATGTTTACGGACGTAGTAAATACATACGAACAAGTATGGGTTATTCCACGTGTAATAATAAAACAGGTTACAATTAAATATGCCTGCTAATATGGTGTATAAATCTCGTCATAATATAATTATAAAATATGAAACAATATTAGGTTTTAAAATTTATAGTAGAAATTTACGACTTTATAGCTTTCTGTAAGTAGTAATAAAACACGAGTGTGATAAAATCTGAGATCGAGCAAAAAATTCTCAATTGTGCTCCTAATATTTTAGTACCAATGAAAACATATGAGAAAACAAATGATGTCAATTAAATTTAAATTAGTAAATAATCACTTTTAATTCATTGTTAAAAATATTAATTGGTTATCCTATATATTTTAAATTATTTTACTTTTTGTGGGAATTTTCAATTATTAAATCATAACACGCTGTGTTAGTTACTCAGAGTATTTATATAATTATTTATTAATTGTAATATAAACATCAATGCATGTTTAACAACGTGACTGGTCTATAAATATTTACTCGTACGCAATACATTTAGTTTATGATTGCTGTCATTAATATAAGCGAACTTAATGGAGTTACAAATTAAATTTCTACATATAAATATGAAGACGCTAATAAATATAATTTTATGTGCACTTTTCATGACGAGAAATATAATAGCCTAGAATATGTATGTATTCGGTCTGGGTACAAATGTTTTAATAGTAAAGTCAAATACAATGAAACGTTAATAACGTTTTATATACGTTCATTACATAAAGATAATTACTATCAGTTTTCTATGTCGATATTAATTTAGTTATTTCCAAGCTGTATATCAGTCAGCTTTAAATCAGTGAACATATATTTGGTACAGGTCAAGAAAACGATAAACTATACATATATATGTATACATATATATGTATACATATATATGTTAACATATATATATATATAACTTTATACAATATTTTTAAATATAATTCTTTATAACGACTATGTTATAAAAAAAAATATGTGAAAATTTCCAGGTAGGTATAACCTATCTAAAAGTCAAAAATTAAATTTCTGTTTCGTATGAAAATATAATGACTATTAAACAGTCCAAATGTATTTGTTCAAATGTATGTGTAAATCATATCGTTTTATATAGCAGAAAATCTAGTGCAATAAACACGTCTAGGTAGTATAAATACCAGACAAATTCTAATATATTTCTACTGGCTATAAAAATACCGTTAATGTTATCATGATATTTGAATTAAACTCTTCCAATTAATACAAAAATAAAGAAAAGAAACAATAAAGATCTCGTTAATCCGTATAATAAAAAAGAACAACAAGTTATAAAGGAAGGGTTGTAATAAATTCTTCTGGGGAAGTAATAAGATTGAACGATAAAATTGCTTTTTAGAGGATCGTGAATCTTCCGTTTAGGGCGATTAGAAAGAGATATATGTATGTGAAATTATCCGAATACGCCTGCATGTTTTTCTCTACATATGGAGAGCAAGTTTAGCCGGTTTCGAATGGACATGTGGTGTAAAGGACAAATAAAAGTCGTAACGGCGAGAGTAACCAACGCATAATTATGTGAATTATTCATTCGCGTCGCCCTGCGAAAATTCTTTACATTTGTAATTCGTGATTTGAATAACGCAACGAGTGTTAAATGAATATAATGATATTAAATCATGAGTTCAGCGTCAAAACAACCTCTGATTTGATTCGAATGCCATTTACGGAAGTATCTCATGGTTTTTCGTGAGAGCTCCTGTCGCAGTTACTGTATATAATTTTAAACGATAGCTTAATATTGGAAAGTTTCCCGAATATAATCCTTGTCGAACTACTAACAAAATCATCAATTTTGGATACACTCATTAGTGAGAACAGGATCTCTCTTCAGTATTAAAATTACGTATTAAATTTCTGAATTGATGTCTGCATCAATCAATTAAATTATTTAAACGAAGATAGCTTGACATATAATACAGGTAAAACAAGCAGCTATTAGAGACTGAAGTAATAGAGATCAAGCTAACGACGTGTGACTGAGATAGAAGATGCTTAGCTTCGCGTAACGGTAAACGGGGTGAAAGTACACAAAGTGCCAACGTAAGCTTTAGATGAGTGTATATAATTTAATACTTGTAAATGCATAGATAAGTTAAAAAATTTTTTATAACATTAAAAGAGAATCTAAATTAATGGGTTATTAGTTTGAATTTTGAATGAAATTAACTTGAAGCTCGTAAATAAAAATAATATTAACAAGATTATCATACTGAAGTAATGGTAGTATTGTTTACATCAGTGCCTATTAATTATATAATTAAGAAATTATGTGAAACAGTTTTATAATTAAATTATTTTATTTTATTCATCAAATATATTTACTAGAGTTTGTGTAGCATTGAAACATTGTAATATAAAAAACAAATAAAGCGTTAATTACCCTCAACATTTTACATTAATTAAGTTGCGATAAAAATAGACGAGTGTACCACAATCCAAGCGAGTCTAATTACTTATACAGCGAAATATGATAATAATGAAGCGAAGAAATAAATAATTTATTTGATATTGTATAAATTCGCGTCGCGTTCATGGCCGCGTTCCCAGCCGGCCATTGTTCTTTACGTAACGACAACGTGACGAGCGCGACTCATATTTATTATGCTTGCGCCCGCGCCGGTGCCTCGTCCGCGTTTCACGGTGTCGATTTCCCCGACTATTGTATTCGTAATCTTTAAGATAATCTATGCAAATGTGTGTAATTAATTATAAATTCACTTTTTCCTTTGAAATAAATATATGTATAAAAGTTAGTTTTACCCTTAGTTAATTTATTGGTTTCATATAAGATATCATCATTTATGATTAAATATAATCATGCTTGAACTTTTGCAGTTATTAAGAAACTTCCTAAAATGCTGCTCTTCCCTTAGATACTTAACGTCAATGTAGTTGCTATTCTGAGAATATTCTGAGAGTTTACACAGAAACATAATCGATCATCTCGTTTAAACTAATGGAGTAAAACAAATAAACAAATAAAGCAAATAAAAAAAACCACTACAAAACATTAGTGCTCGAATAGTCCAATAAGACACTACAACGCCCTCTGTGAGTATTATTATAATTAAGACGGTGATTCATGCTCAGCTTAACCGTGTGTCACTGACCTTCATGTAATTGCGACCGGATGTGCGCCTGCTGTAGCAGCTATGGCACAGTATTTAATCATGGCACGTTCCGTTTCACACGGCGCACCCAAACAAAGCTAACTCATTCGAAATCGTTACGTTATTTTAAACTTCAATTCACCTCATTAAGAGTGAGGTGGATTCGGGCGACGCATTCCTGCACGAACATGTGGCCACCCCACAACCGTGCGCAGCGTTGTCTACTACCTCCCCCGTTCAACTTTCCTCCCTAGGGGGGGGGGGGCGTACTCACCCCGGCCGGCGCTTGGCGGTATGCAAATTTAATATTGTTACTCTTATTCACAAGGGCAGTGGGAAAAGAATGAAAAATGCGTATAGGTAACGTTTAAACAGAAGCTGTTGTCTCGAATTATGTATTCGTATAAAAATTACATCATTTTTTTTTTATATATTTTCTAAATTAAATAACATAATAACATTACCATTTAATAATCACTAAAAGTTTACTAAATTAAATATACAAGCATTTATGAACTTAAATCATACTTTAATTTATACTTTATAACATATGTCCCATCGAAACGGGCTCTAAGCTTGCTCTCCATAGGTATAGGTGTATGTACCAACGGAACCGTTTACATTTTCATTTAAAGCTCTTGCAAAACTAGAAAGTTATGTAACAGAGTAAACTTTGTATGTACATATGTATGTATTATATGCATACATTTAATACTAAGAGGCGATACGCCCGTGCATTTAACGGCAAATATGTAAAGTTATGCAAAGTGCGCGCCGAGGCAGACATGCACGCAAAATTTGTACTCGTTGCCTGAATGCAGATTGCTTCGTTAACGAATAATGTGATACAATCATATCCTTTATATTAATGTTTATAAAAAAAAGACTTGTTATGGGACTACATAATACTTTCATTTTATCTTTGTTACCATTTGTTATTCTATATAAACAAAGCGGAGAAATCGGATATAAATAAAATATATTTTCAATGTAACTAAGCATTTGTATTGTAATCAACTAACCTATACTTTTACGCCAAAAATAAACATTTAAACCTTTTCCTAGAATAATATTTGTTGTTATTAACACTGTTTTAAATTTAAAATATTGCATAACAGATTTAAACTTCTATTAAAATAGATTTCAAACTAAGTACAAATAAATTTTCATTTGACCTTACTATATGGTAATAGCGACCTCAATCATATAAGCTACGACATAAATACGCACTTAATAATGATTTAGGTAATGTGTTTATGTTAAAGTAGGCGTTGAATATCATCGAACAACAATAAAAACATGCCCCAGAGATTCTTAACATTTTTTAAACTTTCATAAAGCAAAAAAAAAATAATATAGTAGACCAAAATATACCACGATACTACCAAATAACCGCTTGATTTGATACTAAAAAATTGTGCCAAAGATGCCATAACGGTAAATACGATGGAACAGTGTAAATTTAAATTGAATTTGGAATATTTTTGGCAAGACTGGCAATGTCGCGCCGAAAGCAATTAAAATCGAAATCGTTCAGTAAACAAGGGATGCGAATGCTGATCCAATATCCGAATTCCGCTTAATTCTCCTTCACAAAGGACTGTCGGTCGCAGGACGCGCTCTCGCAGCATATTACATAACACGGTTTACTTGCACTGTTCATGCTTTCGACTTAATTATTTACAAAAACATAAGGCATAAAATAAATTCATCATTTTGTCGTGTTCGAATTACAGTGGATTGCACATATTATTTATATATTTTCAGCTCACGCTTTTTTTGTATAGCAGGGAAGTCAGAGAAAACCTATTGTCGACACACTCCGTTCTTCACTTTCCGTCCGAAATGGATATCTCCATTTCTTTTTAACATTTTTGAAAGTGTTATTCGCGCACTTAGGAAATTTAAAAATACATATTAAGAAAACGTATAAAAATTTGAACGCAGCGGGATTTGAACCCGCGCCTCAAGAAAACTGTTCTTGAACGGTTTTCAAGTAGTTTTCTAAATATGTTCTTTTCAATGGAGATATTCAGTGTTGAGAAAGCGGACAAATAAAAATATTTTTAAATTAATAATTCCCCCGAGCGGGAATCGAAACTACAACCAATCGTGTTTACAGTCAGTCATACGTTGTCCCACTTCAACACGATGGCCTCAATTTACATTCAATATAACTTAAATGAAAAAACATAAAAGTAAATAATCATCATTGATATTTTTTAGTATAACATTGATATTTTAATATCCAATTAAATATATCTACATTGTTTATTCATTGTAGAAAAGTAACCAACCTTGGAAATTTGACTCCATGTTTAAACTTGTTCTTGACGAGGCAGGTCGGCCCAAGGAAAGTGACTGAACTTCGAGTTTCAAACAGAGTTTTAGCGATCCAAGCAATATTTGTTTAAAAGTTTGGACGGAGTTTCCACAACTTAAAAAGTAATATTAACTTTTCTTTCTAAATTTACTTTGTAATAGCTTTGGTTTGTTTGTGAATACAATTATGAATTTAAGTCATTTTCGATGTCTCAACAACTTCAATAAAACGGTTTAATTTTTTTGTAATATCTATACAATGAAACTAATATTATGCGGTAATGTTACAGAAAACATATTATATATAAAAGGTAAGTATTTTGTATCCTTTAATTGAGCCCTTCTAAAGCAATTATAAATACATAAACAAATTAATCGCTACTATTGAGCGTAACAAGGTTTTAAGTAATAAATAATGAAGTCGGATTATTTGTACATTATTCTAAGCTCTGAATATTTCGAGTTCTAATTGTTATAAATAAATTACTTTAAAAGAGAAAGTAAAAGCAACACGTCTAATTAATTTCTCGTTATCCAGATCATCCTAGCAAAGATACCAGGTTCATGGTATGAAAATATTTTATTACCATCGAATGAATCAATACGCAAGATTTACTTTAATAGAGAGACCAGATAGATAAAGAGGTACAGCTAAGCTCGTAAAATCCTGTTAAACTTACAGTTTAACTCCACTGAATAGAAGACTTGAAATTGATTAAATTAATACATTCAAATCATCCTGGCACAGTTTCTACATTGTTTTTATTGGTACGTAGACTGAACTAAAGAAAGTAAAATAACAAATAATGAATCTATTCGTATAAAATACACAAAAACATTTTTGTTGTTCCGAAAATATATTCAAGATCGATCTTTTATTTCTTACCTTTATGACAGTCATCAATATATATTTAATACAGTGCAAATAATCGTTATATATTTTCCTAATTTGCTTTTAATGGAGATATATATTAGATCGCACTTAAGTGCAAATAGCTGTGCATACCAAGCTGAGATTAAGGTATTGTAAAAGTGGCATCGAGCAATAAAAGAAATAATTTACTGCAAGCTTCCATGTACATCGTCTACAAAATACTTTTACTTTTATCATTTTCGTAAGATATAAGTTATCTTATCGTGGTCAATAACATTGGACACGCTTGTCACAGTTAAAGTTTTCATATACAAACCTTATTAAAGATTCAATAAAAATTATCCATACATATTAGTTTTCACAGAAGAAAACTTAAGCGGTATTAAATTTAGATGCATATATAACTTTCATTGTTTTCGTTACTTCACGGTGTCAGTAATGTCTCTATCCATCTTCAGAGCAATTACCAGTCAAAGCACGAACGAGAGAAAGTATGGGGGGCGGAAGTGCTGATTTATTGTCCACCCACGCTAACTATGATTGTTACACAGTGATTTGATTCTACTTTTTATATCAATGGTTGATACAAGAACAATAAAACTGTGGCTTCATGTTGAAATAATACGTAGGCTTATATTAAACTAAATAGTTTATATTTTAACTTAATTAAATTGTTATTCACATACTTAGCTTATTAAAAACATTTTTAGCAAAAGCAACTAGGAGCACCTTAATAATAACTTAAAAATCTTATCTTTGTAAGGCTTACCAGGCTTATAAGTAACTATTAATTATAAGTAAGTAACTAGTTCCTTATTTTAAAGTAATAAGAGTAATTTTAATTAAATATCGATATCAATGCAGATAAACTCAGATCTGTCCGTCTAGTTTATTATAGATATTTTCATAAAGCCACTATAAAAACAATATTAATAAGTAAAGTTTATTACTCTGTAGAAGAAAATCTAAAAGATAAAAATGTGTGGATATAAGTATATAATAAGTTTAGTGTAGGTTAGCTAACACGGTATTAAATAATAAAATTGTATCTTTTATATTTGAAAATTTGGCTCTTCTCAGCAGAACTGCCCTCCGAGCCGTTGGTAGCTTTATGTTCGACGATTAAAAAGTGCTTGCAAAAGTCTATTTGAATAAAGGATATTTTGAAATTGAATGTTACTTAGTTAGTAATATTATATACACTAAATTCTGTAACTGTAATATCGACATCATGTTTCAAAGTACTAAGCAAATCAATTTTACAAATGGTCTTATTGCTTTAGTCTAAACTAAAGGCTTGATTTGACTATCATTACAACTTGTCTTTCGCTAAAATGTTTAGAATTTGCCATTATAATAAAAATCTTTAGTTTTATAAGTAATTGATAGGATGTCGACGTCGACTGAAAATATGTAATAGATTAGATTACATACAACATATTAACAATATGTACTGAGCGGACGCCCAGGATAATTAAACGAACGAGTAGTCGCCACACATGAATGCCTGCGATCTTAATCTACAAACGGTCTTTGTCCCTTACTCCTAAGGGGCATAAAGGTATCTAGGAAATGGTCCGTGTAAATTGAATTCGATCAAACCGAAATATCTCGTAAGCATCTCGTGAGTCAACTAGGACTTTTTATTAAAAATATTTTAACATATTACTTATTAATTATATTTTGTAATACTAAAAATACAATATATCCCTGCAATGAAGAAATGAGCCTTTGTAATGAATATAAATACGGCAATCGCAAGACCGATTTTAAGAATTACACGAGTACAAAACGACTAATTAAATCCCGTAGCTATGGAATTGGCATCGCCTACATTTTGATGCAAAATAATCTTTACAGTGGATAAGACAAAGGTATATTTGCAAGATTCCCATAAATATAAAGAAAGTTACCTGCAGGTTGTACCGGCGGCTCCGTGGAAGTGACCTGACCGTTGCTCCGCACAGCCGCTTTCTTCCTGCCGCCTGTGGTCGCCGGGCTCTTTGTGGCTTCTCGTTCCACCCTCTGCAAAGACCATTAGGTTTTTACGACGAACCTTGAAAGCGACATGAGTTGTTCTCCTTTTTGTTTTTTCTTACAATTATTTCTCAATACAAGTATATAAGTAAATATTTATAATGAACAATTTTTTAAGCATAATAATAGATTTCTATTATAAATTTCATTAAATCAAAAATTATTACTATGTATTATTTTAAATAAACCTCAAATAAATTCATTTGTATATAAATGTTCATTATTTTCGTATTTGTGTTCGTATTAGTATTCTCATTAAAATGTAATTTAGGTCGCCAGCTAATCTCTAACCGCATATAATGAAACGGCTTCATCTTTGACGTAGCGATCAAGTTCGTAAATATCAAAGAGCATGGAAATTTGTGAACGTTTAAAAGAAAAATTTGAATGATAAAAGGGCATTTTAATAGAGAATTGTTCAGTCGTGAAGGCGTAATCCACTTATTGCGGCTGACAGACGAATTCAGGGTTCGCATCGTGCTGAGTCACCGTTCACGATCTCGCTGAGTCACGAGCCACGACTCCATGTTCCACGGTGCGCCGGTGGACGCACCTCCGTTTATTATGCTGACTTGCCGGAATGTATTTCTGTACTGCACTAATGCTGATTGATACTGATGCCGATAAGATCCATTAATTGATTGGAACCCTCAGTTTCATTTTGTTATTCAACTTTCTCTTGATATTTATTTTATTACTCGGCGTGTTATCGATGATTGATTTATTTCAATTAATTTAGTGTGTAAGGGTTACGATTTATTTTGAAACGTATGTATTACTAACGGGACATGATAACAAATAATTGCTAAATTGAACAATTAACTTTCAATAATAAACAAAGGCTAAAAATCGTTGTCGCGTTTTATAGCAAGTCATGGTAAGTATGGTGAAAGATTATGGAGCCGGGTCTGGATGATAGATCGCTGGCGAATGGGGGCAAATGTTTATGCGCACCAGTAGACGTAATGCCTCGGTGCGCTGCGTCATCGAGAAATTGGCAAACAACCGTTCTCAACATTTATATAATATATTCGAGACCATCGCATAAAGTAGGTATCAAATTCGTAAATTATTTATTTTAATTTATATTATAATTTTAATATATATTTCAAAAAAGGGTTAAAATCTGAATTTTTATTGTATAGTTTCATTTGTGAAGTAAATAATCACAATGCATAGTATTTATTACTCTTAAAAATTTGCTAAATGATTGTTTTGCATAATGTGACAACAAAAACACAATATAGATGCAGTGAAAGTTCAAGCGGAGAAAGTGTATACATTATATTACTGACCTACGTAAACTGGGCCATGGTTGCTTAGTTAACACCCCATGCATTATCGCCGACGCAATTTTAATTACTAAGAAAAAAATATGCTTCTTTATGTTTGCTAACTGAAATAAATTTTCTATATTTAATCTAAACTATACAAAAGAACTAAAAATATTATAAAATAGAGTAAATAAATCAATTACTGCCTTCCAATAACAAAATATAAACACTCAATACTATACCTATAGGTAAAAATACATTTCAACAGAATTACACATATACGTAGCTAACAATATTTACTAAAATACTTATTCGAGGTCCCTACTTATTTACGTTATAATATGAGAGGGTTCTTGCGACTGGAGTAACAATCCTAGAACCCTCCCCCTGCCCTTCGCTATCTTGAACACGTGTTTATTTTCTCAAAATCTCGAATCTCAGACGAGAGTGAGTTGTTATTGTAATTGAAAATAGTATATACATAACCTCTTTCATGTTTGATTTAATATATAAATTAATACATTTCCTATATTTATTTGTGTGTGAAATTATAATATTGTAATATTTAATAAAGATATATTATAACATTTTATCGTTAGACATAAAAGCCATATTAGACAAATATAAAGTAAAGTATGTAGTGATATATGTAGGTATTTTTCAGAAGCCAACGATCTATTATAACCCTTCTGTGTCAGTCACCCAGCCTTCGTGTATACAACCCTACTCATACGTCATTTTCCAATAAAGGGGTGACCTTTAATGTATAATGTTGGTGAATAATAAATCAAAGCGCGATATATAATTTATATTCAGACTTAGCTAAGTTTTATATATTTTTATATAGATATGTACATACTTATTATTTTAACAAAATACATAACTTACAAATTTTTGTCAGTAAATAACTTCATGAACTAAATTTCCAAAAAAAAAAATTTACACGGTAAAGGTTTACTTTACAGTACGAACATTAAGGGAGTAGCTGTATTTAAAACGAGATGCTTTAAAAATAAGGCAGTATAAGGTGTGGTGGTTAAGGAAGTAATTAAAGGCGAGCTGCGGCTTGAAACCAATAGGAATTCAAGAAGGACGGCTTGTAGTAGTCTAATAGAAATTTAGTGGTAATAACTACAATAGATTCAACGACAATTATGAAATACTGTATAATATATGATATTAAAAAATGTATAGTTCGCCAATATTTCCTATAAGTAGTCTAAGTAAGAAATTCTATATGTTTTGTGTTCTACATATTAATAATTTTATTTAAATAAAATAAATAAACAGTATAATAATAAAACGACGACATAATGTTACATATAATTCTTATTACCGTCTGGCAGGACAACTTAATTTGCGTAGCTTGTAGTCACATAATAAGCTTACCTAGTTTTACTGAGCATCAAAATACACAAAGAGAGAATTCAAATGGTATGTTATTGAATATTTATGTACGAATTAGGTAAATTACACGAAAAGAAAGTTATATAAGTCATATTTATTTCTTAATGCTTTTTTATACATTTTTTTGTATATGAAATATTTTTTATAATAATTATAATATAATATTACTGTTACTTTAGTTATCTCTTTTGACTTTTGTATAATATTTTTTAACATGGTTTTCCTTTCAGGCCTACTCCCTACATGTATTCTGACAAATTCTATTATGTACATTGGTACATTACATGTATTGACACGTACACACATATACAGTACATACTAGAATTTATGAATTTATAAATCCTCTGAGTGTGTGCACTAGTACTAGCAAAATAATATTACTTACTATAAAACTTACTGTTACATTATAAATCACAAAAATGTTATGCTTGGGAACTTATCATTTCTCATACACAAACAATGGTGCCCAGAAAAATTGTGGGCGAGTGTAGTGAACTGTAGCCAGCAGGTATTCAAACACGCTGCGATTGTGCTCTAATAATTATAATTGAAACGTTTGTTATACTAATATCAAGTATATGATTATATTTTAACAATTATTTGATATAATATACATGAAAAAGAAATTTACAAAATATTTGTGGAAAAAAGTAACGAATTCAAGATTAAGCTGCCAAATCCATTTCATTCGAAAGCCATCTTTTAACAATGAATAAAAGAGATTTGCCAAATCGTTACTGTTGTACAAAAAACGACATACATACATATACTGTAATGTATAAGAAGCACGTTAAGTAGTTTTTACTTTTTACCAAAAAAAATATATTGTGAATATTATCGAGCAATACGAATCTATTATATATGAAATGTAGAATGTTTGATAGAGGGTGAATGGCCCATTGTATATCAGGTGATTTATTTCCCTTACACGTTCCCCACTGGATAAACCCCTGGTCGCTTAAAGGAGACATTGGCTAATATTTCAAAAGGCTGTTGTACCCGTTTTATTACCTATACCTGTTTTTACATTACCATGTTTCATATAGATAGTATTATAATGGAATTGTTATAATATATTTATAAAGATTTTGAAAACAAAAAGGAAAAGGCTTTAAAAAATCTCTTAAAATATCGTAGTTCATAATAGTAACTGTAACGATCGATAATAATAATAAAAGGAAGTAGCATATAAATGACATAATGCATCATTATCTTCAAGTTGAAGTATTACGTAATAGCGCTGCACGCTCCGTTTGACCCCGACAATAACAGTACTTACTGAAGCAACTCATACTTCTAAGTACCTCCTAACTGAGGTATAGTAAAATATAGGATTTCTGCTTAATACGTTTAGAACAAAACGCGTTTTGCGGTTTAATATACGAGATAGCGCAATCTCGTAGTTATCACTACTATTTCAAAATCTAAATGATTTAAAAGAATCCATTCTGATTAAAATATTTTTAATTACCATTTTATGTCAGAACAATAGTACTGGTTATCCAACAAAACAATGATATAAAAAATTCCGAAAGCCATTATGATTCAATGAGCCAACTCTACTTACGGCACTCGACACACTGTTCAAAGTAATAATCCCGTTCATTTACGGCGCGATCGTTTGCACAAATTCACAAAAACTTTCTCAGAATAAAAAACAAATAGCACTTCGCTTCAGGTTATAGCATACTGTGTTCATGCGGAGGTTGTGTTCCCTGTACATTTATCTCAATCTCGGAGGAGCGCTGGAGGGCAAGAGTGCAACACGACTCGTCTGACTGCTACCTCCCTCCCGAGCCTCAGCGAAACCGGTATTCCTAGTCCGCTCCCAAGCTAAGCCGGCCCTCCCTAAGTAGTTTACGACGTAAATATGGCCATTGCCTCCCGATTAGTCAGGCCAGTACCGTCTACACTAAATGATAATATTTAATATTAAACGCTAAACTAATCAATCATCCTAGTCTACTTGTATATTTATCATTAAATTATTAAATTTATCATACCTAGCTTTACCTTATATTAAACTTAGCCGTAATTAAGTGTTTCAATTTATTCCTTTTTCAATTAAATTTTTATTAACCTCATTTCACTTCATAAGCACGATAAGCTGGAGGAATGAGTAATAATTAATCTTGAACATCATTGTACTAGAATTTGGGCCATCTAGATAAGATATTATACTTCCCACATAAGAATATTAATAGAATCGTTGTAAAAAGTTTAACATAACTATACAATAAAACGAGTGAAAGCATATTTAAGCTTATAACCATACAAAGCAGCTTGACATTTTTATTTCCGACCTTATTAAAAAGGGACTACATTCGCGAAGGCAGGTAAACCATGTATGCGGGTACATGTAGTGCGGTATGTTGTCAGGTGAGATTTATTCACGTATTTTAGACATGCGGTGGGTGTGCGTGGGACGCAGACGATACAAACTAAAGGAACCGCCTCTGCAATGTTATGTCTAGACTAGATCTTCATCTTTTAAAGCTTGTATTGCTGCCTATTAACATATTACTACAACAAAGCTTGCCAAAAATAATCATACTATAAAATGACGTAATGAATTTTCCTATCTAAATACTATACAGCAATTTATTTGGCTAGCAGTAACAAAATAACGCCTTACAAAGGATTCCAATCAAAGAGTGAATGTTTATAAATAGCGTCTCCCCGACTGCGGTCGCTTTATAATAGTACCGAACAAAGGAACAATAACGACCAACAAAGAAGTTAGAAAAGAACAAAAGCAAACATCGAAGCGAGTCAAACAAACTGTTTCCTTCCAAGGCGACGTAATAACAATAACAATATGGCGACTAGAACACTTGTCGATTAATGATGTGCGCAATTTATCTAATTTTGGAGTAATGTGCTTTTTACGTTTATGTGTAGCGCGATAATCAAAATTAAAAGCCTAGTATTCATTAAAAGGGATAGTCAAATGTACGAAACATAAGTCAAAGGGAGATGGTGCTGTTATCGGGGTGTGGCTATCAGTAGCTATTTTGTATTCTCTGCAAGTACGCACATTGATGCATGTAAGTACATAATGCGTACACGGTTCGAAATTTCACTTATGTGGAGAGACTACTGGAAATTTTACAAGTTTTGAGGTTTTAAACGTTAATTGTGAAATTGTTGCTTAAAATATATAAGTAAACAAATAGAAATTTAGAAGACAAAAGAAAATATGTATATCAGATACCATAATGTCAACCAGAATACAAAGCATACAGAGGTACAAAGCATAGATGTCTTTCATGTAATTTTAACAAAAAAAAGAGTAAAAAAAAGTATTGCAGATGCGCTATTTGAATACGTTATTATGTCGACAAGCAGTGCTAACCGGTGTTTAGAAATTGCACGCGCCGTTGCCTTCCTTCGCTGCACTTATGTCCACAAATCACCAAAATCACTTCACCACGTAATGCGGAACATTTAAAGTTTCAAAAACATGTTATAAAGCGGTGAAAGGTAAGATGCGTTCCGCAAACCGTTCCGAGCGACGAGTAAGCGAGCGTAGTAGCGGCGCGGTAGAATGGCGCAAACTGGAGCTGGGGGAGGGGGCGCCGAGCCTGCCCGGCCGGCACGCTCGCGGCCCGGCCACCAGACGCAGGCTTGCATAATTAATTACTCTACACACTACCACTCATATTGCACCTTCCGCACATGAATGCAAGGTCATCCCCTTAGTTGCTATCCAAAAAACGACTATAATTATAGTTTATAAAGTGAAGTATACGTTTACAATCCCTACAAAGCAAAACGATAAATTAGATCTGCGCAGTATCACAAATATGAAATACATAATATATAAAATTTATTAAATATAAATCAAAGTGTAGTTTGAATTAAATGATGATAACACTATCTTATTTAAATGTAAAAGTCATGTGTGTATCAGTATGCGAGGCGAAACCCAATTGTGATACCTAGTAGTTAAATGCTTGTAAAGCCCAACTAGCTGACTGTCTGGCAGGTGAAAACTAATATTAACCTTCAAACAAAACAAGAACAAAGTAGTGGCTCGTTAAAATGGACCCTTTTGACGTTCCGTGGGGATGGGTTGGGGGGGACAGCGCGCCAGACGAATCCCAGCATCCCGCACTTGTCGCGATCAATATCGTATCCGCTGCACGGGAACTCGCATTAACTAACTCTGATAGAAGCGGAAAGTCGGCCGATTTTGTTACAAACTTTAGCGATTACACGTTACCGGCAACCCTTTTTGTTGTAAATGAATCAACTGGGCGCACAACAATTTGACGGCAAGGGCATGGGACTTAATAAAAGTATAGCAACTTTTCGTTTAGAGTTTTATATTAATTTGTGAAATTAAACAAAAAAACAGCCAATGAAATATAACTGGTTTAATAAATACTGTCTATGGAAGAGATTATTTAACATGGCAAATATTGAGACACTTATTGTATTAGTTAGTAATTGTTTTAAAATACGGATTAATTAAATGGTTATGAATTAAAATAATTGTGCAATATAGAGTGCAATATACTTTAACAAACCAAACGCTAACGAAGTATGTTACTGTTGACTTAATCAGAACAACGTCCTTAATAGAGCAAAGATACAATCAAAGAGAATACATCAACGCAAACAAGTGAGGTCGGAGCCAATTCCGCTGTAATGGGAAAACTTTGAATCGATGCGAGTGGTGAGTCGGTGATTCTCACGGTACATAAGCTATGAGAAACTGCATTCTTAGCGGATCTAATTGCGTAATATGAACGTTTAATGATTTATCATTGAAAACTTGACATATTATTTAAATTAGTTATTTTTTATCTGTTTAATATAAATAATTATCAATATCCAAAAATGCCACGGTAGGTACATTGATAGGATAAACTATGAAAGAATAAAAAGACATATCTTGAGACGAACCTGTGAGAAATTAATGGAATAGCAAGGAATTTTTACTGTTCCCATTGTCTACTTCGTCAAAAATAATGCCATATGTAAAAATGCACCGCATATTTCAATTTGTGTTCACTTTGCCATACACGCAGCACTTTAATGACACAATTTGAGAGTAACATGAATTGGTCGGTTGAAATATAAATATTAAATATTTATACCTAAGATCATATCATTTCTTTATTTACGATGCCATATTATGCGCCTAATACATTCATGTCACGAGAAGTTGTTTTGGCAAGCATCCAACCCAGTGATTTCAGTGAAAACATTCCGCATTTTCAGTGTAGATAGACAGTATGTGTGAAGGAAGTCCTTTACATTTCAGTGTTTAGGGAAATACAGATTGAGGAAATTATACTATGTTTTGCAGATGTGAAAAATACAGCTAATGACTAAATTATTTGAAATAAATAATTTAAAAAATATAATTTATACCTCTAGTAGTAATTTATTTAAATGTAGTTTGTTTGTTTTTTGTTACTTTTCGATTTCATTATATACAAGTCGATTTTCAGTTTCACTACAATCTAAAGCATTGGATTTAGTACAATTTTAAAGTGGTATTACCAAAGGTTTTTACCATTTGATTAGTGGTTAAATGGAATCAGGCAGATACCTACCTACAAGATTATGAGTTTACTTTCGGCGTACAAACAAAAAGGGGCGCCGTTCAGGGACAGCTGTAGGAAAAAGTGACGATGTATAGTTTGAATGTACTTTGGGGACAGATATTACCGAAAAGCTTATAATGCTTTATTCATTCGCATAGAATTTGTCAAATGAATTATTTGTGCTCTTTATACAAAAAAGGTCGTTGAACGAAACAAATTACCGAAAATGAATCCCCTCTTGTCAACACTTGTCATGTAATGTTGAAGTTGATTTATGAATATTGTAACATTTGATATAATTAAGTTTTAAGAGATATTTATAGATATACAAAGAAGAAAAACGAACTTTTTCTATATAAGTAACTAATAGATAATAAATTTAATAATATACAATATTTAGCTGGTAGTCCTCTTCGTAACTGAAATTGTAGACTAATATACAAAGAAGAATCTTCGTAATACAAGACACACATGAACAAATCTAAATTATAGCCGAGAGCAACAAATGCATGCGAAATGAGTAGAACTATAGACTATTGTACGGCAAAACGTGACTATTAAACTCATGACTTTATCTTGAAAGTAACAATTTATCGAACAAAAACTAACTGTAATTAATAATAAAAAACATTTTTAACATAAATAATGCTTTGATAACTTTGCGTTAATATATTTCGTTAAAAACGTAAATAGTTTTTTTTAAAACTAAAACACAGGCGAAGCAGAGTTTGCTTGTTGATATAAATAAACATCAAAAGTTTAAAATCAAACCGATAAAGGCTACACGAAATGAAAAAGGATGTGTTTATATTGTGAAGGTCGACACAATAACAATTCGCCCTTCCAAGACGCGTTAAAAGTCATAAACATAAGGAAAATAATATTATATTAATTTTAGGTACTTACAAGTTCCAGGTCCCTTCTATACTTGTTTTAATATATCCTTCTATACTTGTTTTAATATATCTTAATAATTCAAAACAGCTCCGCGTTTGATCTAATTTGCTTTTTATAATAAAATCATATTTGAGCGAGAACTTCTTAATTATAATGATAAAGCAAAGAGTAAATAATATTGAAACAATAAATATACATATAATAAGCTCTATAGCCATTTATGTAATAAAGTTATATTAAATATTTTAATTATATATTTTCATGAAGAAGTCATGTCGACGCCAAACAGGGATTCGCATCAAATAAGATTTAGGCGGAAAGCGATAAAATGAAATCAAAGGCAAGTTGCGACTATTAATATCGAACTCGTAACATTCATTTCATTTATTTATAAGGTCACAGTGAAACGGATTAAAAATAAAATAAGATTTTATATCGTAAAAACGTTCATTCTCGCAATCTAATTAGCAAATGTTGTAAACATTTGTAGTGAAACACTGACGGCTAGCCAAGACTTTGCTAATTACCGAGTTCTAAAAGCTAAGTTAGTGATTTTTACATGAGAACATTTGTGATCCCCCACTCATTCATGAACTGACTGAACAGAAGTCATTTATGAACTGACTGTCATGTATTTGACATTAATAGTCTAAAATTTGCCTTAAACAGGAAATTAATATGAATATAATCTGAACAAAGATCAGTATTAAATGACCTAGGTACTAAAACTATGATTTTAAACTACAAACTTTTTAAGTATCTATATATTAGTATATTTTTAAATAATTACCTAAATAAGGTGACGAGAAGACAATAAATTATAAATTGCATGAATTCGTAAAATAGATGTAAAGATGGCGAAGCAGATTTGAGGATAGACGTGGCTTTTGTAATATAGCGCCTATTAAAAAAACCACAAAGCTGGGGCAAGCGGCGCCAGCGTTAAAATAACAAGCCCAGACGGACATGTTTATGAGCTAATACTGAAAGTTAATTATCTAATACTAGCGTCACTTCACTTGCCGATCTAAATTAGATTTTCGCTGAAGTTTTCAAGCCAAGTATTCGAGATAGAATTCGCTTGCGTCCAACTCAAACACCCCACGATTAACATTAGTTTAGAACAATGCCAAACAACTAAACTTAGTTTCCGCTTGTTTTTGGTATAATATTCAAATGAGTTCAGTGTTGTGGAAACTCAATCGTTTAGAGAGTGTTCCATACACATGTGACAGACTTTCTACCTGCCGCATCCTTAAACCTATATAAATCACCCGTAATCCGAGTATAAATATTACATAACCATTGCCCACTAATTTCGAGGTAGTCAAATATAATTTTATATCAAAGGTGAAAGCTTTTAATTAATATTATATAAGACGTAAGTGGTTATTTTTTAATGAGTCATTTCTGCCATATTTAGCTGAACCGGCCACGAAGCTCAGTTAAAATTGGCAGATGCGTCATAGCACGCCATTCTAACCGAAACAAAATTAAATAGACCACAAGAAAACACGTGCATAAATCATTCACCTCTTTGCATGAGTTAATTTATTTCTCATATAAGATGTTACACATCTTTCGACTTCCTGCAAATTACTTAATTGCACATTAGAAACATTAATCAATAACTATAGAAAAGCATACTATACCATTTCTTTATTAAGAGTTAGAAAACCGTCAACTAAATATATTTTTGCACTAAAATTTAAAAATCATCTTAATTCAGTACGTACGTAATTGACACAGGTGTTAAATCAAAACATATTATTGAACTATTCAAATGACATCCATCAAGACCATTTAAGAATTCGTATTTCATAGCTTTTATATGGTAGTGGGAACGAAATATTTATATTGACAAATTTCATAGTCTATGACGGTATCTCTTACGGATGTAATACGTAGATATATCGCTTTTGACCTCTAAATTGTTAAGCATTTTCAATTGCGTTCTTTAATCTATGAAATTGCTATTTTTTACAACAAGTCAACACCCACGACAAGGCTGTTTGTTTACTTTACAGTTTTTTGCTCTACCAGATTGTAAAGGATAAACAAACTAGTTTCTCAACGAATACGACGAAAGAATAAAAAAGATCTCAACAAAACATACATTAAAGATTAAATGAATATTTATTGTTGATATAGAGTGTGGCTGACTGAAACAAACTAATTTCCGATTTATATTTATTCAGTTATGCTATTAAAATGTATAGTTTGAGAACATAAATAAAAATAAATTTCTATATACTTATTTGGTTTATTGAAACTAATATTACTTACTTGTAGGTTGGACCGAGATCTTCTCGGCATTACTCCTACAACTTCCCCTCGCATAATGGATTCTATAACTGTAAAAAAAATGTTTATTAATATTTTTTGTCCGAAATAATAACACCGGCTTAATTGACATCTATTTTCGTCAGCTGTTAGTTTTTATATATTCAAATAAACTTATATAAATCGAGAGTCACTTTTATTGTTTTTATAGAAGAGAGTTGAATTTAATTACATATTAATTAAGAGATTAAAATGTTTTACCATATTATTGATATTAAGATATTTTTTTGTGCGTTTAGAATTCATTTAATAGGTAATTTCAAAATGGATTTTGCTCGGTTTATTTTTTTGCCGTACCTGCTTAATATGAGTATAGTATGGTGTGAATAATGACGCTTTAATATTATTTCATAATGTCGCAAAGTATGACAAAGGATTTGCTAACGTTGCAAACTACATTACGTCGTATGGCTTCTTGCATCCAATTATGCACACACAGGAGCTAAGCCACCCTACACCCGTCTCCCGTTACAGTAACAAGATGTATGTAACTAACTATACTTGCATGTACATGTTCAAACACACGATAAGTGCAAAGGCCAGTGTGTCAAAACGAAGAATATGAATTAAATGTGAACATTATAAATACATATACGAAAAATGTAACTCATCGCTGTTTGTACATGGAATAGCAGGAAGTGGGGAAACATATTATTGGGGGCCATTTGTAATAGAACCCAAAACGATGATTTTTAAATTATTTTACTGTTTGTCTGTGCGTTTGTTCAGGCTAAATTCAGAAACGGTTAAACCGATTTAAACGCAGTTTATACTATTGTATTTTAGTAGACGTCCCATAACATTTTGTGTTTAGTTTTTTATTTCATTCACTTTGAAATATTCTACACAATATATTTAAAAAATATAAAAAAAATGTTTTTACACTTTTAAGTTAAATTTGCTCGAATTACATTCTATTCTAACCTTAATCAACCGATTTCTTCACCTTTACTGTATTTCTACACCGTTTCTCTGTATAGATGTTGTTAAAATTATTTCTTAAAAGATATTTCCATTACAATTGCTATAATCGTTTCAAATTCTAATTCGAAGGGCCTAATGCTTTGAGTTTAGATTTATTAGTTCATTCTGCCTTTTCCTTTCATATCAACCAACATTGTATCAACAGTAAGATATGCGTTTTATTAAATTCATATTAATCCGGTGAATTGAAGCAGGACGCTATAAAGGATTCATGAATATTCAAGGCAAGGCTCTAGTCCACCTCCCTATATAAACGTATAACAGTAGTGATAATTACACAACACGCGCGTAATGGCACCTACAACCATTGTGCAATATTACATGTGACGTTAGTTGAGATAGCGTTTTACGTCGTGAAGTAAAGTGGACAATGATTCGTGTGAAAGTGGCTAATAATTACAGACACTCCAACTACTTACAAAACTGACGTGTGAATGCAAAAAAATTGTAGTTGCAAAATTCATAATTTAATTAATATGAATGGGTACACCGGAAATATACAACTACGCTATTTTTACATATAAAAATATGCAAAATTGAATTTACACATTTCATTAGTGTCTGAACAATGTGAATAAAATATTATGTTTAAATAATATACTACAGTCGGATACAGAATTAATGATTTCGCTTAAGATAATAAAATATATTAATTTAAATACCATCGTGTACCATACCATTCAAACGTTTCTATTTTATGTATAAATGAGTTATTATTTAAAAGGTTAATAATAATTAATAGTTTGAGTAATTATATTGAATTACCTCCATCGCCGAGGAGTCGCATCTGCACCAAAGACGGATCTTCACTGTGTTCTTCCAGAACTGTGTCATCGGTAACAGTTAATTCCTGTTAAAAGTATAAATTAAGTAACCAAAATACGTTTTATATTTTTCAAAATATCGAGAAACATTAAGTGAATTTTACGAGTAAAAAATATAATAGATATTAAAATTACTTTCTTAACAAATTGTAGGTAATAACAACGAATAATAAGCAATTTAATTTTAATGAAATGATAAGATGAATTTGGCAGGTGGGTTAAATTTATACGTAAACATCTAACCCTATTAAAACTTTCTCACGCCCACACGGCGGAGTAAAATAAATACGGTACAGGAGCGTGCCTGTTTAGTGTTATTTCATCGTCTAAAATTCAAATAATAACAAATGCCGCGCCAGTTACTATATTCGATTAATAAAGCCAGTTTGTCTATAATAAATCTGGCACAAGGTAACTTATCGTGCATGTTGCCAAAATTGGAACAAAATATTTATCTCATACTCCGTATATGTTATATGTATTCTCAAGGATCAATATATTTTCTATGTTTAGTAGTATGAGTTATTAATTTATTCTCATATAATTTACTAATTTTACATTCTAATCTTTTGTCTGTACACAATTAATAGCAATGACAATTTTAAATAATACCTGTTTATCTCAAATGTACGTAAAATATATAGGAGTTATATAGTTTTTTTTTTAACATTGAAACTCTGCATAACAACTGTTATTAAAAGGACAATATTATATATAAATTTTCTTAAAGGTTAACCGGTCAGCTCAGCTCACGTCGAAGGCAACAAAACAATAATATTAACTAGTAGCGCAAGGTTGTCGATAAACAAGTCTTCGGGGCAAAGACTTTAAGTTCAGCTGAAACTTGCGAGAAACAAAGAGAACTTATGGAAAGTTGGTCGGATAACCGTGAAGAGGGGTGAGCGTGGAGGTTACTCAAAACTTTAACGGACAAACTGACTTTGCTACTACGCTAATTTGCAATATAAATTTGTATAACGTCTTAACTTTTTAACTGTAATTACGTAGCAAAGTTCAGGATAGATTGAAGAACTTAGCAATGCTGACAACCCTCCATAGAGTTTGTGGAAAATTGTAAACATTTAACGTACAAAATATGAAGTTATGTTTTCTATCACGACTGAACACGGATTGTTCTATATTCTATAATATTCGCAGCTTGTAAAGTTAATTCATAAATTGTGTTAAAAATAAAGTTAACAATTTTAATATTTAATAAACTGCCAAATATTATAAGATATGCCTCTAATTTAAAATAATCCCAGTTGTGTGTTGTAAGTTTCGAGAAATAAGAAAAACTTTTACACAGTTTGTCGTCATAGGAGCCGATGAAAGAAAAACAATAAAGTGTTTCAATAATGCAAACAACAAAGTTTGTTTTGCAGAGTTAGCAAAGGGGTGAATGATGAAAGGGTGTTTTAGGTGAGTCGCCCACCTGAAGGGGAAGTAACTTATAACATTGTTGATAATACCACGATACAAATTGCTATTATATTGCAGATACACGTTTCTAAATCAATATATATTTTTGTATTTCTGTGAATGTGGTGAAATTCTGTTTAATTATATAAATATAGGTAATTAACACTATCATTGCCAGTCACAGTTGTATTCACAAAAAAATACCCATCTTATTATTAATAACTTAAGCACACAAAAACTCGTTTCATACTACGGAATAAATTTAATGTAAATGGACCGATTAAAACAGGTCGAAATATGAATAAAAACCGTTGACAAGTGAAAAGCTGCATTCTTATTCGTTTGTTTACAGTTGCGCTCAACAACTTTCTTATAGCTTATACGCTGGTATAAGTAATATGTGCCCTTATAAATCTACCATCGTTACTGGATGCCATCGCGTTCAGTAAACCAAACTGGTTTTAACCATAACTTCCCGCTTGAGAATTGTAGAGTTGTAGAATGCTTATACAGTTAACCAGACTTGTCTTAATGTTTTAGTTCTCCAGGTGCTTCCTTAATTACTTAGGTAGGGGGATCTTATTTAATATATTTCATGCAGTTATTTAAAGGAGGTCGTTTACATCGATGCCTCCTGCGTAATACAATACAACAATAACTCTCTGTCTCTCGTTTTCTAGATTTATTGTAACTTCATTAAAGTAGTAAGTTACGACGCTCACCCCAGTGTGTTCGTTGACGCCGACTATAACAGCTGTGTACCACTGCGTGGCACCAGCTACCCTGTAAACTTGTGCGCGACATCCGCCCAACACCGAGGGTGTGGTTGTAAGTATTCTCTGTCCGTCTTGTGTCGTCCTCCATTCAGAAGCTTCAGCTGCGAGAGCTGACAGTGTAGAGGAATCGACACCAGCTTCGGAACCAGCTAGAGACGGATCCCATTCCTGTTGGGTAATAGAAAACAAACCTTTACCATAACCCGATATTACAACAATATAATTAAATTGACTTATTACAAATATTTAACCACCTTTTTAAATTGGAACAGTAAATCGCAGAGGCTACGTGAAATCAATACTTTTGCTTTAACGTAAATTTAATCCAGGATATCTTTATAGCATTGACGTCAAAAAACTATTAAAGCTAATATATATTATGTGGATTCCAAGTAACTACATCGTCTCTTAAACTTATACTGAAGTGAGAAACAGCATTAGCCGGATTTGCACGAGACGATTTATCGCATCTTGTACAGGTAATATAATTCCACTTCAAGAATGTAATGTCCATAAATAGTGCAATTACTTCGGTAGATTGTTAGTTATGTGTAAAATGACCTCGTGCATGTAAACAGTGTGACCCACATTATCTTGCACCTACATTACTTGCCTTGTATGCTGTTGGACCTAATTTTGCTGCGGTAATTTACTGTATATAGAAAGTAAATATGGACAAAATTACTTGTTCATATATAATGGTAATGCAATATAGTATAGCCCCTATAATAATAATTAAACAACTATTTGAACATTCGTCTTTACTTTACATAATTATTGTAGTATTAATCAGTGCTTAGTAAGATTTACTTACTTTAAATTCATAATTTAAATGCTTTTATATATAATTATATATAATCTTCAACGAACGGAGGCTGTTATAACATAAATGCTATAATAAAAGGTAAAAATGAAGCACTATACATAACTCATAGAATGCGTATTTATGTCAATGTTACAGCACACCGACACCTGTGTGCGGCAGACGTATCCGGTGCATTGAACTCGCTTCTCCCTCCTGCGACTATGTGTAAAGCAACCGAGCTACACTGTGTAATATGTAGCCTACAACTATTGGATGTGGTTAGGCGATACGGAAATGATTTACGTAAAAGCTAGACACTTTGTTAGTCTATGTAAAAAAATGGACACATTTTATTTTCGTACATTTTTTAAACGTTCGTTAAACGTCCATCGGGTTTTATTGGTGTTTTATCTATTACACAGACGGCGTTTGATAAAAAAGTAATTTATCAAGTGTCAATATGTTTGAAACGTTCTAAATTAAATGTACAATTCGCGTTACATTCATTTGAATGAAATAAATATTAATAAATGCCCAATAAAGGTCTCAACGAATAAGGAACATAACTTATGCCCATACGCATAATTGTTCACGGCCATACCATTTTTCCTCAAGTAATCCAAGATTATGACATCGTAATCGCCGGTTCGCTTGTATTTGTGTAACAGTCACACTCTGATGAACCGACGCAGTCTCAGTGACTCAGCAACTTTACGCAACACCGCTTCGGGGCTTTTACTGTTTATTTTGCTCGGTTACTCTATTTGGTGAGATTACCTCGTGATTAATACGAGGTCGTAGAGAGCACGAGTCGCTTGTAGTTGGAATACTTGGCCTGGGAATATTTTATTGGATTATCTTGTACATTGTTATTTTGAATTATGTTTCTTATTTAATCATAATTATTGTAAATTATTTAGATATTCATCTGAATTTTAATATTTATTAGAAGCGAATTATATCATTTGAAGTGAGATCCATACTAACTTTTATTGGTTATAATAAAAAACAATCTACTTATTTTATTGTTAATAATAAAAGCTGTTTTTTGGAATTTGTAACCTCAACAATAACGTATATAACAGATGTAATCAATACTTAACTAGGAAGTTATTTGATGGCACACATTCGCGTCTCCGCGACTCATTCAATTTCCTGTCACGAGACATGACTCCCTGCTCCCAGTCCCTCACTCGTGATAGAATTATTGATAAGATTTTGAGTAATGCATAACCCATTAGAAATTGGGATATGCTTTAGTTAGTTTATGTTAATGATCATATATAAAATATTCAAACTAGAATGTAAAACTACCTTTATAAAAAAAAAATGTATATTCATATTGTAATTATTCTATCTATCTATTAAAAATAAATGAGATACCAAAATATTAACAATATAACTGAATTTTTGTTGTGCTTCTAGGAAACATTCAAAAGCGGTTCGCTGAAAATGTAAAGGCCCCAGGGGTCTAACTGTTTCTCAAAACAATACATATCAGTAAGTACCCTGAAACGCCCCCGTGGCATTGTTCCGTTAAAATACCTATCCTTTCTTGGTCATGTAGCCACTATACAGAGGTAATACGCATAATATTATATAATACAGTTATAAAAGATATTGTTAAGACTATTTCTATTTAATATTTTAAAGATAACAGCATATAATGTATGTGAAAGAAATAACTCTTAAAATTTATACTATCAAAGGGATAAATTCTGTTCAGATTTTCTTGAAACTTTTACATTAAATTTCTCAAGTAAATTTTCGGTCCAGAAACTTAAAGTAAAGCTTTTGAAGTAATAAAATTAAGTTCTAAAACCGAGGTCTCCAAGTTTATACAAAGTCGTTTGATAGCAAGTAGTACAAAAAGTATTTAAAGCGAGACAATGCACTCCTATCCATCACGGATAAAACAAGTCTGGATACTGAACACAAACACACGAAGCGAATGGAGAACATAAATTGGGCTTTTGTGCTCGCTACGGTACAACAATTCTATACTGTGTTCTGTAAAATGAAGAGTAATATAAAATTCTAATAAAAGTATGTGCTTTATTATTATATTAAAGTATAAAGAAAATTATATAAGGCGTACCTAAGAACTGTTGCAGTGCATTTGAAACGTATTTAGGTTACATGTATAGCTGTGGACTCGAATTCATCTTTAACCGACTTGTAGTTTTTATATTAATAAACTATAAACAAAATACGTAACTGACTTGTGGCTTGCTTAACAAATGCGGGACTGGGTTCCGCTACCTTTCATGCAGTATCTCTGTATGTGAAGAAGTTACCGTACACCTAATGCATTACTGCATAATCCACGCTCAAAATGCAAGACTTGCTTGAAAAATATATTGTCTTAGACAAACAAACAAGAATTTATTATCTCTATATAATAACTTCAAAGCATTATATTATTTAATGAGTTACATATTAAATAAACAATATTAATGCTAGTACCGTGTATTTATTAAAATAATACGCCAACAACATACGTCTAGTGCCCACCAGACAATATTTGTGAATCGTACGATAGTCAAAATAAATAGTTTGAATAAATAAAGGCCCCAAATGAACATTTGGCCGACAACTACCGTATCATAAAATAATAGTAGAAGAAAATATTATGTACATTTTTAAAAGTAAGATGTGTTTCTAGTAAGTATAGCTTGTGCAAACTTTATTAGGGTTCGTGAATTTTATTGCCTTTGCATATTTTCCTCTTTTTGATTAAAAAGTATAACTCAATATAAAACATGTGTTTACTTTATATAATACTAACTGTGCCCGCGACTTTGTCCGCATGGAGATCTTACATCAGCTATTTGCCAGTGAAAGCCCCGTCAAAATCGGTGTAGCCGTTCTAGAGATTAGCCGAAACAAACAGACCGACAGACACAAAAATAGCAAAAAATAATATTCTGGTATATGTAGCGTGTATACATAAGCATTTAGCATATATATACCATAATATTAATTTATTGACTACAATGGTTCACTATTTTGGCTTTAATGGCTTGAACATAAGATACTTACTTGATATTTTGTTCAATTCACACAATGTCTTTATAACTTGTAGCCTATGTGTTATTCTGATGTATAAGCTATATTATTGTAAAGTTTCATTAAAATCCATACAGTAGTTTTTACGTGAAAGAGTAACAAACATCCTTACAAAATTATTCCATTATGCAGTTATTACACTTGCAAAATCATCCATAAACATTACCCTTTATATTATCATATCAAGATGCACTACCGTGATTAATAATACGTAGTCCTTATACTACTTCGCAGGTGTACTCTATTATAATAAAGCGAAGCTATATTATATAACATGATTCATTAAATTATAACTCGTCTGGCTTGGCTTTGTTAATACCGTGATATAACTTTCTCAAATAGTCTCCATGGTTTGGATAGAAAACTAAAAGTAGTAATAACTTTCACATATAATATCTGCAGTCAAGTGAGCCCCGAAAGTTATATTTTCTTAAAAAATTACTTGTATTCTTTTTATATCTTATAAGAAAAAATTTAAAACAGAATCATCTTATGCATAATTTCTAACATTTTCATCTAATATTTAGCATTTGTTAACTTAATATGGATATCTGTTATTAAATTTGGCGTAGATATTCAATGAATTTACGAAAGCTATATTCATAGTAGCTATTTATCGACAATGTCCAATAACATTTGCATTCTAATTTACATTTAAATTCTCACAAGTCGAACCGTATATGTTAATATAGTAAATCTTAGTCACAATACCTTTATTTGGTCGTTAATTACAATAATAATGAATAAATAATGCTTCGAGATATTTATTATATTTCATTATACTGTTTAAGAATCTTGTTTAAGATTATGTAAAAATGAATTCCTAATTTTTTTTTAAATTACATCCAGGATTAAAACAAAGTAAGCTAGTCTTTTTCAAGAATTATTAATAGTGACCGACCGAAGATACGGTTCCGGTTTCAGCCAGTTTCGACCTAATAATGTTTTGGCTACAATTTCCTTTTTCGGCCCAAAAACTGGCCATGCCAAAACTTAGAAAACGTGGACGTCTAAGTCGTCTAAGATGACTAAGCGTAGAGCCATTTTCGTGTGAGTAAATCGTAAACGATCTCCGTAATTACTGTTAAGAATATATTACGATTAGTCCTTCTGGACTGTAATAATTTAAAGTTTACTCAGTTGACTGGGTACTAGTAATGTATTATTGTAGCGAGTAACTAATGATGACATACACACAATTTGTCTTTAATGAGATTGTGGATGTTCGCGTAAGTGTGGGTCCTTGGGCAAAGAAACTGGTGAATTCCTGTAATACTTAGTACTTTCAATTCTTATTCCCTCTTACGTTGCAAGAGTTGCACAGTACATTAGCGGTCCGAATGTGGACACAGCTTCCTCTTTATCTTGGACATATGTATAATGGAAAATAGAAAAACGGTACAATCGACATGTGTCGAGCGTGTTATCGTCCTGGGGAATCTACCTCCCCAGAACCTCGAACAATAATTCAATAGGCTATTGCTTTACTGGAGAGGAGTTGGCCAAAAACCGGATGCAGAATTTCCAGTTTTTGAATTTCTTTCTAGTAGGTAGGCAGTAAATACTTATTTACTTTAAGTAATACTACTTGATTTTACTACGCTACTTTTATTACGCAGATTTTTGCCAAAATTTCACGTATAAGAGTAAGCTTAACATGCTCATTATGTTCAATTGTTTATTCATTGCATATTGTTACTAAAGTTAATAAATAATTATTTTAATTACTTAATCCAATGCAAAAATAAACTACATTTCAATATATCACAAAAAAAATTATACGTTTTGATAAGTTTCGGTTTTAGTTTAAGTTTTGGTCGGACACTAACTACTGTACATTGAAATTCATTACATTTTAAGCACTAGTAACGCCATCTGCACATAAAAATTGTATTTGACAAAGTAAGTAGAACCTATCTGTGTTAAATAATTTAAGAAGATAGGAAAACATCTGAAATGAAATATTACGAAAAGAGAAACAATTTTTTATAATAATGTATAAACATTATTATTACCTAAACATATTTAAACAGTTTCTTAAAAAATGTAAATTCATATCAATTTGAAATATAATAGAGCAATGAAAGAAGCGTTGTAGAGTTATTTATTAAACAAATATTTTTTTTATATAACTACTAGCAATGTCAGCCCGAGTTAAGGCGACCTAAGGGACACTAACTGCAAACTTTACTCGTTTAAATTTCGCAGAAATTTCCCTTCCTGCTTGGATTGCATTATAGAAAACTTTAATTATCGCTTGATGATCTGTTTTAATAAGCGCTTTAAAGTTAAATTGCTTTTTATCTTAGTGTGCATGAAAAAGAAAAAAGTATATTAAGGTAACAGCTACATTGTCTTACTTCTTCTTACTAGATAATTTTTTTCAATCTTACAAATTATGGTAATCACTTAAAGTATTGGAGTGTTCATTAATAATTTATAAGATTGTATTAATTAATCATTCATCATTACATTTCTTGTAACTAGGCTTAAAAGAGGTTGTTCTGTTAAATAATTCAAGTTCATTTCAATTAATTACAATAAATTAATGCAGAAATTAACGAGCAAAGTGCAATCAATAGTAAGTCTCAAAGTCAATCGTTCTGCTATTCAAAGTTGAATTTGAAAACGAAAACCTCAATGACAAAAGTATATTTTGCGGGAGACAATCAATCAATCACGCTTTGCCGGCCGGGTTTACCGAAAATAGCGTCACTGGCATAACCACCTGAATATGTATATAATAACGGGGAGGCGTGGGCGGCAGGACGCGGAAAATCAATATAGCAGGCGGCGAGGATCAAAACACACCCGTTCCAGAGCTGCCGCCCGTCACCCGGCGCCCAGCGCCTGTCGCCCGGGGAACACCGCCCCCCTTGTTTGGCAGACACCGTCCTTGATCTCCCTACGCCCGGGCGCAACTTTGGATAAACACTCGACAGTCGACACTCGTATCGTCTCACTGGAAAATTGGGTCGTGTACGCGTCGTTTGAGGCTTCTTTGTCTTATTGCTTTGCTCTATCTGCGCTTTATTTAATATTGTTTATCAGTCGCGCATTTTAACGTTAATGATCTCCAACGGAAAGTAATAAAATGATTAAATTATATACAAAATATAATACAATATAAATTAATATTACTTATATTTCACACGAACGAGGAAAGATTCTCGTAAACATAATAATAAAGTGAATTGCTTCCTCAAATAATGTGTACCAGATTTGATATGTAAAGTATAATAAATGGACGTAGAATGGCTGAAGCATGAATTTATTTTTGATTAATTTTCCCACATACAAGCGACCCAACAAAACCAAACAGTGACTCAATGGAGAATAGAGAATAATAAATGTATCTCAGTATTAAAATATGATTCATTCGCAGCACGTTCAGTGGTAGTATGCTACAAGCGTTTGTGATTTACTTTAAATGTGTATTGAAATTGTATAAATTAAGATGAAGGTAATTTCCGATCCCTTGCTATTTTCAGTACGGCCATCGCCATCTAGTGCTATGTTTTGGTAACTAGTTATTACTATTGTTGTATTAATAAAAACAAATAACATATACCTTTTAGAAGTAAACAAGCAATATATTACCTGGTAAGGTTGTAAATTGGCGTAGTCCAGAAAGTGAAGTTGTTTGTCGTGGAGGTACTCTACTGGCTGCGCATCCGCCTGTAGCGTTACATCCGCTGACAGCGGTGTGAAGGTCTGTCGAAGGAAGAATAATAATTAGAATGAATATTATAATTTCGATTACATCATAAGCTATTAATATCCATTGATATATTTTATTAAAACAATTTTATCTAAAGCGGAAAGTGACAAAGATCAAAACTTGATTATTAGATAAACACTTTATATAGTAAAGATAAAGCTAGACATGTTTTTATTTTAAATATATATTACATAAGTGTTACTCATATACGTTTTTATGTTATATCTGTGTTTTCTATGTGAACCAATTATTTTGTATTTTTTTTATCTATATTTTTAAGTGCAATAAAGAATAATGTTAGTTACATAAAACAGTTACGTATTGCTTATATGACAATCCTCTTAATTTAGAAAAGAACTATATAAAATGAAAGAATAAGGCGAATTCTTATAACACAGTCAAAAATTCTAACGCAAAGTAAAAAGAGCACGTACGATAGCTTAATCAGTATTCGATAGAGTTTATATTTGAATGACATCTATAAAATCACCTTCAAAACACCGCCTGTCCCATGAATATACAATTACGTTTTCGCCTTGGAAAATAAAAAATCATTTTTCTTTTGTTTATTTAACCTTATTAAGTGCTCTTATAGAAAAATATAACTGAATTTTGCTAATTTGTTCAAACAATCTACAATGAAGTCATTTGGAATTTATTAAACAAAAAAAATATTCAAGTACTAAATTTATTTATTAGCATAAATATTAACAGGAAATTTGCTGATATTTTTTAAGATTTTTAACCATTTTATGTGTTATGTTAAGACTTATCACCGATGATATATTTTTAAGTACATACAGTACTTAAAGATATATCATCATACATAAGTATATACATAATATATAAATATTCCACACGCTTTATCTTAATGACGCGTGTAAAATAGACAAATGCAAACATTAAAAAAAAATACTGCTTCTGCAGTCTGTTTTTTTTATAATAAAATGGGTTATCGTAATCGTGAACGTACTCTAACTACGCTATCGCAGAAGGCCGTGGACACGTGAGAGCTGAATTCCATTAGCACCATTCCCAATCGCTCCAATTACAAAATATTTGCACGTATAAACGATTTAAGAGTCAACGAACAATTTCATTGAAATATGCGGGTGGTGTTATCTGTGTATAAGTCTTTTAATGTAACATTATTTTAAATGTTGTACAAAATAGCTTTATCATTTAGTTGTATATTTTTTTAAATGTTAAAAATTTTTTATAGTTTTTTATTTAGAATTTATCACAACTGTTACAAGTAGTTTACTTTTATATACAATTGTCATTCACATATATTTTTTGTTGAGTCCACTATTTTATAGAATTGCATTATTATATATATATATATTGGCAGCGGTTGCATTAATATTTATTCTGATTTTACATAGGTATATAATAATGACAACAAAATAACACGCTGTGTTATTAAATGAGTAATAGCTACGATGACTATACATCGTTATAAAACGTTGTTTTAATATTTTGTATTATATACATAAACTGAAAATATATAAAATTTCTATCACAAATTATGCTCAGTTCATTTCTTTTAGTTATAGCGTTTCGGGTCACAAATTCCGCACTTTTGCATCGTATTAATAATACAATTTTGACAAATTCTTGAATTGGCTTACTCTACATATGATCCTTTGTTATCACAACAATTAGTTACCAGAAACAACCATTCAAGATAATTTTAACCAAAAATTATATAATAACTTTAAATTGTTAACAACAATGCAATTTAAATGCTTATTAGTTTAATCTTATTAATGAATTATTTTGACATTTATTTATTAAATGTTTGCCATGGCCTCGTGTATACAATATTGTTTCTATTACATATGGTGTATATGTGATGGTTATAGGTTCGATTCCCACTCGGAGAAATGATTTTGTTTATATTATTTTTATTTCACCGCTCTGGTGACAAGGCAAAGCGCGGCTTTGAGTTCCAGATTCGGGCGCAAAGTGGAGAACGGAGTGTATTGATACTAGGTTCTCTCTGCCTATCCTGCTGTGTTGGAAAAATGCGCGGAGACCTACAGATTATGTTACATCTGTTGACATCTTTTAAATTAAAGTAAATGTTTTATATACAAATTTAATCTAGTCTTAAGTAATACAGATAAAAAATAATATAATTATGTTGAATTACCCGTATTTAGGTACGGTTATGGTCGTTACAAAACAACAAAATTGTTTTATTTTTAAACCCTTACGATGTAATTAAAGAATACTGGTTAGGTTAGTATATTATAGTATTTATCATGATAATTCTAATTAAAATTAACATTTTCAAAGCATATACTTTAAAGCTTGATTTTTAATTTTGTAATAATTGTATGTTTTATATTGTAGGAGAATAAAACCGCCACGCTAGTGACATCTAGCGAAATGGCACAAAACCTTTTTAAAACCTTTTAAAGGCAACAGCTAAAAAAATTCAATAAATTACTTACTAAGGCTGGCCATTTTACTTCTTCTTTTTCTTCTTTTCTCGAGGCCCAGACTAAAGTTCTTTCCACTAAAAACACACGAAACGTCCTACGTGAATACACTGCCACCCATTCGCGTCGTTGCCAGTCGACACCATCATATTCCACCAACACCTAAAACAATAAATAATTTCTTAACATATACAATACATTTCTAAAACGCAGTTTATTTCAACACAAAAAATAATTATTAAGGGTAATTTTCCGTTAGATAGAACATAGTCCTTAAAAACGAAATATGTTTTAAATAAGCGCCATCTAGTGACAAATAGCATTACTGGCTTGTAAATTACAATTGCTATATTCTGCTTTTTGTCGTGAGATGGCGCTAGTTGCAACTACTGCATTGTTTTTGTAAAACCCCGCCCAATTTCAAATATCTGGCATGTGACATTGACCATTTCAAATTTGGTTTTTTTTTAAATAATATTAAGCAGATACTTTCAAAAATTGATCGAGACAGGTGTTTTGCATATTAATTTAACTTTACTATAACCGTTAAATGTATATTAAATTTAAAGACAATTATTATACGAGTAGCTACGACTTTAGAAATTTTGTATTGCAAGTAAATATCAAACTAAGGTCTGATCACAGTGATAATATCACTAAGCCAGCCAATAATGAGACAGGTATCGTTTAATGAGTGCTCACGGCTGACCTCAAGGCGGATGAAGCTAGCATTTTCAATGTCACAATGAAATAAACATATAAATAATGTTATACGTGCATGGAAAACAATTGCCTAGCACATAAACAAAGAATATGTTACGGCTTATCAGTAAATGCGTCGTTAACTGCACTAATTGCCATAAATAATATTTAAAAGAAATCGACTTGCATTTTCATAAAAAATATTTCAGTGATCACCAAATAAGTATCTATATTGACATTTGGAAGTTTGTATGTGCAGGATTGGACCCCGCGTCTCTTGTATAACGTCAAAAAGACGCGGGGTCTAACTCTAGCCAATATGATGGCTAAGTAATACCTTCTCGTCTCGCCTCATACAATTTTGTTGTTCTGTAAAATTTTTCGCAAATTTTTACAAAAAACTCAATAGAATAATTAATTGGCGAGAGATAGAGTTATTCACACAATTATTTTATAATTGACGTAATGAGCCTACAAAAAAATTGTTATTCATAAAAGTAATGAAATTACAAATTTTTAAGTACAATTACAATATGTGTATAGTGTACTTAATAAACTAATAACGTTTATACTTTTATAGCAATAACTTGTTAAGACACTCCGTTCTTCATTTTCGGTATATCAAAATAAAATCAGTATATCGCTTTTTAAGTTTTAAGTGGCTAAACTCTACGCTCATCATCTCACGATGGCCTTAAAACTTTAAGTAGGTAGTAGGACAGCGGCTGACTATAATCGCGATTAATTGTGGATTCGATTGCCACTCTATGGAATGATCACAATTTATATATTTTCATTTGTCCGCTCTGATGAACAAGACAAAGCGCGGCGAAGCGTTGGGTTCTGCCGCTCAACACGCAATGATAAATCAATAGACACGTACAAATTGCAAAGAATTACGTAGAGTAAAAATATCCTAATATGCAACTAAAACACAGTTTATTAAGATTAAAGAGAAATAAAACCTTGACAGGGTTTATTTTGAGTGTAAGTAATAATTGTGTATATCACTGGTTTTATTATCATTTATCAAATATTAGCGATTGCTAAAATTATAAAAATTTTATTCTGTAAATAAAATTTGACATTTTCCATACACAATACTAGCTAGTATTATGCCCAATTATAATGAAAGATTTAATCCATGTAACATAACGGATCTGGATAATTTATAAAGATATATTAAGTATATTATATCAAATTTTCGGTTACGGATATAAAATTATTTTGGATCACCGATATTTTCGAATAATTTTGATTACGCATATTATATAATATGTTTGAGGAAATAAATGTAAAAAACGGCTATTTATCATCTTCTTTTTTATTACATTCATCCGTCATGTGCCTTTGTTTTTACCATGATGTATTATTGATAGCTCGCATTTAGACTCCGTTCATACACGAAATCATACGGAATTTCTATATCGGTTATCGATAGTTTTACATTTCGGATGTCTGATAGTTACGGTTACGGAGCCAGAAGGAAGTAAAAACAACAATAAATTTAATAGTGTCAATTTACAAAATTATTCGGTATTAATTTTTTTTTTAATTTTTTAAAGTGTTATTCCCACACTAAGGAAATCTCTCCCTTTCAAGAGGCGCGGGTTCAAATCCCGCTGCGTTCAAATTTTTATACGTTTTCTAAATATGTCGTATATTATTCGTTATTTATTACTTTAATATAACATCTATAAAGATGATATATATGTACTTTGTTCATGTTACAGTTTTTTGTAATTCGGTGACATTGCGTCTTTAATGGTGGCGAAGGTAAAGGATTAGGTTATTTAAAAATATTGTTTGAAAATTTATTATATCGTATACAAGTAACTAGAAAAAATCAAAATTTGAATGAAATTTAATAGATATTATTTAAATGTATCAATATGATATGTAGAAATAATATTAAGAAAACTCCAAAAATATGAGCTCGTACGACTTAATATAATCTAAAAAATGGCTTCCATAATTCATGTATGCATAAGTTATGGCAATGACGTATTCTGTCCCAGTTACATACGGTGCTCCGCTATACGGCGACCTTGTCACCGAACTTGTGATAAACAGTAAAGTTTGTGGATAAAAGTTATTTTTGTGCAACTTGACTTATACTTCCGCAGATAAAAGAATACACTGTTTCTTTAAATGTAAAAATTTTAATGTGTGAGTTTTCGTATTTAAATGTACTTAATAGTTATTTCCAATTTTTATCGACCTATAGATTTGGTTTTGGCCTAACTGTGAACATTTATAAATCATTGAAATTGAATTACAAAAAAAACATATTACTCTGCAATACTCGTATACTTAAAGGCATAAAAGAAAAATATGAGTTTTTATTATCATCAAGAATGCAGCCTCTTAAATCGAAAGCTAGGTACATTGTAAGTCAATTATCGTAACTTTATTGTAGACGATTGCATTCGTTCTGTTTATAAACGTTGGCTAGGCAAGGCTTTGGCAACATTCAACCGCGTGGGCTTCGGTGCACTCGAGTAAACGATTGTTTACAGTTGCCTTACCGACCGACACCTCTGAATTCATTTCTATTTTCGGACCATACCAAACATCTGCACTATAGAATTTGCATATAGCAGACTTAGATAAATATATAATTACCTATAAAATATATTGCCAACTTATACTCGGTTTTATAGTTTAATAGCCAAATTTGTGTTTATTATCATTAAGCAATATGATATAGACAAGCAACGTCTTCTTTATGAAAATATACTATATACACAATTGTATCTATAGAATTGAGGGTCAGAATAAGATATTTCGAAAAGAAAAAATATATACAAAAGGTACTCATCAAACAAAGCCAAATTTAAACCAAAAAGTAGGTTAAAAGTCTACTTGATTTTTAAGTACTTAATAAAATACTTATTTTCGTATAAATAGATGTTTTATATTATGTACATAGTATGGACTCGTATTAACGTGCCATTGTCTTTATTCTGTATATAAGTATATATAACCAGTACTAAGCTTAATATTCTGTATTAGGATATGCTTGTAACATATCAACGACAAGGTGAGTCCTTCAACTTAGTGTAACTTAGAAGGTCAAATAATATATAAAGCAACATTTCTGAACGTAAATATATACCAAGAATTATAACTGTTTCGCGTCGTGTAAATTACTCTTGCACGTAGCCGAAATATCTTAAATATATTTTTACTCATAAAATATTTGCTAGGAAAAATATAAATTAAATGTAAAAAATGTCTTTACTATACTAACACAGTCCTTAAAAATTATGGTTTTGTAGTAAATTATACATAATTTAATTTAATATTGAATTTATTTTTATATCGTAAGATTTTAAATATCATTTATTTACATTACACAAAATAGGCCTACAAAATATTCTGGATTTTATTAGAAATAACATAAGACGCATGCCTAGTTTGAGTAACTGAAAAAAATATGTACTGACACAGATACATATAATACATCAAGTAGTAAATCAGGATTTTTTTTAAATTCACGCATTACATGTGGTCAGAGAGAGCCTAGTGTCAAAGCACTCCGTTCTCCACTTTCCGCCGTCCGCCGCCGCCGCCGTTGTCAGAAGTCAACACGCCGCGCTGTCTCGTCACAAGCGCGGATAAATGAAAATAATTCATATATAATCATCACTTGAATCGGAATCGAACTCACAACCATCATGTATACAGTCAAACGCTGTCACACTGCGCCACAAAAAGAATAAATAATATTTATTCTTTTTGTTTTTTTTTGTTTTCGCTCCATAATTCCCAATAGGTTATACAAATCACAATAAAGGCATAGAATTAATACGGCCTAGTCACGCTTTGTACGTATACTATACGGCAAGTAAATAATCGCTTGGATACGTGTCAATATGCCTACATAACAGATACGGTGACAAGGTCGCCGCGTGGCATAGGGCTTCTAGTGTAACTGGGACGAGATGAAAACTTCTCGAGAGTATTATAAATGTTTTACATTTATATTCGTACTGCCATATTAATATTAATGGTTTATATGCATTTATATTTAAAAATAAATGTTCTAAAGAAATATTATTGTAATTATAAACTATGCAAGATTGTTGAGATAGTACGTTTAAATCGAAATAGTTTCGTAAATTTTAGAAATACTTGTTTTTTTTTCAAGTATATATAGGTTAAGTGAGTGGAAAACGAAATTTTGTGGTAGCTTAGAAACTAGAATTAATAGCAACATATTATTTAGGTATTAAAGTAAATTTTAAAACTCACTGCATTCATTTCTTACTTGACATCATCATATTGTATATGTTAATTAAGAATAATCAGCTCGTTAATTGTTTTTAAACTTATTACTTTTTATTACTGTTAAAACAAAATTAGGATAAGGTTACAGAGTACCAAGAACTTTATCATGTATTTTTGACGTCATCAGTAGTATCTATACTTGCATGTACATATCCTAAATGCTAGAGGAATGTAACAAAACAAACAAATAAAATAAGTATATTTTATCGCACTACCTTTTATATATATTTTAGTCCATTAAGCAAAACTGGGGACCCTCAGTTAAAACTGCGGCGAACAATATTGGCAAGACATGGGCCCTATGCCTCAACTTCGGGACGTAGGAACATAAGTCAAGTCAAGAATGTATAGAAAGAAAAGAGAGTATGTAATAAGTTAGGTATTGTAAAATTTGAACGAAACAGCACACGAATTGCACCTTTTGGGAATAGTCCAAGCAATATAGTCAACTATACTTTATTATCCAAAGTGTTAAAAATAATATATTTTTTTAATACTTACAAAAACCCGATAAAACAACGCATTGGTAATAGGGTTTTAATTAACGCAGCAGTAAGGTAACAATATTAATAAAACCATATGCCGTGCGTGAAAATTATTCATTACTTGTTTATCAGCAGTTATTGTATGACTAAGCCAAAAAAGGAATAACTATAATTTTTTTGTTTTTTTCACCCCGTGTATTTCAGTACGCACATGAGTATATTTTTCACTTAAAATTAATTATTTAATTTTAATATAATTTTAATTTTAATTATCGATTAAAATATGTTATGTCGTATGTCTTTGAAATTATGCGAATAACACATTACGGTACATTGTTCGTATGCGAAACGGAAAATATTCAATAATATAACTTTTATATCACGTTTGGTTGATTTTTTTATAGTTTTACTTTATGTTTAATATGATAAATATATCAATATATGTATAATTAATACATCGACATTATAAATCAATTAAATATATTGCAATTATTATATTAATAAATAACACAAGTTATTTGCTAACTAGATAAATATTCCAGTAAGTGATACTTATACAATGAAAATACAGTACGGTAAATTAATTGCACGTGATATTCTATGACGTATTTTCTATTTTCTAAATATGTAAATAACACTTTGAAAATATTATTTTAAAAAAATTTTTACTATAAGTACGTGTCTTCTGAAAGTTTGATTTTGAAATAATTTTATTGATTTAATTGACATACGTAAATTGTTTGTTATTTGGAAGTACAATTTATTTTCTGTATTTAATGATAATATCATGGTTTTAGGCTTTTGTATTTAAACCTTTATGCGTGTTAAGGTACAATAGTTTATAATGTCTCCAATACATATATCTTGGAAATAACACACCTATATCTTATAAAAAAGCCAGTGTATCTGAAAACTAAATATTAATAAACATGGCATATACGGTACATAACCTGTGTTTATATTAGATGTTTATTCATATTATAGAAAGTTTTTGTCATTATCACACTTAATGAAAGTTTTTATCATTATTATTCTACCTTGAAAACATAGTTACTTAATTCTAGGAAACTAATTTTCTTCTTAGAATATTTACTTTTAAAACTAAGAAGCAGACGCAACTTATCACAAACATTACACAATGTTTAGAGCGTGCTCTGTTATTTATTTGTACAGCCACCACTTCTTTACCGGTGCGCGGGAAACTCGTTCTAATAATAGATACATAAGTACTTAGTCAAGGTTGTGAAACTAGGCCACTGTGAAAGATTATGAGACAGCATCTATCTTATAACGCTTTCTTAAAAATATTTATTTGATTGAACTCAAATTTATACTAAAATAAAACAGGAGGAAATTGTTATACTAGATATATATCTTTAAAACATTGTTTTTAAACTATTATTACACACACTTAGAAAGTTGAAAAACATATATTTAGAAACTGTATAAAAATGTAAACCCAGCGGGATTTGAACCCGCGCCTCTTGAAAACCGTTCAAGCGCGCTTAAGTGATAACTTAACTTATAAGCTTATAAGAATTTCGACGTAGCGGGATGTAGAACGCATGGCGTAACGTACAATAAAAAGATCGGGATTCGGGATCCTATCTCCGATGGATAATTCACAATAACTGCTTTTATTATTAAAATTTAAGATTAAAAAGGAAAGTTTTCTGCGAAGCTTATTACACCCATTTAAACGATATTAATTTGTCTAAATAAATGTATTCGTTAAAACGACAATTTAATATAGAATAATTATGCTCTTAACTCTGTATAGTTTAAAGAAATATCTCAGAAGCCATCGCAATATATAAAAAAAACTTCGCGCGGCAGAATAACTACGCGCAGCAATCATTTGGTCCGGCCGTCGCGTTGCAGTTTAGATTCCCCACTACGGGAAATTCAAATGCACAACAATTATTGCACCATAATGATAACAAGTAAAAGGTCTTATTGTAAATTTAACAGTAACAGATACCCATAGTTATCCTGACTTGAATATAATCTAAACGAATATATACAAATAAATAAAATTAAAGTGTCTGTTTGCAATAATAAAATAACCGCTTTTTACTAAATGCATAATTATGTATACACGGTACATATACTAAAATATATTTTTTACGATTTTTGTGTCTGTATGTCTGTTTGTTCCGACTAGTCTCTGAATCTGATGGACCGATGTCGACAGGGCTTGTAGAACTCCACGAGGGCAAAGTAGCGGGCACAGCTAGTAATGTTATAAAGACAAAATATATGTTTGTTTATTAAGATTTAACTCAAAAACTCCTCAATCGAAATTTAAAAATCTTACACTATTAGAAAGCTACATATTCCGTGAGTAATATAGGCTATCTTATATTTAAATTAAAGATAGTTTAAGGTGAATAGTGATTGCTTATAAAAAAGTCTGCGGTATAGTAGAGTATTTAAATATAGATTTTTCTCAAGTTGCTTGTAAATACCACATTTTTGTGCGCATATGTGGCAAACGCTGGCTAAATTTTATAACATTGATCAAAACAATGTACCATGTGATTGTATATCCTAAACAAGTCCAAGGTAAGTTAAAATCTCTGTTAAAATTGATCTACATCAATAGTGCCATTTACATGTCATTAAATAATTATCTTAGACGATACTAGAGGTTTAAAATAAGGAAGCAGATGTCGTAAGTCGCGATTGGCAGCGACCGAAGAGCGGGAGCCCAAAAAAATTGCCTTGCCTATTTTACAGTCACTAATAAATTTTAAACAGAAACACTACTAATATGGTACTCAGCAGAGTAGCTTAACTTAACTCTAATTTGTTAACGACTTTGTTAGTATGACTAGTCGGCGTATCTAGACTGTATTCATTTAGACTGTATTGTTCGGTAGTAGGATACAGAATTTGAAAACCAAGTGTTCTACTACTATTTGAATATTATAAATTTGAGCAATGTTTGTGATTTCAGTAAGAACGCGTTCTGTAGTTTATGCGGGCAAAGCCGCGAGCAGTCTAGTATTAAGATAGACTAAAATGTGAATATTTGTAATACTACATTGTTTTATTTATAAATAAACCTATCAGATGTTACTGATAACTCTCTCTCTCTATAAGTTTAAGCAATGAGCAAGGGGCTACCTTATCAAATATTTAGAAAACTGTTACGTATTATCGATAATGGGATTCCATAAAAGATAATATTCTAATTAAATAGAGAAAGTGGAAAGTAAAACATCTCAGTGGATAGCGTATAATCAACAAACAACATTGAATTAGAGAAAGGTGTACAAGACAATGATAAAATTACACTTAAATGTAATGTTTTCAACTGCTTCTGACAGTTCCTTTCTACTCACTTTATTATCTAAACGTACTAAGATATACTTCGAACTACTATTTAATGACTGACCGCGGCTTTAAGTAAGAATGTATTTGCATTTTAAATATATTTTCTCAACGATTTGAAATTCAACGAAGTAAAATAATTATCGTCAATATATTAACGAACAAAGATAAATTTCCCGCGCAAAGGAATCGCATCCGTATGACAGGTCCAAATGCGCGCCCCACACATTTCCCGCCGGGTTCAGTGGGTCAATGAACGCGACTGCAGCTCAGACCTATCGCCCGATCTGTTGCAAAACACTGTCGCACAAACATTGCGCCTTAGTCCCACCTCCAACTTTTACTAGTTTTATATCATTTTAATTTAAAAATGAAATTTTAATTGTGATTACAATATTAACTTACCATATAACATTTTTTATGTCTTGTACAAAAACCACAAACTAATTATATATAACATAAGGAAATGAATGCTATAATACAATAAAATTCTACATCTTTTTGAATTACATATATTTTTTAAATCGATAATATTGGAATTTAAGTACAATATAATGAAGAACGTCATTAAAAATGCATAAAGAGCGCTTTTTACACTCGTACACGTGAAAAGCTAACATAAGGGAAGTTTCCCCTCTATATAGTGCCCGTATATAAAAATAAAAGGAGTATATATTAAACTACCAAACAGAAGTATAATTCAGCGTGTGCTAAAATTATGTATTGTGAACCCAACAAATGTATTGAGATGTTAATAACGTTTATCTTAATTAGCAATGAAATTAAAAATAACTGGTGACAAATATATATTTGTCACCAATTATTTTATGGTTATCAATCATTTTATATGTTATATAACCTACAAATATTTACTCGTATGTACTGAATAACTCTCAAGTCACTTGTAGGATATAATTTACAAATAATAACGACTATCTCGTAATATCTTGCAGCTTGTTGACATTTTAGTGAAACTGTGACAGTATATTTTACATACCCAGGTATTATTTAATATCCTGTTATTCTAAAAGTAATTTGAATGTTCGAATTTCACTTTTGCATTATAATTTAATTTATGATTAACTAGCGAACCGCTCGCTACTTTACCTACATAAACTACACATTTTGTTGACATTTTGTTTTGTCGCCCGCCCGCGGTCTCACTTAAATCACAAATTTTCCTTATATTTATAATATAAATTGTGTAACTTTTTTATTTATGCACAACAAAAAATAAACACTAAATGTTATGGAAAGTTTACTAAAATATAAAAGTCAAAACTGCAGCTAAGTCGATTAAACCGTTTCTAAAATTAGTGTGTACAAATGCACAGATATAGGGAATATATTTATTCCATAAATCTTCAATGTACAGATAGCGATCAGTTACTTTTTTGTTTGTAAAGATTATAATACAATACAAATAATTTTTGCATAATAACCTATCAAAGCAATAATTATAAAATATTTTTATCTTAAACTGCATGTATGTTTAATATTTGTGTTGTGTACAGTGTCACCTGATTGCTTTTTCCCTTATATTTCAATACACCTAAGAGAACCTTATTTTTATTACGATATTATTACGTTTAAAGCGTTAGAACCCAAAGTCGCGTTTTATCTAACGAGACGAAAGAAACAAAAATATCCACTCGGGAGGATGTTCATATATAAAAATATTATATTGATTAGAGGGGAGATTGAACCTATAACCATCAATTGTTTAGTTATATACTATACTTGTATTGCTTTTTATAATAAGAATATGATCTAGAAATGTTGTTGTCTTGTATGATTACTCATTAACAATTTAAATTGTCATTGTTCAATAAAGGTTACCTCTAGAAAATTTAACCTGCTTGCATATGTAAGACCTTTGGACGTTCATTCTTATTGAAAAAATGATTCAGACATACTTGTTCAGGATAGACATAATTGGAAAATACAGAGTAAAAGTGATTTTAGGTTAATCCATAAGTTAAGATGATGATGAATAATTTTGTATAATATTATAATAACTTCCTTTATAGTGTTTTTGCTGTTATTTCATTTAACTAACTATCTAAATATCTAGAGATCGCAAACATGTCTGATAAGTATTTATTAACACATATATTAAGCTTTAGTTTAGCTAACGTCTTATACCTTTATGCAGTTTTTTAACGCTTTCTTTGTAGTGCCTGTCTGTGTTTATTCGTTAAAATATTACCTGTATGTTTGAAAAAAAAAATGACTAAAGTGGGTTAATTTTCTTCCGAAACTTTCACTGATGACAAATATCGAGATTATAAAACATCTATATTTTATATTGCAAATCTAAACATTGCAATTATATTGTAAATACATATAAACATTGCTTGTTGGATTTAAATATTCAAGGCGCTTACAATTAAATACTTTTTAATAAGGACACAACTGATATAAAAATAAATTTATAATTATATCAAAAAATATAATATTTAAATGCATGTATGTCAAGGTATTTGGTGACCTTTGCATTAACAAAAACTTCTCTCAAATCGCTAATAACGACGATAATATATAGTTATTAATAGTACTAATTGTGTATTAAGCTAAAACACACTATCTCTCACATTTGTAATTATACTGATTAATATCAAATAACGATAAATTTGTATACTAAATTGTAATCTGTATATTTTTTGGATGTTGTTCAATAAGAGATAAAAGATTACCAAGATTAATAAATAACAAAATACCGTACCGCCGTTAATTGCTCGAGTAGCTACGAGGTCAGGGCTGTGCGGGCATCAAGTACTGCGGATACACGCAACTAACGTAATGCCATACGTGGTACCATCGTGGAACATAATTAAAAGTGTACATTATTATTTCCTTTTATAACAGAAGCTTGTCCACCAGCAACGTTAATTAAATATCAATTTATATAATGCGTTAAGCAATTCGTTACGAATGACAAGGCCGTTCATTTTCAAGACAAGTTCCGAGTTATGTTATGTTAACAAGCCTATCCGCCAAAACAAAATTTTCTTTCTGGTTTCAAAGTAAAAACGAAAATGTAAATATTTGGGACGTTTTCCTGTTTACTGGTTGTGCGAAGCAGTAAACCCACATTCTATTATGTATTTTCTTTTTGATGTTGGTCATAAAACGTCCTTCCTTGATAAGGTATTATTTATCCTGTAATGGAAGTATAGGAAACATAGAAGATTCTAATCGCGTCTATGTTCAATAATTTCGTTTTATGTACATGTATAAGTAATATTACATTAATAAAGTATTATCAAGAATAATAATTTGGATATAAGATAGCATGAAGCACAGAGGCTGAACGAAGTTCTGTAATAGTCGATGCTTGAATGATTGACATAATCGCCTACTCGGCCAACGGTGGCAAAAAGCGTACCAGCGCTTTCACGGTTCGTTGCAGATATACTGAAATGTCAGGAATTCACGACTAAGACAAAATGGCCGCCTAAATTTATCAATGACGTTGAAGAGAAAATAAAGTATAGTGTTTAATTTAATTTTATATTAAATTCATTAGCAATTTCTTAACATCTAACTAGACTAAACTAGAATAAGGTGAATGAAATAACTTCATCAAACTTTATAAAAAGTGAGTTTTACCATTTGGCAAAGTTTGAGTTGTCGTCATAAATATAGTATTAGCAAGTGGTGAAAATAACAAGCTTTCAGTCGCTTCTCCATCATCTCACCAGCGGAACGGATAGAAAGAAACAGCTGTGGGATGCACGCGCGCCTCATGCATTCTTTGCGGTCAACGCACGCACCCGGTTCCGCTCTACTATGTTTATATGTATGTACGTCGTTTTGTAAGTTATAAATATAATGCTATACACTCGCGTCAATATTTCGTTACTTTTCAATTCAAGGCGAGATGTAATAAAACATTCTACAACTGCGTGCATTGGTTTTTAATACATATAGACATTTATATAATATATTTCAACACCTTATAGCCATTATTATACACTATATTGATTCATATATCGATTTATAATTGGTGAAATGTAAACGTTTTTTTTCATAAATTTATGAGTAAACTTTATGGTTAACAAAAGACTTAGTTATTAGAAGTTATAATAGAAAGCTTTTTTGGTAAATAATTAAAATTTTATAAAGACAATAGTAAAGTTAAAATAGTATATGGGTAGTGAATAATAAACGTTATTCCTAAATTTAACTTAACCACACATTTGTTTAATTAGTCTAGAAATTAATATATAATTTACAACACTTAAATCATGACGATACTGAGAAATACTATCAAGATCCAAACAAGTATTACGTCAATTAGCACAAAGCAATGAATTATTCAACTCGATTACTTGGGAGGAGAAGTAAACAGAATACTAAAGACATCTTTTTCAGACATAGTAAATTGTAACTAATTAATTAAAATGTAAATACTGCAATACTGGTTCAAGAAACGTTTCTTGTATATTACACAACATTGTTTTACGGCAGCTTCTTGTATGTTTTAAATACACTTGCGCTCAGTAAAATGTTACATTTCTCCACTTTCCGCCTGAAATTATTTAGCCGAATATACCACCAAGATTTAGGCATGGAAGCAACTCGTCACCGCCTCCACCAAGGCATACTAGAGCGGGCACGACCTTCAGCAATAAAGAACACAAGAAAGAAGTAAAGTAGAGTTGTAATATATAATAAAATCTTACAACTCTATTTTGTTCTTCTTTTCGCCGTTCAATTAACTTGCAAAATGACAATACAATATTTTCATATCATGAACAATTGCCTAGCCAAGATAAAGAAGAAAATAATTATATACGGGTTACTTATATATTATTATTTAATTTTTTTTTTATTTTAACTAGATTATGGAACTTTTAAGTTACATTTAAATTCATTATCATCACCAGAAGCGCCTCAACTGCGCCACTTTTTTTTCCATATCAAGGCAATTGTCATAATATATAGAGTAGATGTATAGATTAACACATGAACCATAATTACTTACTGTTTTTGATTGTAATTATAAAATAATATACGATAATAGTAATTTTAAAACCGCATTCTCATCGTTCTAATTAGCATTTTCAAATCAGGATCAGATTTTTGGCAGTTGCACTGACGTGCAAAACAATGCTTGTAAGTTTAAACGCTTAGAATATCGAATAACAAGTATAGGGTATGAAATAGCATATAACCGTATATAGCGTATAAAGAGTCAGAAATAAAATAACATTTATTTTAATAATAAAAAAGAAAGTTCACTGTAATGTAAATTATAATTTAGTTTTTTTTTAATTTTTGTATTATATATTAATGTTATTACGTAATTAATATATAAAATTCAAACGATATGTCTATTCCTTAAGATTATACCGTTTCTCAAGTAAAACAAATCTCTAATAAATGTAACTTTATTTATGCAGTTTCTGAACACACGGAGTGCTTCGTTTGCAATTACTATGACGGCTCTTATTGGTGTCAATATCAGCGTACGCCAAGGCGAGTTCGAGAATTCATTTTCATGTCGAATCGATTAAAATACCTAAACAATGTAGACTCGCCTGCAGACACGCAACTGCTTCTTTAACATAAAATAATCAATTATATTCGCTTACTTGAGATTCTATATTTTTCTTACAAGTAACGTTTAATAAAATATATAATGTGATATAAATAATATAATAAGTATTGGTAAATCATTTTATATATATAATAATAATATATGCTTGCGATTTCATGGTCGTTACAGAATCCATTATCAAAACAAATAAAAAACGTAATTTCCCAAGTTGAACAATTGCTCAGACTTTATATAAACCCTTACACCAGTACCTATACACAGTCTCCCCTTGGGCACGACCCAATTTTAGCCCTCAGCGTTCTGACCTACTTTTGAAAACCGCTCATTTAGTACAGCGGCTTAAAATTGGGGTTGCATATCAACATGGCTTGTCCTCAAATTCTACAGATTTTACCGCGATCACATCGATTTCGATAAATTCCTAAAAACTCGGTTTCTATAGACTATTATAACATTAAAAAGTACACATAATTAAAAAAAACATTAACTACTATATTAAATAAAAAGAGATAAAGCAGCAGCTAAATATTGAAAATAATTTAAATAATTCCGATATATACGACAAACAACCTATATTGATTTTGTCCTTAATATTTAGGCAAAAAGTAAAATTCTACTATATTACAAATCTAAAATTCTACCATATTACCAAGAAATAAGTTTTTCTCTTTTTCTATTTAGATTTAGTAATTTAGATTTTAAAGTAATGGCGCCTACAAAGAGACGGATCCCCTACTTTATTACATTTGAGCGATTGTACACATAATACTCTTAATACGGTCGTAAACATACTAAACGTAAATTGTATCTTCTATAATTTTAATATTAATAACATTCCAAGTAGTACCTTTAGCAATATATATATATATATATATATATATATATATATATATATATATATATTTAAAGTATTGTTTATTTTGTCTATAATGTTTCTTAAAAATCAGAAAACGAAAATATATCATTCCTTAGAAAAAATACTAAAAGTTTGTAGGTCAACGACCGCAAAAGTCTTGTAAGTCTTGAATGTCGTAATGAGAGTCTACAAGGCCGTCAATATTTTGGCTAGCTATAATGACGCAAAGTATATATACCTATATACTGTATAATTAAAGTTACGATTTTATTATAACGTTTAAAAAAAACTGACAATAAGAAAACTATAATTGTACAAAACGGTGCAAGGCGGCCTCATAATGACTTTTTTGAGAACTTTGATTTTATTTTAAATTAAAAAATTATAATATGTATGTATAATAACATAATATATGTAAATCGTGAGAATTTTAATAGTAAATAATACTTAGCTTTATATCGTATTAAATTCGTATAATGAAACGAGAGACTTTCTAACTGAACCAGAATAAACAAACAGTACGTACTAAACTACACAATCCGTGCATGCGATTATATAACGTTTATAGCTGTACTTTACAAATGTAAAACTTCCATATGTCCCTATTTATTTACTTGTAAGTACATTCATCAAATAGCCTCTTTGAATTTAAGTAGTTTATAATGCTGTCGACTTTCACTAAACTAAAAAACTAAAAAAAGTATAATTTATAATAAATCTAATATATCAAAAAATGATTTTAATGATTCTTTACTTAACATTTAAATATTCACATATGTTAATTTTGAATTCAAGCCAAATCATAATTATTCAGTCGAAAGTTAGTTTTGGTGAATTAACGCTGTCGACAACAAAAAAACAGTATTTAATATGATATGTAAACTCGGTTATAACGGAAAAATTTCAAATAACAGAAACAATCATTAATTACATAGACTTGTGGCATCACCTCTGTAACGTTCGTCGCGATAACTATAAATAGTTGGTTTCGCGATAAAGGCAAGAAGACTGTTATCGCTGACAATAAGACATAAACCACAAACAGTAAATATTGTGAAATTTTATCTTATTAACACATATACTTATACTCAAAGTAGTTAAGGCGCATATTCAGTGTACATATATTGTACCACTTGTACATGGGATATATATTAAGTAAACTGTGTGTTAAAAAATAAACATTTTCTCCATCTTTCAAAAATTATGTAAAAAAATTATGACAGTTAATTTTTTATAATAATGCATTAGAATATAATAAATTAATAGAATACTTTTATTTCTCACATGCTGTCATGTGTTTGACATACACTTTTATATAGACACAGGACAGATGTCGAGTTCGAAGCGCCTACTGAAAACTGAACTATGAAAGACTCTTTAAAAGTAACTCGTATTAGTTTTTGAATATTGCATTCAAAGGGCCCACTGTAATAATGTTGAATGTAGTTTGTTTATTGTAATGACATAATAAGATTTAGGTTTATGAACGAACAAGGAAACTCATACATAAATATCATAAATTATTTTTTATTTAAGCAAAATTATATGTATTATAGTTTGAGTTCGTTGATATAATCATTCATAGGTAACTTGAACTAATTAATTAAAAATTAAATAATCTGAAGCAAGTGTCAAAGATTATAAACAATTACGATCAAGTAATTTAATAGAATAAAGTTGTTAGATAACGTTTAATAGTACATAATAGTGGTTCGTTTTAAGCTTCAAGAACTTTATTAAATAAATTGCAGGTCGTATTTTTACTTTTTATGGATATAGGTCTGTCTTTATAAGCTAAACTAGGTAATTCAATTCTCCGTTAATACTTCACTACGAGCAAAGAGACGCTGGTGAGTTAACCAAATTTGATTCACATGGACTAGTCCTAATTTTTTCATTAGCGTAAGATGTTCTTTCTGGACTCTAAATTCACGCAAAGGTCTTACGGAAAAAATGCAATTCTTTTTGTTCAACAGTTTCAGAAATGCAGTCCAGCCCTTGAATGGTTCTCGTAAACATGCGATAACATTGAATTTGGTTCGGGTTCGGTCTGTGTCAAGCCCCACGTATGTGTTCAGACCATTATTCAGGAAGTTTAATCCTAGCCTTTTACATTCAAAAGGCTAGGATTGAACTTCCTTTTATTTGACATTGATCATTATTACCGTGAACGTTTGTGCCGTTTATTGTTCTAGCCATGTAGCTTACTATAAAAACTAAATTTACTCAAGACTGTAAGCGATATTGGTAAGTTTATAAACGAAATTACTAACTGCATACGTCAAGTGGCCGAATGACGTTACTTTGTTTGAATTTTAAATTTTTTGGACATTCATCATTCTCTTCATTTAAAATCAAAATTTAAATAGGGCCGGGACTTGTATATTAAAATTTCAAGTTTTCCCGAACACAACTGGAAAATAAATTGGACATTAAAGGGATTTCTGATTTAATAAATTAGCAACAATCTGACATTATGAAAATATCACGTTCATATCTATTGCGTTTCATATCTGGTTTCTTATAAAACGAATTAACCTATTTATTATAAAATGATGATTATTAACTATTGGGAATAAAGACAACCGCCATTAAATGAAGAAATATAATTTAAAAAACATTTGAAACTAGTGTATCGATTTTATAAGTTATATAAAAATAATAATGTAGTTCATCATGGGCCAATTGTGCTTGAGTGTAAGTACTATTAAGTATTAAGTACGTACTAAGTATTCTAAAGATAAATTCACTTCAAAAAGTAAATATGTATTGGGAATAATATAAAAACACAATAAATAATCTTGCATTATTTTATTTATTAAACTTACTTACATTATCAAATACATATATTAAATGTAGATAGATAATTAATTATGCATAGATTAGATTGTCAATAAGGTTTTCTTAGTAAATAACTACGAGAGGTTGTATAACAAATAAAACTTTAGTTTTCCATATGTATCATAAAAAATATAAGTAACTAATTATTTTTAGTGAACAGAATGAACTTATTACTAATTTAATTTTACTTTGTCAAATTGTCCTTATTAAAAACTGTAGCAGCAATGAAACTTAGACATTAATATCAAAAAATATTAGACGCAGATGATTTCGAAATAAAACCTTCTGAGACCGTTCACCAGACGAGGCCGAGAGTCATGGCTGGTCATGGTAGGTTTGCGCTTTTAAAAACAAATAACGTTATGTATTACAAGTATATTCACGTCGTTCGTGGTGCAGTTGGGTAATATCTGTCTGAATACAATGGTTATAGGTTCTCTTCAGATGCATGTTTGTATTAAAACAATTTTTTAGTTTCTGATTTGGTAGGACAAGGTTAAGAATATCTAGGAATATCTCTTAAATTGGCAGAAAGTGAAAAACTAAATCTAACCAAACGATCCTTTCCCTCTTTCTAACCCCAATATCCACCGTAATTATTATTTAAGTAACTTAAAATTAGATTTTAATCCGATTTACAATTATATTTTCTGCAAATGTACTGTAGAAAATTCAGTAGTTAAATGAAGTAAAAACAATTTTCATAAGCACGATAGCGATAATAATTTTATTGAACCTACTTCTATAAAATAACTAAAATTATAATTTAAGTATATTTTTGAAACACTATATATTATTATTTATGTCAAAATTTTATTAAATTCCCTATTCCATATTCCATGTAGCTACTTAATAAAAAATATATATTTAAGAGACAAGTGCTGCGTCCGTTGATCGATTAAAGTAACACATAAAAGTTATCGAGTATTCTAGATTCTACGTGACATCAGGAAGTAAAGAATAAATATAATATTTTTATAGAAAATATATTATTATCAAAGCAATTTAGATATTTCTTAATATTTTTACAGTTATATTTAACTTCAAAAATAGTTGTAAGTCAATGCAATGATGTAACAGGTTGCTTAAACAAGACATCGTAGTGCGTATCAGTAACAGTTAATTTCTCTCGTCACGCTCCGTTAGTTTGCGGCGCGTGCCCATCGCTTCCTGCCTTGCAACAATATCCATCTACCTTCTATGAAGGTTTTATTCAAGTTGACTATGATAAATGAAATTTATAATATATATTCCTTTCTACATAACGACTTCCAATTTTTTGTTTTCTATGTAATTAAGATTAATACGACCTCATAATTTAATATCCTTGATAATTTGGACACACTAGTTTCACAATTTAAAGAATGTAAATAAAAAAAATACTCTTGCATACTTATACACAATGTAAAATTTTTATACTTAAATTGATACTGGCGAGAAAACCAGATTTCAGAAATTGTGCAACCTGTTTGAGTATTTTTAAAGGCAACAAGTAAACCTGTTTTGCACCCATTAAAGACATGGAGATTATTTTCATCTCCAATAAATGACTATCATTAAGGATAAGAAGTAACATATTCGAAATGTCAATATTTTACATACAAGTTAAATTAATTGAGAACTTTAAATATAATAAAATAAGACATTAAATTCAAAGATAAAGTCAATAATAAGAACTAAAAATGCGGGACAAGTGAGACACGAACGGAAGAAATCATGGTGCGTGACCAACACCGGCTTTTCCTCTGCTACTGAGTACTGAATGTAAAAAATCGATAAATATCGGGTCTTATCCTGGGACGCAAACAAGGCAGCCAATGTTGAGTTTTTTTAGTTAGTTAACTATTTAGTTGAGTTTCATATTATGATTGAAATCCTCTATTAGGAAAGTGAAATTGAGTTTTTAAATACAACACTATTATTCTAATACACACTAAAATGATAAAATTAAAATACCTTTTATATTGATATGTAACGATCTCAATTAGTCTATATACCTCATGTGCACACTCAAGTATTTAGGTCGAACCCGAATGTTTCGAGCTATTTCCAATCTTTCCGATGCAACTGTTTAGAATACTCATCACATAACCTGATATAAATTATATCAAATATGAACAAGGCTAAATGTCATATTTGTAATTAAAAAAAACATATGTAAGTTTAAGAGACAAAGGAAAAATTAACCTATTGGTGTTATATAAAGATATTACACATAATGACTGAGGTATTTCAACAAAGGATACTTTACAAGAACTGCATATTCTTTGTTCACAGACACGACTAGCAAAGCACTACAAGTTTTCCATTCGCACGAAACCTGTCTAGAGATATCTGATATATTTTACTCTCACTCACTCACTCTCTTTAAAAATGCCTAGTTAAGTATATTCTGAAGATCTGATCTCATTTTACAGATTTATCTGCCAAACACTTGCCGAGAACAGTACTGAAGGTCACCGATTTACTTACTTAAACAGTTTTTTTACACATTCGTATTAAATATTTTATATAACTAAGACATCAATTATTTTGTCATGAAAACGTGTTTCAAGCATTATTTTCGTCGATGAGGCCGCACAGGTTGCGAAGGGCTCGTGCGAGGTCGGAGCTCCGGTCGTACAGTGTCATTCTGTCAATATGGTCACAATACTCATTGGAAATAATGTATTTATGGTAATTTCTTGTGGGCTGCGAAATTATTGATTTTATTATAGTATTATATTATAAAATAACACGAAATATGTCACTACTAATCTTGTGTTACATGTATATATATCGTTTCTCCTTTCTGAATTCCTTCAGTACGTATGTACTGAAGGAATTCAGAAAGGAGAAACGAATCGTGATAAACTCCGCTTTCTATGACGGCGTATATCACTGCATAATATAAGTTAATGTAGTGGTGTAATCATTCTATCTGTTCATTTATTTATATATTTGTAAATGCTACGTACTAAAAAAATAGGGGCTTTTTACGGGAAGGAATAATGTAAGTAAAAAAGGTAAATCATGTAAAGCATTAGCTTTTTTATTGGATTATAGAATATTTATAGACTAAACATAAAACTCTTGGGACACAGTTAACATCTGCAAGCATCGATGAAGAGTGATGAACATTGAGCAGTATATTTCAGATCTCAACAGCATCATAGCCAAACAAACAGTATCTACGAAAACTTCAAAGAGTCGCTTTCCCTAGCCACGGCCCCGCCTGATAAGTGGCCTAAAGGGCTCCCCCGCGGCCCGAACCCCTGCGACCTACTTCCCTTCCTCGCCCTACTAATCTTTGTGCTCGCCAACGCTACTTGCACAACTTGCTTCGTATCAGCTGGATATAGTTTTTGTATCGATTTAAACTCACGACTAAGTTAATAGACGAAATTTTATCAATGATACGAATTTAACTTTGTATGTATACACGTGAATAGCATACTACCAATGTTGAGAGCAACTTTTGCAAACATTTTGAAAATTACTTATAATTTATTTATTTATTTTCAATTTCATTAAGTACAAAATGGATCAAAAGTAAACAACTTTTTGATTTTCTATAAAAAGATGAGTCAAATCACTCATTGGCGACCTGTAACAAGTACGTACTTGTATTATTGACATTTCTTTGTTATAAAAATGAGTTTTATTTTACTTTGCTTCTATAGAAAAAATATCCGCAGTATATTACTGTTTTTCATTCTCACAATTATTATAGCAGGCTTTAAGGTCTTCTAATGGGAATACAAACGTATATTACGTTGTGGAATTGCTTAATAATGAATTAATTAATTATTTAAATGTTTAATTATAATTATTGTACAGTTTTTATATTTTGCCATAGAATGGTAGCTTATCATGCAAGATAATGTATTTAAATATGTATTAAACAATTTTGAACGTTTTCATAATAATAATTAAAAAGAAAAACCAGTCCCTACGCCAATCTGTTGCAGTTAGAAAGAACTATGTTAGCATTTGGTTCATTGGAATGCGGTGAAAATACATTATATTAATATAGTCAAAACAAAATTCGGAACAATAGCTTTTTTTTTTTTTTGTGTCGTGTTTCTCAGTAAAGCTGCAATAACTATAGTAAAGTCCAACCCTAATAATGTATAGTTTATTATTATATAGCGTGTCAAGGTCGATTACCATGTATATAATTATGAAATAATTACATCACCCGGTAAATATTTTCAAGCAACATCAGCTTTTTTTTATTTTCTTTCTTATAGCTACTTAATGTATTGTTATATATAAAAGTTTCAAAAATTGCAGACCTATGTACTTTGGTTTTGTTACTACATTAAATATGTGTTAATATTATTATATAAAAAAAAGTATTTTATTTAAACGAAAATATGTGATAACACCTAGGTGTTAATAAGTTTTTTATTCAAGACTTCAGTGTTAGATCTTGCTACGTCCGAAAATTCCGTACAAACTCTTCCTTCTTTGTTCCGCCTCACGCTTTTTCACGCATAGCAGGATTAGGCAAAAGAGTCTAGTATCTAGAACTACCGTTCTTCACTTTCCGCTCGAATTCATCCTCGTATATTATTATAATCTTAAAGATATGAACAACATTTCAATATTTTTTTAATTTTTTTAAAGTGGTAATCGCACACTTAGGAAATTGAAAAATACAAATTTAGAAAACGCGTTTCGTTTTAAGCAATCTCGCTGCTTTCAAATTTTTATACGTTTTCTAAATATGTCTTTAACATTTCAATATATTTGGAATTCTATATCAATATGAAGAAAACAAACTGAGAAAGTGTTTGCTAAACTGTAAACAACAGACAAGTTTAAATAAAGATAACTTTATTAATTAAAGCATGTGCACTTACTAGCTTCAAGATTGTCAAGATAAGGAATGGTATCATTGATGTCAACAAGTCCACGTTCTATCATGTTATAGTAAGTGCGGTTTACGCAGCCGAATCCGCGAGTAGGTCGCTAGTATGTAAATAACTTTCAGCGATTACGTAACGCAAGTAATCCCTTGCGGCATATCCTAGGTTAGATATTCCTTCTGTATGTGTTTATTACACTGTACACCCTTTTCCCGTTGCTTATAAAACAAACTCAAAATTAAAAAAAAAATCGATACCAAGCTTCAAGACTGTTTAGATAAGGAATGATATAATTGAAGTGGACTTGCCACGTTCTATCATGATTCTATTACCTATTAATATTTACATTTATTTACAAGGTTACAAAGATATTAACAGTTCATATTTATTACAATGACAAAATATCAAAATTATATTATAATATAGTATTTGTTAAATGTCTTCTGCACGTTATTAAATAAACAAAATTACAAGGCAAATAACTCAAGATTTCTATATTTTACTAATTCTGTTGGTCTCGGTTAATAATATTGAGAACTATTAAGTACATCATTTGTAATAGCATAAAAACTATTTTAAAACGTTATAAGCCTTTTAAGTATTTTGAAAATGTTTTAAAGTGTAACTTAGCAAATTGAAAAACATATGTTTAGAAAAACAACAAAAATAAGTTGTAATAAGCGTATACGAATTTCGACGCAGCTGGATGTAGAACACATGGCTTAGCGGACAGCGCTTCCACGAGGCGCGGGTTCGAATCCGCGCTTCGTTCAAATTTTTATACGTTTTCTAAAAGTAAGCCTTTTAAGTTTCAACAAATGCTTAATAGTTTCGAAAGATTTTACGAGAGCAGCTCTTAAAATTGCGTACAGCACTCTTGGTTATACGATCCTTTGTTTTCTCTAAACTGTACGACCTGAACGGTCTTTTATGTGATCTCAAATATGTGTTGGTTGAGCAGACCAAATAACCAGTTATAGTTCCAATATATAACTGGTTTCCGATTCGAGAAAGAGTAGGTAATCTAAACAAATATTCGTGTACTTGTAATGGTATTACGTTTATGTGTTGGGCTGGCGTTTCCCACTCGGCGGGAGAGCGATGCAATGTAGAAATATGTCGTCTATTTATAAATGGAGAACATAGCGGGCGAGCGCATCATGTACAGTTTGTATCTTTTGATTTTGAATGCTGCATACAGCTAACTATGCTTTATCTATATTTATTACATATATTGTTTGTCTGTATCAAACGCACATACAAATGTGCGTTTGTGCACGCTAATCTCAGAAATGGCTTAATCGATTTTAATGCAGTTTTGACTAATGCACTTTTGTAAAGCTCCTTTAACATTTAACATTTTATTTATTTCAATCGGTTTATAAATATGTTACAACATTTTAAATTATTAATTTAAGCAATGTTTTTGATTTAAGTGAGAACGCGGGCGGGCGAAAAAATTAATTAGTTATAGTAAGCGCGGCAAAGATAAATCCTAGATTAGATATTACTGCTGTATGTGTTTATTACACTGCAAACCCTTTTCCCGTTGCTTATAATACAAACTCAAAATTGAAAAAAAAATCGATAATCTACGTAACCGCTGATTTATTTTTTTTACGAATTTAAAATACAAATTTCGTTTGATGTTCCCAATGAACTCTGGTATTATCCCAATCATCATTTATCCGGCGCAGGATACTTTTGTTTTTTGTTAGAACTAATCGAGTCCGGCAGGTCTCGGTTCAAGCGGTGCGTAGACGGTGCATCGAACGCGGTGAGAGTGGGGTCGTTGAACCACCAGTCATGTGCATTCGGTTTTGTACGCTAAACCTAATTCTCTTCTTATACGTAATAAGTAAATTGAGACAGGTGAGGCATTATGTTGAATACTACTGTAAAGTAATCGAAAGTTATGAAGTTTCTTTAAAATAACTAGAACCAATAGAATTTAATTCCTTTCTTAACAAGTTACCAATTAATTGTTCTTGATTTGGTGAAAATAATAATTACAATTTACAATAGATTACAACAAACAATTTGAAACAGCAAATTAGCTGTAAAGGTCACCTTCATTAAATATTAGTCTGGTGATCTAAAATGATATAGTAAAATAAATATTAAAGTAAATTAAATTCCATAAAGGCAAAAAAACGGCATACATAAATGTCAATACTTATTTAATGAAACAAAAGAGGTCATAGCTGCTTTAGTATACTACTAAATGATTATGTTAAAATATATATAATTAGTAGCAAATAGAGCATGTAGCTGGTTATATAAGTTGGTTATATATAGTTCTACATCACATAGACGTAGAACTACATATAACCAACTTAGACACCATGTACATTTTCGTTACTAACTAATAGATAGTTTAATAGACAAAACACAGGCAAAACGGTGGTGAGCGTAGAAATAAGTATGTACAGTAAATTTGGCGTGTATGTTCTTTGGGGAGTGTACGGTAGAATGAAATGGATTTTTTTCGTTTTACAGGCTACAATTCGTCGTTGATTAAAAATATTTTAAAGTGCATATCTCGCAATTAAATGGTTAAATTTCTTAAAACACTGTCCTATTTTATTCTAAATATATTAAGATCAATTTTAATTAAAGTATGATATCATTTTACACCGACTCAATGTGTTTCAGTCTATCCTAAAATCGAACTGCAGAATTACCATACAGTGCGCGCCGTTACTGCTACGACTTAAGTATAGAAAGACTATATATTTATAATATTAATATGGACTAAAAAGTACGTTCTAGAAACTTTAAAATTTTATATATTAACGATTTACATTAACAGGTTTGTTGTTCTTAACATTTTTTTTATATTAGCTTCTAGGTAATATTATAGGCAAATCTTTGGGAACATGTCGTTTTGTAGAGAATTTTCACTTTTGTGACTAGATATTATGACTGTATGTATGTATGTATACAAATTTCTATAGAAGATTTTTTTAATTAGTTAAATAAGTGGTTTGCATTTTTTGAATAAAGTGAACAATAGAAAGATGATATGATTGATGTCAATAAGGAAAAAAAGAATATATACCTTATAAATATAGAATCCTGTCTTGTATTCCATTTGAAAACTAAATTATAATAATAATTATATTTTATGGAATACTCACGTCACGTCACGTACTTTAACTTTGTTGCGTTATTGTCGTTTTCAACTCTTTATATATATATATAAATACTAAGCAATTTAATGTTATTTATATAGTATTACGTAGTAGAATATTCTTTATTCGCATATCACAGAAGTATTCATATATATAACGTGTTCTATTCAAATCTAAAAATACTCTACACCGAGAGTGTATGTCGTTTATTACACAGTAATAAATTAAATTATGACTTAAACTCCTATTAATATTGATGGAAATATGAGAGTTTACAAACAGCTTTACCTGAAGTTCCTTATTCTTGTTATCTCTCAGAGAAGCTGCTCTGATAACACCAGCTTTCCATCCCCATTCGGAGACTTTATTCACGTTTATTTTGGAAACACCACTAACAGAGAGAAATCGTTTACCGACCAAATCTTCACGGTATCTAAATGCCATAACGAACTACACACTCACATTATTCACAGAAAAAACTACACTAACGTCATTAAACACAACGCTCAAACGCACACACTCTACACTGTCCGTCGAGCGAAGAGAAACTACGTAGAAACGTTATAAAACACGGCTATCAAACGAAAGTAAACGCGACTTATTTGAATAGAACGTTACCAAAATATACACCTGCAGGCGGAACTCATGACTTCTCAAACTAATCGCGTATTACGTAATGCGGGATGTTTATACTGAGCACACAGTACTTAGTAATGCTATTGGATATGTGGCTTTTAAATTTAGCTGGTTAAAGTTTTGTAAAAAAAAGTTACTTGCTTTAATCTATCCGACACAAGATGGCAATATCATTAAATTGAAAGATTTGTCGATAGATGGAGCCAGGATATTTTATATTAACACGATTTTATTTTGTAAACTGAAAAATGGTCGACATTTTAAAATTGAACTGAAATTGAAAAAATGGTCGTCTGCAAAGGTTTCTGTATTAAAGTTTCGGTTTCTAATTTATACATTTTTAATACGCAGCATTTTTTTTCTTTACAGAAACCGAAAAAACAATAGGTTTCAATGTTTTATAAAGATTTATCAAATGATAAATGTAAAAACAATTTACAAGTTCAAAATTTTAGCTAAATTTCTGAACGACATGTCATATTGATTGTTGAAGTCACGTGATCAAAACATAGGTCGATTCAAAATGGCGAATTAGACTTTTTGCAGAGCGGTTGTGTTTTGTCATGTTTATATTAATGATTATTTGTACGTGGGTTTTTCATATGTGATTTTTAATATGATATCTTCGATCATCTCCCGACTGGTTATGTAAGTTTATAATTATTTTTTTTGCTCTGTACATCTGACATCTGAATAGTATTTTGATAGCTATCTTCTTTGTTTGAAGATTGTATTTATGCGTAGAACAATAAAATAAAATTAAACATGCGGAGGCAATATTTATATATTGGGAAATATTATGAAAAATTACAAAAGAATTACAATAAAAAATATAATAAAATATATTTGGTTTTAACTATATAACCTGTGTAAAATTTTATCGAATTTTGAAAATTTGTATTTTTACTCATGAACTAAAATTTTAATTGGGTTAACGTGTATTTAATTGGATTCATTTGTAGTACTTGAAAATATATTAACGTAGTCAAGTATTAGATGTGAAGTCTAATCTGAAATAATAAATCTGATTTACTATACATTTAAACAACTGTTTTTTGTTTTTATTGTGATTGTTTTTTCAAACTACACCAAACATTATATTTTATATCAGGACAAGATTATACAAATATATAAATAGTTATATGAGATAGATCATACAAGCAAGAACAATATTATTCAATATTAGAAGTATTATTTTTCTTATTAAATAATCATATAGATATTATGAGTTCAAAATTTATAACAAAAATGTTTATATTTAAGTTATTCTTCCACCACTTGCAACATCTATATTGCAAAGAAAGTTGAGAATAATAGTAATATTTAGAAAAGTAATATTACTACAGGGTTTTAATTGTTTAGGTTATATAATATAGGAGATTTTGTGTGTAAAAAAAGATATAAAGTGAATAAAGAAGTTATTTACTATGTATGGTAATGTATTTGGCTGTATGCACTGAGTATGGATTCAATTGTTTTTTTTGACTAATCAGAGTGACTGTTAGACAAGGCACATCATTGTATTCTGCCACTAGGTAGGTATCTCTAATATTATATATATACAGAAAGTTGGGAATATATGGGATAAGCCAACAAATAACTTGAGATAATAATATAATAATAATAAGCTAAAGCTACTTATATTTATGCATATTAAATTATTTAAAACACAATTAATTAGAGTTATAATGAGGAAAAAATAATTTGTAGGTGGGATATAAAAAATAAATTAATGACATTTTAAACAAAATGTTAAAGAAAATAAAAAGTATCAATAATTATATCGAAAAGGTATTGTAAAAATCTAGTGGCAAGGCAACACTGTTTTGGTCCTTAAATATGTTTCTTTTATAAATTAAATTCTATGCAATTTTACTACTAAATGACTTATGCTTGTAAGATGCATATTAATTTATATATACCTAATTAAAACAGGAAAGATGATTTATAAAAATTAATATAATATATTTAAATTCATTTTATATTAATATTTGTATTTTAAATAAAAGCATTACTAAAAGGGACATTTCAAAATAATAATTTGTTATGGTTAAAAAAATACAACTGTATATTGAGTAAATGTTTTATTACAGTACCATGTGTTACCAAAGTAGCCATAATAGCAATAGTTTGAACTAATGTTGGCTCATGCCCAAGCAATGTTTGACATAGTAAGCCGCACTGAAATTTGGCAGCACTGTGGTATATTCTAACATTTTAATTTTGTTTCACCTTCAGACATTGTCAAGTTATAGTAAAAAGTGAAAAAGTTTCTGTTGCAAAAAGTGCTTTGTGATTATAAAAACTCTACTCTGCTGTTATTACAATATTTTTTTGTATAAATATTGCTGTATAGAGTTGCAGTTACTTTTGTTATAAATGGTAAATCAAATATCAGTGATCTACACAGTCAAGACAAAGAAAATTTGCTGCTAGTCGTGTCTTCCATTTCGGATTTCGTCATTAGGGTGCACTGCCGGGTGCTATTTTCGGCAACGGCTGAAGCTGGGCGTTCGCCTCCGGGGTGCAGTAGAAGCTTTCAGTCCGTGACGATCGCCGTTCGCGATCACGGCTTGGCTCTATACAAGAGTGAAGTGCGTTGACACCTAACTGTATTGCGATTCGTTTATTGTCAATCGGCTCTCGGTTGCTGTAATTATTAGTGTTTGTTCTGAGTGCGCTCGATTTATTTGCGCGGTCTTGAGGTCGTACACCTTGACTTCAACATATTATGCTCATATCGAGACCGCTGGTCTCGCCTTATTGGGTGCAACCTCGGCTTATCTGTCTGTCTGCTTTACCCAGTTTACGGGTGACGTGGCTTAGTTTTATTGTTAAACTAAATGTCTTCGCGAACCAAACTTGATATTAGAATAACGATTTATTACGAAGATCATGTCGTTGTTATTTACATATGATTTATACATTAAAATAATGTAATATGTCATAGTTTTTAATACACTTTTTTATATATTTATTTGTTTTTTTCTTTATGCCAGTAAATTCTATTATTTATTTATTCTTAACACATTCTACTTTGAACATTAATAACCTCTTCGACAATTTTTTGCTTTTCAATATACTAATATATATGAGTAAATTGATTAGTAAAAAGATTTTTGTGTTAAGATACTGAATATCTATCACATATTATACATTGATATCGCAAGTCGCAAGTCTATACATAGGCGGTTTGTGGTTCAGTAAATAGATTTAATAAATATGCTTATTGTATGCTAGTAAACGCTTCATTTGTTGTTGCGTACTAACTAGCTAGCGGAAAGAGAATAGCTAGTACACACGAACATAATATTAACGAAATTGGTCAGGATTTAAAGCAAATCGTCAAAAATTTTCAGCTTTCCTTTTACTGTGTAATAAGTCTTATCTCATATCAGTATATCATATAAAGTATGTATGCGAGTCATTATATACGATGCCGACCTAGTTAAGCATTTCATATTGTGCTGAAATCTCAAGGGAACACGTTCATATTACTATGCTGTAAATGCAGTACTCACATTGACACCTATTTATAATTAGTAAAGAAAATTAAAAGACAATTGTTTAGTTGTTGAACAATTTCATATTTTACCAAAGTTCCATAACGCTATAAACTCGATAACCTTTACGGTTCCCAAAACCGGACTAGAGGTACGTGACCTATATGTTATGCGGCAAAGGAAGATGTTTCATGCTTCTATTAATAAGGTGTCTATTTTCTTTAACTTTGACTAAAGTTCTACTGTGCTAGTGAGTATAAAATAGAAAGAAATTGTTTTTATATAATTTTTACTTATGTAAAGTTTACAAGTGTTTCCTATCGACTTATTCTTTATTTTATATATAGAAAATTAAGATACTCTTACGTCCGTTACAATACACTTTTTCAATTTGTCATGGACTAGAATAGAAAATTTTATGATCGCTCTAAATATTAAAAAATATATATTAAAATAGTAATTTAGGTCAGTAAATACTTTTAAAGGTGAATGGAAGCTTCAAATTATGTATTTATTTTTAGAATAATAATTAACTACGATAGTTGCAGCTGCAGTACCATACTATTTTTACTCCTCATTGACATTTAAAATCATACTAGTTAATGCTCCGTAATCAGTCTAATTATAAGAGATAATTGCAAAAAATTAAAAGTAATTAATCGTTTTCCGCGTATAGCGCACTCTTCATGAAATGTCCAGGAAAATACAATGTTTTGCGTTTTTGTATGGTTAAATCAACATTGGCTTATGTTGTGTATGTTACAAAATTTAAACTGGACTTCTTTGTGATAATTTAACATATTTTATATGTAAATCAATAAAGCTATAATAACACTATACATTTTACAGGTTTGGCTAACACGAGCCGTTTCCTTCATTTGTGGGTTAAACCTAAATTTTTGTAACACTATTTACAATCAACAATATTTTATATATGATACATTACAAAAGACATTTAGAAAACGTATAAAAATTTGAACCCGCGCCTCTTGAGCTTGAACGGTTTTCAAGAGGCGCGGGTTCGAAACCCGTTGCGTTCAAATTTTTAGACGTTTTCTAAATACATCTTTTTTAATTTCCTAAGTGTGCGAATAACACTTTAAAAAAGTGTTAAAAATATGATAAATTTTCATTTATTATGATAATAATTAAAGAATTCTGCCTGATTATTTGAACTAACGTCACCTTTATTATAGTTCTGAGATTATTTTGATCATTATATATTTTCTGTAAACAGAACCATAGAACACTCGAGCTAATTGCTATACAAAATACAAAACTAACGGCTGCATTAATTTCAATACTCACGTTGATAGGGTTACGAAAATAAACTCTGTTAGCAATACGGCAAACAATGCTCGGTTGTAGCATATGCCTATAGCTAGTTACTTATATTTGCATCTGTGCAATTGTCTTATTTATTTTTAAACCTACTATCTTGGGCAGGGCGACATCACCTCTTGTCAGGGTCAAATAAATTGTTAGGACGGGCGCTGTGGCAGACTTTTTAATTTTCAATTGCGTATGAAGAATATTACATTTTTAGTTAAAATGCGCATAATAATTACAATCAGTCATATCAATTTAGCACTTGCGATTGAATGATAACTACAAAACAAAGAAAACGCATTCGTGACTGAATTTCATCGATTCCTAGAGGAACATTTGTATATGGTAGTGTGTTAGTCACGCTAATCGTTTTTCTGTTTTAAATAAGTAGTTCGAAATATGATACTTGAAGAGAGCTAGAGTCGTACCGTGCACGCTCCTTTATATTTCACCGAGTGTGTGCTAGCAGTTAGTGCAATTTAAATTGAAGAAGGCATAAACGCTTTACTGTCCGGTCTTTTATCATTCACCACTCGTTGAATTATGGCCGTTCGTATTTGCTGGTTTCCTGTTTGTTTTTGTTTGCGATCAATGTATAATTAATGACTTTTGTGTATAATTTGATTAGATAATTAATATTTTAATGTAAATATCGTTACTTTTTATATGTAAAAAATAATTCCCTTAATATTAACAGTTTAATATTTTATATTCTAAATATATATTCCCTTAAAAATATTTTTAACATTTTTTAAAGTGTTATTCGCACACTTAGGAAATTGAATGAATGTTTTAAAAATGTTAAAAATTATTTAACAAATAACATTCTCTCTTGCTAAAACGATTGTTCGTAGTACAATCTTTGGGTAGTAGCAATTTGTAAAAATCTCTCTACAGAGATCGCTAACAACAAATATAAGATGTAATAAGCATATAAGAATTTCGACGTAGCTGGATGGTAGACCGCATGGCCTAGCGGTCAGAGCGCTTGAACGGTTATCATGAGCCACTGGTTCAAGTCCCGCTGCGTTCAAATTTTTAAACGTTTTTTAAATATGAACTTTAAATTAATTTGGAAATAGTAACAACTGTAGGTGTATTTATGTGATGCCAAGACTTTTAATGCTATTGTTAGAAATAACAGTTATTCAACTGGTAAATATTCAATTAAACTTTATACTGTTGCACGTAATCGTAATACAAAATAGAATTAATGTACTCACTTCAAAGTAAACATTTCCTAGAACTACTAGTAAACAATGATCGTTGTTACTCATTAATATTTTTACTTTCCTGGCTTTTGGAGTGGCAGCTGATGGATCATATATGCTACATTTCATTCAATTCAAAGTACTGTGTAAATAACTAACATTTATGTTATATTTATAATATGCATATTGCTCCCTTATTCCTATATATTCCCATATATATATATATGGTACGTAGGTACCTATATAGATAGGTACCTTGTTAAATGTCACGCACTCTAGCTCTTACCGCCGAGTGGTCATGAATACAATTTAAATAGAACAACCGGATGGTGTAATTATTATGTGTCATTTAGCAAAATTTTTAAGTTTTAGCCTAAAAGGTAATGCTTTTTGTATTATAATATAATAATAATAATAAAATAATAATAACAAGTAATATAAAATTTTTTTTTAAGCTAATATTAAAAATGTCGATTGTTAAAAGGACAAGCTGACTTTCATTCTGTCCATGTCCATATTTGGATATAATATACTGCAATTGTTAAATGATGCACATATGTTAAAATTCTTCAGATGTTAATCATCTCTGTCCGCCCACGACAACTTACTCAATTTTATATCATTTGCACGCTTACCAAACTCAAAAATCTTAATAGCTCTAAATTATAAAAGGATTTTTTTAAAAATAAAAATAATAAGTGTTAAGTTATTAACACACTTAGGAAATTGAAAAACATATATTAAGAAAATGTATAAAAATTCGAACGCAGCGCGAACCTGCGCCTCCGCCCTTGAACGCTTCCCTTGCGTTCAAAATGTAATATCTTATATAATAAACAATAAATACAATGAAATCTATCCACAAACGTGCGCACCTCTTGATCTGAACGTAAATATTGATTGAGAATTGTATACGCAATTATGCAGAGAGCAATCTATAGCACTACCAGTCTCCGTATAACGTCCCGACTGCAAGCATATTGACGATACGGGCGCACTCTTACAGCCATCATAAAGCTCAGTGTAAATTGGCCATTGCTAGATGTGTTGCGCGTATCCATGGAGGCAGGTCGCGCGCGCAACCGTGACGACAGCCCCGGCCTGCCGACTTTGAGTCTCGGACTGTCCAGTGTTCGGCACATTGTCACTAAACTCGAGGCTGAATACGCTCGTGTCGTTACCAGCGACCCTTTTAACGGAGAGATTGTTAAATATAATCCATGCGGCGAAGACAACGTTTGCTATAACTACTCTTTCGATACGAAAGTGCAAGTGCTCAATAGATACGTTTACAATTTGGGGGTGGCGTTCTCCGAATGCATTCCTAGAGTTACTTTAGTTAACTTCGGTTTCCTCGCCGTGACAGCTGGGCTGTTCGCTCCTAGAATGATTTCATACCTGGTCGTATATCCGTTTTGCAGATTGGTATTTGGGACTCTCTACCCAGCATATGCGTCATACAAAGCTGTACGGACAAAGAACCTGAAAGAATATGTAAGTGTGCTCTGTTTATTTTTAATATGTACTTAGTTCACTGAGGAGATAGACAGCAGGTGCAAATAACATGATAAGCTATTGATCTAGTGTAAATTGGTTACAAAACAGTCGCGGGCGGCCTTGTCACAAGCGCACGCGCAACTTGTTCGAAACGCTTCAGTTCGTATTGTGTCCTTTACCTCGTCTATTGCAATTATATTTTACTCTTCCATTGTTTAATATATTATGTATCACGGAGTTTTAAATTTACAATATGCAATATTTGGGTCAATAGAACAATATTCTTAGACTAGTCACGTCAGTTCCGTGCATTAAAATTGTACGATCATTATGATTGTAATCGATGTAATTTTTTATATTTTGCTTGCATTTAGTCTATATATGTTTATCATACTTTTTTGTTCGTAAATGTTCTATATTGTTTTATAATAGAAAGAGACAGATAACTTATCGTATTATATGTTGTGCGAATTTAAAATCTACATAATAAAAATATATATTAAAGTAATGAAAAATAAATCATATTACAGGTAAAATGGATGATGTATTGGATTGTCTTTGCACTCTTCACATGCACAGAGACGTTCACTGACGTCTTTCTGTCATGGTTCCCTTTTTACTACGAAGTGAAGATAGTGCTTGTTTTGTGGCTGCTATCGCCTGCTACGAAAGGCTCGTCCATTCTCTACAGAAAGTTTGTTCACCCGGCGTTATGCCGGCGAGAACAGGTAAGGAACATTGAAGTACATATGTTAATTTTAAAATGAACGTATTAATATATTTTTAACTCTCAGTAATTTCCCAAAAAAAAATTGTTAATAGAAATATTGTTAAATTTGTTATATTTTTATTCTTTGCATATTAAAAAAACGGCAAACAACACAACGAACATGTGTACATTTTTATTTCATTTTCATGCTTTTTCCCTCATAGAAGAATAGGCAGAGAGAATATAGTTACTAGTGACTCCGTTCTATACTTTTCGCCTGAATTCGAGACACTGAATGTGCAGTGGCGGAACTCAATGCCGCACTTTGTCTTATCAGACCTGTGAAATAGAAATAATTTAAATATAATCTTTCCTCCGAGTGGGATCGAACCCAGAACCATCAGGTATATAGTAAGTATATATTTCATGTCAAAATGTGTAATAATCGCGAAAATCAAAGAACTTATTATATAGTAAGGCCCTATCACACTGCACCACGATGGACTTTATTGTAAAATATTATTAAAATTATCGTTTTAAATTCTCAATTTATTTAGAACATTTAAGACGACCTTGCTCTGGTTGTATTAAACATACCATATTAAAGTTAATTGATTATTTGTATTTGTATTATACTGGAAAGATAATGAGTAATATATTTTCAAATATTAATTACAACTCATATATAAGCAAACGAGGTTAACGATTTTTAATAGAAATATTGTAAAGCCAAAGGACAGATTTTAAATCCTGACCAGTTGAATAACAATTTAGTGTAGCGGTCGTCTTCCTGTATTAGTACGTGCCTCGAGACGATTTCTCCTTTTGTTGTGATAATATCGATGAAGTTACTTCTGAGTTAAGGTATAGAACGCATAGTGCCGTTAAAGTTACAACAAAAGCTAATATGAATAAATAAGATAATTATTTTCTTTATAAAAAATTCACATATACAATCGGTACGATTTTGAAATTATTATATTATTATTTATATAAATACCATGAAATCATTCTTTAATATATTATTTGATAAATATTTTTTCGGGTTCAAATCTTACAATGCTCTTTTAGCCCGCTTCTGGCTGTTCGATTGTTTGAAATTTTGCACACGCGTCCGGTCCAATACCATTTTTTTATGACCAGGATAATAAGAAAATAATTTTAAGCATATTTGTTTTAGTAATTGGAAGTAAAAGTATTAAACGTCCTTCGTATGCGATTGTTAAAGTGTTGTTAGATTTCATAAAAAAGATAACGATGGCGAATCGTATAAAATCAAATCAGATCAGCTTATTTTCCGATACTGACTTTACCAAGTTTAGTATACTTTTTATACTGATACTCTTTGTAACTTGGCTGCGTTCCAAATTATTACTTTTAATTTCCAAGCGCCTAAAACACACATCTAAACGGTTTATTAAAAGCTTATAGAAGTAAAGACAGCTTTCAGTATTATAAAAAGATGGTTTTCATTAATATAATAAATAAAGTGTTCTAGGTAATATTGTAAGATTTGGTTCATTTGGAGCTGAATTAGACTTTTTTTATAGCTTCACAGGGGCAGTTCGGTGCTTCCCGTCTCCCGTCAGACATTGCGAGCTAAGTGACCGAATGCTGCACTTTGTCCTACCAGAGCAATGAAGTAAAATAATTTAAATATAAGCACTCCATCCCCTGCGGAATCGGAACTTATTATATTTATAGTCAGACGCTGTCCTTAATGCTTCACTATGGCCTCTATCATATATTATATATTAGCTAACTGCCTCTGTAACAACGCCTGTGTAAACTACATGACTAAACTATTGTGTTTTCGCCCGCCCGCGTTTTCACTTAAATCATAAATTTTGCTTAAATTTATAATTTAAATCGCTGTAACCTTTTTTATTTATGAACTGATTGAAATGAAATAAACACTTAATGTTAAGAACGCTACCACAATACAATAATCAAAATTGCATTTAAATCAAGCTTAAGCCGTTTCTGAGATTAGCGTGCACAAACAAACATAAACAGAAGGAAAAAATTAAAAATCATTGATTTGGGTTCTATTACATTGATATAATCTTTCATGTACGTCAATACATCAGTTACATTTTTATTATATGTATAGACTAGTTTATTTCGCTATTTATATACGTTGTTCTTCATTAAAGCAAGTGACTACTTTACTTTTTTAGCACTTTTTTCGAAGAGTAAATATTTAATGTGTACACTTAGTCTACATGTAACCATGAAGTACTAATCATATTATCCAACAACGTGTTATTGAATAAATAGTACCTAACTTTATTGAATTATAGACTCGTATTAACTTGAGCTGTTAATCAACTTAACTGCGGATATTGACAGGACTTTAAAATCCGATATATTAGTTTTTTCTTTCTGAAAAAAAAACTATCTTATTTTTACAAAATAAAATTCTGACAAAAAGTCATCTTCATATTATCCAGGAATAAATAAATTCTGAAGTAGCAACAGCCAGACAAGGGCCGTATTGTACTAGCTTCATATTTCATAACTCGAAACTTGTTAATAAATTTAGATATCTAATCAATTATTTGCTTATTTTTACAATAATACCTATCCTTGTTTTCTCTTATTATTTAAATCTAAAATAATTATAACTTTCAACATTAATAAGTATTCAGAGCCCGACACATAATCTTCTACGAACATATATTAATAAGTATTAAATAAAGCCTCTTAGAATGTCTCGTTTGTTTGTTTTACAGGAGATCGATGAGTACATTGCCAAAGCCAAAGACCAAGGTTACCATACAGTTCTGAATTTAGGAACTAAAGGCGTCAACTATGCCACAACTGTTATTATGCAAACTGCTATCAAAGTGAGTTTTATAATTTATTTCTTATAATGCAATATCTAATAGCATGCTTATTGTTAATTTTGGAGCCAAATAAGAAAAACATTACAAAAACGAAATCATTATAACGATTGACTTTACTTTATTTTATATCTTTTGAGTACTATCATTTCTTATTTGAGTTCAATAACCCGAGGTTCGCGGTGTAACCCGTAACAAAATTCACACATACCAGCAATTTTAGAGCAATTGTTGGTATTTTTGATTTAATAATTTGTTGACACGTAAATATTATATTAGGAAGTAGCATGCTTGATCACGAAACAATGTGGACACGCCCATGGCACTGCTTACTTTATCTATGTAATATCACGGTATTCGTCATCAACCATGTCTACGACCAGCATTCACTAGCTTGTTTATATTCATTGTATTTTTTTTTTTTTATTTTATTAACACGCTTTTTTAATTTGCCCCCATCCTGTCCCCTTCCGTATATCCCAATATCGCGCAGAACTTCGAATCTGCCGAATCCCTGAGGGGCAACGCTGTGCTATAGCCGCATTACCGACCGTGTGGACGTCACCGACGTCACAACGATTACAAGAGGAGGTGAATTCCAAAGAGAAAAATACACCAGAATAGTAGAATAGTGAATAGATGAGAATGCTGGTGACAGTAAGGATCCAGATTATGAACCGACGTCGGCACGAAGTCGCGGCGATGTTATGCGGAAACGTAAGAATGTTAAGGACAAGGAGAAGAAACCGAGAAGCCGATCGAGGGGACTGTCGCACTAGAGCCAGACTGCTGTAGACAAAGCAAGTACTGGTCGACTGAAGCTGTACTGTGACATAGTTAGACACATGCCTCAACCCAACGACCCAATATTAAATTCCGACATTGGTGCCCCTATTTTTAACTTAATATCAATTTAAATTTAACTTCTTTTCTATATATATACATGTATATTTAGCGTTAAAAAGCTAAAGCTTTCACTTTCAAAATTTCACTGTCCATTTAATAGTAGTTCGTTCCTTCCCGGTCTTGTTTTCAGCTATAAAGTATGACCCTTTTATTATTTTTCTGTTTTAAATTTATATCTGTTTTAAATTCTTATCACTTAAATATAGTGAGTTAGTTTTAATTAAATTAAAAGCCTTATTCTGTTTTAAGTGCTTAGTTCAGCATATACTGTGTTTAATTTCTTTTGACTTTCTTGTGTTCACTTAGATTTAATTTGTATGTCTGTAATAATATATGTTGTGAAATCATCGGCTTTTGTAATGTTGTGAAAGTTCTTAGTTTTGAACGGCGACTGATAAAGGGTAATTGTTTTTGTAACTTTTAAAATAAAAATATATTAGTAAATTTGACTTGTTTTGAACTTAAGCTACTGTTCATTATATTGCATGTGCAAGATACACGATGTAAAGGAACGTAAGTACGCTATTCATTTTTTTTTTATATTTTTGCGTATTTGCGTATAGTAAATTAATCGAACAGCTTGCTCACCTCTGCCAAAATTTTAATGTATCAATGCAGCAAAACAAACTCAATTGTGTGTTTCTAAACAAATTTTGAGCCATTATCATAATATATGTTTAATTTATATTTTTATTTTATTGATTGAGGAAAATATGTTGCTCTAGTTACATTTAAGCTTCTAAAACATTATTTAAAAGTTAATATGTTTTTATATAACATTGGTTGGTTGAATAATAGAATGTTTTACATATCACAAAAACACATACCAAAGCCAAGCTCTACATCAATAGTAAATATCATATCATGTCGTGGGGTCAATCCACCAAGTGATATACAATGCATACAATGAAATATTTTCATTTCCCTGCATTGGGCCCTGAGTTCGGTGTGGAAAATGAACAACGGATATTAAAGACGAGTAAACATTAAAGATATATAAAAAAACAAATCTTCCAGGGCGGTGGAGGTCTAGTACAGCAATTGCGCAAAAAGTTACAGCTTATTGACTTGAGCGAGTGCGAGCCGCGCAGGAGCGCGTGGCGCCGCGACGAGGCGGACGACGTGCTCGCGGAGCCACGGCTCATACGACGCGCAGTTAAGAGGTATTTATTTGTTTATTAGGTTCACCAATAGTTGTTACACAATAAAAATACACTAATTATAATAACATAATAAACTTAAAAACTATGTGTGTGTACAACCATATTTGAGGTATAACACTGCATGCATAAAATAATACTTGTTTACGATGTTAAAGATACAAAAAAAAAGGATAATGAAAGAGAGAAAAAAAATCTAAACATATGTTGAAAAAGTAAAATACAAAAATAAAATCGAATTTAAATGAATTTGGTAACTTAAATGCCTCAGGTTTAATAATTAAATAATATAAATAATAACTTTATTAACACTTAATAATTATATTATATTTAACATAGTTTTGTTGCATTTTCCTAATATTGTGGTAACATTGTAACGCTACAAACAGGTGATGGGTATTTAAAAAAAAAGTTTTTTTTTAATAGTAATATGAAAATATCATACAATTTTTAAGTATTTATTAGTAAATTTCAACGGTAATGGTTTTGCTTACAGGTATTAATTACATAATATTTTTTCATACTAAATTGCTTTGGATATTCTATGAAATGTTTTTAAATAAATGGATAGAGAGAAACTTTATTTTAATGATATTTACTCCGTGAATTTTCTTAGAGAAAGAATTCTTTAAACATGGAGACAAACGAGTCGCCAGTTTAAATCTTAACATTTTTAGTTAGAACACGGTGTATTCCATCCTGAATTAGGTGGTTAGGTGTAAATAAAAACGCGTACAATTAAATAGACAGACGTTATTGCACGTGTATTATATTTATATATGAATATAACCGGGCAGTGGATACGCAACTCGCCGTAGCGCGTCGGAGTCCAACCGCTCCATGTACTTCCCGGAGGTGGACGTAGACGTGCGAGGCGCGCGCGTCGCCCGCATCGACGAACCGGACTTTAGGTCGGTTTGCTCATTTGTCTACTTGTTCTATTTATTTATTCATTTATTTATTTATTTATTAGGGAGACAACGTTTGTCTCAATTAGAGTCTAACTTTATATGTCATGAAAAATGCTGCTCGCAACTTGTTTCTATTAAATGTGCTTCTAATCAAAATTATACATTAACTAAACAAATTAAAAGTGTTTCATAATAAAATTGTTATCCATAAAAAGGCATAAGCAGACAAAAAAGCATTCATAAAAAGAAGAAATCACTGTTTCACTTTTTTATATTGCTTTATTTAATTATATATAGATTAAATATATATTTTCATGTTTTCACTATTTATTTATATATAATTCATAAAATTTTCATGTTCATTAAAATCTATTCTTACTATTATTTGCTTCTTAATATTATAACACTGGTAGTCATATTGTAATACGACACGCTCGCAGCTTCACCTCTGTTAACTACACGACTGAACTATTTGTTTTTTTTTCGCCTGCCCACGTTGTCACTTATATTACAAACTTTGCTTAAATTTATAATTTAAATGGCTGTAATGTTTTTACATATGAACCAATTGACATGAAATGCTATGGGAAGTTTACTAAAACAAAATAGTCGAAACTGCATTTAAATCGAATAAGCCATTTCTGAGATTAGCTGATGCACAAACGCAAAAGACAAACAGATAAACACACAAACAGAAAAGAAAATTAAAAATCATTGTTTAGGGTTCTATTAAATTGACAAATGCCCCCTATATATACGTACAGACGGCGATCAGTTACATTTTTATTATATATAACAGAATTTAGTCATAAGCTGATATTATAATGGAGTTTCACTCATTATGTTTGTTACTGCACAATTTTTTTTAAAACTCATTACATTATGAAAGTAGGTAAATATTTTAGTAGCTTCACATTAAATCTGTTATTTGTTTGATTTTTTCTATTTTCATCGCTTTTCTCTCATTTATGTAGCGAAAACTAAGTGATAAGTGCCCATTCTTCACTTTTCGGCCATTAAGACATTATTTATAACCACACCTAAAAATTAAAACATTTTAAATATTCACATTGAACTCACAACCAGTCATTGACATGTTCCAATTGCGTGATGATGTCAATGTTTTATGATTTTAATATATTAAAATCGCACTGTCAAAACTGTTTTATATACGAGTACGATACGAGTTGCAACTTTGTCTGCATGAACTTTATAAGCTTTTCTATCTTCCTACTGTTAAAATACTTTAAATTCAGAATTTTGAAATTTCGGGGAACTTTTCTCTTACTGTTAGGATTCTCAATGAAACTTACATGCCAACCTCCATCTTCATCTACATTAAGTTGCTAATGTGTTGAGCTGTGCTTTGTCTTTGTCGGATAAAAACTTAGTAACAGAAAAGATTTACTACAAAATAATTAAATCTGTCTGTTTCTAATATTAAAATAACCGTTATTTACCAAAAACATATTTATGTATACACGGTACATGTACCAAAATAACATTTTCTGACTGTTTGTTCCGGTTAATTTCTAGAACGACTGGACCCATTTTGACGGGACTTTCACTGTCAGATAGCTGATGTAATAAATAATAACTAAGGCTACTTTTATTTTAGAATTTCACACGGACAAAGTCGGTTGTCACAGCTCGTTTATATTATAAAGTAATAAAACACTTTCGCCTGTGCCTTAACCATACATGATTCTAGCGTATTCGTAAAATATATGTTGCAGCCACATAAAATCGACAGAGGACATAAGCTCGGGCTACTCGAGCGCGGAGAACAGCGCTTCGCTCACGCGCACGGCGTCGGTGGGCGGCCGCTCCAGGGCGAGGACGTCCCGGACCACCATCACCACCATCAAGCGCCCGCAGGCGGCCGAGGTCTGGTAGCATTGTGTTACAGCCTAATTGTTCTTTTTTTTATACGGCAGTTTAATTAAGCAGATGATTGAATGGAATGGAAATCTTTTATTCCACTCGTCGTGAAGTCAGCTATAAATATAGCTAATTATGATTCAAATTGTTCATTCAATTAATAAGCGCCTATATGTGGCTGTCATTGATTGAAATGAAATATCTTAACTGAACTAAGCATAAGTTGTGTTTTAGTAATGATGCGGATTGTTAAGCATATACAGTATTTATTACGATACACACATATATGTCCAATAACATCACTGTTAGACGTACAGTAAAAGTGTTATTAAATCATTGCTATACGATGCCGACATTGTTGTCGTAAAAGTTAAAATTCCTTATTTTTTTTATTTTTAATAAGTTAGGCTGTTTTTGCTCGAATATAATTAAGACTTAAGTTTAGACTAGAGTTATGTGTTCTCATGACTTAGCTTAAACGAGCTTAAGTGCTTTAAATACAACAAGTTAAACAATTAGAGTCGAATCCATTACTGAGAACAATGTGAAAAAAAATAATACACATGTATCTAAACTTAAAAGGAAGAAATAAGAACTGCCAAATTTTGAACTTTACTATTTTAAGATTTTTATAACAGGTTAATGCAGATTTGATTCATTTTTCTCTATTTTTTGTATAACCTATGTTTTAATAATAGAATAATGTCTAATCTTTGAACATAAATTACCAAAAGCGAATATTTTAAATTCTATATATATTTATGCAGTTTTCATTTTCAAAACTGTTTATTTTTTGTTCAATGTTTTCGTATTTTATTTATTAGTAATAAATCAATAAGTAATATTTAATGTTGTTTAAAGGCACTACACTAGGCTGAGTCTCCGCGATGCCGAGTAATAGCTGTACTTACTAATTAAGACATTTTTTATTAAAATATATAATAATGTATATAAACACATTATTACTTAACTATTGATATCACGTTCATTTGTAATCAGTAATATATATGGCATTTATTAGTATTAATAATATAGAATTTGAACTGATGAGAAATTGACGTGAAATGTAAAGAAGCTTGTAATCAGGGTAGGCTTTTGGTGCTGGTATAGATTGTGATTGGATGAAGATATCATTTTTATAATAAATATACATAACATAATAAATATTGGTTCCTATATAACAATATTATTGGTATTACTAGAATATAATAACTATTATTATTCATAGATTTAATTAAAATTTAAGTGTAGATTGAAAATAAACAAAATTACCTCTTGTCTGTTCTGTGTAATGAAAATATGAAATTATCCCCGAGCATATTATCAGAATGTGTGAGGTTGGTGTGCTTCTATATACAGTTGGTTCTTAATGAGTACTTAACTAATTCACTACATATATATGGCTTCATAGAATCTTAGACTCGCTCCAGTGGGCTGTCTATACGACAAGTCTGTTATTGCATTTAATTATTTGTGTTTATTTATAATTTTATTACTTGTTTTCATTCAGACTCAGTACTTTTTATTTAAAGGATAATCAAGTTATCATCGAGGAGCTACACGACGACGATAGCCTTGATTATAACAATATGCCCCCCCTCGTTAGTCTTACGTCCCCGATTTTTTTATCTCACACCGACCCCCCATTTCTTTACCAATACGTCGGAGATCAGGTTAAAATAATACAAGTACTAGGTAGTTATCCACTGAGCAATGATATTAATAGTCAAAATAATAATTCAGATATACGGGACCAAAAAGAAGCCTCTGTTGAAAATATATCGCCACAAATAAAAATATCTACAGATAAAACAGTCCTTAACATTTATAATGATATTACAATTAATAATAAAGACACTGTTTCGGACATTCCTAGTGAAGGAATAAATTATATTAAAGATAATAATAACGAACAAAAAGTTCAAATTGTAGAACCATTAAGCACTGAAGAAAAATCTGAGCGTAAAACTGAAGACATTGTAGTTGCTAAATCTGATTATATATCAAACATAGAATTAGAAAACGATAGCAATTCTGAAAAATTTGATGACACTACTTCCGTAAATCTATCGATTGACGAAAATAATTCTGTAGAAAGCGATGACGAAATCTCATTTGAGACACCTGTATCTACTCCTAAGAGTGTTAGGAAACTTGTGAAAGGAAAATATGGTAAAGATAAAGCCCCTTTGCCACCTAATGCGAACGTAAACGAAAGGCAAGAGTCTGACATGAATCTAGAACAAAATATTCACAAGACTGTAATGGAGGAAAATTTTAATAAGGAAATGATTGTAAGTGATGAAAAAGAAGTAGACGATTTGAAATGTGAAAATATAGTAGAGGCGACTATAATAAAAGATGATATTGACGATAGCACAATTGAAACTATTCATATAAATAAAAATGAAAATATATTTACGGACAGTAGCTCTGAAAATAATTCGAGGCACAAATCTAAATCACCTGCAAGAGCTACTAAAAGCTCTGCTTTAGGTAAATTATTGCAACTGCCTGGTAAATTAGCATTTTGGCACAAACATGACGCTACAGTCCAAACAGACGTCGACTCAGATGCAAGTAGGCGATCTTCTGAGAACACTATAGATGAATTTCAAAGCTGTCCAGATTTGAACGTAAATCATCTACCACAAATAGAAATAACCGAACCCACTCCCACTAGTGAAAGACCTGGGAATATAACAAAAGATATTTTGCAAAAGAGTGATGCATTACAAAAAGCAATAGAGGCAAAGTTGGAAAATTATCCTGAATATAAATTTGTTTCGTTACATGCAGGCTTAGATGTGCCGATTACCTCCAAAAGCACAGACGTGTGACGATCCGTATTTTTTTTCGATCCAAATTCTTAGTCAGAGGCACAGCATCAAACAGTATGTTTCTTTTTAGTTGTCTGTGTGTTCTGTTTGCACGTTTATTTATTTTTTTATTCTCTTATAATTTTGCTTGATAGTTATCTATTATATTAAATTAGTTCTTCCCGGATATATTTGAATAATGATATTAAAATTATTTTCCCTCAATATTAATTTTATTTATGTTTTATTGTATTTATTATTTATGTAAGTATAAAAAGTAAATAACTTTTATATGTTTACTGTGTGAATTATTAAAGTCTGTGTATTTGTGAAATTTTTGTGTATGCGCTTCCCTTGCATCGTAACTACTACTAATATTCTACGCAAATATACTCTTCCCCTGTACATATATTTATCATTGAATTTCAAGTGACATTTAATATTGTCTTTATAATTACGCATCAAGTGTCACTTAAAATAAAATAGATAATTTGCGCTTTCTCTGTAATTAGTTTTGATTTATTTATTATTATTTTCTTATTTTCAGGCAATGCTGTCGTCCTCTGCTACAATACCCCGCGCAAAAAAATCTAATAAAAGGAAAACTCAGTAGGCAAACATTTTATATAGGAATTGAATTGTGTAAATATAATTTCGTATTCAGAATCGCTCTACGAAATATAATAATCAATTTGCGCTAATCCAATAAAATGCTATGAAAGCACTATTCGCATGACGTAAAATTAAATGAAAAAAGAAAGTTTATTATAAACACTTATATGAATATACACCAAATTTGTTTTATATTTACAAAGAAAATATATGATTGTGAAACTCCAATCTTGTACAATGTGATTGGGACATATCATTTGATAAAATGATTTTTTTTTTTAAAATACTAACGTTTTTTTTATATTACTTTTGTTACCATAATAACACAACAATGTGGCCGCAATCTAACAAATGGCGTTTGTTTATATTTTCTGTTGTCGTGCAATACCAGCTATATTATAATAATTATAGCTTCAATTACAGTTACCAACTGACATAGACGTAGGAAATATAATAATAGAAGTTTAGTTGAAGTATATGAAAATTATTAAATCCATACTGATATTATAAAAGCGGAAGCAACTCTTGTCTGTCTGTGACGTCATCACGGCCAAATCGCTGAACCGATTGTGATGAAATTGTATATAGAGTTACTTGGGTATGAAAAAGTATTTTTCACACACTTTTACAGTTTTTCCAGGAATTTAATTATTTCACAAAGTCGCCTAATATACGAAACAGCCGCGAGCGTGTGGCTAGTTGTAAATATAATACACAATATTACTGTAAAAAAACTACACAAAGAAAACATTTAAAAGGCAAAAATGAGTAATAAAACTATATTGGAATAATTTTATTTGAATCAACAAAAATTTGACTATCCCAGCCGGCGCAGTGGAAGAGCCTCGAGCCTGTAAACGCGACTGTGAGTTTGATACCCACTCGCGAAAAGCGTGAAGATATTAAAATAATATATGACAGCGTCATAACTCAAATCCAATTTGGTACGAAATTCATTTGCGTAATGAGGGTAATATCAGTTGCCACAATTTAATTAACATTTAATTTAAACAACAATTTTTTAAATTTAGTTTCAACCAACACTACGTCTATGGAACAAGCATCGAATGCTTTTGTTATGTAATTTTATTAATTAATATTATGAGAGCAGAATTCTCTAATATTTTGTTTGATTGAGGAATTGCGAAGAAAGGGAATGTTATGAAAGTTTTACATTTGTTTTTCAAACTTTCGTTACATTTTTCTCTCATAAAATCGTTTTTTTGTTTCCTAGTATTCTTATTGATATTTTGTTTATAAAAAATGGAAATGGACAATATTTAACTCGACTTTTTTTTTAATTTGTCATATAATACTATTATATATTTGAAACAATTGGTAATTTATAATTTAAGCCAAAAATGCCAAATTAAAATGACTCAAACTTGACTTTTTTGTAAACTGTAGATAGTATTAGATGTTAATGAATAGAAAGATGGCTAGTCTTAGTTATCAATTTATAAAAAAATTATAAGGACATGTCGTCAGAATGTTATGTGGTTTTAAAAAATAAAAATGTCTTCTATTATTAATACTTATTCATTTACAAATTTAAATACCATTTTTCAATTTATGCACTTTGTAAGATTCTTTTAAACTATATTTGAAGAAAATAGTTTGATCTTATTACAATAATTTACTGTTAAATGACTTTTTTAAGACAATTAGGTATTTTTTAATTTTCATTTGCATTTCTATTTGTTTATTATTATTGAAACTCACACATTATACAAAAACAAATAGTGAATTAATCTTTTTCTATGTTGATTAAAATATATCTTAACAAAATTACATTCAAGTGTGTTTATGAGAAACAAACCATAGATTATAATTTTGCCGATCAAAGATTAATGTAATGGAGAGCGAAGATCTCTTAGGATGATAAAAATCACTTGGAAATTGGTATTGTATGAAATTAAATGTTACAAAACATCTTCCTTTTAAATTAATGGCTATGCTTAATTTATTTTCATTTAAGTTAATTAAATAGTTCCTTATATAATTAGGATGTTTAACAAGATTGTGTAGTTTTATTGTATAGAAAATATGCTATATATTATACAAAAAATTATTAAAAAAAAAATTGTGTCTTACTCAAATAATGTGTAAATGCAAAATCATAGTAGTATATTACGATAGGTGTGACTTAATCTGTCTATCACGGAGCTAAACGCCGTCCAATAATAGACATTGAGTCATGAGTATCGTATACTATTTTATAGCACGAGTGACATAAACCCGTGTATATTATTAAAACAATGGTGGACAATACTATAATTATTTTAAGAGATAGAAAGGAACTGCTACACTAATAATAGTTACAATAATTTCAGTTTTTTTATTATACGACCAAGAGCAAGAGAGGTCTTGTTATGTCTTTATTCGTTGTAAATTTACAATAATCAAATTAGGGTTGTTCAATGTTAAAAAATATTTTATAGTACAATAGATATCTGAAGAAAAACGATGTTTGCTAATACTAATGTTCTAAGGTCTTTAAATAAACAGTATTATTTTCTTAATTAAAATGAATCATTAAAAAAAAATTCGATAATATCCATAAAGTTTTTGATACAAGATTAAAGAATCAAGAATAAGAAGATTAGAGCTGAACACTTTTAGCTCAATTATTGAATATGATAATTTAAAATAGTATATTTTTTTTTACAAATTTTGTTATGATATTTACATATTTTTATTGTATTGTAAAAAATCTTTTATTTGCTTAACCTTGATGTTTATTAAAAAATCAATGAATACCGATCACCTTTACAACACATTACATTATATATTTTTAAACGGTATTGTCATTCTCACACCATGTAAAAAAAGGTCTATTTAAGCCACTGAAAAGCGTGCTTAAAGTGCGGGTTTAGGTCACATGGTGCTATAAAAGTTAATTAGGAGTCTGGAGCTTACTGCTATAAACGTTACTGTGCAAACATGTGAGAGCATAAAATTATTTTCAAGAGGACATGAAAATTTTTGTGTTTGAATAAATAAGAAATATGTCAAATACACTGTAGTTTCATTTAATTGTGTCTATTTAGTAATTTTCACATTTGCAAGTTTATATTATGAATTAATAATTGCGGTGGTCTTTTCAAACACAAAATGTAGTTTGTTAAATTCTAATTCCACACTGATTTGTATTTAAAAAAAAAACGGTACACTGGTATTAAAAAAAAAATTGTTAATCGCAATGTCTGCTTGGTTAGTAAGCAGCAAACAAAGTGCTGTTATACTAGTTTTGCTGGTTTACATTCACAATGCAGCAGACATGAAAATACTAAGATAAAAAAAACAAGTTGATAGAACATATTTATTTACTCAGATACAATAATAATAATCATATTCCCTGTATAATAGGAAGTAATTTTTATAATATTCCTCCACTACTTAACCGCAGAGTATCAAATACGTATTTGCCATGATCAGGCTTATATACGTTTTCCATCAGTTGATTTTCTAGTAAGTTTAATGAATCTTTGTCCCATATTTTTATCCAATATAATATTGACAATAATTTGTGATAACTTTCAGTATCGGTAGTTGCATCAGTTATTGTTATATTTGGAAGATTTTCTATTATTTTTATTAATTTTGCACTTATAACTGAATTAAATACTTTGTTATTGGATACAGCAAATTTATGTATGATATCAACAGTTTGAATAGTCAATTGTTTTTCCAACAATATATCTGGTAAATTTTTAAGCCACATGTCAAAGGCATTGTTACCATGAAAATGTGTCAATTTTTCATTTAGTGCAATCTTACATAATAATGCAAACATATCCTGTTTAAATTCATCAGGCAGCGGTTTGTTAAAGTATATCCAGATAATTTTTCGAAATAAATTATCTAATATGTTAAGTGTTCTAGTCCAAGCTGTTATTTCATTGCTGAAAATGGAATGTAATATTTTTACAATGGTAATATTTACATTAGTATCAGAGATTTGTTGAAATATCTTTTCAATGTAACCAAGTACAGCATTTATTTCTAAATTCTGATTCTTATAACTTATATTGGGATTTAACAAAATAAATAGATGACAAATTTGTAGATTTTCTTCAATTAATTTTGGATCTGTTATTACTTCATCATTTGAATTTTCATTATTAAATATTTGTCTTGACCTTTTATTTGTCACATAAGGAAAAGATCTCAAAAAATGTTGACTAAAAGAAGACTTAAATTTCTGTGAGAACATTTTTTCAATATGAGAACTAGGTGTCTTGTTGTTATAATATCTTACAAAAGATCTTATTAACGATATTACTCTTAAAATATGTTTTAATAACAAAGCAGATTCTTCATTAATAACTGTTTCAAAACAAGTATCACTTTTATTATTGGGACATGCTTCAAGCCAAGTTTCAAAAAGTAAGGGCATTAAAGTATCTGCATATTCTTGGAATTTCTGTACTTCATCTATATTTTGCTCATAATCTATAGTTTTGCCAGAAAAACATGTGACATAACAATTTGATATATGTATTGGATTGAAAATTGGGTAATAATTTGATTTTGCATCATATTTATGTACGTTAGAGAAGCTTATTTTGTCAACTTCATTAATCTGGCTGAATGTTGCAAATTTTTGTAGGAATTCATGTAGGCGTTGAAAAACTTTAACTCTCCATTTTACAGTTGTTATTTGGCTGTTCAAATTAATAGTCAATGTCCTGCCAGGTTTAGCACCTATTTTTAACTTTGATACCATATCCAGAAACTTTGGTATTATTCTGTGAAAATCTTTTGCTGCCCTTTGAGGACAGCAGAGTAAGAGGATGTCCAAAAATAATAAGGAGTCTTCTTGAATTCTGCTGTCAATGTGGGTCATAGCACTCCTTAAGTAAGTTGACATTATATCAAAAAATGGATCAATCTTTTCGGAATCAACATTGGAGAGAACTAGATGAAGAACTTTTAGAGCACCTTGTCTTACCTAAAATTAATTATTATTAAATATACATAGAATAGTAAAATTTTATAAATATTTCTTTTACAAAAATATCTTAAACTTACCACTTTTTCTATATTTAATACTAAATTTGTTGTTCCATGAATAATATCTCCCAAATTTTGCTCCAAAACACCTGGATGTGAGCTTATGAGCTCTCTTAAGCCATCGAGTGCATCAGTTCGAGAATTTGTATTGAAGTGGTTTAAACGTGACAATAATTCCTTCACATTAAGTTTCCGGGTTGATAGTGCCTCATGTGTATTATGACTTTTAAGCTGTTCTTTGATAACTATTTTCTTTATTTTAAAATTAGTTTTGGTTACATTGGTACCTTTTGGTAATTCCTTATCTTTCTTTCCTTTTAACTTAGTTTTTGCTTTTTCTGCTTTTAGAAACTTTTTATGTCGCGTAGCTCCAGTTTTGTTCATGATTATTTAATATAACGTAAAGTATAAAATATGTTTATTATCGTGTTAACTAAAAAATAAGCATTGATTTTATATTAAAAACATAACCTTTAAATTCTAAAGAGAAACCTATACTCTATAGAATTGAAAAAATATCAAATCACAAATGTCAACATTAAAAGTTATTAGTTTTGCTTAATAATTTTCAACAACAAATAAAAAGATAAATTGTAATAAATAATTCATCATAAGAATTAGTTAACGATAACTGATGTCATAATTTTTTTAAATATTTTATATGTAAACAAATATTTAAATAAAATGTTACATTTGTATGCTAACATTTGAACTTAACAATTTATATTGATAAATTATATTATACCTTCCTTATTAAAAAATACTAAAGTTTATTCAAATTGTTATACACTATATTTATAGGGGAATCTTGATTTGACGTTTGACTTTAAACAAAAGGTAAACTGACATATATTTGCACGCCTGTTTGTATTATACTTCGGCAAAAACTAAAATATAACCTACACAATTCGCGTTGGTGAGTTATAATAAATAAAAATGAAAATCAAAAAGCAACATCGTAAAAAGAAGTATTTGCATAAGCTTAATAGAAAGCGGATGCATATAAAACAACGGAGTACAGGCAATGTTAAAAAGTAAGTAACAACATGATGTTTTCATTATTAAGGGTAACTGAAACTATAAGTTTAATAACAAATATATATTGCAGCAAAGTTTTAAAAGATGCTTGGAACAATAAAAAAACGTCGTACAGTAATCTTCGCGACATGGGGTTAGCAAGTGATCCTAATAAAGTTATATCAATACCCAATTTCAAGCAGGAACAGCTACTGAGAGCAAAAAAAATTGTTAATAACGACGAATCCGATGAGGAGACTGAAATTATAAAAAGGCCACCTCCTAAATTGAGAGTAGCTGAAATATTAGAACAAGAGGCAAAAGCACCAAGAGAAAGGAAATTTATGTAAGATTTTTTTATTTTCCATTGGCATTGTTAATTTGATTGACTTTCATTATAATGGAATGTAAATATAATTTACTTATAATCAAATGGAATGAAAAATAACATTTTTCAGAATTTTCATATCATAAGGTAAATTTTTCTGAACTGCATTATACATCTCAAGTTGGTAGTGGTTGGTAACTCTTTTTTAAAACTTCACCTAGATTTAACTACCAATGTAAGAAAAAATTACACACAAAGTATTTTCATGGCATACACATGTCCTGCCAGGACAATTGGTATTAAAAAAAAATAACGAAATTACTTTACTAATTTATGTTTGAATGTATTTACTTTATTTCGCTTACAATTTTTAGGTTACCTAAAGGACAAGTGGAATTTATTACCTATTTATTGGATAAGTATGGACATGACTACAAAGCCATGGCAAGGGACAAAAAGAACTATTACCAAGAGACTTGGAAACAGTTAAGAGCTAAAGTAAAAACATTCATGGGAATACCCAAACAGTATGGAGAATATCTCAAATCAAAGGGTTTATTACATAAAGAAGAAAATGAAGAAGAATTAAAATTACAGGCAAAAGCCTTAGTTATGGATGACAGTGATTAAAAAAATTCCATGAACAATAGATTTAAGTTTGTACATAAATGAATTTCAACTCCATACTGAGTTTCCTTTGTATTATATTAAGTTATGACTATACAATAGAAATTGACACAATACCTTAATTAATGATTCAACCTATACACACTTTACCATATTGTTATATACTTTTCACATACTGACTTTGACTGAGAAAATCTAAGCAATATATGATTTTCATTTTCGAAACATTAGAGGTATTCTCAATATAGTTAACAAAAAAGGAAAAGTCAAAGGCATAAACTTGTTAGTAGGCAAATGTATTTTAATATTATACTATAATCTTATTGCGTTTTACATTCACTCGGTACATCCTTTACAAGTTTAACCTCATTTAACTCTTCATACCAATTTTTGTCCATATCAAGTATCTGCAGCGGTTTTCTGTACTGTAACAAATTATATGTAACAATTAAATTGTGTAGTTAGTTATATGGAATTTGCTAGTTCTAATCATTGAAATGCATACATACTGTTATAATTAGAGTGTTGTATTTGTGGCTTGCATCAATATTTGTTTGTTCTATGGGTAATCCCAATCTTGCTAATTCAAGTACTTCAAGTTTTTTATAGTATTTTTTATTTGAGGTACTTATAATTATACATTTCTCATCATTGTTTGCCTTGATAGAGTATACTTCTATAGGATAAGGCAGATTCCTTATTCTCCATTCTATATTGACTCTTGTATTTCTTTTCAATACAATAGGCTGAAAAAGTATAATGCCAACATTCAATATAATATTAGGTTTAACAGCAAATTGGTCAGATATAAAAAAACCCATTTTAAATAGCAAGTTAATAGAAAAGGTAGAGAACATTATGTGACAAGAAACATTTAAAAATTCAGATTTTCGAATATTGCAAATTTTACCTTTTGGTTATATGTTTCTGGTGGAATATGTCATATAGAATTACAAATTCATAATAGTGCACAAATAAGACACTTAGGAGTCCTTAATTTAAGTAATAAAGTAATAAATTTCTACGTGTTAATTGCATACTTAGGAAATATGTCTTTTTCAAAGTAATATATATCACGCAGAATTACCCATTTAGACTCAAAGTAGCTTTCATACTTTTTCTATATAGAGAAGGGTAGCCAGACGCAATCTAAATATTAATACACTTTCTTTACCAGTTTGTAGTCAATTAAAAAGACATTGCATGCTTAGTTGAAGAATCCAAATAATATGTTTAAAAATAAATATAATAATTTATGTCAACTAATGCCCATATTACACGTTACTTAAATATATACGAAAGATTTGAATTGCACCTCAATTGTTTGCATACTGTTAAATAATCACTTACTTGATCTTTGCTTTCTGTAATATCAATAACATCAGTGTTGGGTGTCGCATCAGGTATAGGATCACCAACTTCTACAGACCATTTCCCTTCCCCTCCTAGTTTACCCTTCATCTTCCACGCTCTTCTTAATAACACATGTGTGTCAACATTATACTCTTCAACCATTTCCTTTCCATCTTCGAATTTATAATGAATCTTTTTTATTTTGTCCTCTTTTAGACATGTTTTTTCTGCATTGAGCAAAGATGTATACCAGATTGTGTTTTTAAACATATTTATGGCGATAAAGACCGTACGGCAACGAAATAGAAAATATTCTACTCGTGTTCAAAGGGATTATTTCGGTCTCAATGCTTTCGATTAAATATATATATTTTTTTTAACGTATCTATGACAACGAAACAAATTCTTTTGTTATACGCATTATCTGTGTGAGACTGTTTATTAAGAAGGATATTATGAATATAATAAAATTTAAACATTCTCAATTAAGTGCAACATCTTTAAGCGTCATATTACAATTTGATGAATTTGACAATTGTAATTTGTCACATCACATTATTTATATTACATTGTATTTATTCTAACATAAAAAAAATATTTTTACATATAAATATAGCTTTATAATTATTAAAATGTGTTTTCAAATAAATATATAAAGCACATAAATTATTTTATTGTATATATTTTTTGTAATATCTGTTTCATTCATCGTGGCATTTACATTTATCATTATATCAAATTTGACATTTGAGTTGAGGTTATATCTATATAATAAATAATAATATTTAGTATATAAAAAACATTATAAATAATATAAAAAATTTCTTATAATACATTTACTTATACAATAATTAAATAAAAAATAGATTAAAATGAGCATCCCAGACAGGTAACTAATACTTATAATAAGAGAGAATAAAAGAAACCATAATTATATACTTAAATTATTAATATGTAGCAGCATATTTGATATTGTTTTAGATGGATACCATATAAAGCATGTGGAAAAATAATTGAAGGCACAAGAATTATTTGCTTTAAAGTGCCTCTGTCACGCGTAAGTTTTGTTTATTTATAAATTAACTAATTTTATTTTACTATTATTTACTTATGCATTACTATTTTGTATGTAGTATAATCTTATACTTAAATCAATGGGATAATTTTGTATATTTATTACCATATTATATTTACTTTTAAATTTTAATTAAGTATATAAGCTTCATATTGCTATATAATTTACTTCCTATTGTATATATCAATTATTATGTTTTATATTAGAAACATTAGTTGATGTTTATAAACTGCTAATATCAGCAGGCTTTCAGAGAGAAACTAGTGTCAAGACACTCATAACTCCCCTTTCCTTAATTGGGGACATTGTGTGTGTATTCGGAGGTGGAACTTAATGTCACACTTTCTGTCATGCACCAGAATGAGCAAATGAATATAATTTTAACATAATTATTCCTCTGAGTGGGGATTGATCCCCAAAATGTTCCATATTTCGGCATTTTAAGGCTCTTATGACTTTAAACTTTTTCTAATATACTGTAATGTTCGGAGGTCAGAAGGGGCCTTGAAAATGACAACTGCACTGTGTCATGATATATTTATAATCTTTACTAATAAGAACACTTAAGCGAGGAAGAGCTTTTCGTCAGCTTATGTTACAAAGGGGTTCAGGACTATTTATAATGGCTTAATTATTATATAAACATCATAAACACATTAGTAATTAGAGCACTGCAGTTTAGGAAAGCTTAACAAATGGTCAATCAAAATAATTAGACAATTACTGTCAGCGTAAACAATCCATTAAACTCTCTCCTGATAAACAATTACAATATTACAATACTATAAAATATGATGTGAATTTGAAAGCTTATGTACGTTGTATATTGGTATTTTGCCAGTAATTTAATGTATAAATTGTGAAGTTTATGTAAATATATTAATCAATTTGCGTACCACTTATTTGAGTTCTGTTTTGTAATAAAATTTTGCTCTGCTTCTAATTTGGTGAATAAGTGTATAATTTATAGTTGGCACATTGAATTGAATTTTAATGGTTTACACATAAAATATCAAGTCAGATTCCCTTCCCTTAAATAGTGTATTATATAAATTGTAGTGAACAACATACAACAATAAACTATTAAATACACTAATAGGTAATAAATATTTTCATATACATTTAAATAACCTTAATTATTATACAAAAATGGAACAGAACCTTAGTGTTGTGTCAGTGTAAGTGTGTCGTTGTGCAAGGGACACGCGAAAAATAAAATGACTGCTAGTTCGTGAGTCGATTTAAAACAAATTTAAAAGAATTGTATGCTTACATTAAATTTTATTCTAAGTCAAATTAATTTGAGAGCAATATGGAAAACTTTTCTGAAAGCTTAAGTATTACAAACGCTAACTTTACCATGGTGAATAGCATTTAAATACCGCACAACTGTTCGTGGCCGACTGAGAGTTTCATACGTACTGCACTCAATTAGTCACCAGAATATTGTTAATTTCTTTTTTGCATAGTTTAAATGATAAATATTTTGTTGAATTGTATCATTTAAATAATTGATATTTAAATTGCCTGCAGCTAGAGTTTTCCGCTTAAAAACAAACTAACAAATGTATTTTACCAGCACGAACCAGTCCTACGTTAATAATCATGTTTGTAGTCAGAATCATTTCCAGCAAGTGTAGGTTATATATCCAGGTTATGGAAAAGTTTGTTTAGATTACATGAGAAACGTATGTATCAACCTGGCGCCCTTAACAAGGTCTCAAGAGGCGCGTGTCTGAATCCCGCTGCGTCTTCAAATTTTTATACGTTTTCTAAATATGTCTTTTCAATTTCCTTAGTGTGGGAATAACACTTTAAAAAAGTTCTTGGTTTACTTTTGCATTATGGAAAGGAATTTTTAAATATGTTTGTGTCAAAGTATATTCAATCAAGTGTATGCAATAACCACTGGTTTGATTAGTGATATATTATAATACCACGTTGTAACTCTATATTATTTAATCACTCTTTAACTTTTTTATTTCTCTGCGAAAAACAGAAAGGACAATGCAATATAAGCCAATACATTTTTTAATTCATTAAAATTATATTTAGTTAAATTATTTTTTATTTCATTTAAATTTTATATTATATTTTTTCTGTATATTTACCCATGACGAATATAATCTTAACTTTTGTGCTTTGAAACAATTTTTTTTAGATACGTTTCTAAGCTGATACCGCCATCTATTGGTAGATATTGAAATGATGTCAAACTTACTATAATATAATGTTCTCATGTGCTAGGTGGCAATGTTGTACTCTTGGGCGTAATAGTTTCCAACTGTTCCCATGTTAAGAAATGCTGTACTGTGCATTACATAAAAATTTTTGGACTCTCATACAGAATAAAATGTTTTTTTTTATTTTATATGAATAGGGTTTTTGTTAGGTTGAGTTTTATTTAAATATCTTTTTATATTTTTGCTAGTCAACGAGGCGATATTAGTTCAGGTGGCGCCATCTTCACTCGTTCAGACATATGAAATGGCGAACTTAGAGCGACAAATCGGGAATCTAGTCCGCGTAATACATCTGTAGAAGCACTCTTTCGAACTTATTCGTTCGCGAACTACACAATACTGCAATGTTGTATTAATGTGCTAGGTTATTATAGTATAGCATTAAATTGGATATAAATAACTGTTATATGAGCCCTTTAATGATGCAATTTTATATGTATTGGATTTTTAAATAATAATTTAATACAAAATGAAAAATAATATCATGGATGAGATATAACTGTTAGCTAGTTATATAACACAACACACAACCACAGTCCTTAATTATTCAACAAGTTTTAGTAAAAATTTTAATAAAATTTGTCTAATTTGGGCTTGTTTTTATAATGATATTTTTTGATTTCAATTATTTCCTATTACTACGTAGTCATAGTTTGATAGTTCTGATTTTCCAATAATTACCTGATTTGATTAAAATATAAACAAGCTATAATTCTGTACATAACATTAAAAAATAAATATAAAATATTTAATATTTAAGTTGTCAGTGCTTAATCTGTGATTTAGATTTGTATTGGTGATTATTATTAATTGACTATTATGGCACTTTGTTAAAATAATTTGAATATATGGCTATTTTTCTCATGGAACAATTGTAAGAATATTTTTATTGTGCAAGTTAAACTTTATGATTTTATAGTTATTACTAAATTTTATAGCAGGCAGATACAGAGAGTAGTATTAGAACATTCCGTCTCCGCTTTCTGTCTGAATTCAATAATGATTGGCGGAACTCATTGTCACGATTGCCTAAACAGAGCGGAGAAATGAAAACATAATAATTTCTCTGAGTGAAGGTCTGCCAGCAAGAATGCTTCACAACTTAGGGAGTTCAAAGTGAAAATATTGCAAGCTTATCATCTATCCATTTACAAGATGTTAACAGATTGAGTCGGTTCTAGAATTAGAAGCATTTGCACCTGTATTAGCAAAGACGAGCCGACAATGAAACGCGTTATTGGCGCGCAGGTACGCACAATATGTTTACTTAACTGTAAACTCAGACTTGGGTGTTCTCTTGACCATACCACAGTTAGATGTCAAATACCCCACAATAGTCCCCGATCTATGTTAATTTGTTTTTGCATTGCTCTGTGATAACACTATTAGTAGTCTTAAAGTATTTAATTTAACGATTAAATTTAATTAAACTTGACACAATGTATATTTGCTTACAAATATATATATATATATGTATATTGAAATATTTTTTAAGTCATTTTTATCTACAAGAGCATACAATAGATGGATTGAGAAGCCAATTGATGATATTCCAACCAATACAATAATACAATTGTTAAATCTTATAAGTTATAATATACGTTTATGTTAAGTTTATTGCGAAATGCTTCTGGTAATGTCAATAATTACATGATAACAGTTTATTACCGGTAATCGATTACAAATCGCTTTGCATATGTTTAAAAAACTAACTGGCTTTATTAATTTACTTAGACATTCGGTGCACAATCTTAACCCACAAAGGCGGCGTTCAAGTGACTAGCTCAAAGCCTTAACCAATATCCATACAATTCAGCCCATATTGCGAGCCAACGCGCGTCTATGCGAATTGCAAGCGTGCCTTAGCTGAATCGTTTCTATTGTGAATGACTGCAGAAGTCTTTTCTATATATTTAAAATAATTGAACTATTCCATTTCAAGGAAGTAGTTTTATTTGTCAAGTGATTTTGATTGTTACGTTTTTTCAACTCTTGACGCATATCCGGCGTTTGCGAGGTATGCAGAAAAAACCTAGTACTGTGTCACATCCATTTTGTATTTATCCCGTCTGTTGCGACTTACGAGGTCGTCTATATTGAATTGCGGATTCAGCGCCATATTTTTATTAACAAGACAGACAACTTCAACTTAAATGTACAGCGTTTAAATTTTGAATTAATTTTTATTAAGTATCAAATTCATTTTATTAATACCTATATTTTTGATTTGCATTTGATTAAATGACCCCCGCTATAGTTAGAAAGTATTATTCTTAATAAATTTTGGTGATGTGATAGTAAATGTGCTTTTCAAAGTGAATTGGTGATGTTTAGAAGTTCATATTGTATTAACCTAATAGGTTATGAAAAACTTACACATGAAAATAATATTCTAATACCTGCTGTATAACATATTTGCTTTTTACTACTGCCCGAGTCTATTAAATTTTGCTCATTTGAAGCTCTATATTTATACGGTAACTATATATGTATATTGCCTTTGACGTGAATCCTTATTCTAACCTTATTTGTAGATAACATATTATCGCGTATTCCTCCACTCAATACACAATATCTCGATTTCAGGCGGAAAATGGAGAACGGAGTGTCTTCGACACTAGGTTCTCTTTGACTTCCCTTTTTCCCTTCCCGCGTAAAGCTTGAAGCTGTATTGACGTCACTCTAGTATTTTTAATTCTATCTTTTATTTGTTTAATTTACCTGGTTTAGAAATGCTTAGAAAGTTTCGTTACAGATTTTACAATAGGTTTGTTTGCTTGGTATGCAAGTAAGTACGCGGTCCATCTTTTGATGTCATCCCAACGGTTAATGAAGCATGTGGCTCAATTATGTAGCTTAAAGAGATTTTCTATATTCTACTGCCTCTGTTAAATGAGATGTTGATAAAAGAGATTACAGTGCAATATTAATATTTAACTTTTAAATCTTATATGATTTCTTTAGAAGATAAGCGGCTTCAGCGTCAGGATAACTGTTTTTACAGATGACTTTAATCCCGTTACCCAATCTATTCTCTATTTGCTCACCGACGTGTCATAATATTTGTCTTATATGAAAGCAACTAGACCGACTCCAAAGGACTAATCTCATATTTGATAAAGCGGGTGCCTCATACTGTGCTCTATGAATAGTCGTTTCTTTATCTCTAAATCTTTTGAATTTTTTTCCAAAGAAATAGCCCCTTATTCGGTATCCGTGGCGCTTTGATTCCTTTCCTTTATTCAACGGGATCTGACCATAAATTTTGATGTTTTGTTTAGTTTGAATTATAAAGGGGTATTACTGTAATGGCAATCGGTAGGTGTAATTTGATATACCTCAGTTATTCGAGTATATTTTTATTGTTATTTACTATCTACGTTAAATTTCTTACAATCTTCTAATGGGTTACAATATTTCTGCTATTGGTATATTTTGATATCGACATATGTATTAAGTTTATAACTGAATAAATCATACTTTAATTAATTTAATACGTAATATTTCAATACTCATTGCACTGCAAGGGCAATAATAAGCAGTACGAGTTCGTAAATTAACACAGAGATAACATCCAAAGCCACAAAGGTGGTAACAGACGTATTCAATTTATGTTCGAGATAAAAAAATAATTAATTCACGCTGCCAAAGTACACTCAATAAATATTTTTTTACGAGTGTTTTGACTTTCATCTGCTTAAGCGCTCGCACAGACACAGTTCCAGACTAACCACTTTATGTCAATCAGCTAAATATGCCTTTGATGCACGACAATAATCGTATTTTCTTTCGCAATGTACATTTACGATATCACCTCTAAGCGCAGGCCACAATTGGTACGACGACATTGATCAGATAGTCCCATTATGCACGCACACGAAGATGCCTTATGAAGATATAAACTTTGCTCATTTCTTATTGTCCTCTCCGTTTTTATTTGTTTTGACTCGTTTAAATGTTGAGTTAGTAACACACGAAGTCGTATCAGTTTATCGTTTATTTGAATATACCGACATAGTATCGGATACATTTTATGAGAAGCTGTTTGTTTTTAATAAAAAAAAAAGCGTTCGAACAAAATAAAAACATTAATAGATTAATAAAATATATTATTCATTGTTTTGGAAACTTAACACCACATGTGTAAAGGAAATTATGGTTGGTTTCCTTTAATATAACGTGTGGTCCTTTAAAAGTTATGTCTAAATATGTTACCGAAACCAAGTAGAATGCGAAATAAATTAAATTTAAATATATTTGTATAAGGAATATTGTAACGATATTCAATCTGGGATACACTTAAGAGCTTTTCTCTTAAAATAATAGATAAAAAATACTAAATATTTTATTACTATGTTATATAAATGTATATCAGCGTGAAAATCTGAATAGGACTGCGTTTCTACAGCAATCAAAACAAATAAAAAAGTCGTAAAACAGTGTGACAGGCTTGGGAACACTGGGTAGTAAGTAATGTACGCCTGATATCATGCTCTCATTCTATTAGGTCAACAGCGAAAGCTCTACAAACTACAAACAAACAAACTTATCGCTTATCGACATGTAATGATATAATGTTACATGGTCGTAAAATACTAAACTTAAAACTATTTCCTAAGCTTCTATATTGGGAAGGGGTCGAATTAGTTCGCTCTCAGATAATTTGAATATTCATCAGAGTGTGAAGGAGTCCATAATTAATAAAGAAAGTGATCGAGCGTCAGTAATGACCCAGATTTACTTACATCATAAGCTAATGATTGGTCTGTGATATAGACTAATGTACTTTAAAATATTACCAAATAAACGTTACTTTTATCATATACCCCCATACATTAGTAAGCCTATGTATATCATAATACGTATAGGTCTACAATAATACATGATTTGTTATCTAGCCATATTAGTTCCAAAGACAATAATAAAATTGGGTTGAATGAGGTCCTCTATACCGAAACAGTTTCAAAAGTCAGTTAATTGTTGTTGAGTAATAACTGGACCATTATAATGATTAAAAAACAAATCTATTAGCGACCCGCTTGTGGCGTCGCCCGCGTGAACTATAGCCGTTTCATATATTCGGCGGCCTTTTCGTAAAACAATGAAATTCCTGGAAAAAGTTCATCGGCCGTGTTGACGTCACAGACTGGCAGACAGAGTTACTTTCGCATTCATAGTATTATTATGGATTACTTCCATTTACTACATGTTGGCATTGATTGACCTAAAATTATAATGAATTTCTTTATAATATCAGATGATTGTGATTTCGCTTGTATCTATTTATTTATATATATGTACATAAGTACAACTCAAGTTTAATCTATTGATTTTGTTCATACTGTATAATTCTTAATTTTATATTTCCTATGCCTTAAGATTGCCTGGAAGAAATCGCTACTTCAGCGATAAAGCCGCCTATTGTACACGATACGAGTATTCTTGTACTTTGTATATTCTTTTGTATTTTTCTTTTCTTTTAGCATGTTTTTTTTTATTATACATTTATTTTTTTATTTTTTAACATATTTTAAAGTGTATATCGCACACTTAGGAAATTGAAAAATATATATTTAAAAAACGTATAATTTTTTTTTTAATATTTTCACAATGTAGCTGGATCCCGAATACTTAGCGAGGCATAGCGTTCAGAGCACTTAAACGATTTTCAAGAGGCACGGGTTGAAATCCCGCTGCGTTCAAATTTTTACACTTTTCTAAATATGTCTTATTTTTTGTTTTTATTTCTATTTGTGGATGAACAATAAACTTCGAAATCAATTATACCCTAAGTCCTGCTCAGGGCTAAATGCTATACAAAGTTTTCATATTCTTTCAAAACTATGCAATTGAATAAATAGCACTTTCATACTTATTAAATACTTATGTTCGTAAATGATTAGTAAAATTATAAGTTGAGTACTTCATACAATATGTACAATGCGACTTTTATAAATGATATAGGAACTTCTTATATTGTTTTTTTGTTAAAACATTCACATTACGATTAGTTAAAATTATAATTAGTTACAATGATTTAAATAGTTTTCAGTTAACATTATATGATGTCACCGTCCATGACGGGACATGACAATCGAAATGGTAACGCCCCGTCTACTACGCTAATTTTTCTGATAAATTCTAATTAGTGGCTTCATTTTTAAATTTTATTAATCAATGTTAAGTAAAGTTCAGCCTTAATTCCGTCCAAGAGCAAAATGAAGATATGATTATGAGTATTCTCAATTAAGCCGCTTTTAAGTAATATTTACGGACGCTTACGTTGCCGTCCATACAGGAAATTTCTCGGATTGGTTCGACAGGACTCCAACCGTGACGGCAGCTCGCCGGATCGACTTTTGCTAATCAAAGCGAGTTGATTGCCAATTTGTACTGTGATATACAGCTTGTAGGGGTATTAAATTGTCTACTAGAATATGTTGTTAGAGAACTCGCAACATTCGCGATTTACATTCTATTATGTTGCAGTAACTTCTCTTTTACATTAAATATTACACAAATAAACACAATTTATGGAGATAATTCGCTTAGCAAGATTGAAACCCTTAATAACTTTGACACAGTACCTTAAAAGTCAATTTCGAAACCGTCATCCATGAATTTCTATTATAATTTTTTTTCAAATTAAAATTTTGACCTTCATTTCTAAATAACTTCCTAAATGATTATTGCGGTTGTTTGAAGATTCTGTCGTCATCCAATTATTGTTATTAAAATTTATTGAGCATTACTATTGAATTACCGACCGAGATGAATACGATATAATGGCCTCTATTGTTGGTAACATAGTTCAATATGTTGATTTATTTCACATTCATGTACTCATCATTTCGTCTAATTTTATATGTTCATGTGCTACTTATTAATAATGATTGATAAGTAATTTGTATTTAGGTATATTTTATACATCTAGGCAATTAAACCTAATAAAATAATTAAAATATATATGAATTTTGAAATGAAACTGTTTTTAACCGGATTGATCGCGTATATTATTGGTATTCGAAAATACAAATTAGAAACCCGACGTTTCGGGTAGTTTGATATATTAATTGTATCAAATGTCAGACGATAACACCTCAGTCTCCCTGTGACCACGGACTAACGTCATAACGTGTGTAGTAATCGCGTATCAAAATCTATAGTAATCGCGAAAATCAATAATCTTATTATATATATGAACTAGCTGTGCCCGCGACTTTGTCCGCGTGGAGATGTAGCCGTTCTAGAGATTAGCCGGAACAAACAGACTGACAGACACAAAAATAGCAAAAAATTATATTCTGGTATATGTAGCGTGTATACATGTGCATTAAGCATATATATACCATTATATTAATTTATTGACTACAATGGTTCACTATTTAGGCTTTAATGGCTTGAACATAAGATACTTACTTGATATTTTGGTCGATTCACACAATGTCTTTATAACTTGTAGTTGTGTTATTCTAATGTATAAGCTATATCCTTACAAACTTTCGCATTTATAATATTAGTAGGATGTTACTTACATATTATTTTAAAGAAAGGCATATTTCACAAAGTGGAACTTATCATCAGATGCTAACTCAAACGATATTTCTTTATTTAATATCTCAATGGTGCAAATGACAAGCTCAGTCCATGGGTGGTTTATTGGTTCAATCAGAGATGGCCGTTGCTTGCACGCGCCAGCCAATTATACCACGAAATGTTATTGGCGCTATTCGTAACAATAGACCGGGTGGTGCGCTTAACTATTGTGTAACAGACGGCCATTACTTTCCAAGACCACCAGCTATTTATGTTAAGAGTAATAGATCAGTATGCATCCCAGTTAATTGTTTCTTTACACCATGTAACATTAACCTATTCTACTCGGCTGTGGGTTTATTGCGTACAAAAATGTTATGATCATATAAGACGTAATAAGGTGTCTAATAAAGTTTATCTAAATCATGTAATTTATCAATTGAGAGAAACTTGTACTGATGTGTTTCATAAATTTTTTATTGTACAATTGATTGGAATTCGATACGCACTGGCGCTTAAAGCGTTTTTCATATATCAATTGTTGTTATAGTCTTCGTAAAGAAAAATGTGAATCGATGAAAGCATTCACTCTGTTAATGAATTATAGCCAACAGTTAGTTACAAGATAGTCTTAAAACTAGGTTCTCTCTCTCTATACTGTTATATATAGAATATCCGTAAAGCTAAAAACCATTTAAAGTTCTTTGCAATTACTTTGTTAAAGTGCTTATCAAAATAATTCCATCATACAATTATTTTTTATTGTTTGTATATTTAAGTGTAACATAAATGGCTACAGCCACATTGAAAACGGATTGACACTAAACGATAAAACAAAACATACAAAACAGGTATCCGAGGCACGTGGCTCTCGGAGTCTTATTGAAGAGCAGAGTCCTTATTTGTTTATAGATGCGCGTAAGACCACACAGTAAGCGGGCAATCATCTGCCCATCTCCCGCCCCACCTGTAATCACGCCATCATTACCTCTAATGATGTGTTAACCTTCCTTTATGGGAATGCCAAACATGACGTTCACATTTCGGTCATTTACATTTGTTTGCCCTCTGTCGTTGTTTGCTTTCGTCTTCTAAAACAAAGGGCGGCGTTTTGGTTATGGCCACCGGACACTGTTGGTACTTAAGTGCAACTTCTAATTGTCTTAGCTTATGTTTAGAAAACGTATAAAAATTTGATCGCAACGGGATTTGAACCCGCGCCTCTTGGAAACCGTTCAAGAGTTCTGACCGCCAAGCCATGCGTTCTACATCTGGCTACGTCGGCAAATATCTGCTACCTAAAGATTATTCTACGAACAAACGTATTGGCAAGAGAAAATGCTATTTATTAAATATTTCTATCATTCTGTTAAAGTGTTATTTACACAAATTATTATAATTATTCACATAATTTTAATTTTTTATTTTTATTAATTTGAAATTTTTATACGTTTTCTAAATATATGTTTTTCAATTTTTTTGTTACGTATATGTATTTACTATTCATATAAATTAAAATAATTTGGTACAATTAATATAATAGCTGTAAATTAAGACACGTTTTACAAAATATAACGTATGTTTGTAATAGTACGACGAAATAGTAATCCAGCCGCGAGCTTTTCGTGTGATGAATAAACACTTTAAACCAACAGCCACTCGTCATGTAGGCGCGAAAAATGAGCTCGACAGACACGTTTCGCTACAATGAAATATAAGTAGCGTAGGAATTCCGTTATTGTGATGTTGAAAAATGTTTCTATTCTATGTCTCAAGTTTCTATTTTAGTGTTTTCTTTGGAGACTAAATGTGTACAGGGCTTCACAGTTTATACTTTTAGTAAATTATCTTAGCACTTGTTGCTGAATTAAATGCACAGTTGAGAGTTGAGAACACCCACGTGAGTACGACTTCCGGTCCCAATTGCGTCCTTGTTGATTTTGTCTGTTTCGACAAACGTCATGTGCAGTTGCAGAAGGCTATAATCAGCTTTAAGCTTTGTTTAGTACTGGCTTCGTTGTGTTCTGTAAGTGTTATACGGTCATACACTATGTGTAATTCACACAAGGCATTTAGCTTAGCTTCGTGAAACTTTACTAAGAAGTAATGATGTTCATGGTAATGCATTTTTTTTTGTGTATTTGAGAACTGCTTAAGTAATGCAGTTGCTAATTAAATGATCAATATGGACTTCCGCATTTTTGGCTGCAGATTATAAATATTAGCTGTATATTTTATATGACTTTTAGATATTATGTATTATATTGTATTATTACGGGATGTATATCAATTATTATATGTTAATAATAGAACTAGTAAATGTAACGAAAATAACATAAGTATAATTTCTAATTCGAATGATAAATACGCTTAAAGTTGTTCTTATGATGCCGTCAAAAATAGGTTGAAAATCTTTTATCATCAGGATAATTGGTTAACGTAACGGTAGTGGGTTCAAATTCCATTGAGACCATCAACGGCACTAACGTACGTACTTGATGTAAGGTACTAGTAAGATGGTTAACCAGGTTTCATTACTCAGCACGCAATATCTGTTAATATACGGAAAGTAGAGAACGGTGGATATTAAAAATCTTATCTCTCTGCTCATAAAAAAAAATAAAAAAAATTGCTGCGGTAAAAGTACCCACATTATATTAATAAACTTTGAATAAAAAATACCAGCCGTGGTATTTTCATTCAAAATTCAATATCCTCATGATATTGCATTTGCAAAAAAAAAATTTCTCACTTACCATTTCTGTCCCCCATATTGTAAATCAGATACAGATATCTGTCTGGAGCAGTGATGTGTAAACACTGTTACAATTTGCTTAGGGCGTTTTGCGTAACGACTGTTTTGTGGCCAATGCAGTGTTATGGTAGCATATGTACGCTATATAATATACTTTCAAATCTCTAATAATTTTTTAACATTTTTAAAGTGTTATTCGCTCGTACACTTAGGAAATTGAAAAATATATATTTATCAAACGTATAAACATAATAATCAAGGTTTTCAAGAGGCTTGGACGGTTTTCAAGAGGCGCGGGTTCAAATCCCGCTGCGTTCAAATTTTTATACATTATCTAAATATGTATTTCTCTAGTAATTGGCTTTTAACAATTTTAACGAGGAATAATAGTAACGTTAAATAACTGAGAAATCTGCCTTTATAGCATGATAGGTTAATAAGAATATATTTTTTGAACTTCATAAATTAAATGCCTTCTATGAGTGGTTTCTATTATATAATATTATATAATAGTTTCTATTATATAATATAAAATCCAGATTGTTATATCGTTGAGGTCGAGGTTAGTTATCATTGTAAGTTAAAATGTTGAAGCATCGGTGCGGAGTTTTACGTTATTCACAAGGAATAAAATTTTACGTACGATTGGATATCCACATATCGAATTGTAAATATTTTGTACTGAAATTTAAAAATTATATTCAATTTTCACTTTTCATCACAGTACATCGACTTGAAACTGTCTCGTCTTTATAATAAAGATGCTAGTCAGCTCTGGGTTCGTCTAAACCCTCCTCACGTGTGACAGCTATGCATTTGTTTGTCCGCAGCTGCAGTGCCGACAACATATTTATTGTGCTCATTAACCTTCAAGAACGCTATTTAATTGTCGGCCGTTTTTTATTCACTTCACCTTTGGCCCGTACGCAACTTATTGCTCCTCGGTCGCTCTTTGAAATGGAGCTGGATGGTTATTTATTACACTACGAGACGGGGATGCGTGTCATTTCTATCTTTGTGGCGCTTGTGAGCTCGTCGCCATGATTTATGCTGTTATAAAGACGTGATTACTGTCACACGGCACAGTTCAGTGGACTAGATTATGACAGTGTCGCCATTTTAGAAGAAATCAAATTTCTTTTATTAAATTATTTATTCTTGTTTTTGCACATGTTCAAGTAAGATAACGATTAAGTTATTTTCTGGGTGGATATTTTTAAAAAGCTTGTCTAAGCGAAATAATAAATTATAGTCGTTTAAAATAGTATGTAATGTAGTGTGTTTTATTAATGATAGTGATAGGCTTTTTATACTATTGTTCTTTATTTCTTATGACAATGAAATTGTTGCCGCTATTGTTCTAGAGCTTTTCTGTTTGAGAGAGTTGCCCACTTTGGCTTTGACGTCTTCATATGCGATATCAACAACAGTAAATTGTGGTATCATGTCTGTAACGTCATCGGTATAGAACCGTTTATTGATTGGTATCGTAGTTTGTCCGCTGTTCACTTTGAATAAAATTCGAATTATAATTAATCACAGTTGTGCCGCGTGGGAGAGCGTCGTGCTCGAAGCGACGATCTATCATATTTTGTGATAACGCCACTAGGATGCATCTCGTAAACGTATTGGCCTCATCGAGTTTGAGGTCTCTTATGTGACAACATTCAGTGAAACGCTAGGAAAACATTTTGTAAAAGAATGTCATCGCTTATTTTGTTGTACTAAGTTCTTTGGTTATGTGAGACGTCTAACAATCCTAAAAGCTCTATTCTATGGTATACAAGTTTACTTGTATTAATATAGATATGTCGTACAAAAGTCTGAATATAATTGTGGGACTCAAGCTTCGCCTCTTAGATGCCATCTAAGAATTCTAGCCACTAACAAACATTACATTATATTAACGTAACTACCTAAACTTAACATCTACATTTATTCCGAACATATTTTTTTGTTGCAAATCACTAACAATATAAATTACACATAGTATAATCAATACAAAACAAGTTCTACAACCCTCTATGAGAATTACGAAGCAATCTTGTCGTTAAATTGTTCTTCGAATAGAAGCGTAAATAGATTGATGGTTAAGTGTAAATTGACACCACGTCAACGAAGGAGGCCTTTTGTCATTTGAATTTGTCTGTAAATTCTCCACTTTTAATACTCTTAACTATATAGTAGCTACTACTGAGCTTAGTATACGTTGATACTGATAACTCAGATGATATATTTGTATTGAACGAAGCCCAAGTCCCCAATTTTAGGTACTATAATTACTGAATCTCGTATATATAGTCGTGGCAAATATATACTCAATTAGTATATTAATGTTCTTTTGTCTGTCCGCTTTACTCAGTTCCCACGTTGTAACCGCTTAATCACGTCAACTTTGCGCGCACGCCTAATATCGCGCTGTAATGTATTTATTAAGCGCCATTCTCTTTAATTGCACGCCATTTAACATACAGCAGTGCTCTTTTGCGTACAATTCTAGCATGGACGTTGTTTATTTATCATCTTGTATTTTGTTTAGTTATCTTTATTCCTCAATTATCCTAATAATGATGTTTTTTATATTAGTTTTAATTTATTTTGTTGGTACTATTTTTTTTTAAAAAGACGGTTATACGTAACGTGTGTTGATTAATATCCTAGGATATTAATATAAATTTGTAACGTGTAAATTTTGTATAATTAATATTATACAAAATTTACACGTTACAAATTTATAGAGAAAAATATTTTGTGATAACAAGTGGTTTCCCAGTCAGGTCACACAGACCGTTGTATCATAATCCAGTATATAATATCGTTCATAATATATTTTTAGAAAACATATAAAAAAAATTGAACGCATCGGCATTCGAACCCGCACCTCTTGGAAACCGTTTCCGAGAAGCGTGTCTAATAATATGTTTTTCAATTTCCTAAGTGTGTGATTTTAGCACTTTAAAATGTTAATAATGATATCGTTCAAATAAGTGGAAAACGACGAGTCTAAAACAGAATGACTTATCACTAAGTTTTCTATTTCTACTTAGTATAATTTGATTTAAAAAAATATCATTAAGACATTTTAAGCGCTATTATTAGAAAATTAGTCTCGGCCCAACATAATAATCCTACTAATATTATAAATGCGAAAGTTTGTGAGGATGTTTGTTACTCTTTCACGTAAAAACTACTGTATGGATTTTAATGAAACTTTACAATAATATAGCTTATATATCAGAATAACACATAGGCTACAAGTTATAAATACCAGATACCGCTACATATACCAGAATATTATTTTTTTGCTATTTTTGTGTCTGTCAGTCTGTTTGTTCCGGCTAATCTCTAGAACGGCTACACCGATTTTGACGTGGCTTTCACTGGCAAATAGCTGATGTAAGACCTCCACGCGGACAAAGTCGCGGGCACAGCTAGTATTATATATATTTACTAATAATAACTAATGTAATTTTATACAACGAGAAAGTGACAATTAACAGACCAGTTTAAAAAACCAACTAATTTTATTTGAGTTAAACATTAAAAGGTCCATGAGTAATAGTAACGTTTAACTTTGTTTGCTCGGCTATTATGTCAACACGAATGGCTTAATAGCCGGACATAAGTCGTGGACGGTATGTGTTGATAAATAACAGCGTGTCACTATTACCGAATGTGATCTAAGCTTCTCATTAGATACCCTCAAATGAGATATTAGTCAGTGGTAAAACACCAGTACGGAATTATTATGTTATTACAAAGACTATATGAACTTACAAATTTATATAATTCTTCTTTTCTATCTATAATCTTTTTTGGCTCTAAAATTTAAACATATTTGGTACAGGGACCATGTGTATGTTATTTCTTCACTCGAAAACAGTAAGCGATTCCAAATAAAAACAATAAAACGTTTTAAAAACAATTTAATTCGAAGCCAAAATATATTCGTACAGCAATTTTAAAATTAAACATTTGTCGGTGTGGTGATTATGTTGGCTTTAGCGGTACATTAGTCAATAAATTTCAAAAGTATAATGATTGAATATTATTGGCTGCGATTCGAAATAAATGTCGTTAATAACTTTGTTATATGTTTTTTAAATGGCGCTCTTGGGGACACAAAAATTGATAGTTTAATTTTGCTGTTTTCGTATCTCAGTCGTTAGTGTCATCGGATTGCTTTGGGCAATGCAAATGAAGACATCCAGGGAGAATCCGCTTTTGATTTACAGTATTTTAAAATGACAAGAAAGTAAATTAATGAGATTTTATCTGAGAAGAAAGCAAAATTTATTTTTTGATTACGTTATTCGTTTGCATTCCTTTAAGTTGTTAATTATTTTATGATTACGGTATAACTGGTTTATGAATACGGTATTATTATTCATTATTTGTTATTTGCTTAACGTTTGGCTTTAAATTATTATTTTCAACGTGACGTCAAGTTAATTCGGTAACAGAATTGGCACTAGTTATATATTTATTATACATTATTTATTGCACGCGGGCTTAACACTAAAAAGCATTCTCTACCAGCCAACCTGTCATGTGGGAAATAAATGTTAAGTTATATAAATATTTTTGGTATCTTATAGAAAAAAATAAATGAAGTTCAATTTCCTAAATGTGTGAATAACACTTAATAATATATACTTTATTTTTTTATTTAATATCAGGAAATTACGTTTCTAAAATTGATAAAATAAACTATCATCGTGATTTTGGTACAAGCTTATTTCTTTCCTAATCCAGCTAGCTTTACGACTTGATCAAGGTTAGATTCGCTGTTATTGGAATTGTTTTTTTTTTAAATATTTTATTATCTGTATAATTTATAGACGACACAAATTCCATCGAGTCGTAAAATTGTGCTGTATTAACTCGGCTCCGTGTATTCAATAATACATTATCATTATCGCTTTGTCAGTTCATTTTTAACCTGCGCCATGACGATATATCTTCGCCATATATTTAATTAAGAAATATATAATCAATGCTCATAGATTTTATTACTATACAAATTAGTATGCATATTTAACAAAGAAAGTAATGTTTGTTGTCGTATTTATTGAATGTTCACCTCGTAAATTATACGTACCACCAATGAAACCTATGCAGAATGCATTTTTATTATGGCATAAATAAAATTATACATTAAAAGCATTCTTTTTCTAGGCTTTAGCTACATCTCGTGTTATTAAATATAAATAAAATTTCTCCAAAAACAATCCATGTCACATTAACATATTTTACATATTGTTTTATCATCGTTCATAACATATTACTTTATGCTATATTGTTATCTTTATTACTTAGATCCCCAATTCGTATAAAAGTTGGGTTCAAACGGTTATATTAATCGTTCCCGCAAAGGCTTTTGCGTCAAGCCTTATCTTATAATTTAATTTACACGCGTACAACGCTTGTTGATCAATAAATTTATAAATGATAATTCAAAGTTTATCTTTAATAATCTTAATTTCTTTATCATATCTTTTCTCAATGTTAAATTCCAATGTGATACTTCGATAATTACTTGTTTGATGTAGATACTGCTGTTCGGCTAATCGTATACCTTGTAATGTCAATTGTGTGTTGGTAACATTGAATTATTATACAACCTATTTGAAACTTAATAAATATATCTTACTTAATTATGGTAAATATATGCTTGCTTCTTACTGTTATTTCACTTACAATATGTTATTAAGTTACATAACGGCTTAAACAAATATATTTTTTTATATTAATTTTAAAAATTTTTTAAAGTGTTCTTCGCAGCACACGGAAATTGAAATAGATAAATTTACAAAACGTATAAAAATTTGAACACAGCGGGATTTGAACACGCGCTTCTTTTTTTTATACGCTTATTACAACTTATAATCGACGAATTTCTACGTAGTTGGATGTAGAATGCACGGCTTAGCGACCAGAACGCTTGAACGGTTTTCAATAGACGCGGGTTGAAATCCCGCCGCGTTCAAATTTTTATACGTTTTGTAAATATGTCTTATTTTAATATTATGTTTTAAGTATTTTAAATGGGCAACGAAGAATTTTTATATACATTTTATTTTTCATCTACAGTTCATCTACATTGCCAAATAAATGATTTTGCAATTAAAATTAGTTTTCTTCTGAATTTATTTTAATAAAAGTAGGTAGGTTGTTATGTAAACTAGTTTTAATGCGGCCTCTTCAAGTGTTTCTGCTGCGGACACAACACCTGCAAGGGGCTGAACATTAATAGAGAGGTGTGTCGCCACGCCCCGAGCGTCGACTACGTTTCGCAACCTACTCGATGTTGATTTTATGCTAAGCGGACTAGTTGCAGTGAAATTTTATATGGAATTAATTAATTGATGTAAACTTACATTGTATGCAATATTGCTTATTTCATAGATAATCATATATAATATCAGTGTTATGTGTAACCGATTTTGAAATAAAATCACAAAAAATTTTGAAATACTCACTAAAATCTAAATAATTGGATAAATGCATTACATAACAGATAGGTATACATTTTTAAAACTCAACAAAAAAACGTCTGTATAGCAAATGCTATGTTGCTAATTACCAACATCTTAAAATAATTTTAATATACAGACAGTTCAGAAAACATAAACTTTTTTCCATTTTGTGTTTTATGAAAATTCCTTGTGTGCTATATATTTTATATTGAATTTAATAATTGTCATTAACATTTATTCAAAGTACTTTGCTATCTCAGATAGACGGGACATCTATATATCTCAGAATTTAAATATTTTATGGAGTCATTAATATTTAGCTCAACGAAATTAATACGAAATAAAACTTATGTCTGGCATTGTGAATTATTGGGTGCCAAAACTACTGCCAATTTATTATTTTATATATTTATTGGGTGCTAAGATGCTAAATAGTTGTCAAATGATTTCAGCTGCCACCTTATTCACTTTTATTATGGTGCTATCTAATTTGACTTGTGGTATTTCATACTGTACCGAAAGATATGGGCGTGATATAGCGATAATTCAAAAGCATAACTTAGTGACATATTAATTACATAAAATAAATAATAGACACTCATAGTGTTATTTCTATTATGTTTTCGCGACGCCTATCTCTCTCTCGTACATCCATGATAGTCAGGGTAGAAATATTAAGCGTTGTTTTATTTTCGTTGTATCTTCTATTATTAATAATACTCGTCATAATTGTAGATAGAAAATTTTATATAGTATATGCACACAAGTATCTCACAAGTTGACTGCGGCGCCGGAGCATTTCTTCTCACGAATTTCGCTGCGCGGCGCCTGCGCGTGGGCGGCCTATCACGCGCCGCCATCGCACGTCGTACGGAACACACTCGCCTCACACACCGATATCACTCTCTTTCACCTATCACAATACGTATAAGGTTCAATATCATTTCCATAATGCATTCGTATCATACAGCCGCCCTTTGTTGCCTAGTGCGTCTAATTAGTCAGCCTGTTTAGTCCTATACCCGCCGCAGGCTAACATTTACAACGGCTCACAATATGAAACTATGTGATTTGTTGAGCTTTGCATTGCGTTGAGGATAGATTAATTTTTGAGATTCTTGTTTTTTTTTAGTGCTTTGATGATGTATGCGTGCCATGTACCGCCCCAGGCATTGCATAAAATATTTTTCATATATAGTGCCAACGAGAATTTATGTCGCGGTTTCAGGGCCCCCATCAATACGCCTACAAGGACATAATATTTTCACATTATATCGGATGTCTGCTCAAAGAAGGCATTGTGTTTCAAAAGTCGTGGTGAGATTCATCTCTATGAGAATATTCATAAGATTATTTTCATATTTAGCATTACCATTAAATCTTTGGCCTGATGCTTTTGAGTAGGTAGACCTTATTGACAAGCTGATACATCAATCTGTTTTATGGAAAGTATCATACACGTTTCCTTTGGTTTTTAATTTTAAATAATATGCTAAACAAAAGTCAATAAATAAAAATCTATGCTTAATAAAATGTTATGGTTATATTTCTATGTTACACTTTCATCTACTTATATTATTAATTATTTTCAATGTCATAATATAATTAGGTAGGTACTTAGTCTTCTCCAAAGATAAATCACCTTGTATAACACGATTTCGAGCGATACACTTTAGTGCGTTAATTAAGCTAATTGTTGAGCTTTGTTCTTTCCGCTGTGGTATTAAAAAAGGGTATGTATATCGGCTACTGATTTGTCGCGATAAGGAGATTTATCTTCAATAAATTTATCGCTCAATCAACGTCGACGCTTGCACTGGTCCGCGCGTCCGCTGATTGGATTTCTTCATAATTACATCTTTTGACACGTAAGCGCTAAGTTTCGTACTCGAGCCGCCAGGGCATGAGATCGTGGGAGCACCGTGCAATCAGCTTTCTTGACCGTCTTGTTGATTTGATTCGTGAACGTGGAACGTGGAAATTACACACCTTTTTCTTGTAAAAAATATCTTAGTTATATATAGGTATTGCATAAGTGTTACTATAATAGTAGTTTATATTGATTTTTGACAAAAACAATCAAAGTATTAGAATTTTTTTTAAATTATCTTTAATAAGAATACAGTGCGTTTAGGTCTAGTAATATTTTCGATTTTAGGAATATTATTTATTATATATTTGCAATTTGCAAAGTGGTTGTTTCATATGTTTGATATATTAAAATATATATATATATATATATTTAAGTATGATATAATAAAAATATTTTGCTGTCCGAATACTTTCTGACGAAACATATCAAGCGTTGAAAGGTGGGTGTTTTTCTTTACCTCATTTAAACGTCGTCTTTCTCTTGTGTGCGATATTTGGTGCTTATTAACTGACAGAGGTGGCAGGATCATGAATGCTTACCATAATTACATTTGAATAATTTCGACGTAAAACGCGAGATAAATTTTAAATTGGACATTCAAATTTTTCTTAACACACATAGTTTATATGTTAACACGTAACGTGATATCATTAAATGTTTCATTCAAATTAAAAATAGCATTAAATGGCTTTATCATTAAATGATTATTCTTGACTGTTTTTTTGGTCGAAACAGCGCTGTGTCCTAAATATTTGATTTTTAATTGGTTAGTCGATCAGTCGCACGGACTATGGGCGTCCAAGGACTTTAACGTACTAAATGTAATATGCACATTTTTTTCTATCATTGTCGAAATCATACAACAATTGACAATAATTTTATATATGAAACCTCATTAAGATATATCGTAACGGTGTTGGTCCTTAAAATTGGGTATCAAGGAACGCAATCACACCACCCAGCCCGTTTCGAAGTCCATTTTCGGCGCGGTGGTCGCAATTAGGCGCGATAAATGCCCCCGACATCCGATCTACTAGCTTTTATTCGATTAATCGGTCGAAACGAAAACGGAATCCGATTTTAACGGGTCATTTCTTTTAGTTGTTTATGAAGCACTTTACTGGAAATATCGGATGGTCGTTTTCGTAATCGAGTTTCCAGTTAATTTACACCAGTGTTTCCATAGAACTTATGATACGGTCTCTTTTTTTGTAATTGACGCCCGTATGTTGTAAAATAATAATTGATTTGAAATCAGTAAAATATAATTTAAGAGTGTGGACTGGTGACACGGCCCGCATACACCGAGCGCTCGCCACATATCATTTATGTTGACAACTGAAATTACAAGTCGTTATGGTCTACAACGTAATTATTAAACAGCTCATTATTAATTATGAAAGGGTGAAATTTAAAAGCGCTTAGTGCGCTCGATTATTATATTATTATTATTATTTTCTTAATATAAATTCGTTATAAAAAAACAATGTTAATAAAATTATTATATTTTTTTTATAATAACCATACATTATTTATATAAAAATATATAAAATGGCGTTATTTAAATTAAAATAGTGTTAGCTTACACATATTTGAATGACACAGCTCCACCTTTTCTCAATCTATCGCATGAAATCAATCGGTGTCAAAAGGCGAACAAGTGAGCACCGATCTTTAAAACAATAACAAAAGTCCCTCCATTACAAGGCGACAAAAGTTTAATACAATGGAAACAATAGTTGCCCTCTGTCAATTATACCATTACCATTCGAGTAAACCGCCTAATGTATGAGATGAATCTCAAAATATTAATGTTAGGCAACGCAATACGACATATATTTATCTACTAGCTGTGCCCGTGACTTCGCCCGCTTGAAATTCGAAAATGAAAGTACTCCTTATTACATCAGCTATCTGCCAGTGAAAGTCCCGTCAAAGCCGAGATTAGCCGGAACAAATAGACAGAGAGATAAAAAATGTAAAAATGTAAAATGTTATTTTGGTATTTTTATATATACATATGCATTCTGTGGAAAGTGGTTATTTTAATATTACAAACAGTTACAAACAATTTTATTTATTTGTGTAGATATATGGATAAATTTTGCATCTGACCTTTGATAGAATATGGACTAAGAGAGGATTTTTCAAAATTTCCACAGGTAAAAACGGAAATTTTAGTTTTATAGATCACGCAAACAAAGTACCGGGTTACAGTTAGTTATTTATATTAAATAGATAATAAAAGCGGGGATGAAGTGTCTTCCATTAGTTTTTTTCTGCCTATCCTAATAAGCGGTATAAAGCGTGAAGTTAAAAAAAAACAATATTTACATATGTTAGGAGATATTGTAAATGGTATTCTTGTTACAGCAATCATATTGGAAGACATTCCAGATTCGTTACTGTCTATAAAATAATTAAATTACTAGATAGCAACATACCTATTTAAGTAAAAAATTGCTGTAGCTTTTTATCATAATGCCAAGCAGTGGTAACAAAGATTCTCGTGCATGTTTTGAACGAAAAATCAAGACAGGACCGTATACCCTATCGTCTAAAGTATTAACTGTTTCTCTTTAAATGCAATAAACCAAGTATCTAAAATAAACATCTTTTGGGAACAATAGTATATTATCGTGGATTTCAGTTTTAAGTAGGTAAACATTTAAAGTCTCATAATTTAAGCTTGCTTTCAATTTCTTGTGGTCCAATTGAAATATAATACTTAGACATAACGTTGACTCACCAATCGTGAGTATGTATATTGTCAACAGATTTTATTTGACGTATTTTGGCGCCTGAGGGGGGCTTAGTTTTATTACATTGTAGTAGAATACACTATTATTGTTGACTGCACATTAATAATTATGTTATTATAAAAAATGACCGCAAAGAAAATATAATAAAAAACTAGGTGGAGTAGTTTAAAACTGTCTAACGGACGGCAACTATTTAGTCATTAGTTAGACAGTTGAGATTGAGTTGAGAACAAATAAACAAAATCTTTTCAATTAATAAAATAAAGTTTCATGGGTATGGTAGTAATTAAAAAAAAAATAGGTATATTTTGGGACTCAATTATTAGTTTTCATTTGTATACTTACGTATGGCCACCTATAGTTAGTATAAGATTTCTGTGTCGTTTCCTAATTAATTTATCAGTTTTATCTGTAATTATTGTTAGCGGGTGGTAGCTCCTTTTACATATTTGCAAATGTTAATTGGTGAGATATAAAAATGACACATTCACTTTTATCGTCGAACACGACACTTGCAAGTAATGCCTTGTCGTGTCGTTTGTTTGTGTCAGCGGGTAATCAGCGATTTATTAAAGAGTATTGTTGATAATTTTATTTTCGTTCTTGTCCTGATTTGTTATGTGTCGTGTAACTGTCCGCAGGATAATCATTGCAATTAATATATCATGACTATAAATAACATACCATTATAGTCCTTTTTAGTTGCACTCTAGCATATGTTTACCTTTTTTTTATTTGAAATTTCTTAAATACAAGAGGCTTATAGGCTATCTGGAATATATATAGGTAAAAATATGCATTAGTAGACGGAACCAATTACTAAGTCACTTACTGTTCTACAAACGGCATAACCATAAGGCTCACCTGAGGCAAGCTTTACAAAGTTCTAGCATAAATATATATTTTGCTTATTGTAAACGTAAAGTTTATGTTAAGTAAATAATACCCAAAATATTTATACCTTAATATAATCTATAACTTAGTATTTAGTGCACGCGACTTTGCTCTGAGTTATTAATATTTATACATCATTATAAATCAATTCATAAAAAAAACATATGATGTTTATGAAAATTAGAAAAGATGGATTTCCTTACTAAATCAATAACTCTTTAATGTCACACTTTGTCACCAGAGTAGTTTCTAGTATTGGATTTGAACAGTCGACCATCGCGTTCGTGCGTGAGCAGTGTCAAACAAGGCTGGGCTGAGGGTCGGCGTTTTGTTTAATGATCAAATTTATTATATTAGCTATTATGTAGACAAACGAAGATGATAAATAATAACGTGGCGTGTTGTTTTTTATGTCTATTTGGTATAGGTATGTATAATTTATTTCGACTGCTCACGATAGGTCGCGGATTGCCTGAAGCATATGTTATTTTGAAATAATTCACTTGGTCATTTTATCAATGCTTTCACATTAAATAAATGAATAATTCGTCGAATCCTTCTTTTTCTTTTGTTCATCTGATACAAAAATCAAAGTATAATCTAAGTTACAATTACAAATTAATAATCTAATATTTAAATAATACGAATATAAATTAGATAAGGGCAAATATATATATATATATATATATATATATTAATTATTGTACATATTTCACATTACCGTCGTTTGAACAATCAGTAAAAATTGAAATACCTCACAAGTTATTGCAGGACTTAATTTTGTATGAAATTCGAACATATACAGTTACCGTTGTCAAATTGAACCTTTATTTTATTATTTTACCTGCACATAATTTCCCTTCTTGTTTAAGACTATAAATTCATACTAATATTATAAATGCGAAAGTAACTCTGTCTGTCTGTCTATGACGTCATTACGGCCAAACCGCTGACCGATTGTGATGAAATTTAATATAGAAACTACTTAAGGGTCTGGGGATGAATTTTATTGTTTTACGAAAATACCGTGATAATACGAAACAGATAGTTATAGCTGTAGCTGTATTATAGTAGTGGCAACTAGTAATATATATACTTATAAAAATGTTTTTTTTTTAATTTACGCCACATACTACTAAATATTATTTAACTAATTAGAATGTTGGTATGTAATATAATTTGATTATTGAACATATTATTATATGTTCGATCCTTTCGATACAATGTCAGTGGTAATAACTTCCATAGCGATTTCTTCCATCTCGCACTGGTTAACATTGCGAAGTTTTAATTAAAAGAAATCTTAATTTTAAATCTGTTGTAAAGCTTTTACGGTATCCCCGGTGCATACTCGTATAACAGAGGGCTCTCAGTTGCAGGCCACCAGCGCATCCAAATTGAAAATTAACCTCACTTAAACACGCCTCCTGGCGGTCAGCTTTTTTTGTTTGATAATCTTTTTCAATCTTGTCAACACGGCAGATAAAATATTGCCACCATAACAACCTATTATTAAGTACCTGACATTTTATTTAAGGCTATTTGGGCGAAATTGAAAAGTTAACCAAAAATTTTTGCCTGCGGTGCATCACAGATGGGGCTTTGGATTTATGTTCACCTTTTTATGGAAAATTATAGATATTTAAAATTATTAAATTTTATTCATGTTATGCGTGTTTGTATAAAAAGTGAGCTTCACTTCTGGGAAGGATTGTACATTTTGTACCTTTCATTGTGTGATCTTTCAACATGAGTTTATGTGGCGCTTAATTTAGAAATTCGGATATCCCGTCGAAAACTTGATTCTATCAGGACCAGTGTCACAGTTCAATGACACCGGTGAGGTAGGGGCTAGCTCGATGATTGATCAGGTCTCTTATCTGTGCACTGTTGTCTACGTCGGCATTTTCAAAGCACTATTGTCTATAGCTACAATGTTTTGTGCTAATGATCCTAACACATTCGACATAGCTGGAAACTTATTGTAGATATTCACTTATATATATATATATATATATTAATTTACTTTCTTTTTTTCAGAGAGTGCAAAAAAAAATATTCCAGAGAGTGATATGTAAGTTTACTGTTAATTAAAAATATGGTTACTTTGTAGAAATACAATTACAATTATTTAATATGCGCAAGAAATATAACATACTATTGTGGTGGCGGTTCCAACGCCCGCCTTGATGAATTCCGTCTCCCATTATGTAATGTCTCTATCGTTTATGACCAATAAACGACAGAGGGTTTTATCTTACTGTTTTTCAGTTTTTTTTTATAAGTCATTCTTTCTTTCAGATGGGATGTCAATACTCTCGTAGCGGCTATTCCTAATTTGAGAGGAGTCATAGATCTAACCAACACATCACGCTACTACAACCCTAAGGTAATATAATAAAATACCTCAAAATATATATCATAATTCTTCTGGACTCGTGTATTTTTGGAACGTTGTTTGTACGAAGAAATCATGGGCGGTCCCAAATTGTAATGCTATAGACGTAAAACAAGTTCTCAGATCGAAATAACAACTTTTAGCCGTTAAGATAGCGCCTGTAAAATCCTCGTCTGGCTCGGTATGTGCTAGAATACTGGGAAGCAATAAAATTATGTTCAGTTTTACGATTGAAAGTCACATTTTCTACTACGATGCTTTGTTCGTTTCTATGTCTGATTGCTATGCATTCATCTGCCAGCATAATCCGATCGTAAACTGTGTTTTCATGAAACAACCGAGACAGTAAGTTAGGCGCGAATAAAAAACTTCCTAGCTATGATAGATTGTTTAATGCTTTCCTAAATTGTATTATGTCCATATTTAGATACGCCATTCTGGCATAGCGCTGTAAATACAGCTGATAGTGGGTTCGATTGACCCTGGGAAGAATGATTATATTTCAAATATTAAGTAGGACAAACTATAACTGGCTTTGAGCTCCGCCATTCAACATGCAATGTTTCGAATTTGGGCAGAAAGTGGATAACGAAGTGTCTTGGTCTTTTCTGTCAAAGTCAAACAATTTTATACAAAATACACCATATATGTTTAGTTTTTGGAAATCTAAATAATTTAGGATTAGGTTTTATATTTTTGGTTTATGGTTCTCGCGGGAAAAAACCATGAGACTGAAAAAATAACATTTAATACAAATTGTTAATTGTGAAATAAAAAAGTACTTATTGTTACCGAACTGATATGTCGGCACATAACAAAGTTAAGACTTTTAAACGGAGATACATTTAAACGTCTTGTTGACTTATTTTATTGATTATATTTACTTTTTTTACTTTACTAAGAGCAGAAAGAAAAACCTTTTTTAGTTATATATTATGCGTTGTGGACTTCTAAGTGATAATTATCCATACATCTATTCTATAATGTCGGTTATATAACATTTAAAAACAAATTAAATAAAGAAATGTTGTGACGATGATAATTAAAGCTAGAACTTAGAAACAATATAGTCAAAAGCAACATGTTGAAGACACCTAGGTACTCGATGAAGTTCATAAATTTATACATTGATAAATCAGAATTCATATACATGCAGAGTAATGAGCATGAGACGTGTCTGTCGTATTTGGTGTTGTCATTCGCCTTCGTCGCGCGCGTATTGACTAGCTGTCAGATCGCTTCATATCGATGACCGTTTTGAAATGGCAGGCTTAATCTAATTACTGTCGTTTACAAGTCAACAGATGTGTGTGGATATTCTTTAAAAGTATCAACAAATTAATTTTTATACATGTAAATATTAATGTATTTGAATATTTTTAAAACATGTAGAAAGTGATAAAGATAAAGACCTTGAAAACCTTGCTTTTCAAGAGGCTCTGTTACAAATCCCGTTGCGTTAAAATTTTCTAATTATGTATTTTTATTTATGTTTTGTTATTAATCTTAGGTATATAATACAATATACATACATGATTTATATTAAACAACCTCTTTGTTATAGGAGCTGGAAATGAGAGGTGTATTACATAAGAAAATTTTTCTACCTGGTCGCCAAATACCTCCTAGTCCTAAGGTGAAAGGGTAAGTTCTTTATTAACCCTGAAATATTAGGTTATACTGTTTATCATATTAATTAATTTCTATTATATATATATATTAAAATATATTTTATTTTAGTAAAAATATCCTTTTTTTCATTTCAAAGTGAAAGTACATTTATTAAAATACGCGTTACCTTAGCAACGTGGTTATTACCCACATGGTAGCGAGTGTAATATTTATTTTATTAATTGAATGTACTTTTTATACATTATTGCATTTCTCCCGTATGTGGAAGACAAGTGCAATACGCCAATATTTTTACCTTTACTTATTAATATTATGACATAGAAAATGGTTTAAATATTTCTTAAATATTCTTTGGTCGAATATGGGTAAAGTTATAAATCTCATGTACGTAGGCGGCGTCGGCGCGCCTGATGTTCGTTCAGACTTCAGTCGGAATATCCTTTGATAAATTTAATAGAACTCGGTCATATTTACTATTTACTTGATCTAAACGCTGTGAAGTGTTGATTAAGCAAATTTACTACTTTATTTAAAAAAAACTTTTTAAAGTGTAATTTAGTTTTTATTAATATTATAAATTTGAAATGTGTAAGGATGATTGGATGGATGTTTGTTACTCGAATAAATATTAATTTCTTAAATATCCAATAATTTTATTGAGGCCATCGTGGCACAGTGGGACTGTAAACACGATTGATTGTGGGTTTAATGTTCTATTATGATTTCGGGCTGAAAGTGTGAAACGGAGTGTCTTGACCATAGGTTCGCTTTGACTATCGCTATGCGGTAAAAACCGTAAAGATGCAAAAGAATATAAATATTCTTCATGATATGCCATAAGTACCTACACAGTTAGAAACAAGTACACAGGTAAAAAACTTAAATAATGTGGAAATTTGACTTCAATAATAATATAACCGAATATTACATATTATATTTTTAACATGCGAAATTAAAGAGGAAAATTGCTGATTGCATCAGACTTTATTGGTAAACCGTCATCCAAAATGATTTAAACAACTAATAATTTATACCATGTATGTACCGTTGCACCGATACGCATACTGCCTTACGTACGCGCCGTCTGCCGCCCACGCGCTAATACCTTTTGGAATTTGAAAGGCATTTGATGCTGCCCCAGCACATGTCAATTCGGACTTCGCTCAGGCTAAGTTAACCTAGTAGTCAAATATAAATATAAAATATATTCGAACTTATTCATTGATTTTCTGATCAATTACTTAATAGTATGTTATGTATATTTTATTATTATTATATTAGATTGTCAATAAGTCAATAAGTTTACGATTGATTAATTTCAAGTGGGCATACTTGAATATTAATAGAGTGGGGCAAATTATAAACAATACGTTTGTCCTATCATATTAATCAGATTATTATCACCCGCCTAAACTAAGTTTTTAAAGCGGAGATTATCTTAGCCATTTGTTTAGTCTTTTGTTATATGCCCCGCGACGACGTTGGTCGGCTTCGCCATAAATAACCATCGGCATTTCTTAGATACTTCGTTTCTGTTATCGCACCAGTGTCTCGCATCCGTTTGTCAGTTAGGGATAGACAAATGTGCCACCCGTAAAGCTTCTTTCTGATTGATGACGAGCTATGTAGAACATTTCGTAATCATACAAGTGTTTTTGTACTATTATTAGTCTCGCATATCATAATTTCAAACTATTACAGTACAATTTTGTTTATCGATCAAACTATGTTGAATTAAATTCTGATTTCTATTAATATTGTGTATAAATTGCCGCCCATGTTTATTTTAAGGCAACAGTGAAAAGTTTGGTATTTACGTTTTAATTCACAAATAAAATTAAAACTTTAAGTTGTATAAAATAGTAAGACATACAGCTGACCTATTATTGTACAAGTGGAAGTTGATGACGTAATAGTGCTCGCGTGTCCATTTATCACGGCTATATTTTTACTTGTCTTCCATGTCGACTGTCCACAATCACGTCGTCATTACAAACCAACCCGTGTACCAACAATCGGGCCGCCTATAAATTGTGACCACCGTTGAAGTACGGATTGTCAGATTAATAGATTTTTACGGTTCAAGACTTAAAGGGATTCCCGAGGATTTCTCTCGGTTTATTTACGTGATGCTAATGAATACTTATTGCTTTCGGACTTTTTTTTATGCGTTTTCAATTCACACGTAAATGTTATGCCGGATGTGCGGTGTAAAATCATCGATATTTTCGAATTATGATTGAATAAATCGGCTGTAACTATAGATTATTTCAATATTTATATAATTGATAGCGTATCATCTGCACATGCCAAATCCGCATTATAGGTTTTTTCGTCAATATTTTTTGTTTGTAATTCTATTAGCGCATTATCGAGACTTGTCTCGAGACAATTTGGCAAAGTATTAAATCAGTTTCTATTTTTAGTTAATTGAATTTTACAATTGACGAATCTATCGATTTTATTTTTAATATTGTACTGAGTGCGTAATATCGATTTATAATGATAATAAACGTATAACAAAAATACATATTTAAGAACGTATAAATTTTTTTTAACGCAGCGGTATTTGAACCCTAGTCTCTTGAAAACCGTTCAGGCACTCTGACACTCTGTGCGATTAACACTTTCAAAAATGTTAAAAAACATATAACAAAATTTCATTTATAATGTTTTCTCCTAAATGTATCCTCACATAGTAAAGTAATAGGCATGACAGACATGATGTCATAGGCTTATATATATATATATATAATTGTGTAATAAGTTAAACAGATAAAACACGTATAAAAGTTATATATATGTTAAAATTTTTATTAAATATCAAGCAAAGCACACAACTTTGACTTTAAATCGTCATAGTTATAACGTTGAAGAAACAAACTGGCTGTTGTTTATAGTGCCTGTGATAACATTAATGCTAACGTGGCTATTACCAGTGGTAACCGCGTTTCATTCGAAGTAATAACCGATCTAAATATTTACGATACTATAGTTTCCTTTCATTACATCTCGGCCATATAATCATTTATGGACCACACAGTCATAATTGAGACATTCGACAAATACGTATTATTAGGGTAGCTTGTATTTTTGTAACTACACAGTTTCACTTGTCGGTGAACCTTACGAAATTACTCGCTTCGACCTGTGAGACTTAATTAAAATCGGTTTACGAAACATGTTCAAATACATGTATTGATTAGGGCATAATCTTGTTTTAATGTACTCAATTATTATTCTGGTCATGTAATGCATGCCTCACTCTCGAGACATGTTTCAAAATTTATACAGAATTAACATACTCTTATAAGGTCGATTTATTAAATTTTCTATTATTTTTAAATAACAGTTAGATACCAAAGGTGAATTATTATTAGTATTATATTAGAGCCAGCACTTTTTACTGAAACTGTATCTTTAAAAACGCTTAGTAAACATTTTACGTAAATAATTACAATAGATTATAAATATAAAGCATTATAAACTGATTTTCTTTTTTTTTGCCTAATGTATTAAGGTAACATTACTATTATATTCCATTACACGAAAATGACTCAATGTATACCGCGATTTATGTTTCATTGGCGCCGGCTTTGATGCTAATTAATTAACACAACCTACACGTTTATTGGCTGACTAAATGCCCATTGTGGTGTTTATTGCCGTCAAGACATGGCCCAAATTTTCTCACAAATTGCGTACACCTTTTGAAATAACCTACATTTTGAAGAATCCTTTTTTTTTAACCTGTTCGTCATTTAACATTGCGACGGATGACTTTATAAAAATTATTACATAAACTATATTTACACATCTTCTTGTACTTACTGTATTATTTCAATATATTACGTGTATAAAAAAACTATTTAAATATATATTATAAAGTTCAAAAGTATCATTTACTTTATTTGAACGATTAAATACTAAAGATATATATCGAAGGATAGCGATCATATCTCACCTGCAAAGCGGTGTGACTATCGAAGTTTGCGAGAGCATATTTCTTATAAGGAAAACATTGTTTGTATACATACTTATTCTTGTGTACGTTAGTAAGAGGAAGGATATTAAATTTCTACAGTCTATAACCAAAGTTATAGTATACATTAAGTATAAGGCCATATACTAGAGAAAAATGGAGTAATATTTCACTAAACTAGTGAGTTCTTTGCTTACCTCGGAAGTGTATATAGTGTGTCAATCTGTTCATCTTTTATGCAGCGCCTAATGGCTGCCTATTATTTAGGTTGCGGTTTTATTATCATAATATTACGCGACGGTTTGTTTTTAGCGGTTTATTTTTGAGGTCCTTATAAGGCAATACTAGGAACCGCAAGCATGCTTATTCCGCGAAGTACTAATAGTTGTCCTCTGTAAGTACTGATTCATTGTATCTAATTGAGATGAGCTTACTAGGCTGTATCTGAACACACACACACAAATATAGTAATAGGCATATATATTATGTTACATGACTCACATCTTGTGGGAATGTTTAAAAGGGAATTGTGTAACGTCGTCCTAGTGGCCCATATATATTATGGAGTTTGATTGCGGTTTTTATTAATTAGAGTAAAAATATGTTTTGCTATAAATCTATTCTAGTTAGGCTTTGAAATGTATAAATCATAATCGTCTATCTAGAGCGTCTCGCTCGCTCGTAAGCTACATGACTATTTAGTTTTTTCGTACGACCGCGTTCTCACTTAAATCACAAACTTAGCTTAAATTTATAATTTAAATGTTTGGTGCTTTGTTATTTATGAACTGATTAAAATTAAATAAGCACTAAATGTTAAGGGAAGTTTACCACAATACAAAATTCAAAATTGCATTTAAATCGGTTTAGCCGCTTCTGAGATTACACGTGCACAAACAAACTGACAAACATAAATTAAAATTAAAAATCATTGTTTTGGGTTCTATTACATTGATAAATTATTGATAATAATATATATTTTTTATATTTCTTCCATGTACAGACAACGATCAGTTACATTTTTGTTATATGTATAAATTTTATACTTACTAAATATTTTAAAACTTACAATGTAACTGAGATTTTTATTGAAAAAAATATTTATTTGCTTATTTGTGGATTTTACACTTGTAAATTATATTGCTATTGCTAAAATGTATTTCAATAGTCTATTTTTAATAAACTAAAATAAAATATAAACAAGATTTCTAAAACTATGATGCCCGCGGAATGAAAGATGAATTACAACTAGTAAATTACTGGAAGAATATATCCACCCATAACTTTTATATCATTAAAGTTAATTAAAGTTGTAATTTTACGATTATTTATATTTAAAAATGAGTGTAGTACCTGAATAAGCACTCGTTCAATGTTGTAATTCATATCAGTATCGACGTTTTGAAGCCTCAGGATACAAGGAGGCGCATTCTGCTATAATAACTTGTGATCACACATAGATCTTTAATAATATGCAAAAAACACTCGTTATTTCCAGAAGTACTTTAATATAAATGTTTAATGAATTTTACACTTTTTTTATCCATATTAACATTATAAATGTAAAAGGAATTCCGTCTGTCTGTCTCTCTGTGACGTCACCACGGCCAAACTGCTGAATCGATTGTTATGAAATCTTATATAGATATACTTCAAAGGTCTTGGGATGAACATATGATACTTTATTTTCCCATTTTTTTAAATGTGTTCCAGTAATTTCAGTGTTTTACGAAAAGGCAAAGGAAAATACGAAACGTTACCGCGGGCGAATTCGCGAGCGGGTCGCTAGTGTTTTTAAAACAACGTAAAATGAAAGTAACATTCAGTATGTTAAAAATGTTTAAGAAAAAAAATATTTTTATAAATTATTTAAAACCAGTCTAGTGTTTGAAAATTTTTAGTAGTGACGCTAGACACCTTAGCAGTGTCATTCATCTAACCTTTGCCCCACGTGACAGTTACAATACATATCTCCATTGTAAGGACGCTCTGGATTGCATGGGAACCATCTGAATCCTTATCTGACGTTGTATCAAAATGTCGCCTATTATCTTAGTTTCGACCACTTTCCACGCATGTAGGGTACCGACGTGTATGAACGCTCCAACCATGATGGATGTGTTGGGACCGTGTACGTACCTACCTATCTAAGGAGAGGCAAAATGGGAGAGGTTAAATTATGGCTTAAAATAGATATGGGGAATTTAAGTTCCCAGCTCAAAATAGTTACAGCGTTCAAGTTAATTAATAATGTATTTCAAAATTATTGCCATATGAAAATAATACAAGTGCGTAAGTAAATGTATTGATAAAGGAGTCAGATTCCCTGGTATGCGATTTTATTTTTATTAGACTGCGTGTTTCATTTACAAGGCGACCTCACACAATCTTGTGACTGATTGGTTATCTTGGATTACGAATTGGAGATCCCGCTTCGATAAAGTATGGTATTGAATATTGCTATATGATATCATATAAACTTTTGCACACGCAAAGAAATAGTGGAGGTGCGGGTGCCATAACTGTTGTTAAAGGTTATAATAATTGCGGCGACGCAGGGCTATCTTGCATTTACATAAATTTTCCAGTAACGCCACGAGAGGCAGTGCGGGTGCCGCATGAAAAATACCCAGATTATAACTCGGGAGCGATCCACTGTACAGATAACGCCGCTAGATATAAATTATCTCACAAACGTAAGACGCAACTGATATTAAATAAGAAAGCATGTAATTCACGTTGGTTCGATCTGCCCGGCCGAGCAATAAAATACACAATTCTGACAGATTTTAAATAATGACGTCCGCGTTACTTACTCAGGAAATGCTTAGAAAGTTTAATATAAAGTTTGGCCTTAAAATGGTCCAATCTCAATGTTGATCTCTGTAGTGAAATGTAATAAGTTAAAGATATATTATTTTTTTGGCCTTTTCGGCTTAAAAAGATAAATGATTCAGCCAGTACAGGATCCACATTGAAATTATATTATGTAAAGTTCGTGACAAAATGTAATAATATTACAAGACGTGAATGAAGCAATGAGTCTTTTACGAATATAATAATTATAATATATTCAAAGTTATTGAAGAATATTAAAATTTGAATAATTATAAAAATTGGTTTGTTAAAATTGCCAACACCACACAATGTACATCATTCTGCAAAACAGCCATCTTCTGGAAACTAATATTACTAAGAATTGGACGTTTTCATAAATATTTAAAAATATAATAAGGATTAATTATATTTTTCATAGAATATCTTAAAAAATATGATTCTAAGATTTTCGGATGACAAAGCTGTGTAGTATTTAACTTAATCGTATATAAGATAAACCCGTCTTAATGTTAAGGTAGATGTTAAAATGTACACAGTAATGAAACTTGTTTTCTATGAATTAGTTGAATCGTGACTTTATGCATAATTAAATGTTTGCTCTTTGGCGCCAGCCGGCACACGTCGCGGATAGTTTCATTTTGTAAATCTTATTGGAGTACATACAGAATAAAGTTCTTGAATACTATTTGTTATTGATATTTTGTTTGTACATACGTAGTTTGTATTCACGATACTAGCTAACCGTTTTATTTTTATTTTTCCTTATAATGAAAATTAAAATGCCTTGTGTGTAAATTGCTGTGTCGCCAACACTAGTGTCATGTAAGAAACACATTTATAATAAGGTAACATATGTAGATGCGTCTATATAGATAGAATGTAAGAGTTCTTTGATTTTCGCGATTATTACACATTTTGAAACAGTCAGCTCATTTTGCAAGTAGTTTGAGATAATAATTGTATCAAATGACAGACAAGTGCCACCTCAGTCTACCTGTGACCACGCACTACTGTAAAGTGTTCGAAACGTCGGGTTCTAAAAAATGTATTTTCGAATACCAAAATTATACACGATTAATCCGGTTAAAATAGTTTCATTTCAGAATGTAAGAGTGATTAAGAATGAAATATCGCTTCTGATACCGTCATAATTCTTTATTTTGCATGTTCATTTGCACCATTTGATGTGGAATGAACAGCATAATACTACCTTGAATGTAGTCGCTCGAGGGGAGGCGGTAACAGCATTACTAAACGATGGCGCTAAGCTAGACGACAAGAGTCTACAATTTTGCATCACAAGGCTCAATCATCGCAGCTCCCTTAGCCCACTTACCATAGTTATCATTAACACGCCAGGGGCTGTATTTATAGCTACAGAATTACTAAGCGAAATCATCAATTTACTTCATTAGGCCACCCCTGCAAGTCCTTTTAGAGTACATTCCAAAGGGTGTTCGGATATCTCTCTAACTTTACAATAAAACACATTTGTTGTGAAGAAAATAAACATAACTCACCGAATAGGTAGAAGTGCAATCCATTGGCCAGCAGAAATGCCTTGTAATTCTGGGACGCCCACAGACCATGCGGTTATACGTGTAAAAAAATCGATTAAAGTATGGCGACACGCTGGGATCGATACATGATAATATTTCATCTCGGACAGCGGCACCATAGTTTTAACATTTTCGTGAATTTCTAATAAATATTATGCAAGTGTGGTTATGTTGTTACATATCGTTTTACATCGCCGCCAAGTTTTATTGATATTTCACTATTAGGAACAAGGCGTTATAGAGTGTTGGAATGTAATAATCTTATATTTCGTATTTTAGAATTATCCATTAAACATCATTGGCGCTTGTTTTTATTTATTGTGTGTTTTTATTACTAATAATATAGCTTATGTAGCAACATTTGTTTATCATTATAATTAAATATTAACTGTTCCGTGGTTTTTATTAGATAACATGCTTATTGTTATATGTATCTTTTCAGATTTATATCGGCTGTGGATACGTTTCTTGGGAACAATGCAAGTAAGTTATCCTGATGTTTTTTATTAATTTCTAATATTTTGTATAGCTTTAGTTCAAATATAGGCATTCTTTTCGTACATGCTTCACTTTCACGTATTCTTTTTTCAAAGAAATTTATAATGTGTGTAAACATTTGGTTAAAGTGTCTTCTTACAAATTTGTTCTCTTTGACTAGTGAAATGATCGTAAAGGTCTGTTTATTCATTGTCTAAGATGGAAATCTCACGAATGGCAACATGGAAGTAGGTTTTGTAAACTTTGATGTAGGTACAATTCACAAAGAAAAGTCTTGCGTGGGAGACACGTTTCGGTAAGGTGTTAATGCATGCCCATTGCTTAATTGTATTACTTTACGAGACCACCATAAAGAGTGTCGTTGAGCCAGCGTTTATAGCCACTAATTGTTATTCTATTGTGATCGTCACAAAACACACAGTGATCACAATTTACCATACAAAGTCTGACATCACTACACAAGTCTTTATCTAATACTTCTATCATATGTGAATATATTTATGAATCTATCTTACACATTTTATATATTATTAATTTAAAAGAATACACCTAAAAATATATATATATGTCAAATAATTGTACGTCATCTTAGTAAAATGCACATAAACTGTATGCAAATAATGTGCTTGTATCTCCAATTGTCGCCGAAAGCATTAATAGTATATGTTAAAACAAAGCCATTAATCTTGTCCATCTCATTTGCGCTATTAATCTGTTACGTAATGAGATCATCAAAATTATTTAAAAGCTTATCAGTAATGCTAGACACAACATACGATTTCAATTAAAGATGGCTTCAATTTCGTGTTGGAATGTATAACGTGTTTGTTGCATGAAGAGCCTTAGTGACACCTCACTTGCCATTCGATGAAAGCGGTGCCGGAGACCTCACTTAGTTGGTTTGTCAATAACTCATAGCAATCAAAACTAGTAAGTTTGGTCTACTCGTCCGAGATAATCGGCAGCTACACATTTAACTACACTGACACAATTCAGAGTTATCGTCGGACTTCTCACGGTGCCGGACTCAATATACAGATTGTTCATTAAATTCTAATTACGAATGAGCGCCCTTGTTTGTCTCGATCACAAAAACTAGCTTTTATTAGATTACGTGGGTAGTTTCAATTAATTGTGAGCATGCGTAGTGTCTGTCGGCGTTTTAGTTGGTAATGGCCGGTTATCCGTGTCGCTAAGTAGATTGAGTGAGATGTGTATTATACGCGTCCGCTTTTCTGTGGTTAGTGCCAGTTTTCAAATATAGGACAACGTTTCGTGTTTTATCTGCTTAATTAATAAGATGTTATTGTTTTAACTGACGACCATTAAAATGTTATTAACATATACACTGCTGGCTCATGTATTTTCTAACTGAAACTGAGAAACATGAAGAGTTACTCAATCAATCACTTGTGCTTTGTATATGCTTTGATTTAGTAATAACTATTCTTGTATAAAAAGTAAGTAAAGTAAGTGTATATGTCATATAACATGTATATGTCGTTGTCGTTTATTTGTTAGAAGCTACTAGATTTCTACAATAAGTGCGATGGAAAGTTCAAAGAAGGTGTCATATATGTTTACATTGAAATAGGAGGTGGCGCTCGGCTCGGTAATGCGACGATATTCATATTTCACGCGCTATCGCACGCGAATCGCGCTCGTGTACTGATTTACACGCAGCATCGATATCGAGGTACGGGAATGTTGTACACCGCTACCGTTTGTGACATCAGGGGTGGTCTCTGTAGTCGGTACATTTGTCAAAACGTTTTATATTTTCTTTCTAATATTGATTCTAAACATCAAGATATAATGCTACACCTAAACACTTATCTACGTTACGGACATATTTATATATACGCGTGTATCAATAAAAAATATTATAAAAATTTAATATTTTTTTAAATATTTGACGTGTGTGACAGTTGTTGTCACGTTTCTTAACATTGCCAATGATTAATGAATCAAAGCGCTGTTATAGACAGATGACTTGCTACTTGGTAAAATTGATACTTTTGTTTTGTGCGAAACATGTATAAAAAAAATTTAACGCAAAGAAATCTCTTTGCTATTCGTTTTCTAAAAATATTTTGCTGACTTCAACAAATATTTGTTTGTTGAAACTTCACTTTCTAAGTTTGTTGGTATGGAATCTGAAAATATCGATGCATTTGAAGCAGTACATTTTGTTCAAGCATAAAATTTGTAGACAAAGTTGCACTTCGTGTTAAGGGGGACACTTTGACAAATGTTGCTGAGATACTACTATTGGGAACGTGATAACGTACGTTAAAATATATAAATTTGTGACATATGGCAATAAAATAAATACAGATGATAGCAACCAATAATATTTTGTTGTGGGATTTTTATATTGGACGAAGAATATTTTAAATAGCATTATGTAACACGAATATTTTCTCGTCGGTGCATCATAAAAATACTGAACGACACGTCGTCGTGTACTGCAACAGTTATCTTTGAAATGCCTAATCAGTCAACATCTCATCTCAGCCCACGCGTGGCGCCAAAGCGATTGAGGCAATGCATTGAGTTAGAAGCACAATTAGTGGAGCTGGTTCTTAGACGTAGCTTAGGTAATCATTATTTACTTTGTTATTATGACTGCTCACAAAAACAAATATAATTTTGAGGATTAATTCGTGGAAATTGTCGTTAAGCGAGGATATAATAACCCCGAATGTGTGTGGTAGTCTTAATAAGCTCATTACGATGTAAGGAGGTCGGCGTGTGGGCGTACTATCCCGTATCGATATCTTCTTGTCTCATTCACAATGCACTGATTGCCGTGAATCGATCCGCGACAAGATGCACAGCTATCTGGTCTGTATTTGGATGCGATATCGCTTAGATATAATCAAGTGAAAATTAAGACTTAATAAACAATAAAATGGATGATAATTATAAATGTTACCAATTATTTTCTAAAATTAATCACAGTTTATATTTTATATTCATACTTTTTGAAATCTCTCATAGAGCTGTAAGCGAGACAGCAAAAAGTTTCATTCAAATCCGTCAAGCAGTTCCTAAGATGTTCACGTACAAACAGACAGACAAAAATTTATAAAATCATAGATTCATATTCTTATTATTCTTTCGTTTCCCTAAATATTTTTTTCGATAATGAATTATTTAATGTACAGACACTTTTTTACTGTTTTGTTATAGTATCCACTCTATTACCACAATACTTTATAGTTTTGCTTAGTCTATTTTTTTATTGTGTCTATGGAAAAGACCTACTTTTACGCAATAATGAGATACATCACAATTATTGTTATAATAATTACTTAACGCCTTATTTTGATACGATGTGTGAGTCGATGTGGGAATTCTGTCTTAGCAAAGAAACTTTAGCTTCTCGCGTTTTGTTTCGCATTTACAAGCTATTTACAAGGATAAGTTATAAATTGTGTGATATTTTTCTAACAAGATTAAATGCCAATATGATCCAATGCTATATCGATTTTAAAATTTCACATATTAAAATCTCTGTTAAATTTTAATTTTAGTGTTATACGAATGTGAATATTTTGTACTACTTGTAAGGTCTTCCTGAGGAAGCGTCAAACCACGGCCATCGTTTCCGCTCACCCCGTTCACCTCCTTCCTTTATGGGGTGTGTATTGGGGTGGGGAAGTCAACGACCCCCGTCTGTTGTTTGCGGTTGCGATTTTGAAGACACAAACATGAGTTCGCCATTTATTTTCCGAGGACCGTTTTAGTTATTGATCGGGCATTTTCTTGTAACTTAATTGAAGGAAATAGTATCCATTTCCTAAAAGAGTTTTCGTAGCAATTTCCTTTTTAAATTGTTTGGTGTATCCCATTTATTGGTCAAATTCAACTTATCGTTGTTCTTTATATTTTGCTCCAGAGAAAGCCATTTATGTCCTTATTCATGAATTTAAATTCATTCATGTATACATTTCTATTAGAAAAATATAAAAAAAATGTGGGAGAAATCAAATAGTACTCTGTTAAAATATTGTCTTAGTTTTAAGTTAATAATATCAACAATGACTTATGTTATCCAATACAAATAAATTAGTTTCTTTTTCAGATTCTGTAGTTGGAATTCATTGCACGCATGGGTTAAACCGAACCGGCTACATGGTCTGTCGTTACATGCGAGATCGTCTCGGCATACCGGCACACGACGCAATAAAAAGTAAATATTGTACCGTTTTACTTTCAAGCTTGACAAAACTCTAAAAGGTTACTCATTGTACTATTTATTTTACAGGGTTTGAAACAGCAAGAGGTTATAAAATAGAAAGAGACAATTACATTGCTGATCTTTTAGGGAAAATACCTCCGCCGCCTGACCTATCAAAAAATACGCATTTGAAACCAATAAATGAGAATAACCATTTGCAACCATCAACCTCTAGTAAGGCTGACTAGAGGACCTTTGAATTTGATTATAGTACCCTTTGAATTTGATTATAAATATGTTTATTAATAATAATAACAAATAAATAAAGTACTAAAGAAATTTAAAACAAAAAACAAATTGTTTGTTTTTAAATTGCAAAGTATTGTAAATAGTTCAAATATTTTTACTCTGGATTTATCTATTGCGTTGAAATAAATTATTTTACAATATAGTTTTATTTTTTATACATTTTCAACGAATAAAAGCCATTTTTTTTGTTTTTAAATATACTCGAAGTTGAAATTAAGTATGTCGACAAATAATTTGAAAAATTATTAAGATATAAAAAGTACGTCATGAGAATAAGTCTAATTATGGTGAAATTGCTTGGATCACGTATAGTGACGTGAATTGCCGGCACGTGCTTGATATTATCGAGATGGCTTTGAGATTGGGGTGAAGGTACGATACGGGCGTATGTAGAGGACTTCTGTGGTCATCAGGAAGCTTGAGTAAATAATAAATTTGCATATCCCTATAATGTAACTTTCATGCTGGTCTAGTGGTTAGTGATGTCCTGAAAGCCAAGCCAGAGGTCGTGGGTTTGATCCCCACCGAGAACATAATAAATAATTAAATATTTCTTTTGTATCATGTAAGTGTCAATTTACACATTAATGAGATATGGGTAATATATACAGGTTGCCATTTTTCGAAATTCCAGCATTATTTTTTTGTACAAAGTAGAATCCGATAAATGTGAATTAGTTCTCTAAAAAGTGTTTGATTTATTATTAATACACTTTTATACATACATAGGTATATTACATGTGTATTTTATTTACAGCGCGGCAATTGCGTATTGGTGTACCAAAATTACTGTATGTCATAATTTTTTTGGATAATTGTCTTATATAAATTATTCCGAAGACTGTTAGAAAAACATTTAAAGTTAAAATAGTGTGCATTTAATAAATGAACATAAAAAATATATTTCTTTAAACAATGTGTACGACTTTATATATAAAAAAAACTAAATGGATTAGAAGAAGCTGATAGATGGATCTTCGTCTGTTTTACAAGAGTCTAACGGACACTTGGACTTGTCGATTTGGATTGTACTCACAAAAATTTCTTACATTGAAATTTTAAAATTGTTGTATATATATTAGCATATACAATAATTTCGAAATATTCAGAAACACGATTAAATCTTTAGGGCTACTTTACTACTACAAAGCCTCTCTTAATGATGTGCGTAATAAAGCCAATTTTCTCTACCTGCTCTGATGCCCTTAAGATTGCGTTTACGAAATGTCTCGTGAAAGAATCTGAGTGCTTTTATTCGTATAATTATAATTTCGTTTTGTGATTAAAATATATATTTTCACATTGTAACGGTAGACATATTAATTTTTCTATATCATCATCAAATATATTATGATATATTTCATGATGATATAGAAAAATATGATATATATTAGCTAGATTTCAAGTAGCGTATAACATTATTTACAGAGCCCTTGGAGGCAGTTTTGCGGGGATAATCAAGCGTCTCGCTTCTTTATAATATAATGTAAAAGTTTTGGTACATATTTATAACTAGCGACCCGCTCGCGGCTTCGCGTGCGTAAACTACTTAGTTAACTAAACTATTTAGTTCTTTCGCCCGCCCGCGTTCTAACTTAAATCACACACTTTGCTTAAATTTATAATTTACATGGTTGTATGTTTTTTGTTTAGGAACGAAATAATTGAATTAAATACTAAATGTTAAGAGAAGTGTACCTTAATATAATTAAGTTAAGTCGTTTTTGAGATTAGCCTTCACAAACAAACAGAAAAGAAAATGATAAACCATTGTTCTATTATATTGATAAATTAACCTTACTAATTTTTTTTTCATATATATTCCATGGTCAGGCAGTGATCAGTTACATTTTTATTATATGTATATTTTTTATTCTTATATAATATAATAAGGTACTACCAAAATACCTACCTAAGGTACTAACCAAAATGACAATAAATTTCCTAGCATACAAAAAAATAGATCACTATAAGTCAAAAATCTAATATGAATTATACTTATTATATATGTACTAAAGTTAAGTATATTTCAGTCCTGTTTGTTGATAACGAGAAAACGCATTTCTCCATTTTACAAACACATCATTCAAACATGGAAAGATATGAATAGTCGAAACGATGTCCTACTTCCAGTCCAAAGTGTGACTTATGTCGTAGTGTTAGTTCAGTGTTATAGTAAAACTCTAGTACAGTGGTAACTTAGGTCTTCTGATTTATTTGTTATCGATATGTGGTAGCTTTCACGAGTCGTCGCCTTTACTCGTATTTATTGCTCTATTGTTTGTCTGTGGGCCACAAATTAAGAACTTTTCATAGGTTACTATTGAGTGCAATAAAGAATTTTATTTAAAAGTTATTATCGTAAACGATTATAGATAAAAATAGTTTTGCGATTTTAATCATTTAACATCGATAATTTAGCAACTTGTCTCAGATAAATGCATGAATATTTGCGTAGAAGTTAAATAGGTACATGTCAAAGCAAATAAATTTCACTATTTTATTATTTATTTAAAATGTAATATAACCACTAGTACATTAAAAATAATTATCACCAGTTTATATTATTTAAATATTGTGTCATAGGATTCGGACACTTGTGGTAAATTTTCAAGCAAATCCGACGCAAAATAGCTGTGTTTTTTTCACATTAATTAATTTATAGATATACCTATCTATATACAAATCGAGGTGAAGTTAAAAGAAACGTGTTAATAAGTAACCTTTTATTCTATGTTTAACTAAACATACATAATATATATTAGTGACAATAAATTTGTATTAAGAGATGAATGAAAAGAATAGCTGATTTCGTTAAGTTCCTTTATTTCGTAAATATCCTAAAGACAAATCTACCATTTAATTATCACAGAAATTTTTAACGTCGTCCTTTAGATTCATCATATGAGCGTTATCTATCGACAGAAAGAACATAAATTAGTTTTACTTTGTTAGTTCCTAATAAAATGTAACAACTTAACTGGTGTTATCTGTTTATTTATTTCGAATCTTAACTACCTGGCTTCCGTCAAAGTATACTTTTTCATTCTTCCTCCTTACTTGAGTGACGTGGATGACCATTTAATTTATGTTTACTATTACTTGAGCCGCTTCGTTTTAATGCGCCCGTTTCTATCTGTGACAGTTGGTGACGCTTCGGGCGCCATTTTGATTGTTATCGTTTTATTGGAAAACGATGTGTAGGTCAGTTATACGAATTTGGCTCCAAACTGTGAAATTTGCGGTGATCTTAAACGACTCGGCCAAGCTATATTAGTACACAGTATGTACATAATTACCATCTAACAATAAAACATCAAATGAAATAATATAATTGAGTAATCGTTAAAAGAAAGTTTATGTAATAAAATAATACAAAGTATCTAATAACTCTTCTGATAGTAATAACTGATCGATAATTCAATTCGAGGGGTACCCGTGTGCCCGCGGGCAACTGCTGAAGCAGCCGCTTCTGAGGTGGTAAGAATAACATAGACTAATAAATAAGAAATGTTATACTTCGTACTAACTACTGAGTGTTATTGTAAATAAAATAAAGCTTTGAAACTCTGATTTCAAATTAAAGCTAACTTATGCTATTTGTTAATAGCCTTATAAGTTATATTTTAAGTGTCATACTGTAAAATATAAATAGAAATTGTAAGAAATAATGATATATTTGTCACAGTTGTTAATTATTTTTTAATTCAATATTTAACTTAAATTGCTTACCACAGCTTTTTAGTTCTCTCTTCTTCATTATTCTATGCCGTGTATATAGATTAACAAATCGTATCGATTAAACCAATGAATAAAGTGATAGTGTAGTTGTATTTCGAATTAAATAAAAGGGCAATGCCGGCCCGGAAATTTATATCTGTATTTGTGGATTTGTTGGATCATTACAGCTGTATATAATATAATTTTAATTTATTTAAGTTTGTGTTATTTCAGGTGCCACATCATAATATGTAAGTTTCTACATTTAAAAAAAAAATCTGAACTGAAGTTAATAGCTTGTTCATAATAATTAGTACGTTTGGCTGGACTTTATAACATACTACTTCCTGGGCTTTATGTTGATAAATTGTGCCTATGGACATATTAAAACTTGGACCCTTTCATTACCATTAAATAGGTAATTTTCATGACTCTGAGACTTTCACATAATATGTTCTAGACGATTACAATTTAAAAAAAAATAGCAATTTTTTGTAACCTTTTTTTTAAAGTGTTATTTACACACTTAGGAAATTGAAATACATATTTTTAAGAAACGTTTAAAAATTTGAACGCAGTGGGATTTGAACCCGCGCCTCTTCGAAACCTAACGCGTGGCTTAGCGGTCAGAGAGCTTGGACGAACTTATTTTGTTTCTATGTATTATCTCTTCTCTCAGTGCAGACAAAGTGTGTTTAGTGACATTGTGTTCTACATTTTTCATTCGAATTCGAGACATTGCGTATTGAATGCCCCGCTTTGTATTACCGGAGAGTTCAATCGAAAAAATATAACCAATCTGTCCATTGGGAATTGAACCCACAACCATAATTTACAAGGACTGTTCCACAGCGCCACAACAGCTTCTATGTTTAATATTTTTTATTTGCACACGAAAACTGTCCATCATAACAATTTTTGCTTATGTGACATTTCTCAAGATCACAATTATTTCTTAGAATCCAGCTGGTGTATCATGGTCCTTCATCTGATTTTCCAGATATTAAATTAAAACATAGGTTAATGCAAATGCAAATGCAGGGACATTCAGGTACTTATTTATTAAAATTTAGCTAGAGTATTATGGTTCTTAATCAGTTGTTCCGTATATTTATTTTTTATATATCAACGTAAAACGCGCATCCTGTTGAACAAATTTAGTTAGGACGGCGTTTCCTTATATCACAAGTTTAGCAGGTTTATTATGATTCTACATCAGGTGTTCGACTTTTTGAAAGCCATCTACTCTACCAATCGTAACTAACCACCATTAAAGGCTATATACTAAACAAGTTTCATTCAAATCCTTTCAGTAAATATACAAACAGACTGACAATTACATGAATACTGTACTTACAATGGAACTCTACATATGATCACTTACTAACTCACACACGCAATTACCCACATTACATTAAAGTTTTCTGTAAAAAACTCACGCAGTACAAACGTTTACGTCTTTACTTATCTCGTAACTTGTTAAAATTGCTTACCATAAATTTTATAACTACAGAATTGTTATCGAACATCAGTCATTTAAAGAAGTAGTTGTATTGTGTTCATTATTTAGCCATTTAATTAGACAGTTTTATGACTTTTATCTTTATTTCAATGGTCAGCCAGTTCGCTATGGCGATTTGTTAGCAATAAACAAATAACCGGTTGCAAAACACAAGCTTTTAATTTGTTAAGCTCAAGCTACGTGGCTGACGACCAGCGTGGCGTGGGACAACGCTTGGATTCAATCCAAAATCATCACAAGAGTATTTATTTCGTTATCTTGCAATCAGTCATTAAGACTTTAAACAGATGTGCTCTATGTCTTTAACGATACCTATTTATCAAAAATATTTAGCCAAATTTTAAACCGGCAAATAGTTTCCGTGAAAGTGAGCGGCCCGGTAGGTGATTCGGGTGCCTTGACAGTCTCCCGTTAGGGGACTGTTTATATTTTATTCATTTTTATTGCCACGATCTGTTAATATTTGGCTCTGTTGAGTTATGCTACCTGTACCAGTTTAATGTTGTGTATTTAGGCGGAAAGCTGAAAGAGTTAGAGTTTTTCAGACAGGTTCTGTCTAACCTGCTATGCAAACGCCTTGCCTACCCAGCCCGCAACCATCGCTTTTACAGTCGTTCACCATGTGAATGCACCATGAATGCCTTTCGATAATTATTTGAAACATAAAAATAATATATCAAATATTATAAAATAATATAAGTAAAAAGAACTTAAGAGGAGTATAGAAGTAGCACCACAATCACAACGCTGAAATTTACTTAGTTATATTATGTTTATAGATTTGTTCTACCTAGTTGCTGTAAATACAACAAAAAATGTAATTATACAGCTTGTTAGCGTTCAATAAAAAAGGTTTTATGGCTTAATCTTCTGTAGTCAACTTGTTTCGCCAATTAAGCTTTGTTCAACGTATTTTTTGCACTTCGAAAATATATAGCTAGTTAAGCAATTAAGAAAAGTTAAATGAATTGTTGTTTTTGAATCAATAATTAAGGAGTCGTTTTATAAAAGCGATTTTTTTTTCCTTATTTATATATTTTATTAACATCAATTTAATTAACAATAAGTTGAAATAGAACTAGCCTCCATAAATATACACATTTTTCAATGTCCGTAGGTAATAATAATAGATATTGCATAAATACAAGTAGTAAAAATAAGGTGACTACATCTAATTTTCGCCTTCAAAAGCCAAATATATCATTTATGTTACAGGATATAAGTATGTGTAGTAAAATTCCACAAATTATTTCAAACCTGCCTTAAATATAATTACAATTAATATCAAGACATATTAATGAGGATTAGTATTCTATCCAAGAATATTATACTGTTGTTAATGTGTGAAATTAAATCCTGTAGATGCTTACTTTCATAGTTGTAAATATATTTTAAAATTATAATTAAAAAGAAAGCAAATGTCGAGTTTCTCGCCGGCTCTTCTCAGCGGCAAATGCCTGCCGAGCCGGTGGTAGCTTCCGTTGGGACTGACAACTGGCATTTTATGATATTTCTCGATTCGTAAGTTCTTGTTTGAATTTATATTTTGAATAGAGAATATATTTTAAATATTTAATTTAATAATAAATTAATTAATTATAATAATTTGATTTTAATTAATTTGCGTTTGAGTGTGAATAAATAATGTTGCAAGTACAGTTCAATTTATTATTACAAAAATGTAATGTATTTTTGACTTCCTGGTATTGTTTATTCAATTTTTATAGATTATATATTTAAGTTTAGGTTTGTTAATATAAAAAATAATGTGTTAAAATAAAAAACTAGTTACTAAATAAAAATATTTAAAACATCGTGAAGCAGTGGGACAGCGCCTGACTGTTATCGTGATTGGTTGTAGATTCCATTACCACTCGGTCGAATAATTATAATTCAATTATTTTTATTCTCCACTCTGGAGACAAAGATAAAGCGTGGCGTTGAGTTCCGCCACTCAACACGCAATGTCTCGAATGCGGGCGCAAAGTGAAAAAAAAAAACGTAAAAAAAAAGCTATAAAAAATTGTGTTAATTGTATATGAATAATTTTTCACACAGAACGATTCTGGCTATACAGTTTCTGTGCTTAATCGACGTTTCAATGTTTAATTCATCGATATAAAATGATAGATTTTGCTTATAATTTATTGTACAAAAATGTAGGTATGGTATATAACAAAGCGTGGGTTCACACTGATATGCAAATTGCCATTTTCGAAATAATATTATTTCTTTAGAATTTCCATAATGTGGTAAACGGTAATTTGAGGCGATACATCGATAAGATTCTATGAGAAAAAACATATATTGTCCATCACTTGTTCTATTTTTGTTTCGATACGTGGAACTTTATCTGGATTTGAAATAATATCGATAGACGAACAGGAAGTGATTTATAAAATTTTGACCGCTTGATCATAGAGTGCGTGTAAAAAATAACAGGCCTTTGTTGACTTTAATATTATCCTTGTTAATGTTTTATTTGCTTATTTTTTATTATATCTATTTATTAGCCCGCCGCTAAGATGCCTTTGAGGCATTAGTATTCGATGTAGAGTTTATAACGTTAAAAAAGTTTTATTACAGGTTTTACAGATAATATGCCTAGTATATTTTCCATTGTAGTAAAAAAAATATAGAAAGAGGTAATTTAAGGGCTCGTCCGGGATTTGAACCCGGGACCTCTCACACCCGAAGCGAGAATCATACCACTAGACCAACGAGCCGTTCAACCCTTCTACTAGTTAGCTAAACTAGGGGTTGACTTCTTTCATCTCAGTGAAAACAATTATTACTATATAAAAATTTATTGAATCTTCATTAAAATCGTAGTTAATGAGACATACTGATTAAATAAATACGTCCCCATTTACATAGTGAAATTACATTGATAGGCATTTCTAATGTGCCTAACAGTTTGCTATGTTATAGGAATCAAACACTAAGTAAATTTGCTATGTCTTAAGGTGGTAGAAATTGCTACTTTAGCGATAAGGTCGCCTGTTGTACACGATACCAGTATTCTTGTACTTTGTATATTCTTATGTTTTACATTTGGCATGTTTTTTTATTTATTTTACTTATTACATATTGTGGATGTACAATAAAGCATTTTTATTATTATTGAGTATGTACGCTATTTTTAACTACACCGCTAGAGGCAAAAAAAACTAAAGAAACATGCTTAAATTACCGGCATTGCGTGACATCAGGTGTATGCTACAAAAATATTGTATAGCCATTGGATTTGGATACGTTTTCTTATGTTGGTTGATATATGAACTATAGCTGTTTTGTATTTGCGGCTGCCTTTTCCTAAAATAATGAAATTCCTGGTGAAACTAAAAAAAAATAGAGAAAAAGTAGCCTATGTTTATCCCAAGACACTCAAATATGTCTATATAAAACAGACATACAGTCAATGCTATATAGGTAGAAAGAAAAACATCAACCAAATGAAAGCGTGTTAAAAAAAGACAAAAAACTATTATATTAATAAATGCGTAAATAGTTCAGAATATATATTGTCAGGTCAAACAAAACATTTGTCTTTTCAGTCATTTATCTGAGATAAGTGTAATCTATAAGTAATTAGACGGTAATATATTGAAGTCTCGTGGTTTTGGATCATTAATGCCTCGTTACTCTTTTTAACGGACCTGAGACAACATTTTATTTATCCCCCATTTATTATAACTCAGGTTTATTGAAATTGAAACTAAAATATTGTATATTATCGAGTGTAGAGCCAGCAACTATAACTTGTGTGGACATTTTTATGCCCTTTCTACTCATGAATCATTGTATGAGATTAGATAAACTTAAATAAAACTTTAATTTTGATGTCTTTTATTTTTTTAATTAAGATATTCAAGTACTTGATGTATAACAATTTGTTATAAAATTTCTTTGGATTTGTAATATTAAAAGTAAACGATATGTACAATTTAGTAGTTATATATTTTTTAAATATTTTTAATGGTATAAATAAGCTACGAATATTACTTAAGGAATAATAACATAAGTTAAAGGACAATAAAAAAAAAAGAAAAACAAAACATTGGGCTCGTCCGGGATTTGAACCCGGGACCTCTCGCACCCAAAGCGAAAATCATACCCCTAGACCAACGAGCCTCTTATGTGGAATGTGAAATAAATATAAAGCTTGCGTCAAAAAATATATTCTTGCAAATATATAATCGGTATATTTTGATGATGATTATTGAATTAATTTACAAAATTACACTTATATTTATTGAGATTTTTTTCTGCAAAGTTAGTAGAAAGAACTTAATGATAAGCTATTGTACACTTTCCGTCTTGATATGGCAACGTATGTATGTACATTTTAAACAAAAGTTATGTGTCAGACATATTAAAGTGTGTGTATATTTATTTTATTGGTTTAATGTATTTAAATGCATTATTGTAAAAAAGTAAGGGCTTTCTGTACATACATTTTAATTTATATAATACATGAATTTTTCAAATTATAACATTTCATATTCATTCGTAAGCATATCTTCTCTAAAGGAAGAGTCCTGGTGATTGTTGATTTCCGAACCCAATATCGAACTGAATCTAAGCAGGTGGATTCTATATTAAAAAATGTAATATCTAACATCTTCATCTTTAACATCTTGGCTTTATATGAGGTCATCATCATCGTAAACTTTTTCTTAAACGTAATAGAGTACTAACTGTTGTGTATGTCTTAACAGGAAACAAGTGTTGTGCCGTCTCTACTAAAATATAAATTACGAACAAAAATATCAGTTTCCGTTCAAGAGTCGCGGTGAACGGTTTTCGAGAGGCGCAGGTTCAAATACCGCTGCGTTCAAATTTTTATACGTTTTCAAAATATGTCTTTTTCAATTTCCTAGATACTATTTGTAAATGGCAGAATTTCATATACTGTTTCTATATTCTTATAAAGACCGAGGATTAGTTTTTTGCATGTTAGTGGTAATTGGCATTAAATTATCTATTGACGTCCGCCGACTCAGTTAGTATATAAAAAAGATAACATAGAGTTTTTTTTTTATATCTTTTACTACTTGAAGACTAGAGGTAATTGAACAATTATTGTCTAGAATTCAGATTACGCAGTGACGGAATCATATTCGCAGCTGTATACACTGACACTAAAAAATATTTTTATTGTACTAATTTAAAATTGTTCAAATACGCATGACCAATTGCGTTTCAAGTTTCAAAGTAAATCTATTATTATTAAATTATCTACATGCTTTGTATTGTGTACACAGTTTTGACAGTTAACAGTCGTTATTATAGAAAATATAGGTAAGTAATTGGTAACAAGGTACAAGGGCTAAAGAATATATAATAACACATAATATAACTATACTTAAGCTTACATAGAGTGTCAGGCTCTACAATCTCTAAATACTAATACAAATTCATGTCTCAGTCCCATACGTTATTTAATTTCACATTTGTTTCTTGAAGAAATTGTACTTCCTGCGAGCATAACATCTGATGTCCTTGTGACTAATCAAATAAAAAAAGAAAAGATATGAATATTATGAAGTATACGCCACACTTTTAGCATATTTGATTGTTATGATTAAAGTTAAAATAATTTACTAAAAACAGCTTGTTCGGGATATGATCCCGGGACCTCTCGCACCCAAAGCGAGAATCATACACGTAGACCAACGAGCCATGCACAAAGCCGGCTTATTAATGCGGCAGTTTTACATTAAATTTAAATGCAATTTAAACGTGTAACCAATGGATGTTGCATCATTTTGTTTTTATAACTTATCACTAATCTGATTAGAAAGAACTGTTTAATTTTCGACGAATATTTTAGAATAATATAAAGATTATAAATTTTTTAAAGATCGTAAATGTGAAATCTATAATTCTAATAAGTTCCATTCTAAGTTTATTATTATATTTCTTTTTATAGCCTTGTATACAGTGACGACGACCGCAAGTTTACGAGTTAAGTGCGAATTGGCGGCGGAACCTACAAACAGCCGTTGAGAGTGCATGGCATGTGTGAAATGATTTTCCCACCGTCAATAACATATTTACATAAATGTGTCTGTGAATAAATCTGCGTAATTTATCTGCCTTTGAGTTTTCCAAGTATTATGATGTAATACCATGTGTAGAATACACAAAAGATGAATATCAGCCAATTTTTGTTAGTAATAACTTTGTAGTATTGTGTCAGCGAGCCTTAGAAAATAGCGAACCAACCAGATAGATACATATAAAATAAAATATATACTAATTTTCTTTGTGAGTTACTTTATGAACATTGCATTTTGCAAAAAAATGCAATGTTCATAAAGTAACTGTTTTTTTTTTGGTTTAGGTTGAGATAGATTAAAACGCCTTGAAAATGTGTATTCATAATTATGTATTATATATTAGCATTCCCTATATGTACCATGAAGCTTAATGCGATATCTCTTTTTTTCAGCTACACGTTTCACCACATAGTCAGAGAAAACCTAGTCAAGAAGTGTCAAGTTCACACTCCACTTTCCGTCGCGAATTGGAAAATCAGGAAATCGGGGAAATGATATTTATTCAATTATGGTCACCTCACCGAGTGGGAATCAAACCCGCAATCAACGGCGATTTCAGTCAGACGTTGCCCACGATGGCCTCAAGATGGATATAGCCTTTGACACATAATATTATTTTATATTCTGATAAAATTTTAGAGATAATGCAAATAAAATTACAGCCAAGCCAATTATTTTACGTATAAAATAACATAAAATAGTTTTATTTCAGCTAAGTGCACAAATAGAGCCGTCTCATTTCGTCAGTTAGCGGAAGATGGCAATTTTGGCACAGTGCGTATGGCGGCGGAACCTCAAACTACGAGACGACATTCATAATTCATACGCGTTTCTTGCTTTTCAGTAACTATTATACGCGTTGTAGTGAAACGACGGAACAATTGTTATTGAAAATAACTGTAATTTTACATGTGGTGTGGTAAAGAATAATTTTTGGTCTCTTGATTCTTTTTCACTTATGTGGCTTATACATATAAAACAATCGTATTTAAATTATTTTTGGGTTTTTATTAAATAAATATATAAAACGATAAACAAGTCCACCCACCCACTCGCGGTGAGTAGTTGTTTCGAATTTTCTGCGGCCATTTCGTAAAATAATTGAATTCACGGTAAAACTGAAAACATAAAAGTAGAAAGTAGAGATTAACATATCATCCCAAAACCTTCAAACCGTATCTCTAAATAAAATGTCATCACAATCGGTTCAGCCGAATAGCCATGACGTCACAAACAGAGTTACGTTCACGTACATAGGTGGTAATTATTTTCAAAGATACATAATTCGAAAATTTTATTTAAAAAAATGGTTTTTAATAAAAATAGCCGTAACGAAAAAAACACAAACAAAAGGCCAATAAAGCAATAAAAAAAAACTAAAAATATTTAACATTGAATAAAAAAAAAATTTTTTAACTGAAAGCAGACTTTTTATTAAACTTCTAATAAGTTCAGTTCCTGCGACAATTTCACGCTCTTTGTATTTTCATATGTAATTGTATTCGTCTCCCGTATTCGCGGTTTTATTGCCCATATCAACTTTGGTTTAAGCGGATGTTATAAAATTATTATTTGCCGCTGTATTAACTGTCAACTTTATTGTTATTGGTACATGACTCATTGTTATACGTCTAAATGTGTAATTTCATGGTGCTTATTGGCCTTATATAGATATTTAAAGATTTCTTTAATACGCTTAATATATGTAAGTTTTGTAATATTAATATATATCAGATATTTCTTCCTTATTATTTGTATAAAATTATAAAAATTTCTATTTCGAAACAAAGTGAACTCATAAACAAAAATTTGGAAAAACTTTTGTCATATATTAATTACTGGTAGAAATAACTGAAGTTGAAAGGTATAATCCAATAATAAAACTATTGTTCAGTTTTAATTATATCTTTGGTTTCTTATAACAGTAAAGTATCATGGTAAGAAATTTATAGGCTTGCACAATTCTATTCAAATTATATTGCACGTATTTACTTGATAGAGTTATTACGGATTCTTAGACAGATTTGGGCAACTAAAATTGCGCTTTGAACTTCTAGTATTTTTATTGATACTTGGATTTTTTTTATGTTCCTACTCCTCGTATTATATGGGGTTAATAGAGAGATGCTTGTGAGAGAGTTTCTTAGTATATTCTTCAATTTTTACTCATCTTAAGATATTGCTCGATGAGTGACGGGACGGTACTAACGTAATAGTTTGTATAATTAAAAATTCTCTGGAGTGATTATCGAATCTACAATTATTGTGGTTACAGACCTTTATTAAACCAAAATGCAATACAATTATTGGCTATGCATATTTTTAATCCATTAACTTGTATTGTATTTAATAAATATTTGAATTTAAATAAAATAAATTTATAATGCGAAGTTACTAAATTTATTCACGTTTAATTTGATTATAAAATCAAATTACTTAATAAATATATATTTTGTGTCATCAAAATTAAAAACGAAATGTATTAGGTATGTTATATTTTTTAGAGCTTTTCGTTGTACAATAGTAGCGTCGGCAAGCGGAATTATTTATCTGTCAACGGGGTACAGCACATTGTATGAAGTTACATAAACAATACATATATGGTTGTAAAAAGCAGTAGAAATGTCCCTTTAGCACTGTAATATATTTTACACATGATAATAACGGAATTTAACCTGTCTTGTTTTACAGTTATAATTATCGGGTTTGAAATGAAGCGCGGTATTAACGCTTCGAGTTTTTACTTCGTGATGGCGCATGCGCATCGCGATTAGCAACTTGGTCTTTAAATTATTCATCCTCAAACATTTGAGGACATTGTAAAAACATTTGAATATAGAAAGGTAGGTCTGAGTTTCTAAGTAACTCTTAAATTGCTAGAATTTCTCGCTGATTCATTTTAAAAGAAAGAAACAGCGTCCAACATATAGCCGCGGTGTAACACACTAATGAAACAGAAATTTCAAGCGGCAAACTAAAGGTAACTTATATGAATTGAGTATCCTCAGATTAACATGTTTAGAAAATGTAAAAGGGATAAAAATAAGCTCCGCTTTCAAACATTTAAAATTTTTAACGCCTTACGCCTTATTTACTTGGTTAGCTAGTTGGTTCGCCAACGCTGCATTATTGTCTGAAGACATCAAATCAAATTATTCATCTATAAATAAAATTGAACGTAGCGGTATTGAACCCGCGCCTCTTGGAAGCCATCCAAGCGCTCTGACCGCTAAGCCAATGCGTTCAATTTAAAAATATAAATTTCTGTTTTGCAATTTCAACATAAGTTTAAATATAGGTATAGCAAGGATATTAGCAGCAGGAGGCTTAAAACGCAGTACATTTAAAGAATACTAGTAAAAATCTTCATCTGATTGGACCTGAATTTATGTCCGGCGTCCACCATAAATTATGTCATCGCGGATTTTATGCGTTTTTCCCTAGTTCTCCAACAAGGAGTGTAGATGCAATGTAGGTATGTAGGATATATGTTTAATGAAAACCGGTTTTTTAAATATTCCTTTAATTTAGTAAAGTTATGTTTTTTTATATTAAATAAATTGTCATATGCATTATAAAAATCTAACAGCCTGTAGTAAATAAATACTATAATTTTCGGGTTATTGTTCATTAATATCATTTATACTATACATCATGAAGTAGTAATAATCTCATTAGCGTTTACAGTTACCATATATCTTCCCTGCTATATTAAACTGGGTTTATGTCGATTTGTAAATGAAAAATGTTTATGCGTCAAATAAAACGCCATATTTACGAGATTGACATGTCGAGGCGTCGGCCCTGCGACTGTCGGCTGTCACTCAATAACTGTCAGTTTAAATCAATCACTTTGAAGCATTTACTCTACTTCTATATGTGACTGCAGAGACTCTTATTACAAGGAAATAAGATTCATATTTGTTAGATTTTTGTAGAACGAATGAAAGAAAAGCGCGTGCTAGACTGGATTTGTATTAATGAGGTGCCTTCTGTACATCTGCCCATATTGTTATTATCGGAAATAATAACATTCCAGCCTGAAGTTGTGTTGGGCGAATGTTTGTTAATTTGCAACTTTCTTGTTAAATGTACACTTATTGATTGCTTCGATAAATGTGTGTCATGGTTGTAATTTTGTAAATGACTTGAATAGATAATATAGAAATCTTTATGTACACGATTTTTGAGTGATTTCCCCCAAGGGATTGTATATACAATCAAGGTTATCATACTACGCGATGGCTACATATAATACGTGTTTTGTGTTAACACTAGGAAATTAAAATTGGAATTATTTTTAAACATATTTTATTTTTTGTTACATAAATTTTAATTTCCAATATTACTTTATTTTGCTAAAAAACTATTGCTGTTAGAACAATACGTACCTAGTAAGTTATAATACCTAACGCTATGCTGACAGAAGTGGGAATAATGTAAAAACATCCAAATTATTCAGTTTCTGTGTAATCTTTTTAGACAGTTAAAAGGGTTGCTGGTCACTACTTAGCTTGAAATACGAAAAAAAAACCGTAGTAATTCTAACATCCATTACGTATTTATCACTACTTCTCACCTCGATAGAGGCAGGCAGCAGCGGCGTCATTAAAAGCATCTACCTGCCGAATAATGTCTTCTGAGAACGTGAAATTGTAAAGACAAATAAGCCAATAGTTTGTTTTACTGACCGCTTACGGTGGGCTATTATAATTTTACCTTTCGTATTTCAGTCTCTACGCATTTGTAATAGAGATAAAATAAAATACGTGTACAGTATATTGGACGGATACTTAACGTTCGAAAATATGTGCTTGTTTACAATAACTCGGATATATTTATGAGGAAATGATTTGTTCAAACTTATTTTCTAACATTTTTAAAGTAGGTAAGCCATGTTTCATTTAGATGGCGATAATTTGCTATTACTCAGCCTATTTTACGGTATTCAGTGTGATAATTTAAATATTATTAGGATAAAATTGTATGAAATAGTATTAAAAAGCTAAGCTTATTTACTGTAATTTTTATTTGTATTTGAAAAATTATTTATAACAAATGGATAAAACCCGCAGTACATGTCACACTACAATAATTTTTTTTTATTATTCTGTATATATCTATCATAGATTCAGTTTTATTCAATAAAGCACCGTCTTGGTGTCCGCCACTTAACACCCATGTAAGTTGTGTGGTAGTTACTAAATATTAGGCCTGTAATAATACTTTCCTTCTTGAGTACTACTATATTAATAGCTATTAGTATTAACATAGAAAAAGTCTTCACGACATAAAAAAATAACAAAAACCAAAACACGCAGAATCATGCCAACCATATTTATAATAATTTATATAAAGATTACCGATTTAGCCATTGTGTAAAAAAAAAATTTCCTTATGTAACGAATATAATCTCCATAATTTTCTTGTTTCAATTATAGTAGGCTTAAAAAAACAGGTTTTGCTATCAAATTCCCTTATTATTAAAGTATAGCGCATACCTTCACAGACACACGTGGACTATCAAATCGACCCCAAATGTGCACATAAAAGACATTTAACTGGGGAATCTTATTCTTTACCCTTTGTTAGATTTGATGAAAAGAAGCGGCGCGTGACTCGTCTTAGAATTTGCGACTTACAACTGACCCTATTTAGAAATTTGCATGCAAAATGGTTTTGTTAGTGAATTGGCTTTTTTGCTTATACGGGCTCATTTAGTTCTTTAAGTTTTGGATGTCACCTGGTAGGCTTAGAATATATGTCATAACTACCATCGTCATATGCCATCGTCATATGCCATCGTCATATGCTTGCTTGACGATGTTGTGAATTTGTTGTTGTTTTCTTGTGTGAAGTGTAAATTTTAATAAAAAATGTATTAGAAAGAATATATTTTAATTAGTATTAATGTGCAATTAGCAACGAGTTAGTGACTTAATACAAAAATGAATCTCAAACACACGGTAGCGTGATGTATATTATTAATTAAATGTGTTTACATTGCATTATTATTAAAGAAAAACATTTTTACTCTTCTTATCCATGTAAACTTAACCTGCATTATTTTATACGCCTAGTTCGCATAATTATATAATTTTCGTAAAAAGGAGTCCCTGAGTATTTTCATCACCTATTATTATAATGATAACAGTACCAATGCCATTACTTATTATAATTTTTCACTAACTAATATGCTATAATACTAATGTATAAACATATAATAATAATCAATTATATCAAAATTATCTTAGTAGATAAATAAAGAAATCAATTTTTTTTCCAGCTACAAGCTTTATCTCGCATCTCTAGGTAACCTCCTGGTAGACAGAGAGAACCTAGTGTCATTACTCTCCGTTCTCTGCTTTTCCCTCGAATTTCAGACATTCTGCGTTAAATGATGAAAGTCAACGCCGCGCTTCATTTTGCCAGAGTAGCGAAATGATAATAATTTAAATATTCCTCAGTGTGGGGATCGAAATTACAATGAGAATGCCATTACGCCATGATGGCATTGATTTAATGACAATAATTTAATAATATAGATAGCAAAAAGTGCCGCGTAAGCCATATAAATAGTAATGGTTTTTTAATTTGTGACATATTCTAAATAGTATTGTATACTAGATAATCAAATAAAGCTCAGGAAGGTCCTAACTGTTACCTGTAACTGTTACCTACAAAATTATAGTTATGTAAGTATCGACGCTAATCTTTTAGAGAGATGTAACTTTACAAATCATGCCGGGACGTGCAAATCCGTTTAACTCTATTAAACGTCAGGTTGTGAAATAGCGGTTGTCTCGTCTACTTTGAGGTTAACTTCCAGTGAATTAAAAAAAAAAACCATGTGTAATATATATAGATAAATTAGGTTCTTTATTTTTATACAATGAACTCATTTTTCTATATTTATTTTGATTAACAATTATTTATTTTATTAACATTTTTTTAAAGTGTTATTCCCACACTTAGGAAATTGAAAAAGACATATTTAGAAAACGTATAAAAATTTGAACGCAGCGGGATTTGAACCCGCGCCTCTTGATCTCTCTACAGAGATGCTAACAACAAATATAAGTTGTAATAAGCGTATAAGAAGTTCAACGTAGCTGGAGGTGGGACGCATGGCTTAGCGGTCAGAGCGCTTGAACGGTTTTCAAGAGGCGCGGGTTCAAATCCCCCTGCGTTCAAATTTTTAGACGTTTTCTAAATATGTCTTTAACAATTAAGTGTTAAAATTTTATTTATCTTGAATTTTTTTTTCTAATTTATATATAAATATGATAGATTTACAAATATAGTTTTTTTTTATTTTTTTTTTATTTTTTTTTTATTTTTTATTTTTTTTAATTTAGTTCTATCATACTTATATTTAATGTTTAACATAAAGTTCGTAGGTCGTAATGATCCTCCTCTAATTCATTGAGGCTGCGGGTGCTCTGGAAGAAATCCCAGGAAGAAATACCCCGAAGGCAACTGTGGTCCGCAACAGATCGTCCGACCGAGAAGTTGCAGTAGCATGTAAGAACTCCTGCTCCTGAGCTACTGCGACGTCTTATTGGAGTGGAGAAGATTTCCGCTGAATTTTAGTGGGTAGTATCAGGTTTGACCAGTGAGCTCCACAGGTCCGCATAGGCGGTTTCCGTAAAAGACATCACCCAGCGCCACAAACAGGTGCTTTTATTTTTATGTAACTCATTTTAAAATATTTACGTTATACCCATTATTTGTTTTCAACAATATCAATAATTTTAATCTATAAATATACCTTTCATATTTATATTTAATGTTCAGCATAGAGTTCGTGTTTATAAAAAGGTCATAGTGGTGATAAAAGCTGTTATCAACAAAACGTGAATTTCAATTAAATCAGTAAAAGCTCTTAAAAACAAGAAAACTATATTCGCTGTAGATATCATCATCTTCAGCCATAAATCTCGAGAAAGAAAACCAACAATAAGTACATAAATAAATATCCTGTTTATCAGATATATGCCCGCCTTTAATAAATTGCTTGTATTATGCGGAGCACTGGTGATGTTGATGCGATATTACATTTTGTTATAGTAATTAAATAAGTCGAATTTCGTGAAAATTAAGTTTAAAGTGTTAAATATTGTTGTAAAGGAATAGGAGCCGAATTATATTTTAATGTATTTATAATAACAACAGTCTGTTGCATGCGACTTGGTCATCTGGCGAGGACCAAGGTCAGGGACTATTCACACAGGAATGTGGTCTTCACGAAGGTAATATTTCCCATATCTATCCTCTTTGATTGTCCTAAGCTATGTCATCCTCTCTTCGATGTCCTTCCTCTTAAAGTTCTATCGTCTCGTCGCTCTATCTAAGTTTTTATGTAAATATATCAAATAAATTGGTAAATCCTCTGTAAATTATTATTAGTAATCAACTGTACTAGTATATCTGTAAATATTATATTTATTCATATTGTTTTAGGCGAAGGACGCTAAAGATCTCTTTTTAACATGCAATTTAATCAATAATGAATTTAATATATAAATAAATTTAATTTGAATATTAAAATAATCGCTTTAACTAAATGCATATGTATGTATACGCGGTACGGTATGTTGTCTGTCTGTCTGTTTCTACCGGCTAGTCCTCTGGAACTGCTGGACCGATTATGAAGGGATTTTCACTGGCTTCCACTTTTATTTCAGAATTCAATCCAGATAAAGTCACGGGCACTGCAAGTAGATTCCAACCGTTTCCTCCTTTTAGCCGAACAACCTCCTTCATGAGTTCTCCATACTACTTGACATTGGCGAAGTGATAAGTACTCAACTTGCACATTCGGAGCGCCATATTTAAAGAACTGAACTAAATGTTTTTTTAATACTTTATCACAAACTGAATACAAATTTTTATTTCACAATTGTTTTTATTAATGAAAATCTGAATAATTTAATCTGAAAGTTTTTGTCACAAAATAGCAAAAAGAAATAATGTTAAGGCTCTAAAAAATCATTTAAGCATGGAAATTCTAAAACATGCGTCGGACTTACAGAATTGTACAAAAATCATTATAACTGTATGTTATATTTTAAGAAATAATAAAGGAAAATGAAAGTTATCGATATTTCTATTATTAACTTTTACGTAGTTTTCCCACAAATTTTGACTTTATATGGATATTTGAAAGGCTGTATGTGAAGAAATGTAGGATCTTATAACAAACTGGGGAGACTACCAACGACATTAGCTAAGAAATATGATGTTTACTTGCAGTACGACGAAAACAGTAATGTACGGTAGTAAATATAACTTGACTGTACCTAACCCATAAATTATTTTGTCTAATCGTATATAATGGAAGTATTTTTTTGTTGGTTTGTTGGTAAAGGTTTTCAAAACTAGTATTTCAATATTAGAAAAAGATTACAGAGCGTTGCTTCACTAAGTACTCGTTGTCTATGATGATCTGCTAAGAAAAAATGTAAGTAAGCATTCATTTTTCCGAATTTGAGACATTGCATGTTGGGGTAGTGGAGCTGAATGCTTTGTCTTGTTCATCGGAATGGAGAAATGTAAAAAAAATTAAAACTAATGCATGATTATTCCACCGAGTAGGAATCGAACCGACAACCTATCACATTTGTATTGAGACACTGTCCCACTGCGCAACGATGGTCTTAATTAATGTTTTTGCTTAATTTTATTTTGGTCATTATAAATTCACGAGTATGAACTGTTGGTAACTTAGTTTCAGCATTTCATACACGCATGATTCTCCTATTGAGTCATTGCACTCTATACGTGTATTTTATTTTATGACACATATATAATTCCACTAAAATAAACAAAATTCGTAAGCGCTGGTTCTCCACTAATTACAAGTGACAGCTAAACTTAGCAATTACACTTATTTTACAAGTATGAAAACAAGTTGCGAACTCTTAGCTAGTCTTTAGACGTGTGAATTACGTAAATATGCATCCATAAAGTAAATTACGTCATAGCCATATAAAAATATGATGAGCCATACATTTGAGAGTATTACCTAAACATGTGGGCGTTTCAGTGCGTGGGCGTTCATATTTTCGTGAACGCGTGGGAGCCTCTGTAAGGAATGGGGGTGTTTGTGGCGCCAGGAAGTGTTTGGGAAATGTAGGATGTTCCGTCTATAAAGATTAGTCTCATGTGTATTATTGTACTAATAATGGGAAATAACAATATGTTATAGCTATGTTATCTTTACCATCTACCACATTTATTTTATTGGAATAATTTGCCCTAAATTTATTTCTTTCCTGCGGACACTTTCAGCTTCCCACATAGCAGTGTAATTAGAAAAAACAAAGTGTAACTGCAACTCCATTCTCCACCTCACTGCACTGAAATCTCCACTTTTCGCGAGAATTCATGACTTAGCGGGTCTGCACTCGCAAAGTCGTAACTCAACTCCGAGCTTTATCTTGTAACAGTGCGGAAAAATTGGTAACGATTATTTCTTCGAGTGAGAATAAAACCCACAACCAATTGCGTTTGCAGTCAGACGCTGTACCACTGCACCCCGATGGCGTCAATCCTGCGGTTACTGATGTATTAATAATAATACTTGAAGTTACCAAATTTATCATACAAATATTACTTATAATATAAGTTTTTAGTTAAAATATTTAGGACACAGAAAGCTTCTTAAAGTATATTATACTATTTTATGTGTTTCTCTTTATATATTGGCATACATATACAGCTATACTTTAGTTAAAATATAGAAGCAATTATATATAATATTAAATTATTACTAATATTATCCTAGTCGATGCCCGTAACTCCGCTTACTTAGACTGTATGATTTTATAGCACACTATTTACCAAAATAACAATAACTTCCTTTAAAGTGGCAATTTTTGTTTTGTTTTCTAGACTGTAATTTTTTTTAGCTAAACGTAATTCTCTCGGCAGACAAAAAGGACGAAGTGACATTCCGTTCTCTCCTTCCACCCGAAACGAAGGCACTAGACTACCAAAATAAAAAAATATTGTATTAAAACAAATTGAATAATTTGTTTATAGAACTAGTAGCTTAAAAATGTTAAGAAATGGAAAATCACATAAATTATGTGAAACTTTATTATGATTACGTACTATACGGTTATAAAATTTGTCATTGCTCGTCATTGATGAAATCTGATGCTCACATTTTATTGTGCAATAATGTTTTTATTGTTTTGCTCGGATTTATTTGAATTCGTCATATTTCGTTTTAACAGAGGTTTGGTAAACATCATAAAGCGAGACATGTATTTTCCATCAGGAGTTGGTAACTTTAGTCATTAATAAGTTTCAGTTAATTCACCTTAATTTTCTGTTGATGTTAAAGATTTAAGATCACACATATGACTCATATTTGTAGCTACAAATATGTGGGTAACAAAAACATAAGCTAATCTGCTTTGGCTAAGCTAAGCTAAGCTGGTTTGTAATGAAATTTATAGTTACAACACGATGTGTAAAAAAATAAATCTTTTACTATTTATGTGATTTTTTAAACAAGTTATTAGATAAAAAATAATTCACGTTGTAAAAATGGAAAAAAAGTAAGTTCTCAGTGTTTCTTTATGTGTATCATATAAAATTAAAAAATATTCTATTATCTTATTTCACATTTAATTTCTAAAGCAACTTGGTTTGGGCTAAACATCTTGAACAGCACTACGTTCCTATATTGTCAAACATTAGTTCTATATATATATTTAAGTTCACCTTTTCCTGTAACTATGTGTGTATTTCATATATATAGTAATAAAATATTGTTCAAGATTCATGAAATTCAAAATGCTGACGTAACTAAAGAATAAAGGAATAATGGTGCTTGAGATTACACAATAGTCTGATTTCTTACGTTATTTTCGTCACCCCTAACCTTTGCAGCAGACAAGCCCACGCTATCCGTCCCGCCATTTGGACTATCGCCAGATACCCAATCTTCATTCATGTTTTCTACTACAACATTATTTATTTAGTATTGTCGTGTCCTTAAAGCATTGAAAATATTTCTTGAAAGAGCACTATATTTATGTCTGCAATGTTTCGTCTCTCAATGGCTTTTCATTTCTTGCAGCATTATTTGGCTGCGGCTACTAATTCATTTTTACACCCAATTTTGATTACATTACCCTAGAATGTTAGTTTAGCATAAATGTTTACTAACTTATTAGTTTCTTTTACACTACATAATACGTATAAGGTTAGAAAAATGGTGACTCATGGTGAATTTTCTATCTTGAAAAGATAACAATTTAGTCTATCTAGGTTGATTACAATGTTACTATTGATTTTGCTCTGACCTTTGGCCTTTTACATACAGCCCACGTTTTTGGATATGGCACTCGGCCAATCATCGGATATATTCTGAGAATTTTCATTCATAAATTCGCTTTCGAAGCTGGTAAATTCTATCGACATAAAAATACTGTTGTATTGGCAACGAGTGCTTCATTTAGTGTATTATCATAGACAAAAATTAATCTGGCTAAAATATTATTTATTTATTCATGAATTCGATTTTGGTAAGTTTATACCACATTGGAGCTTTCAATGTATGAGATAGTAAAATATATTACATATTATTGACGTTAGGTGTGAGTTCGATTCCCGCTCTGGTGACAAAACAATGCGCGGCATTGAGTTTTGCCACTAAGAGCGCAATGGCTCGGATTCAGGCGGAAAGTGGAGAACGAAGTGTCTATACACTAAGAGAATATTTTTTTTATAAAGAAATAGCGCAAGACCTAACTATATTATTTGTATATGTTTTTTTTTATTTATAACACTAATATTTTGCCAAAATATGCCGAATATTCATTGAGTTATAACTTAGCACATATGGATAATTGTTCAGTGAGATGAATAGATACACATGAAACACCCAGTTATTGAATTAAGAGGACAGACGCAGACTCATCGGTAAATTCATTTTGCCCTGGAATGGGAAATTGTATTGAATAAAACATTTTGTTTCTGCTCTATTTTTCCGAAGAATTTATTTCGTTGATTTACACTTCCTTGTAAATATTCTTAAGAATAATAAATAATTTAAGAATAATAGATTATTTTGCAGTAATTACCTTATTTTGTAATTACAGCTTACTCAGCACTACTTATTGCATACGAAAGGGCTGGAAACTCATGTGATATTTTAGTGTAATGTGCATCTTATATAATATAACTTATGCAAATATATAGGTAAGAATATTTTGTATAAGTAAATACAATCCATATATATTTCTCAACTAAAATATTTATTTATTTGAAAGCTAAGAATGGATGTATACCTAAATTGAAAAAGAAGTTGCTTCAAATTTCATAATAACTTTAATAACTTAGTAAAATAATATAATAATTTAGTGTGTCCATTTTACAGGCAATATATATAAGGTACTAAGGTACAGCGTTGAGTTCCAATAATACAAGGGTGGGAAGTTTTCATTTTTGTATATGTTTATATGAAACCGAACCTATAATTATTATAGTGGATAGAGTATTTTGTTATTTTGAACTGAACGCACTAAGCACCACAAATCCACAGTTTTCAAGTGAAGTTAGTAGTTATTTTCAACTGTGATTATATAGAAATATCGCCAAAGTTTCACGCGTAGCGTCGAATGCGCTCACAATATATTTTTGTAAGCCGATATATATCTACGGTAGACGCTTGGTTGTTTACGTCGCGCTCAAATTTCTGTCTAGTAAACATTTCAAATTGAATAGCATGCGGATGCAAACAAAGAGATAAAAAATTCCAAAATCGCATCACGTGCCCCTTTAATTGGGTCGTCTGTGTAAATTGTTTGCGCGTAACATGGCTAAGACCTATTCGAAGTTTAGCCCAAAGAATCAATGGTAGTGTTGTATGTAATAAACAATTAAAATTATTATAATGCTTTATGATTTATTAAAACAAAATCTTTACCAGTATTCATTATAAATATAAATCTTAAATATTTAGCTTAGATTCTTTAAAAAGCTATATCGTTCTTTACTAAACCACACTGCTTAGGTAATTTTGCAGGAACTTTACAGGAGACAGAAAAAACTGTTTATTTAAAATAAACTAATGCTTATGTGTTGTATCTTGATTTGCCATAGTAAATAACAACTTTTTTTTTACTTATTATCACTAGATGTCCTGTTGATGTGAAAATAGCGCATAGCCTTAGCAACGTGTATGTCAAACACATGGGAGTGTGTGTTACATATATTTTATAAATAAAATTTATTTATTATGCATTGTATTTAAAAAAAATATTAACTTTCTGTACTCCTCTACTCCATTTTTGTAAAAAGGGGTACCCAGTTTTTACTTCATTAATTTAGATAAGATTAAATTAGATATTTTCAACAAATACTTATATAATAATATTATAAAATCCAGATATATTTAAAAGAAACTCAATTATTCAATTGGATATTCAATCAATGTGGACGAGGTTTATCTTTTGCTGTTATCGCTGAAATCGAATGCTGCATGAAAGCAAAAGAAACCTTTTCAGATTCCTTCGACATAAAGTTGTTTTACTCCAACGTTCAATTACGAGAATAAAAGAGAGAAGTCATTGATTGCATCGCAAGCGTTTTTTTCTCTTCTATACTTCGTACACTTGTGATAAAACCATGGCGATGCTTAGCAAAATTTTTTGTCTGTTGCACATACAAAAGTAGTTAGTATCTTTCTTGATCTGTTATAAAACGATAGTTGCGAATTCGTTGTCGGTTTTCAAGTGCCTTGCTCTTCATAATGGTATACTGTAGTACTATACCATATGACATGCCATATTTCATCAAAAAAATTATAGAATTGCTATACAATTATTCTGAAAAGAGGATTCTGAAAAAATTATGCATAATTTTGTACTCAATACTGTAAATACTTTAAGCTTTGGATTGTTTTGTAATACTTGCTTCAATATAAGTAATTAAGAGATACGAAGAAAAGTCAGGTGTAACAGTATCAGATTATTTGACAAAATTCCAGTTCGACAAGTCTGATTGACTGGTCGCGAAGCATTAAATCTTTATGTCACTAATAAATCTGTAATTTTTATTTCACTTAAGTAATGACAAGTTTGGTTTAGTGTCCGTAAATACAGTGATTAAAATTTAAATGTTCAGCCCGAGTAAGTAGTAAATAACTTGTTTTGAAGAATGTATGTAAAATATAAGAGCAAGTACCTTTCCAATATAGCAATTGTCCACAGTTTCTTTCAGTATATTTTGATAAAATATATGATGGTGTTTATAATTAAAGTAGAGTGTAAAAGCCTTAGTGGCATATTAAACATCGTCTTACTGTAAAAGAGGTGGTTGTGGATACGAACTTCGCTTGGAGGAATTTTTTATTTTTAATTATGTTCATTTTTTTACTCTGGTAAAACAAAGTCGGCCATTTTCAGCGAATTTTGTGATGAAATAACATTAATAGTGTATGCTTCATATAGACAGACTGGGTTTTCTCTCTCACCCTGGGGGGAGAGAAACAGTGCCAGGGCTGAGCCCTCTGACTGTAGTTTCTACTTAGTCTAAATATGGACAGAGTCCTTAGGGTGGGCCATAGACCCAAGTGGAGTGACCCGAGAGGGGCTGGAGATGTGAGATTAGGGGAGCTAAAAGCTATTGTTGCTTGGGCGGTCAGCCCAGTCGGGTGACCAATGATTACAAAGGGGAGGCCAAGCAGGGACCAACGTAAGGTAGTAGCTCCAGGAGTCGGAAGTAGGTAGGATATCTCCGCGGAAAATGACGACGATCGGACGACAATGCCATGATATATTGCAAGATATTGCATATTGGGTGATCAATTTTACTCAGCATTTAATTGTTTTCAGTGAGGAATGGAAGTATACCATAACTTACATCACTTAATATAGGTAAATAGGTACATGCGAAAGTATTTTCAAAAATATTTAAAATATGATATATATTTAAAATAATATTACAATTGTAATCAAAACACTCGTGAATAACGAACACGATACGGCGCCAGTCATCGAAGCTCTCGAAGTTGCGGTTTGTGTAACTCAACGCCCGTGCTCCTCATTCTATTGGCTTCTTATATCAAGCCGACTAACAAATAAGTTTTTGTTCATTTGGATTAAGTAAATATATATTATAGATATAATTTTTTTCTATTTCATGTTTCTTAATCCCTAATTCCTTTTTTATATAATTACGACGAACTTCAATACCACGAGTTGTTCTATCTCCACAGGTTGACTAGAAGAGATAAGCCCGCCTTTGTAAACTAACAATTTTATTTGCTCTTTCCTATATAATAAGTACAATATAAATAATTGAATTATAAACTTTGTTTTAATCCTGATTTAAAGTTCCAGCATATTCAATTTTATTTTACATTTAATTCATACTAGCGAGCCGCTCGCTGTTTCGCACTATGGCACTATTTCGTATTTTCTGTGGCCTTTTTATAAAACACTAAATTTTAGTTAAACAAAATAAAAAATGGAGGAAAAAGTAGCCTATATTTATTTTTGTCTATACAACATGAAAATATTGTTATCAATTACATAATATAGATACTACTTATATAATAATTTAAAGTTCGATTACATTAAAAGGCTTTGGAACAAAAACTAGTATTAATATAACATAATATTCTATAATTAACCAGTGTCTTACAAGGATTTTCTTTACATTAGTATTGCGGATGCAGTCATATTACATCCGCTTTGACTGTGAGTATTTATAAAAATTACAAATATTTTAAAGACCTATATTAATTTTGACGTCATTGGGAAGCAGTGGTTCAGTGTTTTACTGTTAATGCAATGACGGTAGGTTCGATTGCAATGCGGAATATATATATCCTCACTGATATAAAGCTACTGAGATAGCGGATATGTTTTCAAATCATTTTAATATTAAGCCCTTGCATACAGAGCATAGTCCGTATAAAAATAATCTTTGTCTAATTATTATATTACTTTATAGAATTTGTACCTGATGATGTGTCAAAGGTTATAAAGTTTATGGAACGCGGTAAGTCTCCAGGAAGCGATAGTCTAAGTATTGGACATATTCAGTACGCATCCGACTAAATACTAAATATTTTGTGTTTTGCCTAAAAATGAAGACTGTATTAGTTGTGATTTAAATAATAAAACAGGTGATTTAACTGAACTATAAAATTATTGACCATTTTCACTCGGAAAAATATTTGAAAGATTATTACATCCAAATCTAAATCAATATATAATAACGCAAAGTTTGCCTTTCGTAACGGTATTTCAACAGAGTCGGATATTTTTTGTCTGAAAAGTAAAATATTATATAAGCAGACACACTAAATTATACGCTAACTTTTTAGACCTTAGTCAAGCTTTTGATTCAGTAATTTATAATCTTCTTTGGTCGAAGTTAATCAAGCATTATGTTTTTCATAAAATTATTACACTTATGCCTACTAACTACGTTAGATTGAGTAACACACTGGCTAACGAGTACAGGCTAAAATGTGGTATCCGTCAAGGGGGACTGACTTCTCCAGACCTTTTTAATGTATATTGCCATGATAGCGGAATTAAGAAGCACAAAAGTAGGTTGGCATGTTGGGGGTGTATGTATAAACAATTTAAGTTATGCGGATGATATGCCCTCTTTCGGTGGAGTTAGGAAATTAGTAAGTGTTTGTGACAAGTAAGCTTTAAACGACGACCTTAAGGACAATGTTTCGGAAGGAAAAGGTATGGTTTTTTAAACTAGTAAAGAGCCTGTATATTACTATTAACTACCAAATTGAAATATATATGGAATTTATATGGATCTTTGGTCTGAAATAAAGACTTATTATGTATCTGCTCACAGGACTGCCTATGCGTTATTCGATGGTATTAATTTATAAATTATAAATATAGAATATATGTAGATGTTTTACTCTTTTTTTCATTAATAGTAAGATAATAATATTTTCAATATATTTAATATAAATGTAGCAATAACAAAAAAATTATAATATAAATATATATTGGAGTCTAAACAATATTTTAATATTAAAAATATAATTTTACGATTTTTTTTAACTGTACAACATTTAAATAACTTACTCTGTCTGGATTAACAGTAATAATAAATGTATCTATCAATCTATAAATTACTTTAGTAAACAAGACTCGCTTGTAAAATTGTTACCATGTTATATTGTAGCAATTATTGTAATGACAGCTAGTAGGTATACAACAGTTTGAATTTTAAGGCGGAAGCACAATGAGTTCTTTAATTCTCTAATTTACGAAATTAATTAAGTAGGTAAAATTATATCGTTGATACAGAATTTAAAAGCTTAAGCTTAATACTTGATTAAGCTGCATATAAGCTCTTTTTGTAAAAAAGAACTATCTACATATATTTAGTAAAGATATTATAAATAAATATTTTTTATAATTTCCGTACAACGAGTTCTACTTAAATGAAATAAAATGAAAAACAAATCACCGTCATTCAGTGCTGTGAAGATCACTTCGATATAAGTTGTTATTATTGTTAATGCTTGTACAATAGTAATACATATATAATGTAAGTTAACTACTGAACCTAGCTACTTAACTTTTTTACTTATGACTTACTTTTTATTTTTATTTATTTGAAAAACTAATTAAAGTTGTAACTTTTTGGATAAAATCTTTTACTAAAAATAAGAAGAAGTCTATCATTTTACATTTTCCATAGTAGTTGAGCCCATTTTATTACTTAAGAAACTTGCATTTTCAACATAAAAATCCACCATACATCAATAGTTTCAGTAACACAAATATCCTAGAATCAGCTTTCATGACGGCCAATTAATTTGCGTAAGAAAACATTATTAACATCTACAATACGTTACTCAAATAAACTGTTAACACGAGTGATAGCGAGTAACTCAAAATTATTGCTACAAATTAGAATTATCTAAAAATAAAAACATTGCAGTTGCCATTCTTTTACACTTTTTATACCATTTTAATCATTTATTCTTAATAAACAATATTTTTGCATATTTGCATAATTTTTCGACAGGTACAACATTTCTTCCTTTATAGCAGATCCCACTACATTCCCCATTTATTTATAGTTCATAATTAATATTAAAAAAAATCGTATATGACTTAGTTCAATTAAATTCATGTAAGACTTATGTATCTGTGTCAATGTATAATCTATTAAAGTAACTGTTAGCTAAAAGGAAATGATCTAGTTGAACTGTTCATTACTTTTTGTGTTTAGTTTTTTGCGAACCGCTTTATTTGTATTGATTTCGCTCACGACCATCTTTAATAATTTCGAAATAGTAATTTGAAGTTTTTTATAGCCTTGTGATACTTCCTCAATTGTAAGGCCTTGATTTGTCTAGATGTTCTCAACACGATGTAACTACTACTATTATATAGTTATTAGAGAAGCGAATTTGAAAGAATCGTTCAAAGGTTTTCAAGAGGCGCGGGTTCAAATCCCGCTGCGTTAAAATTTGTATACGTTTTCTAAATATGTATTTTTCAATTTTCTTAGTGTGGGAATAACACTTTAAAAAATGTTAAAAATATATATAAATATTTATATATTTTTTGTGTGTACAATTTGGTGTCAAACCTATTTCCTTTTCATAGAACATTCTTTATTTTAATACTTACATATTCTATTACTTATTATATCTAACTATAGTATAAATTTTATTTCTTAAGGTGTGATCCCATTATGGTGCCATTTATGCATTTCCTCATGGGCCGATGAACGAATAAGTCGTGTAGTCTTGCTCGTCCCCCGACACCTCTTGGAGAAATGTTTATATTTTACGAGTCAATAACAGAGTCACCTATCTCAAGTTTTTATTCTCACAAGAAATCTACTGATGTTCTCAAAATCAGATAATATTATATCAGGACCAAAATGTGCTAAATTTTACTCTAAGACTGGACGTACTCGTACTTTGTTTGAGTTCCAACGTTCTTAGGTTAGAATGAAAGCTGCTATGTATATATGTACAAAAAGCGACGCGCTGTCTGCCGTATAGTCTACAGAACTCCCAACGTTTCCTGTTCGTAGTCATTATGGTCCTAAGCGTACAAAAAATAGATCTTTACATATAATGATTTAGTATGATATGATAAATTAAACTAGTTCAGAGCAAACAGGAAATAATTTTAATAGATTTAAAGTTGTTATATATTAATACTTATATGATATTAGTGGCAATTTATGTTTTAAAAATTTTATCTGCTCTGGTAGGACAAAGTGCGTTGCGTACGTTGAGATCCGCCACCCAACACGCAACACGCTAGATATCGGGTGGAAAGTGCAGAATGGAGTGTTTTGACACTACATTCTTTCTGAATACCCTGCTATGTGGATGAAAGTGTGTAGCTGTTTTTTTTTATATTGTTTCGATAAAACAGTAGTGGATAATTCATTAATAGAAATGAACAGAAAAATTGAAATTAATTAATTTTTTTTAACTTATATCACTGCAAAAAATTTTTAATAGAAATGTTGTTATTTATATAACACAGTATCATTTTACAGCTTCATTAAATATTTAAATTCCCACTTTTTATATAATATGTTATAATATGATCATTAACAGTTTTTGTTAAATAGTTCTTATAATATTTTATCATTAAGATGCTAGACGTAGAGCTGTCGCGTGATAGATATGTGCAATGTAAATACAAAAACTTTTAATTTAAACAACTATGTATAATTAAAGGCCACATTATTCAATTTGGTGTGTGTTTTGCAAAGTCAACAAAAGTCAAATTGGATAAAGTAGAAGGTCACACGCATATAAGGCATATGCGTGTGTAGTAGATACGGAATATTATAATAGTATTGCTAATTTTATAATTGTGTGTTTATCAGCGTAGGCGTCGACTCGAACTTCAATAAATATCTCAAATAGATGTTTTGAGTAAATGTTGAACACTTAAGTCAGTTTATTTAATTTATGGTAATGTCGTAATATTTGCGTTGGTCAACAAAAACAATGTTTTTGAGAAAATCAATAATTGCTTTTGGAAGCCTTCGTGCGTTTCGAATACTTCAGAAAGCATTATAATGTTATTATTGCCATTAAAAGGTGAATTTGCATTTGTTATACTCATATAGGTGCGGGTTCAAATTTGTTTGGAGGAAATTTTATATTATAAATGGTGTTAATCACACACTTAGAAAATTGCAAAACATATTTAGAAAAAGTGTAAAAATTTGAACGCAGCGGGATTTGTATCCGCGCCTCTTGGGAATCGTCCAAGCGGTTTGACCGCTAAGCCATGCGTTCTACATACAGCTGGTTTTTAAAAAAAAATAGACATTTTCTATCGCCGTTTTACCTCACATATAATCTGTAACTCAATTATACGCTGGCTATATTGAACTAGATTTGTGGTTTTTCTTTGTGTACGTTTGCACATTTGTCACCTTCTACTTCAATAATCACAATAATTCTATATCTATTGTGTTAATGACACGTGACACAAATACTGAATCGAATTCACGGGCAGCCGGCCTTAAATTGTTCAGAATACGATTTTCATCGAATGCATTTCTATACAATATGAAGAATTTAATCCCATATTTTGGTATTTAGTCCATTTTAATGGTCCGCAACTGTCACCTTAGTAATGCTCATTTTGTCCAGTTGTATTATACAGGAATCTATAGAAATCGCATAGCTGTGTTAGTGTTGGTCACTATTATTTGTAATTGGCAATAGATTTGTCTGCACCGTACCGAATTGAGTCGTATGTATCCGGAAATCGAGTAATTTGGCTCTGAATTTATATGTTTCCGATCTATTTAGGGTGTGATGGTTGGTCATTTTGCTTGAATATAGGGTGTGATGAATGGCGACGATGGAGGTAAATCGATTTGCTATTGATTTGAAATTGGATGAATTAGTTTGGGAAATATTTTCATTTGTGGTTTTATCATCTGCGGTTTAATAATAAGATGGATCTTATATATTTTGCCGTATCAAGCTGTGTTGTATTCATGATAAATCAAATAAATAGTTTAAGGTTTGACATGTGTGAAATAATGTAATTACTTATTAAGAATGACTTGAGGCTATCGTGGCGTAGTGGGACAGCGACTGACTGTAAACGCAATTAGTCGTTGGTTCGATTTACACTTGGAGGAATATTTAAATTATTTTCATTTCTTCACTCTGCTACCTAATATAAAGCGAGGCGTTGAGTTTAGCCACTCAACACGCATTGTCTCGATTTCAGTTGGGAAGTGGAAAAAGGAAAGGAAAGGCGAAAAGTGTCAATGCTCGAAAAATCCTACTTAGGAATACATAATTGATTTACGGAAGGTTATTATAATGCAGAAGATAAGAGTCTGAATGTATTTTCGGCATTTGTGACGTTTGTGGGATAAAATCTTATTTCAGGGAATATTTCCTAGTTGAATGATGGGTTCTGGCACTCAACAGATAGAGATAGAATGGGATGGCAACAAATCGGATGAAAGTGGAGAATTGGTGACTTACGAGAACCTAATCTATATATATTTCCCAAAATGAAATAGACGTGTGCAGCCAAAAAGTTTTAAATTTCACGTTAATAAAATCTGACTGAATCTGACAAGTAATTCCTTCTTTTCCATTGTATCGATGTGAATCTCTATGATTGTTCCATATAATAGCAAATATTTATATGTTTATATATATACAAATAGTAGATAATTAATAGTTCTTAGCTCAGATTTCATGATTTAAAATTCTCAATTGTATTACAGCTTCAATCAAATAATAATTAAAAAATGCAAGATAAAATTATATAATTTTGACACCAAAGCGCGGCGATGAGTTTCGTCGCTCAACAACGGAATGTCTCGGAAAAGGCTGAAAAAAAACTATAAACACAATAATTTGGCATAGACATTGCTAAATAAGAATATTTAATATAGCAAAAGCAGATGGTCATCGTGAATACAAAATGAAAAACTAGATTCTATAATACAATTGTATGAGTTGGCGCCTACCACCACTGCGAATCACTTTATTGCCTCATCTATGCCATAAGAGATAAATACCGTGTCAGCTTATGGTTTTTATTGGGCTATCGGTTTTATGTTATAGGCCACTACTGGTGTGCTCTGTCCTAACAATGTGACGCATTTATGGCGATTATATAGTAAACTTACAAGACCGTACAAGAAACTGAATATTTGCATGATAAGTTTTATATAAATATATTATAAGGTAATGTATGTTAGACGAAAGGACGTAAAATCAATACCTGTGAATGTAAATTAGTAGATATAGTTCAAATGTCGTATTAGTAGCCATTGGTTTTTAAACGAAGTGGAATGTGAGTCTGAGATATCTATTAGACCTACATGATGTAATTATGAAAAACTTTGTGTTTTTGGTGAAGAGCTTTAAGTGAAGTCCTTGTGATTTCAATCGCATAACTTAATTACACTTAATATTTTCTAAAAGCTTGGATTTCATAATAAAATTATAACGGAAATATTTTATGTACAATGATTAAATTTTTTTAATTCTTTGTTTATCTATGATCTTATTGTATTCTAAGTTTTATTCTTAGAATTATTCTAATGGCGTTGATTTAATAAAACTAAAGATGATATCGTGCAGTCACTTGTGAATTACAGACGCGTGTTTCAGAAATTCCCAAGCTAATTTTATTGCCCGTGTGCCCTAAAATCTATTATTTTATAGCCCTTTCTATTGGACGATATAATTGATAACGAAGATTTGTATGACAGATAGTCGAATTGCCGAAATATAATTGTAGTGAATACGAAACCCGCATAATTGATTAGGTCGTATTTCGTTGAACGTTTGAATTATAGCTTCGTTTTGTTAAACAACTTTCCGCCATGTCTTCGCTTGGTTATTCTACACATATTTGTATGAATATAATTATGTAAGGTTTTATTTGAACAGATTTAATGAATACGATAAGTAAGTTAATGTGTAAATTATTATAATACATAAACACATACCATGTGTACATTGTTACTACTGTAATAGACGCAACTTAGTTATATTGTAAATACCGTAGTTTAATATTTAAATGTACATTAAAAGTACGGCTTTTTAATTTTGATATAAAATAATCTGTTATTACTGTATATATACGTTTATTACAAAATAAACTGGATACGTTTTATGATTATATATGTCACGCAATTCTTCACTTTCAGTTACTTTAGAGACATAGTGTGCTGCAGGGCATCTGTCACATTTTGACTAATTAAATATATTATAATGTATTTTTTTGTATATATTTATAAGTAAATGTATCAATCATTAATTTAAGTTATATACAAACATAATGATTTCCCATATGACTAGGTTGGCTGGGAAAGAATACTTTTAAGCGTTTAGCCCGCCTTAAGGGAATGTTTATTGTAAAATTGTGTGCCATAAAGTATAAATTATTAAATCAGATAAGTTCCATTATTACCTCGTGATTGGCAAAGCGTATTTAGAAGTATTCAATACATTGGTAAAAAACAGAAAAATATAAAAAAAAGTAACTACAATTTTTTTAATTATATAATGTTTTCATGTACATATAATATCAGTGATAATCAAGTTATAATCTAACAACATAATATGTAACATACACTCGAGACAAAGATAAATAAGGATAACTTGCGTAGTTAGGAGTAGTTTAATGATATCGATCTCTTTGTGTTTGTTAATCGTAAATAAAAGCGTCCGCATACTATAGTTATGATTGCATAATTTAGTATGCTTTAGTATATCTCAATATATATATACATATATATATATATATATAACTATTACTATCGTTACTGAGTTACTGACTGTGAGACAGACGGACAACGAATAGTTGAAACTACAAGCCATTGGAAGCTGGAATTTGGCATGCATCTTTGTAGATTGCAGGGGAGCGCTAAGAAGAAGAAGGGTTTATTTAATTAATTAATTAAATTTTTATAAAATCCACCAACATTTGTTTACACGGTATATACATAAAGTAAGTGTTACAGTTACAGGCGGATACAGAATGCAAGAAAAAAAACTAAATGAGCGTACGTGTGCGCGCATAGAGCGCACATAGTGCGAGCTTCAACTAAACAATTTAAACAAAATAAAATAAAAGACAATCCCTTAAGATAATAAATAAATTTTTAAGATGGTCGGAGCTTATTATTTAACAAGAATCGAATCAGCGTTAAAATCTAGTAGGTCACTGTACTCATTAACCAACTTGCAGAGCCTATGAACAAGAGAGTTTGATCCAAACAATGTTTTTCGAGGTGGTGGGCAAAGGAGGGATTTTACTCAGTGGGAGCCTCATTGTTACACGTATATTAAATTTATTGAGTAACTCAGTTACTCAACAGGCTACAAGTATTTCGAAATTCCTACGAAAACGGATTTTACTTGCCTTAGCCTATGCAAACTAAGTTGCGGGATACAACCAGTCTTTAGTTATTTATTTGTATGAAATATTAGGTACTAGTGTTAAATATATAGGTCAATTTACGAGTGGAAATATGCAGCTGTAAGGCGTAGTAATATTGTAAATTATTATATATTTGTGCAATTTATTTTCAGGCAGCGTATAGCGTACAGCAAAGTATGCAGAGAGAACCAAGATCAATAAGAGAGAGTCAAGACACTCTTTTTATGTTTCTCCATTTTCCGCTGGACCACAACGCCATATATATATATAGATATCACATCTCGTGTAATCATTTTACATTATTAACAGTGGGGGCATTATATAATACCTTTTCTACAGTAATTTAAAAAAAAAGGAATTTTCCATGTCCTACTGTATCTACTTGTATTGTTAAATTACTTATATTGAATAATCGAAAATAGTGTCTCCCGTCTATTGAGCTACATATGAGCGAAACATGGTCAATAGCGTGATAGTTTATACGAATGTCGAAAGTACAAAATAAAAAGTACAGAGTAAAAATAATTCAATATATTAAACTTCATATGGAGAAGAAATGCCGCAAGCCAATATTAGTACAATAATGCATAAAATCCTATATTTTTACAGAAATTTATTAAACTTATAAAATAAATATTACACACACTGGTGCTACAAGTATGGTTAAATAATACAATATATAATATTATATTACGAAAACCTACGAAAAATTGTTTTTAAAAGTCCATCAAAAATTTTTACTTTACTATGTATGTAGCTAAAATTAACTGCCTTTTATACTTCACTGGATGAATAGAGCGGTCAGAAACGTCAATGCATAAAGTAGCTTCAAAGAAAAGGTTTTATTTCACGGTTTAACGTTAAAATTTATAAAATTCTATAACAACTCTTAAATCTAAAAAAAATATAAACTTTGCCGAAAAGAGCGATTTATATTTAAAAACGAGACTGCAACTTTTAATAAAAAGCTGGCATAGAAGCCCTAATTAAATAAAAGACTATTATATACGTTTGTTATATATACGCAGATAAGTGCTCACTTAAGTAAATTAATTATGTAGTTAAACACTAGACACTTAAACTATGCGAGGGGAGTTACCTTTTATATAATAATTAAATCTATTTTTAGGTCAATAATGGATTAATTATAATGAATTTTAATTAATATCTAATTAGTTATTATAAAGACAAAATCAAGTCAAATATATATATATTTAATTGTAAAGTACATTTCTACAGAAAGCTACCACCGTTGTAGGATCCTTGAATAGAATACTAATAATTAATAATCTTTAAAAAGAAATTCAGTTTTCTCATGAAGAAAGTAAATTCTCCTAACTGTGAATTGTGCGGAGTGGAGGATGATATTCACCATTTCTTAGTGGAATGTGTCCGTAATGCCGGGGCCCGTCAAGACTTAATTCGTCGATATAATTTAAATTTAAGAGATGTAGGTGTTTTCCAATGTTTATTGTCTGAACCTTGTTCTGTGGTAACTAAGATGTTGTATAAATTTAAGTATAAATAGTGTTCTTAGAAGATTAAGGAAATGCTATAATTGTGTGTTTGAAGATTGTTTTAGGGAACGATGGTGCTGACATTTTTGTATTATTACATAAAAAGACCCTAAATAAAAATAGATTTAAAAAAAAAATAAAAATATTTTAGACAAACAACGGTCAAAATAACAGTTTGCCTCGCAGTTTTTTGTGATTGCAAATAATAGCTATATTTGATTAATGTGAGTTGATACACAATCATAAATAAATATAAGTTACTTGTATCAGCAATCTTAATACATTTAGTTGTACTTTGTTTGTACAAATGTTTTGGAAATAGAAGATGGGAAGTAGACCTTGTTGCAGAAATCGCCTTTGTATGTGAATAAAAAATGCATATATATACTAGCTGTTCTTCGACTTCGTTCGCGTGAATGACTGAACTGAAGTATTAGTTTATTTGTGTGAAGTGCAGTATTATTATTTTTTACATTTTTAATGTGTTAATCACACACTTAGGAAATTGAAAAAGACATATTTAGAAAACGTATAAAAATTTTAAAGCAGTGGGAAATTAACGGTTTTCAAGAGGCGCAGGTTCTAATCCCGCTGCGTTCAAATTTTTATACGTTTTCTGAATATGTCTTTTTCAATTTCCTAAGTATTAAATTGATATCATATATTAATTTAAAACTTTTGATATAAATTTTATTCAAGTAAAGACTATAAAACAATTTCAAGTCAGAATACGCGCTACGGATATTTTTTAAACTTTTGAACTTAATTCAGCATTCTTGGTTTGATGCGTATATAAACACAGACAAACGACATACAGAGATATGTTATAAAATTAATGCCTTTAGTTTGACCCGTTGTTAATTTAACCGTACTAAAATAATATTATTCCATTACTTCAAAAGTATTGCTAAAAATTATTACATAGTCCTTTATCTAATTTTAGAAGCTATTTAGGTACGTACGCTGATCAGTATCATGATCGCTCGCCTTGCACATAAAATTTGTTGCGGAGTTATTTTAAAACTATGATATCGCCTAAAATATTAATTGAAATCAAATGATGTAAAGGGCGATTTTGGTTCAAATTAAACACTTGTGACGAAGAACATATTACACGTTTTTAGAATTTTTTAGAACTTTTAGTGGGGCACAATTTAAGCTGCGTAAGCAACGGAAGCTGACATAGGAGAAATATATTGCTATATTTTATACTGCTGCTCCGCTCTCATTGATCGCAGCTTGATGTTTTATAGCCTATAGCCTTCCTCGATAAATGGAATTTTCGACAATAAGATTTTCTGAATTCGAAACGGTAGTTTCGGAGAGTTATTTGCCTCAAATGTGAAAAACATCAACTTCGTCAATATAAACAGAGAGCATTTAACGTATCCTGGAGTTCTAAGTGGCATGACTGGCGAATCAGAAGCACTCGCATGTCGACATAACTTGTTTTTAGACACAATTGCCTTAACGTGTTATTGTGATGTGCTCTGTCACAATTTCAACATTGTTATTTATTTATCATTTCAGCATTATTGTATGGTCTTTCTAGTGTTTCCTATGCAGATTGTTATTAAATAGGTTTAGTTTTGTTTCAATATTGCAATAGTTAGAGCTTATATTGCAAATTGGTTTATCGAACCTGGATAATTACTTTAATTAATGTATATGATTTTGTTGTTTTATTTCCATATATGTTATATTAGTTGTTGCTGGCGACTCCGCTTATGTGCACTTTATGCCGCGTTCCAGTAATAAAATTCCTTAGCATTTCATGGATTTAACGTGTGAGTGTCTGGGATTTACGTGCGATGTGTAGGCTTAAAGTGTTCAATTGAAAAAACGAAAAATCTCGTTATTTCTCGTTAACGTGGGAATTTGTGCAAATACTTAGTGCTCTATTAGATTCCTGAAGGAGAATAGAACCTGAAGTTTAATTTGTGGGTTCCCTGTTAGATCAAGAAATCAAGTTTTACATATTACTATTTTAATTTTTTTCTATTTATAGAGAATATTCAAAATAAACAGTAAAAGGTACTTGAAATTAAAAAAATCCAAATTAAGAAGCAAAAAAACAAATATAAAACAATAAATTCCAATCAATTAATAAAATAGATGCGCAGTTAGTCACTTTATTATATGTAAGTTTGTAATTTTCATAGAACTAGTACACCAATCTAAGTCCGCTACTCGACATTCCTTCTGAGATAAGGGTTTTCCTGTAACAACTCAAGCGCCATTTCCGATAACAATTTGTAAGGAAATGTACGGTCGTGATAAAAATGACGTAGCAGTAAGCCTCCATGACTTTATTATTTAGCAAATATTATTTTATATTTATTTAACGGGTTAAAGCTTCATTTCTTATACATCTTAACATAGAAATAACTTTTTTAAATACTTTATATGATAAAAACATAAAGGAAAACATATTTTCAGTACTAGTTATAATTGGTTTGGAACGATTGGTTTGTGGCGTCTGTAGAGTAGATATGTAGTATGTGTAAAGAAACACTTCTTGCATAATATCTAAAGCTCATTAGAGTTTTAACCCCTACAAGCTCAAAGGGCAAGGGATTTTAAAGTATTTACCGTAAAGCCGCCTTTATGCATAATACGTGTTTTTTTTGAGAAATTACACATTCTGTGATAAATATTACAAGCTGTCAATTGCAGTACTTCTGGTTCATATGCTGTGCACTCACTGCATTGATAAATTCATTGACTCTACCTATTCAAAAACAAAAATAGATATAAAATTTTTATAAAGACAATATTAGCAAATTTTAGGCAATTGAATTTAAAATAGAAAAAGGTTGTAACAATACTTTTATATTTTTTCCCGTTAGGTTATTCTAGACGCATACGATGCAGCCATGTTTGTATCAAGTTTGCTTGCTTTACGTGTCGGTCTCGGCCTCTGTGTAGGGCATGAGGTACACTGATGGAAAATAAAATATTAAAAATGTAATTATATTTTATCAAGTTATTTCTTTGTATGTATATCAATTACTTAAGTTAAGAATATTTGATAAATTTCTTTATTGATTATATTTTAAATGTAATTGTCAACATATTTGGTGAATTATCACTTCATAAGGTATATCATATAATTATGGACGCCCGTTCGGAACGAAGTTATCTTCGCTTTTTGGTAGACGTTTGCTGTACAGATATAATTTATATTGTAAAATATCAAGTAGTTGTATTGATTTAATTTGAATGAATGAATAATTTTAATAAAATGTATTTATCGGGCCGATAGCAAAAGATATCGAGGAAAAGTCTTGTTACGTTCAATCTCGCTCCCATCCCGCTCAGTGCGTGTATCGTGCGATAAGGAAATATGTTCCATTAACATTATAAAAGGACACATTATTAGTAAGTGTTTTTTCCCAATCTCTGAGCGGCTGCCGAGGTTTCCACTCGGCTGGGTTGTTCACCCATACAGTGAATAGCTAATCCCCCACACATTTTCCATCCCTTCCGGGAAGATAACATTAAGAAAAGCCTTCATTAGGCCTCACCACGTGAACCACCCAGTGTCGTGGGTGGGTCATGTGGGGCCGCCTGAGGGCAAGGTCCTCATACCGTTTCCCAGGGTTGAGAGAGAAGACCAACCATATAATTGTTCTTTCTAGCTGTCGAAAGTATTGAAAGTAAATGAACAGTATTATTTTCTTAATTAAAATTATTTATTATAAATAAAATAAAATTTCCAATACGTCGTTGATAAAAAATAAGATTCAATATAATAGTAAGAATATATACATATTTTTTTTGCTGTTATTTTAGTGTTGATATAATCCAAAATACTACCCAGTGTACGCTTTCTAAGTCAATATAAATTATTTAATTTGTCAAATATTTTTCGCGGACCATAAACACTAGCAAATTGTATAGATAACGTCTTTTGTCACTGTGACGTAGCGGACACTCATAATAAATTATTTATGTTATGATTATTGTGGATTAAAGTTTTTAGTTGTCATCGCAAAATCAGGCCATTAATAAAAATAAAAATAAAAACGTTGTCAGTGTCTGACGATAAAGTAATTAATACGCGAAGAATAGTATTTAGACCACTTACTAGCAGTAGATTAAATACAATTTACAGATAACATACAAATACTTTTAAATCAATTTGACATAATATATAAAACCTTTTTAAAACGTACCTTACTAAAAGGATTAAGCATGTTTCTGTAAATAATGTGAAGTCGTTCAGTTACTATTTTCGAATGGGTTGCCATAGGGATCGATTTTAGGCCTTGTTTTGAATGTATGATAACGATTTTCCCTTTTATGCTAAGACTTTATGCTGTATTATACCTATTGTTTGCTGATGATACTTCTTTAATTTTTAAAGTGGATTGTTATAAAGACGAATTATGACGAAGTGAATGGTGTACAATCGTAAATTATCCACAGTTTTACTATTAATAACGTAGTATGAAACACGAAAAAAACTACATGTATAGAATTTGAAAAGACGGAATCTTAAGTTAAGTTTCAATAGTGAAATTATTTTTAATGACTTGGTGGCATTTTTACGAGTAACTCTGGATTCTAAACTCCAATGGGGCACCCTTCTATCCTCCCTTGCGACTGAGATCCACTGCGTACGGTCTTAGAAAAGTGAGACAGCTTACGGACGTTAATACAGTCCGACTTCTGTTTTGATAAACATCAATGATAGTCAATGATGTTTATACAAACACAAAAAGTTAAAACACGCTGAAGATCTCAATACTCCTAGTTTTGTATAATAAAGTTCCACAAACAATTACAGACCTACTACTTGAACAACTTAAAGTAAAAGTTAAAGGCGAAGGAATACTATACTGTTATTAAAGTGTGGAATTAAATACTGTTTGTTAATGCTCATCCAGAAGGCTAATAATAGTTGTGATCTTAATATAAAATTATATTTGAAAAGAGTAACTGTTGAGTTTCTCAGCAAAACTGTTTTCCGAGCCGCTAGGGCTGACAATACTTTTATTTTATTCGACGATTCGATAGTGCTTGTTATGTTAAAAAATACTTTGATTTTGATTGAAGTGATTTTATAGAATCGAGAGACTATTTTAAAAAAGTACACGCTACAGAATCTAGAAGTTTAAAAGTTGCATATAAAATGAATAATAAGATGCATTAAGCCTTCTTACCGTACAGCATGTAAGGTGATGTTTGTATGTAATTAGTCTGTGCAACTGTTTGTGCAGGGGAACAAACAATCGACTGTCAACACTCAAAGGAACGATGACGTGCGCCGGCGCAGTGTAACTGCTTTAAAAAGTGGGTACTTCAAAAAGTCTGCATTTTTGCGTTTACACGCAACGAGTCTTTATGTTATTGTTTGAAGTCTAGTCTGTACGACAATACACTTTATATCGTTAGAATGTTACAATTAAATTGAGAACTTCTTTATGTAATGTGATTTTGTTCTTTTCTCAACTTTCCATGATAATAATATTTTGATTACTTTTTGTAAAATGAATAGATTGTATACATATATATTGCAATTGATTATGGTATTGACTAATGTATGAATATTCCAGTTTAACGTGAGCCCGAACCAAACCGACCTAGTGAACGATTTAACAATATGTATTAAAAGAACACCTGAGATCGTCAAATCGTAGGATTAAAACAAATTAATACAATTCAAACGTTCGAAATTACATTCATGTAAAAATGCGCATCTTTACTTTGCCACATGATAATACCCTTGTAATCGCTAGATTATCGCCTCCCACTCGGCTTCCCATAGACTTGGGTTATAAACACCGTAACACAGAGCCGACATGAATGTAAGAAAGCACATTACTTTTGAAAATTTTATTTAAATTTGAAAAGAGTACCGAAACACACAAGCTTAGAGGAATGCGTGTGTGTTTTCGAAAGTCGCATGTATTCGAGACCACGATTTATTTTAATATAAGCTAAATTTGAAATTAAGAAAGGTGCGAGATCATTAATTGAACCCTTAAAATTATAGAATACATTAATTTTGTCGTTTTATTGCTATATTTAAATTAATAAATTCGTTTATCCCGCGTCCAGTTCACTCGGACGCGGCTCCGCGTTACACCGGGCGCTTGTTTTGAATAAATTATTGTCAATACGTTTTTATACTGTTTTATTGGTATGAAAGTTCGTAAGCTTAGTTATTACATTTATGTGAAAGGGTCTAAGTATGACGCAACACGAGGTTTTATGTTCCCAATATAGTCAATTGGTAATAGAAACAATGTCCTTGATGATAATTATGTTTTCAGGTGAACATTTATATTTTCACAGTGCTGAGCCCACCACCGTACTCGGTCCACTGCAGTGTTGGGTGACGTCGAAAGTCACCCAACAAATTTCCTATATTGACAAAACTAGAGTGCAGACTGTTTGAATTAATTAATATTTAAAACAATTAATATTTTTCCAGTTATTGTAAATTTTTGCTATATTTTACTTTTTACTATTGATTTTGTCAGCGTATTTAAAATTTTGCGAAACGTTTATTTTACATACTAAACAATTTGTTTGTATAGCACCAAATTATTACATATGTCTTTTATAAATCGAACTAGGAAAATGTCTTTAAAGCCACGCTGGCTATGATTTGGAGGATGCGATTATTAAAACACACTCTTTTAAAAAACCTGGTATAAAGTTTAACTGTCCTTTATAATAGGCTTAAAATTTTATATAATTTAACACAAGTCAGAGTATAAAAATAATTTTACCATATTCATGCTGAACGAATATCTGTTTGCATTAGCATCTTCTAAATAAACAAAATAAACACTTTGTAAACACGCACGCGATTTGTCCTTCGTAGAGATTAAAACTCGACCTCCAGCTTTCGTTTTTGAACTATCGAAAGTCCACAAGAAAACACAATTAACATTTATATAATGGGTTTTATACACGTTTATAGATATTTTACAGATCTTTAATATTACTATAAATGTTTAATTTATTACTCTTACACTAATACACCATTTCATTCACTTTATAGCTGCGCATCCAAAATTTATTTTCGTATGTTATTTCATGGGTTGAATATGATATTACAGAATAGTCAAGTTTTTATTGTGTTTTGCATAATGCATAGATACGTAATAAGAGGGAAAATTGAAAAGAATGTGTGAATGCGGCAATCATAATTTACGGCTCATTTTATTTATTAGCGTCATATAATAAATAGTTTCTTGTAAAGAAACGCTGGGACTCGTAGCTGAGAATTTCGGTCAAGTGTGTGTCAAGTCATGCGTCTAAAGCTCGTCGTAGGGGCGAAATAGACGTGGTTTTCGTCTAGTTTTTGTTTTGTAGTTTAGCTAAAAATATGTTTTCCTTTAAAATATGTATAACGTCAAAATGTTTTAGCTATTAGAAAAAGTTTGAAATTATGTAAAAATTATTAAAAAAAAAATTGTTATTTAATATAATGACAACTTTGCTTTTCGTGATTTTTACACATTTTAAATACAACTATTTAAACCGGCTTAATCACATATAATTTGGTACTCAAAAAAAAAATATGTTTGAAAACTTGACTCTTAGAACATCTTGTTTATATTCTGTAGTTACAGGTATACTGTTCAGAACGTCCAGTACACAAAAATAATTTAAAAATACTTGTGAAAATAGTTTCATTCCCCTTCGTTGCTTAACAAAATATTATATTGCACAATTTTATTGTGTAATCATACCTTAACGAAATTGTGATCATAGTTCAACACAGGGAGCTGCATTAAATCTATGACCCTTGCTTTATGATAATTTCACTAATGCCAATTAAAATGTTAACAATAGCTACGTAAGGCCACCGCTCTATTGAAGCCGACCGGTTTGGCACGAGCCCAATCCATCCTACATCTTTATTAAATTGAATAGGGCTCTCGTATTAAGGTACCTATAAAATTCTAATAAGTTCATAGGTAAATACATCATACTACACTGTTATAAACGCTAAAATCCTATGTAGTTTTTACGATATTGCTAACTTTACTTATGTCATAGGTGTAATAAAGCTTCAAATTGAATATTCATAGATTTGCCTAAACAGTTTCCATTGTCAAAAATGTAACAATATATACGAAACGATATTTGCTTGGGGTGAATCAAATTTCAATATAATTTAACTATAAACGTAGTGTATTGTAATAAATTATTGATCAGACAAACGTGGCCTATCAACACATTTTACTGACTATTACAAAAGAGGGATATTTCAACGTCTATTTGTAATATAAAAAATATACTCAATTTCCTAACAATCGCATAGATAAAAAATTTATAGTAATAATAAAAATAAATATTTGGATTGTTAAACGTTTATAGATTTAGAAAGGAGGTGCGTCAATAAAATTTAATCTCTACAAATCGTTACGTTAACAACTAACGAATGGAAGAACATTAATCAAAAAATTCAATATAACACCCCATTGTGGTGACACCAGGGAGCCAATACAAGATAGTGTGGGGAGGAAATAAAAACCGTATCGCTTCCGATTTCACCCTCGGGCTTCCGACAAACCTCGATGGTTTTTGGCACCGTGACTATACATGTTCTTGATATTTTAGTTTAAATTTATAATTTTCTTATATAAATGACGAATACATCTAACTAAATAAACAAACGTATATACGAGTAAAGACAATGATTATTATCTGGTATTGACAAGTGGCTTAATTATTTCTTGAAAATAATATAAAACACACACGTTATTGGCGGCTAGCTAAATTGTACGCATTTTTATTCCATTCGGCCTTCATTAAACCAGAGATGCGATTAAGATAAACACTAGCCGAAGTGGCATAATGAGTATTGGCATTGACTTTGCCTGCAGATTACCAAAACGTAATGTTATGAGTATGAAATTACACATGATAATATGATCGAAAATTTTATTACAAACAATTTTATATTCTATTATATATTCTATATAAAGGTTATAAAAAATATTTTCGCTTATATATTTAGTAGGATTTTGATATATGATGCGTTGTCCAGTACAACGTGTTCGCAAATCAATTAGTCTTGCGTCAGCGGAATGATGGATCGAACACGCGGTACAACCCTTCACTATCAAGGGATTTGGGGCGTGAAGGGTAAATGAATAAATTAATAAAGAAACAGAATTCTGCAGCTGTGTGCTTGCTTGCATCTGTAATGCGATTCCATATTGGCATTTCGAATTTGCAATTCAAGAACATTTGTTGACTCGCACTTCTTATTGTAAATGCAGTTACATTAAATATGTTAAAATGAAAGGCTTGAGGCTCTAGTTGTTGGTTTAGTTAGTTATTCTTGCATTGTTAATTTTCTAACATCTATCGTGGTGGTAAGTTATTAATTATTAAAATAAATAAATATACAAATGTCATAAAAGTGAGGTGTAAGGGTCCTATTCATTCTCAACAAATCTATGCGTCTCGATGATTAATAATATTAATAATATAAGCATAGAATATTTTAATAACCAATTAATAACATATACGAAGCCACGATTACTGTTTAGTTATGAGTAATAAAAACTAGTCAATTTTGGCGTAAGCCAGCAAGTGGATTGTAAATAATAAGGCGAACGATCCTCTTATCGGGGATCTGTGAATGTCGCAGGCCTGGGTATCGGATTTCTGTTTATTACACACGGTAGCTAAGTTGCTCGGCGAGTGAGATGTTCGCGAGATCGTGCGAGTCTCATTTAGTTAATACATTTTCTGTAGATATCCAGCTTTGCCTTGATTTTCCTCTTCATTTAACCTTATAATATATTTTAATGAATTCCTAATTCGCTTAGCGTTATTTATGTGTTGTTTCAAAATCAAATGTATTGTTTTTATATTAATAAGTACTAAATAAACAATGTAAATCGTATCAATTACGCAATCGTAGTATACATTTTTTCCGCATAGCAGAGGCAGAGATAATCTAGAGTGAGGACACTCTGGTTTCCACTTTCGGCCCGAAATTCAGATTGTGTGTGGAGTGGCGGGACCAAATGCCGCGCCTTGTCTTTGGTACCAGAGCGGGGAAATGAAAATATAATAACCTCCGAGTCGGAATCGAACCCACAACCAATCGCGTTTACGGTGAACCACTGCGCCACGATGACTATGTTTAATTTACCTTTTTTTGCTTCTTTAGTGACGTCAAATCGATTACAAATCGATTACTATATATTTATACTAACTAATTCAAACCTTTTAATATTGTTTAGTAATAACTAGAAGATTTGTGTCACCCATAGAGTAAAAATATTAAATTTAAATATATATATTCTTTCTTAGTTTCACGCTTTTAACCTCATAGCAAAGGTTGTTAAGAGAAAAGAGTGTCAAGACACTCCGTCCGCATTAAGTATTGAGTGGCGGAACTCTACTTAGTAAAAAATGTATGCATATAAAAGCGAAATAAACACAGTATGAAACAGAACTACTCATAAAAAGTAGGATGGAGAATTAAGTTACCTCCTCATTATTCTGTAGTAGCAATGTTATCGTATTTCACAGTGGATTTTAGTTCGCAATCTGGCTTAGGCAAATTGAAAACAAGTCCATTAAAAATATTATTTGAATTTCCTTTACCTTTTTGCCAATTCTAATGAAACATATTTATGTATGTATAATTGGCCATTGTGGCTTATTGGGACAGCGATTGACTAAACGCGGTTGGTTGTGGGTTTGATTCCCACCTGGGGGAATGGTAATATTTCAAAAAACCTTTTCACCGCTCTGGTATCAAAAACAAACCGCGGCGTTGAGTACCGCTACTCAACACGCACTGTCTCGATTTTGGGTGAAAAGTGGAGAACGGAGTGTCTTATTACTAGGTTCTCTCTGACTAATCCGGTATGCGGTTAAAAGCGGGAAGGTGCTTGTTGCTTTGTATACTAGAGATGTATACTGTTATGGATGCTTGTATTAGAAAATGATAAAATATTTGACAATTGCTCTTTAAAAAAACAAACTTTCAATCGAGTATATTGTGTATAAGTTAGTCTGGAAAAAATGTTGTAAATGAATATGTTACTAGATCTGCATATCTATTTGTATGGAGATGTAGAAACCTAAAGCGTTTACAAGAATAGTTACTAACGGTATAGTTGACGCGTATAACTATTATAATATCTATGTAATGTAAACGAGACATCTGAATTATATTTATCATAATGATTCCCAATAGCAATGTATGTGACACCGCGGCCACATATCAGACGGACATATTTGACGTCGAATGTAAAATTAATAATCATAAAATGTTGAAATAATGTACTTATATCGAACGTTTATTAACGTGTCCGCATTTATTAAATTTCTGCGGCCGTATACTTTTTTTTAGATGCTATCATGGCGCAATAAGGATTAGTTTGAATTAACACTTTATATTTGGATTGTTGATGGGAAGCCCCGAGATATATTGAAATTAAAAATAAAAATATCCTTTATTCAATAGACTTTTGCAAGCACTTTAGAATCGTCGAAGGAACATAAAGCTACCATCGACTTGGTAGGCACTAATGCTGAGAAGAGCCGACGAGAAACTCAACAGTTTCTCTTTTCAAATACAAAAGTTACAATTTTATTAATTAATACAGTGGTAGCTAACCTATACCAAACCCAATCGTACTACTTCCATATATTTTGATCTTTTAAATATTCTTATACAGAGTAATAAGCTTTACTTATTAATATTGTCTGTATAGCGGCTTTCAATTTCTGGGCTCCAAATCTAACATATATGATCAACAAGGCAGATAGGACCTAATATCAAAATACTCCGTTCTCCACATTCTGTATGAGACTGGACATTATGAGTTCAATGGCGGAACTCAACACCGCGCTTTGTATTACTAAATCATAGAAATCAAAAAAAATAAAAATCAATTGCCCAGTGAGGATCGAATCCATAATCATCGTGTTTCAATGAGATGCTGTCCCAGTGAGCCACGATGGCCTCAATATACAATTAGTATAGTAGCTAATAATAATAGAAATTGTGTAAATTTGTAAATCTAGTCTCCAATATTTTATTTCAATCTTGATCCTATAAGATACATATGTATATTTAATAAATATCATGTATTCATTTATTTTTTATTTCTGTTGTTTTCATCGACCATGTGCGTTCATTGACCAAGCTAAGAGCACCTTGTGGTACATCTTGAATATACAAATAGTTTAAAATATATTCTTAATTTTTATATTTATAATAGACATTGTCTCAGTGGAAACTAAGCCTCTTTTGCACCATAACAACGCTAAAGGTAGAAAAATATACTTTTTCTTGCACAGCAGTTCTAACGAATACATAAGCGAAAATATTAATATCTACTATAGCTATTATATTCATAGAAGTTTTCTATGAACAAGCTAAACAATAATGTGACAACATTGTCAGTAGTTCCTGCAAGTTGTGGCGCAGTCGCATCCTGCCGCTTCCTACGGGTCCTTGTTCGAAACTAGGTTACTCTGACAGCTGATATAAACTTGTTTTTGTAGCTTATATTATATTTTATACAAACAAATATTCTAGACTATAGAAATTCTGAGAACTAAATATAGTATCGAGGTAGATTGTAATATTGTGGTGTCAAACTTATTTAGGTACAAACAAGGTTTGTTTAGGCCATTGTGGCGCAGTGGGATATCTTCCTCCATCCATCCTTTTTCATATCTACGTTCGTAATGTCGTTAAACGTATAATGACTCGATTTCAGACAGAATGTACAAGTTTACTAGTAAAGTGTCAAGAACGGAGTGTTTTGACACAAGTTTCGCTCTGGCTACCCTGATATACACGAAAGGCGTGAAGCTGAAATTAATAAACATTTTTTACTATACAGGCACCTTCTTCTTAAGTATTTTTTATAAATAATAATATATTTCCGTTATGGTTACTGTGAAATCGATTTAGAAAAATTACAAAATATACAGCAATCTTCGTTAGACTATGCAGCATGCCAGTATTATAGACACGCTTAATAAAAAAAGGGGAAATAATTCAATTATGTGTAGATGAAAATAAGTTTTTATTCAGCTTCACGCTTTAACCCGCATGTCAAGGTCAGAGAGAATCTAGTGTCAAGACACTCCGTTCTCCACTTTCCATCCAAAAATCGAGACATTGCGTCGCGCCGCGCTTTATCTTAGGTAGGTAGCTATCTTAATATTTTAAATACAATCATTCCCCCTTATTAGAATCGAATACACAATCGATCGCGTTTACAGTCAGTCGCTGTCCCACTCCACGATGGCCTCTAGTATAATTTTATACTTCATTAATAAATTAACGGAATATAGAATAGATATTATAATTGCAAGATATTAAATATCATAACTTCCCTAATTTATCATTATAATAAATGATGCAACTATTTCGCTCACACAAATAACCGAAATTTATTTGAGACGCTAAATGTTGTTTTGCGAAGAGATAAAAAGATGTGAACGCTTTGTGTTTCCTCCTAGCTCTTATTGTTAATTTGTGACATGATGAATAATTTTATTAATGAACGTTTGTTCTAAATAATGATGATTCATATTCTTATAAATAGTTTTTTATAGACTTATATAATAATATTCATTGAAGTCATCATGGCACATCCGACGGCACTCGGTAAGCGTGGGTTCACATCTCACTAGGATTCCTCCTAGTGAGATGTGAACCCACGCTTACCGAAAAAGAAACCCAGAAAGGGAGGATTTGTGCCTTCATAATTTCTTAATAAATAAATAAAGAAAGAAATAAATAAAAATAAATAAAGTCAGATGTGAACCCACGCTTACCGAGAAAGAAACCCAAAAAGGGAGGACTTTTGCCTTCATTACTGTTTAATAAATTTTTCAAAGTGTTATTCTCACACTTAGGTTAGATTAGAGAACCATTTTTCGAAAATGCATATATTTTTTTGCGTAGCAGTCGAACCTACGCCTTTTGTAAACCATCCAGGCATTCTAGCCACTAAGCCATACGTTCTAACCAGCTACGTCGAAATTCTTATACGCTTGTTACAATTAATTTTATTGTTAATTGTTGATACTTCGACTTATTTAGTTTTTATTTTATTTTATTTATTTAAGGTCAACCAGCAGTTTTACAATATTATTGATATATAAATACAAACATTGATTTTATTACTTTCTATTTTGGTGCAGATGTTTTCTACTTTGTGTAACGCAGAGTTAAATATTGTACTGTTGAAAGGAAGAACGTAGTGTCCTGACACTAGGTTGTATTTTTTTCTACGCGGTTGCTCTGCTATCATAAAGCTGTTTTTTTTAACTCATTTAAAATAGAAAAAAAATACATTATGCTTTGTTCATCTAGTAATGGAAACATATATGGTTCACTCACTCACATGTACTACTTGTTAATAGATAAATAAGATTGACATAGTGTTTTATTTAGAAACATTAAAAAACTATATGAGATTATGTTTATTTAATTTCAAATCAGAACAATGGTTGCGTGCAAAAATTCCAGTACAAACAAAACGCATTTATTGCTACGTAAGCACCCCTCACGTGCGTAGTATCGAGTTGAACTTACGACGGAACAAACACTTCTTATAAGTTGAAATTTATACGGTATTATTACTTTAAAACAGTATTTAAACAAGTATTTCTTTATATTAAAACGTTGGTTTATTTATATTAAAAAAACATTTAAATAGGAAAATCCTATTATGTAAGTAAAATAATCTGACGTCAATACGTTTAAAATATAATAATAGTAAAATGAGACTTATGTAGTGTTAATACATCCCGTTTAAAAGCTAGATAAGCCTGCGAAAAATAAGTGCTATAAGTGGTGAATTAAATGTTCCTGGATGCGTCACTCGTCGACGGAGTTGTAGGGCGACCGGTCGGGGCGAAAGTCGGCGGTCACACGCGGTACGAGCGCGGTACACAGTCACAGTCTCTTCTAAGCCACAGCTATGCGCACATCTTCCCCATTATAGCCGAAATATCCCTACGAATACTCTAAACGCGACGCGGCGCGATATATAATAAACCTTCAGAGAACTTTGCGCGAACTGATTCTGAAGTTCCTGGCGGCAAGCGGGTAAAGTTGAGTGTTTGTGCCTATAGTGCGATGTATGAAGCTTCTAATATTTTTTATTTGTGCTGTTAAAACATTATGTTCTTGTGAAGTGTATTTTTTTTATTTGTGCATTATCATTTTTTGGATTTTTTTGCCCCTCGGAATTTTTGGTTGGTTGCTATTTTTTTGGCGTCTTTTCTTTTTTTTTTTATTCTTGATATAATATTAGTTTCGTATTTTTTTTTAATTTATATTATATTTTAATATTATACGATGTTCGACCAGATTTCGGTTAGGTGTACAGAAAAAGTATCATTAGAACCGCGTACAATATCATTAGCTATCGAACGTTTTAGTATAATCAATCAGGGCTACATTAATTTCCTGCGACAAATGCTATCATTTCATATTAACGGGTTTCTGACGAGAGGTAAATATATTGAATGCGGTTAGCGACGATACCTCGATTAATTTATTATATTACAGGTAACATGGCGCCACTATTGTAAATGAAGGACTATAAACATAAATCTATTGAACAAGAGTACGTTAATGCTCGCTAAAGGTTATTTGTTTAAATTTAACATTTCTTTAGGAAAGTACGGGACGCGTCGATCAGGTAGAGTTATTTTCACTTTGCCGTCTCTACATTTTGTTTCCTTACACCGACTACTGTTAAATTATAACCATTTATATTAATATATTTTTTAATATCAAATAATTAAATCTAATGGTTTGGTACCAAACCAGTTAAGTGTTGAGAAACACTTTTAAAAACTGAAACTTGGTCGCATTGGAAAATAATTAATGGTGGCGCAACTTAACTGTAAAAATTAAAAACATGGTGTCAAATATTTTGAATACTATACCAGCTTATGACGAAAAGTGATTTTTCTTTTAAGTTTCAAATTTTTTTTAATATTTTTCGCTAAAGAAAAAATGGACTTGGTGACCTACTAAAAGACTGTTATGTACTTTCCGTCCCTTTAAACTGCATGCTGGGTGGCGGACTAAGCGCCGGGCTTAGTCTATCGAGACCAGTGAAATATTCCTGACTTAGGCTTAATCCTACAATCGAATTACGGTATATATATTTTTTATTCTAATATTTTTCTATGAGCTGACCTATTAAATATTTAGTTACAAATATGATGAAAATAATAATGCTCTTACAAAATGGACATTTGTAAAAATAATATCTTTCTATAGAAGCTCTTTTCTATAAAACTTATATAGATTATTTAAATACTTATAAAAAATACCTTTTATAACGCTACCTATATTTATATAGCATTTCATAATCGTTGGTATAACTTCCTTGTACTAGGCGAGAAGTCGAGTAATGTTATTAAAAGAAAAGAAATAAAAAAATATATATACTACTATTTTTAACATTTTTTAAAGTGTTATTCGCACACTTAGGAAATTGAAAAAGACATATTTAGAAAACGTATAAAAATTTGAACGCAGGAGAATTTAAACTCGCGCCTCTTGAAAGCCGTTCAAGCGCTCTGACCGCTAAGCCATGCGTTGTACAAACGCTTGAACGGTTTTCAAAAGGCGCGGTTTCAAATCCCGCTGCGTTCAAATTTTTATACGTTTTCTAAATATGTCGTTGTTATATACTACTAATTATTACGTAATGCTCGATATATATTTGAATAATTTACATCTACACGGTTTAATTGGGTTTTATAAACGTAATGACTATGAATTCACTTTAAATTCAAAAAAATATGTTTAATTACAATAAAGGTACCAATAGGTATTTCAGTTTAGTTATATAAAAAATGGAGGTCAGTACGTAATGTTTCTAAAATTAAAGAAAGTGGAGAACGGAGTGTTTTGCACTAGGTTTCGCTTTCTACGCAAAGAGCATTTAATTTAGAGAGAAAAAAAGCAGGTTCACGCTTTTTCCCGCATTGCAAGATAGACAAAATCGAGTTTTAAATGGTGGAACTCACTCAGTATTAACATGTACATTAATACTATAAATCAATACTATTGCAAAACGTTTTTAGAAGACGTATAAAAATTTTAATCTAGCGGGATTCGAACCCGTGTCTCATAGAAACCAAGACGTTGGACGGTTTCCATGAGGTGCGGGTTCGAATATCGGTGCGTTGAAATATTTAAACGATTTCTAAAAATGTTATTCAATTTTCTAATTGTGTGAATAACAGTTTCAAAATGTTAAAAATAAATATACTATTGTACGTATATTTCCATATATTTTTTTATCTTCATACATCTCCCGTTAGAGAAGTAAAGCGTAGCGGATATTGGTACGTCTACGACAATGTCGTAGATAAGCAATAGTAAGGAAGTATAGACATGGTGGACGACGCTGGTATGCCGGTTCACAAATTATGTAACCATTTATTGGGGGAAAGTGAATTTATCCATAAGATAACAATATTTTAGCTTATAAATATTAAGTTATAGTATTTTTGATATTTTTAAATTGACTCGAGACCATTGTGTCGCAGTGAGAGCGTCTAACTACAAATGCGATGGTCGTGAGTTCGATTCTCACACGTAAATATAAAATATTAGTGTATGAAGATTTTTTTCTACGGGTAATGTTAAATAGATTTTAGGGTTTTTTTTAATTGGATGGTAGTTTCTATTATTTTAAATGAAAGTTGCTTAAAGCCATTGCTGATTTTTTGGTGAACTGTTTTTTTTACAATGTAATAGTCAATTCTTAGACCTAAAATTTATTTTTAAAAATAATTAAATATTGTAATTTAGGTTACGTCTTAAATTGAGTTTCTTGACGATGATGATCAGTAGAACTGCTTTATAACCCGATATTTTCGTCGGCTGGAAAGTACTTGTTGTTATATTAAATTGATATTCTAAAATTAATTATTTAAATGTAATAGGATCAATACCTTTTACTAATATTAAAGTAAAGTTCACGAAAATTTAGTTAGTTCTATTCTGAAAAAGTAATTCTATTCTTGAAATATATTGGATTATTAATTAGACAAATTTCGTGTAGGCAGTTGTCAAATTTTTAATAAAGTTTCATCATAGAAAAGTGATGTTCATGTTAGAATACCTAAAATGTCATCCTTATTTACTCTTTTATTTTAATACTTTACGCTTTTTTCCGCATAGCATACGCTTTAGTCCGTGAGAACCTAGTGTCAAGAGACTCCGTTCCCTACTTTCCGTCTAAATTCGCGACAGTATTAAGTGACTTAACTCAATACCGCGCTTTGTCTTTTACAAGAGCAAAGAAATTAAAATAATTTATATATAATCATTGCTCCGAGTGGGGTTCAAACCTACAACCAGTCGCGTTTACAGTCAGATGTTGTCCCACTGCGCCACGATGGCCTTTGAAACTAAGTTACACACTACGCATTTTTTAGTCCGATGCCCTATCCATTAGTTATTATTCCTGATTAGTTTTTTATATATATATTGTCCTATATTAACTATATTTATTAATATGATATATTAATTTCTTTAAAGAGTATATAGATGAGTCTATACAATTTTAAATGAATTGAATACATAACCTATCCAGTCAAAAACTAACAGCAACTTCAATAGCGACTCTACACTTAGTAAAATTACATGCATCTATAAATTCACTTCTACTTAGAAATGGAATTTAACCACCCCATATATAATGCGGAATGGTGTTATTGACTCGTATAGAATAACTTTATGAAACTACCGTCGCCATTGCTGAAACGGATCTTCCGAACTGCGTTTGTTTGAAAACTTTAAAGTTAGCGTACCTGACGGTATAAACATTTTTATGTCTGATAACTTAGATATAAAGATATTACGAGTATTGTATTAACTTTTGTAGCAGTAAATAAATGTCGTACGGTTCTAAAGTTAAAACTTGCTTCTATTATTAGTTAACTATGACGGTTTTCGGATAAAGTAATATATGTATGTATGTATGTTTGTACGTATAATACAAACGTATAGTACGTCTAATATACTTCCAGAATCTTCCTGATTAGCTTTTCAATTGGTTTCATTTATTGATTTAATTAATTTATTAATAGATTAAAAAAAAATGTTTATTGCATATTGTTGTGTTTAAAACAAACACAACTTTTCGCTTTATTTTATTTTCTCTCTTTCTCTAAATATATATATATATATATATATATAATCTTTTAAAATAATAGGATTTACTTAAACAACCTGACAAGTAGCATCGTAATATCACAGGAATGCTATTTGTTTCCGGTCTCTACTTAGAAGTTGTATTATATTTAAACGTCGTGGGATGGATTATATTTTGAAAATACAACTCGTTGACCAAACGGACCACTCACTTAACTTTTTCTGTATTTTACTTTTTATACATTTATTTAAATAAATAAAAAAGTAGTTACACAATTTTTCCCCCATACTAAGGTAGTCAGAGAGAGCTTGGTGTCAAGACACTCCGTACACTTTCTACCCGAATTTGAGTCATTGCATTGAAGTATGAAATGAAATTAATTTAAATAGAATCACTACGTGGGAACTAACCCACAACCAACGCGTATGCAGTCACACTGCGCTACGATCGCCCCGAAAATACGTTGATTTTTATAGTGTTTGATAAATTTTATAAACAAAATATGAACAGAAAATTCCATTTTGCTTCCCTAACAGTTATATTACTTGTCAGGTTAAGAAAGTTAGGTGTATTGTTTTTATTTATCACTTCTTAAATAGTGTTCATATTTATTTTGGTTATATTTATTTTAGTAGTCATATTTATTTTGGTTATTCTAGTTTATATATATATATACATGAATAATAAGTATTTATTTCAAGTATCTATCTATAAGACAAATCGCAAAAAAAAAAAATTAATACGATGTACACTAAAACTATTTTGATCTATAAATAGACCAATTCTAACGTATGAAGTGAAATATATTAATCATTGAAATCATTAAGTTCCTCTCGTAACTCACTTACAAGTAGGATTAGAATCTAACCCCTCTCCCAAATAATAAGAGGCGGAATCTAGCCCCATATTGTAATACACTATCATGGAAATCCGTATATAGTCTTTTAACTATGACCTTGTACAGAACTTCATATATTAGGCATTGCTTTGGCTGAATTCCATATAACATATAATATATGCATAACCCCGTGGTTTTATATTTTAATTTGAATTAAAGCAATTGAATGCGGCAATTTTATCTGCATATCCATCAAGATATACATATGAAGATTGTAAAATTGAAAACTTATTAATTGTACTAAACTTTTTTACTTTTTTACAATGTTATTCACACACTTAGGATATGAAACAACTTTTTTATTCGTTTCCTAATAATGTTTTATTTTTGTACTAAAGCTTCTTTTCGTGACAAAAGCGGTTATTCTAGTATATTTTAAGAGAGATCGAATTATTTTCAATTATCTTTCTAATTTATATTTTTTATAAGATAATTTTTACCTATAGCGTAGTTTCTCTCAGTAGTACTAAGCCTTTGTGCGTTTTCTATAAGACAGTGTCGTCCATTTAGGCACTTTTCGCACATAGTTTCACCGTCAGTTCGCAATAGTCTGCGAGACATTACATAGCATAATGTTGTACTAACATTTATAATTTTATACTTCACTCGGCACTTTATTAAATCTTTACCGCCGTCGGTACCTACTATTTGCTTCTTAGTGCATATGTAATATATATATATGTATATTAAACATTTGTATATGTTATGTTTTTTTGCGTCGATTTATTGATCATTTTTTAATAATATACTTATATAGTATAGCATATACTAATAAGCAATCGTGGCGCGTCTGGACAGTGTTTGAATGTAGAAGCGATTGGTTGTGGGTCCGATTTTCACTCAAAGTAAAAACAGGAATGTGAAAAACAAAGTGTCTTGACACTAGGTTCTCTCTGACTAGCCTTCTATGCGGGAAGAAGCTTGATGCTAAGAAAAAGATATACAAATTTATTATATAAATTTATATATATATGTATATATACATTAAAATGTATTAAAATTTTGATACATACTTTAATTATTTAAATATATAATTATAAGTGACGTTTGAATTAAAAAATTCTTACTCTGAATCACATTATAAGACTAGATACTCGCTCTATTTTCCTAATAAAAGATTTTACTGTAAAATTTGTTTTTAGTTTTATTTTAAATATTTTTATTTTTCACCATTTAGCATGTGAAGAATCCATGTAGTTAATACATCTTGCACATAGTAAATCTATGTAATGGTCTATAAAAGTATCGAAGAAGTAACTCATAAATATTTTAGGTTAAATTGTTCGCATATAGTGAAGTGCGCCGCGTTTATTGTACTCACACGTCAAGTGGTGAAAACTTACTGTCTTAACCATAGTTGCTTATATTTTTGCTTAACTTATTTATTAATAAATAAATACTTTTGCTTTAGAATAAAGTTGAAAATTTGATTGTTTGAGATTTCATATCCCATTTGGGAGATATGCGATAATATGGTATATTTTATACTTTTTCTGGCATACCATACCCAACATCTAAGAAGACGCATAATAAAAAATATAGTTTTTTTATAATTTTAATGACCTTTACTTCAAACAAAACTTTTTTATCTTATTACACTATGCAGCTTCAAGCTTTTCCCCGCATAGCAGGGTAGTCAGAAAGAACCTAGTGGCAAGGCACTCCGTTTTCCACATTTCGCTCGAAATCGAGACATTGCGTGTTGAGTGGCGGACTCAACGCCGCGTTTTGTCTTAGGTACCAAAACAGAGCTATGAGACAACATTAAATATAAATGCTGCGAGAGGAAATCGCATCCACAACCAATCGTGTTTGCAGTCAGACAATGTCCCACTGCGCCACCATGGCCTTCTTAATACATCATAGAAGATCTAATGTAAGGTTAAACCTTTCTCAATTTTCGCCCATAATGATACAAAGCGTGTTTTGTAGGTATCAGAAACCAACGAACGGAAACGAAAATACATATAATAATTATGTATATCTAATCTATACATATATTAAAAATGTAACTGCCCACTGTTTGTACATGGTGGCTTTTATCAATTTAATAGAATCCAAAACAATTATTTTTAATTTTTTTTTCTGTTTGGCTGTGTGTCTGTGTAGGGTAACGGCTTTTTAAATGTAGTTTTGATTATTGTATTTTGGTAAAGTTTCTTTAACATTTAGTGTTTATTTTATTTCAATAGACTAATAAAAAAAATTACAACATTTTAAATTATTAATTTAAGCAAAGTGTGTGATTTATTTGAGAACGCGGGCGGGGGAAATAGGAAATACTATTATATTATATAGTTATAGTCGTGTACTTTACGCAGGCGGAGCCGCGAGCGTGTCGCTAGTAATTAGTATACAGATTATCCTGAAAGAGATCGAACGCCCAATCATCAAAAACTACTCAAGTGCGACACAATGTCGTCCATAACTAAAAGTTTTACAATATATTTATACATTTGCATTGCATATCCTCGTTGATCTAAGTTGAAATAGAACTAAACTTTACTATAGCAAAGTTTCCGTAATTCCAGTATACACAGTAGAGAAAATATGTGATTTATGATGAATTTGACATTTTTGTAGAAATATTCGGTTATTTTCGAGGCAACTTGTTCCTTTACATAAGCGTGTCATTGATTTGAAGTTGCAAGTTTATAGGCGACCTGAAGTTATTTACAAGTAGATCCGAAAGTGTTGGATTTTTTTATTTTAATACCAATAAAATAGTTCTCTGTATGGCTATGCAACGGGGTTGGGTTACGGAACTTAGCATCAAGTTTTGTATTAGGTACCAGAGCGGAGAAATTAAATGAAATTTTGAATGAATGTGAATTTTGGGACACCTTTATTTTAAATATTTATTTCTCCGAGTGGGTACTGAACCTACAGCCATTCGCATTTCCATACAGACGCTGTCCTACTGCGCCACTATGGGTGATAATATCTATAATATATTCCGGGATATGAAGTTATTAAAAAAATATGAATTTAAACTCTGAGTACATATGAATACTTTTGAATTACGCTTAGCTGCTGTTTTTGATTGATTAAGATCATTAAAATAATCGTTAGGCAAAAGCTTTTAAATTAAGAAACTAAATTGTCTCAGGAAAAAAGCAGTTTAAAAATATAAATATTGAATGTGATTTTTTAAATTAAATCGTATAATATCGGTCCAGTAATTTTTATTTTTTAAACACAAATAAACTATGTTGATAGTCGTTTATTCCATATAAGTGTTTCCATAAGATCGTCGAATTGTGGGTTCGATTCTCACTCGCGGGAACGATTGCAGCAGCAGCGTTGTATTTCATCACTCAATGCTCAATTAAAGTGGAGAACGGAGTGTTTTGCCACAATTCTCTCTGACTACCATGCTATGCAGGAACACGTGAAAGAAAGAATAAGAAATATTTTCTACTCGGTTAAATTATTTGATATATGGCCTCACAAAATCACGCAAAAACAATTATTACGATTGAAAATAAAAAAACCAAAATCCATTAAAGGGATCAATAGAAAATGAGGTCTAGTTTGCCTTTAAATTAAGCTCTTGCGCTCGTTTTAAATAAACATTTCTATTCGCATATTCTAGTAATTAATGGGTCAAGTAGTTAGCAGTTGCGTTTCAATGCAAAATACGTTTCAAAAATACGTAATAAGGTTATAATTTCTATGGCAGTTTGAAATAATTTTTATATTTGATTATAATCGTTGAAAAGGCGTTTATGTAATATTAACGTGGGTGAAGTCATGGCCTTTAGAAGTGCAAGGTCTTCAGGGGCAATGTCGCTGTTTTATGCTTGTCTTAATTACTTGCTAATCTGTGTAAGAACTGATGAGTGATGTTTGATGACGCAGATATAACAAAGTAAAATACTCAATAAAAAACTGATTTATGATTTGATTGACTGAATTTACTAATTTACATGTATACATAACGAATGATAAAATGTTTCATATATCATGATTTTTCATTTCTATAAGAATAACAAAAAAGAACTAAATTAGTGGAACCTCCAATCAGATGATGGTTATTCTTGACATTACTATAAGTGAAATTTGAACCCATAGCCTTAATGTGTATAAGGTAGCTGCTGTTAAAGACGTCCTAACTGCGCCAAGACGGCGCCGTAAGGCATTTTGCAACCGATTTATTTTACCTTTATATAGTTATAGATTTTTCTGTTCTTTCAATAATAATATTTTTTTAAATGTAATTAAACCGCGTCTCAGATTTCAATACTTGTCTTTAGTTCTGGCAGTAAAATTTAAATGAGGCAGGTTTTCATTAAGCGCTATGGCTGTAGACCGCTGCGTCTAATCGCTCGGTAAACTTCGTACTACGTGTGGTCGAGACCACAAGTGTATGTGTAACAGAGATAAAACTATGGAAGAGCCTCCTGAATGTATATATATATGAAAATAAATAAAACAATTTATTATTCCCAATTTTTTACATATACCTAGACACAAAACCTAGTGGATTCGAATCTTGTACCCAAGATACGTGTTGGATGGCGCTTACTAAGCGTCATGAATAATTGCTTGACTGGATTTGGATAATCCTTAAATATTCTTTACAGGCCTTGGTTACTTCATTTTTCACATTTTTCAGTGAAATAAGCAAGATATTGAAGACATGTTTTTGCACAAAAAACATCATAATATGTTATGATACAAGCAGCTTGATCAAACTTATATTTTGTTAACATGTTATAAAGTGTTATTCTCACACTAAGGAAATTGAAAAAGACATATTTAGAAAACGTATAAAATTTTTAACGCAGCGTTCTTCAGCTCTTGAAAACCGTTCAAGTTCAACCGTTGAACGCATGGCTTAGCGGTCAGAGTCTTGAACGGTTTTCAAGAGGCGCGGGCTTAAATCCCGCTGCGTTCAATTTTTTATACGTTTTCTAAATATGTCTCTTGATCAAACTTGCTCATGTAGTCATTATTTATGTACATATTTGATTTCAAACTAAGTCTGAAGTAGTCAAATTGTTTAAATCTAACTATTTCAAGTTCCAACTTTTTAAACGTTCAAACGTTCAAATATAGATAAGAATAATTGAATTAAAATTATAAAACCTTGCAAAACAAAATATAATTAAATATAAAATTTGTGGATCTGAATTTAAAAATTGATTATTATAATATGTAATTAAGGTTAATAAGGTTGACGCAAGACTTGTTTAACAGGTACTTATTACTATTATTATTCCTAAATCAAAATGTCTTAATAGTCTTTAGTATGTTGAAGCGAGCGATGAAGTGATTGTATACTTACAGTGCCCGTCAAATTGTTAACCGAAAACGTTTCTCGTATTGCAATTTCTATAATCGTTACTTCAAACTCAACCTATGTACCTGAGACGTACAAAACCTTCAGCTTTATTTATGTATACTCAGACAGAAATCACCCTTTGCGACGCCCGCTCGACGCATGGGAACCAAGAAAGCATTCAAAATGATTTATTGTAAATGGTTTTCTACTTTGTTGGCTAAAATAATAAGAACCGCGCCCGGATTGCTATTCTAAATTTTATATTTTATTGTTACTTTTTTCCTTTGCCACATGCCGATACGCACCACGGAATTTAATTTGCGATCCCTTTGTTGGCCCATTAGTTCATTTTGCGGGGATCGAACGAGTTACCGATACGGTGATCCACATCAAAAACGAAAAGGAGTTAATTAGTGTATAGAATTGTATAGAAATCGCAAAAGTGGAAGCGAAATATGCGAGTACTGAATGAGATATCGTTGAAGCTGACAATAAAAGGTTTAAGCACGGTAGGAATTGCGGGTGGCTTTGTGTGGACGGACAACACATTAAACGCGGATCATTGATGCTTGACTCGAAGTGTCACAAGAATTAGTACCATTATTACTCTACAGAAAACGTCATGGTCAAGCGAATAGAAGATAGCAACAACAAATTAGCTGGACACAACAAAAAAGCTTTAGTTACAAATCCCTACGTACGGGTGGTTGTGTTCCCGGGGAGTGCAAAAAACGTCGTCCTTCGCCATAATTACCTGGGGATATAGTTTTTTTGTAGAATGACTCGGAAAGAACGTGGACTTATATAATAAACACCTCAATTCCTGGCGTGGTGAGGCTTTGTTTCTTAATTATTTTCTGTTGTGATCTTGCACAATCTTGGTCCGCTTCATTTTTTTGCGAGAAAAATAAAAGTTTTTTGTATACTTTGGTAGCCGCTTAAACAAAGGCACTCGGGCTCGTCTGAAGGTGTGATTTATTTATGATTTTGCCCTAACAGTTTTCGCTTGACCACCTTAGACTCGCTTCGTATTGTGTCGCGGATATAATCAAATTTCACTTTATTATCAAACAATGAATATTAATTTCTTTTTTATTGTTTCAGATATGGAAAAGTCACAATCAAACTCAACATTAGGGGAACTGTAATTAATGTAAAGAAATCGCGAATTTTTATTCTAACAACACGATAAAATAAAGATGCTGGGGTGTGCTCTTCGCGAAGTGATCTCGATCATCGTCTTTGCGAAACAGATCAAATTGAGCTCGGCAGACAGCCGGTGCTTAGACAAGTAGACGAATAATTAAATGATAAGTATAATAGAAAGAAAGCATTGACAATATTTGGCCTTACTTGATAAATTATTGAAATTAACACAAATCGATCGCGAGTTAACTAAACTAGTCAGTTACAATAGAAAGTATAGCAATAGTAAGTTACCAATAGGCGAAATAAAACTAAGAAGTAGAATTCACTGAAAGGCCACCACGGTGGTATGCTTTGTATTGCATTTTGTATCGACTGCGCGCTGACTGGTCGCTACGTCTCGTGGCTTCCCGGCGCGCGACTGCAGTGCTGGATGCTACTAACTGTATACACGTAAGTGACAATTGATTGTTTTTATTATTCGCTTATACTTCTTCTTCAATATTCAATACAGTATTAACACCACTTGTTTATAAAATGGAATGGTGACGCAAAGTTATTTTTATTCGTTTTCCTATTATTGAAAATTACATAGTAAACCTCGCATGTGAGGACATTTACTGCAGCGGTGCGATTACCGATTGTGTATTATTAACTTTTATTTGACACTTCGATAAATCAGGAATTCCCAAGTCGTCTTGATTTAGCACGTCATTAATGAAGGTGCAATTTTCAAAGAACTAACGTAAATCAATGAAAGTTTTGAAAACAACTTAACTTTTTGTAATATAAATAAGTTACCTTCTGAACAAGTGACAATTTGTTAAACACACATTATGAATAACTTTCAAAACTTCAAGTATATTTTGAACAAATTCAAATCAGTTGCCTAATCCAAGAAGCCTACTAGAGCGTAGACAGTAGCCAATCTCTTCAATTCAATTGACATGTCAATCAAAACTCTTACGTATCAATATGTTTGCTAATTTAACATCTTCAGCTTTAAATAAGTGATGAAATTTAGTTCTCAACATAACACAACCCGTTTGAAAATCATTACATAATTATTTGTTTTATATAATTTTAGACTTTTTTTACTCATCAAGAATTTTTTATTCATCAAGAATGGTCTACGATAGTGAAGGAAAAGTAGACATAATAGTAAAAGTCAAAGCTTTTAATTTTCTAAGTAGAGTTTAAAATGAGAATATTTAAATATTCACTCTAGTAAGAACCAAAGTATAAGAATTTGGACGTAGCTAGATGTAGAACGCATGGCTTAGCGGTCAGAGCGCTTGAACGGTTTTCAAGAGGCGCGGGTTCTAGTTCTGCTGCGTTAAAATTTTTATACGTTTTCTAATTATGCCTTTTTCACTAAGTGTGCGAATAACACTTTAAAAAAATGTTAAAAACCAAAGTTTCACTCGTCATGCATAGTCGTATATTTTCCATCAGAATCACTCCTGTATTCGAAAAATAAACTTTATATAATATTTATAATACGTTTGATATTTTGAAGTGTCAAGTTCGAATACGCAATCATAGAAACATTACGCTAAAGTTCGTCTTGGCAATGCGACCTCTTCAGCTTTACGTTCATCAATGTAAGGGACATAAACTTTGTCTCTTAGTTCCGGCAAATCTTTTGAAGGTTTCGCAACGGTTACTACGATTTATGACGATTTCATTGCATGTTTGTAACGGTCCAACATTGTCGTGTCGAAATTATCCATTTTTATTCCTATTATTATTTTATTGCAGTTGCATTAGATACGTTCACATTAAATATGATGCTATCTTGGTGCATTTAGGCAATATTGGACTGCAAGGATATTGATTGTCGATTGTGTTCTCTTTCAGATAATTTTTCTGGAGGATGAGACTCCTTCGTATGATGTAAAATTAATCAAGCTTTTCTAATATTAAATACATATTATATATTGAAGGTAATGCAATGTATGGTATATACAAAGAAGGAATAAAAATATTTAAATATTTTTTTAAATGTTTTACAGTTCTTATAAGATCGAGTCAATTATATTTTTATTTCATTAGAGGTTCCATGTGCAGTAGAGAACTATATGAGGTTGAATATTTATACAATACTTGAGTTCTCAGGACGTGGAGACTAGCCGAGTCCTTTTAAATTGAATGCTTAAAATATTTTTTATCCTGCAAGGTACTTTGTACCACTAATACTATTTATATTCATGTCTAAGACGTATGGAAGTTAGTCCGGGCCTAATATTTAAGTCTTAAGAACAGTAGCTTATTAAAAAAGTACTCCTTCAGAACCAGGGTCAGTCAGTAATAAGTTTTTTTATTATATATTGTTTATGTATATATCACAGTATAAAAAAATAAATCTTGCAAATATACCCTATTAAAAAAGACAAAAGATGGATAATCATGCAGAGTTGTTTATCTATTGACATATATTTGCGGATATCGGTGTGTCTAGAGATACATCATTTAATTTCGTATGGAGAATTAAAAAATAGTAACAACACAAAGTGTTTACTTACTTTATTTGTTTTAAATATCGCGACTATGTGTTAAATTGTCTGGAATTTAATATTATATGACAGTAAACATGCGATTTGAAGGAGTTTTAATATCGCTATAAATACACAGAGACAGTACTATGTCCATTATATTGATAAGGTACGTTTATGATACTTCATATTTTGGAAATCAACTTCCTATATCATTTCAAAACAATAAAATTTATATTTTATTGATACAAATTAACATTTATTTATGTCTAAAAATATTACTTGGTTACCTTATAAAGAACCATAACAGTCCGCGTCTCGTAACAACGATTTAAAAGGTCAAAATATAATTTGAAGAAACTATAACTTAGCTGTGGTATAATATATTATAACTAGAACTAATAAGATCAACCCACTCGTTCTATTCAGTACCAAAACAGGTCATTGCGTAATTGTTAACGACGTCTGGGAATAATGATGAATTGTCATTATGTTCTTGTTGATTTCAATTGAGCTTTTTAAAATTATATTTGTTATACATTTGTTTTGCGGTAATCGAATAGGAAATCGATTCTTATTTAGATTTATACATTAATTAGTGATTGGAAATCGGTCTCACATTTTACAAAACTGATTTGAAGATTTAGAAATAGTTGATTTTGGGAGATTTTTTCACAGATATGCCTACATAGGCACTTTATGTACGATACAGTATAGTACTTATTACAAAAGCTGTAAATCTTTAACTTAGACACCCCTTTTAATCCTTAGGGGAACTGCCAAAAATACTGTATTATTGCTCTCCTGCGATATTAAAAATATCTATGCACAGGTATATGTAATGCAAATCTAGTATTTGGTGAAGGCTTTACGTGCTTAAACCAAGAGTTATGTTCTTTTTTACTGAATTTTTTTTTAATACTTCCTTGAGGTTTTACATTTATATTTTTTGCTCTTTTTTAAGATATATCTCTACCATATTTCATGTCTTATATAATGTCATCTTAGTACATTGTCATGTAAATAAAAGATTTACATATATATTGGGTTTTTGTGTGTCTTGTCCAAATCTAATTAGAATATGGATTGTTTAGATTATAGAGTCTTGGGCACATTGAAAATTACAAATAAAATATCAAATCTTTTAAACGTCTCAGACACTTGGAAACCACTTTGTAATCTCTGATTATAATATTACATTTTCTATTATTATATTATTTAAATTATCATAATAATGAGCTATGTAGTTCAATACGTATATGATGTGTGAGATTGAAGAAATAAAATGCTTGTACTTAAAGCTACATCTAAATTGTAAACTGTGTTAATGGTAGAGGTATTCGTGGTGCATTGGGATAGTGTTTAACTGAAACACAATGGTTGTGGGTTTGATGCCCAGTCAGGGGAATGTTTATATTTTAATTACATTTATTTCCTCTGCCTGATGCGCCGTTGATTAAACGAACCTACCTGGTAAAACGTGTAACGCTGACGTTTTTATATTAGACTATTGATTCAATTTAATTTGATTCTCGTACAAAAATAATTAGGATTAGTTTATATAGATTTGGATCTTTTTTCTTTCAAATACAAATAAACGCATTTTTACATTATTAATTCACATTTTCAACATGAAGAACACCACTATCCAATGTCGTAGTATTTGAAGAACAAACATTTCTTGATTAGTCTAGTATTATTATACAAATGTACGTGTGAGTGTTTCGCATACTAACAAAATATGATAATATATCAATGATTATAAAATCGGTTTGAGACAATAATAATTTGAGTGGGCTTCATTGTTTGAACTTACACAAGGTTTCATATTACGATACCAACATTAGCAAGTAGACGTTTCTTTACTACTGTACGTGCCCGCGTAGGCGTGTATTAAAAACGTATTAATCACTATAGAAATGCTTCCAGACGTATTATGCAATTGACTTAAATTAAATATTTGTTTTGGAGGTGACATTATATTATGTTTAATGTATTGTAAAACAGTTACTTGTAATAACAGTTTTATTTGTGTTGTGTGAAAGGATTTTAATTTTAGTGGAGTAATTCTATATGAAGCCTAATTGTTTTCATATGTTTTCTTGTTGTGGATAAGTTAGTGCTGTATTATGTTACTTGACGGAGAAGACATTTTTTTTAAATATAAAACTTTTCAGTTATGAACTGACAGACGATACAAAACCGAAATTACAGGGCAAAGAAAACTGAAATGCATTTGGCATCAAGAGCCACTGGCTAATAGAAGAAGAAGGAGTTCTTAAAAATCATATAAGAACGGAAGGAATAGGGATTTTTCGTTATGTAGTCCACACAAACACGTTTTAAATATAAACATTTACTCAAATAGGAATCGATGTTATTCTTAAGAAGGAATTCTTCATTCATTTAATGCTTAAACCTCGTTTTTATAAAGTATTATGTAATTTTTTGTGGTCTCTTGCTTTATGAAATAGGAAAATGTTACTTTATAACTTGATTATCATACGTATTTTAATACAAGCAGAAATCCAATCGAGAAAACTTTCTCAGCACTTAGCATTCCATCCTTAAGTTGTCTTTGGTTGTTAAGTAAATAGTCAAGTTTAATATTACAAATAAACAAATATGTATTCTATGTACAATATAGTAATTATATATATAAGCACATTTACAGTTTCACGCTTTTTCCCGCTTATCATATATCATTATTACGAGAACTTTGTGCAAAGACACTCTGTTCGAGACATTGCGTGTTGGGTGGCGGAACTCAATACCATGCTTTGACTAGTTCTAGTAGATCAGAGCAGAGAAATTAAAATAATTAAATTATGATAATTATCCCGAGATGGAATCGAACCCACAACCAGACAGTCCTGCGAAAATGTCCAACTGCGGCATAATGGCCTCAATTATTAACATTATAGACGTGAAAATACTATTTCAATATACAAAAAATTTTCACTTATTAAATTACGGAAGTTTCAGACCCCATTCCACATACATAAAGATAGTGTACATAAAAAAGTTAGTTATATACAATAGTTGTATTTTGTACATACACACAAAATTTTCTTCTAGAATCTTAAAATTAATTTTAAGAGATTTTCCTTTAACAACATTTCTGTGTCAAATTTAATTTTCAACTACTATAGATAAAAACAAACCAAAGCTGCAATCAAATTAATTAGCTTAGGAAAGTGCCACATCCATTTTAATCAGCCTGATTCATGGTTAATTGGTAGAGCCAATGTAATTCGTATGTCACTCATATCAACACGTACTGTTCGTATACACAGCAAATGAATTATTATTGAATTAATTTAAGCAGAAGTTCTGTACAATAAATGGTTATAGTTAAAGTTTCTTAACTTCAGTTTGCTTTATGCAATGGTTATATTAGCTAAGAGATGTATTCAATTCAATTCAATTCAATTAATTTATAGAAGGAATTCGTTTAGATTAAGGACTATCTAATATTGTTCGATATAATAAGAGAAGCGGAAATCCAGAGTGTTTTGCCATTAAGTCATAATCTGTGTATTTTAAACAATGTTATAGACGTGATCGTACTTTTGTTCGTTTTGTTTTGTTGATATTTATACGAACCCATAAAAAGCATCCACTTTTTACTTCCTATTAAAACTTTTGTTTAAATTTTGAAAAAATCTAGTCAGATTTGTTTATTTATATAAATAAGAACTCAATAGTATTTTATTATTGTCACAAAATATCTTAAGCAATTAGCACACCATATAGTAAATAAACACGCTTGTTATGAAAACATTACATATTTTTATGTCATAAGTGTTATAAAAACAGCCCGAATGTTTTGTTGGCACTTGGCCTTAACAAGTTCCAATGAATGGAGAGGCGACGTCCACTAATATTAATTGACGGATTAATTTTTTTAACTGATTGTGATCTAGGATGAATGAATGGCTGTGAGTTAGAGGTCAACTTCCAAAACTTACGTTATATCACTTTGATGCTTTGATTAGTTGTTTCAAGTTATATTATATTGGGTGTTAGATATTGTATGATACTTTGTTCATGTGTTAGTAATATAAAAATATAATTTTTTGTATCTTTTAAGTATAAAATCAATATAAATAAATATGTAACAGTACTACGAAACGCCCAAACTCTTTATAGATATAATGTATAAGTATTTTCAATACACCACACCACACCATTTTACTCAAAATTCACGTATTCACTTTATCTCATTGAGTTTTATCCATTTGAGTGACAGCTGGATTATTTCGATGTGCCTACACAATGTTTTAGGGGTGCAAATACCACTTGTAAATGTGGCTATTACTAGCGACCCGCGCAATTATAGCTGTTTCGTATTTTGGTGACCCTTTCATAATTAATTCCCGGAAAAATGAAAACAAAATGGAAGAAAAAAGTATTTAATGTACATTCCGAGGTTTTTTAGTATCTCCATATAAAATTACATCAGAATCGGTTCAGCAGTTAAGCCGTGGTGGCGTCATGAAGACAGAGTTACTTACTGACGCTACAGACTTACTCTCTCTCAGCCTCTCTCCGTCCACTGCTGAACGTAGGGTACAGCTCCCTCAGAGACTCAGACAGTCCCGGTCCTGAGCAGCTCGCATCCATCCGCAGTTACTATCGCATTTATAATATTATACCACATGGTCTATTTAATTGGACTATTGAATGTAATTTTGTTAAATCTCCTTATTTATCAATTTGAGATATGTGGGGAAATAAATAAATAAAAATGATATATAAAAATAATAATAAAAAGATACAAAAGATAATTATATAATTATTACGAATATGCATTGTGACGATAATTATTATGTAAAATATATATATATAAATAAATAATAATGAAATGGTGTATAATTAACAAATCGTCTTAAATAAACAGGAGAAAGTGCTTATGATGTAACGGACATTATATATCATTAAACTTTTAAAGAGTAGGTCTTTGTTGACTTGTCACTTTATAACCACGTTGTAACATTGCACTCGAAAAGTTACTATTACATTGTACGTGGGCGACTTTGTTTGACACAGGGATAGTAGAATTTTTATATAAAAGGCAACGTTATTTCAAATGATGTATAGCTTTAGTCTTTTATGCTCTATACCTTTAAAAGAAACCGGCAAAGCTTTTTAAATCTTTGTATTGAAATATATTTTTATTACTTATGTAGTATATTACAAGAAGGCTATCGTGGCGCAGTGGGATAGCGCTTGATTGTAAACGCCATTGGTTGTGGGTTTGATCTCTGGTACCTAATGCAAAGCGTCACGTTGATTGCCGCCACTCATAGCATAATGTCTGGACTATCGTTTTCTCTAATTACACTGTTAAGCGTAAGGAAAGAGCATGAAGCTGAAAACAGGGAACAATACATATTTAAGACTTCGTTTGCGCTTACTTAAAAAGGTAAAATCTGTGTCTCGTACGAACTTTGAGAAAACCTCACGTAGTACCTGTCTTCAAAGAACTAAGGTACATTTTAAATTTCACCATAATGCACCGGTAGTTTTGACTGTGCGTTATTTATCAGAACTCAATTAGTAATGAAAAAGGGCGAAAAGTGTTTGAAACGTAGGGTTTTCTAAAATTTATTTAAAGATACTAAAATATACTCGATTAATCTGATTATAGTAGTTTCATTTAAAACGAAATGTTTTATATATTTTTGTTGAGAGTCGCTGGAAGACGAAATAAATAACTATTCACATAAAAATAAAGTAAAACTTTTATTATAAAAAATTATACAAATATCAATTCAAGCACAAACCATTACTTATGATGTTTTTTATAATAGAACAAAAAATAAACATTATATTATCAAAAGCACATTTTATACTTTTTGCGGTCCACGGGACTAACAACATACAATAAATTCATGGGAATATAAATTAATTAGCGTTTTATTTAATAAAATAACTGTTTTGAACACAGCTGCTTCTGAGGTTAGGTGGTCCCTCTTGAGATAAGAGGGAAGGTGCTATAAGGGATGAAAGGATATTTTGATTGTTATCGCGAATGCAAAGGAAATATTAATATGACAGTGACATAGGATGTTCTTTTAGTTTCAGTTCCTATTACTATAAGTATATAATTATAGAGTAATTACTAACTAATTACTTTTTTCTTAACTTAAGTTAGGTAAAAATCTATATAATATTTAAGTATCATCATATGGCTTTCAATTTGTTCCATTAAAAACTTTACATTATCGAACATTTTAACGAAACATAATCGAAGGATAAAACTGCTATAATTTATACAAATTCCAGCAACGGTGTTGAAAAAATGCAGTTGTACACGGATACGGGACAGGATTAATTAACTTGGAAATGAAATTTTGTATTAAGATATAAACTTACCGTATGAGAATAGGATTAAAATGATAATTAAATAGAAGTAGGTATCCTTGAGCTTGACACGTAATAAAGTTTCCTTTGAAGCTAAATACATTGATTTCGTGCATTTATAATAGCTTGTCGGTGCTTTTGATGTGATCTTCCAATATGCGTAATTGTAGGTTTAGTGCTCATGCTACGGTACAAGTGAGTAGTGGTCGCGGTTTGACGAATCAGTGGAAACGTCCGCCCACTAGAGCTGGCCTTAATAGTTAAGGTTGGACGCTTAACATTTACACACAAGGTTGTTGCAATTTATAAAATAACTAGCGACCCGCACGCGGCTTGGCCTGCGTAAACTATACGACTAAACTATTTCACGACTAAACTATTTTTTCGCCCGCCCACGTTCTCAGTTAAACAACTAACTTTGCTTAAATTCATAATTTGAATGGCTGTAGTTTTTGTATTTATGAACCGATTGAAATGAAATAAATACTTAATGTTAAGGCAAGCTTACCAATAATTATATAGTTTTGACTATGGTCAAAACTGCATTTAAATTGGTTAAGCCGTTTATGAGATTAGCGAGCACACAGCTAAACAGACATGGAAGTAAATTAATAATCATGGTTTTGGGTTCTATTATTTTGATAAATAATATTTTTATCTATAATTTTTTTTTTCATATATGTGCCATGTACAGACAGCAATCAGATACATTTTGATTATATGTATGTATAGAAAAGATATAGATACATTGTTTGTTATGTATTATTTTATTAAGAAGAAAATATAACATATTGTTATCAGACTGCATAAAAAAACAGGAGGAACTAAAGAGTAGATGTGAAATTTCGTTTTACATTTATAAAATGTCATAAAGCAAAATTTAAATATTTATTATTATACTACCTAATTATATAGTTTATAATAATATTGCAGTAAAATATATATATATATATAAAATATAAAAAAAAAAATTTGTTGTTTATATTTAAATCGGTTTAAACAAAGCTTCTCTCTTGCACCTTATTGTCACTAAATTAATTTTTCCGCTGCGCAAGTGTTTTTAATGAATAGGTATTACGATATCTGGGGGCTGGATTTTTACGATAAGCCTTTGATGTCTTATTAACGTTGCGTCGCCCATCAATGTAGCGTGTCGATTATATATAAAATACATTCGGCGTTAAGCTTTTAATTATGTAAAAATAAATGAAGGTTTTGCCCTCTTTTATAAGATAACCAACTAATTTATGGATAACTCGCATATTGATTCTGTATTAGATATTTGAAAATTTATATTTAATATATAATTAAATTATTTTTATTTCTCTGGTTAGCCGTAAGGTCCGCTACTCACGCAATGTCTCGTTATCGGGCTTAAAGTGAAGAACGAAGTGTCTTGACACTAGGTTCTCTCAGACTAACCTGCTATGCAGGAAGAACCGTTACCTGCTTTGTAAAAGGTATTACGGAAAACCACGAATGTATTATATGATTATTTTATATATTACTAAATAATAAGTATAAAAATTTACATTACAAAAGTGTAAGCAACCATTGAAATTTCAAATCTATAAATTTAGTCTTATTAGAGGTTTCTTTTTGGAAATTTTAATGCAATTATTATCTTAGTACAGGACTTCAATGGCACGTTAGTGAACTAATAATATTTTTTGTCTTTGTATTATAATATTTTCAATAACTTTAACACAATAGCTCCAGTGAACCAATAAAAAGTGATGATTGATTGAGCATCCGTATTCAAAACGAAACGAAGCGCATTATGAATATTAAAAAGTTCATCGTTTTTTAATCGTATAGGGCGTTAAGAATTCGGTATATAAATTACCCACCGATTATAGTAACACATCGGGATATCGACGTGGTTTTGGAAATTCTGTGGGGCGTCTCCACAAGAAATACTCGTATTCGTTTCTACTTTCAATATCCATCTACAGATCCACATCTGACATTTTGATATAAATTCTTGAACAATTAAACACATTTTATTAGTATTCACAACCGTTAAATCGACTTTTTATCGCTCCCAAGTATAACTAACAGCGTAATGTCGTATAATTCGATAAGTCGTAAACATATTTAAGTTTAAATTAAAAAAATCATGTAATTTCCAACGACGTATAAAATCACAACGATTGCATATAAATTGTAGTTGTTACAAATAGCTATTAAATTGTTATATATTTAAACTTATTTAAGTTATATATTTCTATGTAATAGCATATACGTTAGATTACTAAATAAGTAGCTTATTAGTACGTCTCTCAAGACATAAGCAGGTATATCGATACTCAAGGAGAAACCATTTTTAAAGACATTTCTTTTGTTTCTCAATGTATAATATGAAAGTGCAAAGGTGAAACAAATTCATATTAACTATTCTATTTTAGTTACAAATAGATAAAAAAAGCTTTTCTGATCGAAAACAAGATTATTTTGACATTATGTGTGAAGACTATTCCGTCACAATATAAAATGTCACAATATGTTTGAATACAGCGTAAATGTTTGCAAAAGGATAGTCTCGTTGAAAAAGGCTTCTGAAGCAGAAGGGATTTAATCGCAGATTCAGATGGCTTTAGATTTCCATATTTATAATTAGACTTGTTTTGATCTTTAAAAGATCAAAGATTAGGTCTTCCTATAATCTCCGTGTAAATTATCAAAATGGGTTACAATACAAATTAATAAGTCTAGCAGCCAATATTCACGTCATTAGTTTATTAGAACCAAAAAATGAGTACACGAAAAAAAACATTTTACGATTATTAAACCTCTCGATTGACAACCGGGAAGGCGTTATTGTCGTTCCCATATTTTTATAGCGTGTAAAGCCGTCGGCAGGTTTTTATATCATCTCCTTAAGTGACATAAATTCTAATACAAAGTCCATTTGTGTATCTCGGACGTCTTAAAAGGTATACGGATAATAGTTTTTCTGCTTTTTACAAGGAACTCATTTCAATTATCGGGCGATTTGATGGGCATAAAACGCGATGGTATGTGTTAGTTGGTGGCGCCCAACGGCGGGCGGCGGGACCCCGGAGTTTTTTAATTTTTAATTCGTAGATGCTAATTTAATTATGGAATTTACTATTTGATATTTCACGCAGGTGTATCCTGCTGCCTCATATTTTTTTTAATATAACGGTGCTTAGTTCGATATTGAATAATGTTTTGTTTTTGAAATAGGATTTTTTTTATAAACAATGTGATGTATAACAGATCACATGAGGCATATGTTTTTTATAATTTTATAATAGATATTTCTTTCTTATTTGTCTAACGAAGTTGATTTTTTTTATATGCACGGCTTAATATTCATGAAGTATATTATAATTCTTACAAATATCTAGAGATAAAAATGTTGTTGTTAAGATTATTATTTAAGAACTCAAAGGATAGATGTGTAATACGACATATTGTTTTACACAAAGATGTCATGTTAGTTATCTCCTCAGAAATGACTTAAATTAGTTTAAAAAATATAAGATAATTCAATTATTCACCCTGCATAATTGGTGTTTCTTAATATAAATTGAGTAAGAAAAAAAAAAATTATCTATATACGAGAGACTCAAATTTTCTATTTCCGCCTATTATTTTAGGTGGCATTGCATGTTTGAAAAATCACAATGGAAAATACCTATCACGTTTAACAGTTTTTTGTTACATGGGGCATTTGCTATATTCTAATAATTTAGCTAGACTATCATGGTTCTTCATCAGCTGTTCCGTATTTTGAATACAATCATCATAAACTTGAACATTCACATTATTTAAAAAAATCACGCTAAAAATATATATTTTTTACATTTGTTTTTAAAGTGTTATTCACACTCTTAGGAAATTGAAAAACATATATGTATTTAGAAAACGTAAAAAAAAAATTATTTAAAAAAAAAATTCTATTTCCTAAGTTTGTGAATAAAATTTCATAAAACAAATGTTATAAGAAAAAATATTTAATAAATAACATTCTCTCTTGCCTTGATTGTTCGTAGAATAATCTTTATGTAGCAGAAATTTGTAAGAATGTCTCTACAGAGATGCTAGCACGAAATATAAGTTGTAATAAGCGTATAAAAATATCGACGTAGCCGGATGTAGAACTCATGGCTTAGCGGTCAGAGCGCTTGAACGGATTTCAAGAAGCGCGGGGTCAAATCTCGTTGCGTTCAAATTTTCATACGTTTTCTAAATATATGTTTTTCAAAAAATATCTTATTTTCTTAAAGCAATTTTGACATTTCTATAACTTAGCAAGCCTTTACTCATGGGTCATCTTAAGAGGCAGTAGACAGGGGAAGAATAATTCGTAGCGAAGAGTGTTAGTGATACTAAACTGGAAATAAATAAATTGTCTTTTTGTAATCCTAAGGAATGTTCGAGGAGTACCGTTAAACCCTCTGTTTTTTAAAACATTTACCTGTCAAACATGGATATTGTAGGCGTTAGTATCGCTTCTATGAATGTTCAAATGGTATTTTGGGTACAGACACTGACTCCTCTCTCTTAAAACAATTATCGCTTTTATTTATACATATACTATATATATTTGTTTTTATATATAAACAGTTTCAAATTTTCACATCACTCGTTTTCACCCAGACTTCGAGACATTGCTTGTTGAGTGACGAAACTCAACGCCTCGCTTTGTCTTATAGAACCCGCAACCAATGCGCTTACAATCAAATTGTGTCCGACTTCGCTACGATACGATACGATAACCTTAAATGTTTACAGTTATTCGAAATATTTGGATATTTATCAACTACCTAAGTATATTTTAATTTGTAATTAACATGCGAAATACAAACGTTTTTCCGTGAAAACTTATTCTTACCGACTATTGCGGTAAACAAATATTTAATAATACAAAAAGAAAGTATACCTACCAATATATCACTCAAGCATTTTATTTCGAATTAAGCTTTCCACTGTCCACCATGGGCCACCAAAAGATAGATGGGGCCTAGTTTTATTATAACAAGGTAGTACAGTAGTCGGATTCCCAATTTTGATGTAAAATCATCCTTATTGCTATTTTAATAAGACGTTTTAGGCAAACCTTCGCAAGGTGTATAGTACAGCGATTCATCAAGAAGTTGTCAATTATTATTCTAGTAGACGTGGTCATCGAGAGAATGTTCGAATTAATTAAAATTTATTTGTGACCAGCGGCCAGGTTGTTCTCAAAACTGCAACCACTAAATTGCTTGTATAGAAGTGCTTAGAATATTCTTTAAAATTAGATATCTAAAATATTTCATATATAATTATATTTTTCACATAAAATAGTAAAACTTTTTAGATTTATGTTATTTAAATGAAATAACGGTGTACATTTCTCTCTTGTAAAGCTTATGATATACTGCAAAATAATTCACTAGCCTTCGATAGCGTCAACGTACAAATTATTATTTATTATCACTATTAAAATTATTATCCCAATTAATTTATATTGATCACGAATCTACCTACCTACGAGATTAGTACGTCCGTGCGTTTTAGTATAATGCCTTCGAGTAGGGAATTAATCATTCACCTTTAATATGAGCCTATCAATTAGCCTCAATGGCTGTTAATTAACACTACACCATATAATTTCCTTCGCTTAACGTCTAACTTTCAAAATTATAACATACTGCTGTCGTGTACCGAAACCCGTGGAACATCAATTTTGTGTATCACGATTTCGCCACATTTCAATAAAATATTGAAAATTGTTAAATTATTGTATGAATGATGTGATTAAGATAAGAACAAGTTCTATTTTGAATTTATTTGATTTTATTTTGTTTTCACTTTGAGCCTGCTGAATTATACGCGGCGCCTTGTTCAATAACAAAAAATGTATTAAATTAATATAGTATAGATATAATAGTTTCCACAAGTATGAATCGAACTCGTAATCATTAAAATAAAATCTGTTATTTATCGACGGCGTCAGGATAGCGTCAGAATTATTTTCTTAGCGTAGAATTAAATTTTATTTCCTATAACTTATATCTGAAGAAAGCTGAATCTTTCATTAACACGCAATGTTGATAAAAGTTCTTTCCCACATGCATATTTCATTAAGGCCCTGACCCGATTCCAGTGCTCAAGCCACTATATCTAGGCACCCTATCCGAGCTAGATTCCTATCGTATTCGCCGAGTCTGGCTCTTTATGTAACCACTTCAGGTTCAGACAGATCTCTATCGGTTTCTATATCTGTCACTGGCAGTTTACAATTACATTTTCTTATGAAATTTTTGATAGTATATTTAAATATAGTACCTAATAATAACATAAGTTTATGCAACAATTTTAGATTTTTTTATTGGACAAAGTTTAAATATTTTGTTATTGTTGACAAATCTCTATATAGAATCTAGATAATGAAGGCAATGAATTTAATGTAGTTGAATAAAATTTTAAAATTATTTCAGTTGGAAAGAGATATTAATAAGTGAAGGTATAATGTGCAAACACAATTTTAGAAACCGTATAAAAATTTAAACGTTTTTAGACATGAACCTGCGCCTCTTGGAAACCGTCCAAGCGTTCTGACCACTAAGTCATACGTACAATTTTTCAGGTTTTCGTTTTCAGTGCAGTTACTTTATACGTTCTATAAAAAATATTTACATATTTTAACTGTGTGAATATCACTTGTAAAAGTTACAATGTAAAAACACAGATTTTTATATATCATACGTTTTATTGCTTAAGTTCTAAATATTATCCGAAAACACTTTAGCTTAGAAATATTATAAGATAATGAAGTCTGTATCAGAGCCTACAGTTTGTAATGAACACGGTATAATTAGAAAAACATAAATAGTTTAAAGCATTAAGTAAGCTATCAGACACATTACGTTTACACTGTAAGAAAATATTTCTTATACTCGTCGGTACCTACTTATTGAATATATGTATTTTATATTAGTTTTTAAATATAACTTCTTTAGCGTGCTCAAGTTTTATACTTATTAAACACAGTAACAGTATAATACTTAGAGTCAATTTGAAGTATCAATTTATTAATCTTATTATTATATTTGTACAAAAAATAACAATTTAGGATAAAGTAGTCAAATGCTGCTGGTTGCGCCACTTGCTGGTTCGAATTTGAATGCCTTCTTTAACTATTTCCGGTTGCCGAAATAAAAAATACGATTTTTTTTCCTTGTAAGCTTCTCTTCTTTCATTATTATTGTAAAACACAAAAAAAAATGTACACTTTGAACCAATTACTACTGTTTTTTAAACTAACAATACTTAACTCCAGCGGGGTTTGGGGTAATGATAGTGTTAAAATGGTTGCTCTGGTAAGACAAAGCGCAGTGTTCAGTTTCACCACTCAATTTGTAACATTTTGAATTTGAACGGAGAGCACACAACGGAGTGTCTTGACACTAAGTTTTCTCTGCCTACCCTGGTATACTAGTAAAATGAAAAAAATAACAAACAATGATTTACGTTACATAAGATAAAACTGTAATAGCCGTATCTCCCATTAACTCGTAGTACTAGTATCCAATTAGCAATCTGAATTTTATTTCGATAAAGCCTTACAGTAGCTTTGTAAGCACATGTCAGCCATGTTTAAGATAAGAATACGAACTTGTAATTGGTATTAAGTGGCCAAGAGATACGATGCGAAGAAAATTGTTTTGAATTTATTCAATTGAGACGGGAATGTAAAGTATATAGTAAATTTATCAACTGTTATTCATATAATGCATAACAGTTATTTTATTATATTTTCAGCATTTTTTATCGTTCAATCTAAATAAAGTGTGAGTCAGTCATTACGAAGGCATATTATGAATAAAATTTTTAGTGATAATGATGAAATTTAATAAAAACAAACTTTCTTTAAAAACCCGTTAAGCAGTAAGAAAATCTCTAAAATCAAATTATATTTTTTTTATTACACTTTTTTATATTACCCTGAAGTAATAAATAAAATAAAATCACAGTAACATTTTATTTCTTGAAAACTATTGTTGTGTCTAGATAAAAAGGAAGCACGCCAGGCATAGCTAATATATAAAAAAAAATTCATAAAGTCCATAAGGATGGATGAATCTGCAAGCAAATGTTTTATTTTTCTTAAAAAATAACCCAATATTGTAAAATTATCATTATATTCATCTTGTAATGAAATTAAACTGTAATGAAATCGTATATAAGTCACTCTATAAAGATAAGTGTTCGTGTCGATGATAATAAAAACTCATGTTCACAACCATGTTAGTTATAAACGAATGTTGACTTGAGCTTTTATTGGCGTTAAAAAATATAAAATATTAAGCTTGTGTGAGCTATATAGTATGAGATACTAATGTATATTTATATATATTACAGAGTTTGTATTCGCGCTCTAGTGTTAACTTTAAAATAAGGTCGAGTAAAAATCTATAATGTATTGAGCTTGGCTCATCCAGTCAAGCTCAGGCGAAGTACTAAAATTTCCAAAATTAAATTAAATAAACATTTTACGTATTTTATACGTATTACGTATTATTAGTATGATACCAAAACAGCATTATTTTTCGGAAGGTTTTATTTCAATTTGAAATGTTATAAGATATAACAGACGCGTTATAGTGGTGCAATATATTTTGATCTGGACCGCTCTTTGCAGAGTGTCAGCGGCGATTAGCCTATTATAATTAATATCGATTTACAGTAAATTGCTTGCTCACTTTGTTATGTATATACGTTCAATTTAACCTGCAGCCTTGTAGCATGAATTGAATACTTGAACGAACTGAGATTGAGATGTTGTAATTTATAATGTTTATAAGAATTTACATCTTTAATATAAAAAAGCAAAGAAAAGGAACCTTCACGGTATTTCCCATATAGCAGTGTAATCAGAGAGAACCTAGTGTCAAGACGCTCCGTTCTCTACTTTCCGCTGGAAATCGAGACATTTCGTGTTGAGTGGCGCAACTCAATGCCTTTCCCGCCTCTTTGTCTTAAGTATCAGAAAAAATTAATAAAAATAAATTAAATATAATTATTTCCCCGATTAGGATTCGAACCCACAACTAATTGTGTTTAAAGTCAGACGCTGTCCCTTTGCGCCGCGACGGCCACTAATATTTCTATGTTTATATAAAACATTGTGTTTTTATGAGATCATTCTGGTGTAGTAGGATAACGTCTGGCTAACGAAGGTTAGGAGTTCGATTCGAGAAATTATTATATTTAATATTTTTTTCTTTATCCCACTACGGTAAGACAAAAATGGTGTTGAATTCCACCGCTTACCAAACAATATTTCAAATTAAAGTGGAGTTTATGATTTACTGTGTTATGATTTTAATGTTAAAAAAATAATCGCAAATTCGTAAATTTTTTTAGCGTAACCTTTAACCATTAACCTAAAAACCATTTCAAATATATATAATTTTTTCAAAGAAATGTATTAATTTTCAATAATGTCTAGGTTCAGTTTGAAAAAAAATAATATTTATTTTTACATACAGAAAATATATAATAAATTAATAGACACATGCTAATTACAATGTAGGATGCAAGAAATACAACAGGAAACGTATATAGTAACATGTTTTAAGAAGTCATAAGCTATAATCACTGATGGTTATCAGTACTTGTTTAAAAATAAAACAACAGTTCAAAGTCAATATAGAAGAATGGACGTGAAAGGAATAATACGGAAGGCAATCATTATCGGAATCAATCTGTAATAATGATCGCGCATCCGACAAATTATGAAACTTAAAGAGCACGGGAATCGATTAAGCTACTTATGTCTGAAAGACAGATATAAAATATATTAAGAATTATTAAATAACAACAAAATATATATATATAATTCACGTTACACATCACAGTCTCGCCTTGCTGGTTCGCTTGTTAAATGATTATCATTTAATTTGTTTCCATAAATTTTAATTAGAAAAATAATATTAGTCTTTATGCGACATTGAACATATATTCATCGTTTTTTTCCTTTACCCATTAATACATCGATTCTTATTAAAATATAATAATTAAATAAATTTTTAACATACACTAAATATATATTTTTTCAATATTGCTTCATTTTTCTTATAGTGTTAATCTGTGTATGGTTTTGACTATCGCGTCTTTCATGTGTTAAAGTCCTTAGCTCAAGCTCAAGATCATAAACTTAGGCAGCGGTATGCAGTCACGATTTGACAGACAACACTCATTAGTATTGTTTATTTTGAAGACATCTTCGATGCCAATATTGGTGATGTAACGTTATTACAAACGCTTGTAGTATTCCGCTGTATTCTCTAGAATATAATACTTTATAATATGTATGCCTTATGATCAATATATAAACCCTTGTTAATAGCCGAAAGCTTCTCGGTTTTCTTTTGCTACTGTAATTATTATCTATTGTTCAAAGCTCAGCTTCGAGCTTAAGTAAACATGTCGGAGGCCTATTAACGTGAAAAGCATAAAATAGTTATGTTTTTATTTATTGAACACTAGTATAATGTTGTACAAACAAAGGACCTTTAAAATTCAACAATACTATCATTTTTATTGCGCGCCATTCGAACATGAGCAAATTGTATGAATCGTTAGCATGTTATTTTAGTTCCAACTTATAGTGTATAAACAAATACAAATAAAGTGTGCACGTTTGTAATCTGTATAGGAGTACAGTTGCCTTTTTACTATAAAATAATTATGCAAAAACTGCAAATTTCTCTCGTCACAAGCAAAACGTCGGCAAGTTAAATACACACGTTGAACGTCGACAAGTTTGCAAATAATGAACCAAGTTTAAAGACCTCCAGTTTGAAGACTGGTCGAGGCCGGTAATAGCTACCAATATTTTATTTGATATTTACGTACCTATCTCTGTGACAAAGTATTTTCTTATTCGAAAACATGTTTGTGATATGGGAAACAATAGTAATCTATATGTATAATACTTGCTTGCTTGAGTACTGCCAGACGGATGGCTTGAGAAAATAGCCACTCTAAACCATGTCACCATAAAATACATATGTTTATTTACGTTATTTTACTCTTTGCCTTGTGACGAAGAGAAACTAATGATAAATTACTTTCTTTTTATTCTCCATTCTTTTTTTTGTGTTGTGAAGCTCTTGGAACTTAGGACTTATTGTTTTAGTTTTTGTCAGTTAAATTGGAACTACTATTGTGTGACTAAAATTAGCATTCGACCTATAGAAACTAAACGTACAATATTATATTCATATTTTTTATGATTTTCTACATACTTTAACAACTCAATCTCAAAATATCTCATTACTTATTTCCACTTGTAATTAGGTGTATAGAGACATGTTTTGCTTGCCTTCGCAGTGCAATTTGCCAATCAGCGCCACAAGTAATTACATAGAGTGGAATGCTTAAAGAGAGCCTTATTTAGGATCCATTACGAAAGTCTCTTTAAGTTTAACTTAAGCTCATATGAATATAGGGTATAAATAAGTAGAATTATTTTTTATGTTCAGACATCTCTTGTTTTTATAAAAAAATACCCAGGGATGCATCATCTTTTACTAATATAGGTAAATAAAAAATCCAAGGGGTTGCAAAGTACTGGAGAAGATTATGTTATAAATCTTCTCCAGAGTAGTATCACGTGTATGGAATTAAAAAAAATGCAGCCTATACATGTACATGTTAATTTATATATATTATCTAATAAATATAGATCAGCATGTAAATCTGAACTATTTACATAATAATTCCAATTTATAACTGGCAGTTTCGTAAATACTTTTATTATATTAAACAGTGGAACTATTAAAAGGTAGTTTTGTAGGCGTTCTCCGTTAACTTTGAAGTCGTAAATCTACGGATTGCAAAGACGGTGGTGCGCCGCAGTTAAGACATTTGAAATTTCGTTCACCTATGTTTTTATACTTCGCGAATATTTTGGATATAAATGTTTCCCAATTAGCAATTTTGTATAAAGTATTTCCATCGAAACTAAATTTACAGCGTTGGTTAATATTTAACTTAGTCTTCTTATTGATTTAAGCTTACAATGTTATCTATCAAATTACAAGAACGTAGCTCGTATGCTCTCACCAAGCCGTACTTGTAATAGCTTTCATAAATTAAGCGACTCGTCCACTTCGCCGTAAAGCCGTAATGACATAGGCCACAAACGTTACTCCTTATCGCAACAAAATCTTAATCGATCCCTGTATGAATTCATAAAACAATTTTAATTGTCATATTTTGCATAAAACGCAATGAAAATAAATTATATTCGACGAGAGTGGACATGGTGAGATGACGTGGGACGAGGCAGGCGTGCGCTCGCGCAACGAAATGTCACTTGGCAACTTGTTAAACAATATTTATTCAATAGCACACCGTCTTGAAAAGATGGACACTCGAAACTCTTGTGCAGGAAACGTTAATGACATTCGATTCTTAGGTACACATTGAGAGGTATGAGTATGTTAATACTTCTTCAATGCGCCTTCAATCACGAGGAATTACGGTTACCGAGATCAATTAAATAGTAAAAAATTTGACAAATTATGCCAGTCCGAACGGGCGGTCTCGTAAAAAGCGGCGATGGCGCAAGCGGCCAGAAAAAACTTGATACATTTAAAATGTGATTGATGGAGTCGGCTTGATCGCACACTTGCCAACGTCTTGTAATTGAATTATAGGACAAAAACACTTTTCACATTATCCATTGTAATGTTTAACATCTCATCAGATATAGTTGAAATTGGGTCCAGGTTGCGGTTGACAGGTAAATTTGCCCGACGCCTTAATGTCGGCGGCCGTTTAAGTAAAGCGAGTGTTCCAGTAGCGAGATTCCATTAGATCATTAATTTGCTCCGCATCGGCCGAGCAAAAGCTGTTGCATGATATGCAAAACAATCGAGATACAGTGAATAGCGATTGTGAATGGCCTTCGTAAGGCAGCAGGCACATAGTACTTTGTAATTTTGGAATAATATTAAATTGAGATATGATTTTTGATTTTTAATTATAACTTTATACAGAGTCATAAGTAATAAGGCGTTATTTCACATCAATTAACAATTACAATAGTTAATTTGGCTCATTTGTTGGACATCTAATTTGTTTGTTTGCCATGTTTTGGCAAAGGCCTCCTACAATATTTGCCATTAACCTAACCTAACCTAACTTGTTATTTGCTTATAAATTTCCAGTTACACTTCTCTTATTTTCCCAGCATCTATATTATGTTCCAAAACATGATGGTTTTATTCCACCTTTCATTTCCTCTTAATAATAATAATAATATGTCCAGCTCATTTCCACATTTTTTGACTTTGGTGGTAACATACGCTATCATCTACATTGGCATCTGCTTACAACTACATTGACATTTTATGTTAATCGGAGTATTCGAAAGCCTATTTGAATAAGGAACATTTTGATTTAGATTCTGCTACATTTGTAATTTGTAATGTCTATATGTAATTAATTGTACGTAAAAAACAATATGTTGTACTTTAAATTACGAAATTTTATTCATATAAGTTTAATTTTATTTTTTATTAAAAATACACCTTTTATTACACGTCTTCTTATTAAAAATCTTCACATTAAAATTTCTCGTTTCTTGTGACATTAAACAATTAATTAAGTTATGTGACAACATAATATATATTTTGTCTTTAAGATTACGGTAATTATTTAGATATATTATAATGATTGAAAAATTTCATATAAAGTATCTATTTAAAATATTTATAGCTTAAAAGCGAGTTCTATATAAAAAAAATGTATTAAATCATGTATGTGGTACAAATACAATGTGTACAAGATGGGCCAAAAAAAATCACCCTATTGGAAGATGCTCTTATTTTTGCAAATGGCGGCCAATGTCAAATATGTTTTGACAATTGTGACTAGAAAACCATGGAGCGATACACTCCCCAAGAACGCGGAATAATCGCGTCTATTTTTTTGCGTAACGGCGTATCACGAATTTCGTCGCCAATTCCCGGCTCGTCCGGCACCGACTGCACAAATACTGCGCCATTTGGGCGCCAACCTTGAAGAGTATGGGACCACACGAGACCCTGCCAAGAGTGGCAGCCCGGGAGCGCCTGTTCTGCCGAGAATATCGCCGCTGTTACCGAGGATGTCGAGCTGTCGCCAGAAACATCGACCAGACACCGTGCCTCGCAATTAGCTATCAGCCGGTCGGTCGTCCCTAAGGCAAATTTTTGCCAAAGACCTGCACATGGACTGCCAAACGCGAGTAACCTACGCCCAAGCCATCATTGGTTGACTTCTTTTAACCCACCTTGTATGACTTTGATAAGACGTCCTTTAATCTAGAACTACATAAATATGTCTACTTATATATTTTTTCTGTACTGTGCCCGCAACTTCATCCGCGTGGAATTCTTAAATAAATTAACCTAGGTTACTTCTTATTATATAAGGTGAAGGAGAGGGAAGGTATAAGGGAAGGCAAGTGAAAGTCCCGTTAAAATCGGTCCAGCCGTTCCAGAGATTAGGCGGAAACAAACAGACAGACAAAAATGGTAAAAAAAAATTTAGGTATATGTAACGTGTATACATATGTACATACATTTAGTAAAAATCTGTTATTTTAATATTACAGACAGATACTCTCTGATTTATTTGAATAGATATAAAATTTGTGCAACAGGAATGTGTTTTTAGAAAATTCGAACATCAAACCCTCCAAAATAAAAACAAAACATGTCAAGACACATGACTGAAAAAAGCTTCTCCTTTCTCACATTTCCCGTTATAAGTAGAGAAAAAATGAAAAATGTACCAAAATATTATTTTATTTTAATAAAAATAATACACAATATTATAAATATACATTTATTACCCATCCACTGTGTCCAGATCCTGTTCCCAATCCGCGGCGTTAGTCAAAGCCTTGTATTACGAGTCGGTGGCGACGAGTGCACTCCGAAGTTTATGCTTGCCTCGTAACTTTGCCGTGTTTATTGATGTTATTGTGAATTATATTGCTATGTAAATGGTGCCTCTTTATAATGCCATTAATTACTTCATTTTTGCTACAACTTCCATATTGTCTGTGTTTGTCAATTATCGATACTTTGTAATTGTACATAATATCAACCATATTTGGACTTAAAATTAATAATAAATCTAGACTTACTTTTACTAGTTGCTGTCCACTGCTTGGTTTGCTTCGATTTTTAGATTCTTGCCGTACTGTTTCCATTTACCATCCGTTTTCTTTGAAATTGGGCCTTCCCTTGTTTTATATCATTATTATAATATTATGAGTTAAGAAATAATGCTACTGCAAAAGATTTCTGAGATGCTATTTTCATATAGGTTGTTGTATATTTGATTTCTTAGTTTCATATCAGACGTTCTATATCCCTGATTTTTAATTGCGATATCAACGAATTGTATAATATATTAAACAAAGTTTTCTATTATGGTTCTACAACAGGTTTTATAAATGTTACATTTTTATATGTCGATATAAAATGCCTATCAGGCTATTATATTTGTATTGATAAACTATTTGTACTGAGATGGCATTTCTTTTTATGTTATATTTATTATTTAGCTTATATTCAGATTCAGAATTAAGAATGCAAATTTTCTAAATCAGTAATACTCTGTATTATGTCCGAATCTAGTTATACAACAAAAAAAAATATGCTTAATAGCTTCACACTTTTTCTCGCATAGTAGTGTTGACAGAGAGAACCTACTGCCAGAACAATCCGTAGTCCACTATCCGCCCTATTCCGAGGCACTGCGTGTTGAGACAATTAAATTAATTTGAATATAACCATACCCCGAGTAGGAATCGAACCCACAACCACCGCGTTCACAGTTTATTCAAATTCTGTTACTATTTTCGCATTTCCCTAATTTTTTTTTCTAAAATATTCTCTATGGACAAACACATTTTGCTCTTTTTCTTCTATTATAGTAAAGATACTTATGTTATGTGGATCTGTAAGACAAAGTGCGCCATTCGTTTCAGCCACTTGGCACACACATGCAATGCCAAAGAGAGGCGAAGTTGTATATAGGAGTAACCTATATAAAATTTTAGGCAGTAAAAAAAACTAAAATACTTGTTGCATATTTGTATATGAAAAAGAGTACAATACGAGTAGAGCTAGCTTACTTAATTATTGATATTGATTGATTGATTTTCAATGAAAAAAAAAATTTTGAGTCTTAAATCAAATTGGTTCTACGCTAATCTTCGCGAGCGTGAATTACTGAATTAGATTAAATCGGTATTTATTTAAAGTAAGTAATCTAATCACTAAGTATTTTGTACTTAAAAGATGTACGTAAAACATGTTATAACTTAGGTTATCAATAATTCCTGCATACAAACATACTAGTATAAACAAATAAATTCACGGACAGACAAATAAAAAACGGTTGTTGTAACTAGTAGGAATATTATTCAATTAAACATAAAATTATTAATTAATTTTTTCACTTTATATCTCTGCCCTGCAATGCAAGAAAAAATTACTGAAGAAAAATATATCGTGTAAAATATTTTAAATGAAGCTATAAATTATAACCTATTAATTTCGATCAGTATTATGTAAATTTTTGTATCTTGTATTACTATTCATAGACGACGTAACAATTTAATATCGATACTAAATCGATGTTCGCGCTAGAGGCATACAAATACGAAGCTCAGACGGGGCTGGTTCATGAATACAAACAAGGTTTTTGGAAAATTTGTTAGTACAAGGTTACTATATACTCAATTTGTTTGTTTTTTTGGGATATCATTTCAAGTTACATAGAATTTTTGCTAAGTGACTAACTTGTGAAACATAATTTTTATACGGCATTCCGGTGTTTATAATTTGAAGTGTCTGAATAACACTTAAACATATGTAAGTAATTAGCATTAATCTCGACAAGCGACAATTCTATCGTTGCCTTTTGTAGCAAATTTTTGTAAAAATTTTTGCTTAGAGGATTTTGCTAATATTAGTATATTAGAGTGTCGCGGTTGCAAGACATATATATATATTCCTTGAAGGCGGCTCTCGATTGAGTTGTTCAAAAGAACGTGGGTGGAAATTCCGTTACATTCGAATTATTTTTTAATATGCTTCGTAAACACTTTTTGTGTACTTAAGTAATTTCTTTATGATATTGTAAAGTTATTACTAATTTTACAAAAATCTTAATCCCATATGTAAATTATAATTTGAAGCACTAAATGGGCTTAAAATTCTATATGAATTCGAAATGAATATATAGTTTAAATATTCTCTTAACTACTTGAACTAACAGACTGGAAAAATAATTAAAATTAATATTTCAACTTTGCCTTTATGCAAAAAGTAATATAATGAAGTATAGAAATATCTTAATTAAAAATCATAAACAATTAATTTTATTTATTACAAGTAAGCATATTATTTCCTTTCAACAAGCACATTTTTTATTTAATGTTTTCACAAAACGTTGGCCAGTTTATTTGTTTACCAAAAAAGAACAGCAGGACAAGGTGTTTCTTTATTATTATTTTATAAGAAATATAAACGTGATCGTAATCTTAATTTACTCAACTTTACGGGTGGCCAAATATTATACTATATACATAGTTTTAAAGAATGTTTGTTTTATTACTTCGTATGTTATCAAAATACTAATTCGGAAAAATACGCTTTAGCTTCTTATTTACTAATATTTCAGTTAAAATATGTTTTAATTCTTAAAATAAAATAACGAAACATATCAAATATGTATAAGTATACATACGTAAGTCATGAGGGCCATTGTGGTGTAGTTGGACAGCATCTGGCAGCATTGTGGGTTCGATTTAATTGGTAAGCAAATTGCGACTTTGAGTTCCACCCCTCAACACGCAATGCCTCGATTGGGACGGAAAGTAGAGAATGGAGTACCTAGACTCTATTAGGGAAAAAAAGGAAATATAACAAAAAAGTAAATAAGGAACAATAAATAACATGTTAAATTGATATAATCGTATAAGGTGACAAAGGAGCTAATAAAAACATGTATAATACAAAAACTGTATATTATAATATAATTAATGAGGCTCATTATGCGTAAAATAATATTAAAATTTATAGCTACAATGTCATTTAAGATAAAATATTTGAGTAATTTCAAAGAGGATGTTTTTAAATAATCCAATCGGAATATTTCATTTTTTTATTAATCTTCACAGTTTTCTGCGCGATAGCGGATCTACAGATCTTGAAAGTCAATAGCGGTGTTTTTACATACTAGAGAGGACTCTTACGGCCCTCTATTGTATAAGTTCTTGCATAATGTCATCGTGTGTACAACAATGTACCAAAATCACTAAAAGCTAAAAAGTTAAGAGCAAAACAGGACACGGACGCCACATGTCCATGACGCGTTTGTTATTGATATATATAAAATTTGTTTTTATATCTGTTATAAGTTGTGTTCATAGTTGTTATAGCAAAGAAAGCATTAATTAATTCAATATTTTTTCTCAAAATGGAATCCGTTTCCTCCAGTTTGAATTAAACGGATTTTTACTCTGCTATATAACTTAATGTTATGTTTAATACTCATATGTTATTATTTTCAAAGAGAAATCTTAAGAAGATTAATTCTACTAATAAAATGTTTTAAATTATAGTTTGCCTACACCGCTACGTCGCCTCGTGTTACACGAGCGCCACCACACTGTCAAATTAATTAATTACATATTTAAAACATAACATAATGTACTGCTTTACTAAGAATATTTGTCAAATATCTGTCAGTCCCTCATTATAATAGACGCTTGAGGTCACAGGTTTATTCCGTGCACGTCAAATATATTAACAACAGATACATAAATATATTGATCATATGAAATATTTGAAAATGTTGAAAATATTTTTCACATTAGTATTATTACTTTTTACATTTTCTTATTGCATAACATAAAATTGTTTACTAAACATGTAAATTTAAAAATAACTCGCAATTTATTATCTAATATATAAAAATGCATATGTATTTATAATGACATATGTCAACATTGCATATATACATTTTAATACTGGCATAAATAAGCAAAGGCACAGACAACAAATAAATTGAGGGTTAAGTGAGTATCAAAAATAAAAAAAAACAAATGCTTATAGATTATACAATAATCTAGGTGATATTCCTTCATACGTTGTTGCTAAGTCCACGGAAGCCATGTCATATACATAATATACATAATAAAAATTCACATCACGTAGAATAAAATCGGAATGTAATAAAATCACTATAATTGACCGAAACGACTAGTATATTGATTTTAAATTTGCCAATTTGCATGTCATTTATACCCACAATTAGGACTCCTTTATGTCTTATATCGCCACACACAGACTATGTGATATGCTCTACGTGAAAACGCGTGATATACGAGGTATTAGAATAAGTATTGTATGCTTGTTAGAATAATAAGAAAACTTAAATATGTTTATTTTCCTAAGTACACTGCAGAGTTACATGCAAGAAAGGCAAATTTATAAATTAAGTTAAAGCCACAATAAAATGACACTCACCACCTACCTCTTTATATATTTACACTTTACTTTTTTCTCTCTCTCTTTAATGTCTCGATTTCGAACGGTAGTGGAGAACAAAGTGTGTCGACACTAGGTTTTCTCTGACTACCCTGCTATGCGGGAAAAAACGTGAAGCAAAAAGAAATATTCCAACTTATGAGAATGTCTGCCAGCCAGTAATATTACTTTAAAACAAGCTTCACTTGAATCTAGCTGAAATATAAATAAAAAACTGTTATTTCTTTGTAGTTTTAAACAATTTAGATCTCGTTCATATAAAAAAATGTCTCACTTACAAAAGTAGAATCAAGTTATTTACTACAAAAATTTTACTCCGTATAAATAAATTATAAGTCAACTAAATATTGACCAATCAAAAATCATTACAAATGTCTGAACACAGTAACGATGAATCTCTAGTTAATATTTAAGTCAAATGATACCGGTGGAATTTAGAATTAAAACAATAAAAATACTAATGAAAATTCCATAAAACCAGCTCGTGTCGCCTACTAGTCTTCACATTAACATATATAAGTGATAAATTATCATTTCGACAAATAGTTATTAACAAACAGTCTCAGATTAAAATCTCAGGAATTTGCAGCAATATGTCAACCATAATTAATTATTTACATCATTGTTTCGTTGGTGATATATAGAGCGTGCGCATGTAACCTGCTTATATAAATAAATAAAATTATTTTTATCGTTTGTTTGTGTATTACAAACACAGTTTTTAGTAGACAAATACATTGTATGTCAGACATATTATAAAAATAAAAAATAATTGAAATTTTTGAATACGCTTGATTAACTTACTTAACATCTTTACATTTTTTGAAACCATCTTATATATGTTAAGTTAAATCATTGAAATATAGAAGTCAGTATACAGTAGTTTTTAGTTTAATATTTTTAAAAGTTTTTGCTTCACCTTTTCTCCTTTTTGTATTTGTTAAGACTAGACAGCTGGTTTAATTTTGATTGGGAGCATAGTATACTATATTTTGAATTGTATATATTTTTTTATATAAAGAAACTGTAATTGTTTTTTTTTTAAATAAAGACTGGTTTGTTCGTAAGCAATATAACATTTGATTATTTTTTACATTTCCTTAAGCTCACATTAAGTCTATATCTATTAATATAACAGTGTCATCTGGTTACAGATATTATATATTTTTTGTACTAAATATTTTCTCTATCGGTTTTATTATAATAATAAATTTAAAAGATACAAAAGTTTCCTTTAAACATTATTTTTTATATTACACCATATCTAGTACTTTGAAGAAGTAATCCAAGATCTGGCTCATTCTATTATGAGGCATATAGCGGGTTAGTATTACTAAACGTTTTATTAATTGAATTGGGCTTATTTGTACACTTCTATATAGAACATATTTCTCTTACACTCTTTTTCTCTTGTTTACAAAAAACTATAATAAAGGACGTACTCGTAAATGACGCAAATATTTAAATCAAAAGATATCTCTGATAACAATGATAAATGTCCTATTTTTAAATGTTTTTTTTTATTGATTTTATTGATAATAATATTTAAAAATGTATTTATTATCCATTTTATCTCTTTTGAATCTCTCACATTATGTAGGATTTTGAAAACTGATTGATATATCTGCTTTCCTATTGAATATTGAATGGCAGAACTCAACTTCGCATTTTGTGTAACAAGACCGGAGAATTTTTTTTTTTTAATATATTTAAATATTGTAGCCCGAAATCCAACGGCATCAGAAAATGTCGGCTTTATGGTGTGAAGTTATTACTATAAACTGCATCAGTTACTTCTATTACAATTTTACAAGTGTTAAAGAACACACTTAGGAAACTGAAAAACATATTTTTAGAAAATGTATAAAAATTTGAACGCAGCGAGATAAGACCCTGTGCCTCTTGGAAATGGCGCGAAATCCCGCTGCGTTCAAATTTTGAAACGTTTTCTAAAAATATATATTTTTAAATAAAAATATACAAAACATCTTCGATCAGTGTGCGCAAGTAAGTTAAAGAAAGCGACGCATGCCCTTAGAAGGGAAATTAATTTGTTTCTTTTGAATTCCAAGGTGACATTAGCATTAACATAAGATAGCATTCTGTTTACATTAAGGCCATATATCCCGATTACCGATTATAGAATCGATTTTAGTAGATTTGAAATGTTAATTCGACGACACGTTAAAAATATTATGGTTTTTATGTAACTGTGTAATGAGGTACTAGTCACAGTAGGACATTATGTGGATGTGAATAGTCTTGATTTATAATTAAAAAGTATAAAACTTTCTCTTTACATTTCTATACTCAGTTATTTTGATACTTAAGCTGTATTATGCGTAAACATATTGTATTATTATTGTACTTTAATATCAACTCTTAAGCTCTTGTACTATATATAAAATAAAGCCTCGTTCTCGTTGAAACGTTTGATTCAATAAATTTGATAAGTTTTCAAAAACAAAATATATGAGTATGTTTTAGGGAGCAAAGATAATATATTGTAACAACATTCCGTTTTTCACTTTTTATCCTATTTCGAGACATTGCGTGTTGAGTGGTAGGACTCAACGCGGCGCGTTAATTTATTGGGCCGGTAAAATGAAAATAATATAAATATAATAAACTTTAATTAAAGATTTGAAGCACAACTATTGCAGCAACCGCTGCAGCAGCAGCTCTGCGTCAGTCATGATAGCCAAATTATATAGTAAAGTTTTTTCGTCCTTTATAAACTCAGTCTATTACCGACAATTGACAGACAGACGAGTGATTGCAAAAGTATAAATTATTAACAAATTAATCATCCGAGACATAGGTAAAGCTAATAAGTGATTAATACATTGTAGGGATTATCACATCATATTTCGTATATATTCGTAGATTAAAACTATAAATCTTGAGTAATGACGTGATTGGATTAGCGTTTTATCTAACTGTTCTAATTAATATATTATTTTTTGCAGTGAATATATTCACTATGACATGGCACTCTATTTTTTATTTATGATAATTCAGAAGCATTATGCACAAGCTCTCAAATTCAAATTAAAGATGTATAAATGTTAATGTATTTACAAGTTAGTTAAGTTATTACATTCAGTAAAGTATATTACTTAGTATTGACTTGACTTTGACATACATTTGGTAAAATCTATATATAGATATATATATATATATATATATATATATATATATATATATATATATAAAAAATAGCTGGTCCTGATTCACTGACTGACTGGCTCATCATCACCGAGCGTAAACTATTGACGCATGATTTTTGGCCAGTAGGGTGGTTGTACGGAGTAGACACTAAGAAAGGATTTTTGGAAATTCAACCAACACTGCTAATTACACTTTTGATTTACATTACATTAGTAAATCAAACTATTCGTACCGTCGTCTATTTCTTAACTTATTAGTTTCCCTTATATTTATGTATCTATCAATCAATGTAGGTAGGAAAATCTTGCAATGCTATTTTGACCTACTATTTGCTGGTACCATTTGCTTGCCATGGTGACCAGCATAAAAGGAAAATAATTTCAAGTTTAAGAAAAAAACAAATAATTTTATTTTAAATATATAACTATCTTCACGGAATTTATATCGATTTAAATAATATTAAATAACATCTTATGCGATAAATAATTAATTAAATGTTAAGTACATAATCTTTTCACATTTTAATAAAAAAAAACGTATACCGTCAAAATATTTATGTAAAACAACGTGACGTTGATATAAATTCGCATAAAAAAATTTTTAAGCAAAAAAACGTTTAGAAAAACCTCCATGACGATCGCTACATCAATCGTTAGAGCGATAGAAGAGCTGGTATTTATGTTTGTATATATTATTAATTTATCCTGACTTTGTTTGAAATAAAATTGAATTAAAAAAGCGAGAAACACATACTTATATGAAATATACATAGCCTGTGAAAAACCGGGAGAGTATATATTTATAATTTCGCATTCTACTATATTTAAACTAAAAACTACTGTATACTGACTTCAATGTTTGAATGATTTAACTATACATAGATGGGGTGGATTTCCAAAAATGTAAAGAAGTTAAGGTAGTTAAGCAAGCGGTTTCAAAAATTTCAATTACTTTTTATTTTTATAATATGTCTGACATAGAATGTATTTGACTACTAAAAACTGTGTTTGTAATACACAAACAGACAATAAAAATAATTTTATATAAAAGTAAAAAGTAATAATATAGGTATAAGGACGGCCAGGTTTTCCCTTAATTTGCTTATTACTGGGATCTTATTCTGATTTTCGTTAAAAAAACTTTTGGACAAGAATAGCAGTGGGGTACCGTCTGTAATCGCGGTTGGTTGTTGGGTTCGATTCCCACTCAAGAAAATTATTATTATATTGAAAATATTTACATTTTTCCGCTTTCTTACATACAATAAAGCATGATGTTGAGTTCCGCCGTTCCGAGACTAAACACGCAATGTCTCACTTTCGGGAAAAGTGATGAATGGAGTATTTTGAAACTAGGTTCTCTCTGACTAACCTGCTATGCGGGAAAAAGAGTGATAATGAAAAAAATTGAATTGGAGTAATTTACAAATAATTCCAAGTTAAATAAATAAAAGTCCAATTTAAATAAAAGTCCAAAAATATTGATACCTTCACATAGCAAATACACAGTGGTACAGCAGCAATGGCCCATTATGATAAAAATGTAATATGTAAAATATGTGCCAGCCTTTATTAACATTACGTCAATTTGCTCAGATGAGTAAGATCACATTTTTTAAGATTAAATTAATCGTAATAATCTTAATGAGGAATTTGTTACACTCATCTGTTTATTGTATGAAGCATCATTTTTAACGTTTATTATAGAACTTTATTACATGCCAGTGTATAAATTTGTCCTTCAAAATCTGTATATCTGTAAAAATCATCTCAAAAACGTTTCTATACAAAACACCATTTTTCTCGTAAATCTAGACGCACTGTTTGAGTGGAAAGTGGGGATTTTTTTTCTTTTCATTCCATTCCTTCTGGATCCTGTGATCACCTCTTAAACTACGAGTATGTGAGATAGATGAATATGGAAGGAGAAAAATATTTTCGTTTGTAACTCAATAATACTCTTTATTATTTAAAATATCTCAATTTTTTCCAATACTTTTTTGTTTGGTAATAGCTTCATGTTCATTTGGCGATTTAAAAAGCCAAAAGTCATTTAAAATAAAGAATACTTTGATTTTTACTTTTATTTGGCCTTTTATACTTATGCAAACAGTCGGCTCACGTTCACGTCTTTTCTAGACAGAGATACCTTAGTGACAAGCCACTTAGTTCTCTACTTTGCGGCCAAGATAAAGATAGTGTGTGTTAAGTGGCGAAACTCGACGCCACGCTTTGACTTAGGTACGAGAGCGGAGAAATTATAATATTTTAAATATAATTATTCCCCGAGTGGGAATCGAACCCTCAGCCAATCGAGTTTACAGCTAGACGCTGTCCCGTTGCGTTACGATGGCCTTAATTATACCTATTAAGTGTTTGATGTTTTTTGGTTTTCCTAAATTAGTGTAAAATTTGAATGTAAAATGTATATTTATATTGCAAGTAAGGTCAGGGTAAGTAAATAGTCATAAAACCCAAATAAGTATATGGATACTCGTATCTATCTCTCCCTAACACGTATGATATCGTAAGTGTATCTACTCCAATATGCCAATCAAATTGGGCGAAAGGTCTAACAAGACTTATATAATGACCTTATTGTTAGCAAAATTAACTTAACCGTACAATGGGGCCATGGAATTGATTTAATTAATATTAGAAGCCTTTGAAAGTACGATTGATGTATATATACTTGTATTTTAGAAAATGTTAAATCAGAGGAAAAAACTTATTCATTTCAATATATTTGCAGTGTCGTTCTGCAAATATGAAAAATGTTTAAAAAAAACGTTTACAAATTTCAACGTACCGAGACTCGAACCCGCGTCCTAAAGGCACTTTGAAATCTTTGACAGTTTCCAAGTCGCGGGGTTTCCAGTCAAGCTACGTTCAAATATTTATACGTTTTCTATGGTCTTTGACGCTATATTTTTTAATATATTTATCCATTTTAGCTTAGATTCATTTTGAAATTAGTGGTTTTATAAACAAAGTTATTAAGAACCATCAAATAAGGAAATACTAATAAAACCAACAATGCTCTACACGAAAGTCGTAGCTTATGACCTATACATCGATTTTAGATTAACAAACTACAAAAAGGTATTAACGAAGCTTTCGGACGTTGAACTTATTATCGCTTCTTATCATATTTAACCTGGTTAGTGATTTAAAGTTTATGAATAATTATATATATTTTCAAATATACAATAATTCGTATTAATAAAAGATTTGGCTTGACATTTATGTTCACAATCAATTCCTTACAAATTAATTGATTTATTTGTGTTATTATTATTTTAAAGAAATATTGCAAATATTTAGCCATTTTCTTTAGTTGAGAAAGTGTAGCAATCTTATATAATATACGATTTAAGGGCAGTGGGTTAAGAGTGATTCAAGGTGTTGAATCACGATCTAGCTGTCGACTCGTGCTGAACAGGCATCTGGCTGGTGTTAATTAATGAGCTCTAGATTTATCTATAAATTAAGATGTATCTACAAAAGCATTAGAGCTATGCCTTATTTGAAATGTTATTATCAAAAAGAATATAAATGTTAGTAACTTACTTAGTAGTACTTAATTGAATAAATTTTATTTGTTCTTATTTTAAGTTTATAAAAATCGTTTTGATATTTTCAGGTAATTTTAGAATTTTAAAGTGTCGTTTGGAATGAATGAGTAACAAGTCGCCTTTATTTATCATTCTCCTTTAATATACAGCTGGGTGGCGAAACTCAACGCCACTTATGTCTTGACTCACAAAAAGCTGTATTTTAAAATGTAAACTAATTCCAAAGTGGCATTTGAACCCACTATATTCGTATTATATTAAGTAAGTATATGCCATTGAATTAAAAAAAAAGAATATTTTCTTAATAAACGCTAAATAAATTGATGATTCTCACTGTAATATAGAACAATGAGTTGTTTTAAAATGAGACAAAGTGCCTACTAAGTTGTAATTGCATTACTTAGAAATACCTTATCGGTCAATGTATCTATAGAAATAGCAAATGCACAATGTAGTATCAAAACAGTTTAATATTTATTAAAATCCATCACACGTCATTTCATCAAATAATAAAAGTGTTTCGAGGCTATGTGTAATCCATATTTATTTTAAGTATATTAAGTCGAGTAGGAACTTTAAACTATAATATTTTTTTGAGCTTTTTCTCCATTTTCCGTCCAAATTGTGTTTTGAACGGCTTAACTTAACGCCGCGCTTATTCTTCCCAGAGTAGAGAAATTGAATTAATTTAAATATAACCATTAACCCGAGTGGGATCGAACTCACAGCCAATCGCGTTTTCAGCGCGACTCGCTCTCGTTGTGTCACTAGGGCCTCCACAAAAAAAAATATTTTATTTGAAGTGGTTATTCGTCCTTCCGCGTTTTTTAGTATAGGAGAGTATTCAGGTATTTTATTTGTTTTTAGATAGCAATATATTTACATACGCTATATTTACAGGATGTACGATGAGAAAAGAGCCTGGTGCTAATGCTCTTTCCAAATCATATTATATTTTTTTTAAGAAGTTTTGCTCTATTTGCTGCTCATTTCAATAGTTTGGGTATACGTAGATATTTCGATAATAACCATTTCCTAACTGCCCTATGATGACTAAGTACTAACAGCACAAAAAATATGTTTTTAATATATTCTTATTAGTACAGTTAATATAGCTTGCATAAAAGACTCTGTGAGAACTAACCTACTAACCTACAGACAGGTTTCGTGCGAAGTTTATTTGTAAAAGTCTTTCAAGTTACCACCAAATAAATATGCAGATGTCTTGGGAGTTAGGATATAACATTAACGTGAAATTATAGTAATTGATTTGGTGAAAATTGCTTAATTTAAAATAAAATATATCTTATTTGCAAAGTAATGTTTAGTAATGAAAATAAATTAAACAATTTAATGAAATTGGTTAAAAATATGACACCATCGCGGCGCAGTAGGACAGCCTCTGACTGACTATGGACACGACTGGTTCTGGGTTTGATCCGCACTAGGGCAATAATTATTTTTTTATTATTTTAGTCACGTACTCTCTCGATTTTAGGCGGAAAGTGTGTTGGTGCCCTGCAAGAAAAAATGAGGAGCTGTTAAAAAGCTGTCGTTACAAAATATTTATATTTTTTTGAATAAATTAATAACCTATTTCATAGCTTCGGGTTGAACCGGATATCTAAAACATTTTAAGATTAATTTGTCGCTTCAATTTTTGTTACGCAAGTATAACTAAATGGCTGCGAAGTGACACTTTTACTGTCAATATTATTTTAAATTCGATATTCAGTATCAACTTCGAACACTGAACAAATATTATCAGATACGCTTTTTAAAATTTCGTAGGCTCCATTAATTTCTGAAATTCAATACGTTCTTTAACGTGTTTAGACTAATTATAATAGATATGTAATATTTATTAACTTGAAATGCCAAACCAAGAAGTAATTCATAATGGAATTTTTGCCTTGTACTGGCGAAATTGCAGGAAAATCAAATAAATGAATAAATATACCGTATTCTTAAATTTGTACACTGTATTACGATGGCTATCTATATCACAGACGCCTACCAGTTAACGGGAGTTGTGTTTGCGTATTATAATGATCGAGTAAAGATAGCAAGTGTTTTGACGTCTACAACTATTGGAATGGAATCTCGTCTGTAGTCTGTACTAACATTTACATTTCTTAATTTTATGTCAGCCGTGTTTAGAACTGAACAAGTGGGTTACTGTTGTTTTATATAACATTGTATTTTTTTAAATAAAACTTATTTTTTTTACATATTATATTAGAGTGTTTGAGTGGAGAATGGAGTGTCACGTCACTAGATTCTCTTTTACTACCCTGCTATGCAAGAATAAGCGTGAAGCTGAAACAAACGATTTGTTTTGATTTAATAAAAGTACCATTAGCAAACCTATAATGATGTCCCTAGAATTTATCGTTAAAATACAAAATGTTATATATTCTATATATTACGCATGGTATAGTAGAAGGTATAAGTTCCTCTATTTTTAATTTAAAAACGGTGTATTCAGTATTTAAACACACATAGTAAATTGTATAATCCTATATTACAATAAAACGTTTAATTAAATTTCATAACGTGTCAAATCGTGGTGAATAAGGCTTTAAACTTCATTAAGTGGCATTATTTTCCTTGAATAATAGAATACAAAATAGCTTGAGAGAAGTAAAGGAAAATCCATCGTTTTCGATTGACGTGCGTAATTCTATACAAATTTTATTAGTACTATGATTACATTGTTAGCAGACTATTCTTTAAACGTCAATTAACTTGTGAAACGTGTAAGACTAATAACTGGAGAAATAAATAACCCTTTGTGTCGTAAAATATATATAGGTTATATAAGAATTTTTATACGTTTTCTAAATATATGTTTTTCAATTACCTAAATGTGTGAATAAAACTTACAATATATATTAAAAAATATTTAATAAATAGCATTCTATCTTGCCAAACTTCGTACGTCGTTCGTCTTGTTCGTAGAATAATCTTTAGGTAGCAGAAATTTGTAAAAATCTCTACAGAGATGCTAACTACAAATATAAGTTGTAATAAACGTATAAGAATTTCGACGTCGCTGGATGTAGAGTACATGGTTTAGCGGTCAGAGCGCTTAAACGGTTTTCAAGAGGCGCGGGTTCAAATTCCGCTGCGTTCAAACTTTTATACGTTTTTTAAACATATGTTTTTCAACCTATAAGAAGTGTAATTGAGTCATGAACGTTGTCTGTACGTCACTCAATTAAATCGATATTTAATTTGTAATTTTCCGTCATCGTGTCTGTTTATTCTCATTGAATTTTCAATGCGTGGGTGGTCCTTAGTTGAAGGTTGAATATGTCACATGAAGTGTAACCTCTCTTTAGTTTTTGTTCGTCGTTTTTCTATACGGAATCTTAATACGTAAAACTGTTCTACATAATTATTTGTTTTTATTTAAACTTTAATATAGCTTAAGTTTATCATAAAGATTTCATTGCCAGTTTAAATCTCGATTGATGTAGTCGATATGTACTTAGACATTGTATATGATAATCGCAAGCCTTCAAAAAGCAATTGCTGTCATATCGACAAGGCTCCTATTAACTAAAATGTAAATAATAGAAGTAAATACGCATATTATTGTTTAATATCATGTTCATATTACCTCACGGATGCACCTATGTTTATTAATCCCGGAATCTTGGCTGCGGTTTTGCTGAAAGCCTCGAAGTAATTGTTCTGGCGTGCGGTCGCTCGGTGCCATCCTAATAACCATATTTTCTTTCTCAGATACTTGAGCCATGATTGTGTCAGCCAAATGGCACGTTTTATTGCGCAATAGTATCACCACGATTAGCATGTTTGCAGTTTCAACACTAAATTCTTTCTTAATCAAATTCTAGAGGAGGATTTCTTATGGAATGCCGCCTTTATGGAGTCTGGGTTTCTTCGTAAAACAAAAGTAATACTGTTTGACAACGAATTCTGTGTAATCGTAAACCTTAACTTGGGTACGAATAACAAGTGTAAAAGCGACATTTATATTCATAAATAAACGTAAAACTCATAATAAGACCTTTGATTTTCTCGATTACTACACATTTTGAAATGAAACTATTTTTAACCGGATCAATCGCGTATATTATTGGTATTCGAAAATGCATTTTAGGAACCCGACATTTCGAACACTTTACAGCAGTCCCTGGTCACAGATAGTCTACCTGTAATATACGCGATTGATCCGATTAAAAATAGTTTCGTTTCAAAACGTAAGACTCGTTGTTTTATATAAACAATTGAATTGCAAACGGTTTGTTCCCACTAGTTATCCTATCATAATTTTAACGGATGTCCAACGCCTAGTTAAACATGTCCAACGTGATTGGGAACAAGACACGTTTCTCCCATACTCACTATGCTTGAAACAGCATACGTTCGTTTCGTTTATCGCAATATTTGTACGACAATTATAAAAACAAATTCTACTTAGGTGGCACGTACGAAAATTTTACATTACCAGCGTTTGGACGTCACGGGCGTGAGTTCGCATTAATTAGCCGGTTTGTTCAAATACTTCTAAACAGCCGGGAAAATTCCAGATCAGTTATGAAATGAGCGGGTGGCCTTAACACTCGACATACAAAAACATGCGAGTATATTAAATATGAATTGTAAGCTGTCAAGCTTGTGTATGCATATTTGCTGTTTGCCGTGTGTCTAATTTGGCGTTCAGGCTTATGCTTTTGAATAAAGAGTTTTTACAATAAATTAAAAATATATAAAATAATTGCGATGTCTGTATTTTTCTCTCCGTGGGTATTAGAAATTTGTGAAATAACACTTCGTTCTTCTATATACGCCCATACGTTAGGATTGCGTTAAGTGGTCATACAGTTCGAGTTTTTTTTTTCGATTGAAGTTTCGTAGATGTGTCTAATTGATTTATTCAGTAAGTGTTGTTAGGTTTTCTTCTCCTAAATAGATGAATGATAATCAATAATGACAGCTAAATTGTAAACATAAATAACATTGTATTTACAATATAAGAAGTAAATTACAAACGAATGCAATCATTTAGTAAATTTAATTTTTTCAAATGCAATTGAATATGTTAATCAAGAACAAACTTTTTCTTAATGGAATCTCATAACGAATGAATCACATATTTTAAACTTCTCGTAAACATTGGTATTTGCGAACGCCAAAATGTGTTAATGCTGTACGCATTAAGGTTTTCTTAAAACCTTACTACTATAACTGTTGAATATGTATATATGTGTATAGTGTATATATATTCTCTAGAATGTGGGTTTTTCACCTTCACACTTTATTTTGTGGTACAATCTTGTTGTCCTGTTCATACATAACGCCGAATGGTCTCTGTAGAGAGATATTAAAGAGGAATTTATGCTTTAGTATCTAATACCAATACAATTTACCTAACTACACCGAAAATTTGCGTATTTTTTGAATTCAATACATAAAAATATAAAATAACAATGTAAAGCCTCTAACTAATGTTAAGTTACACTTGAGCTAACAACGTTAAAAATATACCTACATTGGAAATAACAAGCAGGTACAACTTTGTGTTTAGACACTCCGTTTTCCATTTTCTATTTGTTATTCCCGTGTTATGGCTTCTTGTTTATTCTTTGTTTATATTTTATTTACTTATTCTCATTTTTTTTTCATACAAACGCAGACTGCGAATATTTGTATAATAATTGACTTTAATCGAATATTTTTAACGATTAAGTCGTAGCCATTCGCTTTCAAACTTATATGTGCCATCTGTTTAAACAACGTTGATTAAAATATTGTTTCAAACATTTAATACAAAGAGATAGTAAAAACATATTAAATGCAAGAGTGAAACAAAGACTCATAATTATGATTTTTGAATATAATTTATGTAACTTCACATGTAATGCAGCAATAATAGGTTTTTCTTTAAATTTATATAGAAAGCTGATAGGTAGTAGGGAAGCACTAAGAGAGGATTTCTCAAAATTTCTATGATTTATTTGATTCCAAAAATGGGATTTTACTTTATACTAATGTGATTATGTATGTATGTGATTGGTATAAAATGTACGTACATATAAATATGTACGTATAATAACGTACATTAAAATTAACACATACATATATTTCGTTATTTCTTACTAGTCAGAAATATTGAAAATTGCAATATCAACAATTTGCTGAAAGCGGAAAACGGAGAGTCTTAAAACTAATTTACTCACTTAACTTAATTAATAATAGATATAGTATGGGAACTCCTTTAGGAGTGACTATTATACCCTGTATCCTGTATGTAAATAGTCCTCCATCGGTAATGCTGCAAATGAACACAACACATTTGGACTAAACCAGCTATGCTATATATAACAAGGATTATTAATTGCATATAAGAGTGAGTAAGTGTATGACTAAACTTTGATAAGGAACAGTGTTCTAAGCTACCACTTAAAAGATTTTACCATAAATAGGAATAAAAATAAAACTGACCCAATAATACACAACTTATGTACTAATGAACTATAATCTATAATGAAGTAATGTTTAGATTTATTTAGAAAATACTTTGTAACGGTTAAAAAAAATTGCTGGATATGCAAAGTTATATTTAAGTAACAGTAATATATTTGTGTAATTAGAGTCGTGTATATTGTACTTCAAGTACAATAAAAAAAATAAAAAATATGAAAAAGTGGAAATCTTAATGATAAATGTGGGATATACATAAATACCATACCATAAATATTATAGATAAATGGGTTTTGAACTCCAAAATAGTTTTATATGCATCAAATTCTGTTTTGTCGACTTTCTAATTCTTTCATCTACTACCTAAGAACTATTGAACTACATACTATAATAGATATTACTACAACTAGAAATGATTAAATAGGATCTATTTGAAATTCTAAATATGAATATACGTGACAAATATTCAAAATATCTCATATAATATTAATATACTTAAATCAGAGATCAAAGCCCACCTTTTGTTAACTTTTTCTAGTTTTATATTTACCCTTATTTGTTTTTTAGCAATAAAGAATATATACGTAAATTATATACGTAGTAGTATGTTTGCATTAGTATATTATTTCCAGAGAAAAATATAATTTTAATATTTTACAAGGAAAAATAATAAAATTATATATATTAAGGAAATTATTCCCAGAAATTATTTGTTTTGTATAATATATCTAAATCTGCGATAGTTTTGAATACGATTAGCCTCGCTAGTCACAATTTAAAATATCCAATGACTTCAACACCGTTAGGTAATGCATTCGTCAGCTATTAGTTATCAGAAATTACTCAGAATATTCCTTGCTTTCTTCCAAACTGAAGTATTTCATAAGTCATTACGATAAACGAGTTATATATTTAAATTATTTTCTTTACTCGGCTTTGGTAAGACAAAAGACTTGACATTAGATTCTTTCTGACTATCTTATAATACTGGAAAAAATGTGAAGCTGTAAAAAAATATTATACAAGTTGTAGACCGCAACTTCGGTCGAATGGACTATATGTTTTTTCACGTTCCCGTAGGAATTTAGACAAATGCTCTCTTAATTCCGGACTCTCAGTATTTGAAAAGAATAAATAAATTCATACAAATTAATAAAATTAGAGTATCTGATAGATAGAGATAGGTAATATTAAAATAACCGCTTTTTATTAAATGTATATGTATGTATGTATACACGGTACATATACCAAAATATTTTTTTTTACAATATTGGTATGTCTGTCCCTCTGGTTGTCTGTCTGTTTGTTCCGTCTAATCTCAGGAACGGCTGGACTGATTTTGACGGAATTTTCACTGGCAGATAGCTGATCTAATAAATACTAACTAAGGCTTTTTTTATAATTTCTCTCAGACAAAGACGCGGGCACAGCTAGTATTTTATATAAATCCCTCTTCCGTATTAAGGTGATTAAGCGTAAAGGACTTACCTCAGTTCAATGATGACCATGTAGTACTAGATTAGGTCATAATTTATAAAAAATATAAAAATTTAAAAATCCGCATAAGTAAGGTACCGTTAAAATGATATTAGCGAATTTAACTAGAAAAAAATATCATGAATGCATAATTAAAATTATACGAAATTAATGTGTTTTGGAATAATTTCCTCAAAAAGTTGCGGAAAAAGTATGACAGCTTTATGTTAAAGGTCGATGTCGGATTTCTACTAATTAATCTATATTTATGAGCTACCGCCGCGTTATGTTCCGCCACTCAACGGGCAATGTCTTGATTTCGAGCGGAAAGTGGAAAACGGAGTGTAACACTAGATTCTTTCGGACTACTCTGCTATGCGGGAAAAAAATGAAGAATTTAAAAAAAAAATAAGATTATTTCAAGTTTTTTCAAGCATTTTCAAGTATAGCTTATCTGTAAATCGAAGATTAATTAAAAAAAAACCTAAAACATTTGCTATAAAATATTTTAAGTTTTTTTAAATTGGCTGAAATTTTAATAACTTATAGCCGTGTAGTTCACGCAGGCGAGGCCACAACAGGGTCGCTAGTCTGTTATATTATTTGATTATGAATAATTAAGTAGTATCATTAATATATTGTGATTTAATTGTGGATTTTTTTAAATACGATGACTTAAATATAGTGACTGGTCACACACTTAATATCTTAATCTTTTCTTACAAATATATATTCATACGTTTCCAGTTCCACTTATAAGCCAGCAACTTCGTTAGCGTATAAGTACTTTACCAAGAAGTCCGAGAAATCAATGTTCTTCTTGGTGCTTCCTTACACTCCCCAAAGGATATACATGACAAATTTTAGCTTCTTGCCTTCCCAGTAGTATCGTCTGTGCGCTGTTTGTCAGTCTACCAATCAGTATCACAAGAGTTTTTATATGTAGATATAAGGTAACTCGTGGCTCCGTTACGTCCCTAATTGTATAAACGATTGGCTGTGTGGTTGAATTTGTCAGGCACTAAAAAGTCTTTAAAATTGGACAAGAAGTGCTGAATCTAAAAGACGAATAGAACTTAGTGAAAAATATTCACTCATTTCCTTTCGCCTACCTTGTATTATGGGGGAAATGTATAAAAGTGGAAATAATAAAAAAATACTTTAAAAAATCGAGTAGGTATATAGGTTAATGGCTTAGCGGGCGCGGGTTTGAAACCTGCTGCGTTCAAAATTTTTATACGTTTTCTAAAAATATGTTTTCAATTTCCTAAATGAACTTTTTTTGTTATTTTTGTTTTTTATTTTGTTATTTGTTATTTTGTTATTAGACATTTTAAAAAATGTTAAAAAGACTAAATAGGTTGTCTATTTTCAATTTTCTTACATTAAATAATTAGATTTTGGGTTTAAACAAATATACTGCTAATTTGAAATATAGTTAAGGACTATAAACCTTTAAATTCAAAAAAAAACAGAGTAAAATAATTGTTCGCAGTTATAAGATTGGGATGCGTACGGTCATTGACACTTCGATTGCTGATCGTAATATTATGACTGTCAATGTCGTCACACAGCATCTGGTGTTACAATTACTGGCAGTATTAATTATGTCAGAACCTTTAAATAAGTGCCTGTGACCAAAAATCTTATAGCATTTTTAACATTTTTAAAGTGTTACTCACACACTTAGGAAATTGAAAAACATATATATTTAGAAAACGTATAATAAATGACGTATATGGCTTAGCGGTCAGAGCACTTGAACGGTTCAAGAGGCGTGGGTTCAAATTCCGCTGCGTTCAAATATTTATAAATATATGTTTTTCTAATGGCATTGATAAAAATACATAACTATATAACGTTTAAGTCTCTACATATGTCATAAAGATGGTGCTACACTTTTCTAGGAAAAATTGAACGTGGCTAGAAATTCTTGTCGTATTTTTAGCATTTTTCTAATACTAAGTGAATAAAATTACGTATTAATATAAAGTGTCTCATAATACACACGACTAGTGAGTTTGTAAACCATGTATTATATTATTTGATTCTTTATATTTAAATAATTGTTTTACTGGTTGTTCTTATTTCTAATTAGTAAATGGATTAGGAAAAAACTATATATTTTTTTTTATTATATTAAAAAGCTGGTACCATTGTACCTGTTTTACAATAACGTTGTATGTGTTTAGTGTAATATTTATGTAAAAAAGCCAATCTTCTTTGTTCCATCGATCATCATTATTTTTAAAATGCATTAACATTTAGATGTACTACTGACAAACAAACTATTGTAAGATTTTGTTTAATTACTACACTTTAAACGGCTACTCTAATCGATTTCATAGATATATATCTCAAGAATAACAAAATATATAATATATCTGAAGCAAAACACAATACTTATTAGTTATTAGGCGCGATATAAACAAATCATAGAAAACTAAATTATATTTAGACTATAAAAAAAATACCAAATATTTTTGTTACTAAGCTATTACTTTATATTGACTGCTATCGTTATCATATGATATTGCATACATTGGCGCCATGTATAATGTGTGTAACGGTAATAATTATATCGATTTATGTCGGGCGATATTATATTGATAAGAAACTGTTTTAGACAGCCATCAGTATCAATTGTATAGTGTAGTGATAAAAATAGATTATTATATATTATTAATTTTTTTTAGTATTTGCATTTAAATTGGAAGTTATTAATTTAATAGATTTTTCTGAAATTTTATATTTTGAAAATATTTAGAAGAAACAATTAAATTATTTACAAACATAGTGTACCCATGAGAGAGTGTCAATACATTCTGACCTCCGTTTTCCGTCCGAATTCGGTGGCGAAACTCAACGCCACGCTTTATTTTACAAGAAAATATTTTAAGCAATCTTTATTTACTTAAGGTTTATAAAGGATATATTTTTTAATTTAGGAATCTTATAATGAAAGATAAAATAGTGAATATTCAGTATAAAACAAAATTTAACAGCCCTAGCTGTTACGGGCAAATATCCATTAGTTTATAGTACCTACATACATAGTACACTAATTACTATTAGTGTACTTAATATATTCTACTATTCTTTACTATTCTATTCTTAATATATTCTGTACTTAATATCTATATACACCTATGAAACGTACTCATATCTATAACATAGTTTAAAATAAGGGCTCATATAGGCATCTGCAAGGAATGTGATTAAATAGTTTTTTAAAGTTTAGGCCACAGGACACGCAGAACTTCATTGAAAACGGGTAGAGCTAATTTCTATTTAGGTAAAAAACCTTTTAACTCGAGAAACAATGTTCAAATTATATAGATAAAATAAAAATGTTGCTGATTTTTGTCTGTACATATGTGAAAATTTTTATTGGGGGCATGTATTTAAGGTAAGAGAACACAAAACAATGTTTTCTAATTTTTTGTATGTCTGTTTATTTGTTTCTCTGGGAGTTTGTGTGCGCTAATTTCAGGAACCGCTGAACCGATTTAAATGCGGTTTTAACTATTACATTTTGTTAAATTTTCCTTAACAATTACTGCTTATTTTATTTCAATCAATTCATAAATAAAACAGTTACAACCATTTAATTTATAAATTTATGCAAAGTTTCTGATTTAAGTAAGAACGCGGCCGCTAGCGAGAATACGAAATAGTATAGTCGTGTAGTTTACGCAGGCGAAGCCGAGAACGGGTTGCTAGTAGTTGTAAAAAAACAACTAAATATATCAAAAAAGTCAAAATGTACGCGACATAAAACGTAGAAATTTATAATAAAAATGGCTTTCTCACACGGAAAAAGTCAGTATAAGCCACTAGTTAATATATAATAAACAACTTCGTGCTACCGTGAATAACTTCTTTTATACTCCATTATATTTATTCTCCATCCATTTTAGACGTCGACTTGTAAATATTAATAACCATTTTATTACTACATCAATAACACGTCTGCTTTATAGTAAGTTAAGTAGATTTTACTTTACTGACTGCCGAGCGTGATAAACTGCGTACATTTCTATTGTTTACATTTGAAATATGGTCACGTTTGCTGATAAGATATAAAAGACACTATAATCTTATATAATTTATATATATAAATATATATTTAAGAACATATATTAGTTTTTTATTTAAAATTAAAAGTTCAGTGCGTAGTCGCCCTTACTGGATCACACCCAATGTAGACATTACTAAGGACCAACAAGCTTCATCAATACACATATAACTAGCTATATTTGTCGACTGGCGCCTCGTATATGTAATTGTTCGTACAAACAGGCTCAAACGACGAGACGCCTGATTTACTAATGTATCTAGTTTTCGCACTTACACTATGTCGGATTATCCGCAAAAATATTGTGTAAAAGCCATTTTGTTTATTATTTACTATTATTATTATTGTCGAGACCATCGAGGTCGATGTGGTGCAGCGGTGGACTGAAAACGTGATTGGTTGTGGATTCGATATACACTCGGAGCAATAATTTTAATATTTGAATTATTTTTATTTCTCCGCTCTGGTATGACAAAGCGGCATTGAGTTCTGCCACTCGACACGCAGTGTCTCCTGGCGGGAAGTGGAGTCTCTTGTCACTAGGATTCTCTAACTATCCTGCTTTGCGGATAAAAATTAATATGATAAAAAAAATATTTCATGGTTTTTGGACATGATAATGTGAAATATTCATATATACTAAGATATATATAGGTTGTACGAACTAGTACTACTACACTCGTGCATACTTCTTAAATGTTTGAGATAAATAAATCCTTACACTCATTTCAAACTTATAATTCGGTAAAACTTGGGTTATTTTTGTAACAGACATATTTATTTTGATTGGGTTGGAAACAGTTCGGATTTTTGCCATTGAAGTTGGTAAATTTTAATTTACTTGTAAAATTTCAAATTTTCCGTAATATGGGCTTAGGCTTTTAAGTTACTGTATAACTCGTATAGACAGCTTCACACCTTTTTCCGTTGTTCAACTTCCGCCTGAATTCCGCTTTGTTTTATCACCAGAGCGCAGAAATGAAAATTATTTATATATATTCCCTCTGAGTTGGAATTGAACCAATAATCAATCACATTTGCAGTCAGATGCTGTCACACTGAACCTCGATGCAGTAATATATACAATTTTAAATATAGTTAAAAAGTAATGGATTTCAACATTGTACCAAAAGTAAGAGGCTGGTTTAAAAAGTATAATTTTCCAATATTTTTTTACAAAAATAAAACATCTCATTTTACATACATATCTCTAGCCACTTACATTTTCAAGTGAATGTAACGGTTAGAGGTTCGGTTCGAGCTCTTCACCTAGTTAGCAGTAGGTCTTGTTGACGGATGCAACAATGACTATGGATATATGCACTTGATTGTAAAAATATATGTAATTTTAATATTGAAGTGCTCCGATGTATGTATATTTAATTAACAGAGTTGAGTGCGTTTTCACATACATCGTTCTTTTTTCAATGCATTATGATCTGACGTAATATTGTAGGAAATATTAATGATTTACTATTTTTATGCTATAGTTGACACATATGTTGCACATTCCGATAAGACTTACATCATATTATAAAATTAAATTGTATTAAAATAGTACTATAATAGTACATTGATAATTTATTTCTTTATGAATATTTAATGTTAAGTATTAGTTGAAAAACCTACACAAATACACATACAAATAATTGCTTTATCTGGATACGAACCTGCTTCTTACGGCCGCAAGAAGTCGTTTAGTATTCAATCTTTGCATGCATTTTGTATATAAGGCTAAACTTAACTAATAAATTTAGTATGTCAATTAACTCAGCAAAAAATAGTTGTTATCTCTACCTAGAGTAACCAATTAAGTAATTTATTTTTTCTTCTGCTTCTTCTACTTGGTACTAATCCGAGCCTAGCCTGGGTCTGCCTTAATGCCTCAATCTTGCACGATCTTTGATCTTCAGTGGTTAGTCCATTGGCTCTCATATTCTGCTTCACGATATCCAGCCGTCGCTTCCTTGGGCGGCCGGGTGGTCTTGCTCCAGGGACAGAAATATGCTCATTCAACCGACATAGTTATTTTTTAATAAGTATAAATAAAAATTTAGTATTTCTTAATAAAACTAGTAATTATACTAGTTCGTAGTCGTTCTAAAGTTTGTGTCTGGCGTTCTTTTGAAATTTTTCATACAAAATATGTAAACGAATGTGAACAGTCTACAGTGTAATCGCAAGGTGACATCATGCATACTATACGTCAGGACGCTAAGCCTTATTAAAAGTACTTTGATTTCGTAGTACTGCAACAAAATTTCTTTGTCACTTAATTACATAGCAAGTGAAAAATTAAACCTTTTATAATTTAAATTATCCTAAAATTAAAAGAATTTTAATTATAATATAAATTCCCACGTTTTAGATAGACAAAGTGCAGCGCAGGCACTATTTGGATGCGAATGTATACATATAATAAAAATGTAACTGACCGCTGATATATGAGAAAAAATATTATTGGGGGCATTTGTAAATTTCCTTTTCGGTTTGTCTGTTGCCTGTGCGTTTGTGCAAGCTAATCTCAGAAACGGCTTAACCGATTTAAATGCAATTTTGACTATTGTATTGTGGTAAACTTCTCTTAGCATTTAATGTTTATTTTATTTGATTAATAATTAAATAAGTTACAACCATTAAAAATTATAAATTTGAGCAAAGTTTGTGATTTAAGTGAGAACGCTGGCGGGCGAAAAAACTAAATAATATAAACGTATAAATTAGGCGCAAATTTTTATATTTGACAATATATTATTGCAAATTTGACGCTTCGAACACTTTTCAGTAGTCCGTGGTCAAGAAGACTCTTTATTTCATTGGAATTTTCATCTAAAATATGTAAGAATGGCGAAGATCTCATAACAAATATTTACAAATGATTCTGATATGAAACCTTTTAAGCGAATCTGTATTAAAACACAGTAAAATGCGATTAACCTTTCCAGTATCAGAAATAATGCAATTTTACTTGTATCTTAAATTTTCACATTACATTCACACATAGTCGTTACATAGGTTTACATATGGCTATAATATTCTTAAGAAGAGGCCTTGCGGATAAAGTAAGGTTCAAGGTATATTGGCTTACTCGAAATCTATTAAACAAAAACTTTAAACAAGGAAGAATATAAAAACAAACGTGTCAACTAATCCGGAAGGAGGAAATATCAATTTAGCTTGTTTCAAATCGATCCAATGTAGTCTACGGCAATGTGTGTCTCGAATATACTATGTGTTTTTTATGTGTGTAACCATATAAGATCTAGGTTAAATTTGTATGCTGAATACATAATTGTGTTAAACTTATTTACCTTTCAAATTTAGGTCGTAACTGTAAGAAAACATTAATGAAAAATTTGCTGAATATAATTTGTTGTTGACCATCGAAAATGCTAACAGGTAACTTTTATATTGTTTATACATGGAAAAGGACACCTACATCCGACATAAACCGAGACTATAACTCATAGTATAGTATTTTCATTTAACTCCTTAAAGTTTTAAATAATTAGAAAAAACTTATTGGCACTTAAATAAAAGTACGTACCGCTGAACACGTTATTATATTTATTTGACCCAAACTGTGGTACAATTCTGTAATATTAAATTTTAATACTATAACGTGAATATTAAATAACTAAAATGGCATATCTAAAAAATTACAAGCTCGCTAAATTGCTATGCAAATAAAAACTCATAAGGTTAAAATTGTTTTCAAAGCTTCCATTATCCATCTAATTGATATTTGTTTGTTTTATAACTATTAGTTTCTTGACGCCTCCGCATAAGAAAGTATAGTTTTGAGAGACCACTCGTTAAGTAAAGGTCTAATTAGGTATACGATAATGTTTATTAATTTACACTTATCTAGAACTTAGTGTTACGATATTCCGTTTTACTTTTGACTACTTTACACATATTAAGTACCGCCACTCGACATCCAATGTCTCGAATTCGAGCAGAAAGTGGAGAACGGAGTGTATTGGCACTAGCTTCTTTCTGGCTACTCGGCGTTACAAGAAAAAGCGTGAAGCTTAAATAAATGCCTTTAAGAAATTCACTTTTAGAATACGTATAAAAATTTGAACTCAACGGGGTTCGAACCCGCGCCTCTTGGTAACTCTCTAATATAATATTAGCCTTACACGGACTTTCAAACTGCAACCAAAATGTAATCTATCTATACATCATACTTTTTAGACTTAAATAATATTTATCTTAATTATATTTGAATTGAAACAATTTTAACCGAATATTAGGATTATATTAGGATTTTCTATAATACATTTTAGGAAACCCGACGTTTCGAACACTTTACAGTAGTCCGTGATCGTGGTGAGTCTACCTGTGTGTATTGTCGAAACCCAAAATATACGCGATTGTTCCGGTTAAAATAGTTTCATCTAAAATGTGTAAAAATTTAGTAAATCTACTATATTATTTAAAATTGCGTTAAGTTAATTTTCCGTTAATTCCGTAAATATTAATTGATATATTGGACAATATATCTGATAACAATAGACACAATACACAATGCTACCACATTGTGTATTTCTATATTTATTTATTGCCATTTACCTTCTATTAACTATAATGAATTTATGTAGCTATGTTTAGAAATTTATTAGCTATTTATATACAGTAATTAAATAAGCTATATATTTTTTTATAAATTGTCAAACTTAAATAACGAAAATAATACAAAGCCACAAACGTGACGTCAAAGTCAATTTCATAACGCGTTTTTACATATATTATTTTTTCCCGCATAACAGAGATTTAGCATAGATATAGCAATTAGACATTATGCAGAGAAAACCTAGTGTCAAGACACTCCGTTCTCCACTTTCCAATCTAATCCGAGATATTGATATTTAGTAACAGATCTCAAAGCCACACTCTTTTTTGTCACCAGAGTAGAGAAATGAAATAATTTAAATACAATAATTTCAGTAAGTGGGAATCGAACCATTAATTAAGCAGTCGGACGCTGTCACACTCCGCCACGATGGCATTTCAAGTTTTGAATTATATATTGTGAATAATACATTACTTATTATGAGAAAGTGTTATAGAAAAGAATTTATCCTTTTAGGCTTAAAAGCTATAATTAAAGCAAAATTTCATATAGAATTAGAACATACAACCCTTTACTAGTAAACTTTTAATACATATCGCACTATTTCATAACGGTGTCCAATATTTTGTTAATCTAATATCATTGAAGTAGTTACATAACATTATGCAGGCGTAGCTGCTGAACAAACTGACTGCTTTACACGCTATATTTGCTCTTCGAATAATTGGGTCCTTAGAAACGGTAACTTTTCATGCAACAAACAAACGAACACATAAATATACAAATATTTATATATGCTGTTCGTGCTATATTAGAGTTATTTAACTTTTATTGTAATTATAATAAGTACCTATATAATTTTTGAAAATCCTCTTTAATTGTCTTTGGTTTTGAATATCGCACTCTTAAGTTACAATCACTATGTCGCTCTATGAAAATGATGTCATAAGTTTTATATTGTAACATGAATTCCTTTTAAAAAAATAACTTAACAATATTTGAACCTGTTACTCTAGATTGTCGTCTAATTTTGTTATATGGTCTTATTCAGCCACGTGACAATTTCTTTAATTTGTAGGACAAACTTTTGTTGTTAACAATTTCAATGGGTTTCAGTCTTTTTTACCTAACTTTTGACTCTTTCGCATCTTTTATTGTCTAAAATATACTTACATACAATTGTTTCACATTTCTAAGTGGAATTTGTAATGTTAATAGAAATCCTTGACGTGCAATTTTAAATATAATGAAACTACCATCGGAATAGACATTTTAATCAGGTTTCCTCACTGCGTCAGACTTTATAACGAAATGTAATAAAAGTATGTTTCTGTGTATTTTCGAAGAACTAGTTGTATTTGAATAGAGGACAGACGAACAGTAACATATAATGTGTTTTTGATAACCTTGAAGAGAATTTACATTTAACTTCCATTGCTTTTTATTCATAAACACAGTCGTATCGCACGAATTGAAAAAAAGTAATTTATTTAAACCAAAACGGTGTTATCGCACGGGTGAAGGATTTCTCGGCGAAATAAAAAGCAGTGAAGTAGGTGCGCGCATTGGCCCATTTTGATAAAGCCGGACAGAGATTACGTCCACTCAAGCACTCAGGTGCATGTATTTTGTGACGGTAAAGAACTTTACCTTTGTTTGTTTTTCATTCACCAAACACGTTTTAGACGAACGCATCCATAATGGGTATATAGTTAAATTAAACCAATGAACCTAGTTACGAGTGTTGGTTGTTGGTATTTTTTTTTCTAGCAGTATAGTTATAATATTTTCTGGTAGAATATATAAGTAAGTGAAAACTTTGTAAGGTCACCGACAAAAGTCTCGTGCACACACCATCTTAAACGCACGCACACAAATAAAAAAGTTTAGCTTATAAGTTTATAATCAAGCGACGTTTTTATCTCGTAGTCGTTGGCCGCCCGCCGCACAGCGCGCATGTTAACCGTCGCCGCTGAAGCCTTATAACCATAAATGCGCGCGTGAAAATACTCTAGCGCATATGAAAATTAAAAAATAAAACGCCACCCGTTAGTCAAAGACGCGTCGACCGTCAAAGGCGTTGTACGGCCGTTAAGTGAAGCGAAACAAATCGTGTACGCCTATTCGGGAAAATATGAAAGTGCTGTGGAACTTTGCGGTGTTTCCCTTCAGTTTCGTTCAGCGTTATATTTAGTTCTTTTTTTTTGAGTGACTACAAAGCCTATTGTTCTTAAAAACGCTTATTGAAGCGTATAAATATGGTATTTTGAGTGTTTTGCTTCGTATGCATGTTTAATTATTACATAAAGTGGATTGTTCAGCTTGTAAAAGTAAACCGGCAGAGTAATTCAGTTAGATGTATGTTAAACATATTATACAACGGGACAAAACATGACGGCAAAGTTCGGCTATGTAAGTATTAAGTTAATAGTTTAATTTGATTTAATTTTTACAACGTCGTGAAATTTTCTCATTTCCGCCGTCCGTTATCGGAAGCATTAATCTCATTCAGTTTTTCTTCACATAAAACACTGAATGGTTACATATTTGGAATGCCTACATACTTTACGTAATAAAATAATTATGCAGCTACTTGTCGTAAGTAAACACTTAAATTAGAAATTGATTATAATAGTTTTAAACTTTTGAGTGCCATCACTAGATAACAGTGTTGTTTTACTTTCTTGAGTGTTTAAAGTATATAGTATACATAATCATTTATTATTTGTATATTAAATAATTATACATATTTAAGTATAATTATATTATATATTTTAAATACAAAAAAATATTTTCAATTATAAGTTAGTTGTATGTATCATACAGCTTTTCTTTTAGGAAATGAACAGGATGTGAAACCATCAATATCGCGTTACGACCGATATATGCGGTTAGTTTGAAGGAAATATATTGTTGGAATTAGAAATTGATACCTAAACGTTACTTTATATCAGAAGCCTTTCTTTAATACCACTTTGTATGACGTATGCAACGATGTAGGTGTCGTGTTTAAAGGGGTCGGTAATATATGGATTTTTGTTATATTTTAAAATAATCACAGAAAAATGTTTATTTATAATAGCCTTATTAATTTAGCGGTTAGGTAGTATACTACCATGTCGTTCTCCACCATTTTTCCGACCATTTTAAAGACGATAAAATATTCTGATCAGACTTTATTACAAATATATGATATACTAGTAGCTGCCCGCAATATCATTTTAGTTTGCGTGGACTCAATGACTTTATCCACCAAAATACCCCAATAACTTTTGTTAAGGTGCAATTTCCTTAGTTATATATTCCTTATGGACTATTTTGATTCTTGATCAAGTGTTTCACTTTTCAAAATCAAATAGAGCCTAAATCCTGCCTAAGCTTTAAAAGCTATACTGCAAAAAAAAAGTTAAATCCATAGTAGTTCCGAAGATGTGCCCGTAACATTCTGTTTTTACTGTTTTATTTTAAGAATAGATAGATTGTCAAGCTCTTCTAAGTAAAATTTGTACATACGTGCTTCGCGTGTAGTTAAGAATGTCATACGCGTCAAAATAATATATAAATATTAGATTATATTGACCTAAATGCGGCTCATGTAATGTTTTATTTTTTAATTGCATTTATTGGCTTAAAGAGAAACAGTTAAGTTTCTCATTGGCGCTTTACATCAGAAGACGACGAAGACGGTATTTTTTTTCTATACTTAAATGGACTTTGTTATTGAACCTACTCTTACAAAGCATGCTCGCTGCCACTGCGCTAGCGATCTAAGTCAAGTATGAAAATTCATTATTTAATGATAGGCCCATCAGGACACGGCCACCAGTCATTAAAGCATATTAAACCTATTATATGTATGGATTAACATAAAACATTGGATGTTAGCAATTACTCCTTCATTTTCCCCTGTAAATAAAGGGTTCTTGACTCTACAAACACAATGAGCCACTTCATTCTACACGTTGCAAGTAATTTAAATATTTATATAAATATTATGTGTTAAATTAAATAAGGATATATATAATAACTAGCGACCAGCTCGCGGCTTCACACGCATAAACTGTTCAGTATTTTTGGCGGTTTTTGTGTAAAACAATGAAATTACTGGAGAAACTAAAAAAAATGGAAGAAAAAATAGCCTATGTTCATCCCAAGACCCTGAAGTATCTCTATATAAAATTTCATAATAATTGGTGCATCGGTTTGGCAGTCATATACAGATAGACAGTTACTTACACATTAGTATGGATGTTAAAATGTTGTAACATTTTTTTTTCTAACTAAAATAGGTAGATGTTTTTTGATTTTTTTATTATTTCATTGTATAAACACTGTATGATTAATTACTGTTTTCGTTTTATTTCTAATAAAATAATTTTTATATCAATGATTTTAAGAAAAAAACTAAAAGCTATTAAAAAGACGATTTATAAGTTTATTACTTTATAACTTTACATATATTTTGTGTGTGTAGCGAGAATATTGTGTATATATTTTTAAGGTTCACAATTTTAAAATTTAATTTAAGATAACTGGTAACAACCGTAATATTCAATGTCATATAGCTAAGTCTGCGTAGTAGGGTTCGAATCCCACCCACGTGTACTACCACAATTTAAAAATCCCACTCTTGGTATAGAACACAAAAGATAAAAATTGGCTATGGTTCTTAATTTAAGTTAAAACTATCGTATATTTATTTCTAATAGTATCTTAAAAAGTAATATACAATATATATGCAAAACATATTCAAATATTTCGAAAAGCAAGGAAGTGGAAGCACACTTTTAATGGTTTTAAGCAAAATACATAGTACAGTCTTCATTTCGAGAAACTCTTAAGTAATATTTGACTTTACCTTGTCCAGTTACATTAGCCACGGAAGATATTTCTTATCATTTTCAAATTACAAAGAAACCTGCATTAGCATTTTGAATATTTTGGAGTAGGACATTTAATATATTTACAAACTACTCAGCTAGTCATTTATAACAGAGGGGCACTGTTGAGTTGTTTTTGACAAATAGAGATTAAAATTAATATATACATACTTTAAAATTGTATCTACAACAAAACATGTAAGATATAAAATGTAATACATAATTACAGCGCTTTTATCCTAAGCCCTACGAGTCGAGTTATAAAATTATTAAGATAGAATATATGTGTAAGTTTATCAAAATCCAATTTTTTTACTAAGCACAAGTGAAACTACTTGTACAAGTGTTTTTTAGCTGAGATTTAAGCCCATGACCTACACTTTAGTACGTATTGGATATATAAATGTTTTCCTTACAGATAATTAATATGTAAATTGCTAGAACAACTCCACAATATTAAATAAGTCATAACAAAGAACATCTTTAATTTATATGACGGTGGTCGATGAAGCTTATTAACGTGTCTTATGCAAATAAAAACCATTTTTATTTGTTAATAAATCCTAATCGTTATGTATAATTTATTATGGCCATAACAGTTCTAGTCTAAAAGAGGTGACATTTTTATTATAATTTATTTATTGCGCAATATTTCTATATATTGTATTTTATGTTTATATTTCATTCTCGACCTTTGATTTTAAGTTTGATCACATTGATGTACGTTTTCAGCCAAGAAGCTTATTAAATTTGTAAATTTATCGTTACACTTCATATTGAAATTGGATACACGTTATTCTTTTAGTAGAATTCTTTGACAAAAATTTGAACCTTACGTTGTACGTTGTAAAACACGTACATTTTTCAAAGAAAACTTAAATGTAATTACAATAATTTCTCTTTTTTATTCCACTATGTGTAGTCAGAGAACCTAGAGTCCTAGAGTCAAGATATTGCGAGTTTGTTTTTGTTTATTGACGTAACAAGAATTGTTTAAAGGAAAATGACAAAACAAGCCAAAACGGATTATTAAATAATTTTACTCGATTCAGCATTACTCGCTCCCCCACATTAAATAAACATAAGTCAAAAATTTCCTTTGCGAAAGCAAAGGCTATAATCAAATTGCCTAGTCGTAGCCATAAAGCTAACGAGGGTGAATTTTAAAGTTTAAAAACCTAACACTTTTGTCTGCATTGATAATATATTTGTGCTAAAATGAACCTTATACAGCCAAACTAAAGGAATTATTTTTAATACAACAGAACATTAAGAATTCCTCAGTAATTACAATTTATTATTCATGTTTGTATGTACCGCACTCGTAGCTTTTATTTCATGATTTCACCAAGGCCATGTTAGCTTTCAAATTACCGCAATTTTCCATTTTTATACAATAACTAAATTGAAATTTGTATAGCGCAATATGACGTAAGCTAAAGCTATTATAGACTTTTCATATAAGCTTTTAGCCAACTTAAAAGAAATCATATTCTGGAATTTTTACATTATGTTAGATATATAAGAATCTTAATTAATTTCAAATAATTATATTGTAATATTTTCTTTACAGGTTACCACAGCTTGCCGTCTCTGCGAAGATATTGTGCCTCCTGATGGTAAGTTTAATGTATACATATTTTATAACATACTTTAATCAAATATCAAACCCATTAATCATAAATATAAATTAATAATACAAATTAATATTATCTACAGCGTTATCAATATTCAGTGTAAAACCCTAAACCGATTCCGTCTTAATTAGAAAGTTCTTAGAAAAATGAAAAAATATATTTACCAAAGATTGTTTGAAATTTTTTTTCTATTTTGTTAGTTATCTCATTCATTTCTTTGATTGTAGTTCAAATATTTTTTTTATGTAACGTTACTGATGAAATCTATGGATGAAATTAATTGCATTTCTTTTAGTTTCATGGTTTACTCCGGATATTATTACATTAATTCACAGTAACTATACACCCGTATATACCTACATGCTAATCTTGAAAATGACAGTATGGACAATGGCGTAGTATCTATTTTCTGTTCTGCGCTTATTTATTTTTTTCAGAAAACCTCTTTACTTTTCTGGAAATTGTTTAACAAGGTATAATTTATACAAATAAATAAAATTCGAGTGTCTCTTTGTAATATTAAAATAACCGCTTACTAAATGTATACACGGCATATATACCAAAATAACATTTTTCTCAATTTTTGTCTGTCTGTCTGTCTGTTAAGGCTAATCTCTAGAACGGTTGGACCGATTGACGGGCCTCTAATTGGCAGATAGCTGATGTAACAAGGAGTAACTTAGGATACTTTTGTTCTAGAATTCCATGCGGACGAAGTCGCAGGCACAACTAGTTTTCTAAACAAACTACATGGCATGTTATCGCAAAATCTTAATAAAACAATTTACGTAATAAGTAAAAAAGGTCACTTAACCGGTATAAAAGGAGTAGTAATTTCAATTGCAACTATCATTTTATTCGCATTAGCCAAGTTTAATAGGAAAACGTCTGCCTCTCGTCCGCTTACACATTGCGTGGTGCATTATTGTACACCATAACTTTCTTTATATCTTTATCTTTCGATTTAAATTTACCCGTACTGTACACTTACCCGTACTGTAGTCAATCATTTCCTATAACACTGTACTGAACTTTTTTTATGGCAGAGGAAGTGGGTTTGATTCCTGCTCGGTGTAACCATGCGAAGTTAAAGTATGATATAACAGATAGTTTATAATATCAAACAAATGGCGACGTTGACACGTAAAATACACATTGCCTTAGAAACGTGTAAATTGCTTTATAGAAAAGAGTATGCTAAACACATGTTAGTGTGTGTTATATTAATTTGTTTATTTGTATTATAAATAAATATTGGCCTTTTTATTCTATATACACTTTCACTGAGCGAAATTTTGTACTACGTCCGCATAATTTCACGAAAAAGAGATAAAAAAATCCTAAACATATTTTTAATTATATCCTTTATTAAGTCATTAAAGTACATAGTTTAGTTATTTGAAGAATTAATATTACAAGTGCATGCTTAGTAACTTCAAAGCTAATAAATGGAATATACACGCTGGAGTGTTTAGCGAATCACCTATCATTTGCCAAAGTGATTGCGCGTCTGGAGCTTTGTGGAAAGAAATTGCTTTAGAAACACTTTTACATAGTGTTACCACTGATATAAAGCAATGTAATTGCGTTTGCCTGCTTAACTACGTTTCATATTTATTAAATGTTTTTTTTTTTACATTTTTTAAAGTGTTATTCGCCTCCTTTAGGAAATTGAAAAACACATATTATTGATACAGAAAACGTGTAAAAATTTGAACGAAAATTTGGTTTTGAACCCGCTCCTCTTAGGAAAACCGTTCAAAAATGAAATTTTTAATATATTATTTGTATGTATATACACAAAAGTGATGGGGCAAATAGGGAGATCGTCGTTTCGAAGATTCTAGATCCAAAAAATTATGTTAGGGCTAAGATGTTTATTTAAGATTTTTTATGAATATATAGTATTTTATGTAAATGATTAAAATATTGATATTACGAGTATATTGTATGTTGAAAAAGTGTTTTTCATACTTGGCACGTCAATTAAATAACGGATTTGACGTTGTAATGGGTTTTGTGCAGTTACTATATTTAAAATATTTTCTATTTCACTATTCTGGTAAGAGGAAGCGCGGCGTTGTGCTCCGTCACTCAACAGTCATTTATTCTTGAACTGTGGCTGAAAGTGAAAAACATTTGGTCTGAAGTCTAAACCCTAGCTTCTGTCTCACTCACCTGCTAAATGGGAAAAAACGTTAAGGATCCTTGTAATTTTTGTATGTAATACATAAGATGTTTTTTTATAAATATTGTTCTATCACATATTTATATATTGAATGATAAATACAACACGGGTTTTTTCACAAATTAGATGTACCTATATACATTTAAAGAATTCGTTTATATGTCTTATATTTACACAAAACATGAATTCTAATAATTGTTTACTATTTAAATGATTAATATATTTGTATAATACGTTAAAAATGATTTTCAAACTTGTCACGCACGAGCTACACTACGATTGCTGTGACGAGGCTGATGTAATTGCTCTTTGATAAAACGTAAGAAACTATAAAATATTCGTTGTGGTGACGTCATCATCATCGATAATGTCCAATTTATAGTAAATCTTACTTAGCGAAATATTATGTTCTTTTTTTTTGAGGCCTTTGTGGCGCATGGGGCAGTAAAACTATTGGTTGTGGGTTCGATTTTCATTAGCAGCAATTACATTTAATTTTGTTTCATACCTCCGCGCTTGTACGTCCACTCTTCACGCAAATTCTCGATTTCGGGTGGAAAGTTGAGAACGGAGTGTCTTGATGCGGGAAAAGCATGAAGCTGGTATATATGTATACATATATGAATAGATATTTAATTCTGTAGTCTCTCCGATAACATTGCAAGCGCTACAACTAAATAAGGTGTCTGTTTTAATGCCCTGCCGCGGTGAAATTTTTGTAAACATATTTTTATTAGCATCTATAGAAAATTATTCACAAAGCTTCACTAGTTAGAGATAATTTATGAAGAACGATTATCTAGCGGGAGAATTATAATACTTAACTTTTACAATATTTTGTGTTTCTTAGTGTCTAAATAGTGTTTTTAGTGCTTGCTGACTGACCACTGTCCAAACATAAGCTATTTTGACCCAATTCATGCCATCCGACATGCTTGAAAATTTGCGTGTCCGCATTTGTGATACCTGGTACCAGCGAAACCAGGGATATACTACAACAGGGATATACTATTGAGTAATATTTTTAAAAACTTTATAACAGTTGTGAATATAATTTTCGTTGTAAAAGAAACAAATGTTATGTTTTAAAATTAAATTTATACTATTGAAGTAATTTCCATAAAAAGTCAATTTATAATGTCACATTCAAGTTAAATAAACTCGACACGAAAAGAAGGACAAATTCTAAAACAGATATTTTAAATAAAACGAAAGGTCAAGCCCTTGTAAAATATTTATAATCGATGTTTTTCCGCTTAAGTGAAGATAATATTAATATTATATAATAAATACGAGTATACAGGGAAATAAAGTCAGTAAATACTTTTTTCTTTCTTTCTGCATGGTTAAAACAAGCAGTTCTGTTATGTGTATTGGTTGGACTAGGTAAGTCGAGCTTACCTTAGAGGACCTACTGCGAGAGAATCGTGGTGATCCTCCTGCAAGGCATCAAGACTGCAGGTGCTCTGGAAGAAACCCTGGGCACCTTAAAAACGACGGTGGCCCGCAGTAGGTGGGCCGTCCACCGAGGTGTTAGAGTTACACAGTATCATCTTTCCGTAGGGCAGATGGTAAAGTGCATTTCCCAGCTACACAAAAAAAACGCAACCGAATTTCACAGGTGTGAAAATTTATTGTACATAATATACCTTGACTAACTTTCTGGTCCTCTTTGTACAACTATGCAAAATTTCATACTTCTCCTTCGGCATCATTTTGTGTCAAAAAGTGTCCAACTTTTTTTCCTTTGCGTATTAATATACGTATATAAATTCTTTATTTAATGTACTATTACAATTTTATTAGAAAATTAATATATTTAATACTTATTGCATCAAACAGGGTTTGTTTCAATTTCTCTTGATGCATTTTCAAACGTCGCTTAATGTCATTGTGATTTAATAGCAGTGAGTATAGTAGAGCTTTATACGATGGAGTATTTATTATCATAGTTAAAATAGGCCGATCTGTTCATAGTTAGAATAGGAGCTTATAATATACTACAAAGTAGATATCGGATATATTAATCACTAAATATCTCTTATATCTTATATTACCTTTAAAGATATAAAAACCGCTTACCTATTACATTTTACCCTCTCAAACTCCAAAATTATATAGACCAAGATATTTTAACGGATTACATTGGCTTGGCGTGATCGATCGTTTAGCACTCACTAGTGTGTTTACTTCGATCTTTTGTGAAAGGCCCGCGAATCTTATATCTTGGCAGGCCCTGAATTTACGTCGAGATACGACAATCGGTTGGGTAAATATAGTATTTACTTACATGACCTTTGCATTGTAAAAATAGTGTATGAGCCATTAAAGGTGTTAAGATTAGATTGGTGTTAAAAAACTACATGTAATATCTTCTTTATATGTATAAAGAAGCCATTTTAATATTTCCTATACTATCGAATAGTATATACTACGTCAAATTTGCATTTAGGACTATTTTGTTGGGGATGGATAATAAATCACTTTTTACAGATTGTTTTAGTAATGAAAAAGATATAAGAAAGTAAACAAATAAGAAACAAATTAAAAATACATAGTTAAGTTCAAACTTTAACACGAGGGCATTCTGGGAGAGCCTGTAATCGCAGTGGTTGTGAGTTCGATCCCCAGACGGGGTATTATATTTAATTCATTTTCTTTTCCCTGCTACAGTCTACAGACATGCATGTCTTCATTATCTTTTCAAAACAATTATTACGTCCACGTTATCAGGTGCATACGTGTGGTCGGTCTAATCCGTCGTATAAGGTAGTCTGGTGATAAGAGATTTATACAGAGAAACTGGACGTCAAGAACGTTTAAAGTTATCTCAGCTATTTTGTAATGTCTTGCGAATACATAGTTAAAACTAGGATAACTGATTTTTTTTCTATTCAGAATGACATATGAAAAATGTTAACTCCATATGTTATATTAATTATTAATAACACATGGATTAACTTAAAATATTAATATAACACATGGAGTTAAAATTTTTCATATGTCATTCTGAAATCTGCTGTAAGTAACCGATTTAATTTCGATGATTAAATATAGGAAATGCACTAAATTTAAGTATCCACAGCTAACTACACAATCATAACTCTCCGTAAGTACATACAAAACTCTCCGTCTCTGTCCGGTATTTACTGTCCGTACTGAATACTCGATGACCGTACACCGAAATCACTGTACATTGTTGAAATTTAGCATTTAAGTTCCTTTAGAAGCGTAAGAAAGTAATAGGATATAATCCGCAAAATTCCTACATCATAATAAAAAAAAATATTGTCTTTTTTTTAATTTAGAAGGAACTTAGTAACCTAGCTGGTACGGTGAAGTACATTAATCACCGGATCTGGAAACGTTATACCCGACGAGAATCAAACCCACATCTATAGTATTACTAGTAAAACCCACCTCAATCCATTTTCTTTATATAACATTTTTATATCAAAGTAATCTTTAAACAATCGCCAGATGACCCAAAAACGAAATTACAAATATCGATAATGTTATCAATGCTCGAGTACCGTGAAAATTTCCAATACACTTGCTCTAGATAGTTTACCTAAAGTGCATATGTGCTCACCCGTCAATAATGCGTGCGGTCAGTACGTGAGATAAGCTTAATACCTCTAAAAGCGATGACCTCCAGAGTCTATAACGTGGTAATTGCAATGACTACAACATTAAAGGTAACCAAATAAACGAATATCGAGTATTCAACTGTCATAACATTTATATGACATAAATTGAGTAAATGAAGCCTATATGGAGCAATGGGACCGCTTCATACGCGACGTGAAATTATTATATTTAAATTATTTTCATTTCTCCGCTCTAGTAAAGTGAGTTCCGCAACACCAGTGTTATGATTTCGGGCGGATATTGACACTAGGTTCTCTATGGCTACCCGGTTATGTGCAAAAAAGCGTAAAACGGTTTTTTTTAGTTTATTTTAAGTGAAGGCAAACTTTATCTACCTTTTATATAAGACATAAATACATTTTGTTCTACAACTGGGTTTCACTGTTTAATATTTAAATTTATATTATATTGTAATTTTTCTTTTATCTTATATCATATTTAGAAGAATATAATCTTATTTTAAAGTACATTAAAAACTCTTTTAAAGTAGAATTTATAGATTAATATTAGTGTTCCTTTAGTTTGTCAATACAAACTGTATCGTAAACTGTGCTTTGCCGCCCAGCATTCAATATCTACCTACATTGGACAAAAGTTGGGTGTAAACCGATAAGATACAGAATTTTTTCCTCTTGGCCAACACTTTGCCTAGTGCCTGTAGTGTCTAAACCATAAATATATTGCGGTCTGTAGAAAGCATCTCTATATAACATCGTATATGACAGAAATTTGTTGATAACCAAGGAAGTTATAATTACAGAAAGGTCAAGCAATCAGGTAAAATTAAAATCTAATGCTAATTAAACATGTAATATTACATACAATATTTGCTACTACTAATTACAGTTAAAATATGCTCAATTAAATAGTTATTCCTAGTTGTAAATATTATTAATTATAGATTTAATCACCTCCACTTGACTTGTACATGAATAAAGACCGTGTTTTATTGGCTCTTTGAGATAAAGTGCAATTCAACTATAAACATGATAAAAATACAAAAATTAACATAATTATTAATTTCATTTTCATGTGAGAATACGAGCGTTGGTTTCGAATATGACATGTTTTGACATGTTAACGATTATGGCACAGGTTTATATTAATCAGAGATATTTTACTAATGAATGTGTTGAAATTTCACTGTTTTAACTAAATCGTTTTATGAAGTTTAGTGTCAAACACACAAATGTGTTATGGTTCCAACAGTAACTTGTCATATAAGCTATTATCACTTATCACTAACTTTTAAAGAACATTTTAAAAATTATATACTAAACTTAGTTGCTATATCGGTAACATCTAATTCGTCTTTTTATTTTTCACATGATTCTTATTTTAGCGTATACTTAAATGAAAATGTAAATTGTAACATCAAATGCTAGTAGCGCCGCTGTTTGTGTTAAATAAATATATTCTAATCTAAATTGAATCTAAAACCTAAGACGGTATTGACGACATACTATCCACTGTGTCATATAGTGTGTTAGTATTGTAAATACTAAGTATTGTGGACATGTTGACCGCGTTGTAACCTATGCTTTCCCACCTAAATGTGACACCGTACGCATATACCTAGAAGTATATCGATGTAACTTACATAAGAGAAAAGAACTTAACGATATTAAAAATAGAAATCAAAATTGTCTGTACAAATTTGATTTGAACCCTCAGTTAGACGGATAAGCTGAACGCGACTGACCTATTAAAACGATCGATTGTTTCCTTATTGTAGCGCTCGGTAGTGCAAGCTTAAATCATAATGGCATTATATTAAAGAGGTAAAGTTTTAAAGTATAATTAAATTATTGACTGCCTTATATTTATATTTATTTTAAACAAAATATTATAGCCTTCTTAGTGACCAATTTATTAGATATACGAGCTCTTCTCGCAGAATTTGAGGCTGTGACTACAATAATACATATGAAATCCAGCCTAATGCTGATATCAAATTATTAAGTTCACTATGGTTTTTTTACTTAGTGTTATTCGCACAATTAGGAATTTAAAAACGTCATATTTAGGAATTCAATGATTTATAAGTTTTCTAAATGTTTTTTCACTATGGTTTTTAGACTTAGAATACTACTAATCTCTATTCACTGACAATGTAGCTATGTTTAAACGAGGCTACATGTGTCCGACACTCACAATACTGGTTACTGGAAATCATTTAAAAATGTGTGGGCATTTTTAAATGAAAAGTCAAACAAAAAGTTGTCATTAATTTTTGGATATATAAATATAGAAAAAAATATTTATCACTAAGCTCTGAAATTTTCCAAAATTTACAATTACATTATTATGGATTACTTTATTTCGTTGAATTCTTATTACACATTCTTTTATTTGAGGTACTTTTTGGAAAGTGCTAGTAAAAAAAAAATACTTTATTAATTTTAATGTTCATAAATTATAAATATTCGTATTAAAAACCGGTAGTTAACCGGAGTTATCATAGAGACATATAAATATAAATATTTATCGTCAGTAATTGAAAATTGAAAGGTCAAATTAATTTCTGATAATAAGTTTAGTATATTCAAAGTGATAACACGAAAAAAATATAGAATCCAGCGTGACATATTATATATTACCAAATAAAAAGACTGTTTTAAAATTCTTTAGAATTTTTATATTTGGTATTATGAACCGGTGACTTTTGGATAACTAATAAATGCTCGATTAAGCTATATATTTTTTAAGTTAATAAATCTTGATGATTGAAATTTAAAATGTAATATCTATTCTTTTATAATAATAACCAAAACAACAATTAAACAATTTTTTGACAGCTTACGCTTTTTCCTGCTTAGCAAGATAGCCAGAGATCCTAAAGTAAGAACACATGCGTTACATTTTGTCTTGTCTCCGATATAATCAATCCCGAGCTGGAATCGAACTGGTCTTATACGCGACAATAAGAATAGCTAAGAATATAATAATAACCAAAACTTAATAGTATAAAACTACTAAGATATTACAATTTTCATCTTCACTATGAATAGTTCAAAAGCTGCCGATAGATGGCGTTACAACGAAAAAATTCAAGCTATCATTTGGTTCTGTTGCAAAGTATAAGTAGTGGCGATGACTCGGGCTTGAGTCAGAGACAAAGTGCGGTTTGTGATTAATTCACAAGTTGATATTTTTGATATGATATTGTTCTTTTTTGAACATAATCATCATAATACAAAAAAAACTTTAATATAAGTATGACATAAAAAAAAAATTGAATTACAATATTAATATAATGTATGTTATTTTAAATAATATAATACATTATTATAATATATACAGTGTCCACTTATATTGTATTAATTTAAAATATCGGTACTTGACAGATATATCGAATGTATATAAATAAAAACATTGTTATTTATTTACGAATGTTTCGTTTTCTAGTAAAACGCAAGAAATTTTGTGCTATAGTTTGTTTGGTGTAAAGTTGGTCATGATTGGTTGTCATTTCTTCGCTCTGGTATACAAGAAAACGGAGTGACTTTACCCGTTTATTTATGACTAGCCTGCTATAAGGGAAAATACATTAAAAAATTAAGCATTATTTATAGACGCATAATCTAATGAGAACGTTATTTGCCTCTGCTCTCCTCTCCTCTCATCTTTGTCACATACGCTGCTATGAATGGTGGGTGGCGAACCCAATTTTAACGAGTACTTTCATTATGTATTTTTGTGTTTACTAAGTAGTTAGTAAACACAAAATTACATACAAAACAATAATATAATTAATTTTATCTAATATAGTTAATTATATATCTATTACTATTCATAAAATCTGTATAATATCAATAATAGTTGGAAAATGACAATTTATAATTTCATAAAAGCTCACATTTTTGTAGCCTTTCTTTCTTTCTTTAACTAGATGTAAAAAAGAACTTCGAGAATTTATAAGCTTAACATGCAAGAGACGAACATTCTTAACACAATAAATTTGCAAAGTGTACAAAATACTCACTTATTAGCTTTTTTTTTTCTAATACTTTAAGATTTATATTTAATATTTTCAGGTGGTGATCTGCGGTGCGGTACCATCGATGGTTCGATCGGTTCGCCTTTACAGTCAGTGCTCACACATGTACGTCAACGTGTACCCAAACGGCACTGTAATGGCTCGCTCCGATGGAAACGAACAACGTAAGTTATATATATATATATATATATATATATATATATATATATATATATATATATATGTTTTAATTATTTTTATATGTTTTTGTCTGTGACAGCGCGGCGTTGAGTCCCGCCACGCAACATGCAATGTCTCGAAACGCAGGGTTTCTTGATTTAATGCAAATTGTTAGTTAGCCTATCATTGTAATTTTATTCAATCAGATTATAGAAATTATAAAGCCCTCAGGTGCATATAACAAATATATATTTATTTTTAATTTAATTTTATTATTTTTAATTTTTGAACTGCTTTATATTTTAATAAAATTTGCGTCTTACTAAATTATAAAGACGTCATCTGTTTTATTGGATAGTTTGGTGTTCTTTGCATATACTACATTATAGCTAGAGGTCAATTCAGTAGATATTTTTACTGATATTTGATATATGTGTATACCTCAAGGTGACAATCCCAGTGTAGAGCGCATACGTAAATTAGCTTGCAATATTATGAATAAGCCCATTTGTTACGGCCAAGTGTTACTTTCGTAAAGCGAATTAGTCCAATTCTTAAAATAGCCCGTTACTATGTTATTATTAATAAATAATTAATAGTTTATAATTTTCAAATATTGTACACATGTTACAAAATTTCTCCAGAAAAAAGTATACCTATAACTAGTTTAAGAGGTTAATATTATATTAGCATATTTTTAATTTTAATCAATCATATGCAGTAACCCAATTAAATTAAAACTATTACAAATCGAGCGTAGAATGGCTCGCAACTTCAATATGAGTAATAAAAATAAGCAAAGGAATTTTGAATGCATTTGCAAAAGCATGCTGGGCTTGCTGTAATCATGGCGGGAGTTAGACGTGAGAAACTATAGAAATATGTCAATACTTGAAGGGTCATTGGCCAGGTGCTGCAAGGTAAAGTCCGCGGTGCAATATAATAACGGATATCGTAAGTAAAGTAGGCAAGGGTTGTAAGTCTCATTTATGTTTATTTGTATTTGTAAAAAGAAAATATTAGAAAAAAGTAAATATTGTTTTGTGAATATTTTATAATTACATGAAAATAAGTCGATTATATAGATTTGTAGGAGAAATTGTAAATTTTCTTTGATATTGTTTTTTTAAACACAAATCAACGGTTTTACAATAGTTTAAGAGTAAATTTTTGTTGTGTTTTTTTGCAATATAAGTGCTATTTTAGCCGATCCTCTTTTATATAATGTTAATAATACACTACAATTTTACTTAAATAAACAATTAATACACACAATCACATAAGTAATGAATCGTTAAAATGAGAATCTGACCTTTTATTACATTCGTAAGTCGTAACGTCCATTCAGCTGGTACAAATCGAAATAACCTAAGTGTCTAACCTAAGTCTTCGGCGAAAGCATTCTAGCATATTTGCAAATATGTAATATATTGCCGTCATTACTCAATGTTTGTGAATGCGCGCAACTTTTTAGCATAGTTCGCTGTCTAAATAAAAAGTTCTTTCACATCAGTTTATTTCGTCTGCTTTGTGGTTTGCACAAGAATTATCGCAGGTTCTTTTAAAGGCGCCGTGCGACGAGTATACGTGAAGGAGCTTTTTTATTTGAAAATAAATAAAGGAATTTCGCCTTTGTCGTTTTAGTTGTAATCTTAAAAGCAAGACAGGGAATGTTTACGTTGGGGTCATAGAGTTGTAAGCCTTTAAACTTCAAATAATTTAAAGCAGCGCTGTAATACACGCTTGGCTTTATTTGTGAAGGAATTGTCAATTTATTTAAATATAAAATTTCATCATTGTACCTTATTATGTTGTCACCGTTGATATATTAATTATTCGATAATGAAGATGATGAGTTTTAATAAAAAAAAACCTTCGCGTCATTTTTGAAAACGAAATTATATACGTACATACTTTACAGATTTTTACAGTACTTTTAAGCAATATCAGATAATATATAGGAAAATATTCTTTGATGTCTTATTTAAAAGCAATATAGTCGCCCACGCATAAAGTAACCGTTCGACAATTGTGTTTTTTTTTTTTTTGTTTATTTACTGCAAGAAAACCGCTTGTATTTTTATTTTGATTATGCATTATTTCTTACTTTATATCTACTTCCTACGCAGAAATACATATTTGGTTTGACATAATTTCTTGTTTAATAATATTTTTATCTGGATCCTTATATGTTGATAGGTATTTTTAGATAGACAGCAAGTACAAAATAAAAACTGTTTGGGTGCTTAACAGTATTCGATTAAAATATTGTACAGTAATGATAATAATATTGCGATTAACTCCAAATTAGGTTCGTTACATAAAAACCTTGAAAATTATCAAATTTATTGAATTTACAAATTCTTAACAAGTAAAATTGGTTAGCTGTGAATGCCTATTTTTTTTTTTTTTTATTACTAACGAATATTTTGGTAATTTACAGTATATTACAAATATAAAAGTACTTACTGGTTATGACAAAACAAATAAAACTGATAATGTAATATAAAGTATTTTTAACATTTTTTAAAGTGTTATTCGCACACTAAGGAAATTGAAAACGGTGTTCAAGAGAGGAGCGGGTTCAAATCCCGCTGCGTTCAAATTTTCATACGTTTTCTAAATATGTAATGTAAAGTATATTAGATTCTTTATGATATTGTTAATTTTTCTGTCTTTCTTTTCTGTTGATATAGTTATCTCTTACAATTGAATTGTAATTTATAAAACATACAGTAGTTTTTTTTCTCAATAAATTTATTGAGAGTGATCACCCAACACGCATCGCTCTTACTCAAATGAAGAAATAACCTATCGCTAACCAAGATAATGTTCTATTCTATAATAAACTATACTAGAAATTTATATAGTTATGTTATTATTAGTATAATATTGTATCACTGATGTAGGGCTGACCTATTAAATAATAAATTGACACATCATTTCACTAGACATGAGGCGCGTAATTAATCGTTAGCAGTAATTTGATTTATGAATCGGAATGTTACATCAACAGAATGTGAATCTTGCATCACGGAAGTTCCGGGAGAATCGCTCGTAGTTATAGCAATAACTGGCAGAAATATATGACTTTGTAGCTCAGTTTCGAGATAAAAAATAATCTTCAAACCATATTTACGATGGACGATTGAAATTCGTAATAAATACCAATAAGATATTTGATATTTCACCATTTTTACACATTTTAAATGAAACTATTTAAACCGAATTAAACGCGTATATTTTGGTAATTCTCAATACAGGATATTGGGAAGCTCGACATTTTCAACGCTTTACAGTAGTTCGTGACCTGCCAAGGTAAGGCTACCAAAATATACATACTGAATGCGGTTAAAATGGTATTATTGAAAATCTTTTAATATTGTTTAGTTTGATTGGTAGTTTTAATAAATCTAGTAATGGATATTATTAGAAACAAGTATTCAATCATAATATTCAGATAAGGAAACTTGTTTTTTTTTATATATATTTTTAACACTTTCAATGTGTAAGTATGGTAGAAAATATTGTAACTATAACCTAAATACATATCTAAAATTAAAAAAACATTTCCTAAATGCATAAGTGTATGCAACTTTAAGTAATACATTATTTGTAATCGCGTGAGGAAGACAAACATTGTGCTTCAAAAATAATCATCCTAACAAAGTACGTGTTCGTAGGGAGGCAATAAAAGAAACCACGGTCAATATTAAATTTAACGATTTAATATTAAACTGCCATTATCGGATGGCCTCTTCTTATCACACAACAGTTTATGAGGCCTCTAATGGTAGGGGTCGTTATATTTTGCCGCTTACAGTCGTCGGACGCCTCCTGCCGAATATCGCATAAAATATGTGACACGTTTTAATTAAAATTTGATTCGAATATGCTGATAAAAAAGAAATTCAATAATTTAAAGAGAGTTAGAAAAAGTGAATAGTATAAGTGTTTGAAGTGCCGATGCCTGGGGATATGAATTATGATTGGTTTTACAAGCTTCTTATAAACAAAAAAATAATTAAATTATTAAAACAATATAATTTCATGATTCTCTTTCTTTATTCCATAATAAGGCATTTTGTTGAGAGAGGGATCAAACTTTCTTTCGGCGTTTACACAGCCCTTACACATCCAAATTACAACTTAATTAATACCCACCCAAAGAGAGTAGCAAAAAACATGAAATTTACAATGAAAATAAAATTAAAATTTTAGTCCTTAGCGCTTCTTCAACATTTTTTGCATCGATTCCCCGAAAGATGATTGTCGGGCTGCAAATTATATGAAATCAATCGACCCAGAGGGCGGTGCGGCGTCACGCCCCCAAATTAAGTTGTAACATCAAAATTAATAATAAACTGCCCATAATGCCCTGCGTTTTTGCAGACAAAAGGTATACCCTACCCCACACACGCATTCCTATTTATTTCCTTTAATCCTAATAAAGAAAGGTTGCATACTTTTTACAATTGAGTTGCAACCAATAGTTTTAGATTCTAAATTTTGTTTTGAAGTCAGAAGTAGCTTTTTTACACACTTTGGCTTGTTAGTATAATTGATTATTTTTTTTTTGTTTAGTGTGTCACTGTTTCAAAATCTTATATGGGTTACATAAAATACGTTTTAAACTTTTTTAAAAAGATAATTATCATTTATTAATATACACACCGTATATTATATATAATTATTCTTACAAAGTTAAAATTTAAAAAAGCCCCAAAGAAACATTAGGCATAAACTGTTCTTGTATTAGACGTTTGATTGTGCAATATGACATTAGCGTCTATCAAGTGAATTAAAAACGTAATTTATGTGCGTTGCTTAGACTCCTTATCGATATAATTGGCTTTATAGTAACATCTGTTAACAATTACGAGTTGGGTGGTCTTTGTCGTACGAATGAAAAAATAACTTAATGTTTACTAAACATATTACATTGTAATAAATTGCGAAATCAGATTGTTTTATAAACGATTGTGCGATATTTTTAAGTATTTATAAACGATTGCTTTCGCTGAAATTCGTACAGAATATTTTTTATGTGTTTGTTTGAAGTCTGCACTTAGTCGTTTTGTTACATTAATATTTACATACAATTTTTTAAATATTTACCTTGCACGAGTCTGTAATTTAAATATTTATAGACTTCTTAAATACTGTGACTTTTACAGTTCAAAAATATTAAAAGTATCATTCATTTATTAAGAAAAGTACATATATTGTAACTCCGTATAACATTTTTATTATTATATATCATTTTATGTTTGAAGCTTAGTAACTTCCACAAATATATATTTAGCAATTTCCTTTAATTTATACGCTGATAATGAAAACTGTTCCATACTTAATTATTTAAGAATTCTAAGAAATTCATAGTTTCCGGTAAATATGATTTAATTTGTTTTTAAAATAAAATTTAAAATTGTGGTAATTTTCCATAACTAATGCCATAAAGAAATAAAAAAAATAGAGCTATAACTTCAATATTGTTTTGACAGTCGCATCTTATTGGGATTTTCCAACATTATCGTATCTATTTATATGCATATACGTGTATACTAATTTGCTAGATAAAGTTATCGTGAGTATATCTGACTAATAAATTATTTTTCCTATGCTTTATTTTTAGCATACTAGAAGAACCAATCAGTTCTGGAGATAAAAGTTTCTAGTGTTTTATCGACTTTTTCTCGATTCTTATCGTCTTATCGAGTTGACCCGATTTCGATTGTCGACATCTTGCTCAATCGTATGAATTGATAACAAATATTCGATTATTAAATGCATTTTAAGAAAAAAATATTTTTTTTTCAAATGTCTATAACAACATTGCTTGTTGACACAGTTAGGTTTGTCAAGCGAATTTCAGGTGGATATCTTAAGTCTACATTTTGTAAGTGTCTAGATTAACATGGGTCTTCAAAATATGAATTCGTATAGTTTCAATAGATATTACTATAAAATGATACGCTTCAATTAAACTTATATTTTAGTAACTATATGGATTAAAATATAATAATTTCTTTTGAAATATGTAACACTATTGTACTGTACTGAATTATAACAATTTTTTCATTGGAAAATTTGGTTTTCGTATTTTATCTCCATCCAATATAAAAGCAATCTGACTAACTGGTTACTGCTTAGATTGGACTACTAAATGATACTCTACTTAAATTGAAATAAATATAAATGATAAGTAAAAATCAAATGCGAACGAAGTCGCCGGCGTAAACCTAGCTTATCTATATAAAATACCTTTTATAACTAAATAAATATATGTTCTAAAATCCTCTATAAATGAAGTTATAGAAAAATATATGTCATTGCTTGTATAATTAGTAATTACAACTTCAAATGAGCGTCTCGACATATTAACATAGAGTATTTATTGCAGCATTCCTCTTATTGGTTAAACGGAATAATTTCAGAGGTCCAAGATGACCTTTGATTTTCTAATAAGGAATATATATTAGTGATAAGTTTGTAATATTCGGAGAGCAAAATACTGTGTAATACCGTGTATTAGTGTCAATGCCGTATTGTTTGTGGTCACATGTCTGGTTCAACTAGACGCAATCCGATATAGCGGCTAATGCATTTATTCACGATATAGAGTAAATACACCAGGGTTACGGTATTGATAAAATAACCGCCTTGGCACAGTAGAAATGTTTGAAGGCATATTTAGGTCGTCTGTTATTTTCCTTGATGCAGAAATGTTGTTTTGTTTTAAATATTATTTGATAAAGCTGAATATTTCACTCACTTATTTCCAAAAAGCAAAAGAAATAGCACTTTGTCAAACTTTGTCAAAATTACCTGTAAATACGATTGGTTGTAGGTTCGATTCCCGCTCATGGTAATGATTGTATTTCAATTATTTTCATTTTCTTTGGGAAGAAAAATAGTGGCCTATACACGTTATGTCCTAAGTAATCCTAATAAAAAATACTTTTATTTTTTTATTTCGTGGCTTTCAAATATTGATACAGATAATAATTTATATTAAGTTATTTCACTTCATTATTAAATAATAAGTAAAATTAAAAGTCTCCTTGAGGCATTGAACACGCGTTGTCTTAGCAACGTGTATGCCACTTTGTTATGCGTCATAATAAAATAAACGCTGGCTTTATGCAATTCTTCTCTATACAAACTTTAACTATGCCAAATTATATAAACCTCAGCTGCTTCATTGTCGTAAAAAAGGATGCAAAGTGTTTCCTTTACATATTCATTATAATGTTTATATTTCACATTTATTATGTTTCGAACAAATTCCAGGTAGTTTAATGCGTTTTAAATTATCGATATCTGAGGAAGTGCTTCGGTAGATATCGTATCTTGTTTAATTATAATTCAATAACCCTACATAACAAGAAATATATAGAAATAAAATGACATTATTATCTTGAATGATATTTGAAATATGTACAAATATTACAATACTGTAATAGTAAATTATTTTATTTTTAATACATTTTTATATAATTATTTTATAGATAAACGCGATGTTGACTTCGCGGTGTTCCGTCTTTCTGCTAAGTGAAAAATAACATGAAGCTGAAGCTAGTGTATAGACAGACCTATAAACATGATGAGTTCGATCCCCACTCGGTAGGATTGATTATATTTCAAGAGTCACGGGTTCGAAACCCGCTACGTAAAATTTTTGTTTTCTAAAAATATGTTTTTTCAAGAAACACTTATTCATATATAAAATTAAATTATTTAACTTTATCTACTGACCTGTATTGTACTGACCGCGAACATCCATCCCTTTTGCTTTATTTCATTTGGCGTGAGGATGCCACTCCTATGTAATCCATTACATTTTATTTGTATAGTATCGTTTTCGGCACCAAGGATTTCGATTTGAACATCGATGTCTATGGCTTTTAAAAGTGTTCCAATATTTGCGTACAATTTTGCTAATTTAAAATGTATGTTAACAATCAATTCCATAGCCTCACTTATTGTGAATGGCGGGACGTAGATCGCTTCATCTATATACAAATAAAACTCTTCCGTTAGTGAGTAATTGACAGATAACGCACAGTCGAAACTGCTGTACTGTAAAATTTCGAAAAAAAAGGAATCAAATTTTGGTAAGGGTTATGTTTCGGGGCACTAGAGTACTTTATGTTACGAATTAAATAATAATAATGTATTGAAAAAATTTATAGGTATAGAAATCAATTAACTATAAAAAAAATACTATATATAATACAATTAATCATACAACGACGAGTAATAACTCGTTACATATTTAGAGAGCAAACAAAAACATATTAACGTTTCCCAAAAATCTTAGACAATCCGCATCATATTATGCATTCTATTGACAGAGATTTGAATTACATACTTGACGCCATTAAGTTATCGATTATTTAGTTTTTTTTAATAAATAAGTATAGTTATAAAATACTTCAATAATAATTCGAAACATTTATGTTTTTGTTATTTATGGATTTTGAAGTACATGTATATTAGCTGTCTGATCACCAAGCTATGTATAGTTTGGGGTCACACACCCGTGTAAAGCTTATAATAGTATAATTAATTTAAAATTTAACCGACTTATAAACTCTACATAAGCGTTCTCTAATAAGTTTCGGAGCTTCGCTGTAAATCAATATGAGTGCCACATAAAAACGATTACCGTTGTACCCAGTGCGTGTACGCAATTAATTATTTGTAACAAATATTTTAGTTACGAGTATATCGAAACTTACATATTTGAATGATGGTGCCTTTCTTATGTATCGTGTGACTACTATTCGTGTACGGATTTGATTACATTGGCTCTCCTGTTGGCCCAGTAGTTAGAGACTGATAGCTAAGCAGCGGATCGTAGGTTCGATTTCTGTACAAAAAAAATATTTTTTTAACATCGATATAGAAATATAAGTGCAAAAACTGTATATTTTTGTATTTTTTTATGAACAAGGTTTACGTTACATCATTAAGAAAGGTTAAAACGAATAAAAGTTTTTGAATATATTTATTTGGAAAAGTATAATATAAAAATCAAGTCTTTTTCTCAATTGAACTTAATTTTTTTTAATAAAATTAAATACAGCATATCAACACAAGCTTTACGAATAGCTTAGCTTAAGCAATTGCACCAAATGGTTCTCGTGTGTTGACTGTCATTTTTACATTATTTTTATTATATTTGAATGGATTAATTGTAATTTTTCTGTTGAAGAAATCTACTGTAATTATATAGCGATTAAACAGATAACGTTCTAAATAAGTGTTATCCAGGATTAAGATGGTACGGTATGCTTCAATAAAATATACTATTTGTTTTGTAGCTAAGCCTTTTTGTTTACCGACGAGAAGGTTTATAAGTTTTCCACGTTGCCACTCATAATTGTAAATAGAGAGTTTAAAAAAAAGAAGGTTTCGAATTTATTAAGATAATCTAAAAGTAATAAGATAGAATAGAATATAGAAGGGCGCGTAAACATTATATGTACTAGTATATATCTATTATGTCATAATACGTATAATAAAAATTAAATAATTAATATTTGAGACCAATGGGACAGTGTCTGACAGTAATCGCGATCGGTTGTATGTTCGATTCCTACTCGTTAAAATTAAATCGATTTAAATTAGTCATTATTTAATTATTATTATTATCGACTATTAAATTTATCATTATTTAATTATTTTTATTTCTCCGCCCTGGAGAACGAGATATAGCGCGGCATTGAATCCCACCACTTACCCAATGTTTTGAATTAGGCCGAAAATTGGACAACAGATTGTGTTCACACTAGGTGTCATAGTAACCACTATGCAGGAAAAATAAAATTAACGTATTATTAGAGCAAAGAAATATTACGACAATGGAAATTAAGCAAACAAAAACGAAAGAGCGGCTTAATTCAACAAGTGTACTCTTTGAATGCCTACCTACCGCAGTTGAACTTGGGATTAGCCGCCTCTAATCTCAACTGGGTAGAACTTGTTTTACTTAAGATATCTTACTGTGACGCCGGGTGATAATATTGTTGATTACGTTAAATATATATATATATATATATATATATATATTAGTTTCTCCTTGGCATTCCTCCAAGTGATTCGAACTCACAACCAATCGAGTTTACACTCAATAGCTGTCCCAATGCGCCATGATGGCCACGTAAATATTCAAATTAGGTAAAACAAACGTTCCTTTAAACAGTTAGATCGTGAAATAGCTTAACCTAGCCTTAAATAGTCCACCTTTCCACTCATGTCAATATCATTTGAGTACTTTGTAAATTATGTAAAAAATATTTGTCTATGTATCATATTTGATATAAATTAAATTTAACGGAATTTGAATTTATATCCAAAAATAAGAATTCCAAAATAAAAATCGCTTGTCCATTTATTTCTGTTATAAGTGCTATGCTTAAAAATATGACATGTTCTGCTCGAAACAGGAAAACGCTTTAAAACTGTCAGACAGTCTGAAACGACAATAGAGCAAATTGAAAATCCATGTTCATATAAAAAAGTTCGTGAAAGTTTATGGATATATGAAATATTTTACAAAAATAGCGCAAATATACGCTTCTATAACAGTATTTAATTTTGACCGCCAAGAGTATACTATTATAATTTAATATAAGAAAAATCTTTCCATAATTCGGTTTTTATGTCAATAAATTGTTTTTGGAACTTAATTTCATTGTAGGTATATATTTATTGGTGTTTTTTTTTGTGTAACCTTATATACTAAATAAACTTAATAGTTCATCTAGTAGGTATATTAAGTGCACAGTGCTCAATATGCTTTTTACAATTTTTTTCAAATTAGAACTTGAATACTAAGACTGTAGTTTACATCAATATTGTATGAATTATATGATTTTCTGGTACACATCTATACATATAATAAAAATGAAACTAATCGCTGTACATGGAAAATATATGAAAAAAAATATTGGTGTCATTTGTCTATATAATAGAATCGAAAACAATGATTTTTAATTTTCTTTTCTGTTTGTATATTTGTCGGTGTGCCTTTTTGTCTGTGAAAGTAATCTCAGAAACATAACACTATTTAAATACAGTTTTGACTTTTGTATTTTGGTAAAGTTTCCTTAACATTTAGTGTTCATTTCAGTCGGCTCATAAATTAAAAAGTAACAAAAACTTAAAAAAATTAAATTACAAATTTAAGCAATGTTTGTGATTTAAATGAGAACTCTGACGGAGCGAACAAACGAAATAGTTTGGTCGTGTTGTTTTCGCAGGTGAAGCCGCGAGCGGGTCGCTAGTTACATAATATATTCTGTACTTTAATTTTTTTTTTGTTTTCGAAGACATATCTAGCTAATAATTTAATTATAAATAATTAATTTACTAAAAAATATTTGTTCGTTTCATACATAGATAATTGTTTTTGTTTCACGTTTAATTTACGACTTAATCGTGACCCTTAATCACGAGTTATCATAATATGTCGAAAATTACGCAAATGCCAAATGTTTAACTTGCTAGTGTGCAAGGTCCTTAAAGATAAAAATATTTATTACAAAATTATCTTCTGTATATTAAACTAAATATCAATATTTATTTAATTAGTCCATATTAAAGTTATATAATAGCTTAGAAACACGTGCGTTGAAATATGAAAACAACGGAATTTTATTATGATAAAAGACTTCTAATGCAAATAAGATTTTATGGATTTTTAGAGGTATTGTTTAAAAATACTTATATAAAAATGTTAACAGCTACGTTAGACATATTACCTCTTTGACTGATAAACTGGAAAAAATACACAGCGTATTTGTATATACCATGGGACCTAAATTTTTTCCAAAATAACTATTATTAAAACAACTTAATATTAAACAAATTATATTAACCTTGCTTATCATTATATATAGGTACACTAGAAGATTCGTTGACGCGTAAAACAAGCGTTGCCTTAGCAACGTGTATATCACTTTATTATACAAAAGCGTATGTCATACATGATAGCGTGTGTAATATTTTTGTGCTTTTAATTTAATGTGTTTCTAATGTAACAAAATAATATATTGGCTTTCTACGTTTCTTCCATATCATCTTTTTTATCTGTGGGAAATTTTATATTAAAAAAAGGGTCCAAAGTTTTAACTTCAAATATTAATATAAAAAGTATGCATATTTAAAATGCGTTTAATCTATGATATCCTATTGAAATGAAAATGCAGGCTAGAAATAAGATTATGCCGATAGAACGCTATCAGGACGATAGTCGGTCGTTGGCCGCTTGTTCGTCACTTCTGACAAATGCATATATATAGGTATGTAAAGTTGCTCCGACTGGATAATTTAATGAAACGAAAGCAAATATAGCATAGACTTATAAATTACTTTATTTATATTTTTAGTTTAAAATAAGTTTTGGTATATATTGTGCATAAATGATGTTATAAAATTGTATTTTGTAATTGTAATTGATGTTATAAAAATATAAAATAAGGATTTAGAACAATATGTTTTTAGTGTTTTTATCTAAGATAAAAAGTTAGGTCTCCTTTAAACATTTTTTCTATATTTGCTTTGTTAAATCAGGGAAGAAAACCAAGTATATAAACCATATGAAATAAAAGATACCAAAAGCAGTTATTCCTCAAAAAATAATATATGGTCTTTGAGGACTTGTCTTAGCTTAGTTTAGCGATTTTCATAATTATAGGTAAATAAAACAAGTATATATCATTATATATAATAATAAAATTTTCTTCCTTTATTACTCCCATTAAATAACACCATTGAACACGTTATAATATCCTTGCAAAATAATTTTAACAAAATGAGCTGTGATTTCAGTTAAGTAAAGAAATGGTCTCGTGTCATGTGAAACGGTAATTGTGTTGTCAAGTAGCAATTGATGAAACTCTTTCGAAGGATAAAACAGAATTGGAGCGCGACAAATCACGTTTTAGTCGTTACGAATCAAGAATTCTAAGGAATAGGTGAAAACCTTACTACATTGGCAATAGTGTTTATGAATGCACGCGAGAGAAAACTGTTTTCCATACATCCTTTGTAATATACAAAGATAATATACAATAATATTTAAAACATCACAAAACTATACACTTTACCTTGATGCAGGAAGTCTATAGTTATATAAGCAAGCTTCAAATTTATTGCCACTCTCTAATCTCAGTCTCTTTCTTGCCACTCCGTTCTCCACTTTCCGCCCCTTTTTAGTGACGGAACTCAAGGAAAAATTTACGTTTAGCCGATACTTCCGATCAATCTGAATTTCGGTAATGTACTCTATACATACCACACTATGTCTACTTCAATTCAAGTCAATTCGCCGAGTGGGAATCGAACCCACAATCATCGCATACAGCCAGATGATGTACTACTGTGTCACGGCATCGACTTTAATCTACTTACAGTCAATATATATATATATATATATATATATATATTGCTATAGAGCAATTTCGCGAAAATGATAAGGTAATATGTAAATTGTACATTTGTGACGATTATATTCTTCTCGTAATTGATGCAAACAACGACTTTTTATTACTTCACACTAAATAGATAAGATATTGAAATTTAAACGCAAAAGTTAATTCAGCCTTTATTATTAACCAAAATACTAATAATATTTTTCTTTACAAAATATTTAATATAACTAACTATTACCAAGGTGACTTTTCAAATGAATATGATGCATATGAGATTGAATTATTTAAGAAACATCACAAATGTTTTCGTTACAGATATTAATGCTTCTTATTTCTGAATAACTGCACACATATGAAAACAATTACAAATATATATTAAAATTATCATATTTTCCATACTTGGTTATAACCAGTAATAAAATATTTCAAATTGTTATTGAATTATAAAGTGAGAACACTTGTTGTCGGCATGATCAAAGAATGTAGGGTTTGTTGACTTGAGGTTGCGTTGTCTTTTCGAAAATTAGCCTATGTCTATTATGGAAGTTAGGCAATGTTTACGTACTTCTTGTTACGAAAGAAATATGGCTCACTGATGCAGGTACTCGATGCTTGTGTGCCTTCGAGTACCTTTTACCCATACAAGTTCAAAACTGAGTTTTAAAGTATAATTACTATATATTTTTGCTTGGTGCTTTTTTGTTAAATCGTCTTTTTATTAGTCGCTCATAGATATTATTTAAAAGAAGGCTTTAAAGTTAAAATAAAAATGGGATCGTGAAATATAAGAAATAAGTTAAGAAAATTGTCTTAAGAGAATAAATAATGTGTTAAAATAATAAATTGCGTCGAATATCAAAGCTTGCGACTTTGATATCTTAAATTAAATAAAAAATTTGATCCTATCTCTCGAGAAATGTTTGTACTATCATTAACTATGATAACAGCGTCATTGCAGACTATGTGTCTTGTATCATATGTAACAAAGCAGTAGAATGTTTCGCTTTTAGAGTATATTGAATTATCTGTAAAAAAAATCGTTTGATTCCTTATAGAAATTAATAAAAACAATGTTTTTTCTGAAATATTATTTTTCAGAGGGGGCCTAAAAAAACTAATTTAAATATAATATTTAAATATGCATAATATCGTATCGTTCCTCCAAGTGAGAGTTGAATCAACATCCAATCACGCCAACGGACAGACGCTGTCCCATATTTTAATTATAATTTATTTTATTAACAAATGTAGGTGAATACTAAACCAGAAAATAATTAGGTCAAGAATTAAATACTCCACTTGTCAAAATATAATCCTTAATCCCTTATCACATACACGTAAAAGGTATTATATCGATTCGTGTTCTTCGCGCATCGGTCTCAAGCATATTTCTTTAATGTTAATTGAAATGACATGGTCGGTGTCACAAGCGCTTTCTTGAACTTTTTATTTTTATTAATACTTTTTATTAGCGTCCCATCGCGTTTTGTCATTGGATTCCATACTCGAACTTTCCTCTTAAATGTTATCTAATCGACAACTGGGGTAGGCTTACATGTCACGAGAAGAACTTGTTGACGTGAAGACTTATTTTAAAAAAAAATTTTTTTAATTTAATTTAATTTATTCATTTAACACATGCTTAAAATATTAATTTGTATTTAAATAATTTAAAATTGTTACTTAAATATGTAATAATTTACAAAACCTACATATGTATACAGATTTTACTTATATTTTTGTTGCCCCGGTTTTCATAATATTATATTTTATTGGTACCGTTAATGCCACATTTGAATATTTGCTTATAAGTATATTTTTTATAAGAATGTAGGTAAATCTTGTTGCGTATATAACGATAATGGCGATCTTCTAATATATGAAATATTGTTACTGGTTTTAGAAGAAAAGTTATCACATTCTTGAGAAGTTTTAAGTGCCCGTATGTAATCCGATCTTAATCCGCGTATACGATGTCCGGCAATAGATTAATATTTATTGACGTTTTATTTTTGTATTTTGTAAGTGTTCAAATATCATTAACGATTAGTTTGTTGCACCTAAGGCTCTCTCGATTTGTGCTAGTGTATATTAGTAATTGAATTTAGTATGTGACCATTGGCGGCGGAACTCTATGCAGTAACTTGAGATAAGAACCGATTGAATGTTCTTAGCATAATTGTCTAGTACAATTAATTTAAAAAAATGTCCAACTTGGATGTTTTACATAATATTAGAGTAAATGAAACACCGTTTCCATGGTAATGGGTTTAATATACGTTTTTTGTTACAGCGAATCTCACCATCAGCACACGCGGTTTAAGCTTAGATCTGCTCATCCACTCTCCTGTGCACGATATGTACTTATGCTTCAATCGCTCACGGCTTGTCGGCAGACGTCTGGTACGTTAAAATATTTATCGAAATTATGTTAAATTTTATAAGAAACTTTATGATAACCATATAAATAGACATACTCGAAAGCACATTGTAATAAACGTTATTTTCTACAGACCCGGCCTCAAGCAGAGAGACAGCCGAATTGCCTATTCAAGGAGGAATTTGTAGACGGCTACAACAGATATCACTTGGTGAAGAACGAGGACCGATACATAGGTTTCAACAGGCAAGGCTCGCAAGTGAGACGCGGAAAGAGTCACCTACCCGAGCGGAAGCACAAGTGCTTCTCATTTATGATAAGAGCCCACGACTTCGACATAAACAAGCACAACGCTCTGATTTCCGGCGATCTAAGCAAATATCAGCAGCGTAGGCATCGGCCTTCACAAAACTCCAACAAGCCCCCATGCCACGTCCGCCACCACCACGGCAGGTACCAAAGGCGAAGGAATTGTGAGGGTGCATAGATGCCGTCTCATCATTGCAGCTCATTTACGCTTCAACGCTTCGCGCGTTTCGTTGCCAGCTGTCGATGGACTTTGTGAGTGGACAGAGTATTAGTCAACTACCGCAGTATTATTACAGTGACGAGGACTGGATAACGTTACAGGCGTTTCAAACGTCGCATGAATGGTAGCTGAAGCGAGAGAAAGCAAACATTTGAATGGGAAGAAAAAACCGAGACGTTCGAGTTGTGAAATTCCTTACGGCCGTGTAACATCGTGGTGCTCGTTTGCTCTTGTGCGCTTGGATTTGTGCTCTAAAAGGAAAAAAAAGGTTTTCTGTGGAAAGAGCAAATAGTAGTCTCGCTAGTCACGAGTCTTCCGACAGACCACCGCTGAACTTTGATGCTATTGAGGAGACTATGCGGTCGTCATTAATGTGTCGAAAGAAATTTGTCCGTTCCTTGAAAACTTTTGGGTTTGATATCCTCGACGGCTCCGGCTGGCTCGCCATTATGTAGTCGCAGCGCCTTTACATCAATTCTCAGTGTATTACAATTTAATGCTTTACTCTTAATTTAGTACGGATCATGTTATCTGCTTGTAAATATAATAAACGTGTTTACTTATTTATCGAACTTTAATCAAAAATTGTAAGCGTAGACCTTAGTGTAAAGTTGTATGTTTTGTATTTAATAAATAATTAATGGGTATTTAATCCGACCAATTGCTCTCTTGTGATTAATTAGCCACAGTTGATTATGCTATGCGTGAACTATTTCTCTTTCTGCCTCCACCAACACGTCTTTCTTAATGTTTTATTTTCTTGATTCTTTTGAATTAGTTGTATGATTTGAGCGCTTTGTAAATATTATTTTAAGTGTTTGCCTGAGAGTGATAGGTTTCGAATCTCTTCTCGTCCTAAGTCTACCTTTTCGATGTGCAATGGCGTCTTTATTTTTGAAGTAACACGTAAATTTGCCTGCATTGAAATATACATTCCGTTGTTCATAAAACTAAAGGCATCATTACTAAAACACTGATTATAAATAAATGATAAAGGACATTATGTTATTTAATATATTAATAAGATCTGTGCCATAGCGTGGTGGCAGTGTATGACTTTGTGTTCGAAATGTAACTAGTATGCTAAGTTTATGTCTGTAAACTATGAGTAGATAAAAATTGTTTAACATAAGGAAAATAACTGAACTTTAAATATAGTGTATTGCCCAGTGTCTATTTAAAATCCCGTATTCGCTAAAACGTCGATGTTGCTTCTACCTAGTACACTTTATTACTCGTCTACGAAATTGTAAAAACTTTTACATTCTAAATAATGAAATGTAAAAAAAAATAATGAAAACATTTTAATATTATGCTCTTAATACCAACGACTTGTCCCATGACACAGTTTATGTAATCTTGTGTCCATATTTATAATTAATCAGATGCTGAAAACGAAATCATATAATTGCTAAGAAATTACAAAATTAAATCATATTTAACTCGCTACTCTTTTTTGTTACTTCATCCTGTTCCTTTATGATTAATTAGCTGTGCCCGCGACATCATCCGCGTGGGACTCTAAAATAAAAATAGCCTAAGTCACTCCGTATTACATCTGCCAGTGAAAGTCCCGTCAAAATCGAACTAATAAAATTTGTAAAAAATAAAATATTTTAGTATATGTACCGTGTAATACATTCATAATGTTTTAAGTAAAAGTTTTGTAATATTTCACTGCTAACAGACACACCAATTTTATTTATTTATATAGATAAAAAATTGCCTTATTTTTTTAAATATATACCCTTAGTTTTTCGTTAAGACAAAACTTTAATTTACGTCGAATTCCAGAACTAAAACCTCATTTTATTGATGACACGTAATACTTTTTCTTACGGATTTGATACTTCAATGTATTTGACAGGGTCAGTTGTGACATTTTATGCCAAAGATGTTTGTAAAGATTAGGCAAATGTTGGGCTTTTTATTATCGGATTAAGTCCATAACTTCGGAAATCGACGCCTGTTTGTATATAATCAAAATTGTTGATACCTACCGCCGTTTATTTTATTAGGCTTTTTTTGTTTGTTTTTAACAACGTTGCGGTGTATTGAGGATATGAAGTACTTATTCAATGCGATGGTTGTAATTTCAATTCACATTTTCCTTAGATATTTAAGGCTTAAAAAACTTAATAATTCTTAGTTTATCGGGCCTGGTTAGGTTTTGCCACGTAGTCCACAATACCTCTAAAACGGCCTGAAAGTGAAATAAGAAGTGTCTTATTTAGCTTTAACACCAGAGTGCACTACACCACATATATGTCGGCGGTGACATGACCGCGAGCCATGCGGGCCCTGCTGCCGTCACCAGCACCAGTACTGCTCGTGGTGCTCGCTGGCTGTAAAACACAAAATCTGTCGCTTTTTTCCAAAAGTCACCGGTTAAAATATTTTCGCTCAGATTCCGAAACTATTTCGCCCTTACCGCTTATTTAATTACGAAGGGAAATAAGTTTACGATAAAATTATTCACAATTTGAAACAGGCTATATGTCCTTAGTATGTCAAGGTATTGTTGTAGATACTTATGGAATTAATTATGAAACTACCGTGATTCATCTATATATCTATGTATCTCGCAAAATAATTATATGTAACTAAAGCTAAGCTTAAGGTTATAATTCATATAAATGCAGTATGTCAAAAAGTTTAGTTTTTTATTCAGTTTAAGTAGTCGGTCGGTAACCAAAAGGTGTTTCCAATAATCTGGCCGGAAGAAGCCGTTTACGGGTGAAATATAACTTAAAGAACAAATAGGGTTCAGGCATCACAGCCGCATGCGTGCGTTCTACGATTAGCACCTAGGCGGCCCTATAGAGTAATATAGACCCAGAGGTTTTTTTGAACCTATGTTTGTAGACAAGGTTATTTATTTAAAGTATGGTATTTTAGATGAAGTAGGGCGAAGAGTTATTCGTCGTATTTCCTTATTTACGAACTCTTTAACGGGAATTCAAATAAACAGGTTGACAATATTACATAGTTTATTTTACACACATTATTTTTAAATTGAACAGAAATATTTATTATTCAAATAATGAAAATATTATTAAATAATTAGAATATTCAATTCACTTATGGGATCAGTGAGACCATTTTATTCTATTTTTGATTCTATTAATGATTTTAAGCCATTTTGATGCGTCCTACGTTCCTTTCCGGAAGAGCTATTTGAAGGGTCCTAATGTTGTCGTTTAAATTTTGATTATTTCAAGAAAGCGATTGAACTTTAAGTATATGCTATATTCAGCATATCGATTTTTTTTTCGATTTGGTGATTTTCGTAAAAAAAGCGGCTTGATAGAAACATAATTTACCATTAAACTCATATACTAGAGTATATAATAAAATCTTTGGTTTTCGCAATTTTTACACATTTTGACATGAAACTATTTTTAACCGGGTTAATCATGTATTTTTTTGGTATAATCTGGCACTATAAGCACAGTTAATAAATAATAGTCATAATAAAATCTAAATATAACTTCTTACCGCTTACAAATTTCTTAAACTTGTGTTTAAGTTTTTTTCACAATAGAACTCTGTTAAGATAATAGCAATTTAAAACAGTTAATTATAATAGCATTAGAAACGACACACCGTGGTACTAATATGAAATACACATTTTTTCATCAACTCCTTTGTTTCCTTCAATGTTTGACGTAATCTGTATATATCACATATTTACGCTTAGTTAAGTAATGTCACGCGTTTTTAAGTATTAGGTCATTACACTAAAATGGATAAATTTTATATTGAAGTTATATTTTTTTCAATATATTGAGTTACTTTGAATTTAGTACTAAGGAATAAAATTTATTATTTACTAAAAGTTACTAACTATAATGTTGAATGCAGCTGTTCAATTATTTCTATCCTTCTATCGAGTTTAATGCAGCTTCACGCATTTTCCCGCATAGCAGTCAAGAGAACATAGTGTCAAGACACTCCAGTCTCCATTTTCGAATAAGAAATAAACGCCGCGCTTTATCTTGTACCAGAGCGAAGAAATGAAAATAATTTATATGTAACCACAAACATTCCTCCGAGTGGACATCGAACTCACAACCAAACCAATCACTGTGATAGCCTTTACAACTTTTGGTTCGTAGTATGGATATTATTAAATAATAAAAAAATAATATATTACCATAATAACAGTAATACGAAAAGTAAGTACATATAACACCCTTATCATCTGTCTTCGTCCACTGTTGAATATAGGTCAATAGAACACTACTCAGCTCGATCTTCAAATCTTAGCTTCCATCCGTTAACAGCCACTTCGCTTACGTCGTCACTCCACTATAAAGGTGTTAAATAGTAAGTTTTCTCTAAAACACAATTGCTTCAGACCTAAAATTAGTAGCTACAGCTAATGAATGGTTTTCTATATAGGTAATTCTATATTTATTATACGTAGTTGAGAAAGGAACCGATTATAGTGGATTCAAATTCCATTCAGAGTTTGCTTTACGCTTTTTCCACATAGCATGGTTGGGCAGAGAGAACCATTGAAGAACTGTGTCTTACCAGAGCGGGGTAATAAATAAGTAAGTAAGTAAATACTCTTTATTGTACACCAAAACGTAAACCTAGAATCAAGTGGTAGTTGCTGAATGGACGGACACGACATTAATATTAACATTTAACACAGTACAGTAGGCGACCTTATCGCTAAGTGAGTGTTCTCTTCTAGGTAACCTCTGGTTAGAGGAGAAAATACTTAAACATAATAATTTCCCCGAGTAGACATCAAACCCACAACCTTCGCATTTAGAATCAGACGTCCCACTGCGCCACAATGGTTATAAAACAATGAAAAAATAAAATAGATATAAACAGGTTTCAGCGAAATAGTACAAGTACAGCTTGAAATTACCTTTATTTAAAATAAAATGGCTTTGTTTTCATTAATAACCAAGTTGTTACGTTTTATTACATATTATTATTAGTAATACCAAATACGTCGCAATACAATCTGCGGGTAACATTTTTTATTTATTACCTCATACATTATGTTGTCGGGACTCATGTTTTAAATATGTTACTACGAATTAAAGCTCATGTTTCTTTCCTCGTTGAGGTTAAATATGATTTTAAGCTTTTTATATTTTTTTTTGTTCAAAAATAAATAAATGTTTTGATCTTTGACCACAAAGGTTTCATTATATTGCCTAGTATACATATATTGTACTCGCTCTTACACATACTTTTCTCGGTCATATATGTGCACATAATATACTACTAATAAGATTTTAATAAGATATTTCAAGAACCCATAATAACCGAAATAAAAGAAGTACAACACTTCTTACGTCTTAAATATCAAGTAGAAGATTTTTAGAGTATTTCTTTCAAGCTGATAACTCCTCGAATATATTTAATAATATAAATTGTATAGATTATGGTGATTTTATAGAGTATGTGCGTCTTTGTATCAATATATTTAAATTGTAATAAAAAAAGGATAAAAAAAACATTTTTTGGATTTTTCACTATACAAATTGTCTATTTTTCATTACACTGTGTCCTAGGTAAGAATATTGGTGCGATGGCTCAGATCTACCTCGCTAAACTACTATCGTAGACGCTAACCAGCTAGTGGTGTACAGCTGTGTTTGAAGTAGAGGCTGAGGGTGAAATGTTACTGAATACTTATAATGTAATTGCATTTTTTTTTTTATCTTTCACAATTGGTAATATGACTATGTTCAGATAAATCAACGATTGTCGAATATTAAAAGTTATTTGACTGGAAATAATACAGAGGGGCTTATTGTAATAAAAAAAAAAAATTAATCAAAGTTAATTTTTATGTTGAGTATTTAACTGTCATATGTCATATGACTTTACCCTATTTTGCGTGAATCTGGTAAATAAAATATGTTAAGATGTGGAAAGGAAAAATTTAAATGAATTTATACATAGCATATAATGGAATAAGGTTATTTCCAGAAGCGTGGCAATTGGTAAAAACATTATAGTTAATATTTTTTTAAACACAGCTTTAGTAGACAGAATTATTGAACTTACTATATACTAGAATATATTTAAATTATAAACTTTTTCCAAAGTGACTTTCAAACTCGAATACGAGGATATCCTGGTGCCAATACACGCCGTTCTCCACTTTCCGTCACTAATCCGAGATATTGTTGTACGTGTTGAGTGGTGAAACTCATAGCCGCGTTTTGTCTTGTCACCAGAAAGGAGAAATAAAAATATTTTAAATATAATCATTCCCCTGAGTGCCGACTCAGACCCCATTACCATCACGCTACGATGGCCTCAATATGTAATATACTAGATAGATAGATTAGATAAATATAATTGAAATTATATACAATTCTAATATACTCATTTTGTTTGAAACACAACATATATTACAAAAAAAAATTAACGACACGACTCGTTCTAAAGCACAAACTCTCCAGTGGGCAACTAAAATAAATGAGAAAGTCAAACATACAAAATATCGTAATAAAAGCTCTTAGTAAATGTAATGAAAGACTAGTTAAGAACTGCTATTTGACTACTAAATTCAAATATTTTAACTGAACGTTAATCGAAGCTCGTGATACCGGGACTAACTAGTTGAGGTTACTACTAACAGTTAGTGCAAACACATAGCCGGTCTTCCACTACCTGTTATTTTAACTGATACTGTACATAATTATGAAATATTGATGACGAGACTTTTGAAACTTACATTCAAAAGTGGATAATACGGAACTTATTAATGTTCTGGTACTTTCCATCAGCTTTTGTTTGAAATATCAAGAATCTACATTCTCCAACGGAAAGCATAAGTTGTTTGTTTGTTTGTGCATTTTTTAAAATATATTCTACCAAACAATTAATTATAAATAGTAAAATTGTAGTTTATGCAATTGTTTTATTGACTATTATTTTGAATGATTATAACTTTTCCACGTAAATTTTACATAAACGACAGAGTTACTTTAATATATATTGAATCCGTACTAACATATGTATACTATATATATATATAAAAATCTGAGATACATTTTCAAGTAGCAGTACTATTCAAATACCGTCAATCATATGACAATTGCTCGACAATAGTGTAATTTTGTTATTATATATAAAATCTGAGAAACATTTTTAAATACCAGTACTACTATTTAAAAACCGTCAATCATATGACAATTGCTGGACAATAGTGTAATTCTGTTATTATAGCTTAATAGTAGCAAATATCTTCCAGCAGTTTTATAAAACATACATGTTATCGTATCTTAACATAAGCCATAATTATGGTACGTATGGCTTAGCGGTAAGAGCGTCTTGAATGGTTATCAAGAGGCGCCGGTTTGGGTCCCGCTACGTTTCATACGTTTTCAAAAATATTTTTTATACCGCTAATGTGTTAATAATATTAAAAATGACTATATTCTAATTATTTTCATATTTCCGCTCCCGATAAAACCCGACGTTGAGATCCGCCACCTCACCGCGCAATGACTCGAAGTCTGGCGGAAAGCGGACAAGGGAGTGTCTCGACAGTAGAATTTCTCTATTTATCTTGCTATGAAAAAACCTTATATTAATAAGTTCTTTGATTATCATTATTACACATTTTGAAATTTTCTACTACTGTAAAGTGTTCTAAACGTCGGGTTATAAAATGTATTTTCGAAAACCAATATTATACGCGATTAATCCGGTTAAAAATAATTTAATTTCAAAAACATTATTATTATTATACTTAATAATATTTTTAACATATTTTTAAACATCGACAATCTTCGTAGTGTAGATTTCTTAAATGATGAGCGGAATCTTAAATTCTTCCTCCGGCGTTAATTTAAGGAGAAAGTTAAATAATAACGCGCCCCTCACTGGTCGCATTTACAATCCAAATTGAGAGCTCTGCAAACATCGTAATATACGCATAAGCCTCTTCAATAAAATCGGAACGTATAGACAGAAATGGAATTAGCAAATGATTTCTAGATAACTTTATATATAAACACAATTTACTTCAAAGCGTTAAGCGTGTAAAACTTTTTAAGAAAACGTATACAAATTTTGAACCTGCACCTCGTGGACCGTTCAAGCGCACTGATCGCTAAGCCATAAGTTCTAGATCCGGCTACGTCGAAATTCTTGTATGCATATAACGACTTATTTTTATTGTTAGCATCTGTAGAGAGATTTTAGTTTTAGTGTGAGAACATTATAAAAATCCTAAAAATATGGTCACGATACGTTTTTTATTCTTATACTTATATTTGTAATAATTAATATGAAAAATAATCATATAATACTTATAAGTAAAATAAAAAGGTTTGACTATTTTTAACGAAATTTATGCGGACGAAGAATATAGAATTTGGTGTAGTTAAAGTTTATATGGAGAAAAAGTAAACATTAAATCAATAAGACAAGTGTTCCACACATTACTATGTTTTTCAGCTACACTTTTAAAGTAACTTACAAGTTGCTAAGGCATGTGTATTTTGTGTCTACTATACTCGTATATATATGTATAGAAAATATTGTTAATTAGACAAAAAACTTAGCTATGCATAATTTCGTTAAGTAGTAAAGATTTCAAAACACAATCTTATCACAAATCGTAAAGTCCTTCGCAACGAATTAGATGCGTGAGCGCATACATAATAACTAGCGTACAAATTGAATGGTGCTCTTATAACAAAGGAGAGCCATTATGACGTGTTGTAGCACAATTTCCAAATTCCACCGTGAAGGTTGCCGTCTTCAAACACCCTCAGCCATTCAACCCTTGCACTCGAGCCTGACAAAAAATACTCCACTCTTGGTAAATATTGGTCTACCGTGTGGTGTAAAATACAGTTTTGGGCGAAAATGGAAAATTCCAATTTGGACACTACACTTTGTGTTATATTTTAAAATTATGTGTTAAATTAGTTGTTTTTTTAATAATTTCGGAAAATACTTTATTAGCCGACACTTAAAATATGAGGTATATTTCACATTTCACACCAGGGCACTTTCATGCCAAATTTTACTCTTAAATGTCCAGTAATTTTAGCCTTACATTGTCTTCCAGTCACTCGATGTGAAACGGAAGACTTTTATTTTTTATTGATAAAATGAACTATGTAAATCTTAAGTTTCTTAAGCATATTTATGCTTTTGTTAATTTGTAACAAACTCTTAACAATGAACAATATAACATATATGAAATTAATTTTGTTCGATCAATTAATATGTCATTGTTCACCAACATTCATTGTTATAATTAAGTAAAACATTCGCTACGGTCACTTATAGCGACATTTTTAATAGGATTTAAAAAATTTTCAATCGATTATCGATTTTTAAAAGTATTTAAAACGAGATATATTTAAAAAATAATCGATAAAAAAATAACGCTCTCTCTTGTTCTCTACATCAAACGACCAAATGTACTTATTATGTTGGCTCTTCGTCCTTTTAACGCCACTAGTGTATTTGATGTCTTCGGGTATTACAAGTCCATTAGCTTTACTTGCGGATATGATATGAAATACGCGGTGTTAAGAACCGTTTAGAATAACCTTCTAGTTTTTTCTTAGTTATTACAAAAGCTTATTAGATAGCATGGTAAGGTAGAAACAAAATTTAGAAACTAGAAAATTGTAATTTTCTACAATATAAATTGAACATCAAGCTCAGAAAGGGAGCTGATAGAGATAAAATCTGAATGCGTATATAAAAAAGTTGGTAACTATAAAACTTTTCTAAAGCAAATTAGCTTAAGAGAAATATTTAGATATGTCAATATCAAACATCTTTGTAGCGCCGTGTCTCTTCTATTTTTATTTATCTATCCCCATTACATTTTCAGACAAAAGGCGTCGAGTGTTTAGTGATGGCGGGCAAACACTCCACGTTCCCACGGTGCAACCCGTTTCGCTTGTGACGTGACCGATGTCCCTTCTGTTTGGTTTTAAATGAATAATACGATATACGCCTTGACAACTTATAATATAAAAAAAGTATTTACTTATTTTAATATTCTATTTGATGCCATCGTGGCTCAGTGGAGCTGCGTTTGTTTGTAAACGCGGTTGATTGTGGAATCGGGGACCATTAAGCTAAATGTTTTTTTTATTATCTCGGCTCGGTATCGGTAAGACAAAACGCGACGTTGAGTTCCGCCACTAAATACGTGGTTGTATCTAATTCAGATGATATGTGAAGAACGGATTGCCTTGACACAAGATTGTATTAGCCTATCCTGCAATGCGAGAAAGCGTATAACGCTTATAGCTTATATTTGAATATATTTTATATTTATAGTTCATTTAATAAAGAGTCAATATTTTATCTCTTCGTAAGAGCTTTACGTAATTAAAAAAAATAACACGACAACATATTAAGAGTGAAGTTACAAATTTAATACATATTTTCTTACAACATATCTTATACAGGGATAAAACTTTTTATTGATAATAAAAAATGTTTTCTACAGATAACCCTGTATCCCATAATACTATTCTAATTAGCTAAATGAATTATTTATCTATTGGACATTCCGAAGAGCCTACCGCGCGACCGTGTACCTAACAAATAAAGAAGACGTAATTATTAATCATTCGAATATAAGGTAGATGCCTATATGGGATGAATATTTTAATGTATCAATGGAATGCTTCGATCATGTCAGTTTAGTCGAGTTTTGAAGTTTATTATTCGTAGATTGTAGTGAATAAACAAACAAAAATTAGAAAATAAACAATTACATATTTAGAAAACGTATAAAAATTTGAACGCAGCAGGATTAGAATCCGCGCCTCTTGAACCGGTTTTCAAAAGGCGCGGGTTCATAAATAAATATGTATTTTTTCAATTTCCTTAGTGTGCGAATAACACTTTAAAAATGTTAAAAAAAATTAGAAAATTAACTAAGTTTACTAGTAGTTTTCTACTACTACTACTAGTATTACACTTATTAGACACAATACCTTTACCGAGTTTTTGTACACACTTCGTAACCACGTTATATGAATCAGTATTCAAAAAAGATAAAATTAATGGTTACAAGGTCGAGTTAATGCCACAAATTTTTCTGGTAGCTCTCGAAATATCAAATCGATATCTCCAATGCGAGATAAACGCTAAAAGTCAATCGTTCTCCCGATAAAAGTACTAATGAGCGTACGTTGAAAATAAACTTATCTTGATGAGACAGTTGAAGAGGAGCAACACCATTAATAATTCTATATAAATAATAACATGATTACTTTTAAGCTGGACCACCCAAAATCATCACCTATTGTACATACATTATACACCGATCGTAAACTATAGAGATAAGAAATAAATGTGAATCTAAAAATTAAGAGAAATCGCCGGTGGTGTAACGTAATTGTAGGTCTCCAAGTGGTCGGCAATTTGCATATGATATGAGGCGCTAATAGTGGTGAGCTACAATTTTTCTGAATATTTTGTACATGAGCCCAAGCTGTATTAGCATAGATAACGTGTAATGATCAGAAATAAGATGTACCACGGTTGAATCCTGTTTCTCTTTTCTACGCCTACAATATGGTAATCGGGTTTCGAGTCACTCATAAACTACACCAAGGTAACATTAGTGCAATATGAATTTAAATGTCTTGGCTGACTCGCTTATTAAATTTAAAAAGTTTTACATTTTTTATTCCGCATCGGTTAGTCTGACTGAACTGGACTGAACTGTCAAGATGCAGTTCTCCACTTTCCGTCCGAAAGCAAGATTATACATGCTAAGAGGCGGAACTCAACGTTGCACTTTTTCTTACCAGAGAGGAGAATTGGAAATCATTTAAATATATACTTTCCTCAGATTGAGGATCAAATCCACAAATAATCAAGGAAGGAAATGGTAAAGCACTCCATTTCTTTATTATATACTATAGACGATCATTTATTACAATCATTCTACCATTTAAGTCAAAATACTAGAAAATTTCGATAAGATTTTTTTTCTACAATTTTGAATTTCATTTAATTATTGTTTTAATTTATATATGATACATTTGTCAATCATCTACAGATATAATGTTATTATGAAAGTTGTCTTAAATACGCTTTGTAAGTAACAGTTCTTAATAATGCTAATAAAATATTCATTGACAGTTTCGGTAGGCGTTCCACCGTGTAATGAGCATATTAATGTATCTACATTATTTATTATTGATTTATATGAGGCGGTTCTTTCATGACGTAAATATCAAAATAATTATGACGACACTATTCAAGACAAAAGTTATAATAAAATAATATAAATTATGCAGAATAAAGTAAAATTTGAAAAAGAAATTGTATTGGAAATAAACTGTTTTATTTGAAATAAACGTAAGTACGAAGAAACGTACGTAAGAAATATAAAGTTACGTTACGCACAATACGCCAGCGTGTCGCTAAAGTAGCGATTTTGTATTGAGCTCTTAATTAAATAATTACTATTTTTTATTATTTCATTGATTATTTTCTTAGAATATAGTTTTTATGATAAATATTTAATAATTTTAATGTATAATCTAATCTAGATCAAAATTTAGATTTCACTGAGTGCGTAAAAATATGTACGCGTTAATTTTTTTTCTATATGTTCAGTTTTGACAGGACCATAGAAATAAATATATAGTCTTTTTACATAGATATATTCTGGATACCGGAACCTAACGCTTTAATTTATCTAAACCGCTCATAGACTATAAATGAACATCCCTACGTATATCGACGCAGGCTTCAGAACCAATTCTTGTGGTACGTTTTTTTATATATATTATTAATAGCGACCCGCTCGCGGCTTCACCTGCGTAAACTACATGACATGATTATTTAGTTTTCATCCGCCCGCAGTCTCACTAAAATCAAAAACTTTAATTAAATTTGTCATTTAAATGGCTGTTACTTTTTTAATTACGAACTGATTGAAATTAATATTATATAATAAACACTAAATGTTAAGAGATGCTTACCACAATATAATAGTCACAATTGCATTTAAATCGGTTAAGCCGTTTCTGAGATTCTGCGCACAAACAGACAGACTAACAGACACGCAGACAAACAAAAAAGAAAATTAAATATAATTGTTTTGGGTTCTATTACATTTATAAATGCTCCTAATAATATATTTTTTTCATATATCTTCCATGTATAGACAGCGATCAGTTACATTTTTATTATATGTATAGATATACTATTTTCATATAAACATGATTTGTTTTAATAAAGCTATAAATTCCAAATAAAAACACAGCTTTATGTATGACACTGCAGTTGTGGTCTTACGAGGAATTGTCGATCATCCTTTAAACTGCGATGCTTTTGACGTGTGCCACTTTAAATTGCCAATAAACATCAATCAAAATTACATTAAAATATTGCTTGTCTTTACTGAAACAACGAAACTACGCGGATAAAATTTGGGCTAAGTGCATAGTAATTACGAGAAAATATTTTAAAATATTCAATCTTGTCGGATAAAAGTTTAATTCAGTGTACAAATTACACATTGAACATGTGAAAGGTATCATCATATTTTTTACATGTAATAGGTTTTTCCTTTTGGAATTTATACCTACAGCTAATTAATTTGGTTTTCTTCATAGAAAAGTGCTTGGTTGAAACTGAGGAAAGAAGGAAAATGGGTGCATTACTAGTTTTGTCTGCCTCATTTACATACTCGTATAATACTTTGCTATAAAATATAATTAACTTTTATTTGTACTGCCTAGTATCCCATGGATTCAACGTGCGAATGCTGGGCCCATCTTGCTGAGATAGAAGCTCGGAGCAGTGTCCTCCTTAAAATGCATATTTAGCATCGCCTCCACTGTCCTCCTCTGGATCCCATCTGGATCCCATCTGGATTGTAATACATTTTCTATATATAACTATATTTTCTAAAATACAAAAACATATACTTTGGGAACTGCTATGTAATAAAATATATTATTTAAGTTTTATCAGGTATACCTAAAAACTTTATCTTCGTAAATAACGCTATGAATAATTCATTCACATTTGATGTCTTATCGGTTTTCTATCTAGATTTATCTGTTCGCTAAAAATATGTGATTCTGATATTTGATAATATAGTTTATTAACTCTTTACTTTGTTGTATATTCACTTTGCGTTGCTAGCTTTATTATTTATTATATTATATATCTAATGTACAAATTAATATTAAGTATTAAACAGGTTGACCCTAACTATGGCTGACTTTAGAAAATTATAGTTTTAGGAACTTTCAGTAATCTTTGGATCACATGTTTAGTTTTAGTCTTTTTTGACTTTTGACATTTCTGACAGTAATTTTCATAACTGGTGCCCTAATTTTTATGGACCCAAAATTGTCAATTTAAACATTGAATCCAGTCTTTCCATATTAAACTATATAGTTTAATTGTGTAGAATACGTAGATTACATATGTAATCTGCGCATCCTACACAATTATATTCTTTAAGTATATCTGCACATGGATCGTTATCGCTCCCTAACGTTAGGTTAATGTCTTCCTCAGAACGAGTTTCGTAATTTTTATCTTACAAAATCGTCTTTTCTTTTTGGGAATTTCGGTTTTCTTTTTTTTCACTTTCCTAATTCCTGTTTTTCAGTTGTGTCGGTTAACACCCTAGCCTCACCCTTTCTGTTTCGAGACTTTGATATTCTTACCAAAGCATACTAACAAAGTAAAAATGCTGCCAAAATCCTGCAAAATATTTATACATTTTTATCAAAGTTGTAATCGCACACTTAGGAAATTAAGAAATATATATTTAGAAAACGTACAAAAATTTGCAAAAACGCAGCAGCACTCGAACGGTTTTCAAAAATAACATTATTTTAAATTTTTTGAGACATCAGTTCCATGAAAATAAATTGCCTGGAGGCTAACTGAAGTTACTCATATTTAAATAATCTCCTTAATAATAGTATCTAAATAGTTTTAATAAAAAATTTAATCAAGGTCATCACAAATTACATGATTTTCAGTAACACAATACTTTTCGAATATCGTTTACCGTTAAATTTATTGGTAATTTGTATTATAACTAATGATTTAATTATTATAATAAGGCTACATTAAACTTGTCATTAACAAATGATAACACGTAAACACAACGTTTACTTGCTTACGACTAGTTTTTAAATGCCATTAATATCCGAATATTTTTTCATCACCAGTTACAACCTTACCACAGCCACTGTCCCATAAAACCGTTTGGCAACACGAATAACTTTCACACAATTTAGTTAGACAAGATCCTACAAATTACTAGATGCGGCCGCGTGGGTGTGTCGGCGCCACTGCAACATTAGAGGCTATATTGTATGTTAATTTCACACGATTTCGAATAATAATTAATATAGAAAATAATTTAAAAGCGGCTCCTATACAGACGAGTTTGTTCATAATAGTTCTTTCTAATATTAATATCTTTTATTTCATACCGGTTGGCATATATCACGCTCGTAAGTGGTCCACGCCTGTACCGTTGCAGTGGCATCAAACAATACACTAAATGATACAAGTACTTGTGGGATGGAGGTTTCTTGTTTGTTAGTTGGTGGTGAAATGAAAAGCTTCAATAACAAAGTGATATTAGTTACATTTTATAATAATATTGGAGTTTTTTTTATATAAACTAGAAAAACGTGGGCACGTGTAATATGGCTTGCTATAGCAATGTGTATGTTAGAACGCATGGCTTAGCGGTCAGAGCGTTTAAACGGCTTTCAAGAGGTGCCGGGTCCAATCTCGCTGCGTTAAAATGTTTGTTTTCTAAAAATGTTTTCAATTCCCAAGTGTGCTAAGTGTGTCCTAAGTGTGTAAATAGCAAATGTAAAAAAAAACGTGTATGACACTTTATAGGATAGTGTATGCAGGTATGTCAAACAAATGGTAGTGTGTGTAAAATTTATCTTCTCCACATAAACGTGAACTATGCCAAATTTGATATTTAATTTTTTTCCATCAACCAACTGAACTAACTGAACTGAAAACCTGGATTGGTTTTGGGTTGGATTACCACTGAGAGCAATGATTCTATTAAGATTATTCCCATTCTCCCCTCTGATACCCAAAATAAGCACTCGATTTCGGGTAGAAAATGTAGGTAGGAATGAGTTGTTACTAGGTGCTCTCTGACTATCCTGCTAAGTAGGAAAAAAGCGTAAATTTCCAAAAATACCTTTTATTATAGAATGATTTAACATTTTTTCATGATGTAATTTATTCATTATGTAATGATTGAAATAATTTGGAATATATCGTGTTTTTTTTTTGCTTAGTATGATTATATTTCATTATTCACACTATTTCTAATGGACCTTAAACACCTTACTTTCCCTTATAAATCGCTGAAGATGATTAGTTCCTGTTATTAGCCCTAATCTATCCACGATCTGTTGCACCTCTACGTTTATCGAATCTTCGCTTATAAATATACTACTGATATATCGCGACTACTGTTCATTGTTACTTTAATTTAAAATCACGTGTAAAACGTATCGTATGCGATAACTACACTTGAATAATTTACACTTGAAGAAAAATTACATTATTCAATGAAACACAAAAAAATATTTAAATTTTTTTTTAATTATTTGTCTGTTTATCCATTTAAAAATATACACGTCCATTTAAACGTAAGCGTTAGTTAATCTGTGTTATGTGTTTGGTTGCATGAGATTGCTGTATTTTCGAATATTACTCGATTTTTTACTCATATATATAATGTATAGATACTTTTCTAAAAAAAATACATCGATCTTTATATATATATATATATACACTTTCTGCAACAACTCTCATAATATATATATATATATATATTGTGAGAGTTGGTGCAGACAGCGTAAATTTTTTTTGGGAACATAAGGGCCTATCGCAGACGAAAGGCAGGAGAAGTTGAAAGGTAAGTCAGTGGGATAATTAAGACCGAAAAGAATGGAGAAAACAAAGGAAAGGATCCTAGACTTACTACGATCAGCCACCAAGATGATACAAGATCTTCCTACAAGACGATACACGGTCATACATACTTACGTAAGTTATAAATAAAGTGTTTACAGGTGTAAAGTATTCGTTCAAGCTTGTTTAAGAGATCATTATTCATATCCAGCAAGCATCAGCGTAATCAATAATAGGGGAAGCATCAGGATATTAACGAGCTGTGTCTTGGTATGCCCATTTTTTAAAAAGCATCATCGAGTGCAGAGCATAGATTATGCAAGGAATTTCAGCAACATAATTACTGCAAGACAACCTATTATTAATAATAATATCCAGCCCCTTCATAGTACTGGTGAAAATTATTACCGTCTCTTTATAAACTAGGTCAGGCAAGTCATAATAATTAAGTATAGCCAGTTGTCGCGAGCCGTCGATAATTATTGCCGGATATTTGTTAGAATTCACTTCAGTTACGTGTTTAGAGGACAAAAAATATATTTGCCGAAGGTTGACATTTAAAATTTGAATAGCCTCCAAAATATTATCTACCCCAGCATGTGCATAAAGCTGCAAGTCATCACCATACAGATGATATCGGGAGGTTGTGATGAAAGTTAATAAATGTAGAAAATAGAAGAGAAGATAAAATACCGCCTTGAGGCACGCCAGCCGTAAGGGCAAATCAGTTAGAGTTCGTCTGACGTATACGAATTAATTGCTGACTTTCGTGAGAAAGAAAGAAAAACAATCTAAAGCTGAATTGGAGACAAAGGTTTGAATAGGAGAGCAATTAGGAGATCATGAAACACTTAACTAAAAGTGTTACTAAAATCAATTAAAATAACCACTGTTAGATGCTTAGTTTCCTTGATGTAGTCTTCAGTGACTCTTAACAAAGCAATAGTAATGCTGTGCCCAATTCTACATCCAGACTACAATGTATTTAAAAAGTTGTATTTTTAAAAATAACAGATTTGTTTGAAGACGGTATTTGGTTTACTTTTAAATAGGAAAGGAAGAATTGATATGGGATAAAAATAAAACTGTAGCGTAGGATTTGATATTTTGGGCAGTGGGAAAATAAATGTCTTTCGCCAAATCTCAGGTAACTGATTTGAGGATAGAGAAAAATTAATTATGTGAGTGGTATATGTACAGGAACAAGGATATCTACAATTAAGGTAATCATAACGCGACTAATATCATCTGAACATACTGCTTTAGATGACATAGCAAGAATAGCTGTCTTAGTATCAATATTAGTGATTGAAGAAAAGGTAAAAGCTGGTAAATAAGATTTCGGCAAACTATAAATTTCAACTACGAGTTTTAAAACAAAAATCAAGAGAAGAAAGTAAGGAAAAATGCTGATTAAGATTCTTTAAATTAATATTAGAATTAATGGCGGAAGCTGAAAGTTTGTTAATGTCGGGTAGGTAGATATAACCTAGTGTTGAGACACTCCGTTCTACAATTTCTGCCCGAATGTAAGACATTGTGTCTTAAATGGCAGTACTCGACGCCGCACTTTGTCGTGTCACTAGAGCGGAGGATATGAAAATAATTTTATCATAATCTTCTCTCAATAAATATAAGAATTTAAATATAAATATTCAATATCGAGTTTTATCACTACATGTCACTTAATAAACAGAAAAGAGAGAACATAGTCACTAATCGCCATCTTATTAACTGATTATAAAATACAAACTGACAAAGCGAAACTTTCCACTATATAGAAATAATGAAATAAATAACGAAATAAAACGAAAATAATGGTATATCTTGCGAAGTCCTAAATTGATATCGGTTACAATAAACGATCGGGATGGTGTAATTACAGATCGCCTATTTAGCTCTTGATTCATTGTACAATGTAATGAATGAGGTGAATGAACGTATGTGATTTAAAAACATTCTCGATTTATGGACTGCTGTAAATATTTTCGAATCCGTGTTTAACCCTTAAATAATTATTATAAGAATTTAAATTAACAAATATACGTGTGTAGAGTTACTAAGTTTAGTAATAAACCCTAATAATCTGAAATTATCAATAGATTTCAAAATAAATGTACCAAAAAAGCGATATAAAGCCAATACATATAATTTTACAAGAAAAGCGACATCTATGGTATTAATGAACCCATAGATGGCGTTTAGTTAAAGTTAATTTGATATTAACATTACTTAAAATTAGATAACAATTTTTTTATTAATAACAATTTATATTCGAAGTAAATTGTGCTTAACCCATTATCAACTGAATTATTTTAGGGTTTCAGAATATCATAACTTTTTAATATATTGTTTTTTATGGTATATATAAGAGATTTTTGATCATTCAAAATTAGTTTCTGAATAAACTATGGGTGCCATATTGCACCGCTAAGCTTATACGTAGTCTTAACGTTGTAGTTTTAGGTGCATATGAATTTATTGGTCGTTGCGGGTACTTTTCTCAAGACAAATAATTAGCAGTTGAAAATACATCGTTCAACTTCCGCATTCACAGCAAAATATAAGTTATATTGACAATTGTACACGTATGGCGCGATTATATATACAGATATTTTATGGTGCCAATCGGCATCACTTGGTCATAATAAGCAAAACCCTGCAGATTTTGAATAATTTTTCAGCTTCACGCTTTTTCACGCAGATCATGGTAGATAAAAAGAACCTTGTGTCAAGACACTCGGTTCTCCTCTTTTCACCCGACTTCGAGACATTACGTGTTGCGCGGCGTATCTTAATGCCACGATTTCTTTTGCCACCAGAACAGGAAAATGACAAAAATGTATATATGATCTTTTCAACGAGTTAGGATTCGAATCCACAACCAATTGCATTTAGCCGAATGCTATTTTAATTTTTTAAATTAAATATGGAAAAAAGTTTCCAGCTGGTAAAATCCTTATGCTATATACATAAGATTTCAGACGGATGCCGAAACCCGGGATTGAACCAGGGACCTTTAGATCTTCAGTCTAACGCTCTCCCAACTGAGCTATTTCGGCCTATATCGAAACAAAGAAACTATTCGGCCTGTACAAGATATAACGCCATTAATTTCATTAAAAAAAACAAGGTAAAGATCTAGTGTTACTGAGTTGTTCATTTTCACTATACAGAAATAATTTGACCCTTGAGTAACCATTACACTCAGCGGGGATCGAACCCATGACCATCGGAAGTCAACAGTGTTCTTTGAATTGTATACTCGTATAGTATCTTGTATATTAAATACGAAATAAATTGGTGTAATTTGTTTTAAAGAATGTAATGTTTATTAAATTCTATTCTTTATCTATACATATAATAAAAATGTAACTGGTCGATGTCTGTTAATGAAAGATATACTCGTATAAGAAGAAATTGTATTAATAAATATTAATGTAATGGAAGCCAAAATAATATTTTTATTTTTTGTCTGTTTGCCTGTGCGTTCGTGTGAATAAGCGAATATTACAGAAATGGATTAATAGATTTTAACTATACAATTTTGGTAAACTTCCGTTAACATTTTGTGTTTATTTTATTTCAATCATTCATAATAATATTTCAATCGCTTCACAAATTAAAAAGTTACAACAATTTAAATTATAAACTTTAAGCAAAGCTCGTGCTTTAAGTAGAAACGCGGGCGGGAACGAAATATTTTGTTATAGTCGTGTAAATAGTATAATTTACAATATATTTAGTAATTCATTATATACCTTCTTCAAATTGTAAAAACATTTTATTTTGTGTTCACCTCTCAGAGAGCCTGGACACTGCTTTCTTACATTACTTGATCATACAAATTTTAGTTAAGTACTACTAATGATACGTTTAATTCATAACTAATTTGTTTAATGTGTATAAACGAAATATAGCATTAAGTCTACAATACAAGAAATGTGTGAAAATAAACTAAAATAAATTTTTGCCCAAAATACAATGACTAGCAAACCCACCATATAGAACGACCCCGCAGGTAGCTTCATTAATTGACTATTAACGTATCGTCACAAAAAGGCGTAAAAGCTAAAGACAATGAAATTCTTTAAACATGATAACTCAATTTGGTTGCTTTCGCTAAACATAAAATTGTGTAGAGCCATTTATTTTGTGGGCATCGTGGCGCTGAGGGGCAGTGTCTCACAATAACCGTGATGGTCATGGGTTCGATCCCCGCTGAGTGTAAAGATTATATTAATGTTATTTCATTCTAAACCAAAGCGCAGCATTATATTCAACTCAATACCCTATGTTACGCGTTCGTACAAAAAGCGAAAACCCGAGTGTCTAGATTTAAAGTTCCGTCTGCCTACTTCACTATGCTGGAAAAGCTTTTAAGTTGATTTTAATATAAATTTTGAATTTTTTTTTTCTATAACGGAATTTCAAATCTGTTTAATGGTATAAAGGTTTTTCCTGAATATATACAGTATAGAAGTACGTCGACACTATGATGTTTTATAATAAATAATTATTATTTGCGTTTCCATACAGTCTCTGTTCCGAAAACAGTTCATCATTGGCGGCGTCGTTTGTGAGGAAGATGGAGCTGAATAATAATAGTGGATGGATCACTTTACCTACATGGTTGATTCCAGATAAGCGATGTATGTGCTAAAATTAATTTATTATCCATTAAAATTACAAAAATATTTTAAAATTGGCACTGGTAACGGCACTGGCAACGGCACTGGCACTGTATTTAAATATTTCAAAATATTATTTCCATATTATTGTTTATATATTATTGTTTAAATTTTGTTAAATATAATGTTATTAAAAAAATTGTATATTTATCTTTACGCGGACACTAACATGACAATATTATTAGGGGACGCGTATTTAATGATTTGCGTCTCAAATCAAATATGTATAGCAAAATGTCGTTTTTATATGTTGATTTGAACTACTGTAACTGAATAAAAAAAGTTCTTATATTAAACTTAGCTAGTACAGATAATAAAAGGATATTTGCATAACTCTGTCCGAATATAAAAAAATGTACCAACGATAACGTTAAAATGCAAAATGCTCGCACAATGCGCTTGTTACCTTGAAATATGTACCACACAAACCTTACATGCCAGATCATATTACTCTTTAAACTTTAATACTATATATTATGTAATACAATATATTTATATAATATATTACTTTGCATTGTTGACTTTAAATATAACATGTATATAATAATATAGCCTCATATATTTTCGCTTGAAGTTTAATTTTTAAAACTGTAATATGTGAAGTGAGCAAAACTTAAAGAGGCTTCTACATCACTGCATTCATATATCTAGAAAAGGTATAAACGGGTTCAAATCCCGCTATATGATTTTCAATTTCCTTAGTGTGTAAATAACACTTTAAAAGAATGTTAAAAAATCACTGCATTCTCCACTTGTTGTTGTTGTTAGTTACGGAAGTGGCGCGCTATGGTTGAGCTAACGCCGTACTTTGTCTAACCTGAAGTATTAGAATTAAAATGTTTATTAGCTTTTTATATAAAAGCTCAGTAGGCAGCTTTTTTTAATAGCCACGTGTTGAATATCTCGGAACGGCATCCGTAACTAATCAATGCTCTTAATGACTAGATATAAATCTCCGCTTAATAACGTTTTAGGGCGGCGCCCTTAAAGAGTATAATTGGACCGTTTTAAGGGTGCAACGTCACAATACACTGTTAAGGCAAAGCTTTTAGTTAAATATTTCTTGCTATTAATTGTAAGAAAACTAATAATAAACCTTTATTGTTATTTTTCTTAGAATTGCAAAAGCATAAATATAAAAAATCTATTTTTTATAAAAACTATATTTCGGTTACGGCTCTTTGTACAGGTAATAGTAGCTTAGTAGCGGAACTAAAATTTTCATAATTTAACATTACGTTCATTTAGAAAACGAACCCAGGCCTCTCTTATGTCCTTTACGCGCACAATAGATAGTTTTAATATTTACGAAAAAAAATATATATTCATATATTTTGCAACCTCACTGTTTTACGCATCCTAGTTTTTTTTTACTGATTTTTTGACCTCTTTGTTTTCTCGGAGTAAATAATTCATCAGAAGGCACACACACACACACACAATCTGTCTTTAATCTGTCTTTTTTCTCAAAGTGTTATCAGAGAAAGGAATGAGAAAAGAAAGAAGGAATGAATGATGTAAGGAGGAATCTAGTGTCAAGACACTCCGTTCTGCAATTTCAGACCGAATTTGAGACATTGCGTGTTGAGTTGCGGAACTCAACGCTGTACTGTACTATTTCTTTCCAGAACGGAGAAATTAAAATAATTTAAACATAGTCATTCCTCCGTGTGGGGATCGGTCGCATAATCATTGGAGTTTGCAGTCAGATGGATGGAGATGACCTCAGGAGGTCCTCAGGAGGATAGCCTCCCATCAGCTAATCCTTTCACATTAGTAATATACTAATATTGTTACCACTTATAATAAGCATATGGTCTTTTATATAACATTACATTACTTATTATAACATTTAGTCAGGTCACTTGTTTGTAAACCAGTATAACAAATTACTATTTGACAGTACAAATCCACTGGAATGACTCAATTGTTTTTATCTAATAAAAAACTAATAATAAAATATATATATAAATAATTAATTAATAATAAACAAAATAATTAATAATAATAATTAATAAATAATTTTCTAGCTTTAAATAAGCGTTCGGTGGTTTAATGTCGATTATAACGATAACTGTTCTGTATTAATTTATAAGACTGCACTAAAAGGAAAATAGTCTATACGTATATGATTGATCGGTTAGATTATATAATGAAGACGGCAAGGTACTTACTTTTATAAATTTATATCTTAGTGTTTTTTAGATAATTTTTCTATTACTTATCAAGAATCGGTTATTCTAATAAAATAATTTATTTTTAACTGTATAAAAACATTTCATCCGACCGTTCGTGTCGCTTTCCAAGCTAGAGAGCTAGCTTTGATCACTAAAATTAAAATAAGTCTTCCCTTTAAGAAATGTCCAAGAACGATTTAGCTTTTGATTTATTTATATACAACCCCTTGTCCAATAAAGGGTGGCGTGATGAATACGCCGCATTCTGAAGAAGCGTTTAACAAAAGGTAGCAATTTTATAATCTTAATTATATTTGAAGTTAAAGAAACAGTTGGTTCTCAACGTTTATTATATGAACAATTTAAATTCTTTTTAATGAATAATATCCGTTCACAATTATTATAATATTAAAATAAATATACGTTTTTAATAAAATAAATAACTTAAATCGTTCCTTTCTGCGTTTTTCATCTATTGCGTTGTGAGTAATTGAATCCGAGAGAGTGTTGTGTCTAAATAAATATTACCCACGAGCGATATTCTAACCTAAAATCATCGGTTTCGATATGGTCCCCAAACATATTCATCACGAATGTCTTAAGAAACTTTGACCAATTTTAAATGAAACTAGTTTAATCTATTTCATATTTTGGAATTCAAAAATACACTTTAGAAAACCCGACGGTTCGAACACTTTAGACTAGTCCGTGGTCTCAGATATACAGATAGAAAGGTAGACACGGATATATAGTAAAAAAACGGATAGATACAGTAAAAATCGTGATCATCAAAGGCCTTATTGTCTGACAAGTTTTCTTTTTATTTATACATACTTGAGATAAATTAAAATTTTAAAAATATATAGAGATTTCATATTGCTTAAAGCATAACGAAGCTAGCTACTGCGAATATAAGTTCATAACTTCAATTCAGAGGCTTACTCTGAACGGTGGCCTTAACCGGCTTAACCCTTACAGGTCGACGCGTGACGGAATTCGAAACAATGCTCCGTCAAGTTGCTCGTTTTCTTCTAGTAACTGTCAGGTTTTACTGACTGACTCGTTACTTACTTGCGCTGGTTCCTTAAAATGCTTATATTACTTATTTTACTACGTTAATATTATAAAGAGAAATAATTTAGCTTCATTACGTTTTTTTCCTTTTTTAACAATGTAAAGTGTTAATCATACACTTAGAAAATTGAACGTTTTGGACGCAGCGGGCTTCCAACCTGCGCTTCCGCTAAGAATAAAAATAAGTTGTGATAAACGTATAAGAATTTAGACGCAGCTGGGATGTAGAAGGCATGGCTTAGCGCTTGGACCCGGTTTCCTTGGCTTGGTTCGGTTTCCAAGAGGCGCGGGTTCGAATCCCGCTGCGTTCAAAATTTTGATACGTTTTCTTAATATGTTATATTTAACTACGAATCTCCCACACATAGCAACTCTAGCTAACAAGGCACTCAAGGCGTCAAGGCACTCTGTCATCCACCTTTTCTCACTAGAAATCCAAAGTCGTCGCCGTCATCCTCAACGGCCTATTCAAAAATTATTAATTAAAATAAAATTATTGAAGTTATATACGATTTTTTACAAACTACATACCTAGAAATAATATATTTTAATAAATCATTTCAATATATTTTAATAAATCATTTCAATAGTGTATATTTGACTTTGTAACAAAAAATATCCTGTAATTATATAAAATGAATACGTTTTGTTTCTCATACTTACTATAATTGAAAATCGAAGATTATATAGAAAAAAGGCATAGACTGTGTACTGTGTATACTTTTTAAAATAATACCTTAGAAATACATAAAATTAATATTACACCAACTATTTGCTTGACATATATTTTGCTATAAATTGACATATACGTTGCTATTTATATTAAACATTTCATACATTCTTAAATTTCATGTAAAGGACTTGAACTAAAATGTTTTGTTTTTTTAACAGAAATAAAACAGCACTGTAGACTCACAGCACACGCTGCGCCTCATTCCTTTTACCGTTTTCTTCTTATATATTAGCTATTTCTATATTTTGTTCATACTTATTTTATTCCGATTGTATTGTTTGTGTAAAAAGCGTAAAAAACTTTTTTTTTTGAATTGGAACTTCAAACCGTCTAGTACACTTGAACAGTCTTGCCCGTTTAAACTAAGAATTTAAGTTTATCTCTTATCTTATCATAAAAGTATATGATTGTTGAATACATATAAGTACACGTACATATACATACATACATAATTACATACACACATTGACTCCGTTGAGTTTATTATGAATTGCCTAAAGATATGTTTTGTTATTTATTATCAGTTTTAAAAGCTTATTAGATAACTGTAAAATAAACAAAAATAAATGATAAAAAATATTAACTTGTGACGTTTGTTTAGATTTTTTTCATAAAAACCACGTAGGCTTTATTATAAAGTTATTTAAAAAAAAGTTGTATTGGTTTTAATTATTTATCTGTCTAATTGTATAATGAATTCAAATATGTCACCCCTTCTTTCACCCCTTTTCAAGTATATTATGAGCGTGTAAATTATGAGGTGTATGAAATTTTACACCTTTAAAGTTTGTATAGAGAATAGTCGAAAATATTTTTCTTATATTAAGTGTGTGAATAATACCATTTTTTTTAAATTATACATTATATACTTATACTATTAATACATGTTTGATAAAGATTTTTGTATATAAACTGATACACGTTGCTATAGCTATTCATATTTCATACGTCAATACTTCTTCAGGTATCTACTGCATTTTGCAAGAAATACCGAAATAATTCCATTCTTCTATATTCATTAGACAAATATGTTAATAAAGTATAAAGAAACGAAAACGAATATTCTATATATAAGTGAGATTTAAAGTCACACTCATTGTGTACAGTTATTAAGTTTGTATGAACGACGAACGTACGTTATGAAAATATAAAATTTAATAATTTATAATCTTGTATAATTAGTGACATCTAGTGGGTAATACGTACACTACATAGGTACTATGTGGCCCAAACAGTTAAAATCTTAACACTTGCTTGTTGTTTTATTTTGATGGCTTTTTCTAGTTTATTTAGATATTTTTGATAGATGGCGCTGATTGTAAGGCGTTACTGTTCTAATTTAGAACTACAAGATGGCGCTAGAAGCAAAAATTTTAAGACCAGTTTAAAATATATGAAAATGTTATTTATTATGTTTATTATTATTTTTAAGCAAACAAAATAAAGAGAATACATAAAACACCGAGTTTTAATTTTATAATAACTAAAGTTAACAGGCAAAATAAACTTATAACTTCTATAGTTCGAACACTTGTTATAAAAGATATATTAAAAAATGTTGTAAATCACGTATTCAAAACTAAGTATATATTAAACAGAATTTACAGAAGCAAAAACGAATGCCCCGGGTGAGGATCGAACTCACGACCTTAAGATTATGAGACTTACGCGCTGCCTACTGCGCTACCGAGGCTTGCATAATAAAGGCAAAATTGTAATATATTATTTAGTAATATTGTAACAGTATCTGACTGAAAAAATATTTATAGTATTACAGATTAAATATTTATAGTCATAATTGGAATTGAGCCCATCGTAGCGCAATGTAACAGTATCTGACTGTAAGCACGATGGATTCTGAGTTCATTTCCCACTCGGGGAAATGATTATATTTATAACTATTTTCATTTCTCTGCTCTCGTATCTCGAACAGACAAAGCGCGGCGTTTCCATTCCCATTTCCGCTCGACACGCAATGTCTCGAATTCGGGCAGCAACTGGAGAACGGTGTGTCATTATTGGGTACGTTACAAACAATATTTCTTTGTCTTCTTTATTTCATAATGCAGACTGAAATCTTAACTACAACAATCTATTCATGTCCTGATTAAAATATATGTGATATAGCATTATTTTTGGCCAAAATCAACAAAAGTAGAATAAATACAAGTTAGTCAATTTAAAAAACAAAACTTCTACCGATGGGTTTTAAACCCACACTTAACGCAGTGTTGGTAAGTACAACTTGGTGGTTAGTTAGTAAATTATGAATTTTTGAATGTTTACATCAACATCCTATTATTCTGATATTAATATTATTTCATAACAAGTTAAATCCTTTCACGCGTTTGTAGAGCTTTTCGCTCAAACTTTACTAATCGATGTCTAAAATGTCATTATAAACGAATAAAATCTCTGAGGAGTTGTAAATTTTATGTCGTTTTTAGGCTTATTTTAACCCTTCGCTGGTGAATATTTAAAAAGTCGTTGGGAACATTTTAATTGGGCAATCCTGTAAGGATTAAATTATCAAGGCACCTAGTTACGGCACCTTTTCGAAGTTAATGAATAAATCGTGGTTCTACCTTATACAAACGAGTCGGTTCATAATAAGACGTTTACAAGATAATTTTTACACAGGATTTTTTGTAAATTGTTTTGTTTATTTAATATGTTCAGATTACTTGCGCAATGACAGTTGGATAATTTTCGCCTTATTTGTTTTATATTTGTATCTATTTGAATAGCTGCTTAAAGCACATTATTTAGTTCTTTAACTCTTCACTTTTTCTCTTTTTACTAGTTTACTTAATTTACAATTCATCTTTTTTTATCTCATCTATATATTTTGATTTTTCCATATATTTATTTTACGTATACATTTAAAAGTTAGTATTTATGTTTGTAGTACTGTCTATTTAGTTATATGTTTAAGTTTGTATATATGTATGTACTTATGTATTTGTATGTATGTATAAAGCAAGCACCGCTTACCGATTTAACTACTCCTACACCCTAAGGTGGCCTGGCAGAGATCGAGGTGAGAGGCCTTCTCTACATTTTATTTTCTTTTGCCATTTTTTTTGATGTTCACTGAAAACTTGTGGCTTATAATATTATATTATTAATATTATATCAATACAACAAAACTTGCAAACCTATACTGCACTACTTCCCATAGTCTGGTTTGCTTGAATGAAATTATAATTTATAATACATTCTTGCACCTTTTGCCTTGCCAGAACGACATGGATGACGAGAAAAATACTTTTCAGAGTATCTTTTTTAGCTATTTTGTGATTATTGTTGCTGTATGTTTAAAGTCGACTATACTTTTTTTTAGAATTTTTTTTTTGTAAATGCTTAAACATACTCAAATATGTACATCATATTTGAGACATACATGTTTATTAGAAGTCCTGTTTTGTCCTGATGTTTCAATCAGCAACAAAGCTAATATAAATCCAACAAATGAAAGTAATAAAAATTTAAATAAAATGTCATTAATGGCATTAATCTTTATAAAAGAATATACAACAGTAATAGTCAAGTAGGGAAACCTATTTAGGGCGCAGTGTAAAGTAAGTGCCAAAATAGCAAAATCTTAATTAAAACGGCCAATGTTTGAAGTTCGCTGGTAAAGCAGGTCTTTCATACGAAAGTACAAATAGTACTTTCTTGTGACGATAGATGCCGTTGAATGCGGGAAGCGCTGGTCCGATCGCCGTGTAGACCCTTGGAGAAGGCCTATGACCAGCAGTGGGCGTCGATAGGCTGAAACGAATATTTTAAATTTGAATTATTATATCTAAAAGAATATAATATATTTTTGAGTAAGGCACATTTTAAATCACTCCCATTACAACTCTCAGCATAGGGTCACTCTGCAACTTTTTTAATTTAACTGGATTCCGTATCGGAGCGGCTAAAATGTTTACTCGCGAAGGGGGAATTTTAACTTTATTTTTTGACTTTTTGTATGTTAATTTTTTACGAGGAACCCCCTGAGACCGATTCGGGATTTGAGACACGGCGGAGTTTAAAAGTTGTAAGAGTTTGTTAAAAGACACTTTTACAATGGGTTAAGCTTACACAACGAAGCGTGGCATGCATAATTTTATAGCCTTCTTTTAAAAAATCTTCAGTACGGTGCTTTTGTTTAACACAGCATTTGACTTTGAACTTTTAATCACTTGTCAAAATTATTGTATTATAGCTTTTTAATGACAAGTATTAGCATAGACATTTGATAATGCCGTCGTGGCGCAGTGGGACAGCGTCTGACTGCAAACGTAATTGGTTGTGGATTCGATTTCCATTTGGAGCAATGATAATGATCTGGAGGCTGTGCCTCAGTTTATACTAGTACGGCTACCAACGTTCATTTCTAGAAAGAAAAAAAACATAATTCTCATTTTAATCTAGACTCTTAGAGTGAATGTATATCATGTACCTACTTAAGTAAATAAATTATTATTATTATTTAGTATTATTATTTTTAACATTTTTTTAATGTGTTATTCGCACACTTGGGACATTGAAAAAGACATATTTAGAAAACGTATTAGAATTTGAAAGGTTTTCAAGAGGCGCGGGTTCAAATCCAGCTGCGTTCAATTTTTTATACGTTTTCTAAATATGTTTTTTTTAGTATTATTATATTTTAGTTTCTCCGCGCTGGTACACAAAACAAAACGTGGCGTTGAGTTCCGCTACTTAACACTCAATGTCTAGATTTTGGAGAACGGAATGTTGAGAGGTTATCTATGACCCTGCTATGCGAGAAAAAGCTTGAAACTGATAGTTTAAAAAAAGATTTAGGTATGCTTTCTTGTAACACATAATATTTTAAAGTATATTTTTTAGTGCAAACGTATTTTTAGTCATCATTACAAGTTCCTCTCATATCAAAAATATTTCGCGACAGCTCAAAACGAGCAGAGTTTAAATTAATTTAAATGTAAATTAGTTTCCCGACTCTATAAAAATCCTTTCGTATTGAATCATAATTTCTAATCTACGACTTGCCCCACATCCACGGGTAAAAGTTTACATTCTAAATAACATTTACAATGTTATATTTATTATAACAAAGCCTAATACAATAAACTTGTTATTTTTACCCGAAAACACTTCACATTTGCCTTTATATAACACTTACACTTGTAAATAAAGTATACCATTGCACCTTAACTGTACTACACAAGAATATTTCGTATGTAACATTAAAATTTATCACTACACAGAGAGTTTACGCGAAAGCCTGGTGATAAAATAAAATGACAGTTGTTTAGTATTGGCCCGGGAATATTGTTTGTACTATGTAGAAATTGAAAGGTATGGGGCGCCCGAGACCTGTTTTATTTATGATAGAAAATGGGTTTTGGATTGCCGTGAGTAATAATATGGTAGGAACTTATATGACGATGTGAATTGTTGATGTTATTTTTACAATTTTTATCAAGTTGTGTTTGTGTTCAATAAATTGTTGATAAGCTTTTGATTGAAAATTCACTTTTAAATACTATTTCTTGATTTCATATTTGTTGAGGCCGTCGTGACGCAGTGTGAGGGTGTGGCGTCTATTGTTGCCTTGTTGCAATGATTCGAGCGGAAAGTGAAAACGGAGTTTCTTTATACTGGTAGAAAAAGCGTAAAGCTACGTACGAAAGTCAAGAAATGTTGTAAAAAAGATAACATTAAAAAAAAACCAAATATTGTTAAAAAGTTAACATTTTGTAGTCGAAAATTAATATTTAAAATATTAATAATAATAATTTAGTATTAATTTTGGAAATCTAAAAAACGTACTCTTCATATCTTTAAATATGATACGACACGGTTATTAAATCAATTTCATTATTTAATATATAATAAATTTTGTCAAAATATTTTCAAGAATATAAAAAATAAAACCAAATTTATTATAAAATCTATTTTGTAATTGACATATAAATTCTATTCTAATTTAACTTGTAGAAAAACGTGTTTGAGTAACCTTAAGTTACCTTCTATTACAACAAATATTGCCATTATTCATTTTTTAAATTAAGTTCAATAATAATTATCATAAAAAGATATTGACAGACGATACAGATATTTAGAAACTAGTGTACCTACATATGTATAGGCACATACATATCGACGCAAGAAAGCAATCTTGTCGTATCTCGAAAAAATGTGTATGAAGTTCTAATAGCAATTTATCACGATATGACAAGGTCGTTTTCTTGTCTCGAAATACCTATGTATATTTATTTTCTAGTTTATAAAAGAAAACCTTCTTACATGTATATATTTCTACAAAGAATTAAAAGACTCGCTTGATGGTATATAACATAAACAAACAATACGTTACAGAGATTTTACTGTCATAAAGGGGTTGTTGTATCAGCTTATGTGATCCGGATGAGGCGTCCGGTAACGTCCAGTCGGATTACTTTTATATCTCCTACCAAATAATAGCACATAAAACTTGTGTGAAAAACACTAGTTACAACGTAGCTTGCCGAGATGAAATGTACCGTTAGTAAGTAAATATTTTATTTAAGTTTCACATTGCTAGCATATATTCTTTCTACGTCCTTTAAAGGCTTTACGTTTTCTATTATATATATATATATATACCACCACGGACTACTGTAAAGTGTTCGAAACGTCGGAATTCTAAAATGTATTTTCGAATATCAAAACTATACGCAATCGATCAGGTTAAAAATAGTTTCATTTCAATATATATATATTTGGTATTCGAAAATACATTTTAGAAACCTGACGTTTCGAACAGTTTACAGTAGTCCGTGGTCACAGGTAGACTGAGGTGGCATTTGTCTGTCAGTTGATACAATTATTATATGAAACTACCGCCAACGATTTCTTAGTTGATTCGCGTACTGCCCTGGATGAGCTGACTATATCTTGCTCTCTGGTGTGGTAGGACTTCAAAGTTTTCAGTATTGGGTCCCAGGCGGTAGAAAGTTTCTAACCGTCTTCTCTATTGAAATTTGGATGTTTTTGTATTTCAATAGCCTCGCGGACCATCCTTAAGAATAAATATGTTTCCCCTAGCGAGAATATAAGGTTTATCCAACCTTATGTAATGGTTGGGTTTACACGTAGTATGCTCACAGTTTACTTCGAAACACGCCCATTCTTGGCATCGGAGATGTGTTCCTTCACCCTTATACCCATGCTTCTCTTTGTTTGAACAATGTATGTCAATGCCAAAATCTAGTTTGTATATACTAGCACACTGCAAAGGAATATTCGCTTCTATACATATTCGCTTCACCCTTTTCACACTTCGCACACCGCTAATCCGCGTTCTCCAGTTTCCGCTCGAATTTGAAAATTTGCGCCTTGAGTGATGTAACTCAACGCCCGCTTTGTCTTGTCCATCAGAGGGGAGAAATGACAATAATTGAACGATGATCGATCCACGAGTGGAAATCGAAGCCACGGCCAATCGCGATTCGTATTTACGTCACTATGGTCTCATAACGCATAATAATAAATTTTGATAAGTCAATACTTGGATGGATTAATTTTAAGACAATATGTTAATATATTTTTTATGGTTAACTAATAAGTATGTATCTATGTTTTACTTTACACTTTTTATTATACTTACCTTTGTTTAATATATCTTTATTTTTATTTTTTTACTATCTGTACACTGTAATTCGTAATTCAAGCTAAGCAATAGGGGTGAAGTAGCGCTTATAAAAATGTCCGAAGAAAATATAGGAGCTATCCACTGTACAAGTTATGTAGTAATAAACTTTATTGTTATTACAAAAGCATTATATTACTCTATATTATTATTTTAAGTTTATTTATGAAACTGATAAATCAAAAACTATGAAATGACACTTAATAGCACTTACTAAACTAATTTTGTGCAATTTAAATCATAAAAATATCAACGCAAGTTTTAAGGTAATCTAACTTATTACATTAGGACTTTGTGGCGAAGTCGGGTAGTGTCTATCTGTAAACACAATTCCTTGTGGGTTCTATCGCCAGTTGCAGTAATGATTATATTTATTTTCCCGCTGTAGCAAGACAAATCGCGGCGTTGAGTCAATCATTCAACACGCAATGTCAACCATTCAACACGCAATGTCTTGATTTTGAATGGATTGTGCAAAACGTGTGTCTTAACGCGGAGATTTTAATTATGCGAGAATAGACCTGAAGCTGTAAGCTATTACTACAGTGTTACTATGTCAGGAGAAGCGTGTAGATGTAAGTTTTAAATAAATATTCAGTGCTTTTTCACAAATGTGAAAATTATATTCTTATTAGTATATAATTATATTCATTATTGTACTTAAAAATATATATTACAAAGTAAAAGCAATAAAGTTTTATAGTTAACAATGGTGGACTTATTTCTAGAAGAGATCTATTCCAGTCAACCTGTGGGTGCGGGTAAATTGTGTTGGAAAAAAAAGAAATCAAATTCAAAATAATATATATATACATCTATAAAACTTATTAATACTATTGTACATATATATATTGTCCCCTTATACCTATATCTAAGACTTAATTGAGACCTTCCATATTCCAAAAATTCTTACTTTAAAACACAACAAGAAAAAGAAAATCTTAAAAATACCCTTAAAACTAATTAATAATACAATGAGCACCTTATACACTTGCTAATGCTATAATACGGCCAAGTACAGCCGGAGGCTATCGCATCCCCGTCCATTCACTTCATCCAACGACGTTACAAAAGACTTTATGCCTCATCCAACATTTAAGAATTAATCGCAGTGTGCCCTATACAGTGGGTAGCATTTTATTCGACAGTATCTTTATTCTATATGGTATAAAGACCAATTTTAAAGGAAAATCGCGAAGTAGTATAGACGTCGTTACTTACAACGACGGAGGACTTGAAGAAGTATCGCTCATCGTAAAAACTTTGCCCCGTAAACTATGAAAATTAAATTAGGAGCAGATTGTAGGGGCAATATACATTTTCCTGACAATCAAAATAAATGTAAAAGTATTCAAGGCTCTTGTAATAAACAGGATTTGCTAATAATAAGTTGTTACGAGTGAATATGGATGATGTGTGAAAAAAAGAAGATGATAAGCTTACAACAGTATATAATATTTTAACTTAAATTAATTGTATATTTTAATATAATATTTCTAACACGCTTTTATACACCTTTCAGTTGTAGATACATTCAGTTGTATGAAAATCTTGCTACGAAATATTGACCCACTTTTCTACCGACATGCTGAATATCATATATGAAATAGTAGCGACCCGCTCGCGGTTTCGCCCTCGTGGACTATAGCTATTTTGTATTTTCGGCGGTCTTTTTGTAAAATAACGAAATACCTGGAATATCTAAAAAAGTGGGAGAAAAAAGTATATTCATCCCACGACCCTCAAGTATCTCTATATAAAATTGCGTCACGATCGGTTAACCGTTTTGGCCGTGACGATGTTACAGACAGACAGACAGAGTTACTTTCGCATTTGTAATTTTAAGTAGGGATTGTTATTTTTATAGCATAAATCTGAAGTCTTTGTCAGGATGACAAGGGTAATGAGAAGATACTTAAGTATCGTCTGTATCTTTAGATTTTCATACTATGAATAATGAAGTATTTAAATATTATATCGATTTATTTGTATGATAACCATTTTAAGTGTAATTATTAAAAAAATACAATAATAATGAAAATATGGTGCATATTTTCATTATTATTGTATCTACAATGATACTCCTCCTTTAAACATTTGGAGTTGTGATAACGATCCTTCAAAACAGCGACCCTCAGTGTGTCATCTGAAATATAATATATTACTGGAGCCGGCCCATCCCTGAGGAGGCCCTGTTAATTACAAGTACAAGTCGCATACCGGAGAGGGAAACCTTTTAATATTTTGTTTATCTCGTTAGCAATATTTTCGTATTGGCACTGCAGAGTGTAGAGAGTCATATCATCATAATATCACATGTACCAATTTTTTTTTATTTTATAAAAGTAGTTAAGAAAAGTAAAAGAAAATTCAAATTAAAATTCGCTTGCCAGTCGATGAAATAATTATATTTCTGATCTACTTAAATATCTACCTAACAGCTATAATAGGCTGAATATATAGTAAAATGTCACTCGTTTTGTTTTTGCATCTTCCACATAAAAAATATATCCCTTTCACGCGTGCGTACATCCGTGCGTATTACAGAAGCAATAAAACTTGTAATAAAAGTTTTTTAAATGTTTAATTAAATGTGAACAATTAACATAATTCTCATACTTTCTTAAGAAATATCAGGCTAAAAGTAAAAAAATATACCAGGTCTGAGGACAATAAGGGCGCTGCGAAGTTGAAATTATTAGTATTTAGAGAAGTAATTTAATTTTTTCGTTCCACCTTGTATTTTTAAGCGATGTTGTTATACGACATTTGAACTTTTACTTGGAATTCCGCCACGAGGGATATTTTGCGTCGTTTCACTTCGAAAATTAAATTTAAATCCCCTCACATTTTTACCGCCCGCCCTCCAAATTATTAGACGCAATAAGTTTATTTTTTGACGGTGTGTTATTTAATTTTCTGAGGTCAGATTCCTTGTTAGAGAGCCCCTCCTTTGTACCAAGTGTATATATACATATATATGATGTGCATATAATTTAAATTATTAATTTACGAGGGCATCGTGGTGCAGTGTGGCGGCGTCTGGCTGCATACGCGGTGGTAGCGGTTTCGATTCTCACTCGGGGGAATATTATATTTAATTATTTTCAATTGCAGCGTGGAGTTCGGAACTCATTGGCATTGCTTGTTGTTTATAAAAAAATCTCCGATTATAATAAGAACCGGTCTTTGATTGACAAAATTTTCAAGAATATATTTTATACTGCTTTTTTCTTAGCATGTTTGGTTAGGACGCATATTAATTCGTTTTCCACTTTCCTTCTATTTAAAGATTTTGGATGTTGGGTGAATTAACTTAGCAGCGAGCATTATTTAATCAGACTAAGGAAGGGTTTATGTTAAAACTAAAATTACTTTACTGAGATTTGAATCTAGGACCATCTCGTGTAATTTGATAGGTCATGACGATGCCAGTATTTTATATCATAAAGTTTATACTTTTGTCAATTTACGATAAATAATTTTATTTATAACAATTAATATTTCACTTTAAATATAGACTCATACATGTATGGATTTCATAACTACCCAACTATTGTCCTTACAATATTATAACTTTTAAACGTCTACCTGTGACCACGGACAACTGTAGTGTTCGAAACGTCTGGTTTCTAAAATGTTTTTTCGAATACCAATAATATACGCAATTAATTCGGTTATTGTATAATTTCATTTCAAAATGTGTAGTAATCGCGAAAATCAAAGATCTTATTAGTTTTAAACGATTTTTATTAATTTCAAACTAAACCTACTATGACCTAAAAAATATTATAAAACTACAGCATCTTTGTATTTATTAATACAAAGATGCTGTAGTTTTATAATATTTTTTTCTCTTTTTAGTTAAAATTTCATAAAAAGGTTTGTAATATTCTTTATACGAGCATTCACTTGCAAAGTTGCTTATGGGGCTATAACCAAAGGTTAGAAGCCTACCAGGGCGCACTGCCACTTGTCAAGCTCATAATATTTTATTGGATAACCAAATAAACCTTACTTGTTTCGTAAAATTCTTTCGTTTTCAAAATTTTCTTTTCTTAGATTTTGTTTTGAAATGAAGTTCATCGGGGGTCAGTGTGCTAGCGTCTGATTGTGCGCACGATGGTTTTGGGTTCTAATCCCACTCGCGGGAATTAATGATTATATTTAAATTATTTCCACTAGATAAAACGCGGCGTTAAGTGCCGCCACTGAATACGCAATATCTCGGATTCGGGCGGAAAATAGAGAACGGAGTATCTTGACACTAGGTTCTCCCTGCTATGCGGGAAAAAATGTGATGGCACAAAAAAATCGATATAATTTTTAAATTTTTGAAAATTTGTTATTATTGTATTTTTTGATTATATTTAAATTCACACAATATTATTATAATATTTTTAAATAAATAGAAGAGGAATAAAAATTTATTTAAACTATTAATTCATTTTTTAAATTAAATATAATCTGTTAGATTAATCTAAAAATAAATAAGCCCAACTATTTACGAGATTTTTCATAACAACATTAGAATTTGGTACAAAATCTGAGCTTTAAGTACGGGGCTTCACAGAACCATATAATATAACGCATTACTCTCATACGGAGCTATTAATATTCATAATACAATTTAACGTAGCGAGGTTAATTTCACCTAAATATGTAAATTATCATGAGCCGACCACCGTTAATTCAGAGATGTCAGTTTGCAAATATTTCCATCTCTATTCCTCATTACGTTTATACCCATGTACGATAGGGACAGGTGATGTGTATATTATGAATAAGGCAGGGAAAATTTTAACGGCGCCTATGAGGGTTGTGAATGTTGAAATAACTTTCAAATATTGTCGCTAGGTGGACGAAAAGTTTAGTTCCTATGGGATGTTATTTGCTTGTCCTCGTCTCTACTTATAAATGAAATGCATATCATTTTAAAATACGATACAATGTGTCCCTTTATAACGGGCGAAGTAAGTATAATTTTTGTAATATGTTTGTTTATATTTTAAGCTTAGCCTTTAAATAGTTATTAAAGGAATTTAGTTGTATAATACATATTTATATATATAAAACGAATAACAATCCTTTTAAAAATTTAGTCCGAATTGTAAATAAAGGTAACGAAAAAAAGGCAATTCGTTGTGGATAAAGTAATTAAAATGCTCGATTCCATCTAAACGAAGTTAATCTGGTAAATTGCGAATCGTGGGTCCATAAAACATAATTAAAAACTCGAACGGAAAAAAGAAGGCGCGAGGTATCGCGTCATCAATCCCAGAATTATTTCATTTGCGTATTAAAATCCTCGTTTTGTTGCCATCAATTATTCCTTAGCGCGTTAATTACGACTACTGTGGAAAAGGTTTAGAAAAAATGAAACTTGCTATTAGGCTTTATATTTTATTTTGAGTGTAATTAAGGGATGTCTTTAGTATTTACAATCAATAATACTAGATATAAATGTTATATATGATTACTGCTAAGATGATATATGTTTGCGACATTTTGTTATACAACTTGTCATATTGAAATAACATTTTTCTAATAGAAATAGTTTCGTATAGGAACAGTCTGACAGTCTTAACCAAGTTACTTTACGTTATTTTTGCATACCCTGCTAAATGCGGAAGACGCATTAATATAAGAAAAAAAAATAAAAGGCGTACATAAGAATTATTTTCCTTGGCATGCAAAACATTTAATAATGCAATATATTTGAAAATAAATCAAACTTTTTCTGAATAAAATTTCTCAATAAATAATAAAATCTCTAATTTTTCCCAAGCCAGAGAGAACTCGGTGTCAAGACACTTGGAAAATCTATTTTTAATATAACATTTAAACGTTCGTAATTTACATACGTCAGATTTGCATTTAATGATATGACAAATGTCTAGACTCCCTCAGTTAGGGTACAGTTAGGGTTAGACTTTACATGTGTAATATGAAACGATATAGTCGTTGATCATGACAATGATTCAAATTTCATTAGCGTAATGACGGAATATTAAATGAATTAGAATTTATTCTTTTATACACCAAATTATTCTTTTAAAAAAATATTTTATTGAAAACGAATGAAAATTTGAGAGCACCGGGATTCGAACCTTTTGAATACCTTCCAAGCGCTGTTTATGCCATGCCGCTATGCCATGCTTTCTACATCAGGCTACGTAGAAATTCTTATACGGTTATTACAACTTGTTTTTGTTGTTTGCTAACAACAAAAACTACACTTTTAAACAAAAACTTTTGTAAAAATATATATATAAAATAAATAAATAAACAAAAACTTTTGTAAAAATATATATATAAAATAAATAAATAAACAAAAACTTTTGTAAAAATCTTTCTAAAGAGATGCTTCTCTTTAGTAAGATTTTTACAAATTTCTTCTACCCAACGATCATTCTACGAACAATCTTTTAGCAAGAGAGAATGCTATTAATTAAACATCTCGGTACTCGGTGATAACAGCAAAGCTACTAGCTATATATATAGCTATGTTAAAAATGTAAACGACAATTTTTTAAAAAATTAACACTGTCGGCAAGAGCCTACCTTGCTATATGCATGAAGTTAAAAATCAAAATAAACTTATATCTACTAATGGTTTAAAGTACCCGCAACTCTAGAACACTTGGCAGCTCTGACCTCACACAGACAGACAGACAGATTGACGTCGACCGATATAGAATTTATGTGCTGTCGGCTGCAGGGTGAAAGCGACTGAAATGTTGCATGGACATGTAGATTAGATAGCCTATGTATATTTCATTATGTAATGGATAATTTTCACAATAGACCTTTGCTTTCAAATGAAGATACTGTCGTAGGCAAGTGAAATAAATGTCAAGACCATTAAAACGAAAAATGTGCGAGAATAGAACGAATTTGATTGCTTACTGTATAACATTTGATGTTTATATTTTGAAAAAAAAATAATATATATACATGCGCATTAAAACATAGGTATTTTTTTTAATTTCATAGATACAATGTAAGTAATTATAACAAAATCCTGTTATAAGATTTGTGGTTTTTGCGATTTTTAAACATTTTGAAATATACGCCTTTAATAGCGGTAAGATCAGTTTCAGTTCAAAACACCCACAGTTTAATTTGAAACAAAAAAATGCATTCTAGCTGGTCGTTAGATTGATAACGCAAAAAAAACTATAATGGACTAATAAAAAAGATGAAAAAGCAAGCGTTCTTTTAAATATGTATGAACATATATTATTAAATAGTAAAACTTTATAGCAGCTGGCAAGTTGAAATATATTTTCTATACTGTATTTCATATTTCATAAGGAAAATTCCTTTGAAAACTTATTAATAAGTCATTGTTTTATTTCAAAGCAGAAAGGCAAAACGTAGGTGTAAATGAAGCTGCTACGTGTAAAAGTTTGATAAGAGCTACGTGATAGGCTTAGTTACTTAGTAGGTACATACAATAATTAACTTAATTTAGAAAGTTAGCTGCTTATTATATGCTTATAATATGAAGGACGAAATTCAGTTCAAAAATATATGTAAAAATATTTATAATTATTAATTTAATAAATGTTCCTTCTTAAATAATCTACTGGCAATAAGATGATTTTAGACTATTACCCCATAATAAATATTATATACACATATTTACATAAATTATTATTTGCATCAATAAACTTAAGGTTAAATTTAGTCTTTTCTAAACAAACAAAATCGTAACGAGAATTTTTGAAAATATTATATATTAAGTATACAGCTTCACACTTTATCTCGCATAGCAAGGTAGTCCTAGAACCTAGTGTGGAGACACACCGTTCTTGTATGTATAATAACTAATCTATACATATAATAAAACTGTAACTAATCGCTGTCTGAACATGGAAGCTATATGAAAAAAATATTATATAGGGCATTTATCAATATAAGACGACACAAAACAATGAATTTTATAATATTCTTTCCTGTTTGTCTGTTTGTTTGTTCACGCTAATCTCTGTAACTACTTAACCAATCAAAATTTTTTAACTATTATAATGTGATTATTTTAACATTTACTGGTTATTTCATTACAATCAGTTCATAAACAATAAAGTTTGAAACATTTATATTATAAATTTCAGCAAAGTTTGTTATTTAATTGAGAACGGGGGCTGGCGAAATAGTTTAGTCATGTGGTTTACGAAGGCGATGCCGCGAGCGGGTAAATAAAATAAATAAATAAATAAATCCTAATAATAATAAATCCTAAAAAAAACATACTAAAGAAGAAGAAGAAGAAAAAAAAGTTAAACTAGCTATAACATAAAATGAAGGTAATGATATAATCGTTCTAGTAGATCAAACTGAGCACGGTCACACAATTATCAAGTTAACACGAGACACAGTAGCATATGTCCAATTAAACACGTCAAACGTAAATCAGTGGCGCGTGACGCGATTAGGCAATACGTGACAACGAGGACTAACCAGCCTTCATACAGGTACATATATAGCTATATATAACCCTATATGATAAACAAAAAGTTATTTTTGTTTCTACAATGAAATGAAAGGTTTTGCCGTTAAATTTGATGAAATACTGGATTATGCAGACATTTTTTTAGTAAGATAATGTACCTTACTAATGAAAATAGAATAAAGTGAACAATATAAATCTTAAAAGAAAGGGCGTAGTGTGTTTTCCTAACTATATCTATATAGTTTTTCTAACATTGTCTTTAAAGTGTTATTCACATTATAAGGAAATTGAATATCATATATAAGAAAACATATAAACATTTTAACGCAGCGGGATTTGAACTCGCGCCTCTTTAAAAACCGTTCAATCCCGCTGCGTTCAAATTTTTATACTTTCTCTAAATATATGTATATCTATATAATTTCACTGTTTCTTAGAATTGAAGAATACACATTTCTTAAATGTGCATAACATAAGAAAATATATATTCGAAAAACTGCCTAAATAATTCCTTTCTAGTGTTTTAACGCAATTTGTAAGCTTTTAAAGCTCTTAGCTTTAATTTGAGCATACAGTCTTATCTAAAGTATTTAAAAACTTTATTTTAAAACTTTTAGATTGGTTGAGAAATGTTTTTTTTTAATAATATTGTACATACAAACAATGTAACATAGCGCAAATAGAATACTGCGGAGAGCGCAATATTGGTTGAATACTGTAAAAAGTAATGTCTACAGTTGAAAATCTTTCTTTTTAGCCTCTTTTGAGCTTATATAAATATAAATCATTTATTGCTTAAAATTAACAAAAACTGACTAATTTTGTGAATTAATGCGGTCATCTGCATTACATACGAAAATTATGCGGAAAGAAGAGTACAAAATTTTACAAAATTAAAATTTATTCTGTGAGAAGAACAATATTTTTTATAATAATATAATAAAAATACATTTAATTAATGAAATAAGTATTATACACAAAATCACGTGTTTGGCAAACATTTTTTGTGACATTTACGTTGCTAAGGTTTTAACGTATATTTTATGCTAGTAGTTTTATAAGTATTTATATAATTAATACATATATTAATTCTAGAACTAAGAAACTATTGTAACATATTCAGAATATACACAATAGTGTTTGAGTCTGGAGCAATTCCCTGCCGTCGTAACGTCTAATTCCCGTCGACTTACACACATCAGCGTTTTCGATATCGCGCTGTACCCCCTTAACTTATAGACTAGCTAGGAATAGAGAGTTTTATTATAAATATATATTTCTTACAGTTTTATAAGAAAATAGAATGTTGGTGCGTGAACATGAAAACAATATTTTAAGAAAATAATATAATTTTATAAAAAAATATGTATTTAATGGCAAATAAAAACAAACAAATTTTATTACAACACTTTCTTATTACAATTAGATTAAATTCAAAACCTAATAAAATATAACCTACAATTTACAGAACCTATTAGATAATAGCTTGCCTATTGAATACAAAGCACTTTATGTTATTAGCTATTAATTTCGTTTAGCTTTTTTTTTTATTTAAACGTTATAGAAACAAACTAGGTTATATGAATACTTGGTGTCCACCAAGTATTCATATAAGCCTAGTTCCAAGAAAAAATAATAAAAATTCTTAAATTTTCTAAAAATGTAATAGCAAAAAGTTCTGACCATGCTTCCGTAGCGAATGATACACATAAAAAAAAAAAAACAGCAAACAAAAAGAACAACTGATCATGGCTTGGCGGTCAAAGCGCTTGGACGGCTTCCAAGAGGTGCAGGTTTGAATCTCGCTGCGTTTAATTTTTATACGTTTCCAAAAAATGATTTTTAATTCCCTAAGCGTGTGCATAACACTTTTAAGATTGTTTAAAAATAAAAAGAACGTCTAGTCAAAATTACTTCCTGCAATTCTTGCTTATTCCATTTGCACGGAACCGCACAAATATTGCAAACTAAACGGAGGCTAGCACTATTTACAATTTGGCGCATCCCCTGCGTCCGTCAGGGCACATTCGGCCCATCGTTATCTTGCCAATGTTTATATTGCTTACTTACCACACACTTACGTTTTTATTGCTCCAATACACGTGTTATTGCGTTCTATATTTGAATTTATAATCTTTTTTCCCGACTATTTTGTTGTAATTGTTTTTTCTCTCAGCTTTACGCTTTTTCCCGCATATCAGGACAGTCAGTGATAAACTAGTGTCAAGACACTCCGTCCTCCACTTTCTGACCGATAATCGAAACATTAGCGCAACCCAATGCCATACTTTGTCTTATGTACCAGACCTGAGAAATATAATCATTCCTCCGAGCGGGAATCGAACCCATAACCAACCACGTTTACAGTCAGACTGCCTCATTGCGCCACAATGGTCTCAATTATTGTTTAATAATTGTTTTAAATGTTCATTCTTTAATTTTTATTTTTACAGCTTCGGAGAGAATCTTGTGCCAAGACACTCTTTTCTCCACATTCTTATTCTTTTTAATTTGAAAGAATTACAAGTCCCGTATAAATATAGAAAATAGAGAAAAGTTTTTCTTATTTCCGTATTCTGTATTTTTAATATTTTAATTTTATAAACTAAAGAAGTAATAATAGTTATTTTAATATAAGTGTACACTTTCTTCTCCTTAGAAATCGTACAATAATATTTAACGTAAGCGACTGCTAAGATAGAAATAGTGACTAGTAAATGCAGTTAAGGCTGTAGTTTTGTATTACAGTACTCAGACGACATTCGCATTCAGACAGCCGCAGTGCCTTGAGAGTTCACGCTCCATTATCGGGTATAGGGTAGCTCCGAGATAGGGTAGCTGTCGCTATTGTTGCACTTAAAACATCGAAATATATATACAATTGTACGAGTATTAAGCTTAATATTTTGAATATTTAGCGATTTGTCTTCATTTTATATTATTTCATTCTGCACAAACAAACAGACAATCAGACAAACAGAAAGGAAAATTAAAAATCATTGTTTTGGGTTCTGTTATATTGCTAAATCCCCCTAATAATATATTTTTCATATATTTTCCATGTACAGACAGCGATTATTTATATTATATTATATGTATAGATATATATTGCATTTATATTATTTCAGATTTTATGATTAAGTAACAAAATGAAGTATTTTTATTGTGTTATGTGTTAATTACACTCTGAGGAAATTGAAAAACATATTTAGATAACGTATAAAAATTTGAACGCAGCGGGATTCGAAGCCGTGCCTCTTGGAAACCGTCCAACCTAAATATATTTTTTAAATTTAGTATATTTATATAGAGCTAAGTAAAGTAGTATCCAATCGGAAGCTATTTATAACAATGGCATCTTCATACATCATATTATATTATAATGCAGTATAAATCGATAATATAATTAATTAATTACAGCTATAGGTAGCCGCGCCCGGGTTGCGTCGTGGCACCTACATGTAACTAGCGCGCAACAGTGGATTTCCCTAGAGGAACTCGCTCAACGGTGTATTATAGATAAGTTAACGAAAAGACATTTTAATAATTATTGATTTAATTTTTAATTTCTTAGTATAACACTGTTATTTGGAGCATATTTAATGTATATGTTGACGAAGTGTATATAAATTGAATAAGCCATTGATTGATGATATATAATAAAAGCCAATATAAATAAAGGTATAATGTTTCGTAGCTTTCAATGAAACAAGAGACATTTAGATGAGAGATTGTGATACGTAAACTTAAAAGTTGATTTCTGCGAGAAAACAAGAAAACGCTATAAGCATTGAATTAAGGGTTGAAAAGTGGAGTAAAGTACAGTTCAATTCCTATTGATAATATCGACTTTCTCATATCAATGATTCAAAAGCTGATATTCCTTTGGAACTAATGATAAGAAAATAAAACAAAGATATTACTCTTACAATATAAAGTAATGTGCGATAACTTGCGTATTTCTAAATTAGTTAAATAATAAGTAATTATTATGAAAAACGAATGAAAAAAAATCTTGGAATGTTTCCGAGAGGCGCCGGTTCGAATACCGCTGTCACCAAAAATTTTTATACGTTTTCTAAATATATATTTTATTTCCTAAGTGTGAGAAGAACACTATAAAATATTAAAATACTTTAATAAATAGCTTTATCTCTTGCCAAACGATTGTTCCTAGAATAACTTTTGGGTATCAGAAATTTGTAAAAATGCTAACAACAAAAATAAGTTGTCAATTTCCTGTGTGCTTTAAAAAATGTTTAATAAGTATTTATTATATTTATAATCATCGTATCTTACTTTCGATTTTTTAATTTACTTTAGAATTTTTAGTATCAGTCTTAAGCTACTTGAGTCGTCAGTGTCCATTGAATAGATAAGTAAAAATATTATTTATGTTCTCTTTTAGCCATTTTGTTATATTAAATATATTAAACGGTGTATATTCAAGTACAATAGAAATTAAGTGGCGTTTCTGTAAAATTATAATCTATGTGAGCAGTAGCGCTGCCGCACCCGCCACGTTATTCCGGCCATTAAGGCACCTGTCATGTGAGTTTACAATAAGTAAATATTATGCGTTTACGATCGTTATTGCCACTATTGGCGACAATGGGGCCGCTTTGTTTGAACTAAAAATTAGTATTTCCCTTATTGGCCGAGGTTAATCGTTATTGTGCAATTGCAAGGGAAACCGTTTGGTCAATGTTTCATTTTAGGTGTGCGATTTGCAGATTCATCTGAGGATTTTTTTATTTTGGTTTACCCGCTTTTATAATATTTAAGTATATTTCGATTTAAACTAACAATTAGTTAATCTTATAATAAAAAAATGTGATTGAAATTAGAGCGTATAAGAATTTTGGACCTACAGTTGGATGTAGACGAATGGCCAAATTAGAGAATATAAGAATTTTGGACCTACAGTTGGATGGCCATACATGTTCAGAGTGATTGGACGGTTCCCAAGAGGCGCGGGTTCGAGTTCCGCTGCTTTCAATTTTTATACATTATCTAAATATGTTTTTCAATTATTGGTTTTTGAATAAATCAATTTGAATTCATAATAAAAGATTAAAATTCATTGATTTAATACTTTCACTCATATCTTAATTAATTATTTATGACAAATAAATGAAACAAAATATAACATGGACCTGTTTTTGCCACAATCATATACTTTCTAAGCAAAAATTTAAAAATATATATATACAATGATATCTTGTATATTTTCACAATACCTCTTTTTAATTATTCGTAAATCTTACCTCTATACAAAGTTGTTTATTATCTGGACGTGTTCTTGCTATACACCGGACTAAGATTATGGAGAGGACGGACCCTTGTCAACTTAATTAACTGGCGAAGTCCTGTCTGTCGAGGGGATTATGAAATAGCCTATGATTGATCTTAAATAACAAGATTGCTTTCCTATTTCCTATATTAATGAATATAAATTTGATAAAGGGATAGACAATTAAAAAAAATCCTTTTCATTATGTACTTATTGTTATTATGGTTATATGCTAAAGATTTGAAAGGTTTTTGGGCCATTTTTCTGAGGTATGGGGGGCCGTTTGGGGCAACAGGTATAGTTAGTATAATTAATCTAACTTAAGGTAATGACAGCGTGCTTACACGACCCACTAAACAAAAGTTCTATTAATCACATAACTTTTTTTAATAAATTACATAGAGCATGCTCTACGAGTATAATGTATGATAAAAGAAATTTGTTGTATATCTGTATGTCACTTCCCATATGCGTTTACGCAAAAAATATAAATTATAAGTTGCGGAACTAACCGCCACGCTTTGTCCTCTTAGCTGAGTAGTGGAAAAAATCTCCCAAGTTGGAATCAAAACCTGAACCAATCGCGTTTACAGTCTGACACTGTGCCACTGGTTTCTGCTGGTTTTTATTTAAAAAGTTAGATTTGTAAAAATACCTGTAAAAATACCTAACACGAAGCCAAAGCCAAAGGGTGACTAAATTTGAGACTGTCCTTATTATATGCACCATCTTATGAAACAATTAATGTTGAAATAGCATTTTACCTATCAATTATGTTTATAAAAAACTCGTACTCAAAAATTAAACAATACAATGCAAATAAACAACATCCTTTAAAAGCAAAGGTTATAAATCTTAATATGGAGCTTTTTTTAAATAAAATATTATTTACCGTGGCGTTTGGGCAAAGGTAAAAATAAAACAATAATCCCGCGTTGAGTCCCGGCGGGCGCGTTTTCGCCCCGATAATACTTTTTATCATATTTATTGACTGATAAATGGCTACGTATCACCAAGTGCGTTTATATGTTATTTCTAATTCGGTTATTTTATTTAAATAGGAGTTATTAAACACATTAGGTTTTAAAATTATTTTCAATGCATGTAAAAGCTTTTTTCGCCCTTTCGCCTTTTGGCCTTTCTTTCATTGAAGATTGATTTTAAAAGTTCTCCTATACATATTACTTATATATATATAACAGATATTTACTTTTGACCATGTTTATAAATAAAATTATGAAAAGTGTAATTTACTGTATCGTGAAATGTTGCAATGTCGACGAATTCCATAACTTGTACAATCGGGTATTGAATACTCAATAGATAGAAGATAAACAATGAACCTTTATTTTTATTTAGGACAAGGACAGGCAATTGTTCTGTGTCGTTTAGACTAGCTTACAACTGTAAGTTCAAATCATCCATCAAATAGTAAAATTGTGAAAAATTAATTAATTTTCACAAAAATTAAAACTCTTTAATCTATATAAATTAGCTACTAGGCAATTAGATACTGACTTCTTTATTAATTCGAATTGAAGTTTTAACAGCTTGTTTGACCAGCAAATAGTGCAATAAATTAAAAATATATCTAAATTTAAACGTTTCGAAACGTTGTCGTCAAAATTATACGTGATTATGCCGGTTAAAATAGTTTCATTTCAAAATGTGTAATAATCGCGAAAATCAAAGAACTTATAATATATTAAAATTACATAGTATTACTACTGAATTAGTTGCTTAAAATATATTTCTTATTGAAATGTTATAATCCCTTATTTTTCAATAAAATTTCCCTTCCAGGATAACGCGTTGAAAGCTCCATATCAATACATCAGAGTAACCAAAGAAAATAGATTCTGTTTATACAAAAAACAGGTGCCTTTGAGTACAAAGCACTACTCACCGTATCCCAAGTGGCATTAGTAGATAACATATCGTATGCGTATCGGGTGAAAGCGTGGGGAATTCAGATTTCCATCTGATGGCATCACCGCGACTCGAATTTCAAAGGGTTTTTTTTTGGATCGTGATGGTTTTCTGTAAAAACGTGTCATAATTTAGATCAAACTTCTTTCAGAATGTGAAAGAAATATTGTTTTGTAAAATAACTACGAAAATTTGTCACAAAACAACATTTACGTAATATTAAGATTAGTCATTAGATCGCACTTGAGTTCAATTATGTTTTCAATCATGTTTATTATTAAAATAAAGGGCCCAATTGTTATTTGTAAGCACCTTATAAATATTACAATCTTGGCCTTTTAAAGTAGTAACTAAACACATTTGTTATATTACCTATATTATCTCGATTTTAGTTACAAAATATGACTATGATCAGTCCAACGCCTATTAAACTGGTGAAAAGTGAAAAATAGAAAAAGGACTTGGACTTTTGGATTTTTAAGTGCCCTGCACTACACTATATGGATGAAATTTAAAGGTAAAACAAATTGTAACTGCATATGGTAGTAGTGGATTATCAGATACTATAACCATTAATTCCGTAAAATCACTATACGTGATTGAAAAACAACGAAAACTTTGTTTATATGAAAAAAAAGCGCCAATATTTATTATCATAATGCAATGCACTTTTGACAATGCATATTCACGCTTCAACGGGTACTGGTTTAAAAAATCCAAACAAGATAAAAAAAATTATCTAATATTTTATTTTGATAATTGGATGGGATGCGTCAGTAATAAAACTGTAATTAAAAATTAAGTATTCGAAAGTATGCTTGTCTCGAGGGTGCATACTAAGTAGTCAGATACAAAGCACATTTGTTTACTAAACTAAAATAAACTATTAGAATTTATAACGCTGTAAGACAGGGGCTTATTGAGTTAAGTGCCCTTTGAAAGGAAAAAGTAATAGTAATTTTGCTTTTAATATTCACGTCCACGTCGTTGCTCAGTAGTGACGTTGCTAACTAGATGCAATAGCTGTGGGTTTGAAATCCATTCGTTTAAATCTATATATATTAAATTATTTCCCCTTTCTCTAGGCAGTTCGCAATATCTTCGAATTACTAAAAATAAGATTTATTTTGCTTCCATCTTTCCAGTATTCCATCTTTAGGATATGCTTGGGTGGCCTGAAAACTGTAACAAATCGATAATTTACATTTTCTTGACTAAATTATAATATATAACATGAACTGTATTAGGATAAGTGAATTGGCAAGAACCTTTAATAAAGTTTAAATCTGATTTTTCAGATTTCAAAATAAAACGGTCGCTATATTTCAATTCTATTATAACCTTAGGTACCAATGAAAATACTAGAATGCAGGTTAACACTAAGCTAGTAAGTAGAGTAACTTAAAAATCTTTTCGTCTTACAGATAATATACCTACAATATCGTGCTGTGCCTCAATTTCGATAACATCAAAACAGTACTAAATTATTAAACCCTTTTTACTAAAGCCGTTAGCATTTAATTTAGTAAATTCGCTATATTAGGCCCACTTACCCGCACCCATGATGGGCATACTCTATTAAAATATAAGCTAAAGTTTACATTATAATAACTTATTACACTATAATTTATTATTCTGTCATTACCGTGACAATATCGCGTGTCGGTCTGTCATAAGTTAAAGTCATCTAGTCCATAGTTAATTTCATTGGATAAAGTGACAAAAATGTCTGTTTACTTTACCAGGGCGTTAAAATGACGCCGCAGGAACTAATTTACGTTACAGTAGCGATAAGTATGGTAATGAGACGAATTTAATTATGTCATTTGTAACAATGTTGTTTGGAGTGCTCCCTGCTGACCTCAGCTTTACATGTAATGATTAGTATCTACAAAGTCTATTTATTAGTATTTTTCTAATATATTAAGATATTGACTTCTTCTAGCGTTATTGACTTTGGCCATAACAAACGGTTTGTAGGAAATATGGACATTTCTTAAAACGGTATTTGAAGCCACGAATAATGCCATGTACATGTACAGACTCAGGCTAACGCTGTAACTGTTGGATATTTGTGTAGCATAATAAAAATTACAGCGATATTTGTAAATATAAAAAAATAAGTAAAACATTTTTATTTCCTACTACCGACCCGCTCGTGGCTTTGCCTGCCTAAACTACACTTCCCGCGTTCTTAGTTAAATCCCAAATTTATAACCATTTATAACCAATTGAAATGAAATAAGGGCCAAGCGTTAAGGAAAGCTTACCAAAATACAACTGCATTTAAATCGGTTAAGCCGTTTCTGAGATTAGAGTGCACAAACAATCAGATAAACGGAAAATAAAATTAAAACCATTGTTTTGGGTTCTATTATATTAATAAATGCCCCTATAATATATTTTTTTATATATCTTCCAATGTACAGACAGCAATCAGTTCCATATTTTTATTATATTTTCTCATACATAAAAATATATATATATTCTCAAAATAAAATTACAATTTTTTTAAATGTTTTAGTCCAAAGTAAATAAATAAAAGAAAACACAAATACGTATAAAATATTCGTACACCAACACTCCTATGTCAGGAAGAGAGACGTCTGCCGTAAAGTGAATGAGAAACGAGTGGTCCGGACAAATCGGACAAGTCATCAATTGCCCCTGTTATTGATATTACACGAGACCTGCGTACTGATGTGGTCACTTTTGTACATTAGATTATGGAAGTAGAACTCAATTTTCTTTCTATTATACAAATAAAATCTAGATTGAGAATATAGGTAATATTATTCAGAATTAGATTACTAAAGTTAAAATTTGTGCATTGAAGTAACATTTGAAATACCTTCATTTAAAAATGATTTAATATTTACATTAACTATAAAAATTACGAATTCATGAGCTATTAAATTAAGCATTGATTTTGAAATATAGGAACTGATAAGTGGTCAATTGGATGAAAAAATTTAAAATCAATGCAGACCAGTCTAACCAGACCATGGAAGCTTTGTATTATAATTATAAAATTACACCACCAAAAATATTAAATACATTTTTTTTAAATTGAATAATTTTAGTTAATATTAAAATACCATTAGCTAAAATTATATTTTTATACAATTATGACAACTACTAAACATAATGTGAATTATATATATTTGAAATATATTTAATATTTTCCCATTTAATCTTTTATTACTTATTTTAAAATGAAGAAGGTTTGAGTAGTCCAGTAAATTATATTTACTTATTTTTAAACGAAAAACAAACTAAATAATTTTACGTGGTGTATTAAGAAATATAGAAAATATTGATTGATTGATTCATGAGGATACTCAAAATTTGATATATTTAAGGTAATATTTTTGAACAAAAATAATGCCTCAAATATATGAAGTGAAATATAAGGAAAATATAAAATAACGAAAGTTTCATTCGAAAATCCTGATCAGAAACAGGCCGGGGGCGACACAACACCTGTATTACCATAACAAGACATGAAATTTGAATGTCCACAAATCGAATAACCGACCGAGCCCCGAAATTAAGTTATCCGCTTTTTGCAAGAAAAGACGGACGTTCACGTTAACATATGAATATGACAAATTGTCCGCTGGCTTGCCAACTGCGGACTGTCCCGCGTCCGGCTGAGTTTTACGGCACCCCAGGGATTTTGGGGAGGCAACTTGAAAAATTTTCATTCCGGCCGACTAGCCGCGGAAGAAAAACGGCCTGGTCACTCCTCAAAAGTGTAACAATTTCTCAGAAACAATAATAGGATAGAATTCGTGCCCTCGCTTTTGACCGGTGAAAATGTGAAAAACCTATTACGGATGCTGTCAATGTTATTTATTTGGACGCCGCATGTTAAGAATTTTTATTTTATCATGGGATTTCAAGTTTTATTGGCCGCGGGCATGACTTTTGGAAACATCTGATGAATGCTTAATGCGAAAAAGATGTCATATTTCTTTGAATATATATATATCTTAGCAGGCGAAAAGTCGAAATATTATATTTAAATTACAAGTTCGTAGTGTTACCAACTTTTAATTTGAAGATCGGAAATATGATGTATTTTTATAAAGTTATATATTAGTCATTTGAAATTCCAAATTATTTGTATTCTACATTCTACAAATAATTTGGTACTCCAATTGATTCTCTTTCCGCTTCGATTTATAATTATTAATTTAATACGGATAGTATTTTGATTAGAGACAATATAATAAAAGTCGGTAAAATATATCATTCAAGGAATAGACGTCGTACATTAAATTGCTGTAAAACAAGTGATAATAAAGTTATATAGACGTAATATAGACGTATTATTTATTTTACTGATGAATTAAGTGAGTTACACTGGAGGTGTATCTTGGCTGTACAAAGTGTTTAACAGTAGTTATTTATGTAAATAATTGAAAACCTTGAAACTGAAACCCAGTAATTATGTTATAGAGAAGTTTTCACGCACATCGTTTATAAGTGTAGGCATAGTATTATAATGAAAGTAATGATTTGTGAGTTTGTGGCGACAGTAATTCCCAGATGGAATCACGAAGAGTGCAGCCTAACGTGGACCGAATCGCAAATACACATATGTTAGTGATTTTATTCAACCCGCAGATGTGCCTTGGGCTTGGAAATGACGGTATCGACATATGAATGAGAAAGTTATCTTCCTGAAAACTAAAACATGAATATTCGTAAAATGCTAGAAGTATGAATTAACTTATTATATATTGCTCATTCGTTTTTTTTTTCAATAATGACAATAATAGTAAATATAGTAATGAAATGGCTATCGAAGTAGAATTATATATAACCTAGCAATATAAATTTTAATCGCTACTTACTTTCAATTTGTAACTATTTTTAATATTAAAATGATACCTATTTGTATATTTAATAAATATTAAGACGATGGTCAGTATGGAAAATAAAATTATAATAGACATATATATAACAGACATATATATAACAGACATATATATAACAGACATATAATAGGTCAGAGAGAGAATCTTGCAAATCTTACTGCATTTTTGTTCAAATTTTTAACGAAATTTACTGTAAAAGACATATTTAGAAAACGTATAAATATAATTTATAAAATTTTTAAGCGCAGCGGGATTTGAACCCGCGCCTCTTGAAAACCGTTCAAGCGCTCTGACCGCTAAGCCATGCGTTCTACATCCAGCTACGTTGAAATTCTTATACGCTTATTACAACTTATAATTGTTGTTAGCATCTCTGTAGAGAAATTTACTGTGTTTGATAAAGTGAAGAACACAGTGTTCTGTCACTGGGTTCTCTCTGACCAAGATATGGTGTGAAAAAGTATCAAGGCGTTTTTTTTTAAATAACACAACATTTAAGATCAAAATGAGTAAGCTACAAAGTAATGTAGCTAACTCACTGTGATTTCAAAGATTTCAAAACATTTTCTTGTATCGACTAATGCAACAATTTTAAACTTTACCAATTAAAAAGAAAATATATATCAAATTTATTTTTCTTACAAAGATTTTATTCAAACGACTGATAACGAGAGGTCCAAAATTCAAAGTGAGATTGAGTTCGCATTGGACGATATGCTCAACGATTGCCGCGCCCTTCAATATAAATGTAAATAGAGAGGAGCTGAAATATGACAGTTATAATTGCTTTATTGTACTTGGTACGCCTAAATAGGGAAACCATCTGGTTTTAGTAACGTGTTCAGAATTTATTATATTTTTGCTTTAAAAAAATCTAAAATGGAAAAAATATTTATAGTATTTTTCCATCTTTCAGTGATTTCAATACTCGGATATATGAAAAAAATATTTTCCATAATTCAGACTTTATCCAACACAGTCAAGACTACATGAAATTGGATAAGCTTCAGCATAGATCTCTAGCCAATACTTCTATAGTAGAAATTATATGTATGTAGTAAAAGAGTGTTTCTAAAATTTTAAAAAAATATGATTATCCTTATATTATTGAAAAACGTAGTTAGTCAAAGTCAAATTTATTCAAAATAAGAGGTTACACGCTTCATGTTTTGAAATCAATTTACTACCGGTTCACTAAAGTTAATTCCTCAAAACTGATAAGAACTGGCGCAAGAAACTCAGGGGGACTTTTTTTTTTCAAATCTATACAAATTTACAGATTTATTAGTGACAATGATACCTTTGAATTAGACTGAAGCGAGTATTTCATTAGCGTGACGTGTTATAATTTATATAATCGTTAATTAAGTTTTTAAATAACCCTTTTTTTGTAGACAACACACAAGTCTTATCACTATTGTTTTAAACTGTGACATGGAGCATTCGGACGTTATAAAGTAACAAATAGACATATTTAGAAAACCTGCGCCTCTTGAAAACCGTTTGCGCCTCTTGAACGGTTTTCAAGAGGCGCAAACGGAGGATGTTCAAATCCCGCTGCGTTCAAATTTTTATACGTTTTCTAAATATGTCTTTTTTAATTTACTTAGTGTGCGAATAACACTTTAAAAAATGTTTAAAAAAAATCCAAATATAATATTTTACGTACATAATATTAAAATAATGTTAAAGTTTATTAAAGTAAAAATAAAAATACATGGAATCCCTACATTTAGCGATTGTCTCTTCGCAGTCATATGGTAATTTTGACGAATATAGCGCAGAAATAAACTGAGGTCGGTTTAGTTGGCGGAAGCTGTTCATGTGTTGAATTTCATATAGTGTATGCAAATTTTACTTTACACATTTCAGTAACGTTTCTAGCTGAGTTTTAGTTAGAATTGTTGTCGTGATTAGAATTGGCCGCTTATTTGAAGTTCGTCGTAGTCACACAATGATTGTAAATTTAACTTCTTAAATCAATATTCTCTCAGTAAAGTAGTCAGAGAGAACCTATTATCAAGACACTTCGTTCTTCACTTTCCGCCTGACTCCGAGACCTTGCGTGTTGAGTGGCGGACCACTATGCGCTTTCTCACTAAACAAAGCAGTGATAAGCAGTTCACAAGAGTGGAGATTTGAATATAATTTCAATATAATCGTTCCCCAAATTAGGAATCGACCATACAAATTTCGCGTATAGACTAAACCAGTCGATTTCACACTGCAACGAGAGCATTTTCAATAATAAGTTATAAATAAAGATTTTTTATTTGTCAAGTTTGTAAATCAGTGAAAAGTGGACAGCTTTAGTTCTCTATACAACAGAAAACTAGTGACGTGATTTATACTCTTATACTTCTTAGCAAATAAATAAATAAATCATTAAAATAATTAATAAATTATTATTTAATTTAATTACATTGTATTAAAATAAATTTATTATACCAAGTTATTTTCACATATCTTTTAAGTTACTGGGACAGTGTCTGACTGTAAAACGCGATTGGTTGTGGGGCCGGTAATCACGACAACAAGTCTAAATTAAACTCAGCTAGAAAGTATTTTTAACATTTTAAAGTGTTATTCACACACTTACACAACAGGAAATTGTAAAACGTTTTTTAAGAAAACGTATAAAAATTTGAACGCAGCTGAATTCAAACTCGCGCCTCTTGTAAGCCGTCCAAACGCATGTCTTAGCGGTCAGAGCGCTTGGACGGTTTCAAAGAGACAAGTGAAACCGAAGCAAAGTGGATAATTTCAATGAAACGTTCTACGTATTGTATATAGTTTTATCTGAGTACATTAAGAAATATAAACCATTTACCATCCTCTTATGAACCATTATAAATTGAATATATGATAAATGAAAACAGTATGTATTGAATTCCATAAAATGAGTTTTAAGTTCTACATTTTAAAACGATTGTAATTTTTGCAATTAAATTTACATTTTATCAACATTTTTTTAAAGTGTTATTCCCACACTAAGGAATCTAAATACTAAATCCCCACAAATAAAAAAAAAAATGTTAACAAAGTATATATTAAATAGCATTCTCTCTTGCCAGACGATTGTTCGTAGAATAATCTTTGGGTAGCAAAAATTTGTGAAAATCTCTACAGAGATGCTAACAACAAATATAAGTTGTAATAAGCGTGTAAGAATTTCAACATAGCTGGATGTAGAACGCATGGCTTAGCGGTCATAGCGCTTGAACGGTTTTCAAGAGGCGCGGGTTCAAATCCCGCTGCGTTCAAATTTTTATACGTTTTCTAAATATGTTTTTTAATTAAAATCATTTTTATGAAAAGTTGTAATAACTTATTTTAAGTTACGTATAATGTGTAATGTAAGGTTTCTTATGTTTTATGCACTAAAAACCTAATTTATGCATGCAAAGGTCAACATATCACCTTAATTCATATACGTCTTCAATATAACCACACAAACCGATTACAATGCAAATAATCTAAAGCCTAGTGACGAAACAAATTATTTTGATCTACAACTTTTTGAATATTTTCGACACTGACTTAGTAGTTAAAGAAATCGTATTAAATAAGCTCAATCTACAAGTAGATAGGTCATAAATATTCACAAGTTACCGGAGACGGCTCATTTGGACTTGCCCCTCTTTTTTGCGTTATTAGCTTTAATACACTAGAGGGTTGTTCGATCAAATTGTTACAAGATCGATTTCGCTAATGGAGCAGTTTTTATTAATTATTTGGTATTGTAGAATCTAAGACAAAAAAAGCCCGATATTAAGCGCAATTAACTTCAGTTATAAGCTGCTACATTCATCTACTACCTTGTTTTTGATAAAATAATATTAGAGTATATGTAACAAGACGTATAAGTCAATTAATTCTCATCAAGTATTTCGCATTTTTTAATGTAATACTTTATCTTTTTCATTTCAAAACGGTTTTTTTGATTAAAATGTTACAGCAGAAACTTGCATCATACATTTATTTATATTATTTTACAAAATTTGAATACCTAGATAATCGAATGTATGAAGAAAAGGTACGAAGAAACGATATGAATATAAAATACTGTGGACTTTAGGCGGAATTCAGGGTCCTCCAGGGTTTCTTCCAAAGCACCCAGTCTCGATGACTCCCCCTGGCCTACGATAACGGAGCGGTTCTGCATAAGCACTGAACTTGCGCCTCTTACTCGTTTCCAACGGTCCGGATAAACAAGTGTTTTTATTGTATTCGGAGTAGCATTGTAAAACAAGTGACGATATGCTATAATTTCATCATTTCCTCTGTATTCGCTATGATTTTGCCGGTACTTCTATTGGTACTAGCACACTACCAAAACACATTGGTGTGTAGTGGAAAATTCCAACATTTTTTTGTGTGGGTTCGATTCCCAATCGGGAAAATGAATATATGTTGAGTTTCACCTCTCAACACGTAATATCGAATTCGAGCGAAAAGTGGACAACGGAGTGTCTAATAAGCATTTATTTGTGAATGTGCTATTTTAATACATGTTTTATACAGGTAAGTATTAATTATTAATTCCAGATACTATTATCATTATAAAGCTAATGTAATAATTAGAACGACCCTCTTTGGTTTTACTTTTCACTTAAAAAAATCTTCATCTCATAAACTTTTAGTTTATTTTACATTTCTTGTAAATATATCATAGCTGTATTTAAATCCTGTTGGTCCACTCACTTTCACGAGGCATTACATGATATAATTTTGTTCTTAGTACTATTGTCTAAATAAATAGGAAAATCTTACTTATTTTTCCATTGCCCGTACCATATCACGGCAATCAGTCCAGCGTTCCTGTTAATGAATCCTAAGGGAATGGTCTTGGAGGCTGCTACAATCGTGACTTAACTCACGATCAATTCCCAAATCGTCGTCAAACTAAACACTAATATATTGTATTAGTCTGGGCTTTTTCACCATTTTAGCGATAACGATATCTATATAATCTATTGTTAAATATTAGTATAACAATATATAACTCTTACTTACAATCATTAATCACCATGGACTCATTTAATTGAGCTAAAAGTAGACATTGGAGAGTTTATATATTGTCTATTTATAGCGTCTGTATATTTTAATTGGCATAACAAATACAATAATATATTTTTTTTCTTTTACACTTACCCATATCAGTTAAGACCATGCTCCTTTTACCAAAGGTTGTCTGGCAGAGATTGCTACCAGCAATAAGACCGCCTTTGCACACCCTGTACTACTTATCATATCTTGTGCACTGTTCCTTGTATTGTCTTTGTGTGCAATAAAGTTTTTCTATCTATCTATCTAAATAAAATACAAGTTTCTGGTTGTATAATTAAATTGTTACTATATAATCAGAAATTTGTAAGTTAAGTAAGTTACTCTGATATGTACTTTTAGGTCATTTGAAGGTGATCAATGGTTGTAAGTTAAATCTCACTTGGATTATCCAATGTTTAAAGTAAAAATTATATTTTTTACCAGGTAAAGTAGATTTAACGTGAGTGAGTGGTTGATTTCGCTATCAAACATGCCGTGTCCCTATAAATTATAAATTATAGCATAAACTGATGCCATCGTGGGTGAATATGAGAGCGTCTGGTTGGATGGTTGTGGATCCCATTCTTGTTTGAGGGCTCTGGTACGACAAAGGGCTGCGTTGAGTTCCCACCCTCAACATGCAATGTCTCAGATTTGGGGAAAAGTTAAGAACGGAGTGTCTTGGCATTTGGTTCTCTTTGTCTGCTGCTATTGTTAATTCCAAATGTAAGCTCAATATAGTGAAAATCTTTTACAAATAAATAATAATGTAATTTAAGAAAATAATTTTTGAAAGTGGTAAATAATTTTTCATAGTACTTTGTATGTTTTTCATTGTAAAGTCATATATTACATTATATTTTATTTAAAGTTTTATGCTTTTTCTCGCATAGCAGAAAAAGAGAGAGAGAAGGTAGTATCCTTGACACTCCGGTTCTCCATCTCCGAAATCGAGGTATTGCGTGTTGAGTGGCGGCAATCAACGCTGCACTTTATGTTAGGTTCTAGATTGGAAGTGGGAATCGAACCCACAACCAATCGGTCAAACGCTGTCCCACTATACTACAGTTGTCTCATTGAAATATACCACAAATCGAGAACTAAGAATTAGATCAAACGGCTTGCAATATTTTGTAACATAAATAGATTGATTGACAGGTAATGAAAGCGTGTTAAAAAAAGGCGGAAGTTGATAACTTGAAAGAGTTCTCTTCGTCGAAAACCTAATCCATTAGTACGAGATATCCGCGAAAATAAAGAAATGGTTATTTCAAATGACGATTTGCGTTATTACGTTATAAATTAATATAACTATAACAATTGATTGTATGTATATAGTTTCTCTTTATTTATATATGCAATATATAATTTATTTGTTAACAAAAATCGCCACTTGTGCCCAATTATTTCGAGCATCATATCAGTTATAATAACTTATACAATCAGCCTCCTTTGTTACATACAACGAGTTGTAATGGTTGTGATAGCGAAGGGGCGTTCTAGCGCAGAATAATTTATTCGCAGCGGGATATTCTTACAAATTGCGTAACATGTGGCCCATAGCGTATAATCGACAGATTCATGTTTTTGAATTTTTTCGTGAATTTTTTATAAGTCCACTCATTGTTATTTGTAATGAAATATAGATAATTTGTTTAAAAGTGCACACATTATAAGGGGGTACTCTAGTAAGCAATAGCTTCTTACAAGCAATGTTCGTTTCAAAAAAGTTTTTAATTTGATTTGCTTAGATAAAAAATTTGCCTGTAAGTTTGATCAGTAAACTAAGTTTTAATAGATTGAACGTTTATATCAATACTTAATACGATGACTGGCTTTTATTCACGCTTCTATGCATATATGAAACTTCAATTATTTTTAAATGTAAAACTTAAAGTAGCTAATGCAAGTGTATAATGGAATTTGTCAAAAATCGAAGGGGTGTGTCATTACATCATCCCCTAATTTGGTTTTTATTTTATTTCAACCCCATATAGGGGGCAGTGGAATTAGTCTTACCATATGCGCGCCTACTTGTGTTACACTTTGGCCTCGACTGTTCATTTTTGGTATGTGCGTTGGAATGACAAGGACAAGACTGCCAGTGATTTATTATGAAAAAAGGTAAACTAATGTATTGAAAAATCAACACTTAAAAGATTTAAACACTTACATCTATAGGATTTAACCTCCGAATATGTGAGATTGTATACATTTTACCCATAGTTACATATTAATCATAATAATTTGTTGACTTCCTCCACTCAACACTCAATGCCTGAAAGGTTTTGGGTTGAAAATTGAGAACAGAGCCTCTTGATACTAGATCCCTCCCTACCCTGATATAAGAAAAAGGGTTAAGCTCATAAAAAAAATTAAATGCAATTTTTAATCTATCATCATCATCAATGTTTATATTATACAATTTGTGCTTTGTGAATTAGACGGATTCTTAGAAAACAGTTTTTTAACAATTTATACAACAAAGTATTTTATTTTGTATTAAAATATATTAGAATAAAATATTCTGTATTTTACAATAATAATGAAACTAAAAGACATATATTTCAAATAGTCCCGCCAGTAAAACACACATAAGGTAACACCATGACGTAATCCGAGCATGGACGCATGTGCGTGCGGCTTTAAAGTCTGATCTAATAGCGATTACCAGCACGCACGATGCGCACTTCACCGAGATGTTGGACGGATTAAACACATTACAAAATATATATATATATAAGAAAAAAAATATTTAGGGTAAATCCTGTACTTTGTTGTAATTTGTAAGAATTATTAATGTAGGTAATGCCTTTCTTTTTAAAAAGGCTGGCACCGATATTGTTATATACCAGCCTATTTGTTACTAGAACTGAGAAAGGGAAATAATTAAAATATAATCCCCAGAATGAGAAGACAGCCCACAGTCATCTGTTTCTTTTTTTTTTCTTTATTCTATAGACAAGGCAAACGAGCTTTCGGGTCACCTGATGGTAAGTGAACACCGCTGCCCACGACCCCGTGTAACGTCAGAGGAGCTACATGTTGCCGGCCTTTAAGATAGACAAAGACGCGCTTATCGTAGTATATTCAAAAAAATTAAAGGAAATGATTACTTTTAATATTTCAAAAATAAGTATAGGTATATAATGCACCTCAGCGTCTTTTATTCTTTCAAGCTAAGCTAAGATGCAGATATTTTTATCAATTTCTTACCAATAAAAGATACTAATACTGTAATAAATAAATCAATCTGTGAAACACTTATTCATTATATTGAAGCTTTCGCTGCGTGGACTAAGTAAAAAGAAATATTTATAAATATACAATAAAAGTTAGTAAAAAATTTATATATTAAGACTAAGAAATTAACCTGTTCAAATAAACCATTATAATTACAATAAGATTGAGATACGATTACGATATGCAATCACGAACCGCTTCTATAGGTATATTACGATTTTTTTTGTTCGCAGCTAGAAATTCATTCTAAATTAGCATACAGAGAGTACCGATTTAATCACAAGTCAATATAGTCGCATGTATTATGCAAACGCATCTTATCTGGAGCCATTATTTTCCCGGAAGGTCATTACAACTTTAAAAGCACACATGCTATCTGTGATACTTGATCACTGAACAACGCATTAAGCTCGCGAGACGTGTTTAATCTATAACGCGCCTTATCGCAATATTTTCCATTTCCGGGGAAACTGGGAACGTCGGCGGGGCATCGCCAGGGGAAATAAGAAAGGCTGAGTTTCACTTTGTTGTTTTTTTTTTTCTTTTTCCCACCGACGGGGAAATTTTTCGTACTTTCCTTCGTTTACACTTACAACAGTTGCGATTGTTACACGATTGTTACCTGCATTCCGTGCTTCTGAATTAAATATAGCGCCGGGCAAAGGGTGAAGCGTCTGGATTTGCATTTCGTTTGTAACAAAGCTGTATTGGACTCGGATCTTTATGTTTCAGTTGGATTTTAAAAAGAAAAACACGGTCCATTTCCAACGCTATTGAGTTTCAGCCCTGTAATGTACAACGGACATGAATTATTCAGGTTCTATTTATTGTAGTAATGTTTAATTTACTTATATCAATCGGGTGTATCATCATATATCATCCAGCACTCACAGCCGTCCACCACAACACGCAATGTCTCGATTTCGGCCGGCAAGTGGTGACTGGAGTGTTTTGACACTAAGTTCTCTCTGCTTTGCGGAGAAAAGTGTGAAACGGAGTATAAGTAATATGATGCTGAAAGAACTACTACTAGGTATTATTTTTTCAACAAATTAATTAGTTTTAATTATTTTAATGTTATTAATTAGTTTTTATAAAATGAGAAAAAAGCGATTTCATTAACACACAATTTTAATCTACATAAATATAAATTCTATTAAAATTCTTGATTCACCTTTATTATAAAAAGTTACATTGAATAAAATTGAAGTAAACCTTTTAAAATTTCTAAGTACATTGAAAAAGACAGAGACAGAGAGAAATTTGAACGCCGCGAGATTTGAACCCGCGCCTCTTGAAAACCGCTAAGCCATGCATTCAACATCCAGCTACGTTGAAATTCTTATACGCTTATTACAACTTATATTTGTTGTTAGCATATCTGTTGAGAAGTTCAAATTCCGCTGCGTTCAAATTTTTATACGTTTTCTAAATATGTCTTTTTCAATTTCCTAACTTTAAAAATAAAAAAAAATACAAAAACATTGTTTCTTTTAAAATATTCTTATAATGTATTATCCATAATTTACCTGAGCGTCCTAGTATCGGTGTCGGTAATTAGTTAATGTTCTCGCTCATCATCGATAATTTATTAAGACAGAGCACCTCCACTCTGGGATCAGCTTCGGGGAATTGCGAAAAACTCAAGCAAAATATTAATGCAGCTATGAAAAGTATTGAGGAAAATATAGCCGATATAAAAATGTGGGTAGTTTTAATACTTTGTTCACTCAAGTTTAAAAAATATTGTTTCTTTTGCCTTTTTTTTTCAGCTTCGCCCTCATCGCATACCAGGGTTAATCAGAGAGAATCTAATTGCGAAACACTGCGTCCTTCACTTTCCACTCAAATTCGAGACATTGTGTGTATCGAAACCCACTTCAAGAAATGATTATTATATATATAAATAAAGATATAGAAAAACAAAAGTGAAAAAAATAATATTAAAGTAAAGTTTCAATAGACAATACGTTTTTCTAAGCAGCAGCAACTACATAAAACAAATTTAATATAATACATCTTTCATTATATAACTATAATAAAAAAAATACTTTAAAAAAGAACGGTATTTTCTCGTCACCTTGGTCGCCCTGGTAAGGACATTAGGTTCATGCTATGAAAAAATTGTATTGCCTTGAGCACTTGTGCAAATTAGAAAACTGTCTAATTTCATCACGTGTTTAAAGCAATACAATACAAATTGTCTACAAGTAGGTGCAAATGCCATGCCATAGCAAGATTTCGTTTCTAGAAGTCTAGCTAAATGTGAATATGACTTTTGAATTTAATTACAATAATAGTATTTATAAAATCAATATTAGGTAATATGATAAAGAAAAATCTATTTTTAAATTGAATGATAGTTATATAATGTACAGTATTTATGTAATTGTTGATTTATCATCACCACTCCACAATTGCATACTTTTCCACATTTTGCAATGGAGATAGGAAGAAGTTTTTTGATGTTAATTTTTTAAATCCTTACACTAGTATTCCTACAGCGTGGTTAATGGCTTTGCATCGCATATATTGTAATGTAAGTATTTAAATACATTAATCTTTTAGTGAGATTCACACACTTAGGATAAGAAAATCCTTTTTAGAAATCGTATAACAATTTGAACTTAGCGAATATATAACTATATCGAAATTCTTATACGTTTGTTTACTTCGTTTAAATTTTAATACGTTTTCTAAAAACGTTTCTTATAGTTAATCAATTATTTCATAACTATTAAATAATAATAAATATTACGAATAAAACACAAAATATCAAGACTTTCCCGTATATCGGGGCTCATTTCTCAATAGTCTCAGTGTCGGATTAATCAGAATGGTTCGTTCCCACCTCGCTGAAAAATCGTAGCTATCAGCAACTCCGTCGTCTCGTCCGTAATAACTGGATGATGCATCACCTTATATTATTTATCTTTCAACGTTAATATATTTTCTAATACACTTAAAATTCATTTTTATTATTGAAAACTTTTAAAAATGGCTGAAATGAGTCTACATAAAAATTTTAGGAAAAATAGAAATATTTGGAAATTAAACTATTTTAACCGTTTTAATCGTGTATATGTTAATTGTGTATTTAGTGTATTTGAAAATTTTTGAGAAAAGAACGAGCACAGCATTCTGCAAGAATCCAGGGCAATACGCTAGCCAACTAAGAAATCGTTGGCGGTACTTTGATATAATAATTGTATCAACTGACAGACTAATACCGCCTCGGTCTACCTGTGACCACGTACTACTGTAAAGTGTTCAAAACGTCGGGTTTTCTAAAATGTGTTTTCAAATACCAAAAATATACACGGTTTATCCGGTTAAAATAGTCGAAATGTGTAAGAATCGCCAAAATTAAAGTTTACCGTTTCGTAATTTAATACATGATTACTTATTGTGGCAACATAATAAGCAGTCATATTAATGTGTATTAATATAAATAAAAGTTAATTAAAAAAAAACATTTATACTCTAATAAAGTTTATTAATATGAATTGTAAGCAAATTTATTCGATACAAAAACTAAAATGGTAGTAATTATAAAAACGTAGTGGATAATGGAGTCTAAACGATTGATTATTAGTTACATAAAAACAAACTATAATTTTAGCTTTTAATATAGTTAAAATAAAAAAAAAAAATACACTATTGATTTAGAAAATCATAACTAAGATAGTCTTACAAGCAGATAATTTATACAGTACAGTATTACAGCACCATTAGAACATGTGATACTACACTTTTAATCTCATAAAGATGATGGTGCGAAGCTCATACTTTTCCCATAATAAGTCCGCATCTCTCCTTGCCGTGATTGGTTCGATCCCGCGGGGACCAAACTTCGTCAGCAAATGAGAAGTGAGCAACGGGATAATAATTTATAAGACTACAAGCGTTATTTATTACGAGACTTGCACGCGGTGTTCAGATTTTTGTTTCTTAACGTGTGGGGAAAAAAGGTATTTAGTTAAAATGTATACTACAAATTACAATTTGATGTTAGTATTGGATTATTATTTCTATACTGAAATAGCTAATTTTGCTTGTCATTTCATAACACAAACAAACAAAACACATATTTTATTAAATTTTCTAGGGTATTATTGTATTATATTAAACAACTTTTTTTAATTCATTTATTTATAATTTTCCATCATAAAATAGCTTAAGCTTTAGGATTTCTCCAAAAGTAATACTTTTTTAATACCAAAAATTTATATTAATTAAATCTGAGAGTAAACGCATATCAATTTTATAAAGTTGTTATAAAATTTGTTTGGGTTACAAAAGCTACTTTTATTCTAAAATCGCTTGTTAGCATTAAAATATTTTTTTAAATTTTATTATTTTTTTAGTTATTAATATCGCTTCAGACTACATTTACAAAGTTTTCGTATATATTTTGCAAAAAATGCCAGAATTTCGTCCAACTTTTGCACAATTTATAGTGCAGCCGTGAAAAACGTGCCCTACACTAGAGAAATAAATAAGCGCACCGCATGAAGAAGATATATGGTGTGGCGAGGGAATACAATTCAGGATAGCAAAGGTCGTACCCGTTAGTATAAATGTAAGTAAATTTGAATAAAACATGGAATGCTCGCGCGGGCCTTGTGTTTTTCTTTGTTTTAAAATAATACACAGTTATTTAGCTGTTTATATCAAATACCGTTAAAATATATATGAGGTTGCTAGTTTTATTATTAAAGTTTTCTTACTCAAGTAAAAGAGTTGACTATTTTATTAAAATTTCAAATAAATATTAGTTACGAATAAAGAGCTTTGGTTTTACATGAAGCAACACAGTTTAAAACTTTGCACAGACATAAAGCAAAGTCAAAGCAAAATCATAAAAAAATATGTACAAATAATTATACAATATATACAATTATAATTGTATATATTTATATTAGTAATTAATTATTAGTTTGATATTTCAATCTGGTTGAAAATAGAGTAGAGTAGAGAGAAAAATAGAGACTAACGGTTGCAAGCTTTTGTATGTTGCAATATTTTATTATTATATGGCATAAACAAATCTCGTTATGCTCATTAAAATATTATAATATTCTTATTACGGAGACGTCCATTTCCTAAGAGTAGTCATAAAACTAACTTTCCGTACTGTCCATAAAATGATCTCATTATTTACGAAACTCGCCCTTGAAGGGGAAGTTAGTCAACCTAGAGGGATGCCCGAAAGGGTGTTAAAACAAATGTCATATGTTTATGGGATTTCCGTGTTATGTTAATGCGGACCAACAGTTTGCAAGTTGGTTGGGGCGTGAGGAATTATTGAGATTAAAATGTTTTCTAAAGATAAAGTTCAAAATAATGCAATATAGTCAGTCCGGTCAGTAAAATAACTGACTGGCATACAGGTGTCATAGTTTTCCGTCAAGGTCACAGATAGTTTAGATATATATATAGATAGCTTAGCTAAAATAATTATATTATTAAGCTATTATAATTTAATTGAGGCTATAGTGGCACAGTACGACAGCGTCTGAAAACGTATACGCAACAGTTGTGGGTTCCATCCACACTTGGGGGAAGGATTAAGTTCGAGTGCTTGTAATATCGTATTTGAATAAAGAATATTTTGATTTTCATTTTTAATGATTTTTGTTCCTTAGTTCAGGTGATAAAACAAGCGCGATGTTGAGTGCCGCCACTCAACGAGTGTCGTGACACTAGGTTCTCTTTATGTGGGAAAAAGATTCAAGCTGAAAATAAAATTGTTAAGCATTTTAAAACTTATCTTACTTATACTTTACTTTAGTATTAGTAAGTACGGAAATAGGTACGCTAGAAAAACACGAATAAATACAGGTTTATTTTGTGTGTTTTTTGTATTTATTTCCGTCTTAGTAATAATAAATGTACCTACAACTATCTGTTGAATAGTCAATATCAGATATCGCAAATAAAATAACCAAAATCTCATTCAAATATATCCAAACGGTAGAAGTAACTAAATTTCAATCTCCAATCACAACAATCGACCACATTAGACAGTAAACTGAATTACGAAGCCTGTGGTCACCCTAAAGCTAAACGCTAACCCGATGAGGCATAATTTGCGACCAATTAGAATAATGGTTCAACCGTGATGTATGCACGACGTGTTAGGGATACACCTTACCGTGGAGCCGTTGTTGAGGTAAAATGTATTGTATTCGTTAGTATGAGTTTTGTTTAGACAGACCGGTGTAGTTCAAACTCTTTTTAGCTGTTTGGTTTTGATAGCTATAAAAAAAAACAAATAATTCTTTTTTTAAAGATTTATAACCCGCTAACAGTCTTCTTTGTGTGTTCCACTCATTGTTACATTAGCAAAGTCATTTATGTCCAACTGACAGGATCAAAACGCCATATGTTAAGAACTGAACTAAACTTTCCTATAGGAGTTGGTTTCTCTACTAGTTTTATGTACGTATATATAAAATGCGTCATTCTATGTAAGTCAAGTGATGTCGAGTGTATTTCAATGCTTTAAAACTGTAACCATCTCCACAGTTTTCACAGTTCGTTAATAAATGTTCGGTAGTGTTTGTCCGGTGGCAGAACGTCAATGTCGCGATTTTACTGGTGTCTATTTATGTAGACTGCGGTGAATTTTGTATCGGCGCGCGACGAGTCTGGCATTCGCCTTATAATTCAATTATTGGTAATAATTCTTATCTAAAAATATTACTAATATTAATTTATTTATTTTATTATAACCTAAATACTTAATTTTATAACCTACTAATATATAATATAACCTAGTTTTGTGTTTTTTTTGTAATTCTAATAAAAAATTCTATTGATATTTGAACAACCGACTGACTAATCAGGAAACTTAAATGACTGATTATACTTAAACTTTGTATAGTAATTCGAAATATCCAAGAAATTAACAATATCGTGTGGATACAAATTAAGCAATAAACTTCATAAATCTACACAAAAATGTGTTAGTTCTATAAATATGTGAATATTATTAACAAACAATAAAATTAAGTACAATTTCTTATCAATTTGATATCCAAATATAATTTATTAGTTAAACGTCTTATCACAATTTCCTTTAAATTAAGTTTTTTTTATTAATTTTATAGTTGCCTTATATATTAACTTCTTACATTAAATCCTAATATGAACCATAATCATCATCTGACTTTATACAAGTGAATCGATAACCAGACAGTACAATAATAGATATGAATTGTGTGTTAATTTATTGAGACGTGTTCAACTGTCCCTCTGGGAAATTGAGTAAGGCATTGTCGCTACATTTATCGTTTATGCTATTATAATATTGTTAAATTCATTAACCCGTCGTGGCGCAGTGCACAAAGCTTCTTTGTAAATGTGATACTTGCTGGTATTATTCCATCTGGAACGATTATATGTAAATTACTTGTATTTGCCGAAACTATAAGACAAAGCGCCTCGTTTCTTCACGCAACAACCTGTTACGGGACAAAGAGTGAAGCGGTAAAAAAACACTATGATATTATAATTTTTTTATTGTTTTTGTTACAGTAGGTAGAAGTTTATGAAAACATTTAGGATAGACATTCATATATAACTGACATAATTATAAAAATACGTTTACATTTCTTATTTGTTAAAAAACGCTAATTAGCGTCTCTGATTGTATTTAGTACAGACTCTATAGCAATAACTTAGTTACATACATTCCACGTTTACCAACTACGGTTTTAATAAACACGATTTATTATCCTCATATTTATGTTTTCTAAAAATATATTCGTTCACATAGTAAATCTACATTTAAATATATTTTTTGTAGCATTTTTATAATGAAATATATATATTATAAACTCAATATCACAAAGTACTGTACAGGAAGATTTCCCATTATTTGGCATGTATGTGAAAAAGAGCAAACCCTTGTCAATCTCCAGCTAATTTATGCGCACATTTGTGTAACCAAAAAACGTTTAAGCTGGCCGATTTACGACCGCTGTCCTAACTTTTCGGATAGCTTACCTTTCTTGCTAACCTTATCAAGATAATACCATAACAATATTGAAATTTAGTATACGTATAACCATTTAAATGTAACCGGATCCAAACCTCTTGTACCAGACCGTTTTTGCACATTTTCTAAAATGTGCAAAAACGATACTCGGCCTAGGTGTGTGAATCACATTTTAATATTACATTTATAAGGTTTAATTTCAAGTACAGATTTTTTTTGATCATCAGCCAAGTTCCGTATAAGTCAAATTAATGGAATGTACCCGTAGGGAACCTCTGCTTTTTCAAGTAGGAGAAAAATGCAATAGTGCTTGTAATTTACATCTTACACACCCAGCAGCAGGTCTAGCTACAATGGTGTATAGTATGGTTAAACTAAGAACTTATATAAGGAAACGTAAATAGTGTGTATATAATGATGAAAGTATTTTTTAGATGTTATTTTTAAGACCATTTGTGTACCAGAGCAAGATAGCCACATAAGAGACTTAGCTCTTTAAATAAGAATAAAAAATAAATAAAAAAAAAGTCAAGTACCGAGTTCAATCATTGAAGTTATCGTTACTTCGAACAAGAACTGAAGACTAATCTATTTTATTAACTTGAAATACAAACTTAAATTATATTATTATTATAACTAAACAAAATTTATGAAGCATATACAAAATACAACGGTTTCCGAATGGAAGCAGCGAGACGGTTTATATAGTTCAGTATTGGCTACAATTAACATGATACGTTTAATTACCCACGCATAAATTAGTATGTCGCATTGAGTGTTTTTGTACGAACATAGATTTACGAAAAAGCTTAAGTTTAAAATAAACAAAGGTAAAAAAAAAAATTTTTTATTCAAATTCAAATCCAAAACAATACTTTAATAGTATTGTAATAATTAATATCGTGTTATGTATATAACGTTGAAGCAAAAGTTAATAAATGATAAAATGCTCTCATACGTTCTATCAGAAACATATTATGTATAAGTTTCTTTACACATTCTTAATAAATACACTTGACTATATATATTGAGGCCATCGTTGCGCAGAGGGATATCGTCTAAATGTAAACGCGATTGGTTGTGAATTCGATTTCCGAGTTTGAATGATTATATTTAAATTATTTCATTTCTCCATCCTAGTAAAACAAAACGCGGCGATTAGTTCCGCCACTCAATACACAATATTTTAAAAAATACATATTTAGAAAACGCATACAAATTTGAACGCAGCGGGATTTCTAACAACAAATATAAGCGTATAAGAATTTCGACGTAACTGGATGTAGAAGGCATGGCTTAACGCTAGAACGGTTTTCAAGCCTGCTGCGTTCAAATTTTTATAACTTATATACGCTTTCTAAAATTTTTATAAAATTTTTACACGTTTTCTAAATATGTCTTCCTATATAATTTACTATATTACTTTCCTATATTATTTATATGTGCGAATAACACTTTAAAAAATGAATGGAATGTCTTGAATGTAGGTTCACCCTGACTTCCCTGCTATGCGGGCATGAAGCTTGTACTTATTTTGTCTTTGTCCAATTTGATTGTAAAATTTCACACGTGTCTAGATCCAATGACAATATCATATTTTATTAGCAAAAACCTATATAGATACCCTTGCTGTTGCTGATATTACAAAAAGGGCTTCATTTTTAACAGGTTTCTTTTAGTTTATATTTTAACTTTACACTATTTTGTTATTGTAGAATAATAATTGAAGATTTATTATATTGTTTATTCAAATTTTCAAATCTAGAACTAAAGCAATCGTCATTATTCCTTTATAATTTCGGAGCTCCATGACATTATTGGTCATAAATATCAACGACAAATTCCCGCCAATCGCGACAATATGCAACCCATTTGTTTCGGAATTCCCGAGTAAATAATAACCAGACGAGCGTTACTTTGTTATTATCATTTATCTATACAATGTGGAAACTAAAATAAACATGTAATTTTTATATAAATTAATAAGCTAAAACCTAGCACAAAAATTGACATTACAAAGAAAAAGGTTTTTTTATACTATTTTATAATATATGAATTAATAGTAATATTCATACATTTAATGAATAATTATTAATTAATTTTTTAAATAAATACTTTGTATTAATAATTTTAATAAGCTTCATAATGTAATAAATGTGTGTACTCTGTATTCACTGTTTATAATTATAAAATAAACATGATGAAAGATGAGTAGAATTGTTGGAAAATATAAAATCTTTTTTTTTTAGAAAACTTATAAAAGCTTGGACGTAGCGGGGTTTGAAAATTTAGTCCTTTAGGCCTATGTTTCACGTATTAAAATTATTTTCATATCGTAGTTGTGTAAATAACATTTTATAAATATTGAAATATACGATCTTGATTGATAGTAAAATTTATTATTATCATTTACACAAAAGCACTAAAATACAATTCTAGAAAGTAAAACGCTTAATCGCAATACATTAACATATACATGGGTACAAGAGCTTCGAATTAAAACTATATAATGGAAAATACTACAAGCAAAAGGGTTCATTTGCTCAAAATTACATACTTAACGAGGGAAATTCAGGTGCTTTGTATCATTATAACCGAATATTAAACGTAATATCTCCCGCAGGATTACACCGAAACTATCCATAGTGGGTTAATATGGGAAATTTACCAATAATAGTGCCTCGTTGACGATCCCTGGACTACGCTCGATTTGCCAATAAATGTGCCAAATTGAAATGTTTCACGCTTCATTAAAAAGGTCCCACAACTAATTTTAAAACGTACCTAACTAAATCCGGATACAATGTCTGATATAATCAATATGAAATTGAAATTTATCAATTTCATATGCGTTTATAGTTATTTATATATGATAATAACTAATGCATGGTTAATTGTCAATTAATGTTAAGTAGTTATCTAGTATATATCTCTATAATATTATTTATTCAACTTTTAGCAACTTTGTCCTTTTTTAACAATTTTTATACAAGTGTTAATCACACATATAGGTAATTGAAAATCATATTTTTCGAAATCGTATATAAATTTGAATGCAGCGGGATTCGAACCCGCGCCTCTTGGACACTGTTCAAGCGCTCTGACCGTTAAGCTATACGTTCTTTGTCATTACTTGAAGGAGCTTTCGTCAAAATATATTTGAAACACTAAATCATCGGCATGAATGCATTTAATGTTTTTATTGTTCTTTAAGGAAAGTACAATATTCTTTGCCAATATCAACAAGAATGAAGAAAACACTTTAGAAGCTAGTTAATTATATCTCAAGATACTCTTTAAATAGTATAATAACTGTTTACAATCATACAATTTATCAATTATGTCACCAAACGTTACATAATGTCAAAGTCTTTGATATATAGAGGAAAGAGAGAGAAAAAATTCACATACTCATGTCTGATGTCCTTGCCAAGATACCAAGAATACAAGTATAAACTTTAAAATGTATTTTTAACTTTTAACAACGTCTTGTTTGAGTATTATCTGAGCATTTGGAAATTTTAATCGTTGTAAACAAAATACAAAAGAAGAACAAATAAATGAACCTTAAAAATTTAGAACACAGGATTTAAAACAAAATTATACAGATGTCAGTCAGCACTCATATAATTATATCATGTTAAAAATATTTATTTTAATTATTCCTCTTGGCCTATTCCTATGTTTAGATATTTATTTTATTTTTTAACACTCACGTTTTTATAATATACAAGTATGTAACTTGTTACATTAGTCTTTATATCTCAGAGAGAGCCGAAATATAATTCGGAGACAGTTTCAAATGAAAATTTTCAACTGAATGCCTTTAGGGACTGGCTGGTACGAGTCTGAGGCTTTCGCAATATTGGACATCTAGATTAGATTAATGTTTTGCAATCCAGTAACTAAATGTCTACAAAGTTGCTTAGAATTTAAATCCTTCAGGAAAATCAAAGGAAAAATTACTTTAATATTTAATTTCTGTATTATTTGCATCAGTGAGTGTAAAAGTGTAAAAGCTGAACTTTAATCTTGTATCAAAAGACAATTTTCCATAGATAATTAAAGGGTTAGAAAAAATAAAAATCACCTTTTTATCTAAGTTTATATTGCTTTATATATCTATTCATATATGTACATGCAAACTTAAAAATATAACTTAAAAAACCACGCAACAAAATGTGCACAGTGAAAATTATGCATGAGGCAATGTTACTCAATGAGGTGAACAAAATTCCTACACAACTTTACTCCTGAATTTTTAAGGGTCCCGATGTCTCGCCAGCCTGAAATTCATTACCGTGCTACGAAAAACCGTTTCATTGTTTAAGCACAAAATCACAATAAACTACCTCTTGTAATGGGTCTTGTATTTGACGAAGCTGGGGCTACACTTAATATATTTATTTTAGGCTTATTCTAAATTTCAAAGGTAGCAGCTATTATAATATACGCATTTTTATTGTATGCATGATACAAGTTTGCAAATCTTGATAATGAAAGGCCATTTTTCAATTTTTATGTTTTATAAAAAAATATATTTTAAACAATTTTCAGTAAGAAAACGTATAAAAATTTGAACGCGTTGATATTCGAACCCGCATCTGTTGTCTCAGAGAACGCTTGGACGGTTCCGAGACGCGCGTGTACGATTTTCTTTTAAATATTACAATTACATAATAGTTTAATTCCTTTCATACTTAACACAACAAAACACAATATATGATAGCAAAAACGAAGTAATCTAATTCATTCATACATACATATACTTCTACAAATGCCCGTCGAACATCAATAATATCACGTAAGAAACTTTCTGCCCTTTATTAGTGAAGCCAACAACTATAACCAATCTAATTTCTTGTTGGATCATATCCTGGGGGAAGGTATGAGCATCAAAGTTGTCGCTAACACAATTAGAGGGACGAATTAGTTTCGGTCAGTGCCTTTACCTGGCCACTTTGTGGTTACAATTCATTTAGTATTATTTTAAATATTCATATTGCCCTAAATAAAGCTAATTGATACTTAATTTTATTTAGTTACTAGCTGTTCTCGCGATTTTGTCCGCGTGGAATTCTAATATTAAAGTAGCCTAAGCTACTCCTTATTACATCAGTTATCTGACAGGGAAAGTCCCGTCAAATTTGGTTAGCCAATCCAGAGATTAGCATAAACTAACAGAAATACTGAAAAAAGCGGTTACTTTAATGTTACAAACAGACACTACAATTTTATTTATTTGTACAGATTTCAAGGATAATTTAATATTTCGTAATAATTGTTTATTTATTGAATCTATGTGTGTCGTGTTGCAGCAATTTTGATATATAAGAATATTTCACAATTCGATCAATTTTAAACAAATAAATAATCAAAAATTTACTGTGTACGCGTAATTTACACGTTGCCTTAGCAACCTCTTTGTTATTTTATACAAAAGTGTAGGACTGTAGGTAATGTGTATAAAATATATTTTATTAATTTAATTGAATCGCAATCTATTATGAATAAAGTATGCTAAATTTCATACTTCTATGAAGGATAATTTTCGTAAAAACGGATCCAATGATTTATATTAGAAATAATCCTTATCATTGCGAGTCTCTGTCTTTTATTGACTTAAAATAAATAAACATGTAAGCCTAGAGTAATATCTCTAAATAATATGAATTAATGTGAGTGTAAAAAATGTCTAAAAAATGTTGAGATTTAGCTTATATTCAACATTTTTATTTGCATAGCTACATAGAGCATCTCTGGAGACGGTCGTATTCATCCGGTAGCCAGTAACTACATGCTTGTTAACTCGTCTCATATATTATGAAGTTATGTCAAATGTATCCCGCTCTAAAGTTATACAGCGTGTTCGGCTAGTATTATGTAACTTGTTATAAATATTCGTTTATTGTGTTTAATGAATATCTAACTTTTTCTAATTACATTATATTGTTACTTGTTGACGGATTTTGTTAACGACAACGATTTCGAATTTTAAATTTTAAAGAATTATTATGATTTATAATCGACGATGTGGGTTCGATTCCCAGTGGGGAATTATTTTATATTATTTTCATTTCTCCGCTCTTGTACCTAAGACAAAGCGCAGCGTTTAGTTCGCTTCTTAACACACAATATACAATTTTGGACGGAAAGTGGAGAACGGAGTGTCTCGACAATAGGTTCTCACTGGCTATCTGCTATGCGGGGAAAATAGAGGTGTTCTCACTATGCGGGGAAAGAAAAGGGGAAAGTATAAGGAAATAACATGTTTTTTTTTTCAGAACAGGTTTTGTCTAGACGCCACGCAATCGTGGTCCGTAATTTTTGTTAGCTATTTCTGAATTAAATCATTTTTTTCTGTAGTTCTAAGCCAGGTTTAGCCTGTTGTTTTTGTGTTTTTTTAGTTATCTCATTATAACCTTTATCATTAAACTAAAGATATTATCTGTAATAAATAACATATTATGTTATTTGCGATATTTAATATGTACTTAGGAAGCACTATAAGCGTTTTTAAGAAAGAAAACAGATCTTCATACAATTTTTTTAATAATATATATTTAATTACCAATGGCTGTCAATTAAGTTTTTATTAATTGTAGAAATAATATTAAAATATTAAATTAACTTAACTTCGGTAACCTTAAATTAACTTCGGTAATTACATTTCGGATTTTTAAACATGCGACGTTTTAGATTCTAAACACCCTATCGACAGAGGGTGGTTAGATAGAAGGTAAAATAAAGGCTCGCCAAATGTCGTCGTCGCGACCTTTGGGAATTTGCTCACGGTTACTTATTTAACTTGATGTGAGTACGAATAGTGAACTATCCACGTCCAATATTTGCATGTCCTTACTGGAAAACTACATCATGTGTTTCAACATTACTGAATGTACTGTGATTTTTTATTTATAAACCAGTATATGTATATATATAGTCAGTCAGTATATATATATACTAATATGAATAGCACTGACGTAAAGTCTACTAAGCAGATCTGCCGCGGTGGTAGCTTTCGGGAGAACTGACGATACTGACATTTTTATGTTAGTTGACCATTCGAAAGTGCCAAAGCACTTTCGAATTGTTCAAAATCAAAGATTTTAAATTCAATTTGATAATAGATATATAAACATATTGTTGGGTACGTAGTACTATTAGATAATAATGATGATTTTTTTCACTAATTTTCATTTAAGAGTTTTGTCAAACGAACATGTCGCTCTGTAGTTCATATGCTGCTAATAGTTCTTATTTTAAATAAATTACTGTCACATTATTTCACATTCTGGTAGAAAAGACTGCAAGTGAATAAACGATCGCAATGGCTCATTCTGGGTATGATGATGATGATGAGTGATGTTACAGATTGTGCAGTGTGGTGGTAAAGTTGGAATGCAGACTCTTGCTGGGCCGAGACCAATGCCAGGGACAAAAGAGATAAAATATATTGAAGCAATTTAAAACAGCTAGCATTAGCTAAAATTATGCTTTAAAACAATCTTTGAATTCTTACAAAATAGCTTATAAAGAAACCTTATGTTAATTAAAATATACTTGAAAAAGACATATTTGAAAATTTAAACGTATTTAATAACATATTATTTAAAAACGTATAAAAATTTGAACGCAGCGGGACTTGAACCCGCGCCTCTTGAAAACCGTTCAAGCGCTCTGACCGCTAAGCCATGCATTCTACATCCAGCTACGTTAAAATTCTTATACGCTTATTACAATTTATATTTGTTGTTAGCATCTCTGTAGAGAGATTTTTACAAATTTCTGCTACCCAAAGATTATTTTACGATACGATATTTTACGATAAAGATATTTTCAATTTCCTTAGTGTGCGAATAAAATTTTAAAAAATGTTAAAAAAATATATAATATTGTCCTAAGAATTTGTTTTTAGAATAATGTTCATTAATATGTCAAGAATTTAACGTGTTTTCACTAAAGTAAATATACCATTATTACCTGAAGGCAACTGTGCGTGGGGAGGAAAAGAATAATCTGTCAAAATAAATTAAGCACAAAACCGTCGGCGGTGAGTCGCCACGGCGCTGTCAAATATTTACACCGCGGTTATCCGCCGCTGTGAATACAAACGGTAAGATATAACGAGACACAAAAATTGGAATCTACGCGAGATTATTCAATTAAATTAATTTAAAGTTTAAAAAGTTGTTTGATTTTCACGATTATTACACATTTTGAAATGTAACTATTTTTAACCGGATTAATCGCATATAATATTGGTATTCGAAAATATATTTAAGTACCCGACGTTTCGAACACTTTAAAGTAGTCCGTGGTCACAGGTAGACTCAGTGGTCCGTGGTCAGTACCAATATTATACGCGATTAATCCGGTTAAAGATAGTTTAATTTCAAAATAATTTAATTTGTTTGTTTGTGTTATGTTTTGAAAAATTCGATGTGATGCAACATTATTGTACTTATTAACAAAAAATTGTGTTTTAAATCAGTACATTTAAAACACAAATTTTTCCTAAACGTGTTTTATTTTTGATATTTATAATATAAAATACAATATTAAATTGTTTTTACATTCTCGTAGCACAGTATACGATATTACACGTATACTACTGTGCTACGAGATTCTAGTTTTAAGTAGTATTAAACATCATACAGGACTGGTATCAAACTAGTGAAATAAACAAAAAATAAAACGTTTCTATATAAATGTTTAGAAATATCAAAAAAAAAAGATATAGGTTATAAAATAAAATCTATAAAAAAAACATAATAAATATATAAAAATTGCACAAAAATTCTAAAAGCTCTATTTCTAAGTGAAAATGTTACACACTTATTGAACCGTATCATAAGAGTCTCAAATCTCATGTGAATGGAAGCTAACAATCCATCATCGTCCACGTTGGCTACCGAAATAATGCCCTTTCAGAATAACAAATAAAGAAAGGACCGAAACCGCATTAAAATGTACAGATAATAGCGTGACTTCTTTTGGTTATTTTGCAATTCCGTATACATACATATATATTATTAATAATTGTTTTTCTTTTCCACATATACCTATATTAATAATGTACCTACATAATTATATAATGTACCTATAATTTATAAGTAAAAAATACTCTAAAATTTTGGGATATAGATTAGCTTAGCCTTTAAAAGGATTCCTGTTCGTAAGGATTTCTAAATTGGCAAACTAAAACCTTATTCATTCATTCTTGAAGTCAATAAAATGAATAGCTTATTATTATTTTTTGCTATATAGGTATGTAGCGTATATAATGAAATAGTAAGTTATATAGACAATTAACCAGCTTGAAAACCTTCAAAATGTTATTAGTGATCTTTCTTTTATTACAACAAGTAGTGTGTACAATTAATATAAAAACGGCATTTAATAAAGTAATGTACTCGTAAATCACGATGGCACGACAATAAAAAAATATTTACAAATAAAAATAAGAAAAAATAATGGCTATAACGTAATTTAAATTATTTATACATAACCAATATCACAAAATATGATTATTTAAAACAATTACTTAGCCTACTTTGCTAGTAGGTACCTACGGCATGCATTAGTTGAAAAATCATTTCGTTGTAAACGTCATTTTGATATATTCACAATTTCTAATGTAAATTCAAGTCCCAAAGGTTGGAAGAAAATTAAGTGTCTCCATCCGTAAGATGGCGCTTTGTTATATTCATGCGCGTGCACTTAATATTCATTAATTCCGTTCGAAATGAGCACGCTCAGTCTTCCGCTTCGTTGATGTGTGATTTGAGTGCGGTTTTGTTTAGAATATATCACTTTGCTTAATTTACATTTAACTTTAATTAGAATTTCATTATTATTGCCTTCATATTTTTTTTTATAATTAAAGCATTCATTCATACATAAAACTTTCATAAATCGTGTACATTTCGTAAAGTAGACAGAATATTGACAAGTGACATTGAATTTTCTTCTATATGAATAAATTAATTATATAAGTATATATTATACAGTGTTAGTACAAATAATTATATGCGTATTGAAAATTAAAAATATCTAATATATTACCATATTTGCTTAACTTTATTAGAGGAAAACATATATTCGTATGGATAAGGGACTCTTTAACAAGCCTTCATAAGGCGCTAAGGCAACGGAACGCGTAGCCGAAGCAAAAAATTAAGAGTTCTGTCGCGCGGCCTCCGGGGAAATTCGGCCAATCACGGCGGCAGAATTGCTCATCGTATCGTCTACGGTCACACTAGGACACCTTATTTTTTTATACATAATAAATATTAAGTTTTACAAAATATATTTAAAGTTTACCTATACTTAGTCTGGCCATAAATCCTGTTATAATTAAAAATAAATAAAATATTACTTTTGAATTTGGAATCTGAAAAGGATAGGATAGTAAAATCAAAACAACTACTAAAGCAGTACCCAAACGAAGGTCAGAGGAGAATTTTGTGTACGGATGATAAAAAATGTTAATAAACAAAAATACATTATTTGTGCCCAATTAGTACAATGTGTGGGCATTATCCGACTTCAGTGATGGTTTAGTGAGGTGTTAGTTATGAAAGAGTGAGTGAGTTAAATTTTTATGTAAAAATGTATCAAAATTGCACAAATATTGATATATAGATAGATACCTCTTGAGAAGGTAGTTGAACCCCTTAACAATACCATGATCAATAACCAAGCATAGTCTTTTCAGAAAGACTCGGCGTCGGGTTATAAAGCTCGATCCACCCAACCTTGGTTAGAAATGAACGTTAGGGAGAAGAAGACTGGCCTTCATCATAAGGCTGACCGTCATCTAGTCCTGATTTTAGTCCACTGTATTATTATTTATGGTCAGTTTTAAAGAGTAAGGCTTGCTCTAGACTCCGTAGAATTAGCCCCCAAAACAATCTATACAATTGGCAGTGAAGAATTTTCCCAGAGAACACTCTTTCTCTCGTGCTGTTGCTTATAACTGGCCTCAACGTTTAAAGGACTGTATTGCAGTCAATGTAGACCACTTCTAATAAGCTTTATATATTTATATTATTGTATTAAACTAGCACACTGTAGTAGTAATAAATCTTACGTGCAATAAAAACAATGGTTTTCCTTGTAACAATATTTATGGTAAGTCTAAGTACATGTTAATTGTAACGATAACAAACAGAAATCTATCTCTATTAAGCATCAACTTCAAGTATCTTAGTTGAAATAAATAGACACTATTTATCATTGATAATAATAATGTCGACATTATAAAATTCATTAGGAAAAAAATGATTGGTCCAGATGTCTGAATAAATAAAGAAATGCGAAAAAATCGTACACGTAGTACGTTAGTTTGTTGTACTTTGCAAATTACAAAAAACGAGAGAGACCTTTAACTAATGCTCCATACTTTAAAAGAATTCTTAAATGAAAAAAAATATAGTTTTGATAGGTCACTATTAGAAGTTATTTTTTAAATAATACAAGTATCCCAATGTGTAAGTGTTCATCTGCAGCGCGATTTATCTCGCACGCTTTCCCCAATTTCGCTCAGAGGTTATGACGTGCGCTTACACCTACAAGCTGCTATTTATATCAATATAAATTTCACGGTTACACTATATAGAATATATTTTGTTGCTTTATCATATTAAGCCATATAGAATGCAATATGATTTTTCTGTATATAGTTCAAAAAGGTTTTTTGTTATAATTGCAAATCACTAAGACTATCATAATGAAAAAAATATATGTAAATTATTATATGTATGTAAATTATTATATTATCTTGATACATACATATTTCAGACAAATTAAGGTTTTATGTTATAAAAAAGTCAGGAGGAACCACTTCAATATTTAGTTAATTTGGTCTATACAGTTATGTTAAATTAAGAAGAAACAAACAAGACTAGAACTAAAATATTTTATATACCTATTAATATTTAGCATTTGAACATATCATAATTGACAACAAGAGAAAAATCAATCAATTTCCATATAATTTACATTACAATAATTAAAACTCGGCGCTGTCAAAACATCAATAACACTGTCCCAAAGGACACCAGACTTCGATAAACAGACGTAAAAGCTTTTAGCATTACTGTTCATTCGTTCTCAGTATTTCTTTGTCGTCCCCGCCATCGCCATCGCCGCCGCAAACGTTTGAAACGCCCACCGAGTGCAAAGAAATGTAATGATTGGAATCTTTGTGAAATTTAAATCCCGCGAGGATGACTTTACATGGCTTCTGCAGAAGAATTACTGATTGATTATGCACTCCACCAATGGGAAACAATGTACCCGTAATATCTGTTTTGACGGTTCAAACTATGAGAATGTATTGTATTAGTCGGGTCTTGTAGTAACATTTAATGAGGAAACCTGTTTGTTTTAGATATAGAAGTTTTATAAATATAAATTGAAATTGTTACTAAGAATTTGTGATGCACTATGGAGATAATTATGTAGAGATCAAACCATCAAATTTTTAATTGTGTATTGATTCTTTTGCATCGAAACATAAGCAGAAATCTTATTATTTAATATTTAAAATTAAACATCAAATCAACTTGCAAATAAATAACATACGCAAACTAATTAACGAGTGACCCTTTTCATAATATGCCTTCCATGACACGAGCTACAAGACATCGGGGTCCAAACCCCACAAGATGGCGACCACAGATAACCGCAACTGTCCTGTTATAGACTGATAAAACAGTAAAAGCCAAATGTTGACCTGCGACCCTTTAAAATTCTGTAGGGAATGCCGGGATATTATATTTAATTTAGAATCATTAAAGGTCGGTTCTAATGTTTTATTACGTAGTAGCAAAATATTTTGTGACCATATTATTACAATAGGAAATTCTTCAATATTATTGTAACCGATCGGCAGAATTATAAGTTTAAAGTTTTTATATTTCATAGATTAAATCCCACTCCATAGGCAAAATTTTTAAATATGCCTATTTTTGTAATAAGTATGTAAATGTTGCTGTCCATGAAATTAACAAGAACATTTAATAAAAGTGAATTTATCTTGTTTTATTTTATAAGGAAATAGTTACTTGATAGGATATTTTTTTTCTACATTATTATTTATAATAAACATTGTTAGTAGGTACATATAAAACTCAACGCAAAAGAAAACACTAGTTCACCTATAAAGATTTATATCACCCACCAGCCAATTAAAAACCGAAAATCGTAGCGACAACTGTTTGTCTTGTTAGCAATATTTTTAATTGACAGACCCTGTGTTGCCAACAATAGTTGAAATGACAATTTTATAAAGAGCCCTATACATTGTGCCGATTTTAAAATTAAGGGTGAGATTGAAAGTTGAATGGGTCCTAGGGATCAAGCTAAACTGGTTAACAGTGCGGGCGAATGTTTACTTAAACCGGGCAAATAATTAAAAATGTTCATTGCTTTTGTCAACATCGTACGTACCGCGGTCCATTGTTTGCGTTACTTCCAATGTGTTGTGGCTTCGAGTTTATTGGTTCTTGTTTTGATATATTAATATTTGCTTCTCGTATTGATTAAGAGCGTAATAGTGGGGTTGTGAAAAGATTTATACAAAATTTTTTCTTTTATTTTTCGTCGTAATAATTACCTAAGTTTTTTTTATTTACTATACATTTAATAGGTAAGATAGTTTTTATATGTGTATATGATTTTGGCGCATTTTAATATGTCTATGTGCTCAGTAAAATACTTTTTGTACGAACACTGAAATGTGTCGTGAAGTAAAATAAGGAAAGAAGGAGGGCATCATTTTATTAATTTCTTTTTTACAATACCATGCTTATAAGAAAAATAAGAAAACCATTTAATATAAAAAGGAGCTTCAAAAACGTTTAATGTAACCGATTTCCTTTTCTTTTAACCCGGACTTCTTTGGAGACCCATTTCCTTATTAGGAGTGTTTATTTTGTCCGGGACCGGGTCATTATCCGGGTGACATGCGATGCGTGAAATTATTTCGTACTTTACACAATTCAGGATGGAGGAGAGTGCGTATGCGTTCGGAGCTAGCGAGGATGATAATGTAAAGATACGCCGTTTGTCAATTTTATTTATTTATTTAATTTGATTTTACTTTGGTAACATAAACCGTGAAAGTTTGATAAGATAAGTGCGGTGTTAAAGTACCGTCACACAACCGTTTTAGGGTAGAATTTGGCGGAATTAGGGCGGAAAACAGAGGACGGAGTAGGTATCGTGGCTTTAGGTTGGTAGTTCTCTGCTTAGCCTGCTATGCGAGATAAAGCGTGAATCCGAAAATAAAACTTGTTTTCTATATTCAGTATGCAACGCTACGGTTAAGAAAATGAAAGACCTACATAAATGTTGCTTCGAACTTTTCATTGAAGCGTTGATATTAATTATTTTAAAACAATAATATTATAATTAAAATTCCATTATTTCAATTATAATATGTATAAATAATAAAATATTTTTATTTTTTTTTCTTTAAAACACGTCCATTAATCACAGTCATAATCTTGCATAATCGAAGAAAACAGAAAGACTATAACATGTATGACATATCCATATTGTATGAAAGAGCAAACAGAAACATTCACGATGGGTCCCTTTCAATTGCGTTCGAATAGAATAATGCGATACATCTGCTACAAGCATAATGCTTGACACCATGATGCATTGTACCAGCGATAACGATTTATAATTGTATAACAGTCGATGTTGACATTCATTGCCAATGATGCGAAGAGAATATAAATTTGACAAAGTTTAAATTGAAATAAAAACATAATTTCATGCCTTATATTTTCCGTTTTCAGACATATTTTTGTTTTCTTTATTAGAATAGGAGAAAAAGAGAACAAAATCTATAATATAATAAAACAGTACAAATGAATGTTTATGTATGTATATTTTAATGCACATCTTCAGAGCTACCTGACCGATTTGAATGAAACCTTTTTTGTTGTATAGCTTTTAAACTCGGGTATCTCTTAGCGTATAATTGCTTTTAAAGACTGAAACCTCGATTTAGAATCATAATAGATCAGCTAAACTGTTAAAAGTAAGGAAATGATGCAGTACAAAGTCTGGCCAGCGTGGTGGGCATATTTTGTTTCGGACAGCTACTAGTTTTAAATATAATTCAAGTGGTATTTGCTACTATAACCATTACATACTCTAAAGTTAAACACATTTCAGTTGTGATGACATGGCATATGCAAAATATCATGAAATTGGCATAATTGAAGACATGAATGATAAAGGTCGCATGATCCGATTCTTTTCAAGATTGAGTTATAAGTTAAAGCTTTAAAAGGGAGGATAAACTATTTAAACTGTTAAATATTTTCATTATATGTTCCTATTATGAAAGTATTTAAGTAGCTATTTGCGGTCCTCCCATTTCCTGCAGTCTCGGACGTGGGTGGTGGTCCCCAAGGCCGTATTCGTCCCCACTTATTCCACCAGTGGGGACGCCCTAGCATCATGCGCCCTGGTGCTCGTGGCGAATGGAATGGAAGTCAGCTCTATGTCAGACTGGCAGGAATTGCTACGAGCACGCCTTCCATCGGTGACCCCAGGTGTTCCACATGCATGCCGCGAGGGTCATGGAAGATTGTAGTTCCCGTGGCCCCGGCCAGTGGCGGTGGAGGAGGAACACCGTGAGGTTTTAGTGGGTAAACGGATGACCCATATCTGCCAGTCCGGAGTCCCACATAACCGCGTCCGAGTCCCCAATCGGGTGGGTGTCCGTAACGGATTTCCTCACGTTAAAAAAAAAAAAAAAAAGAAAAGAGTAGCTCCACCTGCAGGAACTGAACGTTTGGCCGGTCTCTCTGATTACTCCACGGGATTAAATGTAAAGTTAAAAAAAATTATAATGAAGAAAAAAGTTATTACAAGATAAAATATTTATCGCAATGAAAATTTGAAACGCAATTTTTTTATTTTTTTAAGATACTCGTAACCAGAACAACAAGTAAATATAATGATACAACCATAAGTACTGTATAAGAATGTCAAAGCAGCTTCACGTTTTTTCACGTATAGCGTAGCGAGGTTGGGCAGAGAGAGCCAAGTGTCATGACACTCCGCTCTCCGCTTTCCACCTATATTCGAGACATTGTGTGTTAAGAGGTTGATGATACCACTTTGGTTTGTCTTAATAGAGAGAGATAACTTTCTGTCATTTGTGAAGTGACAAAGTAGAATTACATACATTTTATTATTTATAAGACGGAAACTTACGATTTATCCAAGTTTTCTAAGTGCTATAGGTACATATTAGCATATAAGTAGGTAAAGATTTGTATATATTTCGATATAATCTGATTGAAGAAACGAAACCCCGTAATACTCATCTAATTTTCTCCACAAACCTTGTCTCGTCGTGTTTACGAGTAATAAATTAAATTTACAAGACGCTTGAGTGATAGAATAAAAATGAGGTTATATACCGTCTATGTTACTTGCAGTTTAAATAAATTTATTAATTATTTAGGTATTTTTCTTATGTAGGTAATAAATTACATTAAATAGGATTATTTCATTCAAGTTACATTTTAGGCTGCTGTAAAATACAATATACAAAGGAGTACAAATCGATTACGTGAAGTATCGTATAAATAAATAAATAAATACATATATATAAATATTAATAATTTCATTAATTCGGCCATCAGCCCATCCTTTGTGGGAACAGTGGGACAATAACCGAGTGTAATCGCGATTGATAGTGAGTTCAATTCCCACTCAATGGAATGACCAAATTGAGAAATTTAAAAAAATAATTATTAAACTGTTGAACAACAAGAAACGCAGCCCTAACCTTATATACGGCAAAAAGAAGAGTGAAATAAAAAAGAAGTAAATTAATAAACTAACTTCTTCATTTAACTATACCTATTGTTTCATAAATATCTTCTAAGTATGAATCAGTCGTTCATCAACTATAATGTCATAGACTATGTGTATATAAACATATAAACGGTATTTAATTATAAATTATATTGATTAATATTTCTTGAATTGGTGTAACTAGAAAAAATTAATTAAATTATACCTAAGCATTTTGTTACTGAATATACTGTCATTCTCATAGCTTTCCTATGATAATAAAACAGCGTCACCCTTTTTCCCGCATCTAGTGTCAAGTCACTCCGTTCTCCACTTTCTGCTATAGTATTTATGATATTACTTATACTCTAAAAAATTCTAGCGTTTATCATAATTTCTTGTTTTCTTTATTTATTCAACATAAAAACACATTAGGCTAATACTCGAAGGGGGAAATAATTCAATATGTGTGTTCGCGTAAAAGAATTTTCGCTTATTCCGATATTTAGCTGTCGAAAAGTGTTACAAGGAACGTTATATTAATGGTTTTACTAAATTCCCTTACTTTGAAAGAGATTTTCACGAGCAAAGCCATTTATCTTGACAAAAATCTAATAACTTCTTTTGAATTTCATTATTAACGGTATCATAGGTATACCGAACACCACAGCAGTCGTAAAGCAGTCGTAGCGCAAATTGGACAATGATTATTGCAGCCGCATTGGGTGTGAATAAGATGATACATGAAAATGTATAGTTTTGAGGGCATTTTTAAACTTAGCTTAGCTTTTTTTTCATTCGTGAATTTTTTTTTCAATGACATTTAAATACTTTTTACATAAAATTGATTAATTTGCTAAAAACTTTTAATAACTTTTTAATAGAAAACCCTAAATAAAGTAAATGCTAATATTTAAAATGCCTATTAATATTTAAAATGTAAGTATATAGGTACAAGACAATTTCAATTTCCTTAGTGTGGCGAATAATACTTTAAAAAAAAATATATATATATATATATATATATATATAGGTACAATTCAACATATCAACTTATTCACACCTGGTACAGATTTATTATTATCATGATTATTTTTTTGTCTCATATTGATATTTTCTAGTCTAAATTACATACAAGAGCGACAAGTAGAGTAATCATTTTCTTTGAATTTCTTTCACCCTAACTGATAAAAGTATAAATGAAACCTTATATTTTTCTAAATAAATATATAAATTCATTTTTATATAGAAAACATAAAGCTATATAGACGTCTAACCAATTAAACGTCTATATATGAATATAACCAGCAAAACCAGGAACCTAAGGCTATTTTAGTAGGTTGCGAGTTAATTTAATATAAATGTTGTAATTCAAAAACTATTACAACTAACAAAAGTTCAAATAGAAATATAATTAGATGAAAGAGTTACAACGACACATGGCAACCCTATTAATGTCTTTATTTCACCGTCCATTGCTCGTCAATGAACACAACCGTTAAAATTCAATTCACTGCTTGTCATATCTTCACTTGTTATATTGTTAGTGGTGGCCATTGCCGGTAATTGCTTCAGCAAATGGTGTAAAGGGGTGAAGAAATAAAAGTATATTATTAGAAAATTATACAAGTTGTTCATTCGATTCGTGTTAATCGAATACTACATTATTAATTGTCATCCAATTTGTAATGGAAAATATATTTTTGTGTTTGAAACACGATAAATGATTTAGTAAATATATATCTATACCTAAATATTTTCTTGTTGAAAAAGACATTTAGAAAACGTATAAAAATATATAATATTTACGTCTTACACTAAAAATGTTATATAATTTTTTATACGTTTTCTAAATATGTATTTTTCAATTTCCTAAGTGTGCGAATATGTCATTTTCAATTTCCTAAGTGTGCGAATAACACTTTAAAAAAATGTTTAAAATAAAAAATAGTTTATTCTTGTTTTTTCATAACTACTGATTTTAATTATAATGTCTATGTTTGTATGTACCTATAACATTATCTTTTTAGAAGATTTTACATACATGTCTAATTTCTTCGAATCAGCGGATACCAGAGAGAATTATATAAAAGGATAATCTCAAGACATTCCGTTCTCCACTTTACGCCTGAATTCGAGACATTGCGTGTTGATTAGCGGAACTGACCGCCGCGCTTTGTCTTATCACCAGAGCGGATAAAAGGACGTAACTTAAATGTAATAATTTCTCCGGGTAGGGATCGAACCTACCACCAATGTCGTTTGATGTGGAAATTTTTTATGATTGTCTAATTTTTTATTATTTTTTTTAATTTACGTTTTTTTTCCCGCACAATGGGGTATGCACGCAGCTACATCCTTATGCCAAGACATTTCCATTTTCTGCCCTAATTTTAACAGACACGATTTCTCGTAAGCTACAGTCCCCACTCTATATATGAAAATAATTTATATAGGTTTAATTATATGGGTTTAATTACTAACCCGTGTAGGGATGGAACCCACAAGCAACGATGACCACATTTTATTTGTTTTGAGACTTTGTTTCAACGTAGTATCTAAAATAAAGTGTTTGCATTTCTCATATTTTACAAACCCTACTCACGTACCTACTCAATAGGTATGACAAACCTTTAGCCATATTATTTAATTTTCTTATTAATCACAATTTCCTCATCATCATATCAAGCTATACAATAAGTTGGATATTATGTACATACATTTTTCCAAAAATAAACTTAAAGTAACAAAAACTTTGCCATTTTTCATCTCCCAAATAGCATTTAAGTGAAAAACAAATGCGATTTCCTTGTCAAAACTACAAAACACTATTCTAGGGTGTCGTATAAACCCGCATCGTTTACTTTAAACTTGGGCGTTGACTTAAAAGTGCTAAGCCGTGTTGAGACCGTCTATTCCCGCGACGGACTTATCCATCAATATCCTTTGCATACGAGTGAGGTATTGTTATAGATTTTATACGTAAATATTATTTTTTGCTTAAGGGGAAAACAACACTACATAATTAGAAAATTTAAATACTCATCTCTTTTCTGAATCTCGTTTAGAGTAAAAAGACTTGCACGCACTTTTCGCTGCACCAAGTGGCATGTTGATGTAAATTTATATAGATATCTTATTATCAGATGATAGTGTATCGTAGCATCTGTTTTTTTGTTGTAATAAAATAATATATTAATTAAAAAAATAATATAGAATGACTGTATGCCCGATGGCTATGTGTTGAATTCCTCCCACTCGGGGAAATCGTTATGCTTAAAATATTTTAATTTCACCGGTCTTGTGGCAAAGCGTAGTGTTGAGTTCCGCCGCTCAACACACAATGTCGCAGAAAGTGAAGGACGGAGGGTCATGACACTAGGTTATCTCTGATTCCTGCTATGCATAAAAAAGTGTGAAGCTCAACAAAAAGTTAATTTTTAGCTACAATTTGTACATGTTGTCATAATTATAGAAATTATAAATAGCTTAGTCAAATCCGCCGTGACACTCACTAGAAGTACTGAATATGATCTAAAACAATACGGTTTTTAATAATAGTGTAAGACGTGAGCAGACACTGTGCCTATTCAGTCTAATATCTATTAGGTTTAAGACAATGACATTTACTTTAAATACATACCAATAATAAAAGGTCTTAAAAATCAAACACATTAACATGTAGCTTAAAACATAATTTATTATACGAAATTATGGAGTAAGCTTATTATTATACTTAGTTTTAATAAGTAAAAAAATGTATCTCTTTTTTTAAATACAAAGTAACACACTAACGAATGTGTGTGTTTTAATAAGGTACGCTATATTCATACCTCCAATCAGATATAACACGAAGTCAGTTCACACACGATTGCTAGCTGTAACCTTCATATCCAATTTTGTATTCAATCAGCGTCACAATACCTCGGGGATGGTTTTATTAACAAACGAAGTCTAAATAAAGCGGCAATTACGTCACCTACAAACGACATTCAAAATTACCTATTGCCAACATTTTTTTCATCAAAGTCCCAGTAGGCAACCAAAACTGAGTGGGAGTGGTCGGTTATGTGTAGAATCCTCCCATTGGCTGGTAAGAACACACCCACCGTTATAACAAAAAGGAATGATTCAAAATACCGAGTTAGTCCCAAAACGCCGCTAGAGGCAGAGCCTTTAGAATTTATCTTTCCCTTTCTCAAGTAGCTGGAAACGTTACAGGACGGTGCGCACAGAATTTGGGTTTGCGTCGAGGTCCCAGGAGAATGTACAACGCCATCTGTTGCTGGATGATAGAACCACGCTAGTTAGGTCTTGCCAAGATGGCGTCATCATCTCCATCGAAGATACTATGTAACTTCTGAAAACTTTTGAAAACTTCTATTGAAACTGGAATAAGGACCGTGTGTTGTGTTATTAGGAGTAATAATACTTAAAGTCCATAGTTATGGTAACTTTTGTAATGCATTTATAAGTCATGAAGATTATATAAGTAATAAATTAACTGGTTTTATGGTTAAAATTATTAAGAAAATAATTGTATTAAACAAAAGTTATTTAGCATTATCATTCATAATTTTATTGCTTAAAAGTTACTTAAATCTATTATATAGCAGTATTGATAATGATAATGTGAAATTTGATTTGTATAGCAGGTGGAGAGAATTCTAATATTTTTTATATTTATTTATATAGCTTCATTTTATTCATACGACTCACTGTCTTTATATTTAAGAGAATTTTTACCATTCAGAACGTAAGCTGAATTGAACATAGCGTAGAAATATTTATATATATTTTTTTATTATCCTTATCCTTAGCGTCCTAGTTACCTACCTATTCAGGGTCACTGCGCCACGAGAGACTAGGCCTACAACGATACCTTTTTTATTTTAATGCTTTTATGTCAATTGATACATATATATGTATGTGTATGTATGTATTTATAAATTTTTATACCTTTGCAGCTTATAAGGAATCGGACCTACATTTCTTATTTACAAATTAATTTAATTAGAAATAATTACATTTCAAACATACATTTAAGACAAAGACAAAATTTGATATTTTCTCCAATCTTCGACAATACAGAAGACTGTATTTAAAATGTTGCCGCATGAAATCGATCTCCTGTAAGTAGCTTACCAATTTTATAGGGAGGTTTAGCCTTCTTAGGGTTTATCTTTCGATACACTTAGCTTTCGTGCTGATGTTAAATTAATTTATAGGTTTATTTTATATATACCTAAGTATTGGGTGTTTTAATACTTAGAGTCGTATATTTATTGGCAATTGTTTATTTTTTGAGCTTTTCATTTTTTTCCGCATAACAGGCAGAGAGAATCTCGTATCAAGGTACTCTCCTGTCCTTTAGACCCGTAGCTCTATGACGCGCTTTGTCTTAGCAGAGCATAGAAATAAAAATATTTAGGTATACTGTTTTATTTTACTATAAATGACTGAATTTAGTTTTTTTTTGCCGCAACAAGTACCGACCTACACACAAAATGGCATACTTAGCAGCATTATATCGGTAATAGCTAATTAGTCGAATCCCATAATCGGTCAGGATAGGAATTACCCAAGCGGGCCCTATTTGCGGCCGCGATTAGACCCATAAAACTCGATGCGATCTTGATAAGGGACGCGAAAATTGCTAACAAACGTATCTCCTGAGCATAAAACCACCTGCCTGGTATTTGCTACGTTGTCTTCATCTCGACTATATTTCGGGACAAAGGTCATGAGACAATGACGAAGTACAATTTTACATACATTTCACAACAAGTTTATTTCGTCAGTTTGTAAATTTTTTTTGATTACAAAAATATTGAACACTTTTTTTTTTTATTTTCCTCTCGGACGGTGTGAAGTGGTGTAGTAAAGTAGTATAGGTATAGTGGAACTGTATTAGGTGGGAACTAAATGCAAAAAAAGTTTTTCAAATTAGACGAAAAAATATATTATTTAATAAAAAAATTAAGCTGGGACTTGAAGTACTATATTATGCAATCCTAACGCTCTAATTATTTGTTTTAAGATATTGATTGTAGCTAGTACAAACAATAAACATATGAAAGTGTTAGAGCTTGTAAGTAAATAAAAAATAAAATTCTACATTATTGATGAACAAAACTAGAGTGTACTAAATATTCTTATTTTCTTTTTCACACACACACACAAGAATATTTACAGATTAACGAGGACATAAGTTGAGATTCAAGTATATTTATTTATAGTTTCATAATATTTAATAAACATTTGTATTGAAAAAAATTTTTTTATACACACTTACCTAAATAGTCTTTACTTGTATAATATAATCTCAAATCTCAGATTCGAAACAAGATGACTTAATAAAATTAATTATTGAATCATTTAAAATTCCTATTATTACTACACTTGCAACACAAACTTAACTGACATATTACCAAAATGATTCTATAATCAGTATCATAAACTCTCCCCGTCCGTATTAGGTAAAATTTAGACAGGTTGAATTTCAAATTTTTCCCTGTGCATCGCTTGATTTTTGAAATAAACTTTTGTCTGCAATTTGCCATTCCACAGGCGTAGGTTTAGAAATTTTCCGCCGCTGTAAATTTGCCGGTTTTATTAACTCTATGCATATTCAAATAGTTTGTCTTCCTTTCCCGGATGAGTTATATTGGCTCACGCTACAACACTCACGGATTTAGAATCAAAGTTTACGCTTTGTATTGTTTAAATTGTAGTATTTGAGTATTATGTAGGTACTCATATATGCGACCATTGGAAAATGTTTTAATATAATGTTTTTTTTTTATTGTATGAATGTGAACTATAAAAATATAAACCATTTCTATATGGGAAATTGTGTGACTGTCAAAGCATACAGAGAAATCATTCTTATAATCTTGTTTGTATAAAGTAGTAACACATTATTAAATATTTAGTAACATAATTCAGTTGTCCACGTGTGCCATACGTGGTAAGTGTTACTAAAGGCGATGGTTGTAGGTTCGATATCCACACAAACAATATATATATAAATATGTATATGCCTATAATTTTCATTCTCTCCGTCTAAAATAAACAAAATACACATAACGATTAAGTTCAGAGTGATGTTCAAGTGGAGAACCGAGTTTTTAGACACTATCTACTATATTTAATAGAAAACGTTCAAAAATTTGAACGCATCGGGATTCAAACCCGCCCTTCTTAAAAAGCCGTCCATTTCAAGGTAGTCAAAGTTTTCCAAAATATGTTTTTCAATTTCCTAAGTGTGTAAATTACACTTTAAAATGTGAAAAAATCTACTACTTCTGACTACCCTGTTAAATGCGGAAAATGTGTAAAGTTACAAAATACAGTCGAATACTTTGAAAGGTCTAATATACCTATCTATAACAACAAATTAAAATAAATACTAATAATTTGATACTAAATTCAGGTGTATAACACGTTAAGTTCACTTATAGCTAAGTTTAATCTGGTTTGTATGTCGTTCCGTGTTGGATGGACGCACAAAACAAACTGCTACAATTAAGCCGCGTCCCGCTCCGACAGAGTTCAACAGTTTTTCCTCGTAATTCTATTACATTATTAACTTACACCGTGTTAAAGAAAAAGAGATGTCATGCTATTTTTGTTTTTATCGATTAAACTTTTGATGGTAATGTAGATTTGACTTGTAAAATTAATAATGAAAAAGGACGGCGTTGAGGTCCACCACTCACCACGCAATGTCTCAGATTCGGGCGGACAGTGGAGACCGGAGGGTCTTGACACTAGGTTCTCTTTGAATATCCTGCTATGCGGGAAAAAGCTTAAAGCTGCTTATTAAAAGGAAACTTAATCCAACCTGGTTTCAAGTTCAATTGAAATTAACTTCTCAAATATAAGCCAGCATTTTATTAAATATAAACATGTGTACATAACATTATTCACATATGCACTTACATATTAACTTACAGCTTTTGTACAGAAAAAGTAGATCAATCAACAAATTTATATTGTGCCTATTAGACGAACAAGAGAATTTAATATCACTGTAAACAATTTTACAGGAAATAAGTACCTAACGATTCGTGTTTTTTTTTATACTTTAGACAAGGCAAACGAGCGTTGGGGTCACCTGATGGTAAGTGAACACCCCCGCCCACGGCCCCGTGTAACACCAGAGGAGCTACAGGGCTGCTGGTGCTGGTGGAAGTACACGCGTCTTTTGAAAGTACACATGTCGTATCGACCCGGACACACTGCCGCAGGAAGGTCACTCCATAGTTGTAGTAGAGTGCGACGTATCCAGAAGGTATGGATCTTATTTCTGTCTGTTGCAGTTGGAAAATTTAGGGGCAGGAATCAGGTGATACAGTTCCTCAGAACACTCCCCGTGATAAATGTGATAGAGAGCGCACAGCGAAGCAACGTATTTATTTATATACGCAATGTCATAATGTCAAGTCTTTCACCGATTATTGGGTTAATGATTCAATTGGCTCTACGTTGTATGCTATCAAATTCATTGATTCATTGAATCATTTATTCAAACTGATACTGGAGTACACCAGCCCAGAGATGAGATACGTACTCCACGTGAGGCCAAATCTGGTATTGCTCTGGCGATAATACCTAGCTTCTTTGCGGCCAACTTCGCCTTGCTTTCCAGATGATCACGATACTGGCAATTACTCGAAACGTTAAGGCCCTATACTGGACGCGGCTTTGAGAGAAGTGTTTTCGAAAACTTAGTGGTTAACGCGCAATATTATGTCTACTAGGGGTTAATTTGAACCAGGTTCCTTTTGCCCCATAAGGGAAAGTTCCGAGGGTTGCCTTAACAGAAAAGACAAGTTTTTTACGGCACTCGTCGATGTTTTCTCGAGAAAGACCTGAACAGCTAGTATATACGGCGTCCACCGCGCATAGCAGAGAATGCTAGGATCCTTCTAAATGTCATTGATATGAGAAAGAAAGAGTGTAGGCGACAGCACACAGTCTTTGAGGATGCCAGCTTTGACGGGAATGCAGTTAAAGTAAAAAGCGTCGACAGCGACCTTAATACTACGCCCAGTGAAAAAGTAGGCGACCCACTTGAATAAATTTTCGGGAAGCCCGTGCAATGAAAGTTTCACAAGGAGCACCCCGGCCAAGGAGGCCATCACTATGCCCAAACTAACGACCAAGCCCTCTCCCTTGCTTTCGATAGCCACAGCCGGGTGGTGGGTTAGAGAAATTAGAAGGAAGCCATATTTACGGTCGTTGTTCAACTGGTGATCCTCAAGTTAAACCAGAAGCTGGGTTTTTATTATGCCCTTGAAAAAAACCTTTAACCTATTTTGAATAAAAAACCTATAACCTATTTTGAAACTAAGTATATATTACATTATAAGTGAATAAAACAAAAAAAAAGATATTACATCGACATTATGTCGAGTACATCTCTATCAAGCAGGTCTGCGGCGTCGTCGGCTGAGCAAAGATCGCGCTGAAAACTTTTAATACTTTAACTCGAATCTCACTCAATTTCGCTTAGCGCCGCACGTTGACACGCCCGCGCCTCCGCCTCGCTGTGCCGCTGATATCGCTTTATAACTGTTTTATAACCGGAACTTAATAACTTTGCTGAATAAACTTCTTACTGGTGTTTATTTAATTGCTTCATTGAAAAATAATATATACGTATATGTAAAGCTTATAGTCGTCTTGTTCTTTTAGAAAAAAGATTTCATTTTTTAAGCAGGAGCAGTTGCACAATTGGCCAATGATATGCCCTAGATAAATACTATAAATGTAAAAAAAATACTAGAATGGATTATTTTTCAACGTAAGGTTTTATGAGAATAAATCCGCATATATGTGATTATTTTCTTATAGATACATTTGTCACCCTAGTCACTTGTACTCGTATATATATATACTTGTATATTGTCACTTGCTAAAATTTCCTAATAATTTAAAAATTTAACTTATAACATTTTTGTATGACAAACAAAGATAACTTAATATGAAAGTAATTATATCTACAGTATTATTTCTAAAATACATATAACGTGTAAGCAAAACATTTAATAACATTGATTTAAACCAAGAACGCTTGCAAAAATAAAACAAAACGTAAAACGCGTAAGAAAGTCCTTCGGCAGGCGGTGGGTGGCGGGGTGGTGGTCGACAATAGGTGTACAGATAACTTTCCTTCCATAGAGTCAATACCGACCCTAGGGAGTTTTACCCTCGAGGCTCGCTCGCTTGGGAAAACTAGACCCTACAATATAGAAAAGGACAAACTTATATGTCACAGTGAAGTGTAAACGGTGCATGCTTGTACCTATATATTAATAATATATAAAGGAAAAATGCCGAGGACGTGTGCGGAGTGATATGTTGCGACTGTTAGCGAGAGAGGGATGGATGACGTCAATTTGTAGTGTCGTGATGGCTTTTTATTTTGTTTCTGCGTTTACAATTTTTTTTTTACGTCATCTATTTTTGAATTTGTTTTATTACTAGTTTTTTGGGTTCAAAGTTACATCGCAAAAATACGTGTACCTCGATTTGTTTTATTAATGATCGAAGGCTAGTATTATTTTTTGTTGAAACTCAAATAAATTTACTTTTTAAATATTTTTCAATTAATACCGTAAATAATTACGTTTGTACTAACTATGGGATGTAAAGAGTTACAATTAAGCCGCAATTAAACAATGTCGATGCTAGGGATAGTTGTAGGTTCAATTTCTTAAAAAGCAGTAAGTTACGTAAATATTTTTGGCATTCATCATTACTCTATCATAAATAACAGTTCTTCGCCTACCCTGTATAAAAAAGAAGTTTAATTTTTTAATTAAATAAATTTAAAACAAGTAAATGTGTATTTGGTCATTTTCACGTTAGCCAGAGAGTCTATAAAAAATATGAAAAATATAAGCCGCAAAAGCCTTTTTATTTTTACAAAAAAAAATCTAATCAGTAACTCGATACGCCCACACTTAATGCCATTTAAGGGCAGATGCACACCGGACGCTAATTTGGTAATGCTCCGCGACACGTGAGCGCCACGCGACGCCGGGTTTGTGCGATTTGTACACTTGACTTGTTTAGAAACGACAAATAGCTACTAGATAAATAAAAACTTAATTTTATTATTTTCTGTTAAGGAATTAGAAAATATTGAACATAAAAAGTATTTATAAAATATATTTTTTATTTCGATTTAGAAAATTCTGTGTGTAAATCCAATAGATATGAAGATACATAAATATATTTTAATATTTTTTATTTATAGTTGTTTCCTCTAGGTTACACATAAATGACATTATGAAAAATGTAATAATTTAGGTAGAATGTAAAACTTGACCATTGTTTTTATTTTAAATGGAAAATGGACATAGCGTCTAATAAATATGTTATTCAAAATAATTTATTACACCGACATGTACCTTGACCGAAGTTGGAAAAAAGAAAAGTTTTGTGAACAATATTGTGTATTTTTAACATTTTTAATAAAGTGTTATTGTGAACGGTTTTGAAAAAGCGCGGGTTCAAACCCGGCTACATTTTAAATTTTTATAAGTTTTCTAAATATGTCTTTTTAAATATTATGTATGTTATAAATTTAATTCCCAATATAATATTAATATGGAAAGTTATTCACTAATCGTATGACATCCGGAAGGACGCGTGCGCAGTCGCGTGCGCCGCACACGTCGACAAACGAGCGCAACTAAAGACTCATTTGGATTATTGTAGCGTAATCGGGTTACAACAAATTGGTATTGTCTGAACTTCGTAGACAATTTCGTTAAAATATTTATGTTTGCTAGACACATACATTACACTAATTTACAATATTTGTAATAATAATAATAATAATATACTTACGTATTGAATTTATCTTTGCGTACTCTCCTTACCGTAAACTTGACTTGATTGTTCCAGTTCTGTCTTCATTGGTGAAATCTTAAGCTTCATTTTCTCTTACCGATAAACGGACTCAAGAAACATCTACAATATTCCCCAAATCTGATTTGAGCCCACAACTTGCATTATCATAATTAATTTATGTTTACAAAAAGAACTCTTGAACACCATATATTTTATGTTAATTTAGTCATTCAATATCCATTCTTTACACAGTTAGGAGCAGCGATAAACCCATACATTATCTAGTCGCGGGCAACAATAGAAAATATTATCCGTAAGGACAAAAATGGTAAGTATAATATTACAATTAGGGTAGAAACGGTAGCATGTGCGAAATCACAATGGCTTAAACTATTTAAGTTGATGTTTTGTTCGAATTACGTGTATGATGGATGGGTGCTTGCGAGTCGCGCCCAGTGTGCGCCGACCCTTTCCCCGTCGGATGGCCCTAATAGGTAATTCTATCTTATCAATATTATTTTTTCTGAATCATAATTTTAAATGATTAAATCTTTATTTTGTCTTATCTTATTAAATCAGCGTCACTTTGGATTAGGCTTTAGTAGGATAGAAGTCATTGTTGTACTTAATGTACTCAGACTAATGTAATATTTTTTTCACGCTTTGATTTCATTAATATTTTAGACTTTAGACTTTTAGATTTTAGACTTTAGACTTTTAGAGTTTAGACTTTAGACTTTTAGACTTTAGACAATTTCTATATACAATAAATTCGATTAATATTTCTTTAACTAATATTAAACTTTCTTCTTTCTATATTTAAGTCTCCAAAGTCTTACTCAGCTCTTACAGAGTTAGTCGTTAAATTTAATTATTTAACCCTTGTAATAAATGGTAAGTAAATATCACACCATCAGAATGAAAGTGTTCTTACTTAAATATATGCAATTTGTAAGAAAAAACATATAATTACAATATTTTTAGAATAGATAAGAAAATATAGAAATTTTATTTTTGAAAGTAAATAAATAAATAAAACCACCAAGTTTGTATATGTAAGGTTTTTAATATCGTGTTTTGTGATATTTTGTTCTTAACGATTATAATGTACAAGTCTTATAAGATATAGGTACAAGTCGTGTTAAATAATATGTATCGCATATTTCATATTAAGGGAGGCATTTCATCTACAGTCTCGCTATTCTGTTTGGATTTTCAAAAGTAGATATATTCATTTCAACATTTTTTTCGTATACATTTAGTTCGTTTCCAAGATATATTCCATTTCCCAGTTTCGTTGTAAGATATTTCTTTTCATACTTAGGTAATAAGAGATATGTATGGTTCCATGATATGATCGCTATTCAATATTTACGCTCGAATACAATACACTTGTGTCATAACAAAGGACAAGGTCTGTTGAAATTATGTTATTTTAATCAATTAGAATCGAAGAATCGTTAAATTTACAAATCGATTATATATTTTTACAATTTTATGTACTTACAATAAATATATCACAGATTGTACAAAAATGAGACACACATACGAAAAAACTTTATACATCGCCGGCCTTCTAGCCGAGTTGACCTTTCACAATCGTTTACTTTAATACATGAAACAAATGTTGCAACTTACTATAATTCAACAATACGGGTAATTTATTGTCAAAATGCGACATTTTATTATTTTCATTTAGACTTAGGACAAATAGATCTTAAAATCAAACATTATAAAGATTAGTAGTATTTAAAACAAATGTATTTAAAATATTTGAATAAGTATTACATATAATTTCTATTAAAGTCAACGATTGTAGAATAGGATATTCTCATACAGAGGAAACTTACACTACAATTCGAATCTAGCAACCAGCCTATGATTTTTTTAATAATATTAACATTATTTTTTACAGGTTTACAACAATATGTATGTACAATATCATACTCGCTCACGTCGTTTTAATTTAATTATGTGAAATTAACAATTTGATTATGATATCTAGTGAGTGTTTGATAAAATGGTTATGGAAATACAAAGTAATAACAATAATGAATACATAACGGTGTAGAATTAAGCTTTCAGTGTAGAAAGTTCTGGATGATATTACGTATTTAAGACATTTCAGTTTTTAAAAAGATATATATGTTTTTTTATTAATTCATTATGGTGTTAACATATAGCAGTTTGGCTATTTATAAAATATTTGTATAAAGCAACTATTACAATATCAATAGTACGTATTAAAATGACATAATAAATCCATTGAGCAATCAATTCTACACTGAACAAAATGTAACTAAATAATCTCCTTTATTCGAATAAAACTAAATACAAAATTAAAATCATAACAATATTGTATATAAATAAAGATACACAAGTTACTTGGAGGCGAGCGGCGCGGTCTGCGCGTACTGCTGCGCGCTGCACGTCGGCAGCGAGAACGGGTTCACGCTGAACGGGGACGACACCAGCCCGCTCATTCCTGGCGACAATGGAGGGCAATTTGTTATTTTATATAAATCATTTTGTTATAATACATTATTCCTTTTTTGTTTTATTACAGTCATATAATTTCTTTGTAGGTAAGATTTAATTTAATTTTTCAGCTTCACGTTTTTTTCCGCATAACAGGATAGGCAGAGGGAACCTAGCATCATAAAACTCCGTTTTCTGATTTCCGCCCAAATTCAAGAAATTGTATGTTAAGTGGCGGAATTCGGAATCCGAATGGAAATCCAACCTACAACCATGTGCTAATAATTATAATTATAATATTTTTTTAGAATTTCAAATTGTTATGCACGATCTATATTAACATATTATAACTTCTGGGTGGAAATTTGTAATTCTATCCCACTCCGTTCAAAATAGGTCGCGTAAAACACTAATACAAAGTTTTATTTAGTTCGCGTTAGAATAATATTTTAATAATATTCAAAGATCTACCAACAGAAATGATTTTACAGTGCCTTAAAAGCATTAACAAAGTTCACAATTAATATTGGTTAAAAGATTTACTTTATTGGAGTCTAGACTAATAAATAAAATGACAATCAATAGATTTTTCTTCAGTTTTACGCTTTTTCCATAAAGAAGTGTCGACAGAGGGGAACCTAGTGTCGAGACACTCCGCGTTCTCCACTTTTCGCACGAATCTGATATTGCGTGTTGAGTGGCGGAACTATCTAATCTAATAAATTGATTATTCATTATTATATTCATACAAAGAAATGATACTACAGTAAAGCGGTTTTGACGGGGACTCTATCGGACAGCTTACGGTTTGAATCCACTATCCGCTAGGTTTTATCCTATAGTAGCCACTGTTTTACTTGATATTTGAGTGGTTTATTTTCAGTAAGTAATGATAAAGCGCTCATAAAAGATATACATAAAATAAGTATAAAGTATCTAATATTAAAAATGTACACAGCCCACCAAATAAAATACAAAATAAATTACATATAAAATAAATTATAAGAGCATCAAAAGCAAATAAACAAAAACCACTAACATTGAACGGTGAGTTGCCAGTTTTGTTGTAATGGCGGACTGTGTCTTACAACCGCGAATGCACTTCTCTTGGCCTCTTTTTCTTTCACACTTTTTGTATGAAAACTTTCTTTATATTCGTATTTAGAATCATTTCTGTCGTAAATTTCGTTTTTGTATGAGTTTTGTGGATATTGTGTGTAATTTCCGTTTGTGTTGTTGGGATGGTACGGTCCAAGAGACGCTGGACGAAGAAAACACGAGTTAATACAAAGTGGCATACACATTACGAGTACTTATATACGTACTGAAGCGGAAGCGTTCGTGTAATAAAACTTAATTACGTTCTTATACAGCTCAATGTTTCATTTAAAAGCGTATTAGATAACAATATTAAAGCTAATATATATCATACGTATTTTTTGATGAAACAGATTTTTTATTTAAAATTGTTATTTATATATTTTTTTATTTAGCTGTTACATTGCGGTTGTTTTGAACTACTATATCAGGGTGTTTCTATCTAAATGGACAGCGTGAGGTAATTGATTATTTTTAGCACCAAAGTCCAAAATATATTGTCGCTTATTGACATATAGCTGCTTCACACTTTTTCCCATAACAGTGGCGTCAGAGAAATCCTAGTGTCAAGACACTCCAATATCCATTTTGCCCAAATTGGGGCATTGGTTTTAAAGGATTAGATTAAAAGATTAGACTACAAAATTTTGATACCTAAACTTAAATCAACATCATATATTCATCAAATAGATTGAATTTATTTAAAAATTTACAGAATTTCAATATATTTATATCATTTAGTAATAGAATTTTCTAAAGGTTCATAATTTTATATAGAGAGGAGCTAGCAACAAAATTGATGAAAGTGATCAAATAATCAAATTGGTTGAGAATGCTGAGACTTGTTAATATTTAAAATACAATTTAAAACCAAACAAAAAGCAATAATAAAGTTTCTAAATGAACAAACTCACGTGTGGAAGTGTTGAAGAGCGAGGTGGGCGGGTAGTGCTGCGCGTAGGCGGGCGCGTGCGGCGTGGACGCGGCCGAGCAGAAGCGCGGCGACACCGACCCGCCGCTACGCGCGTACTCCTCTACAATATCATGCATGTCTTACTTGTTGTATTTTAATCTTAATTTAAAGTAACTTTCAAAATTTACCAACTTTAGCGGTAAAAGTCCAAACTGTTCTTAATCTTAAGATTGGAAAATCCTAGGCGTGGGTGAAGTGGGCCCCCGCCCACGACCTCGCGCTCAAAGGGGCTCGCGAGGCCTCTTTAAATGCAATTCTACCAGACATATTCGAAATAAAAACCTAGAATATACTCACACACACTCTTTAGAGACTGGTAACAGTACTACGTTTGAGACGTGCTACGTGGTTCAAGTGCCAGCACCATACAAACAAAATATTTTCTTTCGTTCTTAGTTGAAATCATATTTTGGCTGCACATAAACACGACGACATTTTATGACAGTGTTTATCTTTCAGAACATATTTAGTAAGACAGTTTTTTGGATAGGTCTTGAGAACGAAAGAAATGGGGCCTCGTCAATGCGAATTCGCCCACGTCTATATTAGCCCACGCTACAACATTGGCAGTAATTAAAATTTTTCATAAATATATAATATTAGAATGAGCTGTTTGTAATTTTGAAATTTAAGTTTTTCTTATAATATTGTTGTGTGGTTGACAATAGATTGATTTCATGCAAACGTTGTGGGATTTCAGATTATAACATGAAACAATGTTTATATTTAAAATATATTTTTTTAACTAGTAAAAAAAAATGTATTATGTATGTATATGATACCTATTTAAGTAACAATTACTTGTGAATAAATCTTGTATACCGATTCTTACAAAGACAAAAATCCTAGTTCCCTAATTTCTATTAGGTAAAATAAGTCCACACTTTATGCATTCAAATAATGAAACACTATATTTAAACAATAGGCACTTAAATTACCTTTGAAGGCGTTCCTTCAGTACAATCCTATAAACCGCCAGTGCTTAACAACTAATCTAAATATCTAAACATATTTAAAAGACAATAAGGTCGCGTAAGAAGCATGCCGACCTACGGCGGGTATGAAAAGATTAATGACAGTGGACGAGAGGAAAGAAGTATGTGTGGAACGAGACGTTTGGTGCTCCGTTCTCTCTGAGTGCCGCTGACCGACCCCGCTAGGGATAAATCTTAAAGGTTAAAAAAATATTTAAGGACCAATTTTTACACATACTTTTTTCCTGTCCTAAGTTAATTTGTCCTATTTATGACGTTTTATCCTCATAAAGCCCCGTCAATGATTAATGTTTGTTAATATTTGTGTTTATTCCTTTTTGTCATTTTTTATGTAAATGAAATCTTATAATATTGTTGTGTAGTTGACAATAGATTGATTACAGCCAAACGTTGTGGGATTCCAGATTATAACTTGAAACAATGTTTATATTTAAAATATACCTTCGGTCCACTGCGAGGCGGTCGTGTCCTGCACGCTGACGGCCAGCTGCCCGCTGTACGAGTTGAAGGGCATGCTGGCAGGCGGCGAGCGCGGCGCGCCGATACCCAGCTGGTTGTTACGTGGCATGGAGTATAGTGCTTCCGCTAGGTCCGCTGCTCGTTTGAGAATTATTTCCTATGGGACAAAAATGGAGTATATATTATATAGATATTGCCTAAGCAACGTGCAAGTACAATAAAAAAAATTTTTTTATTAATTTAATGTATTTCTGTAACATAAACATACTCATCCGTATAATTTCTGCAAATAATATAAATAAAAGTAAAAAAATAAAGAAAAGCTCTGGACCTCCCAAACCTTTTCTTCACATTTTTATATATCAATATACATTGGAAATGACACAGTTTGGAACAACGGAACTTTATCGAACGATTAACTAAATTTTATCGTTGCTTATTATTGGATACTGGGATAGTAAAAAAAAGATGTACGTAATGTCGAAAATCCATGCAAGTACTATGAAACATTTTATTGGTTAATTAATTATTAACACTCTTTCAGTTTTTCCCTCTTAAAATGATTGTAGGGAAAAGGATAATTATGGTAAATAGTGTAAATAATTATTTAGAAAACGTATAAAAATTTGAACGCAGCGGGATTAGAACCCACGCCTCTTGAAAACTTTTATACGTTTTCTAAATATGTCTTTTTCAATTTCCTTAGTGTGCACTTTAAAAAATGTTAAAAAAAAAACTGTAAATGCTTATTTATTAGATAATAGATTTAAACTTTACCCATTTTTTTTAATTTAGCCATTACTTAATGAGATCTTTGATTTTCGCAATTATTACACATTTTTAAATGAAACTATTTTTAACCGAATTTATCGCATATATTTGAAACGTTTGGAACACTTGGTTTCTAAAATGTATTTTCGAATACCAAAAATATACGCGATTAATTAAGTATTTCATTACTTCGTCATACAATAAAGCTTACCTTGGGCAACTTCTCCGGGTCTCCGGGATGCCTCGGTATAAGTTTCTGAAGTCTCTGGAAGCCGTAATCTATCGTTGGCTCGTTGAGAGCTGCTATGCGAAACAAGAAAAACCAAAATCAATCATTAGCTGCCCCACTAACGAATGAAAGCCTAATTGATGGATCGCTATCGAAAGAAATTGCGCACCACGGATTACTTTTTGGCCTGTTTCGGCCTTCACGTGTTTGTTGTTAATATGGCCATTTATTATTAGAGGGAATAAGTAAAAAGGAATTATCCTTTTTACTTATTTTCTCCTTTTTACTTTATGCAGATCGTTGGGTTTTGACAACCAATGAGAATATAGTACTATATTATAATTATAAATAGCTGGTCTATTTTTTGTTGGTAATTTATGTATTATTTTCAAGAAGAAGTTTTTTTTTGTTTGTAAAAACTATACAAAAATTTCCTGACCACAAATCAGACACATTCCTACAAATATCAGATTGTCGGAAACAAATATTAAAAGATTAAGCACCTCCTGAGCCTAATATATATATGTATAATTTAAATAGTTTTTTTTAGAGAAAATGTAATTATCTTAATATTTCCATTTTCAATCAAAATTTATATTTAATAAATATATATATATTGACAAATACTCACAAACATAAACAAATCTGCCGGGTGCGCCTTTGCAGAATTGCTTGCTCTTGTAGGAGAGCGTGACTTCGACGACGCCCGGTATATGCCGCGGCGGAGTTTGTACTCTAATCGCGTGCGATGTTATTAACTGTTTACAAAGAAGGAAGAAATGTTTAACGATACTATACTGCCAAGTTGAATTTACCAAAACAAGGTTAATAGATAAAATAATATAGAAAAGGTTGTAAATAGTATAATGAAAAACCTTGACTTATTATAAAAAAAACCTTAATTATACCTGTTTTTTGTGTAACAAATTAATAACATTGAAAATAATTTGGAATTAATTTAATTTAAAAATAACATTATCTACTAAAAAAATCTAAATGCTTATTATTTAATAATATTAACTTTTTAAAATATCTTATATATTGTGTTAAACACGCAAATGTTCCAAAAAGTTACATATTAAGCAGTTCCACTTAGCGAGAACGGCTTTGTAGGCATAATTGAAGCGTTCCACGCTATATGGTTGACCTTTTTATTAGGTCGAAATATTTCAACTAAAAAGTAAAAACTTTTTTTATGACATGCGTGTTATTAATTAAAATTTGGTATAATTATAATTTAATAATAATATATATTTTTTGTATCTTAAACTGTAATATAATAAAATATATAAAATATAATGTGCCCATTTTAAAATCATAGCGAAATTTGATGAGAAATATTAATCCTACTTAGTTAGATGCTCGATTCGATCGAGTCGATTTTAATTCCAATCTATTGGTATCTAGAATTTTTACCCTTAGTTTCTTTTTAATGTATATTTCATATGTTTCTCTCTGCTCACAAGATATGGTTGTGATATATAAAAAAATATGTAATTACTTTGCTATGAATATACTAAGCTTTTAAAAATATTATATTTCAATATGAAAGTCAAATAGCATTACACTTCATATATATAAAGTATAAATATATTAAATAAACTAAAGCTTACCTCACTCCATACAAGCATAGTGCCAAATACGACTTGGAGTCCATCGAAAAAGTTGTCACCCACTATTATTACCGTAGAACCCCCTGACGTCCAGCCTTCGCTAGGAGATATTGCCTTGATGCATGGCGTTGCTACGGGCAACGGTGGATATAGCCCCGCTATGGCGAAACAAACGAATATAGTCACTAATACATTTCGTTTACGACCCAAATTTCAGTGAAACATTGTAACAGGCTTAAAACAAAACTAAATATTTTATAAAATCGTCTATTGATAGTGTAACTAAAAGGATTTAAATAAGTAAAAGTGGATTAAGCTCTAAACCGTAGATTCAGTCTATACTTGCTTATTTATTTTTAATACTACTATTAAAAATTAACTTAGCATATAGTATCTTCATACTATATGCTAAGTCAATTAGTTCATAAATTATTAATATTGATGATTAAAAATGAATTTTAATACAGTGTAACATAGTTCTTAGTATATGAGGATTGACTGGCAGTTAGGACTTTGTTGTATTATAATAGATGCAAGGCTGCGAGGGGGATACGCGTCGGAAGACAACAGGAAGAATCTGAAATCTCGTGAACGAATTTCGGTAATAAAGACGAGAACAGAAAGTGAATTTAAGGGGACGAAAGAAGATTAAGTCCGTGGTACTTTTTAATTTGAGTAATAAAAACATTTCTTCTTTCCCCAAGCGAGTCAGTAATTAATATTTGATATATTTCGTCCCATTTCATTGGTAAATAATGGGGGGAATGGCATTACGTTATTTAAATTTTTTGTAAGTATTAGCCTTTTTTTTCATATTACCTTTTTCTCTTGAAATCTATTGCATATATTCAATTCAATTATCCAATAAGTCTTTATTACAACTTAGTATGACAATTGTTAAATTATATCTACTTAAATATAAGGTAAATTAAACGTTATTTATACTACTGATTAATAATTCGATTTGTGCGTTTAGGTTTAACACGGCATAATTATAAATGATTCGATTTAACTCTCGCGTTATAGACCCGTCACCCTCTCTTGCGAAATGTCTACCGTGATTCCTTGCATACAAACGACAGCCTCAATTCTTGTATTATGACTTTTCACATTTGTTTGTAGTAGTGCTTAAAATTTAGTTTTCGCCTATATTAAAGTTATTCTGATAAGCTGATTTTTATATACGTAAAAATAATAAAAACCTAATATTTATTTTCATATACTAATATTTATTTTTGTTATTTGTTTCAAAAGTGCTTGTTATATGGTATTTGTATGAAAAATACATATTTGTTCTTGATTTTCGACCTTAAAAACTAAACATTTATGTAAAATATAATATAGAGCTTATAAGTAGTGATTTTCAGCTATTTTTTATGAATTAAAGATACAAATATTATAACATATAATAGTCTACTTTAAAAACAAATATAAAACATAAGAAAACTCATATAAAAATAAGATATATCTATTTAGAACACGTATAAAAATTTGAACGCAGCGCGTGAGCGGTAAAAAAAAATTATACGTTTTCTAAATATGTCATTTTCAATTTTCTAAGTATGGGAATAACACTTAAAAAAAATGTTAAAAATCGTATAAAATTAACCAAAATAAAAAAACCAAAAAAAAACAAAACGTACAATTAGATTCGGGCGCGGCGTCAATACCTTCAGTGGGATCGAGCCTTTTCGCACGTCTACCGTGCTTACTGTTATTGTGTACGAACATGTTGTCAGATATCGCGAGTAGAGGACCGTCGACCATCACTTGTGTTGATATAACCACCTGAAACCATTGTCCAAGTTAATAACAGCGCTGTCTTGGCGAAGTTATAAAGTACCTAACCGTGTATAACTGTATTCATTTTTTTTTTATTTCATTTCCATATACTTATATTAATTTCACAGGTATCTCTACATCGTTCCAGCAACTAACCTAACTATATGTAATAAAAAAGATGAAATAGTATATTCTATATAGCGCTGTTTACAACTCGTCCACTTCCACAGGTCGACTGGAAGAGATCTGTTCAAGAGATAAATTCACCTTTCTACTATTTCTTTGTATATAATTTATTTATATTTTTTTTTGTAAGTGCAATAAAGAATGTGATAAAATGAATGGGCAATGCCATCCAAAATACTTATCCTTTCTATATTAGTCTTAGTAATGTATATACAAATAATTTTACAAAACGTGTCAGTATAACTAAATGCTTACCTAACAAAGTATATAACAATAATAAAATGTACAGTTCGATCCGAATAGATCAAAATGAGGACTCGTCAACTATTTCTGACGTGAAGTTCAAGATCATAGTGAAGGGCTACTGAAATAAAATCCACCAATGTTCGACCTGCATCTGTAGCACACACTCGCATTCGTACGCGCGGACACACAGCCGCACGAACGACAGGGAAAGTCCCAGGGGAGGTGGGGCCAATGTCTCGAAAAGGACGGCAGTAGGTATGCAAGTGCATTGTGCAAATGTGATATGGAAGTTAATCGGCCAATTGTTATTATAATTATATTATTAAGTATTAAGAAGATTTTGATTTTGGTACTTAATTATATAGTTAAAAGTTCAAAATTAAGAATGATATAGACCAAGAATAGGCCAAGAATAAAAATATATAAGAATACTTTAACAAAATTTCAGTTAAAGTATTAATAAAATATATATATATAAGGTTCAAAAGGAGATTGACTTTATCCTCACGATAATGCCCAAATTCTCCAACGTTACCAATTAATTCATGGATATGCATAGCACCTATATATTGTTACCCTTGAAACATCCGGGAAAGACCACTGTATTATTCAATGACACACAGAAAGACAAATATAGACGTACTGAACGTGTACCATAATCGCTAATGCATATTAAACTGAACGCTATATGTAAGCACCACTAAGTTCTATATTTGTTCAAAGTTGGCTGGAGGACAACCAAGACAAATATATCGAAGGCAAGTGAGGAAGTAAATTTGTACTCATAAGTAGACTGTGAATGCACCTTTATGGGTATAGGGGTGACACTGAAGTTATTACATCGTAGTACCTATTTTTTTCAAGATATTTATATATACATTTGAGGTTTGAGTTGTGGGTTGCGGGTTCGATTCCCACTCGGGGGAATGATTATATTTAAAACTATTTTAATTTATCCGCTCCCGACCTAGGACCAATGTGGCGTTCAGTTCCGCCACTCAACAGGGCGGAAAGTGGAGAACCGAGTGTCTTGAAACTACGTTCTCTCTGACTAAAAAAGAAGGCTTCGGGAAAGCTAGACGGGAAAAAGTGTGAATCTATAAAAAAATATATATTGGTATCGTGCTTAAGCTAACGCAACATATCTAAGCTATCATGAATATTGTAAAAGCCAATAGAAATAATATACAGAAATTAATATATGAATGATATAATAAATTTATTTTATTTTTTCAATTTGGTTAAACTTCTTAACTGTAATTAAATATACAGCTTCAGCAAATGACACAAGAAAAATACCAAGCAAGACTAAATAGATAAACTCGCATAAATAAATTTAATTTCATCCCTTCCCAAAATTGGAGGTGCTTCAAATATTCAACAGCTGTGAACGCAACCCTTCCTTCAGTCGAGGGCGATATGAGACCGCGATGTGGTACACGTTATAAGACACTTGGTAAGAAATATAAAAGAAGACCTATCTGAAAATCTAAACTTATAAAAGTACGAACTGATATTAAATAATATATAACAATAGAATGGCGTTTACACATATTTTAAATTTGCTTACATTTTAATTTTAAATTAATAAAAAATTATATATGTAGCTAATAAATACAAGGCTTGGGAAGCAAATGGCTTAAGGAACTGTTAAATCCCTAAATTACTTGCTTACTTGATAAAATGTAGGACTTGCCTAAATAAAAAAACTATACATTTGCTTTTTCATATTTAAAGATATACAAAGAAAATAAATAAACAGATGCATAATGTATATCCCAAACCTTAATTTATATCCCAAATCTTTAAACTTAAGACACACTTAAAGCAATACCGACGAGCTTGTACGTTCGAAATATTTTTCAAGCAACTAGTAGACTTGCATTCACGTGTAGACAGTAATCATTACAATTTAGATAGGACGTATGAAAGCAAAGAAAACCTTAAATATTAATTAGGCGTTTTGGATATATTTTTGTATTTATTTATTTCGATATATTTACTTTAATAGTATTGGCGATAACAGCAAAACAAGGTACACAATTAACATTTTTGGAAAATGTATCAAAATTTTAACCTAGCGGGAATCGAAACTACGCCTCTTGGAAATGGTACATACAAGCCGCCCAAGCCGTCCAAGAGGCGCGGATCTCGAACCTGCGCCTCTTTCAATGTAACGGGACTAGTCCGTTACATTGAAATTTTTATACGTTTTTTAAAAATTATTTTAATAGCCTAAGTTAGGGAATAACAATTTAAAAATGTAAAAATAAGGTCAACATTATATGGTGTTTTTTTTAATAGACATTAAAAAATATTATTAATAATTATTAAAAATATAAGTCTTGTAATTTAATGTAACCTTACTAAATGCAGAAAAAACAAATGTGTGAAATACGTAAAGAAAATAATTTGAATAAATATAAGTAGATACATAATATAGATTCTTTGAAGGTTTATCTCCAAAATATAACTTACTTGAAATCTTCTCATATCTCGAGGATTACCAGCATTCTTCAAACAATTTTGGTTACACTTAAGGAAGAACTTGAGAAAAAACCTGCAAAGAAAATTCTTGTTACTCCATACATATGGTATCTATATCCCTACATAAGTATGTACAGTTTTTTTTTTATTTAAAGTATTATTTAAATATATAAAAAACGAGTAACTGTATTATCTTTATTAATACACATTATATAAAGAAACAAAAATATAATTAGTTTATTAATCTTCCCAAATCAAATTTTACTATTTGGTTAAAAATAATAGGTTGTCGAGTTATTCATTAACGATTCCAATTTATAGTCTCAGTACGTTTTCAGAGCGCACCTAACAGCTGTTTCCACTCGAATAGAAACCGTAAACTCCCTATTATAGTATTAATTTGTTTCTCGTGTTCACAAATTTGTATCTTCCGCTCCTTCATGCCCGTTTTTGTGAAATAGCAATTAAGCGTTCTTGCGCCCAAGTTCACGACTTTTTGTGTACATTTTTGGCAGTAAAAAATTACAAACCTTTTACGTAAAGCTGTTAGCTTTATACTAAATCAAACAATTTTCAATGAAAGTCTATAGGCGGCTATCAGGATATCGGATTACATACAATAGTTGAGTTGATCTTTGCAATTTTGCGAGTCCCGATATGTTATTGGAGATTGGTTTCTATGCTATCGTATTACAGTAACGGCGAAATGGTTAGGTATGTTGGTTTGTGCGTACCGTAGCGCGCGATCAGGCAGGCGATCACGATGAATGCTTTAGCAGAAATATTTTACATAGCCTCCGGCAACGGCAATGCCGCCACGCTGAATATTGCTGTGCCAACAGATGTGGATATAAGGAGAGTTGATACAACTAACACAGCCATTTAAAAACTCATGAAAATGTTTTATTGCTTTTTATGTATAATATAAAATAATAAGTATATTGTAAACCAGGTAATAAATCCAAATTTCTTTTCTACTAATTAATGAGCTCATTGCCATCTTTCAGATCCATACGACAGAAAATGTTTATTTTGTTAATTTTAAAATTAAAACTTCAGTATTCACAAGTTGGATGAAATCATATTTATTTTTTGTATGTATTCTTTATATGGTGAAAGGGGTTTATGGGTGTTACAACCACTCTATACGAACCAGTTCAGGCCAGATATGAACAGTGTGCCGCGACCGTATTTGTAGAGCCCGCGGCGTCGCACATCTGTCCGCATTATTTATGTTAAACACCTTATGTCACAATATTGCGAGTTAGTTTACATGGATACGTCAACCGAAACCGACTCGAGGCATGAATGGAAATTTTGTTAGGAACTGAACACGGGTGGCCTTAATAAAAATAGAAAAGGTATAAGGCCGAAAAATACTTCAAAAAAGTCGACTCGAAAATTTCTTGGTAGTAACCAGTATATAATAAGATGTTAATATCGCTATATATGGTTATTTAACCAGTGCAATCATTGAGCAAATAAGTTCTATCAAATTTTAACTCAAAATGATAAGCCCAATGATATACTTTACTATACATACATACGGATACTAAGGTATAAATTTTATGAGCTACACTCGCAACTTAACATACAATTAGAGACGCACGTCATGCTTGGCATGAGCGTTGGCTTAAATTGATTATTTCAAAAAAAAATATTTTCCTTAGCTTCGCCCTTCCCCCACATAGCACACAAGACTCTCCGTTCACACACACGTTCTCGACGTAAAAAAATAATAATAGTATAATATCAACGAAATTAGAAATAAATGAAATATACAAAAATACACCAAGTAAACCATAGATAATATATAAAAAAATCAAGTAGATACACCTACCCACATAGGGCCAACTGCCACCATCGATATTCTTTCAGATCATTCTTGCGGTGAGCTCTAAGCCCCAGAATGATGCTACTCCCTTTAAGTAAAATGTATGAGATCGGTATTGCTTTACTTATTGGGTTCCTGATTTGTTCACAGTACAATGAAATTTTACACTACATGTTCTTACATTGTATATCTATGGTTATATATTTAACGACTTTGTTTTTTAACTATTATAGAGTTCATAAGTAGTTACGGAGTCATACAACTGCAAACGTGATAGATAAATTATTTTCATTTTCCCTCGTTGTTAAGGCAAAGTCACATTCCTTCGAAAAACTGAGTAGTGGAGTGTCTTACCACGACTCAGCCTGCCTCGCTATGCAAAAACTATCGTGAAGCTTCTATTTATTCTTTAGAAAAGGATATTTTTTTCGCGTACAATATTATAAAATTTTAACCGTATAAATACCTATATCAATTGAACACCATATTACTTAATTTCTTTACATATTCTACACACACGTAAAATGTAAAAACAATTTAATTTTTTATTGTTTGAACTTAGATAGCATCTTCAGTTGTATTTAAATAAAGCTTTAACAGCGGAACCGAATTCCAACTTCGCTGTAACATACACTCTACGTTCACACTACTGGAGACTCGACAGGTGCTAATTTATACGAGGCGAGTTGTAATTTACGACTACGTTGTCTTATGTGCTGTGAACAAATAAGTACTAATGAAAGCGTGTAACTGTTTAATAGGAGTAATAAGCTTGATAAAACTTTTTTAAAGTCTAAAAAAACACTCAAACGAATAGTAGAGTAGAAGGCATTACTCGTTTTTTTTTAATATTAAATGTAATTATGTATTTTAGAACTCTTTTTGCATTCTAATTTTATCCGTTTGAATAGTTTTTTTTGCTCATTTTCATGTAATGATGTAAAAATATGGCTTGCACGTCGCCGGAAACTAGACAAGTGTAAATTTACGAGTCCCGTACTGAAATTTACAACCTCAACAACATATGTGAGTATGTGTGGATAAATTAAATGTATCATTTTGTTCAAATCCAAGAAACCCATTTAAAATATATTTTAAGCAAATCTTTTTCCTGCTTTTTTGTAAGTATAGTTATTGAACAAAAGATATCCTATAAAGTAGAACACTGCAAGAGAACAAAAAAAAACCATTCCTAGTTGCGTAAGAAACACTGCGACAAAATCAAACCATTTCCAATAAAAGCGCCCGCCTATATAGAAAATATTTACCTATCGCATCACGAACAGAAAGGTAACTGTATTTTTCGTCGTAAAAACTACCCCTGGTTTTCATCCCTTCTCGTATATTATATAGCTCTATCCGTTAAAGCTTATCTTTTGATATCAAGCAAAACGTTGTAAGTGACATTGGCTATTTTCAACACACAAAAATTTCTTCTAGGGAAAAGATAATGAAAATATATTACAAAAGTAGTTTCATAGATTCGCTTGTACAACAATTTGGAAACACAAATTATGAACAAAATGTCAAAATATTTTTACACTAAGAAACTCTCTTATTTAAGCTCTCAAATGTAAATAATATATATTTAAGTCACGTTATGTAAACACACAGAATTATTCACATATTACTGAGTTTAATAAAACTTACGTCCATAATATTAAGGTCGCAAAAGATATTTAATTTGAAAAGAAGCTTTACAGCAATGAAATTGGTTCATTATTTTGTATAAAACGCTTACTTTTTATAGTTTATTTTACTCGCATATACGTCGGAAAAAATCTACTACGGCATTAAGTCGCGGTGAGGGGGCGGGGGTCTTTCAAGTCTGAACACTTGAATGCCACCCGCCCCATACTCCCCGCCTTCTATACTATATTTATTTGCTTGGATGTTCCTTTGAAATAGTTTAAAAATAAATATTTTTGCACGGTTACATTTATAAAAATATTAAGATTGCTTTTACGATATATTAATTTAAGTACAAACATAGACCAATAGATATTTATTAAATATCCTCTATATTAACTTGAAGTATAAGTTGACATAAAATAAATTCTAAAACTTAAACTAGGTTCAGAGTAATCTACTCAATAAAAACCGGCAATAACAATTGACGGAAATTGAGGAGCAATAGAAAACATTGAAAGGCAAAACCGCATTTGGCAAATGTTCGCGAAGAACTCGCACTGACAACAAGCGGTCTCTTATAACTTTTCCCTTTTAACCTTTCGCCCCCCTGCTCCCTCGGGAGGCGGTCCCCAGGGCCCGCGACTCCCTACGCCCCGCTCCACTCAATACCGACACGCCATGCGGACGCCAAAGATTAAGTAGCCAGAAGATTGCCTAAAAGTATGTGTGAACGCAGTATGCCTGTATGTTTCATTGTTCACCTTGTATGCAATTTTATAAATTGTATATCTTAATGTAATATTAAAATTATTTTATTGAGCCAAATCTTTTCAGTATTTTAAAAATAATTGGCTTTAATATAATAAATATAACTTACATCCAAATTCTACTATTTATCCTTATTTAATTGTTATATGATATATAAAGTTACACAATCTATAAAAAAATAATTCATATAATAAATTTTCACGTTGCCGGTGAATAGTTAATACATAGTTTAAAAAATATAATTTTCTAAATTAAATCATTATAAAAAAATCTATTACAGCAAGAAGCAAATAATCTTTGTAACCGTGCGACGGGCCTACAGGCGAGCGGGCCCGGTTTTCGACGTTGTTTTTCCGCGTGTACCTATAGCGAGCGTTAATATTTCAGTATGTACGTATTCAAGGGTTAACTGGTCCCCGTCTCTGATGCGTAAATAGACTATAATATCAACATGCTGTGATGGATATCAGCTATTCCTATAGGTTTTATATAAATTATATGTAATTGTTTTTTCTTTTTATTTAACTTAAAAGAAAAAATAACGTCAGCTATACTTTCCGGTGACATATCATAATATATTATTTATAAATAGGATATATTATAGTTATGATGAAATATATACAAATTAGTAAAGAGAAATTAAGGAACTGAACTGAGAAATGAGAAATAGAGGTCTCGACTATTAAAACAAAAATATTTAAACCTTTATATATTTAAAAAAAAGTACATTATACTCGAAGATAATTTTAAAAAGTTATTTATAAAATAAGTTATGTGTAAGACGCGAAGAATTGATATACTCAGACCTACTAGCTACGTACATAAAAGGCTAAACTAGTTTTTCCAATGTGCCGAGTGAAGGATATCGCGACGACGCAGCGTAGTTGCCGTGGCAACGCGATAAAACCTTGCCTTTCATAGCCCTCTGTAAATGCTACACTAGATAACATGACTGTATATTTACAGGCTCGAAAGTTACTGCGTTTTAATTGTTTTCTTACATTTTTGGTTCTTTATTTTAACAAATAATTGTATAAGTCTACTTCAATGCTTACATGTTCTTGGTTTTTGTTCAATCAATGTTCAATGATTTGTTCTTGGTCTTCTTTAAAGAATTTGTCGTGTGTTAATTCAATACAATTTCACTTTCAGCTTCACGCTTTTTCCCGCATAGCAGGTTCTCTCTGCCTATCAACCTAGTATCAAAACAATACGTTCTCCGTTCACCCGCTCACCCGCTCATCTAGGGCATTGTGTGTTGAGGGGCGCAATTCAACGCTGCGCCACGGTGGCCTCGTTATAATTATACCAATCTATTAATTATGTATTAGGTATGTATTTGATTTCATTTCGTATTAATTATATATTGATTATTAGAATTTATGAATAGTTCAAAACATTTGAATGTAATTAAATTTACAATTTCTGTAACTTCTAATTTTGAACACTGGTTATCAGAAAAGGTATTTCAAAATCAATCAAATATTTTTTTGGCTTTCATTCTATTGATTGCATTAAATATTCAATATTGGTTATAATAACTAAAAAACTAAGCATTTTTACACATTTATACTGGTACAGCCGTATCTAAAAGTGCTTGGCGTATTTTCCAATTGACAATGCCCGTTGACATCGTCCAATCGCTAGTGGCTTGTAAGCCTTTCCCCGCTACGGAGCTCGTCTAAAAATACCTACGTTATATTTTCCATCCGTCCGCTTTTTTCAACGACTATACCTGTTTTATATAGCGTTATAGCTGTATTCAAAACGTTATACGAATCTTAAGGCCGCCGTATGAATAGATGGAGGCAGGTTTTGTAGAGATGTTTTAGAATTAATTAATAAACACAATACTGGGGTAATATTCTATTCTATTAAATATATATTCAAAATATGTTGAAATTAAATAATGCAATAAGTAAGTCCACGGTAACAATAAATGACAATTAATTAACGAAGTGTCTTAACAAAAGTAGGGTCTTCTCGGTCTACCTTTCTATGTATGATGGCCTGAATATACCACGTGTTTATTTGGCTCACAGGTTCCAAATAAAAAAAATATTCTTTCTGCTTCACACTGGTAATTTTAACTAGCAGTCCATACTAATATGCGATGCGAAAGTAATTCTGTCTGTCTGTGACGTCATCACGGCCAAACCGCTGAACCGGTTGTGATGAAATTTTACATAGAGATACTTGTGGGTATTTAAATGAACATAGAATTTTTTCTTTGAAATTTTATTGTTTTTACGAAAAGGCCACCAAAAATACGAATATATGGTCAATAGTTATAGATGAAGCCGCCACCGGGTCGCTACTTGCTTATAAAACTCTTCAATGATAATGAATGGAATGAAATATTTTTTTTGTGTTAAATTTATATATAAACATAATCATTAACAACCTTATTTAGTTGTTCGTGATATTATATTATATTCTATTCTATTCTATTCTGAATGTACAGGAGATACGCTGTACTATAATATATTTGAATAGGCAAGCATTTAGGTAGACGATGCCAAAACGGCGCATTCAGCCCGACCTCTTTCTGGCGCAATCAACATACAAAGACAAGGGCCAACATTACGCGTCACTTCATTGTGGGCACCACTCTAATTGTAACTACACTCCAGGGTACCATCAGCCGCTCAGCGCTGCCGATAGTAGGCGTGGGCCACTAATCTTCGACCCCTACATAGTAATACACAAACGGACGACGCCGTACAAAATTAGTTTTTCTGCTAATAAAGCTAAGGTCCTAATTCTATTGTCATCAATAGTCGTATTCGCAAACGTAGCGAGGGTTAACGCACACTATCAACTCATTAAATTGCATCGCCTTTTTAATGAGTCTGAAAGTGAACAAAGGATATTGAACGCGATTACATTAAGTACGTACTTGTAGCGAGGTAAGATAGTTTGTTTCTTGCTTGCTAATGTTTGGATAAGCAAATTAAAGCATTCATAAATATATTTTAGCTGTACCAAAAATTGTAGTTAGTGCTAGTTTGGTTGTTAGGTTTTATATGCAGGAAATAAGGATATTTACAGTCTTTGTATATATTTATATTATTTCACATGTAATTTTTTTAGCTAATACCTTATAATATTAAGTGTATACAAATAAATAAGTACATCATTTTTAATTATTTTTGCTCATTTTAATAAATAATAAACATACTTAGATAGCAATACTACTACTAATTGAATCTAAATTGTGTTTTTAAACATCTAAAACCACTTTAAGCCAGTACATGTAAATCGCGCAGCACTTACCTATGTATGGCGCGCTCATATTTACCATACGAATATGCTATAAAGTGATATCACGGGATCGTTTCTGGCCGGGTAATAGTTATAAATTACCCGGGTAGTTTATAAAAGCCGGTTAACCCGAGGTAAGCGGACAAGGCAGATAATTTATTATTTGGAAATTCGGACGCATTTTCATATACTCTATTGATCATATCACAATAGAGGCTGAGCATAAAGGGTTTATTTAACAAAATTTGCTACGCTTAATGACATTTAATGCGCGGTAATAAAGTACCAAGCTTTATGATGTTGAGAACATACTGTATTTAAATAATTGAGTTATAGACCATTCTGGATATTTTAAGAGTTTGTACGTAAATATACGAAAACTAGATTTTAGACTCTAGTTTGATTGGTAACTATTGCAATGTTCCGAAAGAATCGCTAAACTGAATACCTGGTATTAAAAAAAGCATATAAATTGAAGTCAAAAATTGACTTTTTATTATTAAACATATATATTTAGAAAACGTATGAAAGCCGGTTTTTAAGAGGCGCGGGTTAAAATCTCGCTGTGCTCAAAGTTTTATACGCATTCTAAATATATGTTTTGTCAATTTCCTAAGTGTTATGAGTTCAGTGAATAAGACTTTAAAAACATATGTTAAAAAATAATTAAATATATTTAAGCTATAGCTTTAAAAAATCTTTACTGAACTCGAACTGAACTCATAACATAGGTACATAGATAGAAATGGCATTTAAAATGTTTTACAGTTAGCGCAATTCGAACATGAACGACGATCGGAATATATAGTTGCAATGCGCACTGTATCATCTTCGCGAGAGGGTCTCGCCAAGTTATTATAGCAGGACTACGCTTACATACAACTTCACTTCCCGTTCAAACAATTCGGAAGCTCATATGATTTTTTAAACATTTCAAAAAAAAAATATATATAATATAATAATTTATCGCATAATTATAAATAACATTTATATGGTATTTAATATATATATATAATAATTAGAGATAAAAATTTATTACAAGCTACGCTCCACCCGCAACTTCATTTGCGTGGAGTTAATGGCCCTTTCCACCAAAATACCCGTAACGCTAAACAACTTTTACTAAGGCGCAATTTCCTTATAGATGTTTAACATCAGATGTTTCAAACTTCAAAATCAATTACAGCTTATGTCCTGTCTAAGATTAAAGCTATAAACACTCTGTTTTCTATCCATTTTGGATGTCGTATCGTCGTCGTCAAGGCAGAAGGATTGATGCACGTTAGTGGCCTAAACTACAAGCAGCCAATAGTATCCCAAATATGTCAAAGCGATGTGAAACATCATATATTAATTTATTGAAATGATTCATATCTATTAGTCTTACCTTTACAAAACTAGATAGGTACATAAGAAAAAAAATTTTGTTTAGTTATTTTGAGCGCGACAGTACAAATTTTATATTCGGGAACCCTCCAGGATATTTATCACTCGAAAACTTTTAAGGTATGTACATTTAGGTCCACGCTTCTACTTGGTTTCTTACTACATTGTATGTTATTAAGTTATATAGACCTTATATATAATTGTAGATAAGCAAATTGTAAAAAAACGTCCTAATAATTTATATATAAATAATCTAAATGTATTATTTGTAAAATAATAATAAAAGTAATTTATAGTGCAGCTTGACATTCATGCATTCTTTATATTTTTTGTCATATTTTAAGACTAATGTTTTAATTTAAAGTCTTTTTATAGCGTACAATTAAAAAAATGATTTAGGTATATTACACGCAACGAAGCAGTAAGTAAAAGTCCAACCGCAACGAAAACCAAAACATAAACGTTATATCGGTATCCTCCAGAATGGCTCTATCAAAATATAACGACCGATAAAACGATGAAAAGAAAGCAAATAGCACCGAATTTTCAAAGAACTTACAATTTCTACATCTTTCTCTTACATACGTATAATGTGATATTCTATCTTGTTCTATCGGGTTTTACAGACCACTCAATAATATTCTTTGTGAAATGTGTTAAATATTATGCGATGTCCAGTTTTCAGTCTTAATTGAAGACATGAATGAATTAAGGTTTGTTTTTCCAGACATTTTTCGGTTCTATGTATAAATTAAGATTTTTAGAGCTTATTAAAGAACTTAATCTCCATATTTTTTGCTATTTTCTTACAAAAAAAGATTAGAAAAAGAAATCTAACTTGTACTGAGATAAGTTTTCATTCAATTTTATCGTTTTATAGCAAAATATATACTAAAAGTTTACTATACTTATAATTAATTCTCCTAGTATAAATATATTTAATTAATAATATACTATTAAATACACCTAAATTTGAAGTTTGAACATGTTTCTCGTAATTATAATTCATTAATATCTTTGATCGTCTTATCAATCTATACTATTTTGTATAGAGTTATAATGTATACAACATAGTAGGTACTATGGTATTGTGGTACATATACAGAGTTTTAGTATACAAAAATCTTGACAAATTTTATTTAATAATTTAATTACTGTTGACTTTTTTTTAATTGTCTCTTACAAACTGTCTTGACGTAACGTCATTAATCTTGGGAGGCTGGCAGCGCAGCAAACGACCTTCCGTTAAGGCGCTCTACGGCCAGTGTACCATAATATGCTTGTAAAACCAGAAAAACGTAAAATAAAAACAGTAGTCGGTGCAAGCTAAACAAGACCTTCCACTAATTTATATTAGGATCATTAACGAGTGGCTATCCATGAATCTTCCGACCTTTGTTAACATCCAAATAGAAAATAAGGAATCCCGGTACAGGAAAAAGGTAAATTCGCAAGATATATTTTTTCACAGAGACGCGTGTCGGTAGCATTGTTAAATATATTGTCCAATCAGTATTTCCAGGAAGAAGAAATAAGCGTTTAAAAGTGGATGGTTGAGCGACCTATCCTGGGCTACCCTTTAATGTGGAGCCGTATTATAAAAAAAAAGAAATCTTATTCGAATTGGCAAGACGAATTAAAAAGAAAATTAATTCCGCCACTAATTTAAACAGAGAGTTTCCCGACGATTTTCGGGGATCGGGCAGGCCGGCTTAATTAATGCATTAAAGTTAGAAGTCAGGAGCTTCGCGCTCATGTACGTTTATTAATAGCAACTTATTTAAGAACACTTTATTCTACTATGCTTACGTTACTTGTACTTACGAATGAAAAATAGTATGAGACAAAATATTACTGCGTCTATAGAGTTTATGTGTTTTGTATCATGTATTATGTTTTTATTAAACATTTTACCGTATTAGGTGTATGTAAAGACTAGCTTATTTTTACATAATTTTGAAAAAATTGTCTCTTAAATAGAACAATAATATAATTAAATCAATTTATTTTATTATAAACCAAACAATATAAAAATGTAAGTATAACATTGGTATAAGAATATAAAAATCAATACGATCGAAAGTCTTGAGAGCATTTTATATGGCAATGGTATCTAATCACAGATTACACGAGATCACATACCGATAAGGTTCGGGTAGCTCTTTAACGAATCGTATCACTTGTAATGAAGGCTAATTCTTTCATTAACTCGGCGTGACAATAGGAAAAAGTGTATTGCAAACGAAAATAAATGCCCTGTAGTTTTTGTGCAAATTACAAACCTATACTCCTAGTTAGTTTGAAACCGTATTCGTATGTGTGTAACATATTATTGCCATTACCTTTAAGAAGATATTAAAAAAATACCTTAGCTTAGAGGTTTTTTTGTATATATATTTATTAATGGATATTGCGGTTCTTTAATATTTACGTACCTGATGCAAAAAATATATGCAAAATGACTTATTATTTAAAGTAGGAACAAAAGCTATCGTGTCGCAGTGAGACGTCTGAATGTAAGCGCGGTTTGGTGTAAGTTCGATTACCACTAGGGGGAATGATAATAATTAAATTGTTTTAATATCTCCGCTGTGGTAAAAAAATAAGTGCCGATGAGTTGAGACGGCCACTCAACACGCAATGTCTCGAATTCCGACGGAAAGTGGAGAACGGAGTGTCTTAACATTGGCTTCTCTCTGCCTACTCTGCATTGCAGGAAAACCGTGAAGAACAAGTACTAAGCTAAGCCCTAAGTCCCAAACTGTTATAGCCAGTATTAAATAGTTGTATTCGTATTGCTCATTAGTAGCTTATAACAACATTAAAAGAGCACTGAGATTAGCTTTATCTGATACCAATGTGTCTGCACTTCAAATGCATTTTATCTCATTTATCAAAACGTAAATCGCAATCCGATCTGACAAGGCGTTAATGGGTAGCTCAATGCAATTTAAGCACCCCCGGCCGAACATAACCGAATTTCTTTTTTGTATCAACGTAATATTCAACTGAATTACAATGCACTTATTTGTTTGAATTTCTTTTGAACTTATGCTGTTTAAAATATTTTTTGTGCTTGTCATGAATATCTTGAAAATGTGTAAATATTTTTAACATTTTTTATAAAGTGCTTAGCTATTAGTACACTTAGGAAATTGAAAAATACATATTTATTAAACGTATAAAAATTTGAACGCAGCGGGGTTTGAAACAGCGCCTCTTGAAAATCGTTCAAGCGCTCTGACCGCATGGCTTAGTGGTGAGAGCGCTTTTTTTGTTCAAATTATGATATTCCATCACCGGAATAAATAAATAAATATATATTTTAATTGCGCCATGTATGTGTAAATATAAAAATATGTTTTTAATAATATAAAAAATACATAAAATGTAATATCAAAAAAGATACTACCAAATATTTTAGGTTTCCACCCCATTACAACTTTAAATCAATTCAAATGGAGTACTTTTCGATACGAATTATATCGAGTCTATTACTGCATCACCCCGACTGCGATATAAAGCGAAAATTGGATTTACAGTGACAATCGAAGGCGCCGCCATCAAAGGCAGCCCACGATATGTTTGCTCAAATACGTCCCAACTACCCTCCATTCTTATAACACTTTGCTTGGTCAAGATATATTCACCTTTCTTGTCACTAGTGAAAATAATGAAAATATTTTAAGGAAATATGTAATAAAGTTTTGGTTTGTAATGTCTTATAAGAATTTTAATGTCATTGAACTCGATTGTTGTTACAATTAACTTAAGTATAAGAGAACTAATGCATATCGCTTTTTGAATTAATGAAAATTAAAATACCAAACATTACAGAGTGGAATTCAAGCCTACAACCATCATGTGAACGTGAAGTCGTAATTATTAGACACGTTTCTACTTTACCAAAGTAATTATAATTAAATGAATAAATTATATACATATACAAATTATATAAATGCAGCGCACATAATTTTTCTCTATATTTAGTGTAATATTTACTAAAACACCGGTGAAAGCATAAGCTGCAACTGATGCAATTTACAAAGCAGGCAATCAAGACCACCATATTGTTGTACAGTCTCCATCAAAGAGCCCAAAGGAAGCTTCTTAATAATTAATTGATACTTAAACGCGCTGACGTCTTGCGACTCAAAGGGGACTAACAGCTATGCATATGCTCGTAAGTGGAAGATGTTTGACTCTAACTATTCACGTCATATTGCGATTGATTTCGTAGGAGTTTCGTAAATTACATTTTGGAAGCTTCAACAATTACTTAGCGTTAGAAATATAAAGTAATAAAATGCTAATATTTTTTACTTCACGCGTTAACGTTATTTCTTGGTTTATTGAAGATTTAAAACTTTACTTCTAGATATAAAACTTTAGTGTACTTCGAAAGCAATATCAGATAAAAATTCAGACGACAACATTTTAACAACAAATGTGCGTCTTTGTCCTATAAAGTCAAGACTTACAAATTAAAATTGAATCAAAACGAACATTTAACTAATGGATATTAAAACAGTGATATTAGTGTATTCGAAAACTTCAATTAGAACATGAAATTGAAGAGTCATTAATCAAATAAAAAGTGTGATTACCCTCGAATCTTGATGGCTAATTGAATATGGCACTCGGCATAATTGAACTTCAATGACGACTTCTGCTTGATATAGATTTTTGAATGATAAATTCCATTAAAATGGGAACAAAATAAAAATAACGAAAAATATAGTCGATAAATATTATACTATATTAAAATGCATTCAAAAAATATATAAGTTAATCTTAGATCACGGTATGTTGGTATAGCGCTTATATATAGCAGCTTCTAATTTAACTGTTTATTTTTTTTAATATTTAGATATGCATTTATTTTATTAAATTTTCTGAAAAAAGGCGTATTACGTCACCATTAACAAATTTACATTGAAATTCTGAAACATCAACCACACATGAATATTTAATACTGAACATAGACGGTATTTACCTCCCTTTGGGCCACGAACACGCAATATCATAAAAGTGACAACCGCTGTTTTCTATCTTTCTTATAAATACTTATGAAATTATTGTACATTTTTCAAAGCAAGGAACATCAATCATAGTTAACCATGTATATATATATATACATGGTTAACTATGGTTAACTATATATCATAATTATTATTAATAATGAATTATTATTTTTTAATTAGCATACATTTTTTTTAAATGAAAAAAAACAGATAGCATTAGGTAAAATGGTGACATGACCTACTTAAAATCTTGGAAGGATATAATATGTATTCCAACACAAATTGTTTACAATTTTTCCATATTTCTTTAGAAGAAGGTTATATATTATAAGCCAACCCCAATATAACAATCGAATTTCCTTAAGAAAAGACGCAAAGAGAGAATGATAAAACCCTGTCACTAATTAAATGGGCCTGAGTCGTCCTCTTAATAGATTTGCCGCTAATTTGGAATAATAAAAAAAGTGGATTGAAATTAATTAAATAAAAAAAAGTTCAAGACTACTATTGTGACTAAAATTATTTACGTTTTCTTTAGCATAGCAGAGTAGACAGAGACAATCTAGTAGCAAAACACTCTATTCTCCGGTTTACACCTTAATTCGGAATTTTGAGTGCTGAGTGTCGGAACTAAAGGGCGCGCTTTTGTAAATTATCTTACCAGAGCAGAAACAAAATAATATTTCCATAAGATAATATGATATACGTGTACAAAGTAATTGTTTCAAAATTTAGGCACATTTAATTTGGTTTTCGTAAATATTTTACAATATATAATGTAATTCAATTTGAAATGAAACTATTTTCGCACATTCTAAGATGGTAATGTAAAAACCAGTCCATAGATTAGAAACAACACCAGGGATCCGACTAGTTGCAATTCATCATTATTATTCCAGACAATTTATCAAGCGGTTGGCTCGCCCCGCCCGAGCGGATCGCACATTCTAACGAGATGGTGAATTTTCACCGAATAATTTCCGAACCGGCGAATCACGTATTGGAATCCGAAATGAGGTCGAAATTGAGATAGAAGACTTGTACATGGATTAGAATAAAAGTATATTTAAGAGCTATGTAAGAAAACGGAAATTTACATTGATATGTAATAAAAATTATGAAGAAGTTTATAGAAAACTAATATTTGTGGATGATAGTTGAACGTCAATTTTGGACGCGAGATCTCTTTTTAGGATTGCCGTAATTTTAATAATATGTAACTTATCGTTATGCGCATTGTAAATTTAAATTCTATAAGTAATCTTAATTTTAATTTAGGTCAACGCATTATAACATTTCTCTAGTAAAAGAAATACCAATAATTACCTATAATTTCAATTTTGTAACCACAATATATATAATATATACCATTCATCCTATTGATATTTTCATAATAATCAAGAAAATAAATATTTTAAAATTAACATTTATGGTACAGTGTCTACAGATGGCGAAGGGTCGATGTGATTATAGAAGCTTATTACTTCGACTCTATCATATTTCAATTTACGATCGTCACCCGGACTTATCGAGCAGAAAAATCAGAGGGTAACGTGTATGCTGACATAAATCAGAATTGAGACGTCTCATTACTGCAGTGCCTTGATTTATTCACTACATACGTCATGAAATGATATATTCCAAGTTGATTGCTGTAAGTGAAGCGATAACCCAACAGTAACATGAAAAATTCAAACCACAGCTAAAAATACATGGAAAATTAAAGTAAAACAGAAACATTAGATAAAGTCCACGGCAAGAAAATGCTTGGTCGAAGGAAATAAGAAAGCGGTCCTAGTTGCTAAGTCTTGTACAGTTTCTGTCGCTATCTCTTGGATAAGGGGCCTAATCACCAGTCGTCGTGTCTGTATCGGGCCGTTGCGGAGCGCTGCCCTCCCCAGGGAACGCTTTTGGGACCAGTTTTCTTTTTGGTTTACATTACGCTGAAAGTGTGTCGAATTTTTTTGTTATGTCTCACTTTGTATGCTGATTTGCCTTAATGTGTGAGAATAAATAGTAATAATTCTATAAGTTTATTTAAAAATCGTAAAATAAAATTTATATATTATATTATTATTTTATTACTGTAATTTTAAGGAATTTATTGTAAAAAAGTAACTAAGTCTCCTAACAGCAAGTGCAAACCTATTATTAAAGACTTGTGAAGTTATAGAAACTTTAGCTGCGGAACGGCAAACCTGTTCAGTTCGCGCACCAACAAACTTGTGTTTTCAAACTATATTTGTAATATAAATTTATTGCTTTAAGTTCACTCTCTATATTATTTTCCCTATGAAAGGCCTAATACTTTATTGGATATATTATTATATGAAGAATACTTGTAAAATTTACCTTTACAGGTACTTCTAATTATAATATGAACTTTTGTCATACAACACAATTTATTTCAAAAAATTACAATATTAATATATTTTATTAACTAATTGTGAGTGTGTGAGTATTAATGAACCAAAAACTTTCTTTTAAAGCCATAAGTATCAAAAACGTAATAGAGAAATCAGCCGCTCCGAAACAAATTTATTTGGCGAAAAGAAAAGAGAGGAGCACGGCGGCGCGGCGTATCTAATGAGATAATATAATAGCAGTGATTCGCTCCTACCACTGTTCACAGGACCGAAAATTACCGGAAAACTGCAGGAAGGGAAAACCTCGGTTTTAGAACGTTACATTTCCCTAATGTAAAATTAGAATTTTGCCTGCCAAATAGATTTTTCATTGCGGTCTTATGAAATCTGTGAAGTTTAAGTAAAGATAAGGACTTTTAGTGTATAATAGTGATTTTAATTTTTGAATATTCAGAATGTTAGGTGTTAATAAGTATTGTCGCCTCATTAATGTGGGTAAAATATACTTTTCTAGTAACGACCATGAGAGGGTCATATCGAATTGGTAATCGATTTTGTCGCTCCCGAAATAGGGTGTAAAGATCCCATTGTAATATAGATGCCAGCCATATGTCGAAAGAGGTCACATTCATTCGTTTTTTACCATTTAGAATGTAATGGAAATAATGTAAGATGCAAATTTTTTTTGTATAATGCAAAAATTTTGGTAAATACTAGATAGGTATATTAAAGTTCAAATACCTATATACTACAATCGTAAATCGTATTCAATAATCGTAAATACAAACAATACTTGAAATTCCATAACATAAATAAAATATGTTTGCAATTTTCAATTTATGCAAATTTTATTCTATAATAAAGAGTCTTAATCAATTAGCTTCCCTTGTTTTTAATATCGAAACAACTTTCAAATGTACAATTTAATCCGTTAATAGCTATTCCGGTCACAATATGTTTAACATGAGTATGGTTTAATGCCCCCTCAACTATCGTTTTAAATTTAGGCACGACAAAATATCTTAATCATTACGCTTCATAAAACCCTTAAGTGATTGCGTGGATGGGACAGATTGCGTGGGTAGGAATTGATTTCGAAAGTACATCTCTTAAAGTACCTGCACCCTATCGATATTGTAATTGCACCTTTATGGATTGATACAATTACGTAGGGGTAGTGTTGCCACTTAAATATTTTCTTTACGATTATCTGCATGTCATTCAAATTTAATGTTACGGTCACAATCTAATTTATAAGATATCATTTTTCTTTTTTTTATTCTATAAATATATATATATATATATATATATATATATATATATATATATATTTGTGTTAACACCGTTTTATTAAAAGCAAGCATGTTTTTGTTTTAAAAAAGCTGTAAAAAATTTCCATAGCTGAATACAGCTTCGCATAAGTTAATAGTAGAGCCGGGCGCGAGTAGCGGTAGGCGGGCAGGCGGGCAGAGATAATGAAATTGTGTACAGAAGCGCAACGAGCCGCGATCGTGTCTCGGGCAAAAATCCACTTAACAAATTGCTGCTGATTCGAAGGGTTCAGGATTGTTGGCTGCTTTTACCGTTATATCAGTTATTCGCTCGGTTATCGATACTCAACCGCTCGAGTTCCGCGGTTCAGAGACCCAATCATCAAATATTTAAATGTCAATATATCTACATGACATGCTAAATTAACAAATGATTCACGTTTGTTATCAAAAAATAATAACATATATCATTAAGAGTCGTTTCATTCCCAAAATGAACCTTTATGACGCATAAAATAATTAAAACATCAACGAAATTTATTATTTCGGACAGTGTGTACAGTACAAAGAGGCGCTCACGAATGCAGAAGCATCCTAATGAATTCGTTGGAGGCGTTTCGCACGCAATTGCACAATTTCAATTATGGCATTAGTACGCGAGTGTACATTACATGGGCGAGGCGTATGGCTGATGGATTAATATGCCATAACGTTCCGAGTTTAGCCTTAACGTAAATGACTGTTTTCGATATAGAAACTCATGATAAAGTAAATATATTTTAAAATATTGACACACAAAGACTTAATAGACTATAAATATTCATCGGTCAATGCTATTTCGGGTTTTCTCTGATTATGGTTAACTGGCACGGTGCTGAGTTTAATTTCCACACATCAAACGGCGCAATATCGCAAGTTTATTCGTGGTTGTGAAATTTCAGGATCAACTTCATGCCCCGTCGAAAAGCAAAGGAAAGTTCGCACACAAAGGCCGTCATTGAATTTTTTTGTTTCCAAGGTACAAAAAATTTGAATCGAGCGAATTACAAAACCGACAAACGAATTGGTAGGGTTGTCACCAAAATTTTATACATAAATAATTATGTCAACTTCGTCAAAAAAATCATAATTTAATATCACTAAAGCTATTTTAAATACTTTGGCATCATGTCAAATAATATTTTTATGGAATATATTTTTACGTCCAACATTATAATTAACTTTTTTTTTACTTACGGTAAAAATTTATTGGTAATAATATTTGGAATTAATTATAGGAGTCGTTTTAATAGATTATATTAGAAATTCATAATAGTCAAACCCCCCAGCCCTAAATTGCAAATATCGAGCGATGTTCGAAACGAGAGACGCCTATCTCAATTGAATTCCCGAAAAAGGACGCGAAATAAAAGCAGCAAGGTACGTACCCTCACCTTTGGATAGTGCTCACTCTATTGAAATTTCGATATTTGTCAGTCTGATTAGCTTCCTCCATCGAATCCGAGTGAATGAGTGAATGACTCAGCGTGAGATGTCAGGCAATTACTGGTATAGCTATAAGAGCAAATTGTGGCCTCCGTTTTGTGGCCGAACAAAAGCTTTGTCCTATTTGTTTGGATATTGAATGTAAACGCTAAAACTTTGCCTATCAACCATTTTAATTTTGGACTCACATATACCTACCCCTTATGTACCTATATACCCCCTCATGTTTCGATATTATACGAAGTTAAGAATATAATGTTTTAGTGTAATAGCAATTCTGGTATCACAACATTCATGTTTCGTCTAACTTTAAAATATATGTAAGTAGCGCTTTCATAATAAAAATGGTTGGAAAAGTTAGAAAACTTATAAAGTTTTGTTTTACAAAAATACATTTGTCAATGTTAAATGTGTTCGTAGATAATAATAGAGCGTATACAGGGAGATATTACAATTGAAACAAAAAAATGAAACATACTGTAACAATATATATTTTATATATATAAATATTTTTAAACTTACCGATCTATTATTACAGGGTCTGATGGAAAGTCTCGTTTCTGTTGCCGCAACTTTTCTTGTCGCAACAACGGCTGTAAAAATACTATATTTCAGTGTTGGGTTTCATTCACTATATGTATATCTAGATGTGACTTTTAAATCACTTAATTATTATGTATATTTAAAATATCTATTTTGTAATATTAATAAATTCCTAATACATTCAAATAAACAGTCTACCTCATCACAAGTCCTCGTAAGTTACAAAGTACCTACAGATGTGAACTACAAACATAATTGCATTTTTATTAATTCTCGAACAAGCACTTTTAAATGTACGTTTTTAACTTGTGAGCTACAATTATAAAGCTCAACATAACAAATGGACCTATGAAACTTTATTATTTTATAACTTTCAATAATATCCGTTTATTTACATACAACAAACGTAATATGTAGGTATACAAACTTCACTTAATACATAAAAGAACTTGATTTAGTAACGCAGCCTTGAAATTTAATACAATAAATAAAACAAGGAAGCCGTATCCAGGTTAAGTTAACGACGCAGGGTGCACGCACCCTATCGCGGCTCCTTGACGCAAAGGGCAAAGACATTGAAAGGACAGACTCCCTCGAGACTCCTCCCCAGAAGACGTGCGAGTGGGACGCACATATCGCAAGGAAAGAGAGCAACATACAGCGTCTAAGGTAGAATAAAATTTTAATTGCTCACACAGACACGGTGTGCTGTCACAAGACACACATGCGTGGGCGGCGAGACGCGTTACAGTTACGACCGGAAAAACCACCCCAAACAAATGGTTAAATTAATAAGGACATTCACTTGTTCGCGACGTTCCTAGAGTTTTGTAATTACGCAGCCTCTGGAATTGAGTTTGAAATATTTTACCGCAAACGAAGCGCTTTGTTTAGTGTTACGATATTGTGACAAACGTGAAATTTTAAATCAACGTAGAGAATTAAATAAAGTTTATATAATTTTATTTTTGTACAAAATAGTACATTAAAATCTATCTATCATATCATAAATTATTGACTAGCTATGACGTGTTCTAAGAAATTTAAGCTGTGAGATGACATGCATTATTTATTTATCGATAAGTATGAAAAACGTTCTACTACGTTCTGGGTATTATTACCTGCACATAACTTCGTGGGTGAGCAACACTCTGCACATTTCAGGGTTCTTATCCTGTCCCTCGTAGACAATAGGCTGAAATACAATGTTTTTATTAATAAAGTAATATTAATGTAAGGTTTTTTTGCATAATAATTTGCATACATATTTGTTTATTTACTTAAAACCTACTATTGAGAAATTTTATTAAACAAAAACTGAACGAAGTACCTATGTGTAACTTATCAATTTATATAAAAACAGATATATTACATGAAAAAAATTACAGATTTACAAGCTCAATCCATTTCGAACTAGCCTTATTTCAAGGTAATATATAATTACGTTGCCAGTAGGATTTTTACCTTTCCAGTAGTTCTGCTGTAATTTTTTTTATTAATCAATACTATGTTCATCTTACAGTACGTAAAAACTAAACATAGGTTAAAATCCTGATAGTTTCAAATAGGATAAGGATAAGGGATAGTTGCCAAAGTCTGAATACACTATGTTAGGTAAGTAAAGCGCTAGGCTTAACTTTGATTGTAACCCTAAGGACCTTGGTGTCATTGAAGTCGTCGACATAGACGTACACGTTCGTCGGTGGAAGCGAAAATGTACCGCGGTGAAACTTCGACAGGCGTTGATCTCATATTAGTAAGTATTTTTTATTGAATGTTTATATTATTGATTGTAGTGTTAGTCCTTTTTTTTTACTCGTATACATTATAGTTTAAATTATACTATTTATTACGTTTTATTACTGAATATTCTTTATTTTTTTTTCAAATAAAAGGTATAAGTATTTGTATCAAAAAGGATAGTCGCCCTAGTTGTTTTCGTGGATAGCTGCCCTAGGAGCAAGTCTATAGTTCTAGATTTTAGTTTATAGCATATATATTTCTTTTTTCTTACACAAATTACAAAAACATTAGTGTGAATAAAGCAAATTCTACATAATATCTATATAATGCGATAATTTAAAAAATCAAGCTGATGCCTAATTGTTTTATGCATTCATTTTAGTTAAACAAAATGCCTTGCAAATATAAACGCACCAATACGTTTGTTTAGTCTTGGTGCGAATAATAAGATAGAGAATATTTGTTAACATTATTAATGTATCTATACATAATTATACCTTTTCGTGCTGGTATATCGAGACAAAATTAATTTCTTTTCTCATTTGTAGGAAAATCAAAAAGAGAGGCGTCTCATGTCTCAAAGCCGTCTTAAAAAAAACCCGAAGGCGTTTTGAGACAAGCGGAGGGGTGTATGCAATTCAAGAGAAGTAAAGGAGTCTCAATATTATTATGATAATTATATAATAAAGATAAAAAAACATTGTGCGTCTATCCTTACGCCAGGCAAGTAACCCTCGAAGCATTTTTAACGTTAGGCAACTATTCGCCACGGTTGGCAACTAACTATCCGTTCTTTTAGAGTTGAAATAAAACAGGATTTACAAGAAACCATTATTAGTAATGTTCACAAAAATAGGCTAATATAATAGATCAAAGACCAGTGTTTGTATGTACATGTTGCATTATTCTTATTATGTACAAGCATATTTTCTTTTAAATAAAATATTTTAGAAAAGTGTACTTTGTTTAGCCTTTTTACAAAAAAAAGCTTATAACACATGTTTATTTATTTTTAAAAATGCTGACTAAAATTAAAAAGAACAATTGTAAAACTAATTTTAATTGTTAAAGTTTATATTTTATGCGGCAATAAACGTTAGTCATCCATTATTTATGGTTAGATAAAGTTATTTAAATATTTTAATTATTGTAATAGTACCTACCGTAACTTGTATATCGTAGTAGCGCGATAACTTAAACGAAATTACGCATACTAAATTAATTAAAAATCCGCGTGCAGATAAGATAATTTTTCGTCTTCATCAAGTTATTGCTTTTCTGCTAATATATGCACCCTTTAATATATAATCGCATTTTATTATCTGTAATAAGCATTTGCATAGTTTTAAAGTGAAGGTTTTAATCGGCTTTATATTTTGTAAATAAGTATATTTTTAATGTTCTAGGTATATCGGTTGTGCATAAAATGTAAATTTTATATCCTATAACAACTAGCAAATTATTGAATCTCGGAACAAACTTAACTTAACTTAACTTAAGTTATCATTAGATATAGGTATCATTCATCTCTACACACATCAGTAGCTACATAGGTATATATCTAGACTACATGCATTTTCACAAAAAAAAACCGCTTGAGTTTTGTATCTAAAAAACCTTTTATTTAATAGTTAAATTCAAAAATTGTATTAAAAATAATAAATAATAATTTATATAATCTTCATTTTCTTTCTAGGTTTTAGCCGTGAATGTCAATTTATAGCGTTATTCTTCAATATTTATATGTAAATAAATATTTAAATGCATAAATAAAATTTTGTGCGTATATTTTTCACTATAGTAAAAAAATATATATTTCGATACTTCCAAAGATTCTCCCCTACAATAACTCAATGTACCCTACACGTGTCTCTGCGTTTATCTATTAATATCTAATTACTGGTCACCCTAAGGCTGTGCGATAATCCTGATAACACTATTCTTCTATTTTGAAGTTAATGGTCATTTTTAATTTTGGCCATTTTCACACAAGTCACAATACAATTGTTTTGTGTAACTTTTCCTAATTCTTATATATTTTAATATATTTTACCAATACAGACACAGATACAGATAGATAGATGAATATAAATAAAAAAACGCTATAATTTCTTTCTAAAAGATTATAAGTTTAAAGCAAGCCATCGCGACGCATTGGAACAGCTTCCGACTTCAAATGCTATTGGTTGTGGGTTCGATCCCTACATGGATTATTTATCCGCTCTGGTGATAAGAGTTCTGTCACTCAACACGCAATGTCTCAGGCGTAAAGTGACACTAGGTTCTCTCTGACTATCCTCTATCCTTTTATTTAGGTATTTCTAATATAAAAAAAATGTATATTAGATTAAACCTAAATGTTAGTATCCGAAACATTAGCAATATATAAACTTGACCCTAAAATTACAGACATGTGTTTTTGTACTGAGCAATATCCCCAAGCTTACTTTTGAGAATTAGCTACCACAAGCGCCAAAAATCCAAGATGGATTTTTCACCCTGTACACAATATTTAATTGAATATGAAATAGAGGGGTATTATCATCTTTTGTGCAAAGGATTTAGCTGGATTTTGTGCAGGCCGTTTTGTAATACGTATTCAAGGGTCATAGGAAGGTATTTAAGGAACTAAATAACCAAGGGTTGCTTCGCTTTTGGATAAAAAGCATCAGGTGTTACGAATAATAGAAAAAATGATTAGTAACTAAAACTCTTTTTAAGGAACATTATTAATAAAAGATAACGTATAATGTGAACTAATCCAAAAAAAGAATTTAGTAAAATAAAACTAGTTAGGTAATAGTGATGTAGTTCCAGTGGGTAATACTTTTCAAGTTCACTTTAGGGCGGGTCCCTCAGGAGAGACTACTGTGGCTAGCACCGTCACATGGGATTCAATCTCATGGGAATTAGTAAAAATTTAAAAAAAACTAATTTCCTATTGATGTATTAAGCTCGTTTTGTGAGTTCACAAAATCACTTACTTAAGTAAGCTGAGTGAGTTCCTGCTCAGCTCCAGAAAACCGAGAGTTATGTTACTTTGTTCTCTACATTGGGCATTCAAATAGTATTTGAACTCGAAATCATTGAGTTCAATTTATAACATTGAGTGCACTTTATTATCGGAAATATCTCCGCTTTGCTAAAAAAATTGCATGTATCATATAGGTACATAAGTCGGTGGCGTACACGCATACCGTGAAAAAGAAAGTTCAAGTAAATACGTACATAAAAGTACTGTCATCCAAAACAATCAGTGCAATCGTATAACTGGTAAGATATAAAATAAGGTGGAGGACATAAAGAAGACAGAAGTGCAGTGATTTATACATTCGCGACAAAGCGAGCGCGACTCGAGTTGCGCAGATATTTTTATTATTATTGTACTTGCACCTCGCAAGATATATGTAGTAGAATATTTTATTTGCATACTAAATGACGTGAAGTTATGTTTTATAAAAATAGTTTGCATCTCTTGATAACATTTTAGATGTTCCGATTAATGTTATATTTTAACAAATATATATCTTGTGATAGATAGTGTTTTCTAATGGGATTGCAAAAAAGAAAGGCCCTTTTTATTGTAAACAATTAAAACACTTCCGAATGATTACCTTAGAAGAAGGTAGAAGGTCTTTAAATCTATTTTTTGTGTCCAAAATGATGAATAGATTGCCCTCTCAGTTACTTAACAAATTTAATATACGTGTACCAATGAGGCTCCCACGTGGTAAAATCACTCCACTTTGCCCACCACCTTGGAAAACAGTGTTTGGATTAAACTCTCCTGTTCCCAGGCGCCGCAAGTTGGTTAATGACTACAGTGACCTACTAAATATTAACGCTGAATCGACAATCAAGATTCGACTCTTGTTAAATAATAAGCTCCGATCATCTTAAAAATGTATTTATTATCTTAAAGGATTGCCTTTTATTTTATTTTGGTTTAATTGTTTGGTTTGTTTTGCTGAAGCTCGCTTATAATGTTTTTTTTCATGCATGCTGTATCCGCCTGTAAGTTTTTGTTACACTTAGATTAAGTTCCGTTTTCTATGTTTTTTTAATGTATGTACCGTGTAAACAAATGTTGGTGGATCAAATAAATAAATAAACATCTAACGAGTTATATAGGGCGTTTGCGTGTACTTTTTTATTCAGTTTCACACTTCTTTCCGCATAACAGGGTAGCCCTAGAGAGCCGAAGACACTCTGATCTTCAATTCCTTCCGAATTAGACAAATTGCGTGTTGAGAGGCGGAACTCAACGCCTTGTTTTATCTTGGATACCAGAGCAAAAAATAAACATATTTCAATTATTATTATATTATGAATAATATTCCCCCGAGGGGAAATCGAACCCGCAACCAATGGTGTTTACAGGTCAGACCTTGTCACACTGCGCCCCGATGGTATCTATGCGCTAACAATTAAACACAAGAGTTTTATATAATACTAGCGACACGCACGCGGCTTCGCCCGTGAACTATCGATATAGCTGTCTTGTATTTTCGGCAGCCTTTTTGTAAAACAATAAAGTTCCTGGAAAATGTAAATAATATATCCCAAGACCTTCAAGTTTCTCAACAAAATTGCATTACAATCGGTTCAGCCGTTTTGCCGTGATGACGTCACAGACATTAAGAGTTACTTTCGCATTTATAACAGTATAAATATGGATATTATTTACAAATTACAATTATTGTGATTAATGCAAAATCAAACCAGCTATTACATGCAAAATGGCTTCCGAAAGTCATTTTCCTAACAAAAAGTACCAAATTAATATGTTGTTTGAACATTGTAAGGCAAATACAATCATTCGGCCACGTGCGCGCGCACGCTTCGCTTTACAAACAGGACCGTATTCTATGGGAGTTCTATGGGATTTGTTGGAATCTCATTTTGTAAACCATGATTCAGTATCTTAAGACTATGTTCAAACAGAGGGTAGCCAGATTGATATTTTAGATATTGATATGATAGTGATTTACTGTGCGAATCGAAATAATCCTCTCTTTAATACTATACTGAGGGCATTAAGAAGTCATTACTATTATTATTTTATATATTCTTAAAAATGTATTTAATGATTTTTACGTTGAATTATTTATATTTATTTTCATTTCCCCGCTCTGGTATGATAGGACGCGAACTTTAGTTTCTCCGCCTAAAACTAGCAATATTTTCGAATGTTCTCTAAATACTCTGCTATGTACGAAAATTTTAAAAACGTCGAACTGCAAAAACAAGTAATTATGCAAAATCCTATAGGTATTCATATTGAAGTTTATTAAGTACACCAGTAACAGCGCATATGTAGAGGTACGTTTTAATAAAATATTGCGACCGGCTAATTTTTCGTAGTTGCGTGCCGTGTTCGCATGCTGCATTAGTTGATTGGCAGTGTGCCTTCTGCCTAACGATTTAATACAATTAAATGAGCAAGTATCTAGTCGCCATCTTTGACATTACTCAACGACTGTTTTGCGTGTCGTTCGGATCTCTTTAACGATTAATCATACTAATAATATGATTGCAATCTTTATTATATTTAATTTATTAGCGAACTATCATATTTTCTATTGTAATAAATTAGTTTTAAGTCCTAATTTTGAATCTAAAATAGTTTTAAAAAATATATCGCACGCACAGTTGTAGTCAATATAAGTAGATACTAAGAAGTGAAATGTTGGTAGCAAGGATCTGTATAAAATAATAAAACGGCGCCGAAAGGCGTTTCATTGCACTATAAATGTACAGATACACGCACAATTCCTTTCTTAGTGAACAACGTTCGGCCTAAGTTAATTATGTTCATAGCATAAATCTTTCGTAATTGGTCTCTTGTTACACAACACTAAGAGCTCGGGACGTGTTGAAATTATATATGTGAGGTACACTGAAGTTTCATGATGGCTTTACGGTAAAATTATTGTTTATGTAATAAATGCGCCATTGTTAAAACAGCTTTGTTTATTACTGAATCAATCTTATCAAGGAATTTGGTTTTCTAGGTATATGTTTATGTAAATATAAATTAAAAGCATGGTAAATAATAAAATATTAAACAAAAAATTGAAATAAATAAACATTTGGATGTAACGGAATTCGAACTCGCGTCCCTTATCATCAAGTAAATAGTTACAAAAATACTTTTATTTTAAAAATTATAAAGATATATAAAAACTTTTTCAGATGTGTATTATCGGCCATTTAAAACGATTGTGGAACTTTATTTTTGGAATAAAAAAATGTATTTTGTAACCTTTTTTTTTGTTTTAGACTTGTCAATGAAGTTCCTAATAGACACTTTCAATAATTATACAATCGTTGTTGCAAGTCCGCTTTAGTATCATAATCTAAAATGATAAATTTCCGCATTTATTGAATATTCCTTCCTACTTAACTTTAACTAGTGTAAGTGTATCCACTATAAATGAAATCTGCAGGCTATTCTATATATATGTATTTGAGACTTTCATCTCATACCTTAGTATAACTTTTTGTATATATTAACAGTGATATATTATGTAAATATGCTTATCTTAGTAGATATCTATGTAGGTAAAGCTGCGTAGGTACCTTAAGACCAGATGACCGTGTGAAAATACTCAATGAGATTAATTTTAAAATAAGTAGAAATGAAAATAAATTTTTAAAACCGTTATTTGAAGTGTCATTTTTCATATTGGATATTGTATAAAGGGTGCAAAATCTCTCCCGAAAGCGGGTAGGCGTGCGCGGCGATGACAATCTGCCGCGTGGCCGCCACGTGATACACACATTGAGGTGAAGGTACTATGAATCTATCTACACTTACTTTAGCTTCGGAAAGTAAATTAGTTTTTAAACTTTTAAATAATTTGACATTTGCAATAAATATTTATTTCCATAAATAACTTATATAAATACAATAATGTCTAAAAAATTAAATGACGGAATTCTAAATAATTATTTTACATATCCTGATATAAATTCAATAAATAGACTATTATATATAATAGTCTATTTAAATAATATATTTAAATAAAATAATATATTATTTAAAAATATTTTCAGGCAACATATAAAAAATATTATGTGTAAATAACACTTTTAAATGTTACAATATTTTATTATTATTATTTTTCACCTTCACGCTTTTACCCTATAGCAGTTTATTCAGAGAACCTAGTGTAAAGACACTCTTTTCTCCACTTTCCGCCTGCGTTGCGTGCTGAGTGGTGGAACTCAATACCGCGCGTTATTTCAAATGAAAATAATTAAAAAATTATGATCATTCTTCTATCGATCGTCGTCGCCTAATGGGAATCGAACCAGCAAACAATTACGTTTGCAGATAAACCCTGTACCGCTGCACCACGATGGGACGGATTAATTATTTTTTAATTAATAAATATTAAATAAATGTCGCGATAGTTGTTAAGTTAATATTAATATTGATGTCTAAAATACATGCTTAATAATAAATTTCAATAATAATCATTATTAGATAATACGTATATATTATTAGATAATAGGAGACTTACTTGTTTGGTAACTGAATCGATGAGCCGAACGAATATATCCTGTTCTTGTCGAATCCCTGTAAAATATATAAATCACTGTAACATCTAAATTTAATAATAATGTAAATCAGACCATATAGAATATATTCCATTAAATACTGCTCTCATATTCATATCATAAATCATAAAAAAAACTAACTACTGTCATAAATAAACAAAACATTTTTGGAAAACGTATAAAACACAGTGGGATTCGAACTCTCCGCGCCTCTTGGAAACCTTTCTATACGTTTTCTAAAAATGATGTTAATATAAAATCCTAAGTGTCCGAATAACACTTTAAAAATTTTAAAAATACTATGATATATTTTATAGAAAAAGTTAAATTTACTTTAACCTACTTTATTAAATTTTAACTAAAATACGTAAAGTTTAAATAATGAAATATTAAATAATGATATTATATGAAGATCGTTTTCATTTCTAATTGCATTGGTGTTGAAATGAAAGTGGGAAAACGAAGGGCAAATTTTGGTTAAAATTTAAATTACTCATATGGGACATTTTCACGGATAACGCGAAATATTAAAAGGTTCTATGACTAAGATTTAGAGGAAAAGACGGTGGGATTGAAAAATTTCATTAGTCCTAATACAGTAATTTAATGTAGTAGTCATTTTAATCTTAGAATCAAATTATGTTTTATAATTTTTGAATATTTTAGCCTATTTCTACTAAAAAACTACACAAAAAGATTTAGAAGAATTGTATTAAAAAAGACGAATTGAAAACAACTTGACAAATTGATAAACTTTGTAATACAAAGAAAAAAATTACACTATAATATATGGTATGGTATTAATAAATATATGGTAAAGATATCTTTACCAGAATTTATGTAGAATTAATTATTTATATATATAAATAATTAATTCTACAGTTGCTTATAAGCAAACACTTAGCTCCAAGATAGTCTAAGAACTTGAGACGCAATAATAATTCATATTCTAAGAGGCAGTCTATTCGGTGCCAATTTTCCATTATCTCTCTAACGACCGAAGCGGCAAATATTTACAATGCCTCCGTCCGATGTATTGTCTTGTACATTGTATACAAAATTAATTTGTTATATACGTTTGACTAGAACACTATGGTTAAGCTTAGAATTTCGACGTCTTATTGAAAATTTTAGCAGTATTCTCTATGCAAACTATGTTTTAGAAATAAATATATTTTTTTTACATTAGTTATTATACCTACCTATATTAAAGGAATATCTATTTATACTAACTTAAAAGATGTTTTTGTTAATGTTTAATAAAAATTACATTATTAAATATGTACATATTATTCGTTTATATACCAATATTTCTTATACACATATATTATCAAACAAATAATGCATATTATATTCACAGCGGATTAAGATGTACTTTTAATATAATTTATTTTTTTATTTGTAAATTTATATAAAAATTTTAAGATATATAAAGCAATAATATCTAATAACACTTTTTCTTCTACCTTTTTAAATTAAAATTTAAAAATATCCTTATATATTTAATATGGATGCGTCATTCGCACATGACAATAGATTTCAAGACAGTATGACGTTGTATAGTCAGTGAATGTTTACCTCAAGTTATCTAGTCGATGCAACTTAACAGACAAAGCACAGCTTTATTCTATTTATATAACGAATTTGAATTGTCTCGAACTAAATCAACATGCTCCTTGAAATTGCTTTAGAAAAAAATTTTACCAAGATTTTTTATAAATAAAGTATAATATTTAAAAAAAATACACTTAAGCTTAGGTATTATAACGTCGTACAAAAATCTGTAGTCTATTTGAAATACGAGTACTTAAGCTAATTAAGCTATATGTTTATATTCTATCATATCAAAGAACATGTACATGTTTTTATTTCTTACCGTTGGCGTAAAGCAACTGCAGTCTATATTGAATGCCATTGTTCGTTTTTTGTCCTTCAGCTTCCTGCAACAAAAAAAATAAAAATCTCAAAAGCAAGCCAATATTACTTACTTCACCGGCTTGAGATGATATTTTATATTTCATCTACCATGTGTGACCGTTAAAAAGAAGAGATAAATCGTAGAATTTAGAGTTTTTTATTACGTTTAATATTTCAAGTAAATTCATTTCAGTTCTTTTCTTTAATTATGGCGTTTCGAACGATTTCACCAATGTCACGTTGTATGTAGAATTAAAAGAAAAAGCTACAATATTTTATTACATACTAAAAAAAGTATCTGATAACAATACAGCAACCTCCATCTATGACTATATAAATTGATTTATTGAGCTTGGTGGCAAACAAAGTGTCGATATGCTTTTACTGATTTACCCACTTGATTTAAATTTTTATAAAAAAAAAAAAAAAAAAACACTATTTAAACTCCACATAACTTAATAAATTATGAGTAAGTGACTAAAATACGCTATAAATGAGTAAAAAAATGAAATATAACAAAATTCAATTCAAAATTAACGAGTCAATAATAAAACGCCACCTAAGTTTTCAGCGATATGTCTAAAAATGCTTACGCTACTGAATAGTTAAGCAGTACACACTAGACGTGTGAACGCGACGCCCTTGGATACTTACACGCTTTCATATTTCAAAAGTTTTCGCTTGTATTTACTATTTTTGAAACACCCAAAAATATATTCATATCAAATTTTAATGTGTCATGTATTGTTTTCCTTTATAAAACAGCTTAATTTATTTAAGTGAATTAAGTGTAAGCCGGTCTTAAAATGCGTCAAATGCGACTTAAAGCTGCGACTACAAAAATTAAAGGTTTTTAAGCTTTCGGAGATTACATTTTTTAACTTTTAAAATTTATAGTTATAATGTAAATGTAATTTTCTTTGGATAGAAGGCAAAGCAGATTCAGGTCAGAGGTCAGAGAGGACCTGGTGTACCACACGTCCCAGTTATCCACTTTTCACACGATACTCAACCGGAACTCAACGTCGCACTTCATCTTAACAGAGTAGAGAAATGAAAGAAAATATAATCATACGTCCGGGGTTGAATCGCGTTTATATTGAGACGCTGTTCCACTGAGCTACAATGGCGCAAAGACTGATTATATTATATAGTATATTTTACATTTTTATACATTATGTAAACTTTTTTTACTCACAAATATATAAAGTGTGAATTATCAAAATAATAACTTGATTAAATTAATTTTTTCAAGTCTTATAACTAAAAGAATAAATTTAAAATTCATATTTCCCAACAATTTTGACCTTACTAAAATTTAATCAGCCCGTTTTATTCCTAGAAAAATCCACTGACACGCCACCAACGCGGCTGAATTATGTAAATGGGCATTGTGCACTGTACTGATGTCCGTACGATCCTGATTGATGGTACCCCCCGATACTTATCAAGAATTGATAAACGCATCATTAAAGGCGAGGCACAAATAATACCTATGAACGTAATACCGTGTCAAAATATTAAAGACTATTGACTTTTTTGTTATTGTTTTTGTTGTTTATTATAAGATTATAAACTAACATTATTAATGTAAATGCATTATATAAATATTGTTTTACAATTTTTGCTATTATATTAATTAATATAAATGCTTTCCATTATTTAAAGCACACATCATAATTTAAATAAAATTCATATTTCTTATCTGTTCAAATATTGTACAATCTGTTCAGAAAATCAAATAGACTAACTTAGTATATAATTTATACCGTTGATATATAACGTTACTTACTTGATCCTTTTCAATGAAACCAATGAAAGCGGTCCTCTCGATCTCGACAGGCTGGCCGGCGCGGTCATACAGTGCCACTACGAAGTGAAAGAAATTGCTCTTCCGCAGGTTGCTAGGCGGCTGTTTTTCAAAGTGCGCGCGCCCTACACCCACGGTACTAAAAAATAATATTTCACATTATAGATATGTTCAAGCACTAATATTAGAACTAAATTAAATTAATTATTGTATTTCATTATTTAATTTATTAGTCACTTGGAAATATTCATTTAAAGGAACACAAGGGAAAAAAATTAAGTTGTAGTAGGTACTTATTGTATTAGTTGAAGCTTTTAGTTCAAATATTCAAAAAAACTTTTTTATACGATTCATGAATATTTTTCTATATTATTTATAAATATGTATTTATGTGAACAATACTAGGTATAATATTTTACTTTGAAATTACACTTATTTAATATTTTACCGGGTGAGAATACGATATCGTATGGAAATGTAAATAGCGATAGTGCATAGATAACTAAGTTTCGAGTTTCGTCTTGATGTAAGTTTGTGTATCCGTTTTTAATACTTTGCTTAAATACAAAACTTTAAAACAAATTATTTCTTTAATATAGCACTGACTGTAAGCGCGATATGTGTAGGCTTAATCCCCATTCGAGGAAGTGATTATTTTGTCTGGAATTCCATTGGAATGCGCGGATCAGTGTCTGAACACTACGTTTTCTCTCCTGACTATTTCCATATGTTATAACATTTAAATAAAACACATTGTATTGTAATATATAACAATAACTCTATCACTACTGTCTATACAAATGGCAAAATATAATGTGCGTAAAATCTTTGACTTTTAAACGCATATTCTATTGAGTGACAACGGATATAGGGATGGCAAGAAGGCCATAAATCTAAAATTCCGACTGAGTTGTCTTTATTTATCTCACTATTTGTCAATAGACGCAGACGGTTCTCACAGAATCACTAAGATCGGCTAACCCAGAACGTGTATTGAAAAACAATAGAATGTAATAATCCTATTGAAATTGATTTACAACTTGTAAATATTTTTGTGTAGGTAGGTACACGTAAATTTTTTTATTACTAGCTTAGGTAAAATATTTTGGAGATTTATTATCAAATACGTTTAGGTTTTATATAAAATAATAATATCTTTGTACAGTAAAAGTCTTTACTTAACGAAAAAGCATTTCGTGTATCATATAAATCTTAGATATCTCAAGGTCAGCGTAGTATAAAGTGATATCGGCATGTGGTCCACAATATAATTTTTAAAAGTATTGTAATAAAAAATTTCCAAATAATCACAAACAATCTACACCAATAATAAATCAATAAATAATAGTCGATAAATTCGCCTTTCATAACAACGTTACATTAAAATCACTTTCCTCGTCCTTTATTTGTTTTGAAATAGTCCTAGTCGACATTTTAGCGCACATACAAGCCAGTCGCTATATGCCAAAACGTCAGACGCAATTGGTCGAAATTATTGACAAGTGACATTATTGTTTTAAGATGGATGGATTGAAGTGCGTGATTGTAAGAATTTGCTATTTAAATCAATTTCTCTTGTGCTTTATTGTTTATTTTTTAGTGTACGTGTTTCGTGTTTCATATATCCGTTAATTGAGGTAAGTTTTAGGAATGTTTATCGCATTATTTCATATAAAGGATTAATAGACTACATACACGAAACCTAAGCTAAAAAACCTAAAGAAACTTTCTTAAAATTTCGCATTAGTCAACTTATCCAAAAGTTTGACAGTTTGAAAAAAAATCTCACCTAAATTGGATGAGAAACAAAAATAAGTCATCTGTAGTCAATCAATCTGTCAATAAAACTATACAATACTAGTGTCGCATTACCCGCCAGAACTGTATTACGCTATGGTCGCCCATTCATCTCCCCGTTGCAGAATTTGCGTAAACAAATTGGTTTCGCGATTGCCATTTTATACTCCCGCGTCGCGTCGCTCCATTGTTTTATTTATCGCTACCAGTTTCGGCAGCGCGCCCGCGATTAGGATGAAGCGATTTTTTTGCTTACAGATCACCGTAGATTTATCAATCTTTAGAGCAACGCGGTTTTTTTTACTATATACCTAAATGCCAATGTGTTACGGAAATGTAGGATTTAAAATAAAAACCAGAACGGAATAAAATGAATAGTAATATTGTCGTAGCAACGTTAGTTTCTGCCTAAGTGGCTGAGTTATACTTGTGCAAATATATATTGGGACTGTTTTTAGTTTTGTAATAAAAGTGTTACGAACAGATCGGATATTTTGTTCTTGTATAAATACGTAATTATTGACAATCGTCCTAATCCAATAAAGTATATTAAAAATACCGACTTCTTTGCTTGGTCTAATGATAAAAATATAAGTTAATGGTCTCAAGTGGTTCCAAGGGACGTTTTAAGCTACTAGTGCCAACTAGCATTAAGCTGTAATAGGAAAATTGCCTTCAACCATTTTAAATGTTTTTTTTTACTATTAAAATTATCAATATTGAAAATAATTAGGTCTTTAAATGTCGTGACCGTTTTACACAATAGAGTATTGTTTTCATATAAAACATATAGTATTATTTGGTTTGTACAGTTTAATAATGATATGTCGACTATGTCAGTAAAAACGTACTTACAAGCCAAGAGCTTATTGTTCCAAAGATTCTGTATATTATAAGATTTTTCTTTGGGTATAATAAATATGTATGTTTGTGCTATTATATGCGCTCAGTTGCAATACAGCTTTAATTTAAAATCACTCCTGTCGAAATAGAGAGGCTACTACTCTCTAATTAACAAAAAGCCCCAAATCGGTAGGGTAATGTAACGGTAATGATTTAGAATTGACTTTACAAATGAAGCTGTCATCGCCGTCAGGCAGCTATCTGTCTACATTTGTCAAACCCACTGCTGATGACTTTGTGCTATTAACTTAATTATGGACATTTTTTATTCAATGTTAATGTCATAAAATATTATAGATATATCTTATCTCCGCAACATTGCAACATTTCGTTCTCCACTTTCGGCCTGAATTCGAGACGGAGACCGAGCTTTATCTTACCAAAGTGGAATAATTATTGAGAATCGATCCCACAACTAATCGCGTTTACAGTTAGCCGCTGTCCAACTGTGCCACAATGGCCTGTGACTATTTTATTATTTCAAAATCTTTTGAAATAATATTATTTAATTTCGATATTTATCTTTGCTTTATCTTTTTAACAATATAAATAATTTATAATTATTTATTTTCCAAATAAAATAACAAATGTACAAAGGAGCGGTTAACTAAACCATGACAGATGTAGGAGCGTTCCGCAAACAATGCGCCCTAATTCAAGTATCAATACGTCATATTATACGGAACCAAATGCCGATTGTGTAACTTCATTACTGGCAGTAAACAGTTTGTCGAGTCCCTGATGTGTTTACTTGTGAATAAAATTATCTGGATGGAGATGCTTTTTTCCATGAGGCAATATTTTTATAACTTTATAAATATTTTTTAAGTAATTTTATTTATGTTTTAGTAATTGTATTAATAATTTGAGTTTTACTGAAGTATCTCTCATATCATCTTTAGAACTCAGCGAATTGGGTTATAGGTCAATCCGCTGTCTCATTCGAATGCCACCAGACTTTATCGATGAAATTGTGGAAATATTTCCTCGAGTGGGAATCGAACCCAAATATCATGTTTCATCTTTCATCATTCAGAAATATCCAACTTCGCCGCAAATTCGTACACTGATTGAAAAAGCTAATTAACTAACTAATATTATGATTTCAAGAAACCTATGAAAAATTTACAAAATATGTGTAACATAAAGCTTATTACCATTACAAACGAAATATCCACTGATTACACGGACATTATATTATCTGGCCAGCTCTACTATTTTCGTATTACTCGCTTTAATGATATATCGCTATTGAAATTTTAATTTATAGACCGTTCATTATCTACAGTCGCATGCGAAACTGTAAAACGCCCCGCGCTATGCCCATGATTTATCACGCCCTTTGCGCTTATGAACACACTTGCTATTGCTACGCGTTACATTATCGCCTGCTCGCAATTTGTTTCGAAATTTGCTCGCCCCTGATTGGACCCCATATGCAGTAATAACGTTATTCTGTGTCGAATATGAACTATAGGTACAGGTTGCGGACAAGTAGGTGCTTATTATTTTAAATAATATAAAAAAAAAAAAAGTATGAAGTACTTAAAGTTATGAACGGAGTGTCGTAACACTTTGTTTTCTCTGCCTATCCTATTAAGAGGGATAAAGCGAGACGCTAGAAATATTTAAAAAGTATATCAGTCTTTATAACATATTGGTAGAGTTGACACATGAAGGAGATGGGCGTGGGTTAATGGGTTTTAATCCCTTTCGGGGGAAAAGTCATTGCAAACTATGATGCCGTGCTATGCTATACTATGAGCTCGTGTATGTTTGTTTTTCTTTTCCTTTTGGTTAAGTTAGATAAAATGTTAAGTTAACGAATCAGAAAGCAATTTCTAATTTTTTTTTATTAATATATAGAATTAAATAGGATATAGCTAGTTTCTTTCTTACTTTTCCAAAAAAACAGAAGATGAGTGAAAGAGAAAAGCAAAATCTTTGAAACGTACCTATTAATATTGTTATAAAATATTCTTTAGGTGCGTAGAATTTTTTAAAATTGTTACTTGCTTAGTAAATCTTTATATAGAAAAATATACTTAGCAATATCTACAGAGTAAGAAACAAATTGTTTTCATATATGAAAAACAAATTTAATTAATAATATTATAAATATTGTACGAGTGCCTACTATGAAAACAACCGCAGGTCCCCCACACTGTAACTTAATCCTATGGTTATTTAAATGAACATTTGTGCCTGTTTGTGGAATACACAATTTGGTCCAAATATGTTTAGTGCGATGCTCTTTCCACTAACTGGCTTATTATAACCGTAAATAAGGGCTTACTAAGTCTTTTCTATAGTAAATAAATCAATATGGCACAGACCAAAGCGCAGTATGGATTTTGCTTAAATACTTACAATATTTAAGTTAGAATATTCTTTCTTGTATTAGATATAGTTTACTAAAATTATTTCTAACTAAGTAGTTGCGTCCTAACTATACTAAATAGGTAAATTTAAATAGAAAAAGTTAAATATTTAAGCTCTTGTATATTAGTAAAGCCAAAGTATATTCTTTTAAAAAAAGGGAACATCGCCCATAAATAACAAAAAAATGTAGTAATTTTGTGGATAAACTTATTTGATTTTTTTTTATTTATGATTAAACACCTTTTTTACTATTCAATATATATTCTAAATTCGAAATTATTTCATAACGAAAAGGAGAAAACAAAGTTTATTTGACATTTATATTAAATTTAGTATCTAAAAAGGCTACGTTCAAATTTATTATACAAAATTTTAATATATTTATAATTCTAAGTATTTAAGATATACTCGTACTTCATTTACCATAAAATATATTAGTCACTAGTCAACTATTTAGTAACAAAGAAAATTGAGTGCCTTAGGTTCTACATTGATATAATATATATGAAATGTAAAAACAAAATAACTTACTTAGTATTGTCAACTAAAGAGCTGGGAGTCATCCAAGCGCGGGTTAGCGGCTCCTCTTTCAGAGAGGTGACGGGCCCTCGAGGCTGTGCGTGGACGCCTGCCGCCTCTTGATGATGCAAGCCGAACATCAAACCACCTTCGAAAAAATTATATATTTTATTGAAAGGATGTTATATTTTTCCTTATATTTAAATAGTCTTTCTTTTATATATTATCATATTCTATATATTTACCATACATATTAGATTATTTAAATTTAGGAATTAGACGTTTTAATTATTTTTAATTTCTACTTTGAATTTTACAAAAAATCATAACATAAATATGTTACAATTAAGAAATTATATTTAAGTATGTACAAGAGTGGTATGTATAATTTCGTTATTCATTCACACGCACAATCTTAATATATATTTTTTGAATGGCATAACCTATCACATCACCAGTAGATATAATGAAAGAAATCTTTTTTAATATAGGGAAACATAAATATTACCTCAACTAGATATGAACCTAGGTACAACCATCGCGTACCTAATATGTCCCAAATACATATATACCTATACAATGATACCAAAGAAATTTATTAAGAACAATAGTGACTGATATTATTTCAGAATTATCACAAAAAATATTGTTTAATATATATTTAGAAAAAGACATATTTAGAAAACGTATAAAAATTTTAACGCAGCGGGATTTGAACCCGCGCCTCTTGAAAACCGTTCAAGCGCTCTGACCGCTAAGCCATGCGTCCCACCTCCAGCTAGTGTGGGAATAACACTTTAAAAAAAATGTTAACAAAATAAATATTGTTTAATATTTTGCATTATTAAATCTATTTTCCGTTTTTATATATATACTATATATATATAGGATTTTTCTTCATATGAAATTTATTTGCTAATTTTATTGCTTCTGTATGTCTAATGTATTGTGTAAACATTTCTATTTTAAAGTTACATATAACACGTTGACTTAATGATATAAAACCCTTATACGTGAATATTATCAAGTTAAGATTTTTTTAGAACACTATTTACTTAATCTATTAGTAAATATTATATTTAAATTTAATATGGAACTTAGAAGTTTATAATTTAATATATATTAAATTATATACTTCTAAGTTCAACTAATAACTTAGAGGATATCAAGTCAGCTAAGTAAAAAAAATATGTAAGTACGTATAGCATCTTTAAATAAGTTATTTTAAGTTTAATAATGTATATTGTAGAGACACATTTATCGTACGATAAACGATAAAGTATGTAATAAGTATAAAGTTATGTATATACAAATTTTTTAACGCACTTTTTAATTTTCCTCTCTCATAATTCAATAATTATATTCAATATCAAAAGGGAATTATTTGTAAAATGTAGTTTTAGAAACATTTCAAATATATATATATATATATATATATATAATTTTGATATATTTTTTAAAAGTTTTTTCTGGTTTACCTGACGACCTGGGTGCCCCAGACGGGTACAGCTTGCGGCCCCATCCCACAGGGTCGAGTTCCAGCGGCGGCCACGGCGAGCCCGTGTAGCCGCCCGCCGCCGCGTTCAGCTCGTCCGACCTAATCTCGACGCGCAACACCACACCGGAGTAACAAGGCGCTCGCGACTGATGCTAGCTAAACGCGCACTCACTCCAATGTCCGAACCATAATATATCGAGAACACTAACCAAAACACACAAAAATTAAAATTTTGTAAGTAAATCAAAAAGAAGGTCACTTTTTAAGCTAGAATTGTTTTTTTTTTAAATTTACTATAATGTATACGAAACAAAATTTGAAACTTGCGAATTCGTCTCTATATCCGATAGGTGACTCTGTGTTATCGTGAGCGTTTAGCGTTCAGGGTGAGTCCCGGTAGTGCGGGCGGTCCCGCTGTGAATTTGCGGAGCACTAACAAGCGTCGCGGGAGCGCGCCGAGTGCCTGGGCATCGCGGCGCCCCCGTCCGTCCCCGCGGACTGTGGGAGGTGCCCTAGGGACACGCCCTCGCCTCGAGAGCGGGACGACGCGACTGGTACAGGTGGCGCCACTATACGCTCCATCATTATTCTTCTATTTTTACTATGAATTTACTTGACTACATTAAAAATGCTACAAGTTATCAGTGCATTTTTTTTTATTTTTAAACATGAATACGTATTATACAAGGTTGTAATATATGGTAATGTCGGGTCGGAAGCGCGGTTTCCCTCAGAGACCGTTAGAGGCGCGCGCGGGTAAGGGACAGAGGGAGATGAGACGTACAGCATCTCTCTGGACCAGCCAGCTTCTGCTTTGGGACGGCCCACGGCGCTAGGATTACTTATTTAACCAAGTTAGATTGACGATGATGAAATTTCAGTGGGAATTGACTTTAACTACTTGCGAGATGGGGTTTTCGCGCTACATTAATTATTACATATGAGAACTTTGACTCTGTGATTCAAAACCAAATGCGATCAGATTCATATAATTAAAAAAAAATCTCTTCTACTTTATGCGAATAAGTAGGTATCCATTTCAATATTGATATCAATGTATGTTGCTAAAATGCTTTACGCTTTAGTGACTTTAGGATATGAATAACAAAATAAAGTTAAATACTCGACTTATATAAATTATAAGCGATCAATGTTCTCCATGATTTATTATTCAGTGGGTAGGGTACTTTTGTTACTTGAATAAAAATTATACTTAAAATGATGAATATAAATTGTGTGGGTGCCTACTCAAGAAATAAAGTTCTACATTAATAATTAAGATGACTACTACGATACTTTGAGAACTATTAGACAAATAGCTAGTTCTAACAACATTTTGTTTGCTCACACTTTAAATATTACACCTATGTGTATTCTAATACAAATTTAATGATTTTTTTTACGCTCTCCATTGATATACCGTAGTATATATACCTACCTAATGTTTAAAATATAATATATTGCACCAAAAATAAAATACTGAAATCGTTTCTAAACACCTAATAAAAACTAATTTAAAATGTTTCTTTTAATTAAGTTAGTAGAAATTCTATTACATCCGTACGTTATTATGAATTTTGCCTATTGAGACAATTATACCTAATACTATTACCGACATGACCGCTAGACTCTTAAGGGAATATTCCTGATTATCAATCGGGAATTCAAAATACAATTGTCAATTTGACGTCGGTCTCCCACGAGAACTGTTATAATGTGTCACTGGTGAACTGCATCTAGTAAAAACGGTGGTTCTACGCATATTCATGTAAAAAGGAAGTTAATTCTTTTGACTGATTTTATTTTATTATTTATATTTTGTTTTTTATTTTTATGTAAGCATAGGTATGGTACTAAGTGGTAAATTATTTGACGTATGTAGGTAACTTGTTATTTTTAATAAATTATTTGACTTTCATATAGGCTTTACTTTATTGTCTATATTGTCTAATACTTCTAAATATACCTTGTATAGGTAGCTATAGGTATATATAAATACATTTAACGGCTAATTTTTATTATCCTCTTCCAACATAACTTCCATGGGCTATTTTATGCGTAAGTGTACTAAAATTTTACATGTGGTTAAATTTAAAGAAATATAGGTATATTATTCATCATTTTTTAAAAACTTATCGGTACTAGTATTTATTACATTTTTAACTGCATAAAGATGCAAACTAAATTAAAAATGCATTTTTAATATATCCTGACGTAAACATTACGCAAATATCATATTTTAATAAAATGACCATCGTAGCCCACGTTCACAAGAAACGAGTTTCAACAAGTTGAAGGCTCGCTGGGAGGTCCCTGCGGACCGCCCAGCTCCGCCCACTGGCCACGCCCATCGCCTAGAGACCACAGTTTGAAATATTGTTTGTAACTATGATCGATAATGAGTACCTACATATCTAAAGATACAACTGTTTGAGACAATGTAAATTCAAATTAAGCCATACTAATAAGTATACCTAATACTAGTCTGTTAAAAAATAGTATTCTGTTAAAATTAAAAAAATATATATAGGTAGGTATATATAATGCACTAATATTTAAATTTCACTAATATTTAGTATAACATATGTATTTTTTAAGATATACCTATAGTACCTACCTTCCTACAATTGCTTAAAGCTTGTGCTTGTTAAAATGTGTTTAGGTAAGGTTCGAATGTGAAAATATTAATAAATAAATTTATAATTTATAAATTTATATTTAATATGAAACTATTTTAATCGGATTAATCGCGTATATTTTGGTATGCGAAAATACATTTTGAAAAACCCGACGTTTCGAAAACATTACAGTACTCCGGCGTCATAGGTAGTGAACCGTGTAGTTTTGTTTAAAATATATAAAAATCGCCAAAACCTAAGAACTTTTTTTTTATTAATGAAAAATAACTCTAATAGTTTAGTAATCCAAACACAAAAGGAGAAAATAAATACTAAAATCTAACCACTATTAAAACTGATTTACTTTATAAAAAGTTTATTTAATCAGAAAGTCGAAGTAATGGCCAATATTATATCATAGGCTTTAAATTTCTAATGCACAACTTCATTATAATTTGCATACATGTTTATTTCCTGAACGCAACCTTAAATAGAACAATGGGTATAGATTCAGGCATCACAATTAGCTACCTTAGTATTGCAACACCTAACTAGATTGTCTGTAGGGAAATACCGTATTGGATTTGAAAGTTAAAGTAAGATTAAAATTATTATGAATTAGAATACCTATTTAGTTGGCATATATTTTTTTAAATTATAATACGGTGGCTATAAAAGAGCTTGGTGTTCAGAAATCTATACAACAAGTGCCTATTGAAATGGTAGTTATTAAATATTGAGTTATCGCTATTCCTTACGAATTTCTTTGTTTTTTCCATAAATGATTATGCAGAGACTCTGGTGTCAAGACTCTCTTTCCCTCCGAATCCAAGGCATTGCGTGGGAAACGAACCCACAACCAATCGCATTACAGACAGACAGAGATAATGTACTTTTTCTAAAGATGCAAACAAAAATTACTTGACAAATGAAACAGCCAATAAAAAATAAAATCAAGGAACGAAAGCGATCATATCCTTAAAATATTCCTATAATTCAAAATTAATAAGTGGCCCTAATAAAGTGGAAAATAATTACTATTAATGTAGTTTTAATTTACATGGGTAAGTTATTATAATTGAGTAAGCAATTAAATATTATAAAATATAGACTCTCCTTAAAGTCACATAGACAATGTCTATGACGTCACAAAAATCTAGTTCTAAATGGGCAATAAATAAAAGTCCAAATATAATAATAGTTAAACAAATAAAACATAATAAAAAATTAACATCTTAAACCAAATGTCAATTCAAGGGGGAAATTTCTTAAATTAAACGATGCCTACCACACAATATACACTTGCTTTAGTAAAAATTCACCAGCTAGAAAACGTATATTGGTCTCGAATATCCTCTTCATTTTAATTCGAAACCTTAAGTCAGCTTTAAATTACGCTTTTTGCCGTCCTTATAACACCCTTGACGGCTGTCCCGGATTAGGGCTAGCAGCGTACTTTTTCTAGTGCGAAGAACCGTAGTACCTTTAGGTGCCCCCAGGGGGTACTTCCAGGCCCTTAACGTTTACGACTACCCGATTGCTTTTCTATGAAGGGCCTGAAAACGGTCGCGACAAAAACGAGCAGATGTGAACGGAAGCAGCGAATTGATTAGTTTTGCGTGTAGCGAGTGTCAATTTTGATGTTCAGTGGCCACTTCAGTGGTCATTTTTTATCGTTTATTGGCAACGAAGCGATGTTATTTCCGATTCATGAAAATATAAACAGGAGTAGTTGGAGTGGTTGTGAAAAAAATACGCAGCTGTATTGGCTATATTTTATTTATCTTATTAATGTTATAGTCAGAATACACATTATCGTTTAACTAATTATATACTACTAGCTGTGCCCGCGACTTCGTCCGCGTGGAGATCTTACATCAGCTATATGCCAGTGAAAGCCCCGTCAAAATCGGTGCAGCCGTTCTAGAGATTAGCCGGAACAAACAGACTGACAGACACAAAAATAAAAAAAATTATATTCTGGTAGCGTGTAGTATACATATGCATTTAGCATATATATACCATAATATTAATTTATTGACTACAATGGTTCACTATTTTGGCTTTAATGGCTTGAACATAAGATACTTACTTGATATTTTGGTCAATTCACACAATGTCTTTATAACTCGTAGCCTACGTGTTATTCTGATGTATGAGCTATATTATTGTAAAGTTTCATTAAAATCCATACAGTAGTTTTTACGTGAAAGAGTAACAAACACCCTCACAAACTTTCGCGTTTATAATATTAGTAGGTTTTATTCTGAGCTTGTTCCTTAAAAATTACATTCATTTAAAAAACAAAATAAACAGTATCATTACAAAGTCAAAAGGTGATAAATATATCTTTGATACATTTATTAGTTTAGTTGTAGCTTTAACAAATAACAAATAATTTGCTTTAAGTATTGAGCATTGAAAACTATCTAAAAACGCGCCACATGCTGAGTTCACAAATATGCTAAACATTTTGACATAAAAGAATTTATGTCACATCTTCAGTAGGACTTAGACGTGACAAATAAACCGCAAGGAACATTCATAATCAGTTAACTAACCGCTTGTCATTCAAAACTACTGTTTCTCAAAAGAATAACAATTGAAAAAGTTTAAAAGAAATTAGGAAACTTATTCTTAACGGGAATTTGTATGGAGATTGTGTAAATAATAGGAATGATGACTTGTACGTTTTATAGTGACATTATTTTTTTTGAAATGTAAATAAATTAAAGAAAAGCATCTAAATGTCAAACAAAACGTAAAACGTAAAATTTGAACGCAGCGGGATTCGAACCCGCGCCTTTTGGAAACCGTCGAAGTTTCTAAAAATGTTTTTCAATTTCCTAAGTGTGTGAATATAATAACACTTTAAAAAGTTATAAATATCTAAATATATACAAACAGATATACTAAAACTACTTAAATTTTTAGAGATTTTTTTTTAAATAAATAACCTATACCTACTTATTTTAAATATTTATTATTGTCTCCAATAGTAAATTTTTAAGGCAAAAGTTCACAAATTAAAAATCCTTCGTATTGTTCAACCAAATATTTTTTCAATTTAATTTTAAAATATTATTATTTATACTAAATATAATATACAATTTAATATACATAGTTAAAATCAATATATAATATCTAAATATATAAAATATATTACAATATAATATACTATATATATGAGTTTAGTTATAGTACTAGTTTAACTATAGTACTAGTTATTTTCTTGTACGCTCTGAGTTAAAGTTTCCTTTTATTATGTAGATTTTATATTAAACACTGTACCATATGTCATAAATATTCTGTTATACCTAAGTATAAAAACATAATGCAAAAAATGCTTAAAGAAATGGTATAATGTACGTAAAAATATAAACACATTACTTAAAAATCAAGCACCATTTTTTTAAAAAGAAAGACCGTCAGGTATTTCTTGTTTATTCCACATCAGTTTAATGGCGTTATATTTTCAGAAGCACACGCCGCGTAATTTTTGCGGTTATATGATAAACTCGAGGTAACTCGTCATAATGCGTTTAGCTGTTGCTGTTTTCGTGGTGGCCAAAGAGTATGAAATGAACAGTGTAAAAATAGAAAAAAATATGAACATATTTAAAGGAAGAAATCTATCGTAAGTTTTGATTTTTGTTTTTGCCATTATATCGATATATAAATAAATATAACCATCGGGATTACATAATTAATATTAATATATATGTGTATATGAGATATAAGATGAATAAATTGACGAATTTGTACAGAAAAATAAATTTCAGTTTATTAAAATATACATATTTTAAATATTAAAGTAATTTATCTGCATCCAGCAGCCTATTCAGCAGTTCTGTTGTATTTTTGATCTGTATTCATATTTCGGGCAGCAGTATATTACTTATTCAATATTTTCAAATTGGCCGCGCTTCGTTGTAATGGAGCTGAAAAAAATACGAGAACCCGGCAAATGGATTTGCAAGCTTATTATTTATTTATACCAAAAATTGGATCTGATGTCTTTTATTTTAATTTTGATGTCTCAGTTTTATTTCGGTTCTTCTCTTCTAGATATAATTTTGCAATTTAACTTGTTAGAATTTGATTCTAATAATAACAACGCTTTGTTATAAAATTGTATTGTAAATAAAGTAATAAATGAATAAATGTATTTTATATATTTTAAATATTTTCTAAAAATACCAAAATCTTGACTTCATGCCTAGTACTTGCCACGTACTAATTTTATTAAAAAAAATACTAACTGTGATTTTGCAGAAATATTTTGTATTAACATTTGTATCCATATATTTTAACAATAGCATCATCAGCTTTTACTATAGAATAGAATAACTTTATATTATTAAAAAAATATAATTATACTTTTTTTACATTTATTACAAGTGCATTCGTTCGTTCATTTTAATTTCCAGTGTAATAAATATTTATACCTAAAATATCACTTACATTAATAAGGCCTAAAACACTTAAAACAATGTAGTGCTTTCATGCAATAAAGTATTTTTTAATTTTATATTATATCTGCGCCTAAAATAAAAATATAAGTTGTTTTTATTTATATATCCCATACCGATATCACAATAAGCAATTTAGATACATATAAAAATGATAATAATATTTCAAACTCCCCTAAAACTACGAAATAACAAACCTTGTACGACAAGTGACTCAAATCGCCATATGACTACTGTGTCACTGCGACCATTTATCATCTGAGATGTGACAACTGAATTTATTATAAAAAAACAAACAAAGCGGGCACTGCCCATGGATAACAATTTTGCTCTTCTCTCAATATTTGGTGTGTAGATAACTTATTGTGAAACAGAGTGTCCTTTTTTGTTAGTAAATAAAAATATCTAATTTTACGTTAAAAGTATATTATTGGTTTAGTTTTCGTTTATTTTTTTCATATTTTTGACGATAATTATTAAGTACTACTTAGAAAAAATATTTTTTATATGTTTTTGTTAGTTTAAAACAACAGTTCTTTATAATTTCATATTATTATAATAAATTTAGCGCTGTTTTCTACTCATATGTATTTATTATAAACATTTAAAGTTCTGTGTAACAGTTATCTGTTAAAAACCTGCTCAAAATCTGAGGGGCACTGGTAGTGCTGTAGGGTGGCATACAATGGAGATAGCAATTTGATATTCAGGCCACATTTTTAATAAGCAGCACAGTAATGGCTCGAGTGGCCCACACTTTACAGCTTTTTATCATACTATTAGTGAGCTACATTAGTCTTCTTTGTATAGAATGGGCCATAGCATTTGTTTGACCTGTTAAAACTTGCATACATACATAACAAATGTATAACTTTTTGTATTTCATACCAAAAACATGTAATAAAAATAGTTTTTTTTTTATATTAACAGAGATACTGTATCGAGCGGAATAGGCAAAGAGAATCTAATGTTAGTACTGTATGTACGTACTAGGGAGAACGTTTAGAATGAAGCGTTGATACTTAACTTTTCACTTAGTATAAGATGATGCCGGCTGGTTGGTCTTAAGTTCCATATTTTACCTAAGTATATACCATTAGTGGTAACATGTCTAAATGGTTTGTCACCATTAGCTACAAAAATATGTATAACTCAATTAGACCGCCTGTTGACTTGAATTGTATAACTTTTTTTAGCTGAAACAGCAATAATATTGTTATACTTAACATGCTAACAACAAAACTAAGTTGTAAAAGCGAATAGGAATTACGATATAGCCGGATGTAGAATGTAAGGGTTAGCTGCCAGGTGCTTAGACGGTTTCCTAGAGGCTGGGATTCAAATTTTACACATTTTCTAAAAATATATTACATATTTTAAGTGAGACAATAACAATTCGTCGTTGTTTACTAAAATCTTTGGAATTTTCTTATTTAGTTGTTTTCCTTAAAACATTTCATATTATAGATATAGATGAAGTGAAGCTATCTATTTAAAAAATTCAGTCCAAATCTCAGGAACATACTTTCATAGCCATCTTTAAGATTTTTTTGTAAATTAGTTTATTAGTTAATTTATTATGATTATATATATATATATATATATATATATATATATATATATATATATATTATAATTAGTTTATTTTATCAATGTTAAGTAGAATATTTAAACCATAACCTATATCGACATATATATATATATAACATATGCAAATATGCGCATCAAAATAGCTACATAAATTTAAATATGGTTACAAAAAGAAAGCTGCATGACTATATTAAAAAGCTATATACGTTTTATATAATTTTAGTATCTTCTAGTTAAAAATGTATAAAAGTTATAAGATATGTTATTACAATAAAAAGAAAACACAAAAATTTCCAAATAACTTATTGCAAGAAATGTCACGGTTAAAGTTCTAAAAAAATACTATAAAAGTAACAAATGTTTATTTAGGCATACTTTATTATATTATGTACATTATACGTGATAATAATATTTAATGTTTGAAAAGCGCTTGTTACTAACGAAGTATTGTGGTACATCTGTTCGTTGTTCGCCGTTTTGTATTTTTTGACGTTGGCGACTGTTATGATGAGTACATACTTGAATTAATATATTTAAAAAATAAACAATATAAGTACGGTGGAAAATCTGAATATGTATTGTAGACGAGTTTTCATATTGGGAATCCAGATCCCGCTACACTTGAATAATCGATAAGCTTTATATACTGTAGGCATATTAAAAATATAGAATTTGTGTGTACATTATTTTTTTGTATGTATACCTAATTATTTGTTTATGACTAGTAGTTTAGGTAGTACGGACTATCTCTTCTTTTCATTCTTCGTTCACTCTTGTCAGAGTAGTCGTGATGTGGCTAATGGCACAAGGACCACTCTATCAAGCTTCACTGCACTCTTTTAATACATCAGCCTTGCCCTTGTGATGTGCCTTCTCTTGTGAGGTCTTCAGCATCTCGGCTGTTATGGATTATGGAGGTTTGTAACGAAGCTTTTATAAGGCGCGTTCATTGCCTGGAGAAGATATCGGTTGCCCTCTATTTACCCTGAACGACGAGTCACTGCATGGATCATTAATTTCTAACAATGTGTCCAAAATATATGAGCATTCAGATGAGAACAGTAGACGTTAATCTCTCTTTGATTGAATCGCCTCCAAGATGAAAATATTGATGCAAGGATCAGCATCAGACGTCGTCAGCCACATATCAGGAACATTTCTGTTACTACAATATATTCAGAGACTAGTGTATCTTTATTAAGTGTAATATGTTTGTAAAGTTAAGAGAGTCTTGAATGGGAAAAATTTCATATTAAAAAATTATATACAATTACACTTTTGAGAATATTTCAGAAAAGGTGTCGTAATGTCTACTTCAAAGCTTATAACAATAATCATATATATTATGTTTTGTATTTAAGAAATTTATAACACATATATATATATATATATATGTGAAAAGTGAAAACGTATAAAAGTTTATGGAAAATTCTTTATAAGTACAAGTCTGTAGAACATCTTCGTAGCTAAGTGTAAGTTAACAAGCAAACTAAAACAATACAACTTAGCAGAACTTAGCGGCACGACTGAACTTGCATCACTTAATTAGTATTTCGGTTCTATCTTGTTAAACTTGCTAGACCTAATTAGAGCTATTGTGTTACATTGCTCTATAGATACATAGTACCTACTTTAGTACATTATCTAGTCTATGAAAGAAAATCGAAATATGAAACTTAATTTTCGTCTCAATTAATTTTCGTAAATGAACATATATTAACGAATGCAATGACATATATGAATTTTGCAAACTTTGAAAATAAATAATAATACGCAATTTTTTTTACGCATGTAAGTATATTCTTGTATTAGTTATAAGTGTTATTTGCATCATAAAAATAATTACAAAATCTACATTAAAATTAATGTTATTCGCACACTTACGAAATTGAAAAAGACATATTTGGAAAATGTATAAAAATTTAAACGCATCGGGAATTGAACCCGCGCCTTTTGAAAACCTTTCAAGCGCTCTGACCGGACAGACATGCTAACTACAAATATAAGTTATAATAAGCGTATAAGAATTTCATTGTAGCTGGTTGTACAACGCATGGCTTAACAAGGCAAGCTTGTTTTAATATTTATAGGTAATTATATTTACATGAAAATGGATTTTTGAGGTCAATATTAACTTATAACATGTACAAGCTTTCCCTAGTATATCTTCAACTAAAGAAAGAAGATTGGCTATAAATATTACATTTGGCAACTTTACTCATTACTTTGAGTTTGAAAAGACATAATATGTAAGGCGTTCCATTAAGAGGTAATTTGAAAAGGCTTTACTTTTATTTAATTTGACGTTACAGACGTTTCCTATGATGATTCATATGTCATAACCATATATAAAAAAATATAATCACTTTTAAGTGAGACTCCTTTAAATCGCGTCAACAGAATTAAAACCTACAAGGACCACACTTGAAATGCACAATTTATTAAAATAAATTATTTTAAGGGTTTATATAAGGTTTTTAAATTAAATTTAACCAAGAAATGTATTGCAATAAGACGAGAAAACCTCCAAAATGTACATAACTTAACACTAATTTCTATTAAGTATATATGTTCGTAGAGATTATTCACTTGGTCTCAACAAGGTGAGTATGTGAGCAGCAGTGGGGTTATTAGTAATGCCTAGCACAATATCCGGCCAGCCGAGCTTGAGGTCGCGCTAATTAAATACGAATCTCAAGACGCCGTGATTTTACTATCGCTGTACCACACGTGATGTAAACTTTATATTGTTTTAATGTTTTAATTGTATTCATAACTAAAAATATGTACATATATTGGTACGTTAATCTATAAAGAACTTTTTATTAATAGGACACAGAATAGAGTTCTTATATTATGAAAAAAATATATTATTATTAAATGTGAAAATTGAGGGAACTATAATAATAAAGCCATGTAACTCGCATAAATCTTGACCCTGGCATAGTTGTGATATACCGTTATGATGGTAATCAATTTGACTTCCACAGAATGGAGCTATATATATAAAATAATAATACCTCTTATTGTGTTAATGGAAATGAAAAAAAATCTTTGTCAACCAAACAAAAGTACAGAAGGTGCGTGCATATAAACATACAAACAAACGCTTAATTTTCACCTAATGTAATACCTACTTTGTCCCACTCTAAACCAGAGGAAGTTATAATTTATGAAGAGAGTTCCGGCCCTCGCCTTCAGACCTCCGTCAGGGACCGAGTAGACACGCTGATGTTTAATGCACAGTGTCTGAGATCGCCTTAAAACTACTAAGATACGTTAAGTAAGGAAATTAGCTGGATTTATATGAAACTGTTTTATGAGCTTTTAAGATCATTTACTTAATGGAATGTGCATAGCATTAGTAAGTTACTCTACAAAATTTAATGTAAAAGTAATTTGTACTTTGTTACATAAATAAATAATACCATTTTTTATTCTCAACAAAAAGAATAAAAATTTTGAACGTAGCGCGTATCTAAGCTGCCTCTCTTAGAAAATGTTTAAGCGCTCTAGACAATTAAATCATAAAAATATACGACTCAATTTTTTATACGTTTGTAAACATTTTTATGTTGCTATTGGTTTAGTAATAGATAAATAAATTATGCAATGACTCGATTTCGAGTGGTGAGGACTCTTGCCTTGACACCAGGTGATGTCTGCTTGCTCTGCCATGCGGAAAAATTGCGTGAATCTGCAACTTGCAAGTCAATTTTGAAAGATTACAAGGAGAAATATATTGGTAAATAATTTCGCATTTCGATTTTAATAAATTAAAAAATAAATTTAGGTTAAATACCAGTCAATTCTATTTATTTTATAAATTCAAAGTAGTAAGTATTTTTTAGTAAAAGCATTTGTGAATTTTTCGTTCCTGAAAAAGAAAAGTACTTTTTGCATTAAAATTTTTTATAAAAAAAATTTCAACAGCGCCATCTAGCAAGCTAGTGTAGAATCTTTCTTATAAACCTTAAGCTGCCATCTATTGGAATAACACACAAAACTTGTATTCAAAGCTTTATTCGATAGGTGGAGTTGTACAAAAAAAGTTTATCGTAAAGTCCAATTAAAAATTAAATGTACACATACATTTATTTAAATAACCTGTTAGCATAAAATTAATAAAAAAAAACAAATATAGTGGTAATTAAATATAAAATTACATCCATTGATAGTCTATTTAATGCATTTGTTTCGAAAGTTACTTCTTTATAAGATGTGTATTCTGATATTTTCGTGTATACACCTGGATGTCGCCCACATTCACCGCCCCATGCCACCACTCCGACTAAAACGCCATTGCAAACTAGAGGTCCTCCTGAGTCGCCCTTTAAAGTAATATTAGTTATATATCATTTTATTATTTTATATTTTGACATTCTTACGCCTTTAACTTTACTTTAGTCACACATTAGTCAGTAATCAAAACTTTAATTTTTTTTAAACAAAATTTAATCGATAAATGGGTGTAACACTTTAATTGCTCCCGTCTCCCAATCGACTCCAAGCGTCTCCCGTGCTCCCGTCATCGTGCAAACTTACAACCTTTGTAGGGCAGTGAGGCACGTTCCAATTGCTCAACTGGTGAGGCACCAGTCTAGTACCTCAAATGGTTGATGGAATTTGTACTAACAACTATGGAGTTGTTAGTACAAATTCCATTAGAAGGAATATTTATAGTTGTAAGAGATTTCTCTGGTCTGAACACAAAATGTATCGATTTTCATAAACAGCATTAAGAAAGACATAATGATATAATATATTGAAAGTTGTATAACTTTTTACCTGACAACTGTCTTTTCCAGGTGATCCAGCGCATATGCTAGAAGAATGCAAATATTCTTGTTCATAATAAGATTTACATACAGACAACGACACTAACGGAACACACACCATTTGTAGCGAATAAGACGCAGCGTCCTGAAAGTGTAAATGTGGTGTTCATATCGTAGAATTGACGATTTCATAATATAAGCTATCGCAAACGTTTTGTAGGGTTTTTTGTTATATACAACACCGTCATTTAAATTTTTTTCGACTTCTTAATAACAAACATATGGAATTTCTCTATTATACAAATACTTAATTAGAATAATTTATATGTATATAAATCTAAATAACAGTCAAAATCGGCATCAAAATCAAGATGATTGTAAGACGAAATCTTGAAAACAGACAAATTCATTGGTATGGTCAAATTTAGTTCATCATTTTATGAAGTGCGACTATTCCATGATATCGTGGAAGATTTCATGAATTCTACGATATCGCCACGTCATAGGTACAGTAGTCCGTGGTTTCAAACTCTTTACAAGCCACTTGTGACCACTGACTAGGTACTGTAAAGTGTTCGAAACGTCGGGTTCTAAAAATGTATTTTCGAATACCAAAATTATACGCGATTAATCCGGTTAAAATAGTTTCATTGCAAAATTGTTCAGCAGTTACCGAGTGCTTAATTATTGCACGAGCACGTGCTTTTTATGCTTTCACATCTCATCTCATTCGTACATTTACCGAATACGTTATTTATATAGACAAAAGGAATTAGGCACTCTTATGCCCGCGTAGACAGAGAGCCGCTCCATTATGTTTTAACGGAACTCAACGCTGCGTTTTGTTTTGCGAAAGCGGAAAAATAAAAATATTATAATTAAATATAAACGAAAATAAAATATTCATGAAAATAAACCAAAATGCTTATTTTTTTAAAATAACATAAGAACATTACCTAAATCATGTGTAGGCACAATACATAATTAAGTTGATTTGCTTAAAGAAAACCAGCGAAAACCAACTTACATCTTCCTTGAGCCCAAAGCCTGAAACGACACATTTTAGTCCAGCTTCCACGTCGGTGTCCTTCTCTATATTATGCAAGCGAATAGGTTTGATACTATCTGACTCAACAAATGCGTTATTTAACTAAAATATAATATATTAAATGTTTTATTTTGCACTCCTAATTATCAAATCTAATATATATCTTAATTCAATGGGTAAATAGTAAGTAGGTTTTTTAAGTAAATTTTCATTAGAACTTATTAAAATTAGCTATTTTTAAGGACACCTCTATAGTATAGGTGTAAATGCAATATTATATAAATAATGTAATAGTTTATTTTAGTTTTAGTATATCTGTGTATCTACATATATGTCGAATTTAAAGTATTTATTAAGTTTATTGGTTCATGTTTTTTGTTTAAAGTGTTAATCACACACTTTTTTGAATTTGAAAAACATATTTTCGAAAACTTGGACTACCTTGAAATGGACGGTTTCCAAGAGGCGCGGGTTCAAATCCCGCTGCGTTCAAATTTTTATACGTTTTCCAAAAATATACTTTTATTGTTTAATTATGCCCACTCTTATCGATAGATCTCTACAATTTGGTTGCCAGGAGGAGATCAGTTTTACCTTACCAAGTTGTAGGCCGCCTTAGTGTATTTTTTAAATATCCCAAATAATCTGTTCATTGTATATTTCTTTTAGTGTGCAATAAAGACTTTATGCTATTATTATTATAACCTAATTAACTTTGATTGTGTTCCTTACATTTTTGAATAGTTTGTGTAACAAAAATATGTTAAATTATTTAAATGGAACACCTCAATTATACCGAAGTCGTGTTCGAAATAAGTCCAATTATAATATTTGTGCTTGTAAAAGTGTTTTACTTTTCGCCAATGCTCCTCCAGCCAGGCTAGTATCGACACGGTTGTCTCAGTTGTTCCGGCCACAACTCGAACATTGTGTAAATTTTTCAGCTTACCATTACTGAAAAAAAAACCATTTAAATTTACTTTATCGACATTAACTACATCAACAATTGTAACAGTTACAAGTTTTATGCATTTTTTGATATCATTAATATTGATAATTGAACAAAATATTTAATTCCTCAAAGATTTCATTACTCATTCTCTTCTCAAGTCTTCTCATTATTATATTATAGGTATACTAGCGATACTCGTAATATTTAAAATTGTGACACAATGCGCCTTAGAGGAACATTTAATATGATTTTTCATAATATATTTAATAATAGAAAATAATTAAATACCAATAATTAGATACAAGAAAAAAATATATACTATTAAAATGAAGATTCACATATCATAAATTACCCTAAATCAATACTGGAAAGTTGTTAATACTAACAAGTAGGTATTTTATTATATTACTTAAGGTATTTTACAAAAAATAAAGTTAAAAGATCGACGCGAACGTTACAATTCAGAGCTATAATGAGTGAGTTGAAATACCAATACGGGCTTGTTTATTCAATTGTGGACTTCCGATCTATTTGAATAAGCGCGATCTGCGGTCTTGCGCAGCGCACTTTCCAATAAATACAAAGAGAAAATAAATTCGAAAAAAGTGAGTGTATTTCGGCTTCCTTCGGCACCGCATGATAAGAGACACGTCAAATTAATAAAAACATATCTTTAGAAAACGTATAATTTTTTTAACGCAGCGGTATTTGAACCCGCGCCTCTTGAAAACCGTTCAAGCACTCTGACCGCTAAGACATGCGTTCATTGAAGGATTATCAAAAGGCGCGGGTCCAAATCCCGCTGCGTTCAAAAATTTTTACACGTCTTCTAATTATGTGTTTTTCAATTTCCGAAGTGTGCGAATAACACTATAAAAATGTAAAAAAATAATAAAAGCATTTCTATCCTAACTTACTTGTTATCTACGAGACAATGCGCAGCTGTAACCACATATTTCATCGTTATCAACGATCCACCACAAAAAGCTGACCATAAATACCCAGCGATATATTTTTTTCTTAACGCCACCTAAAATATCAAGAATAACGTCTGTTTTTGTTTAAAATTACGTAATCATAAATATAATATATAATATAAATTTTAACGCCACTAGTAAAATTAGCCCATACCAGGGCTTGTTCAAGAATTTCTTGTAATCTTAATGATTTAAGGAGAAATTAACAGGCCTTTCGTTTCAAAAGCCGCGCGTGAAAAGTTTTTATAATTCGCATACTTGGTATTTTATATTTTTTTTAGACCAACTCACCAGGTCATAAATATTTTTATATTTAAATCATTTTTAGATTCCCGCTCTGCTAAGAAAAAGCACAGCTTTGAATTCTGCCAAATGATACGCAATGTTTCTAAAAATTATATCATCAATTATATAACCTTCTCTATAAAGGTTCTCCATAAACTGTGAAAGCTAATATAATATATAATTATTAATTTTGTTTTAGTATGTATCCTTTGCTTGTCGTTCACTCTTTCTAGACGTAAAGATATACAAAGATAGAAAACTTACTTGATATGGTATGTCAGAGATTTTAGCTTCCAAACCTCCTAATATTTTCAACGGACATATATCACGATACGCTGCATACTGTTTGTTTTCTTCTAAAATTTCCTAAAATTTTAATGTAATTTATATATCTATATTTCTATGTTTGGAAAGCCCTTGCGTTACAGAATGACTAATTGTCAGACAACGCGTAACCACTATGTCCCTTAGGGTGTTCAGGGTAGCACTGAGAGACGTTAGAGGACGGGAAAGTACGCAGTTTTTCGTCTTATAGTTCGCATAAACGTAGATGTGGGCTACAAATAGTATAATATTTGCGTGTGTAATATTTACTTACAGTAAAATTAAACATGTGTAACGAATCATCAGTCATCAATACCAGAGTACTTCCCTCAGTGCATACGTCTAGTAAAGTTACCAAGAAAATATATGTAGTAGGAAAATATTTCATATGTTATCATTATAAACAGCCAACGGAAGAATGAAAAATATAAATCGATGACTTATTGAATTTTATTGCCATATGTATGTACAAGATTATTATTAAAATTCTATTTTTTAATAAAAAAAATTGACTAATTCTAATAAAACTGTATAGCAATAATCGTTTTCTAAATTAAAAGAACATATATACATATATAAGAAAGGTAATTTAATATAACGTTGTGATAAGATTCTTCTAAATTTAGATTATGCTACATTCTTCTTAAGATTTCTCATAAGAAAATGACAAATTATTTCACTGTCAATCATACAAATGTTCGCTACAAAATTTTTATTCGTATACCTTTTCATAAACATTTTGCATGTACCCTTAATAGAAGCGTACAATAAAACATTACATGCTGACTACGTACCTCGAGTTGTGAACGGAAAGCCGGCTCGGCTTGGAGATGTGCCTTATCAGGTGATACTGCCATTTTAAATATTTTCCTTCAAAAACAAACTCAGGTTGAAATAATATCCTAATTGCTAGCAAGAAGGTTTTTTATTTACATAAATTTGATTTACCTACACAAATTCTCAAATCGTCATTTGGCTCTCATCCATCCATAATCTATATCTTTACAAAAGGTATAAGGTCGGACTGAGCAATTCAAAATCCGCCACAATATCTCAAGCCGAGGCTCTTAACTTCACAAGAGGCACCTTTGAACACTGTAGAATTAAACTGGTAATTTCCTCCAAGAGTTACCAAGCGTAGGTCAGAGTTCCTCTAGTTAGGCCACGTACAAAACCCGGTAGAGCCCACCAGGGCCAACTACATACTTTAGAATCAAAAAATTTTAAAGCTATATATTACCACGGTTTTAATAGTCATGTTCAATGCTTAAGATAAACTGCTTTTCATATTATTGTACGCTTAATATTGTTCATGTGAATGTGCTAGAACTAGAACAGAAGATGTTTTAGTATTAAGATTTTCATACGTTTATTACAGTAGAATTGCAGTAGGATTACAGTAGGATTGCTAATGTGAGGATTGTGGGTTCGATCAAGCTCAGGGGAATTATTTTATTAAAAATATATAATTTCTACGCTCTGTAGAAAGTGATTTCATAACTATTATAAATCTAATATATATAGAGAATTTATCTATTTGTGGACAAACAATAATATTTACGAAAAAAAAATATAGACTCCTTTGTGATCCTCAAGAAGTAAGCCGTGGTATCCTTAGAATCATGTTATGTCAAAAAAGACATTTTTTAACAAATTTCTGCTACCTTCTGTTTGCTTCTGCTGCTTTCTGTTCAAAAAAATGTTAAAAATATATATTTAATAAATAGAATGCTATTTATTAAATATATATTTTTCTCTTGCCAAACGATCGTTCGTAGAATAATCTTTACGTAGCAGAAATTTGTGAAAATCTCTCTTCAGAGATGCTAACAACAAATATAAGTTGTAATAAGCGTATAAGAATTTCAACGTAGCTGGAGTGTAGAACGCATGGCTTAGCGGTCAGAGCGCTTGAATGGTTTTCAAGCGGCGCGGGTTCAAATTTTTATACGTTTTCTAAATATGTCTTTTTCAATTTCCTTAGTGTATGAATAACACTTTAAAAAAACTGTTAAAAAAAAAAAGTTTATAATTTTATTATAATTTAATACAATCAGGTAGCATTCAAAAGGTTGGTGAAACGTTCCCGTATATATACTACTTATTGCGGAGGCGTTATCATAGCGCCTACAAAGCTGCTATCGGCAGCGCACTGCTTCTCATCCCGTCCTAATTTTTGTCAGAAACTATTCGGTATTAGTGGGTAAGGTTATATTTTATATTATGAAAAATATACAACCTTTGCTTACCATTATGGCACAATTGAAGCGTATCTTTGTGCATTCGGCGTTTGTCGATTGAAAACCAAGCCGTAGGAGGATTATGATATCCACTTATCTTAAAGCTTCATTTCAAAAGCCACTTTTTCTTTCATATGAATAGTTACGAATACCACAATTATTCTTGACATATTATTAAAAATCCATTGTTATAAAATGTATTATTCGCTTCTTGATGTTTTTTTATTTATAACTTTTATTTAATTGAACTACTTATGTATTTTCAGAGAAAGGAGATCGGTATCACATAAATACGCCGTCGCTGGAAACTTGAGGAACCGCGGCTATCGTAGTTACTATGACAGCGATGAAGGGGGGCAATGGAGAAAATTGCGACGGGTTAACTATCCGTTCACATATAAATTTCCCAAAGATGACATTGCGATAGTAGTAAATATATAAATTCATTATTTTATGTTTGAGACTGTGAATTTAATTAAGCGAAACGCTGGTTAGACAACCAGTCCGAGGGTTCCTCGGACCTATATTTACATACGAGCGACCCGCTCGCAGCTTCGCCTGCGCAAACTGTACGACTTAACAATTTCGAAGTTTCGCCCACCCGCGTTTTCATTTAAATCACTAACTCTGCTTAAATTTAGAATTTAAGTAATTGTAACATTTTTATTTATGAACCAATTTATTTAGTGTTTTTTACATTTGCCACAATGCGTTCCCTAAAACTGGTAAAACTTAAATAGGTTAAGCCGTTTCTGAGATTACCGTGTACAAACGCACAGACAAAAAGCTAAGAAAATTAAAAAGCATTGTGTTTAGTTTATTCTATTGGTAAATGCTCCCAATAATATTCTTACTTAAGTATCTTCCATGCACAGACAGCGATCAGTTATATTTTCATTATGTGTATAAATTCATATATTTACAAAATATAAATATTTTATATTATTGAGGCCATCGCGGCGCAGTGGAACAGCGTCTGACTGAAAACACGATAAATTGTGGGTTAATTTCAATGGTTCATTGTATCTTCAAACACAAAATGAAATAATTTCCAATTAAATTCAACTCGGAACAAAAAGTTCCTTACGGCAAAAAAATGTTTATACTGCTCCTCATGGTTCCTACGATATTCACCAAATATCCAGTTCTATCGCTCGAAAAGCAACCCCATAATATATCGGAATGGTCACCATGCGTCATTATGGACAGACAATCTAGCATATTTTTTCTTAGTCGCTTCGTCGAACGTAATTGTTTCATTTTGTACCAAAAGTGTCGAGCTTGAATTCATCAGTTCAAATAACATTTTTGAAACCACCTTAGGTGCCGTTTCCATTAATTTTGTGGTCTCTAGCCGTATAGCCTTTAGCCGTAGTCAATAATAGAATTTCCACTAATATATATCTAGTACAAATTTATTACCCTATAATTATATTTTCAGTTTACGCGTAAACCTTTTATATTCAACACATTTGTCAATTACATTCCATACGCCAGTCGACGTATTGATTATCACGGAGAGTGCCTGGTGTCAGGTTTTGGAAGAATTTCCAATAGGGTAAGCTTAAGTAGTTGGTGAGTTAAGAGAAGAACCTAAAAAAACATAAATGCGACATGCACTGTTAGCTCAGTTTTTTTTTCAGGCAGTAGAAACGGTTATGAATTAAAAAAAAATATTTTTTTATGGTATTCATTTACGCTTATCGAGTTGATAAATAAATATGTAAATCTATAAAATTGTAGATGACATCCGATATGCTTCTTCTCGCAACATTGAGGCTTGTTCCGATGAAACTGTGCAATACAGTACACAGAAGAAATATGCGCAAGTTTATATGCACCTCTAGCAGTGTATCAGATGTTGGAAAGGTATATTTTTAATTAATTTTCTACGTAATTGTAACTAAATATTTATTTAGTTAATAAATTGCTATAAATTGAAAAAGCTTTATTAAAGCAATTGAGTTTTCTTACAAAATTTTTGCAATAAGTTGTAACTATGTATTATAAAACGATTTTTTTTTATTATTTTTTATTTTTTATTTATTCTTATACAAATAGACCCTCTGCTAGTTTTTCAGTACTTATGCTCTTGGTTTATATTTAATTAAACCTTAAAATATGTGAATTAATAATTATATAAGTGAAAAAAACATTTCTGTAAAATATTCTTGTATAAAAAAAATATTCAGATTATACAAGTTAAGGAGGAATATTATTATAAAACAAGTTATTTAACAATGTTTTTATATTATGGCTAGCACCGTTATAGAATATTCATTCATATTTACTTCCAGGGAGATTCTGGCGGGCCATTAGTGTGTAAGGACACTGGAGACCCAAGCGAGATGGGTGGCAAAGGTATTCTCATTGGTATAGTCAGTGGGCATCGAATGGGTATTGGCTCGTTTTTTACTAGAGTATCTGTCTTTAACAAATATATTGAAAGAAATAACACCACATGCATTTATTTGGAACTGAAATTATTTTACGTACTAATATTAATACATATAAATTTTTTGCTATTTTCATCTGGTTTTATTAATAATACATGCAACTACTAATAGAATTTAATAAAACAATGTATATAAGCAAATAATAATGTAAAGTCATAGACGAACAGCAGTCCGTCACCCATTGGTAATGTAATCCAACTCTATTATGTAAAGAAGGAAGTCCTAAGTTTATCAGAGATGTTACACCAACTAAAACCCCGTCTGCACCTTCGTTGGGATCGTTAGTTCCATAACAAACTAACCCTCCTCCTTCTATCTCCTTAAAAATACAAAAGCTAATGTCAATTGGTAACAATCATTGAGTTACGGGGTCAAGTATTGCGGGATGATTTTAAACTTGACTTAAGGTTCCTCTATTTGAATTTGAAATATAGTGCAACGACGATAACGAAGTACGGTCATTGGGTATTTAAATAACCGTAAAAATATATATATTAATTGATATGCCAATTTACATACAACAGACGCCGTTGTCTTAACATCGTACTCTGTGCAGTAATAGGGCTGGCAGCATCTGAGTAGCAATTGCTCGCAGGATCTTCTCATAATCACACGGAAACCAACAGCAGAAAGAAATTTGTTGCTTGTCCAACTCTGAAAGCAATTCATGTGACATTAGACATTACTTTATGGAATAAAGAGACATTAGACATTACTTTATGAAATAAAGAGACATTAGACATTACTTTATGGAATAAAGATCTAGATGTTATATCTATTTACGTGGAAAAAAAATTACTTATGGCTCATGCATATCGATACTTGAGTATATCATCATTTAATACATAGCTCATGCATAAGTTAAGTTTATATGAAGAAAAAGTACAGCCAGTTTTTTAATAATAATTCATTAAAAATATACTAACCTAGTAAATTACATACAATACACATATTTATCAAACACTGGTATAAAATGACATACATATTGTTAGAATATTTCCACGACAAGGATTACTACTTCTACTAATTTTTAGCACTGAATCTCACCTTATTATTACAAATTATATATATATATATATATATATATATATATAACCTTTATATAAAAAAAATATATAGGTTTATGGCTATACATTTGTGCCAACTAAATATATTTTTTTACTTGACACTACTACTACTAACATAATTACAATATGAACGTTTAAAGAGGCAGTAAATGTTTTTGCTTTATTCTCAGTAATCTTACCAGTGTTATTACTGGGAAATTCCTTTCTAATACACTACTAGCAAGATTACTATGAAACAAAAGTATATTAACATGTAAACTTAATAATTTTACAGGTATGTTCGGTAATCGTTATAAATAGTAATATATGCAGTGAAAGTTCAAAAAGTTAAAAAAAAATAAGACCCGCGTTATCCTGCGTCATCAGTAAGTGTATTGGAAACCAAATTTCCAGTAGCACCACTGGTAAAACTACTGGGAATAAGCGATGTTTTTTATAATTAAAGCATTATTTACCTTTGTTGTTTTCGCAGCAGTACCGTAACATACTCCATCAAAATCTTGATTCCATTTAGTGTATGGAATTTTATTGACAAACTGATTAAAACTCCATTCTTTATTAACCTTCTAAAATGTTTATAAAAAAACGCTATCCATATAATTCTTAAAAAAGTGCTTTTCAAACATTTACCAGTACTAGACTACAATTAGGACAAATAGTATCGAGTAAGGTAGAGACAATTAAATTTCAAATATGTTTTATTTATTTGTGTATTATGTTTATGTATTAATTTATTAATTATACGATATTACGTATATATGTATATGAATTTACCACCCACTATACCATTTATTCATAACTGCCAACTCAAAGGTTGTCTGAGAGAAACGCTAATTAGGGATAAGACCGCCTGTTGTGCTTCACATGTGTTATTTGTATTTGTTAATTATCTAAAAATATTAAATAATATGTGAATATTACCACAATAGCCAAATTAAAAGCAGGAAATCTGTAAAATCTTTGTGAATATAAGTGCTCTATAGTCCGCCATTGTTGTGTTTCATGAAAAGGTATATATGGAACCAATGTATTTATAATTCCTCCAACAATTCTGATTCGATCAAAATTACGTATTCTCCTAAAAACGTACAACATTTTCAACAAAATAGCTAATAAGTGTAATAGCGTCTGTTTGTAAACGCGATATTTGTGGGATCGATTCTCATCTGGAAGAATTATATTTAAACTATTTTCATTTCCCCACTCTGGTGGAATGGGGTGGGGTGACAAAGCTCGGCGTTGAATTTCAATTGCAACACACAATGTCTTAATTCAGACAGAAAGAGGAGAACTAGAAGGTTGAAGGTTCTCTCTGCAATGTAAGAGAAAGCGTAAAGCTGCTATTTTAAAATTGTCACATATCTCTTATAACTCAAGCGGAGAAATTGTGAATAGAGTAGGTAAGGAATTATATGTAACTACTATTTAATTGTTTAATTGACAGTTATCTATCTAGATCAAATGCAGATAATAATACAATATACCTTTTTCTATTACTTAAAAAACAGTGGGTCGATGTGAGAGCTCTATCCTTTGTTATAATGCTTCCGGCACAGAAAGCTCGATATAAAAGTTTGCGTTTATCATACAGTTGATATATGAATACCAGCACATGAAAAGCGAAAATACTTATTAGATGGCATGTGGCATGAATATAAATAACCACAACTTATTTCTTGTACGATGGGAAAGCTTTGAAAGCTTTAATTATACAGATGATAATGTGAATTGTATGAAAATCGATATAGAATATATCTCTGTATACACAGAATGTACTTAACTGTTACTATAATTGTGAATTCAAATCCTTATATACGTGTGTGTGCAATCGACCAAGAATTACTCGCTTTATATGAACGGAAATCGAAGAACAATCTAATGTGTCACCAGGTCTTTACCGCAAAATGCGGAAACTACAATAACATATATAATGTATATATATATATATGTGTGTGTGTGTGTGTGTGGATGTGTATGTGTGTGTTTGTGTAATATAAGAAATTAAATAAACACGATAAAAAATACTAATTGTGAACGTTTTTATGGTTTTTTCTTCCTTCAAGATATATAAAAATATGGGGTGAGTAATAAAATAATTAATGATACTTAAATTTACTTACATGGTGTTTTAAGTCTCCTAACTTTGCTCCACCAATAAAACTTTGTACTTGCTTTACTTTTATCAAAGGTTTCTAAAATCATAAAATACAGCTTGTAATTTCTTTAATAGCCTTATTATTCTACTGTAGATATAACATATAGTAACTAAAATGGGCAAATTACTTCTACAAAAGTATTATTTTCCAAACTCAGAAATTCACGTTCAATGCTTAAAATTATTATAAAAAATAAAAGTGACTTTCTCAGCACTTTTAAGTTATTTTATTTTCAGAATAATAATAAATATTTCCTTTTATTTAGATCAATACAATATATAAAAATCAAGAGTCCGAAAATTAAACCTTCCTTCAAAATATACGCAAGTAATCACTCGTGTGATTTGTCAAATGTAATTTTTGTATAGAGAAGTTTTTATATATAAAAACAAAGAAAATTTACATTGTGACTCGTTTTTTTTAATTTTTCATAAATTTTCATTCTCGTTAACGCACCTACAATTACTAAAAAACGATATATATTTTTACTTTTTATTTCTTAGTTTCACGCTTTTTGAGGGTGGGCAGAGATGGCCTAGTGTCAAAACACTCCGTTCTCCACTTTCCGCCCGAAACCGAGAATTACCATTTCTTTAAATTTCATTATTAAAATCACAAATATAACGATACAGTTCCTGTATTTGATTTCAATTATTTTCATAACAAAACTGCTCAATATGTAATTATAAAATAGTTAGCAAAAACATACTGAAACGTTCTATTAACTGTACGTCGGCAAAAAAAGCATTATATTATTGCTTGATATATGAATAGTAAAAATATGCCTTTTGCTTTGCGTTATAAATTTGTAGAAGGACCGTAGGTATGTACCTTGTACTGCCTACCTTGTTTCAATCTTTCATTCAGTGAAGATTTTATAACAGTACCTATTTATGAATTGACTTCGTCGATGACGAGTCGGTTCGAGATTGCTGTAGTAACAAGTCAGTAAATACAGGTTTACCCATAGACAGTCTGTGACCAGCCGGCATGGAGGACGCTTTCACGCTCATCGTTTTAACACGTAAGTTTATTTTCCATATAGATCTTATTGTACGTAGAATAGAGATTGTAATAAAAAATGTAGAACAGTACGAGACACCGTTTCTACATTATTCATTGAACAATGCGACGCGACCATTCTAATATGTCCCATGGCTATAGAATTATATAAACGTGGCTTTCAACTATTGTTTGTTTAGTGTTATATCGTTAAGGCCTACGTTTTATTTATAAAATAATATTTTAACATGATATTGATATATACGAATATATCAAGTTTAATAGCTTTTAGTTCAGCAATTTAGTTTAGAGAGAGCTTGTTCAATAGTATTATAGTATGATACGGTTTCAAAAATTTTCATTATTATAACAATATTCTTATTAGGTAAGTCAGCTTTCAATATTACTAACATAGAAGTATACTTCTATGTTTATAATCTATGATGAATATATTTTACGAACGAATTGATTAATTTTAGATATTTTTTCATAATGTATATTACCAAATATAATCTTTTATTGTAATAAACAATAATTTGTATAAATATAAATATAGTATACATATATTACATATACGGTATATCTTATAGTTGTTTTTAATTAATTGACAAACACGAATTTAATATTTTACATGATAAATGAAAACAAAATCCAACGAACTTTACACTTCTTGCAGTATCAACATTTTTCCCGCAAGAAATTCATAGAGAACGTAGTGTCAAGAAGTTCACCATTTTCCGTCCGAATTCGAGACATTGCGAATTGAGTGGCGGGACTCTACGCCACGCTTTGTCTAGTAGTAGACTGAAAATAATTTCATATATAGAGATTCCTTCGAGCATCTTAACAAGCAAAAAAAACAATACACAAAAATATAGCCAGTGCATAATAAATACTAGTATTGTAATTATTATTTAATGTGCACTGACTACAACTACTAAATAGGCAATTAATTTCTTTATTAGGTCACTTAGCTCTCTAAGAGTCTTATATGCTTATAATTTTCAGTACTGAAAATGTTAGAAGAAAAATTTCATTCCAAAAAAGATAATAATAATAATAAGTAGCATTTAATTTAAGTAGTAATTTTAAAAGAAACGGACCATATTGACCAACTATATAATTGTAGACCGTTTGATCGTGACTGAAGGAAATGGTTGTGATATATGTATTTATTATAGAAACGTTACTTTAAGATTTACTAATATGAAGCAATGAAAATCTTGTGATGGAGTAATAAGAGAGTAGAGTCACTGATTTGGTACTGGGTTCTCTGTGATTACACAAAAGTAAAGTAAAGTCTGTATTAACGAATATAGAATTTCCTGAGTTATATGTTATAAATTATTTTTGCTTCATTTTGTTTGAGCAATATAGTTAACGAGCCGTTATTTCTAGATTAGTAGAGTAGATATATAAAATATTGCAAATATTGTGTATGCATGTGTATGTGTATCGGTAATATTTAGGTACATTTTATGTATTTTCCCATATTTTTGTTTGTTATGTATTATAAAATTATAATGATTTATATGAGAGAAAAACACTTTTAGAGCTTAACTATTTTGATGGCATACTTGTAATAATATTAAAACCGTTACTATACTATTATAAAGAAAAACGTTTCTTCGATTCCATATATGATAATAATCATTAGATATTACCGACAAATTATGCAACTTGTATAAAATGCGGTGAAACTAGCGTTCATGCGTTAATAAGAATGTATAAAAAACTAAGGCGTTACATTCGCCAATACAATATAATAGATTAGTTTTATAATTTATATTTATTTATTTAGTTTTTTTGTGAGATTAATATTTTATTCCATTTAATAGTATAGTTCAATTATAAAATTATTGTTTTTTATTTTATTTGTATGCAACTGTAAATTTTAATTTTTTATTTGTATAATATATGCATACATTATCGCTTTTAAATAAAAGTAATGACATAGGAAATAATTAATACTTTGGCTAAATAAAAGACGTTTAAAACGCCTGAAATAAAAATGTTTTGGTACTTGTACAGGAAGTTCTGATTCTAACGTTTTCGTCTATGTAAATGTTACTACGTTCCATTATATTATGACTATAAGTAGTAAAGTTATAAACAAAAAATGTTTTATATTTTATCAATATAATATCATATGTAAACAAATGTTCTATTGAAAAAGACATATTTAGAAAACGTATAAAAATTTAAACGCAGCGGGATCGAAATTCTTATACGCTTTATTACAATTCATATTTGTTGTTAGCATCTCTGTATAAGAATTTCGAGGTAGCTGGATGTAGAACGCATGGCTTAGCGGTCAGAGCGCTTGAACGGTTTTCAAGAGGCGGGGGTTCTAATCCCGCTGCGTTCAAATTTTTATACGTTATCTAAATGTCTTTTTCAATTTCCTAAGTGTGCGATTAACACTTTAAAAATGTTAAACAAATGCTCTATTTCATAAATTTTAACTCGTGTACTCTACAAAATTGAGTTTTAAAATATAATTTGATCCACCAACAAGTGTCTAAACTTTAATCATCACTTACTATTGCTTGCTTATAGTTATATGTATCTAGTCTCTATAACATTAACATTACTACATAAACAGTTGCCAGAGAACATTCTTGAGTAATGATTTGTACGCAAGACATACGCTAGTATCTAGTATCGATATACTGGGACAATGAACTTTTAACTTTATTGAATTTGTCTTAAAGTATGCGTTGCTAACCAACGGTGCTACTGTATGGTAATGGAACTCATTTTCATTCATAGTTTGTGAATATTTTTTCTTTTACTATTTTACAAAACCTTGATATCTAGGTATAGTAAATTATTTGGTTACTATATCTATACAAGTAAATAAAATTAGAGTGTCTGTTTGTAATATTAAAATAACCGCTTTTTTACTTAATGCATATGTATGTATAAAGAGTAAATACACTATTTTTTTTTACAAATTTTCTCTGTATATCTGTATGTTCTGACTAATATCTGGAACGGCTGGATCGATTTTGACAGAACTTTAACTAGCAGCTAGCTGATCTAATCTATATATTCTAGATCTAATAAGGCGTGTCTTAAGTATAGAATTCCTCGCGGACGAATTCGCGGGCACAGCTAGTTTATAAATAGTTTGTTAGTTTCTTTTCAGAAAGCGTTATGAGAAATAAAATAACACATTTCTTAGTATTATCATAAGCTATAAGGCTAAAACCTGTAATGGTAACGTACCTAAGATTACAACTGCTACATTGTTAAAAACGACATATGATTCTTAAGGCCGCAGTTTTATACAATTGTCATCTTAATATAGATCGTATGCACTCGCGTTTATAAATACGGTCAATGAAACAATGAAACTGAATCAAAATATCGTTGTCACCAACCGAGGGACTTGACCTTAGGGAGTCTGATCGCAAAAAGCGAACCTTGAAAACCTGTTCGTATTCCGCTGTGATGTGACGATCGACAAATAAGAGATATGAGTTGAATTGTTACTAACATACGTATATATGTATTGAAGAATACATTAAAGTATGCAACTGGTCATGTTAGAGTTTTTATATGCCTACACATACCTGCATTATTTACAATAAATACTTACAGTCTAAAGAGTCCAGTCCAGTTAAAGGACAGAATTTGACTTGATACGTTATTATTATATATATAAATATACCTCATACGCTCGTGCGGTCATTTTAAGTTCATATTTTTACGTTTTTTGTATATACTTTTTAAATAAACAATATCTTTTAAGGTAATATTAACAATCTCGTTTCAGTGTTACAACTATGTCGAGCCCAAATATCGAACACAGAATGGTTCGCCGCAAATTTAATAAACGACCCAAATTTCACGCCAAAACCTATAACGGAAATATTTACCACAGATATAACATTTATACCAAGAGAACCATCAATATCTACCCAAGTGACTAACAGTAAGAGTGAAACGTTTCCTCCGACAATCTCGACCACATTTCCCACCACTACTGGGACAAAAGAAATTACAAATCAAGAAATCGTGACTGAGAGGGCGCCGCAAATTATTGTCACTGCACCACAACAATCTCAAGGAAATGTTCAACCAATTAATAATCTGCCTAATGTTATATTAATCTATGATCCAAGACAGCAAACTAGTCAAATATATCAACAGCCCGCTATTACATCTACTCCTGCACCGAGCGTTGCACCAGCCACGGCCGAAGCAGAAATCGCCACACCGCTTGTGACACAAATGTCATCTATACCGTCTTCACCACCTTCCCCTCCCCTAACTTCTACTCGATCTGCACAAGGTCCTACAATAATAATACAGCAACCTCAAAATCAGGGTCCCAATCCGCCAATAATACCAATAGGTTTGATACCTAACCCACTTAATGGAAATTCTATTATTCCAATATCAAATATACCTGCAGTGAACGCTACATCCGCTTTAGTTACACCTACACCAGTTATTGACAATCAACAACCTGACGCTATTCGACCTGAAGACCGAAGACCTTCACTTACAGTTCGAGTTAAAACGCCTAGAGGCTCTATAACTAACATCAGAATTAATCCTACAACAACTAGAAGACCTTCAACAACAAGACGACGAAAGTCAGGCAAACGGGCAAACGATTATGAAGTCTGCTTAAGCTCGTGCAACGGCCGCAAAGAACCAATCTGTAGCAGCCCAATGGGAGTATTTCCGATAGACCCGGACAGGCTTAAGGGCTTCGCTTCATTGTGCCACATGGCGTGTCATAACTCGTTTAGAAAAGATCGTAAGTATTCAAATACTATAAATTTAATTCGTTATTTTTAATTGACAGACAGACAGACATCATTCTATTTGAAATAACTTGTTTATCGAACGCATAATGAGGTTAAACTGCAACTGGTTAGTCTTGTTACGCACACACTCTCTAGTCCGAGTTAACTGCACTTTCTATATGAATACAAATACGCTTAGTTATTTAAAATTTATTTTATAAAAAATGTTATTAAAAAATATTTCTCATACTTAATTCTTGATATTCTATTATATTTGCCACTTCGCCATATAAATAATATTTGGCTTTGCCGCGGTTATAATATTGCCCAGTAAAAATGTTTGATTAACACTTTAAAAAAAATATATTCATATTTGTTTTTTGGACTATTTGTTTAACATGCACTTGATTCTCCAAGTGTTCAGTGTACACTAGTGGGTACTAGTACCCCCTATTGTGTAATCAACATACACTCACGGACGTACTGAGTTTTTATGTACCAGAACTCGTATATCCTTGAGCGCTCTGAGTATGTGTGAACTAGTACTGGTGCATCCTTTAGTGCTCTTGAATGTGTACGAAATACCCATGCTTAAAAAATGCTTTAATTATATATCCTGTTTTTATCCTTATGATTCTTTGATTTTCAGGGCCGTTGCTTAAGGGAACTTGCAGCTCAATTCCCGTCCCCTATAATACTAAGTGTATACTTTAAAAAAATAGGGTCACATTCATTGAAGATTTATCACAACTTACTATTTGCAGAAGTGTTCGACAAAGTGGCGGACGGTCGCTGCGGGAGACTGCGCACGCGCATACGGCCTTTGGGCCAAAATAAACTGAACAGAGAAGACCTGAATAAGGCGCAATACACAATAACGCACAACGCTCCCGAGACCGTCATGGAGTTCTCACCGTTGAAGCGCTGAGATATAATCAACAACTTATATGAGTACTAATATTCTAAAATGAATATCAGACATTAGTCGTAAGCTAGTCGAGATTATAAAACAGAAAGCCGTATATTTATCTCTTATGGCGTCTAAACATAAAGAGATTATAATAATAAAAATATATTAAAAAGTATTAATTTTTCTCTCCAAAATTCAAAGCCTTTTAGTGCCACTATTTCATATTGAATTAGAAGTTTTTAAAACGCTTGTATTGGTCTATCTATGCATATATAAAAAAAAATGGCGAAAAAATATTAGGCGAAAAGGAAAAAAATATATCACAACTGTTTAAATTACTTAAAAGTGAAATAATTGTTATAACTAACATATTACCTGTATTTTTTGTAAATTTCACTAATAAATGATATACTACAAATATCATTTTAAATAGAAAGGCACTGTTGAATTCTTTTCCAACGCTCTAAGGCTTATTCGTCACTATTAATATATATATATATATACAGATATTTCAAACCACCTTTCATAAAGATTTGTATTAGACGATTCCGTCCATTGTAAGTTATTCGTTAGGTTATATTTTAGATATTAATTATACAATCTCTTGTAAAAAAGAAATGTAAATTAAACAATATTTTATTTACAATATGTTTACTATTTTATTTGTGAGGTAACCTTAAATATTTACAAATCAATCAGTCTATTTAAATATAAACAAATTATTCTCAAAATGTACTTGCTATTAAATTAATAAATTTTAATTTTACAGCTCAACACACTATGTCTCAGTTTCGGGCAAAAAGTATAGAACATAGTGCCTTGACACTCGCCTCTCTCTGTCCCTATACAAAATGCTCTACAGGAAAAAGCGTGAAACTGAACCATATCTAAATTCAAACACATTGAATGTTAATATGTCACAAAATTAGAAAATGTAAATTGAGTTTAAAATTTTGCGTCCATAATTTAGATACGGGTAGGCATCAGTTTGACATTACTATTATAACAGAAGCGAAAGTACAATATAATTTTGGATATTAACTTGTACTTAATTACAATCTATATACAACTTCAACCTTTTAATGAAAAAGAAAAATGAGTTTTTATATTTACAATACATATGCACTTAAAATCCAAAAACATAACATAATAAGTAATCTATAATGCAGTAATTTCACTTTCGATATATTTTCAATAATAAATGATATAATTTTGGCGTAAATGGAACATTTATCATTTGAATGTTGCATATGGATTCAATTAGTTTATATCTATTATCTGATATTCTAGTTGTCGCTCGCTACTTCGCTTGCCTGGACTTAGGTAAGTATTTCAAGAAATCTTCCACTCAGTACTACCCTACATTCAGAAGGCACTTATATGCCAAATTTTAATATTCTACGCGCATTAGTTTTGGCTGTGCGTTGCGTGTTGTTATTTATGCCACGTCATTCCCATTCCAGTAGTAATACAAAACAAATCAATGCAGAATGCGAATATATATAATACATAATAAAAACATTTAATTAGTAACATAAATGTAACACACACTACCATATTATATTTCGCACACACACCTTTATAAAGTGGCGTGTTTACGCACAAACGGCCAATCTAGTATATATTAACAGTTGAAAAAACTACATCTATAAATATAAAATAGTAAAAAGGTGCAATTGTACATTACACTTTTTTACCTTTTGTATTGGTGAAAATGATGGAAATTATATACAAGGCTCTCTCTCTCTCTCTATATATAAATAAATTTAAACCTAAGCTGTATCTAAGAATATGTTCACATCGAGTACAAGCATGTTGAGAAGCTATTTATGCGGATATTATAATACACATTATGTTTATTTACAGATACAGATATTGTCAAGGTAAAAAAAATGCTTACAAAAAAAATACACTTCGTTACAAGAGTCATCACAGTAATTCAAGTACATATAATTGAGATTTTTTTAATTTGATTTATTAGTATTAAATTTAAAACCGTTGTTGAAAGTTGCCTTGTTGCGAAGCGGCGTTTTGTTGCTGTCCTCCAAACATCATTTGTTGTTGTTGATGGAACTCCTGCTGTCCGCCGCCACCTGCATTGTTCCCTTGATTTTGACCTGTTTATTTAAAAAGAAACAAAAATATAATATATATATATATATATATATATAGATACGTATAAGGTAATACGTTCTATTTACATGTAAGAAATATATTTTTTACACGTATTTCACACTTAGCAAATATTAAGGTTTTTTTTTGTGTGACGTGGCGATGGGAAATGGAGGTTCTCAGCTCTACGCTTTGTCTTGTCATCATCAGCCGGGAAAAGAAAATAATTTAAAGAAATTAATTGATTTGCCATTCCATATTATCCCGAGTAAAAAAATTTGAACACGCCTTTCTCCTTTCTTCTTTCTAATCTAACTACCAACTGGTAACAATATTTTGAACCATTTCTTGCCGTCCGATTTGCTTGAATATGTGTCCAAAACTGATGCCGACACAATATTTTCGTAATACACGATTGACACATACTTAATAGGTATTTATATAATAGAATTGTGATTTCAAATACTTGTTGAGAGAACATGTCAACGTAGTAATGTACGCCTCTCTGACAAATTTCAAACTTGTAGAAAAAAAATGGACTTTTATACAAACTTAGCACTTAGTCGTCCTTAATCCAGCCCTGGCACCAAATCCGTACTTAGCGTACGTTCTATAAACTACTTCAAACGCCAAATTTTATCTGCGTACATCGCGTGACCTCTCAGTTTTATATGTATTTTTTATATTAATGTATATACATATAATATATATTTTGGTTTTTATTTATTTTTTTCAACTCATCTACTTGACTTGACTGGAAGAGATCAACTTCCAGAGATAAGTCCACCTTTGTTAACAATCAACCATAACTTTACTTTGTATTTTTTTTAATAGTTTAAAGTAATATTTAGATATAAACAAGAATCGCTTTGGATTTACAATCTCTACGAAACAAAGGAGATGTAGCCATGTGTCCCATTTACCAATCATGTAAAATAAGAAAATGTGTAAAAAAAGTCTGTCTGTGAGTGACGTCATCGAAACAATTGAACCGTCAACAAAACGCTGAAACGATTATAGTAAAATTCTATTACCTTTCTTTTTATTTTTTCCAGGGATTTACTTGTTTTACGTAAAGGCCGCTGAATATTCGAAACAGCTATAGTTCACGCGGGCTATAATGTCTCAAGTAATGGCTATTGTACTTCTTTGTAATTAAGCATGTTAAATCACAGAAAAGTACAGTAAAAATAATTAAAAAAAAATAACAAGCATCATACCCGACATCCTCATTCTCTTTGCGTTGTTGGCCGCGTGGTCGTGACTGTTTGCTTGCACTTGATTTTGTTGAGTCTGAAACAATTATTTGTTCATTTATTGAATACTAATAACTAACTATTACCTGCGTAATCTTTAATTGAAAAAAGTTTTATGGTATGGATAAGCTTTTATATGATATTTTTAATATGGATAGGGCTCCATATGAAAATTGATCACAAATGACTCGTCAGATCACGGGTAACCGTGAAACACGCATGAGACCATCATGGCGCACTGTGACCGCGTCTGACTGTAAACGCGATAGGTTGTGGGTTTGATTCCAACTCGGGGGAATGATTATATTTAAAATATTTTCATTTCCCCGCTCTGGTATAATAGAGCGTGGATTTTATAGTGTCGCCGCTAAACTCGCAATATCTCTATTTCGCTCGAAAAATGGACAACGTAGTGTCTTGACACTAGGTTCTCTCTGATTTACCCGGCTATGCGGAAAAACGCGTAAAGCTGATATAATTATAATTCAATAACCATTTAATAGCATGTGATACATCTAAATAAATAAATAAGATTCTAAATTTTTTACACAAAAATTTACATTTAACGCATTCAGACGGAAAATGGACCTAACCTGCTAAGCGGTGAGGAACGTGTAGCTGAAAAAAAATAATACATACATTAGGCTGTTGTTGCTGTTGATTCTGTCGAGCCTTAGATTCGCTTTTGTCCTCTTGGTCGTCGTCGGTAAGAAATTCTCTTTTTGGGTAAGGTATTGGACACCCCGCGAAAACATCCTTTGTATAGAAAAAATATTAATTAAATAAAGTATTAAATTTCATTATCGCTATCTTGGCGAAGTTGTCAAGGGACCAATAAACACGCAATGATGGTGACTTCGACCCCTAATCGGTGGCAGTATGATTATACCGCTCCGCCACTTAACACGCACTTCACACTTTTAATTCCCACCTAAGAAGGCATTTTCTTGCAATCTGTATCAATATTCAATGACTTCGTGTAATAGATGTATTCAGCATCATATTTTATTATACAGAGTGTATGTGCTTTAGTTACCATAAAATATACTACATATAGGGTATAATTGTTTTAGGGTGTATACAAAAATTAAACAAATCTCAACAGTAGTTTTGACGCAGGATTATTATTTCCACTTTACGATTTTTACCTATACTGCGTTACGCGTGACGTAGTCATTATTAAACACCAATGACGTAAATATCTACTACTACTACATTTCTATTAAACGTTGCTGATCTGTCAACTTTCATTTAAAAAATCTGGTAACTTTCATTTAAAAAATCTGGTAACTTTCATTAAAAAAATCTGTCAACTTTCATTTAAAAAATCTGGTAACTTTCATTTAAAAAATCTGGTAACTTTCATTTAAAAAATCCGGTAACTTTCATTTAAAAAATCTGGTACATGCGTAAAAGAGATAACCGAGATATTATGTTTTTGTAAATACAAAAATATAATATCTCAGTTATCTCTTTTACGCATTTACCAGATTTTTTGTAATAAACCTAAATCACGTTCAACTTGAGTATTAAACCTATCTAATAAAATGCTATTTTAAGACAAATTCTATGTTCTCGTCGTCAACGGCGCACTCCACAAATGTTAATATTTTTCTCATAACTATAATTTTATATAACAAAAACTCATTTATTTTGGTTTTAAAAATGTTTAATCTAATACACATCACGAACTAAATAATTAGTTGATAGGTAAAACACTACACAATATCCCAATAATTTCAAACTGTGGTAAAAATTAAAATTCCCAAATCTTAATGTCTAAAGAATCGTTGATAAATAACGTAAATAGAAATGAACTTAGTCGCATGTTTGGACTTTTGAGAGTCTGACTTTTGAATTATGAAGTATTCGAATACAATTAACATAGAAAATAGTTATAGTCTATACTACTAATAGCTATAGACTGTGCATAGATTAATAAAAAAAAATTTTTTTATATAATTATTTACAATACTTTTGTTATTATGTACATTTATTTCATATATAAAAAAAAACAATGGAAGAATAGAGTTTAATAATCAGATATCAATTACGAATTTTAAAATATGTAACTGCGACGACGACGTACGACGTTATTTAGAAATTATTTACAATCTTACATTTCATTTATTTATTATAATTTTTTATTTTTAGTAGAATTTCTTATTTTATAACTGTGTTGCATTTATAAGTACTTAAAACTGTTAATTAAAAGTATCGATTGCATCGGCACCTATATATTTACCATATTTATGTGTATATCAGTAGACTATCTATGGTGTTATCTAAGTTGTAAAGCTGGCTACATACGCTACGTGCGAGTATGGTAGTGGTTGGAAAAATGAGTGGTGGGACCAATGAGTTGTGGGGCCAATGAGTGGTGGGACCTATGAGCAGTTGGACCAAATAATGGTGGCACCAATGAGTGGTAGGAGATATGTTGATGAGAAAGCTCGGTGGACTCCCGATTTCGAACAGTTAACGTTGGGCTCGGTAGAGGTTGGTACTGGGCGGTAAGCCTTAGCCCTGTGCCAGTTTATTAAGTGTTAGTAGAAGTAGAGAGAGGTACTCGGGCAGTGAACACTTGGGTCACAAGTCCTAGGCACTGCCTCAGTGTTCAGAGGTCCTGTGCCCCGGTGTTATGTCTGACTCGTAGTGGCGAATGTGTGTGCGTTTAATGTGTGACGTAATAATATTCTCCTCCCCCGCTGTCGCCAACGTTCGATAGTCATTCCTGACACGTATCGAGCTACCTACATTTACAACAACTACGTAAATTCATAGGTCAGGTAGGGGCCAAGGAGAGCTTACCGACATCAGAAGTGTGATTGTGATAATTACTGTGTTTGTAGTATAATATACATATATATTTTCTATTTCTGTTTTATTACTTTTTTTGTATACAATTTAAACGTGCAACTTGGAACACACCCACTTCCACAGGTTGAGTGGAAGAGATCTCTTCTACATATAAGTCCACCATTGTTAACTAACAATTTTTTATGCTACCAATGTGTATTTTTTTTTTAAATACAAATTAGAATATAATATGTAAAAATCCGAAGAAAGCAGCGGAGAATGAAATGTGTATGTAAAGTAATATTTACCTGTGTAGGCAAAGGGTCCTCAGAAAAATAAGGATCTTGCATGGCTTGTTCAGATGTAATCCTTCTATTTGGATCCATCAGTAACAGTCTTTGCAAGAGACTGAATGCTTTACTATCTGGTTTTATTTTATGTCTGTCCATATATTTACTGAGAGAACAATTCTGATAGCTGAAATTTATTAAGAAACTATATTAGAGTGTACTTATTTTTAGCTCGGCCATAAATCAACCGTGCACTTTGTCTTGTCTGTAAAGCTCAGAAATGAAAATAATTTAGATATAATCATTGCCTGTAGTGGGAACCGAACCCACAACCGTTGTGTATACAGGTTAGACCATGTCACACTGCATCATAATGGGCTTTTGTAACTTGTTGAGTATGTATTAAAGTAGTGTGTGTATTTAAGTGAAATCAATATATTTATTTGTTCTAAGTAACTATAAATAGTTACTTAGAACAATATAAAGTTAATAATAAATAAACACCGGAAAAAGGATATGGACAAAGTATCTGAAGAGAAATAGTATATTTAAAATAAAAAAAACAATATTAAAGAAGAGAAATTATAAAAGAGAATCTTATATTCTAATTAATTTAGTTTTTAACACACTCTTAAATATAGCATATTTAAACTTACTTTGATCTCTTGAAATCCTTCACTAAAGTGGCATGTTCGGGCATTTTCCTTATATCTTCCCAATCCTTTTCTTGAGGGAAGCCCATTACATTGAATATCCTATCTAATTGATCATGGTGATATGGGTTACTTGTTTTTATATCTTCTTGACGACAGTGAAATATAGGCTCTGATGTTAACAGTTCAGCAAATATACACCCTATTGCCCAAATATCTGAAAATAATTTCAGAAATTCACATTTTTAACCTTTATACCAGTGTAAACATATAGAACCTAGTGTGATAATATTACTTTCCCTGCTTTCCCGAATTCGAGACATTATGTGTTGAGTGACGGAACTCAATACTGCTTTGTCTTACCACAGTGGGGAAATGAAAATCAATATATTTAATCTATACCAAAAGTGGAGACCAAATCTACAACTACTGCATTTACAATCAGAAACACACACATTTCACTGTATCATAAAAAGACATATTTAGAAAATGTATAAAAATTTAAACTCAGCGGGATTTGAACCCACACCTCTTGGACACCGTTCAAGGGCTCTGACCACTAACCTATGTGTTCTACATCCAGCTACATTGAAATTCTTATACGCTTAGTACAACTTATATTTGTTATTAGCATCACTGTAGAGAGTATTTTACAAATTTCTGCTACCCAAAGATTAATCTACAAACAATTGTTTGAAAAGAGGGAATGCTATTTATTAAATTTTTTTTTTTATTCAACATTTTTTACATTATTTTTCTCTGTATCATGATATGCCTATTTTGTTGGCATTGGTAGAACATATCCAAATGCACAACATAACTATATAGAAGTCCATTTTCTCTAACATAAATTATTAAACTACTTGTTTACCAAAACATATGCAATAAAACCATTTAAAATAATGATAAAGTATTTTACTTGAACAAATATAAAAAATAAGTAATAGTATTAAATTACATACCTATTGCTTTAGTGTAATGTCTAGCACCTAACAGAAGTTCAGGTGCTCTGTACCAAAATGTGACAACCACTGGGTCTAAATCAGCTAAAGGTTTTAAAGGAGCGTTAAATAGCCTCGCAAATCCCATGTCAGCTATCTTCACTCTACCTCTTTCTGGACCTTCACCCATTACTAAAATGTTTGCCGGTTTCTAAAATCATAAAAGATTATATATTTTTATAGAATAGTCTTAAAAATAAAACCTCTAAAAAATAAGTTTTCAAATATTATAAAAATAATTAACAATGTACCTAATGACACAATAGGAAGCAATTGGGAATGATCTTCAAATCCCACTTAGGAATGTATATAATAAAAAATATTTTTTTATTATGTTTCAACATCCAATTCACACTTTTTCTTAAATTAGCAAAAAGAAGAGAGTGGCATATTATAACACTTTAACAAGTTGACATAGTTTACAAAAAGAAGATTAGTGTATAAAAGAAAATATAATAATAAAACTTACTAAATCTCTATGTAAAACCCAATTAGAATGTAAATAATGTATTCCATCTAATATCTGATATAATAAACTTTTCACCATGCCCTTTGGAACCATTACTGATTTCTTATTGGCTTTAGCAGCTCTGTGAAACTTTATTATATGCCAAAGATCATGCTCTGCATAGTCAAACAATAACCACACTTTACGGTCAGTATGTGACAAAAATACTCTAATCAAATTAATGACATTTGGATGTTTTAACTCACGAAGCAACTGTAATTGAGAAAGTTAAAATAAATACCTTAAAATTGACACATTTTATGTGAAATTAAATTATGTGGAGAAAATTGTGAATAATTATGCTTGTATTGTTCAGCAATTTTCTCAATTAATAACTATATGAATAACAGAACATATGTACCGCGATTTCCCTACAAGCTGACATCGATAACCCGGTTCCTTCAATCTGTTTTAAGGCATAATCCTTAGTATCGGAACCATCTTTTCTTCTAGCTTTGTAAACATGACCGTAAGTGCCCCGGCCCACTTTGCAGCCCTCGTAATCAAACAAATCTTCAACTTTAGATCGTTCAGTTTGTGTTTTCATTTTAAACTCATAGTCCATCATTACAGATGCCATAGTTTTATTATTTTGAAAATTATCTGCCATTTTTCGAGAAAATAATGTACTAATTGAAAATCTACACCTTAATTACAATGATTACTATATTTCTATTTTTTTAACCAAAATCTTTATTCAATTATTTTAAAAAATTAAGACAAACGCTATAAGTTATTTATATTAAACAGTATACCAAATAAATCATAACTATACAGGACAAAAATTATATTACAGTTTGTAAAATTCAATTTCAATCAAAAACTAAATCGTTTGAACTGTCAAAGCTCAACAATCAAAATGCAGCGTACAGAAAAAGAGTACAGAGTACAATAAGGTAAAGCGTTTTATTAATGCCTGAATAAAATGATCGAGCGAATAACAATTATCGATATAATGTATTTTGTATTTTAAAAGTTTATTACAAGGAACTTGAGAAATAATAATAAATAAATAAATAAGAAATTGAGAACATTAGTTTATTTGCTACACAAATATGAGGTAGCAATAAGTATAAGACAAATAATACATACATACTATTATTTAATATTATAGATTGCACTTATCAATTTAATGAAACACAAGTTAAAATATTTTTTTTATATTACTGAAAGTTTTAAATTTGATTTAGGTTATATACTTTGTGCTATATAATAATAATAAAAGAAGATAAGAAAATTAAGTTGTTCGATAATGTTATGAATTCGTATCGATATTTTTGTAATCGATCTATAAATTAAATATAGTCAGATGAAAATTGATTTGTTGACAAGATTAATACGTTAAAATATAATTCTATTTACATAATATAATTATTAGGCAATTTTTAAAACTACGTTTGAGGGAAAATATACAATATATATACCAATGGCTAGTTATTAGTTATCACTATAAAACTGTTCTTACACATAACATGCTTGTTATGTATATAGGCATAGAAAATAGAATAAATATACACCGTATTAAATATCTTTTTCTTTTCTTTTGAAAAAGCATTCCAGTTTAGAATTCATTCACAAACGGAATAAATACTTTATATCAATAAAATGTATATTTTCAATAATATACCGCTAAAAAGACATACTTTATTTTATCGCCTAAATTCCAAGGCATTTACTTTGTTCCATTAGCTTTGTTTCCTTGATAAGAAGAATATTGAAATTCTGGTAGTCAATATTTCAGATGCAGTTTAGTTTCAGGGTAATTTTTAGAGCAAAGCCAAATTGGTTTCAAAAAAAGTCAATGTACTAAACATGGCGAAGCACATCAGGACATAGGCTCTTACTTTATAATGCTCAGTATTCCATATGGAGATGGGGACCCCCATATGGAATACTGTTCCCATCTATGAGCAAGCGCCCACAACATTAACTTCAACCACTTGAAATTCATACGCCGGGCATTCCGAATTATCGATGATCCCAAACTTACAGATGGCTTAAAATCCTTGAGCATACGGAGAGATGTTGGTTCTCGGTCTGTTTTCTACTGTCTCTGCAATGGGGAATGCTCTAAAGACCTTTTCGATTTGGTGCCACCATCTTCATTTTACTATCGCACCTCCCGCCACAGAACTAGATATCATCCGCACAACTTAGACGCATGGTATGCATCTAACGTGCGTGCCTCGAGATAATTTTTCTCCCGCAAATGCAAGGTATGGAATGATCTACCTCCTGTGGTTTTTCCTGAATGCTACGACCTGGGTGCTTTTTAGCGTCAAGTGTACAGACACCTTCACCCTAAAGGCCGGCAACGCGTCCACAACTCCTCGGATGTTGTAGATGTCCATGGGCGAAGATAAACACTTACCATCAGGTGGTCATTCTGCCCGTTTGCCACATTTTTTAATAAAAAAGAACATCATTAATTACTGAGTTTTTGTTATTCTATATACAGTCAATAAGATTTCTGTAGTTAAAATATTTGAGGAAAAAAAGATTATTTTAAAAGTAATTTATTAAAATCGATTATTCGACTAATCGGTCTTTGGTCGAATAATCTTCATATTGGCTTTAATTCCCTACTCTATGTGTTGTCATTTTGTAGCACATAACGTTGTTACGTCTTCAGAACTTTTAGCGCTGCAGTAAATAATGTGTTTTCGATATGGTTTATTATTGGTTAATTATTTATTTACTTCAAATATATATATTTTAAAAAGTTACAGTGAACTCAGAGAACTATCTTAAATATAGTAATTTGGTGATAAACTAAAAATAGTAGAAACAATGGAAGAACAACAACAAGACATTAATTATGATAAAATTCTTGAGACGTTGGTAAATACATTTGGAAACGTATTAAACGAAGATGTGTATCTTACTATTATCGAGAGCTGCGAAGGTGATCGTAAGTACCAATTTAAAATCAACTGCCGGTTACAGGTTGTGTCAGTTTCAAGTATTGATTTGTTGCACTTGCATGTGTATATATACATACATTTAGGATGCGCGCCATTTCTGCTCAGGCTTGTACTTACAGTTGTATACATATCTTGTATATAAACAGTGCTATCATCTAGACACGATAAATGATGCCCTATGCTAGTACTGACAACAGTTGAATATTACTTGCTTGAAAGTTCATAATCCTTTAATGATATTTTGCCCGGGCTGCAATGTAGGCTGCATTGATTGAAATGGCTGGGGAGTATGCTGTATTGATTTTAGGGTGTTTTGCCGGCATTTTGTTTGTTATAAGCGAGAGCTCATCGGAGTAACACTTGCATTTGGTAGTTTGAAGTAATATCTTAAATTTTCTTGTTTGATAGTGTTTTTTGATATTTATGTGAGAAACAAACCTGATTAGAATGAAGAACTGGCTACGCTAATGTAAATATTTTTTGAATATTTCTTTGTTGTAGGTTTTGCATGCACCTTGTGGATAGTTTTCTGCATTATTTAATTTTACAAAACACTTATTTACAATTAATTTTGGTTTGTTTAATTTTTGATTATTTTCCTTTTTGTAGAATATTATTTGATTATAATTAGGATATAAAAATCAATTAAAATATTATTTAACACTTATTAATGTCAAATGTGAGAAAGAAATTCAGTGAATTGCTTATATTACTATTAATAATTTAAGCTGCATTTTATGTGATAAATATACATATATAAATTTGTATTTAGAATAACAAAGATCGGAAGGGAGGGTGGGGCGGTGGGTAGGGGGGTGTCTGTTAGGGTGTTGGCTCAGGTCAGGTAGGTAGGGTTGGTCAGGAATGGTAGTGGGGGAAAGTGACGGACAGGAGAAGGGGTTAGTGGTGTGATTGGTAGCCATACATGAATTTACTACAAATAAATTTAAACAAAAAACAAAGGGATGTCTCATTTGGATGGATGGATGGATGGATCAATGCAAAAATAAAGATTTTAAGTGTATATAAACAGTTATAAGCCTTAAATAATTTCTATATAATGTATGATATATGTTAAAAGTTTGTAATCATAATATCCTTTAAAAAAAGTTTTTATTTTTAACATTTTTATAGTGTTAATCATGTCCTCTAATAAAATTAAAAAATATTTTATAAAATTTTTAATGCAGTGGGATTCGAACTGCCCTCCTCGAAACCGTCACATTACTTCAAATTAATTAATATTTATTTTATACATTTTCTATTTAGGGTACATAATGTGTGCAGCTTAGGAAATAAATGCTCTTAAGTCTTAAAATACTGAATCTCTACAAAATCGATGCAGGACCATAAATTAAAATTTACTTAATATACCTTGCTTTATGCTTCAGCTTGGCATTTATGGTGATTTAATATATTGTAAACATATGACATTCGGCAGGACCAATTATCATGCATATATCATACATTGAGGAAACTAAAGTAATTTGTGCTAAACTGACACTCTCAAAACACTGAGTAAATATTTTACTGCCTTATAGTTTTCCTTTTTCCTGCATAACAGGGTAGTCAAGAGAACCAAGTGTCAAGACACTATGTATTTCATAGTTGTAAACCTTGTATTTCTTAAATATTTTATAAAAAGTATTATATTTAGAGTATTTTCGTTTCTCCGCTCTGGTACATAAGACAAAGAGCGGCGTTGAGTTTTGCCATTTAACAAGGAATGTCTCGATTTCGGCTGAAAAGTGAAGAAAACACTAGGTTCTATTTTTGACAACCCAGCAAAGCGGGCAAGGATAGCTCCAAAAAAATATTTTAAAAATAATTATAAAATTTATACTAGATGAGCCATGATAGCAATGGAAAAAAATTTCAGTATAGCTGGACTTTTGATATGAAATTGAGTAGTCCTCTTAGAAAGTATTAATGTTCAGATAAATACTCATAGGTGTGTTACACTCATAGGAGCATAAAAGTATCAGATAAAATTATCAGACACTCACATGCAACTATTTCAATAAAGCAGGAAGTTAATATATCTAGGAGCTCAGACAGTAGAGTTTAAAGGACTTATACGGCCTAAGACTACTTCGGTCGCAAGCTCTATTCTTCATATTTCGCTCATTTCTGATACGAAGCGCGTTGAGTGCACATGTTAACATGCATAACTTACTAGACCATGCCAGTCAAAGCAAAATTTATCACTGGGAAATAAAATAATTTATATATAATTTTTTTTCAATTCCTTTTATAAGTTGACAAAGTTCTTATATTATATATCATATTAAAAAAATATATTACTTGTTTATCCACTTCTTTTCATCCGATCTTAACATAACGCAAATACTAAAAGCGCCATCGGTAATAAATAGAATATACTATTGTGTGCATCAGTGCATTTTCTAATATTGTTACCAAATACCAATACTAGACACTATGGACTAATACCAATACCAGGTACTATTAGAAATCCCTACTAGACTTCTACTAGACATCTATTCTACGTCGACATCTAATCTTCAAATATCACTTATTTATATACCTTGTTCAAATTTTCAATCTTTATTAAAATACCTTTTGTTCCTACACTCAAGTAGGATTTTTTTAAATATTTATTAAATGATTAAACATATTTTTTTCTTTGTTAACCGATGCAAGATTTGATTTTAATTTTTTATTTTGATATTACTTGTCATCTTATAGAATATAAGTAATATAGATTTATTCTCTCTCTCTCTCAGCCTCTCCGTCCACTGCTGATATATATACATTTATTATATAATATTATTTTAATGCTAAGAATAAATACAATTTTATATATACCTATTAAAAAAAGGTATAAAAGTATGAAACTAGATTTTCTACACACAATACAAGCCACAAATTTAGAAACCACAAGACTTTCTGGAGCACCATTATGTCCCTAAAACAACCTAAGAAGATTTTTAATATACGATAAACCAAGTCGTATGAGTCGGTATATATTTGTAGCCCTGAGTCATGTCGAGTTTTTTACGTTTGAACTACTATTCTTCGACAACATTTGTTTACTGTTATTATTTAAAGATAAGTAGTGCAGAATCGCATCTAAAACGTTTGTCCAAACTTATGTTAAACTTGCTCTTGATATAAACCAAATTCGTACTTCTACATTTAATTTATATACTCAATTATTGCTACTCGTGTTCTAATATATACGATTATTATATATTAACATTATAAGACTATATTAATTAGTGTTAAGTACAATATATGAAGAATAATTTGATTTGTTTTTTTTTTTATTTTAAACAGTTCAGCAATCAGCGAACGCGGTGTTGAGCATTATTATGGATGGAAACTCAGCTTCCAAAAATGAAGAAAATAATAGTTCTCTTGCATATAATGTTCATGTAGTTCCAACAGAAGCAAATATGCAAAATTCATCTAGAACAACTCAAGTACCAGAGTCTAATAACACCAACAATATTTCTTCATACGCCAAAGTTTCCCACAGCTCTAGACCACAACCGCAGCTAAAACCTGAAGCAACAGCATCCACATCCAACATGCCTCAAAATTTTTGGACAAATCAAATAAGGCAAATTGTAGCACAAAATGAAAGTAAGGCGCGTATGTTAATTATTATGAGAGGCGTCCCTGGCAGTGGTAAGTCCTTTATAGCTAAACAAATTATGGACGCTATGTATGGTGCACAATTACAACAGCATTATAATGACCATGTTTTAAGTACCGATGATTTCTTTATAAATCAAGGCATTTATAGCTTCAATAAATACAGACTTCAAGAAGCTCATGCTTGGAATAAAAACAGAGCGCAACAAGCGATGAGAGAAGGTGTAAGCCCTGTAATCATTGATAACACAAATATTGAAATTTGGGAGATGGAACCCTATGTGAAGGAAGGGGTAAGAAATGGTTATATTGTGGAGGTAATAGAACCAAATACTCCGTGGGTCAGAAAAGCTAACGAACTTGTGAAAAGAAACTCTCATAATGTTCCAATACACACAATACGAAGAATGTTAGACAGTTACGAAAATGGTTTAACTGGTGCGATTTTGATGAAAAAGCTTAATTGTTATTATGACCATAGAATGCAACCTCCAGTTTTAAGACATGTTCCGCAGGTTTCACGAATATCGCAATCAATTTCTAATATGGTCGCAGATGTGAAGAAAGATAAAAATTCAGAAGGTACACAACAAGAATCAAAAAACGTAAATCCATCTCCGCTAATGTTTCAGGGTTTGTCTCTGACCGATGTGAACGGTGACGTATCATCAGATGAGACCAAAAAAGAATCCTCAATTTCAATTAAAGAGCATAATATTTCTACACCTGATGAAGAGGAGCCGATAAATTATAACATAGACGAAAATGATAAATTTGCTGAAATAAAAAAGACATTAGAAGAAATAGAACAAGTGGAGGTTGAATGGGAAACTGGTGAAAGTTGGGATGGACATTCAAAGAAAACTATCAAAAATAATTATGAGCAAATTCAGGAGGTACAAGACTCAAAACCTCAACGCAAGAACAGGACACCGCGAACTAATCCAGGTGAGGTATTAATTCCTAATGCTCAAGATTGCCAAGATTGGAGCAAGATATCAATGTTTCTACCATCATGGAATGAAGATAACACTTCGTCAGTCATTAAACAGGCTTCACCTGTAGTAGAGAAAGTATCACGTTGTACATGTGTTGAAGTAGGCGATTCCGACATTCCAAATTCAAAGAATGATTTAAAAATTATTACCGCAGTTACTAGGGACATCAATGAATTTTACATTGCTTCAAAAAATAATAAAATTCCCGAAAAATGGATGCTTGATAAAAGCACATCTACTGATAATAATGAACTCTCAACTAACAGTTATCGGTGTCACAACGAAGAAAAACATTTTTCATCGTTTCGCAAAATGTTTAAGCATGTAGCGCGGTCTGACTTGCGAGATATTTTCGATCATTGTTGTGGTGACGTTAACTGGGCAGTGGAAATTGTTTTAGATGGAGTGGAAAATAATGAGTTTGGTGAAGTTGCCGAGGATGACGTGTCTTCTGATGACGAAGATCCGCAGGACTTGGAACTTTGTAAGTGTTTATCAACTTACGGTGTATTACCAGGGGAAAAAGAACCATCAACGAGAAATAAAATTACAAATTCTGAAAGCCTAGCTAAGACTTCTTCCCCATCATTACAAATTAAAAAAACTAAAAAAGAAACTGCAGTATCAGAAGCTTCATTGGAATTGAAACGACAGATTGAGCAAAATATTGTTATACCTGATAGTATGTACTCACCGCAAAATTTAAAAATACGCAACAGTCGCCGCGGTGATGATGGTATCGGGGATAATAGTAATGCTAATAATTTTATCTCTCAAAACTCAGAACAAAATGAACAAAAGCCAGAACAAAATGTGAGCAACAACGACCAACAAACTCCAAGTACATCAGAATATATAATTAAAGAGTCTGACAATCAAGGACCCAGTACATCTAAAGAAGAGGCCAAATCGAGTGATGTTGAGAATATTGCACTAGAAGATCAAGAATCAGCCACTTTCAATTTAGGAACAGAATTTGTACGACAGCTCAATGGGCTATTTGGTCGTGACATAGATTTTCCTGGAAACGTTAATCCTATAGTGAGAATGCCTATATCAACTCTTAATGAGATAAATGCCCTGTGGGTGGAGTCAATTATACACCAATTGGGACAAAATGATAAGCAATCAAAGCTGATTATTGAACAAGATGAAGAATTTGCAAGGTAAATTATACATTTACGTTTTTAAATATTACATATTCAACCTAATGGACAGATGTATTTAATAGGATTACTATATAAATATAATTTTATTTGACCTATTACGATTGTACAACTTTGTACTGCGTTTGGAGCGAACAAGGTATTTTGATGTAAATCTAGGCCAAATAGTGTAACGTAATACATTTACCTGTAAATGTGAGCGTCACTTAATTGACAAATTTATTATTGTCCGAGTGTGTTAGTATTAGCATATTTAATTTTTTTAGGGAACTGGCAAGAAAACAGCTAGAGTTACATAGGGCAGGTAAGGAGCCAGCAGTACCAGACTTTCGGGAGATTATGGATATGGACTACGCACTATCATTGTATCATAAAGATGTTGCCGAAATGCGTAATAATAGCAAACCTCAAGATTTGGCCGCAATACTTTCGAGAGACAAATTGAAAAATTTATTCCCAGAAGTACCAGCAGATATACTGAGCGAAATGCTTTTTGCGCACCACGAAAACTTCCAAACTACGGTTGAGGTGATTTTAAATTTTACATTGTATAAATATCTAATCTATTATTATCTATCATATAATATATTACTTGGTTTTATAAACTTTTGACAGAAAGTATCCAGATGGAAGGTGTTTCCATGAAAATATCTTTTCAAAGAGGTTTAAACGTAAAATATGTATATACTCTTTCACGCCTGCAGTTTGTTGAATTTTTAAGATTATTTAAGTAAAAAATAAATTTGTTAATATAAATTGAGTTGTATTATATAATGAACATTTATAAATTAAAAGTACGAATTTGAGATAAATATCAATTTATAAATAAATACTAATTCAATTTTGAATTGATTTTGACGCGTAATTAATTAAGAATAGGTTATATTATAAGTTATATGATGTGTCATCCTTCACAAACCATTTCGATTCTAGGTTTGATATTCTAGGTTTAGTAGTTGTATATTTATATTTTAAAAATATATTTTTTTAAATATATTTTCGTATGCTTAAAATAATTATTACAAATATTCTAATTGATTATTTATAAACATCGTTAAATAAAATATTTATAAAATAAATTTTAGGTTCTATTACTGTCTACCGATCAAGGAGAAATTCTTGAGCAGGAAGACGGTGTACATAAATTTATTACGAAGATGGAATTGGAACGACAACAAAAAACACTAGCTCAAGAACAAAGCCGGGTAAGAATAAATCACTGATTGCCCTACTATTTACTTATAAAGATTTTGTAGTTTCCTTACACGCTTGGCAAGGCTAGTCAAGCATCTACAAGTTCCAAGTACCATCTTGTAAATACATCGGCAAGTGCTTGCCACAAGCTTCTTTTGATTTTTGTTCAAAAATACAACATTATATGATGGCATAATAAAGTTCTAGCTAGTATTTGCTTGTTTCTAAACTAAAAAAGAACCAAATTTTATGTATATGAAAGGATATCTAAATAGATTATAGAAAACTTAATAGGTGAGCCCAATCTGAAAAGTATACACCAACGTAAATTATATTTATCATTTTTAAAATTTTTAAAGTGTTATTAACACACTTAGGAAAAACATATTTTTAGAAAACGTATAAAAACGCATGGCTTACCGGTCAGAGCGCTTGGACGGTTTCCAACTGGCCCGGGTTCAAATCCCGCTGCATTCATGCCGCATTTTGCTGCTGCATGCTGTATATTTTATACGTATACGTATACGTTTTCCAAAACATATATTTTAATATTTATCAACCAAAAACTGTATTATTATCTTTTCAATTTTTATTTCTGTTTTAGATACTGTCAGAGGTGGAATGGCCATCGCTACCAACACCAGAGGAAGTAGACTTGTCTCTTGTGCATCAGTATAGACTTCAAGCCGATCAGCACTTGAAAATCAGAAATGAGTTAGTTTCTTTACTATTTTATCATTCTCGCTTAACTACTTGGCATCTTACCTACTTACCGAGTTCAATGGTAATTTTAGATTACAAAGGTTGGTTTAAATTACTAATAAAACAGTCAAATTTACAAAACCAATTTATTGAGTTTACTGTTTTTTCTTTTATTTAAACTTTAAAGACATATGCTTCTTGATTATATCTGACTATACAGAAATCCAGTAAAGAAATAAATAATCCAAACATTAAAAAAAAAAAAAAATATTAAGACCGGAAATAAACATAGGTCAATTAACATTCTAGGTATTATCAAAAAGCACAAGACTATGTGAGACGTGGTATGACCCAAGTGGCAACGCACTGTTCCGGAATCGCAGCCATTCATAAGCAAAGTTATGAATACTCTAATAGTTTAGCTGCTGCAGTTTTGATACAAGTTAGTACATATATAAAACTATAATAAATATTTCATCCTAACACAAATTAATAAATATACTAAATTATCCCCCTGACCAAAGTTCACGCTGATTTTATGCTATATTTCATATGTATTCTTACAAATGCATTTGTTATTTATGCTTAGATGTTTGTTTGGGTATAATTTGGGTGCAATAGTACAGCTTCTGAACAAAAACAGGTATTCATGTACTTTTGTTTCTACTTGCTTATGGTACTTGAAGACACCCAACATAACTATTCCAAGTTCCTTACAAGCGATAATTTGAATGATTCTCTGTGACTCGTCATTATTTCATAGCTAGATATTATAGAGAACAATTCAAAAATCATTATTTTGGGATCCATTACACTGATAAATTGCTTCAATAATAATTTTCTTCTTTCTCTGTTATATCTTCTCAAATATCTTCATTTTATTGAAAATACCAATAAATTAATAAAAAAGTAGCTCCGCTAGGTGTAGCGGTGGTGACTCATCCCCAAAATCGTCCTACGGGCTACTTTTATTTTAATTTATTATTATGTAAATAAAAGTAGCTTCACGCTCCTTCATAGTAATGTAAGGAATACACTCCGAATTCGAAACTTGGCCTGTGGTGTTACGGAAATCAAAGCCGCTTTGTTTTACGAGAACGAGGATTTTAAATATATTCAATTCCTAAATTGGGAGTCGATCTCACAATATAAGGCGTTTACATTCAGACGTTGTCCTGAACCACCACTATGGTCTTAATTTTATGATTACTAACGTCCCGCTGACAGCTTCGCCCGCTTGGTTAGCTGTTTTGTATTTTTGATATTAATGGGAAAAAAAGTAGCATATGTTCTACCCTCAAGTGTCTCTATATAAAATTTCATCACAATCGGTTCAGCGATTTGGACGTGATAACATCCAATACAGAGAGACAGTCAGAGTTACTTTCGCATTATAATATTAGTATGTATATTTACAACATTAAATTGCATATTTGCAAGTCTTTTAAATAAAAACTATTAGCAAATAATAATAATGATGACGTATATTTTTATTGTAATATCACAGTACCACGCACAAAATAGTAAGGACAACGTTACTATCGATCTCCACTTTCTGAAAGTGACTGAAGCAAGGGAGTCTATGGATATGTTCATAGACCTTCATATCCAAAATCTCAGGGAGGTAAAGGAGAAAAGTCCAGATAAAAGTTCCACAGTTTATTTTATAACTGGACGAGGGTTGCATAGCAACGGCAAGCCTAAGATCAAGCCGGCTGTTAAGAAGAGGCTACGTGAACGCGGTCTGACGTAAGTATTTGCTTTATTTTTAATGAAATATATTTGTTGAGTTTTTTAAAGGAAACATTATTCTTAGAAATATTTTTTGTGTAGCAGAAAGTTATAAAAAATTCTGCAGAGACAATAAGCTAATAACAAAAATAAGTTGTAACAAGCATATAAGAATTTCTATGTAGTTGGGATAGAACGTATGGCTTAGCGGTTAGAGCGCTTTGACAGCTTACAAGAGGCGCAGATTCTAGTCTATCTTCTTATCCTATATTTCTTAAGTGAATTTAGAACATATCTTGATCATAATCTTTTGGAGTTTTTTTATTTCAAATAAATATATTTTAAACGAATTTCGTGGCGAGTAATTTTGGTTTTTTGTATACGAGTATATTGTAGACACACTTTAGTACACCCGTGCTAATAAAATGCTGCTAACGTTTATTTAAATACAAACTTTGCTTCAACTAAACTTCTTGTAAATTGATAAATAGGGAATTAAAAAGATTTTACTAGTTGCTATATAAAATTTCAAGCGTTGTGTTGAATAATTAGTTTGCTCTGTTTCCTTAAAGATAAAAATATTATCTTGACACTACATATTAAATGTACATCATATTTTAATTGGTTGATATTGTTTTTAGTACTAAGTATTTTTTTTTAAGTTCACTTAATTTTTTATATTTAGTTTAGTTATACATCTATATTTACATATAATCTATTTTAAGAAAAGTATAATTTAGAGCAAAATTAACTATTTAACAAAGGAAAGTATACTTTGCAAATATATATATATACAAAATAATATAGTGTGCCTATATTAATAAAATCAAAGTGAAGTAAAATCGTATATTTGTTAATAAATAATAGAAATGAGTGTCATGATCAATACTTATTTTATATTTTATATATTATACTCTTTTACTTCGCTCATTGTCAAAGAGAACCTAGTGTCAAGGTACTCCGTTCTCCACTTTCCACCCGAAATCGATACATTGCGTGTTGAGTGGCAGAACTCAACGCCGCGCTTTGCCTTGTCACCAAAAATAATTTAAATATATAGTCATGCCCCCGAGTGTGAATCGAACCCACAACCATCGCTTACACAGTCCGACGCTGTCACAGTCCCACTGCGCAAACGATGACCGTTATCATTAATAGATTGCTGATAATTAATTATTGTAATATCGAGGAAAATGATATGATATGTTAAGTAAATCTACATTTTTATCTCTAACATTATTATGTCTGTGATAGTATTATAGCTAAGTACTATTATGAAGTACCTATTAACAACATTTTCTTAAGGAATTTTGTATAAAAAAATACATACTCGTATATATGGTTTTTGTATATTTTTATATTGTGTCGTTTATATGTGGAATTTTCACGACACATTGTTTTTTGGTAAACATAGACACGCTGACAAGCTGTCACAGTTGTAGTGACAATTTTATAAGTATATCGAAAACTCTGTCAAAACGTTTTATATTATTAGAGTATTATTTTTTTGTCTAGAGTTCATTTATATTTGAGGCTATTTATTGATTGATTATATTTAATATAGTTTTAATTCACCGTTGATTTCCGCCACTCAAAACGCAGTCTCGATGTGGGGCGGAGTATCTTGACACTAGATTCTCTCTGCCTGTTGACTATCTGTTGTAGGGAAATAAGCGTGAAGCTAAAAATAAAGTTTCCGTCAAATTTATTCTACCTTTAAAAAAAAAATAATATATGATTTATACAAAATTTAATCAAAACAAGAGCAAATTTTGATATGGGTGTGACGTGACAGACAAACTATTGGTTCGCGTAAAATTCCCTTTTTAACATAGAATTCTATTATTGATACAACAAAACGTACCCACAAATAGCTTTTATATAAACATTAATGAGATATATGTGGAACTTTGAAACAATTTATTATAATAAATATTATGTATATTTTTATGAAATACTTCACCTTATTGGTATAAAAATCTTATCTTATAAAGGCACGTATATTCAATTAAAAAAGTAACCTGAAAATGAGTTTGGATTTTGAAAAGCAAACACAAAAGAACTAAATAAATTTATAAACATTTTTACGAAAGTAATTTTTCTATCTATACATTACATTCACCTCTTGTTTTAACCGATATCGATTATCATACCGCGTTCCCGATAATACGTGAAATTATGTCGATTTGTAAGTATCATTATGGAGCTGAATGGCCTTGGTTTGTTATATGAAAAATTGATACAACTCTAGTAAAACTGTATTTATAGTCGTTCGTCGTGTATCTACTATCCTTTTATATTTTTTTAAATGTTATATATGTAATTATAATAAATTTTGTTTATCTCACCGAATAAACCAGTTTGTCTTGTTTTTATTAAATACAATGTATTATTAGAGTTAAATACAAAGTGACGTTCCTTTGAATCATCAAAGGAAGAAGAAGTGAAAAAGAAGTCAAAGGAACGATGATGCGCGCGACACATGTCAATTGTGCCATTTTTCTATATATATGAAGTCTCTGCTAGTTTACGTCTTGATGACTTTGTCTATAATTATAGACAAAACTTTTAGTTTCTCCAAATGGTTTCCCAATCTATAGTCTAGGTAAAGGGAAAACTGTCTCCACATTCGGACCGGTAAGATCCTGTGGAACCTTAATTGCAGCACTTTCAACTTCTATAAAGAGGTAGCAAGTACTACAATAGAAGTAGTAAGAATGAGATGTATTAAGTACTTCAGGCCTACTCTAGTTCTTTGTCCAGGGGCCCAGAAGCAATTTCGTTGATCACGAACATGGATAGTGTATTCAATATGTCAGCAGCTTATAATATTCTTAACATTAATATGTAACTTATTATAAGATAAGATCGCGAACGGCGGTATCTCGGGATTGGGTCCACAAGCAAATAAACTCACTAAAAGTGGCTAAGCGACGTAATAAGTGTCGGCGCGGTTTTTGGCCGAAACCGTAACCGACACTTCGACGACGACGAACATTTTTATACATAACGAATACTATATTATTTAAATAAATAAATTTTATGTATAATAACTTTGAGTCTATCTATACATGTGTATATATATACTGTATTAACATTTATAATATATATTATACGCGGAATAATAATTTATTCCTTGTATAATATATATTATCTTACAGCGAAAGATACGATTTATAAGTTCTTTTTAAAGAATAAATCTTATAATTATTTCATATTCAAGTATAATTAAATGTTGCTTATTAAATATCCACACACATCATATTTGGTTTTATTTTCCAAATAAAAGTACTCGATCGGAATTTTTTATATCTAAAGGTGATATTCATTTTAAGTCAATGATAACAGTCAAATGACTTATTGTGCGAGTGAGATGACTTGGGTATAAATTATACCCAAGTAATATTTTTGTTAACATTTTTTAAAGTGTTATTCCCACACTAAGAAAATTGAAAAAGACATATTTAGAAAACGTATTTAAACCCGCGGTATTTAAACTCGCGCCTCTTGCACAGTTTTCAAGAGGCGCGGGTTCAAATCTTGCTGCGTTCAAGTTTTTATAAGTTTTCTAAATATGTCGTACCCAAGTCATCTCACCCATTGTTTTATTTAAAATTGCATTGCATGTTGCATAAATATTGTATTATTTAAAATATTCTATTCTCTATCTATTACACATTCAGTACGTAAACAAATGGCTTTTATTAGCTTTTTTTTTTGTTGCAGCTACAGTGAGCGTAACCCTGGCTTGATTCGTTCTAAAGTGTCAGCTAACAATAAGCTGTCGCATGAGGTCGCTTAGGATCAGGCCCGATCGTCGTTTCGGCGACGATTTGAGAACATCTGACTATATGTCAGGACATTTTGGGCGCCCTACGTCAGGCACAGTTTCCAGGCAGGACCGTTTGGATGGGCTCTGCGGCCGGTCTATACAATCGTATATATCGACATGTATACGGGACCCAGAGCGTCGTTATTCTTCTATAGATTCGCTTAGTGACCTTGCTGGACACCATTAGTGTTAAGTTGTGACATTTGTTGTTTGAGTCGGCTAACTTCTTGTTTTCTTGGCTTATTTGAATTGTATTGGTATACAATACAATTTTTCATATATATATGTGTATTTTTAAGAACATGATTAGCTGTAAACCTAAGTTAATGTAGACATTGGAAGTGCTAGTTTACTGAATTCTATTAAAAGTATCGTTAGTGAAGTTTATTAGTAAGCGAGACCTTGTGGGATAAAAAAATAATTGATGACAACCATTTTGAATATTTTGTGTAAATTAAAATTTCTAAATTTTAAACGTACCGAGTCATTAATCTTCGCTGACGATATTCTGGAATATATGAAAGGTGACAAATGTATTTCTTATATGCCCCACGTTATACATTTCAATATTGAATTAATATTTATTATAATGATAATATAGAGGGACAACGTATGACTGTTTTCTGTTATGAGTTCGAATCCCACTTAGGGAATGATTATATTGAAAAAAATATTTTCAGTTTCCTCCTCTGGTACCTAAGACAAAGCGCTGGTTGGAGTTCCGCCATTCAACACGCAACATCTTAATTTCGGGCGAAAAGGAAAATAAATTAAATTATAATGTTACAAATCTGCAAAACGAAGCGTGAGGGCTGAACGTAAAAAATACTTTTGTCTGTACATTAATTATAAGTACTAAAATAATATCTAGTTTGTAATTATTAGTATTTAATTAGATTTAAGATTAATCTCGTCAATCTTCGTGTCTTAGGCAAGTACATTTTTAAACTTTTTATACAATAATTGAAGTTATACGATTTACAAAATGTTTTCACATTTTAATGGTTTTTAAACCGTTAAATTATTTGGTGGATTTGTTTAAAATTTAACAAGACAATTTGTCAAGCCGGGACAATACAAGGGGGGAAAAAAACAGATATATTCGATCTATTTTTTTGGAATATTATTAACATCGATGCGGTTGATATCTCTGTCTATTAGAAGGGAGTAAAAAGATTTTTGTCTTTGTATACGTATATTCTAAAGTTATTAATAAGATATTCTAATTAGAATTAACATTTCTGTAGGTACTATATATAGGTAGGATATTGGATTGTGACATGTTCAATGTCCTAATTTCAGGAAAAGGAAACGTTATCAACTATCTAAAGTAATAATAATTAATCTATCATCAATTTCACTGAAATTCACTGAAATATTGGACATTATTATAATATTTTGTGGTGTGTTAAACACTAACAAAGACCTACAACTAACTAAGATCTTATCTAGATATATAGGAAGTTAAACAGTATGCTCTAAGAATTGGTCTAATACATCAAATAGGAAATGTAGGTCTAGAGTACTAGATATTTCTTCTTGCTATTAATATTTAAATTCAACGAAAGCACAATAATTTCTTATCGTGGTTTTAAAATATAACTTTTCTTAAATATAACACCTTACCATACCTATACCTTGAACATATCAAAAATGTATTTATGTATTTAATGTGATTCGTTCAGCTTTGGATTAAAACCCCACTCGGAACATTATTTATTATTATAGGCATATATATCACTCGGCCTAGTCAATTAATTTGTAGCCTTGGAATCCGCCATTAATATTGACGGATACTGTCCGTCAATTTTAAGTGACAGCAGTTACGTACAATTGGTTATCCCGAAAAATGAATATCTCTACGTAGAAATTAATAATATATTATTTTCTTTTTGTCTCTATATATATATCTTTTTTCCGAAATGTCTCTCCGTTACTTTTTTATAATAATTGCACAAAATATTGTTTTTTTTATATGTTGTAAACAATTAAAGTTTAAGGTCGTTTGCTACGTCTGCGATTAAAACAGGGTCTTTAATTTAACAGGAAGTTAATATTATTTTCTACGTTTGCGTTGTCATTTGACCCACGCCTACTATAAGATAATAGTTTTAATTATTTCGTACAAATTAATTTTTAAGTCGCTTAAAAATATTTTTAAATATGAGTAACGTACAATATTTATTATCCTACTCATATTACATATTTTTCTTTAAATACCTCACTTGTACGCCTTGTAACGCCCTTAATACAAATGAACAAAACTTAATATCGAGTATTAGAGTATCTATATCTTGAAATTTCCTTCATATTTTAAAGATCCCCAATTTATCTTTTGTAATAATATTTCTTCTACACAGTAGTCAAGTTTTAACATTGATGTTAGGCCATAAGTAATCTAAGACACTATTAAACACACATGTATAAGATAATTGATTTACGAGTGTGTGCAAAACTTAATTTCATTATAATAAAAATTGAGAAATTGAGAAATTATAAAAAAATGGCGATAACGATTCACCATTACTTGAAGTGAAGTTATAGAATAGTTTGGCGCTAACAGCTCTTCATTCTATGAAAACTCAACGTAATTGTCAATTTAATGTTTTAATCATTTACCGTGAAATCGGTTTATAACTTGCATACCATTAGTAATAGGGAACTTCACAATTCTAAATGTTCGATGTATCGATTCTGTATTAATTAGATTTAAGCTGTAATAACTTTTATCGGTTTTAGATATTGACTTTTCTAATAAGATAAGAAGTTTTCGTGGTAGCAATTAATGTTAAGTAGATATTTGAATATTCAATGTTTTCGATGTGGTAAATGTATTTATTTTATTTATATATTTTTTTTCGCCAACGTCCTCTAGTTATAAGGTTAAGTAGTGTCGGAGTAATATTTTATATACTACAATAGTTTCTTCAACTATTTAATTCTACATTTTTGTCCGTGTCAATTTTGTTCCAATTTTAACAATATGAAAGTATATTACAGGACAATCGAATTACCTTCCTAAATAAGTAAGTACAATATTTTATCTGTATTGTTAAAAATAATCGAATATTTTCCTCATCTTTAACATATAACAATATTTAATTTTTACTTGTGGTCCAAAAGATGTATTTTTTTAGATTTTCGACTAATTAATGGCTTATTCGGCCTACTTTATACTTCTTGAGGATTATGTCGACTTATATACGGGTTTACACAAAGACATTATTTTTTTAAACAATTTATGTAATTCCTACGGATTTAAAGGATGCAGGGGTACGTGAAAGTTCTAAAGCGACTTATGATTTTAGTAATTCACATAGATTTTACAACTTTCATATTCTTATCAAAATTACTTATACTAAATCGAGTAAGATTTAAATTACTATGTCTCGATAATAATTATTATCGTTTTAAATAACCGGTTCGCAACTTTTGGTCCGACATCGAGGTCGTATTCGAAGTTCAACTGAAAATTAAATACGGAAATAACTAAGTTAAAAATTGCCTTCATGTTTATCCGTAAACGATAATTATTATATGAGCAGGAAGATTTATCGATTTCTCATGGTACTGTATGTTCTCTTTAGTTTTTGTGCTTTATCACAATTTCTTATATCTCTGTCTTTATATATAAAATATAAGGCATCATTTGGATTGCGGAAAATGAATAAAGTGTTGATATATTGCAACCTTTTTGGTATGGTTGTATGCGATAAGCTATCTATACAGGAAGAGTTTTGACACTAAAAATATTTTTTTAATTTACAGTAAGAATAGGTCTGGGTGCTTGTGTCACGCTTTTTAATATTATACCAATTAAATTGTAACAAACACATTGAGGCCTATTATATATGTTGGAATATGTAAAAGACTATAAAAGATTTATCGATCTAGACCTTTTTACTGATATGCACAATATAATGTGTCGAAGCTTATTGCATACATATGACGCGTGAGTAAAGACGATTTGGAGACGATTTTGAAGCATTTTACGTCTATAGTAAGTAGTAACAACAAGTGTATCAATGTGCCCACTTTCCCACCGCTTTTTATTCTATATAAGTGTAGTGTACCAAGGGAATTGGTTGCATTTGCATTATATTTCTTGGCATCAACATCATATTTTATGAAAAAAATATGAAATATTCTAATAATGAATAGTAAAATGTGAATTACTAATTTAATTAAATAATATTAACTGAAACTGTATGCCAAAAAGTATGATCAAATCTACAGTTAGTGATAAATGTTGTGCGTAGTATATAAGGTCCATATATTTTGGGTTTTATCTGTCTTATGTAATTTTTCATGCAATTTTTTTATTTTGTACCGTAATTCAGTTATTTTTTTAACCTACATTTTATTAGGAATTTTATAAATTTGAAAAATAATTTCAATTTGTCTTAGCAATTGATAGGGAGAGAAGGCATAAGAATGATGTAAGAAACGATTTGGTGCTTAGTACATCTTATGCAAAGATTTTTTTTTGCATAATCTGTGTAATTACGAAATTTGTAAAATGTACGTATTAATAATTGTATGAAGTAACAATGTGATATTTTCATGTGATTTATACATTTTTGCGCATTGTATTCTATGATATTGTTGCCGTCGCTACAACATCGCGCCAGTTAAGGCTTCAAATCCTGTCAGGGGGAATATTTATACTAATAATGTATACGTTTCTTTGACCTAGTCAGACAAAGAACGGCATTGGGTTCTGCCGTCTAAAGCCCAGTTACAGAGAAACTTGACTATTGGGAACTCTCTGTCACCCCGATGATATGGAACACGCGTGAAGATAAAATTATTTTAACAACGCTTTAAATAATTGCCAAGCCAAAAAAAAAAAATGAATGAACGGCTAAGATCGATGACAGTAAATGCATCGATCAATCAATGCAATCTTTAAATACTTGAAATGGTTTAACTGTTTTTTGACATAGGTACTAGTTTGTATGAAGCCAATGTAATTGCTTTAAGCAAAGTGATTTTAAGTGGGATTTATAAAGTCTTAGCCGAATTGACTTCTACACGGTAAGGCTGTAAACTTTTTTTTTTTGAATATTGAAAGGATGGTATAGGATAGATTGATTGAAGATGGGTGGGTATGTCGGATTTATGCGTGATTTATTTTAAGCTTTGTCCCCTCAGTACACAAATATTGTATTTTAATGTTTGAGAAACAAATTTTACGTTACATTACGTCCTCGTATATATATTCGATGTTGTAATCATATAATGAGTATACATACATACTATACACTGAAAGCAAAGCTATATAAGTTGCCTGATACTAAGTTACACTTTGCCTAACGCACAAATTTGTTTTTGGAAAGGCGATTTTTTGTATATATTTTTTTTGTTATGAATAATTGGATGATATGTGATTTGTAAAGAATTGAATTTGTATGGCCATCAGAAAACTGAGCCAATGATGACAGACACATTGAAAAGAAAAAAAACTATTCATACATAATATGGAAATTAACTACTTTGTTTATTTAGTGGTAAAAGATTCGTTTAATCTGAATAACATTTTATAAGACGTTTTCAAAATACACATACATTTATAGTTTTAATCCATTTGAATGAAATACAGGCCTAACTATTAAAATAAATAAACATTGATTGTTGAACTGTTCTAAATTGCCTGTTTTTTTTTACTGATCGTCCAGCTGTGTGTCAATTTCTTTTCAATACAGTATTATATATTTTTTAAAGATATAAATAAGCTCTCTCAAACCATTTGTAATTCCTAATATCATAAATATAACAAATTACTTCGTTCGCTAAGTTCGGTTGTAAGATTATAATTTTTAAGATATTGAAATCGGTCCGTTTCTGTTTTGTTACCTAATTTTGTAAGTTCAAGCCTACGGATTTATTTTTGTGTATGTATACTTGTCAATTAAAGGATAAATAAAGTAGTGATTGTGATATATCATTGTTTTCATTTATAGGCTTAAGCTACCTATATTTTTAATTTTAATTTTTGTGCATTATTTTTTTACGTCTCTATTTATTTTCCTTAAACAGATATATTGCCTTTTATTATTATAATTATTATAATTACAGCTTCATGTGCTTTCCCGTGTAGCAGGATGGTCCGAAAACTCCGTGTCAAGACACTTTTCCAAATTCAAATGCCGTATACTCGTATTTCATTCTTGGAGAAAATTATGTAATTTAAAGGACAGGGTGTTCCAGAATGGAATTTAATTTATAACTATTGATAGATAGCGTTTATTCGTTATTTCCCGATAGAGCAGGGGCAGCAACCCGACTCTCGTAAAAATTGTATGCGACCTGCGGCCAAGCGTCGATATGATTGCGAAGTACATATTGGGTTTTGATTCTTTTCTTAATTTCTAAAAAGTTTCATAATGTGGATGGCCCGTTGCCTAAAAAAGGTTGGTCACCCCTGATATAGAGGAAAGACAATGTGCACAATTTCAAAGACAGTTTATTTGTTATAATAACAAAACTAATAATATTTTATGAAATTGATTTGAAACAAAATCGATCTGTAGGTCAAATAATTAGTATATTTTAATTAATTTATTGAGTGTATAACTTTTTAATTTATTTTAAACTACATGCTCTGAGGGCTACTTTTAGACTTGAATAAATTCTGTAAGTACTCCACAGTTTTTGATACACTTTAGTTTACACTTCTCAAATAAAACAATTAATGTGGAACTTTAAACCACTATTATATTTAATATTTATTATTTTTATATCTATATATATTTAAGCCTATACTTTTCATATCTATATATTTTTTAGATACTAAAGTCCAGCACTGGACACCTTTACTAATCAGACCAAGGCAAAAATATATTTTAAACATAAACAGTTTAGTGGAACTTAAACCTACGCAGAAATTGAGTGTAACTACGTCTTGTCTTTGCCAAGACGATATTAAAGTAATATTGAATTAAAAAAAAAACTATATTAAAAGCTCTGCCGAAGGTCTGTCCTTTCATCTGACTAGTTGTATTTTGACCGATGTTGTAGGAGATCGATATATCTAACAACCGGTCTGTATGATTTTTAAAGTTCACATTAAGTTGCACACTACGTAAGCCTTTCAACTTTTAATTTTAGAAAGGTTTCAATATAAAAATATCAATTTTAATTATACATATTTAATCCATGGAGCTATGGATTACATTATTGTTTGCTTTGTATGTTTTTTTTAATTAATAATACCAATAATTGTTATTTACAACTGAAAGAAAATAATTTAATGAATAGAGAATTTATTAGTCACTAGTTACTAATATGAAAATTAATATACTTTTATGTAAATACTTCCATACTTACGTAGATAGCTGCTAAATTTCACTTGAACATGCTGATGTTTTTTATTTTAAGTATTATATTTATTTCATGTCAAGGTATTAGGTATATCAAGATATAGTTGAAAGATAATAATAATATAATAGCAATAGTAAGCGCATTTATGCCATAATTATTTTTTAGAGTAAATGTCATATAACAAGATTATTAGGATTAGTCAGTGAAATCGTGATCGAAGCTTTCTGAAGCGTGTCAGTATTTTCTCTAAGATATTTGAAAAAGTTTGCATTCAAGGAAAATCTATATATTTAGTAAATAAAACCTTGAATTCTGAAAATAAAATAGGTACAACAAGGTTGGTGGGACATAATAACTAGTACAACTTGAGAGATCTAAAGTTTGTAATAAACCAGTAGAATTTCAAATACATAATAAGTTAATAAGTAAAGATTTAATTGTGGCAAATATGTTTGAAAGTTAAAGTAACTTCCTCGTTAATATTATCTGCGTCAGTTGCACTTAAGTTATTGTAATTGTATTGTAAAACTAGTCGTAATAAAACTTTTAGTTTTGAACATGTGACACCAGAAGTAACTATTAAAACTTTAAATTCTTTGTGTAAATTAGATTTATATTTAGAATAATAATAGCTTACCATAATACCAATCTACAGAATAATAGAACTAATATTATCGATTTGTTTATAAAGAAAAGTTGTCAGAATTGTAATATTATTTAAATCGCCTTTAATATAAATGAGATTTTCTTTTGGTTGGTTATAAGGCAAATGTAAAAAAGTTGTTGAATTAAAATTATCAAATTACAATATTATGAAGGCTCCTTTCTTTTCGAACAACTTTAGCAAACGTTGGTACCTAAGCATAAATTGTTAAAAATACGCCGGCAATGAGTAAAAGTCAAGGCTTTATAGCTTTTACAATTAAAGCCTTTTGATTTACGTATAGCGATAAGTCAAAATAAAAGAAAGCTAGTTGGAGTACCTATATACAAATTTATAAAATATTATAAGTTCATCGTGGCACATTACGACAGCGTCTTACTTTAAACGGGATCGGTTGTGGGTTCGATATCTACGCGAGGGAATAATTATATTTAAACTATTTTCGCTTTGTACGAAAAAGCCCTCAATACTATTGCCCTGTTGTGAGAAAAAAGTAAACCTGAATTATTATTAGTGAGTAAACTTACATAGGTATATAATACGTTTTAAAGTACATCATTTCAAATATTTTGTAATATCTGAAAATTAGTACCTAAATGCCAAATGCTAAAAATATGTAATACTTAAAATCTTTAATTAAAATTATTACCATTTTTCGTAATACTCAAATTCGTCTGAAAGTTAAGTAAACCACGTTTTCGATACCAGCTTTGTAATTACTATTTGGTATCTATAGATACCAAATAGTAATTTATATTGTTTAATGTGATTACCAATAACATAAATTGAAATTTAAGACAAAACGGGGCGTTGACTTCCGCCACTCAATACTTTTTTTTTTTTGGAAAACAGCTTTTCATATAAAAAAGACACATAAATTAAACAGTTAATACAAACGCCAGTAGAGTTTTCACTCAAAAAAAAAAATAGAAATAGACGTACAATAATTAAAAAAAAATTTACATATATATATATCTCAAATTACAAAGATTACACATATGTATAAAAGATGAACAAATGTATTGAACTTATTCTTAAATAGATTGGTATTATATTATATCCTATTAACGTTGTTACACCTTCTTGTCAGAAATAATTTTGACAATATTTTGTTTTGCAAACAAAAGTCGAAAATAATGCCTGAGAACGAGTTATCAACCTGGGACAGTCAGTTACATTATACTTTATTAGGTAAAAATGGAGGGTCGTAAGAATCGTAAGAGAATCGAAATCGTTAAATCATAGGATCAACTAAAGATAGAGGATTGCAGCTTTCGTTTAAGTGTTTTAAAATATTAAAAAAAAACTGAACTTCTTAAGATTAGATCCAAAATGTTGTTCTTGTCATTGCGATATTTTATTACGTAAAAAAGGGGGGCAATTAATGAAATTATTTACTATTTTATACAAGAATATACATCTCTATGTTATCTGCGTTTTGTAAGTGTAAGAGAAGTAGTAAAAGAGAGCAATATATTGGATTAAAGTGAAAAGAGGGTTATGGAGTGCCTATGCTAGGATCTCTTTGCCTATCTTGTAAATCTGTATAAATATACTTTTTTACAGCTCCACAGTTTTTACAGTCCCACAAAGTGGGAATCGAACCTACAAACAATCGCGTTTGAAATCAGACGCTGCCCCCGGCGCCACGATGGCATCAAATATAAATACCAACTTATAAATGTTCTAGAATAGAATCTAGTTTTATTTAAAAAATAAAATGTCAATAGTTTGTTTTCTACATAATCATATATAAATACAGACTAAAACAGGAACGGAAATGTGTACTGTTCCATATTTAAGTATTAATTAATGATCTATTAATCTAAGTAAGGTGAGCGTACCTTAGCTCAAGGCTCCCGTCGTAATCAAAATTTGCGTTCAACAAACGAATGAAATCGAAAGGCTGTCACTGAGTCACCGCCCAGCTTGTGTTTCGTCGCCATAAGTGGTTTACCTTGGCAATGAAAGTGAAATGGTTAATATGAAGCACAGGTTGTATAAAAACTGAAGCACCTCAGCAGAAATTATTCAGTTGCCAGCTCAAACACCACTAAGATGTACGCTAAGGTGTGTTCTAAATTTTTATAAAATAATATTAGTAAATAAAATGGTATTACATATCAATTTCATATTTTATATTAACATAACATTAAATGTTGCTTCCAGTTGATTGTCGCTCTTTGCGCCTTTGGCGTCGCCCACGGCAGTGGTCTCCTCGCAGCCGCCCCAGTAGCTTACAGCAGCCACGCCATAGCCGCCCCTGCGGTCGTGTCTAAGACTATTGTGTCTCCAGCTGTCTCCTCGGTGTCTTCCTACTCCAGCCACACCGCCCACTCTGGCCCCGTCGCCGCTTACGCCGCAGCTCCAGCCATCGCCAGCTACGCCGCTGCCCCAGCTATCGCTAGCTATGCTGCAGCTCCAGCCATCGCCAGCTATGCCGCTGCCCCAGCGATCGCTAGCTATGCTGCCGCTCCTGTCGTGAGCAAGACGATCGTCCAGCCAGCTAGCTCTTCATACTCGTCTTACTCAAGCAGCGTTTCCCATGGATCTCCTGCTGTGGCATCTTATGCCGCCGCTCCCGCCGTCGTCGCTGCCCCTGCCGTGTCCATCGCCGCCGCCCCCGCCGTAGCTGTGTCCCGCGCTATCGCTCCCGCCGTGTCTTCTTACTCTTCCTACTCAAGCCAAGTTGCTCACGGTGTTAAATCTATTGCTGCCCCAGCAGTAGCTGCATACTCTGCCCCAGCGATTGCCTCTTATGCCGCCCCAGCGGTCGCATCTTACGCCGCCCCAGCGATTGCCTCTTACGCCACCCCAGCGGTCGCATCTTACGCTGCCCCAGCGATCGCGTCTTACTCCGCCCCAGCGGTCGCATCTTACGCCGCCCCCGCCATCGCCTCCTACGCCGCCCCCGCCGTCGCCTCCTACGCCGCCCCCGCCAAAAAAAAAATCGCCTCCTACGCCGCCCCCGCCGTCGCCTCCTACGCCGCCCCCGCCGTCGCCTCCTACGCCGCCCCCGCGATCGCCTCTTACTCTAAGATCTACTCTGCCCCCGCCGTCTCCTCTTACTCTAAGATCTACTCTGCCCCCGCCATCTCCTCTTACTCCAAGGTCTACTCTGCCCCCGCCATCTCCTCTTACTCCAAGGTCTACTCTGCCCCCGCTATCTCCTCTTACTCTAGACTGTACTCCGCCCCCGCGGTCGCCTCTTACGGCGCCCCCGCCTACTCGTCCTACGCCGCGGCCGCCCCCGTCCTCAGATCAGCGATCTCTTACTCAGCTGCCCCCGCTGTGTCTCAAGTAGCGTACAATGCTCACGCCTGGTAAACTGAATCACTTTGCAATTTTGTAAATATGTAATTAAAAAATTAAACGACACGCTATAATAATTATTTTGTTCTTTTTATTAGACACCCAACGTTATTTATAACATGCTAATATTGAAAAAAAATTAATACGAATACGAATACGAATTACGAATAATCGTATTTAAAACAATTCTAATTCTTTTAAGTCTACGAATTAATTGTACCTACATACATATATTATTTATTAGTGCAGTACATTTTTTTTTATTAAATATAAAATTTATTACATTATATTTATCTGACAAATTCTAATAAATACTTAGTATAAAAATGTGAATCCATTCTGACACTTGTGGTGAAAGTAAGAGACAATATTGCTAACATTAAACATATTACACGTAAAAAGGATAGGGCTCAAAATCATGTTCCTTTGATTAATTATATTGATCTAAATAGATCACTTTTTACTTGTAATTTCTTGTTTAAGTATAATATAAAAGTTTTATGAAGTTTTATGAAGTACTAAATATAAGAGTTTTAATTTCCAACTTTACGGCGGAATAAAAGTCAATTATGATATTGTTAGGATTCAGGACTGCAAATGATAATAAAAACAAATACTATAATCGATTATTAACTAATAAGACTAAATTATACACAATTAGGCAGTCGATATGTAAACAGACAGAGTTTATTTACTTATTATTATTAGGCAGGCCACCGTAACATACAATAGACGTGTGTTTAAAAAATTATAGGCATAAAAACAAAAACATTACAATTGTACAATCTCTACTTATGATTTACACAACAAAGTTTCTACTAATGATGTGACTAGTACGTCAATTCTGGCTAAATTACAGCTTGCTATTGCAAGCAAAAAGCTGCTGCTTTTATAGGTTTTAAATAATAGCCCCTTTTCACTCCCTCCCTGTCAGTTAACACTTCACTACCCACACAGACTGACGTGAGTGAAGTGAGTGACGTTTAAGAATACTTAAAAATATAATTTCTCTATATAATATAGATTTAAAAAAAATTAAAATTAAAATGCATGCAAAATGCATGTAACTTTAAAAAATTACAAGTTTCACTACCTACATTTTTTATTTTCGTGTTCTATAAGACCTAAACAGCGACGAACGGTGATGTTTTGAATGGTGATGAATAGTATGTTTTAAATTTTAACAAAGCTACACAAATATCCCATAATAATTTTTTGTTAGTTGAAGACAAGTCAAGTGTAACAAAAAATATTTAATATCAATATTGTGCATAGGAATGATTATATTTAAATTATTTTCATTTCTTTGCTCCGGTGCGAGGCAAAACGTGGTCTAGAGTTCCTTCTCTCATAACGCAAACTTTCGATATTGACACTAGGTTTTCTCTGACTACTCTAATATGCGGAAAAAGCAATAAAAAAAATAATAAATGTACCTAATCGTTACAATTTATTAAATGTATTGAATGTAACTTAATGCTAATATATTTTTTAACAATGCTTGCCAGAGGTAAAGCAATTTTGACATTATGAAAATTACTCGGAACTTATAAAATAACTAGCTGTGTCAGCGAGTTTGTCCGCGTAGAATTCTAATATATAAGTATTTAGTTACTCCTTATTACATCAGTTATCTCCCAGTGCAAGTCTCGTCAAAATCGGTCCAGCCGTTTTAAAGATTAGCCGTAACAAATAAAAGACAGATAGACATAAGAAGAAAAGTATAGACTTACATATGTATTTAGTAAAAAAAGTGTTATTAAACAGACACTTCGATTTTATTAATTTGTATGTATAAGTTTGTTACAGTTCTCAATTATAACAAAAGTACATTATTAGCACATATTATATTCAAAGGTTTCATTGAGCACAATATATTTAACCGGTAGGTTTAACCTACCATCTGTTATTCGAAATGTTGAACTTTGAAGAATGGGACCGCAATGATTTAGAAAGCACAAGTATATCTAATTTACATTTACTTATGTTTATAGGATTTAGTGTCTTGTCAAATGAAAGCTGTAATGTGGTAATAGATATCTTTGTTTTGAACGATAACACTATTATTGCAAATGAAAACAAAAATATGGTTAACCATATAATATAAAAAACTCAATCTGAAAGAAATTAAAAGGCTGTCACTACATCCGACACGCGTCATAAGTACTTACTCAATATGTGCAAATCACCTTGATAATGAAAGGGAATTGAGGAATAAGAATATGGTCGAAATTTCTGAGTATATACACCAGAATACTCTGAAAAATACTTATTCAAAAAGCAATTTCAATAACATTAACATGTACTCAAAGGTATATTCCATTTTATTATTATTATAAGTACAAAATTATTCTAAGTCAAGTATACTAAGGCAAAAATAATACAGACCAGGTGAATGTAGTGTTCAGATATTGGAATATAAAAACATGTATCCTTATTCTCTTACGTATAATTTTCAGGTTATTATCGCCCGTTGCGCTTTAGGCGTTGCACAAGGCAGTGGTCTTTTGCCCGCCGCCCGAGTGGCGTACACTAGTCATAGCATTGCAGCTTCCGCAGTGTCTTCTGTATCGTACTCAAACCAGACCTCTCACGTCGCGCCTGTCGCTGCATATGCTGCACCCGTAGTTGCTAGAATTGCTGCCCCAGCTATTGCCACCTCATACGCAGCTCCAGCTATCGCTAGCTATTCCGCTGCCCCCGCTATAACCAATTACGCCGCTCCAGGAGTGGCCAAGTCTGTCTCGCCAGCCAGCGTGTCCTACTCATCTTACTCGAGCAACACATCTCATGGTGCTCCAGTAGCGTCTTACACGGCTCGTGCCGTTGCCGCACCGGCCGTTGCTGTGTCCCGCAGCATCGCCCCTGCGATTGCCGTAGCCACCCCCGCCCTTGCTGTATCCCGTACGTGGGGCATTGCCCCAGTTATATCTTACTCCTCCTATACTTCCCAAACATCTCACGGCGTTAGAGCTATTGCCGCCCCTGTAGCAGCTTACGCTGCCCCCGCCATTGCGGCTTACGGCGCACCAGCGATCGCATCTTATTCTAGGTCATACGCAGCTCCCGCACTTGCCGCTTACTCTAGTGTCTACCCCGCTGCTCCAGACATATCCTCGTACTCTAGACTGTACTCCGCCCCCGCGGTCACCTCTTACGCCGCCCCCGCCTACGCTGCGGTCGTCCCCGCCTTGAAATCCGTATCTTACTTGACAGCACCAGCAGTCTCTCACATCTCTTACAGAGCTCACGGTGCTAACTACGCTTGGTAAATAAAACGTTCACTGTTATTTAAATGACAAAAACCATTAAAATATTTTAAGTAAAACTCTTTTCATTATATAGTTTCAATATTTACAATAATGAAACAAATAACATGCCTTATTCTTAAATTCCGACAAGAATCCCGACAAGTGCAGCACAAAAAATATGTGAAACAGTCTTCTGAATATTTCATAAAGCAAAGTGACTGGCGACATATATCTAGTAGAATTTTTATTACCACTAAATATTAACAAATTATAAGTAAAAGTATATATATGTTCATTTATAAAATATTAAATAATGTAACTCTAGTATGGTAGATTGAGTAGAATAATAGATCTAAAGAGCTGAAATTCTGACTTTAATGAGCTTTACAACCGGATACTCATTTCAAAAACTCTTTGTATTCTAGTTTATGTAATAAACAATCACAACGATATACTGGAACAAAGGCAATAAAAAAATACTGCAATCTTTTGTTTCATCAACCTACTGTTTTACAAAACTAAGCCAATGTGCTTGCAATTCAAACTCAATGGTGGGTATTAATATATAGTTATGTTAATAATAATACTTTGAAGGGCGCTCAGAAGTATTATTTTTTGTGTGGAAAATTGTAATGCACAAATACGTGTCTTAATGCGTTTACCATTCCTTTATTTTAATAGTTAGATGACTTGTTGGGCGGAAATTACCTATATAAATAAATAAAATTAGAGTGTCTGCTTGTAATATTAAAATAACAACTTTTTACTAAATGCATACAACTGTATATATGTACATACATACATATGTATACATGGTACAATACCAAAATAACATTTTTAACAATTTTTGACTGTCTGTTTGTTCCGGCTAATCTTTCGAACGGCTGGACCGTTTTTAACGTGACGTTCCCTAGCAGATAGCTAATGTAATAAGGAGTAACTAGGCTACTTTTATTTTAGAATTACACGCGGACGAAGTCACGCTAAAATAATAAGGATTTTCTCTTCAATTATATTTAGTGAACTTCCAAATTAATTTTTAAAGTAGTTTAATTTTAATGTTTAATTTCACATTCACTATATGTATTTTAATAAACAATAATTTAATTACATGAAAATTATTACTATTTAGTATAGGCCATCGTGGGACAACATTTGACTGTAACAGCGATTGGTTATGGGTTCGAATACTGGATGATTATATTTACATTGTTTTCATTTCATTGCTTTGCTCTGTTAAGACCAAGCGCTGCGTTGAGTTTCGCCACTTAATTCGCCACAGGAAAAAAAATTGACATTTTATATTGCAAATTAAAAATAATTTCGTTTTAATATATCTTGTATGTAAAGTATTTAAAAACAGAAGCTCTGCAATATATAGATGTTTGTTCTAATTTCATAAATGCATGTATGTGAACTGAGCCAAGTAATAAGTAATATGCATTATGTATCGTTTCATATAATTGCTATTGAAATGACGCAATTTCGATTTAAAGTTTCATAGCAACTAGGTCGCAACGGAAAAGGTTTTTGGTGCTCTTGTAAAAGTCTAAGTATAAACAGACACTTTATATTTTGATTTTTTTTTAATGTGTTATTTTATTGTCCAATAATTAAATGTACATTGCAATAGACATACTTGTTTGTATGGACCGTTATATGAATCGTTTGTTTGTATGGATATTGATGGATATGTCTATATTTTTAAATATTGAGAGCGATTTAATGTCTACATCTTTCTTCATTACAATTTAAACTAAGACAATATTCAGAATTTTGTGTTTAATTGTAAATAGAAAAAAAATAAAACAATTCATTTTAGACAAACTAACTCAATTATTCATTCAGACAATCTAACTTTGACAAACTTAGATGAGAATTATCCGGGATTGAAGAATTTCATTTCTAGTGATACACTTTAAGTAAGATCAATATTTTTATATTTCGTAATCAGGTTTTATTTTTTAACTATGGAAACATATATATTCTCGGATTCTGGCGGAAAGTGGAGAACGAGGTGTGTTGATCTAAAGTACTTCCTGCCAACACGAGAAAAGTAGTCAAACTTATTTAATGTATTTTTTTTATTAATAGACAATAAATAATGTTATAAACTTATTATTGGGAGCGTTTATCGGTGTAATAGAACGTTGTATAATATGTTAGGGTATATATTGACGTGCTTGTCAAAATTTTCGATTTCATACTCAAAAAATATAATTTTTTATTTCTGCCGTGAATATTCTAAATAAATATTCAGTAAGATGTATCCAACGATGTCTAGTTTATCACATTCCATTCAGTTGTTATCTATAAGGATACTGTTAAATCGTCGGGAAATATTTAAATTTGATGACATATTGACTAGCTGAGATGTTAAAGGCTTATGTATACCTGGTAAAAATACAGAATTCGTAATATATAAATACTTTTAAATGTAATTAAACTGTAATGAAAATATTTGAAGTTAAGAACAAAAAGAAAATTTCGTATAAAAAGTATCAAAAAGACTAACGTCCTCTCAAGATTAAACCTGTTTTCATTACAGAAAGTTCAAGCTGACTTTAGAATTTTAATATTAGACGAGTCTTGATATAAAATTACGCATTAACGACATTTGGATGACTTAAATACATTTTTTATAACTTTTCTTCTAAGACTGTTGAGTATTTTAAATTAGCACAGTTGGTGCGTCACTAATGGGAATAAAATTAACAACTTAAGTGTAGAATGAAATATCACACGAAAAATGGTTTCAAATACAGTTGCTCTATATAAAATTGGTTGATTGTGCTGAGTTCGGTACCTTCACCTAATAAACGATTATTAGTAATTTTGTGGGAACGCGGGCGGATGAAAAAACGAAACAGCTAATTATAGTCGAGTAGTAACAAGGCTAAGCCGGGAAGCGGGTCGCTAGTAAATAAATAAAAATCAACATACAAATGACCAAAATATATTAAGTTATAATAATAAAACGATACTAAATTAATCTCACTACAAGGCGTACGCGAGGTAATATCTAGTCCACACATTTATAGGCAACTCGGGTGCAGTTTTGCCCTGACATTGTTACAGTCAGATCGACAGGGGTTTAGCTTTATAATTGCTTCTTGCATTCACTCAAAACAATCCTTGTTGCAAGACTAGAAAATAGATTTTGCACTATCAGAGGATAAAGCTTCGTATTGCATTTAATTTCAGAATGAATTGATTACCAGTTTCTTCAGTGTAGTATAAAAGTGAATGCATGAGTGTTTGAAGTTACTTAGTAAATAGAGCTCTGTCTTCTAACATGTACTCTAAGGTAGTTGTTTTTCAAATACTTACATTAATTCTTCTCAAAAGTATATATTCTCTAAAATAATTATCGCTTAATATTGCCAACTGTCCACAACCCGTTTTTATGGTGATTTATTTACTATGAAAGCTGTAAAACTATGGAATCTGATTCCATCAGATCACCCGTCATTCTAAATCTCAAAATATGCTTAAGAATCGTGTGACTAATTATTTCCTTTCATTGCAATAATATATATGTGTATATATATGTATGTGTGTATGTTTATACTTTTTGTTTCGTTGTATCTTTATTTATGTATGCCTTTTTCATATAGAATTTACTTTATATATATATATATATAAATATATATATATATATATATATATATATATATATATATATATATATCTGTTATTTTTATTATATTACTTGCACGCGCTCTGTACTACTTATAAAATCTTGTGAACTGTTCCTTGTATTGACTTAGTGTGCAATAAGGTATTTGGATCTAGCTATCTATAATTGGTAGTAAAATTTGTAAAAAAATGTTATAAGCTTCACGCCTCCACGTTATATGTTTTCTGCCCGAATTAATAACATTGCGTGTTAGAGTGAAAAACGAAGAATAATTGAAATATAATCATTACTCCCTGTGGGGTTTTAACAGACAACCAAACACGTTTGCAGTCAGCCGCTGTATAATTAATAGTTAATTAAAAAGTTTTGAATAACTTCGATATAATTAGATTCAATATTATTTTCAGGTGGTCATCTTCCTCTGCGCCGCGGGCATTGCTTCCGCTGGTAACATACTGCATGCGGCCCCTGTTGCTTACAGCGCACCGGCCGCTTCAGTGTCCTACTCTACTACCACTACATCTCACGCCGCTCCCGTAGCAATTGCCTCACCAGTGGCCGCATACGCTACTCCCGTCGCATCTTATGCAGCGCCAGCTGCATATTCTGCACCTATTGCGTCATACGCAGCACCATTAGTCGCTAAAGCGGTAGCACCTGTTGCCTCGTACGCGGCACCTTCTTCAGCTGTTTCATATCAATCAGTATCTACGCATTCAAGTCCTGTAGCCTATGCTGCAGCTGCTCCCGTCATTGCCAAGTCGTATGCTCCAGCTATTGCAAGGGCGTATGCAGCACCAGTAATTCGTTCATATGCACCTGCTGCCCCTGTTATAGCTCGATCTTACTCTGTTCCTGCGATCTCGAGCTACGCTGCACCAGCTATTGCCTCCTATGCTGCAGCTCCAGCTCTCTCGTATGGAGCTGTGGCTCCAGTGATCTCTAGATATGCTGCTGCTCCCGCTGTATCATATGCTGCCCCCGCTGTCTCATATGCTGCCCCCGCTGTCTCATATGCTGCCCCCGCTGTCTCATATGCTGCCCCCGCTGTATCATATGCTGCTCCCGCTGTATCATATGGAGCTCCCGCTGTATCATATGGAGCTCCTGCCATCTCTTATGGTTTAGGTGGACACGGATCTTACGGATTAGGGGCTGTTTCCTACGGATTAGGTGGCCATAGTTGGTAGGTTGATGAGAAATGCATTTGTAAATACATAAGTATATATGTACTATGCTCATATATCAAAGTCATTTTTATATGTATATCTGTTGATTAATATTATTAAATAAATAAGACATCAAGTGCATGTAAAATAAATAAAAATTAATTACATAAAAGTAGCTTATTATTTTATGCATACAATTTTTTTTTAATAATATGTTACATTTAAGACTTCGACGTGTATATAAACATAAAAGTTAAGTTACTTAAACTTTCATTTAATATTTACGTTATATTTTAAATTTTACAATCAAATTGTTTGCGTCAAATTTTCCAAAGTCGCTCTGGTCCATTTCTGCCAAACCTTACAGTAACGTTCAAAAAATGGTTCGATTAAAAGAATAGAAATATTGTTAATTAAGTTGTATGAAGCTTTAGGTCTTTAGAAGGTATAAGGTAAGGATTCCGAATATGGGACACATTACATTATAATATTCGATAGGGTATTTAATGTGTTTCAACTACGAAATACTAAAAAACAACTATGAAATACAATATTCTTAGCAGAAAAGACTACTTTTTTATAAAAAAACAGAAACTAAGACTCCAGCAAATATGGTCTTCTAATGTAAGATAGTACGCAGATTAAATTAGATTAAATTACATTTTTAAACTTCTTATTTGATAATATTTAAAAAAAAAAGAACAGTATCTTGTATTTCTAAATAATGTCTAGTCTGTAAGGGCTTTATATAATAGCATATACGTTACATACAATAGTATAATTATAATTTATAATATATATACTCTTTATTGTACACAAAAAAAAACAATACAATTAACAGAAATTAAGTGAGTAACGGTGGACTTATCTCTTAAAGAGATTTCTTCCAGCCAACCAGTGGAAATGGGTGAAGGCAATATAGCGGGATAGCAGTACTATGCAATAAATAAACATCATTAAATTTGAAGCGAATATTAATAATATGAAATATATATCTATATACATACACATGTATAAACATATACAAAAATACATACATACCTATACGAATGCATATATAATATAACTATATATACAATAATAAATATATAATAAGGGTAATATGGTAATTTTATTGATAAATGCTGTCTGATTTCGAAATTAAATGTTTTTTTACCTAACCTGACCTAACTACGTCATATTTGGCAACTGCTTCACATTAAGCATCTTTACCCTACGATTTTAGCGTAAAACATAATACATAGATGTAATAACATAAAAAAAATACATTTCACATTTAAACTATTATATATTTCATTTACCATAGTTACATTTGTTACTATTAACACTATCTGCCCTACGTTACTGTCTAAGTTGGGTCAAAGTAAGATACTAGGGCCGTGCATGCAGGTTGAGCTGTGCGACGTTATGTCAGGCCCATATGAATCTAGGAATAACGGAAGCTCTTTATTTTATTACTATAAAAACAGCATCTTTATGTGTGTATGATCACACACACAGTATTTGTTTCTTATATCGCACGCGCTTCATATGTCTTTATATAGAAATCATATTTATTGGCCACTTGTAAAAAATGTCCAATTGCTTTTTAGCGTTTAGGACAATTATTACGACGTCCTAAGCTGATGTGTAGCATTCTAAACGTGAATAAGTCGATCGTGAAAGATTGATTTCGTATACCGTTGGGTTCAAATGTTTATCCGTTTTCTAAAAATGTTTTTCAATTTCCTAAATGTTAAAAATTAGTGTTCTTTAATAAATATTTTTTTTTGATGAATATGTTAGATATCAAGCTGTGTAATAAAAAATCACGTATAACATTTTGTATAGAATTCATTTATTTATTTTAATACGCTCCAGTAAATGTATCATTAGTACAAGTATTCGTACATCAACCTGGATTTCTCAGGCTGGGATATATGTATCTCTTGTTTCTATAAATTTAATTGAATGTAATTTTAATCTAATCTTATTTAACTAACAACGTGATATTCTTTTCGGTTTTCTTGATTACTTTAATGTCAACAAGGTCTTTTAGAATTAAATTTATTAAATAAAAACCAGAAAATTTATTAACTAAAGTTATATTAATTTTGTTAGGTTTTTCAATATTTTTGAGAAAAATGTTAAATACGCCTAAAAGTTTCTTTGTATCAAAATTAATTTGACAATCATTGATGTTTTTCCTTGTATATAATAACGAAAAATAAATGAAATGCTACATTTTGGCAAACGTACTCGTATATCAGTACTTTGTATTTATAGGTAACTTTTAATAAGATATATTTACAAATCGTATAAAAATTTGAACGCAGCGGAAGCGCCTCTTGAAAACTGACCTCTAAGCCATGCGTTCTACATCCCGCTACGTTGAAATTCTTATACGCTTATTACAACTTATATTTGTTGTTAGCATCTCTGTAGAGAGATTTTTAAAAATTTCTGCTTCCCAAAGATTATTCTACGAACAAACGTTTGGCAAGAGATAATGCTATTTATTAAATATATATATATTTTTAACATTTTTTTAAACTGTTATGCGCACACTAAGGAAATTGAAAAATACATATTTAGAAAATGTATAAAAATTATGTCTTTTTAAATTTCCTTAGTGTGCGAATAACACTTTAAAAATAAAAAAAATATATATATAACTTTTAATAACTCTGGTTAAAGAAAGAAAATGCATAATTTTAAATTTTTTTATTGACTGTTTCTAACGTACATTTCAATAATAATTAATTATACACACGTATCCTTATTATATATTAAATATCTTTGGTTGATCACCATCCGTAGTTGATTCCCAAACCGGAGTAGCTAACGTGGGAGACTGCTGGTGCGGAGGAGTAAGCTACTGCTGACTTCAGGACTGGAGCTGACGCATAGGAGTAAGAGGGAGCCGCCGCATAAGATACAGCTGGAGACGCTAGAGATGAGTATGACAGGGCTGGTGCATAGCTCTTGGCAACAACGGGACCTGCCGCATATCCTAATGGTGCAGCATGTACCAGAGATGCTGGATGAGCTACAGACGAGTAGGATACTGCAGGTGACAAAGATTTCGCTATGACAGGAGAACCATAGCTCACTACAGGACTTGCCGCATACCCAATGGGAGAAGATTGAGATACTGATGAGTAAGATAATGCAGGTGCGATGGCTTTAGCGATTACTGGTCCTGCTGCGTAGCTTGCGATGGCTGGGGAATGAGAGATGGTCTGGTAAGAAAGAGCCGGGGCAATGCTCTTTGCGATCACTGGTCCGGCAGAATAAGCAGCGACAGTGTTTGCTACCACTGGGCTTCCGTAGGAGATTGGTGAGCCATGAGCAGTCGTCTGGGATGAGTAGGACACCGAGGAGACAGGTGAGCTGTATGCCACAGATGCAACGGGGGCAGCGTGGAGTAGGTTGCCGGCTGAGGCGATACCAGCGACGCACATGAAGATTATGACCTTTAAAAATAGTTGCAATATTAATAATAATTAATACCTATATTTTTTACTTATGTTATTATAATTAATTGTCATATAATTTGCAATTTCTCGTACCTTGGAGTACATGTTTGATTGTTCCGCTGTTGTGGTTAGAATGAATTTCACATCAGACGCAGATGCTTTTATACAGTTGCAAGGAACTTGTATTGACATTTGCGATGTACTCAATTTCGTCGCTTGTAGCCGCAGGCGTTTTTTTCAATGTCAAGGCCGGTCTTTATCCAAAATATATTTATTGAACTCGTATCTTAAATTACTATGGAGCAACAATCACCTTCTTCGGAAAGTTTGTGAAGTTTTTTGTAATAAAATATTTTTTTAATGATGTTAAAATGTTATTAATTATGCATTTAAATAAAAATGTGGTATTCTTACACTTTTTTATAAAACGTAAAAAATTCACGCAGTTTCCGACACACGCGAATTTGAATAAGCTCGAGTTACGTTTAAATTTTAATACGTTTTCTAAAAAAAGGTTTTCTAATTCTGAAATGTAAATAAAAAAAAATACGAATAGTTTACAGCGCTATGTTCTAGCTGTACGATCTTCTATGATGTGCCATACTAAAACAAACAAATGAAAATGTAATTATTACATTTTTTGAAAAGGTAAATAAATAAATACTAAACTAAGTATGTTTAAACTTGTCATTTGTTTTGGATTTTACTTTTTTTTGTTGTCTTTGTAAATAGCCATCTTGTGTTGTGACCTGTCCTTTAATATTGTACTTCAAGTAGTTTTAATATCATTTGTATATTTGATATCATCATTGGAGGGTAAAATGCGTCTGATTGTACGTTTGTTGGTTGTGAGTTCGAATTCCAGTCTTCAGAATCTCTTTAAAGGAGGGAATGAAAGAACAGAGTAATTCTCATGCCATGCCAGCTCCGCAAAATATGAATAAAAGAGAATACATAAAATTTCTTTAAAAATAGAAATTACTTATTTGGATTATGTTATTTATTATATGAGTATTTAACGTTAGATGTTAAAGTAAAAATAAGTTTTGTCCAATACAATTTAAATCAAAATATATATTTTGTATATTTTAAAATATAATATTGGTATTTATAAATCTTTTGCGTTACTTGGTGACCGACAGAAGTCGTACAGCCGTGACTACTAGGGGTAAAAGGCTAATACTTGGAATAAAGGTACTCTGATAAAACTTCCATGGGAATGAGAAAACCGGTGTTGTACGTTTTACATCTGAAAGTTAGATAGTTAAAAATAGAATGGTGTAACATTCAATTTGTGGGCAATAAGTTGTAATAGATAAATAATTATGCTAAGTAATTTGAAACTTATTTTGCTGTCACTCTTGGCCTTTTATTCTTGAAAAATTATAATTTTGACATTCTGATGACGTTTTACTTTTAGCATTTTCTTCAAACATAAATAAATTTAAATATACAATTAATGGTTAATTATCGATGTGATCAAAACATCGAGAGATGGCGTGGAGTTACTGTTTCTATAGTTTTATAGTTTCTTCTACCAAAACTACTAACTAGTATTTAAAATATATAATATATATAATTTTAAATTAAAATTGTATGTTTATATTCTATAATAATTTTGTATTATGTCAATTATAATCTTGCCTACAAAAGAAAACGTTGATATCCTTTAAAACAAAAATAGAATAGAATTACATTTATTCACTCATACAGAATGTAGGGTATAAGAAGTATTTTTTTTTGTCTTGTACACATACTATATATCATATTGTACTATAAATATTTGATGTCTTTGTCATATTAACAAGACGTATTATTTTACACTATGTTGGGGTCAACATACCTGTTTCTAAACATTTTGACAGTGTACTTTTACACCGCAAACCGCCTAAGACAGTTGATAGGTGCCTGTGAAATGCGTGATGGAAACTTGAAACGTTTCATTTTAAGATTGTTGAATAATTTTGCTATAATTTGCTAAATACAATACCTTAAATTCATATGAAACTATTTTTAAATTATATTTTCAAATGACTTATTTTTATGACACTGAAAGGTTCCTTTTCAGTGTTGTAAAAAGGGCAGGTATGTTGTCGTATCCTGAGAATACAAAATGTATGATTAGGCAATCTATGAAATATACCGAAAAAGTTTACTAAATATAAAATGATATATACAAAAAAATTCTGGGTAAGTTTAGAATTCTCCATTTTGTATATTCATCAACCTCAAAATTAACGGTTTTTCTAGTTAGGGTTTAATTTTTTTTTTAAATTATACGAGTCCATAGTCTCTCAGTGCGACAGCCTGTAAACACGATTGGTTGTGGGTACAATTCCCATGCAGTTGAATGATTATATTTAAAATATTTTTATTTCTCCAGAATTGTGAATGATTTAATAGAATATAACTTTTTAATTGTATACAGAATTAACCCTTATCCCTAATTGTATACAGAATATACCCTTAAATTTTTTATGATTGTTGTATGATTTTACTATATGTATAGGAAACCAATCACCTAACACGATCAATACACCTTTTAAAATTAATAATTTATTATTCAATAAACAATAGTATCAAAACACCAAAAGAAAGTATAGGCATATAATAAAAAAATATTAGATTAAATTAGATTTTTATATTTCGTATAAAAACAATAATTAATACATAATATATTAACTTAACACTAGATTTCTTTCTTTACCATCCGTAGCTAACTCCTAAGCCGGAGTAGGCGACGTGGGAAACCGCTGGGGCAGAAGAGTAGGCGATTGCTGGCTTAAGTACTGGGGCACCCACGTGTGCATCATACGATACTGGACCATGAGCTAAAGACGAGTATGACAGTACGGGAGAGATGCTCTTAGCTACAATAGGTGATGCATAAGAAACAGCTGGGCTGGCGACGTATGCTGGGGCATGAGCAACCGATGAGTACGACAAGGCAGGTGCATAGCTCTTAGCCACCAAAGGCGAAGAGTATGCGATAGCTGGTGCAGCGTGGGAGACTGATTGGTAAGAGACTACTGGAGATAGACTCTTGGAAACAACTGGTGCAGCATAAGACGCTATAGGAGAAGCGTGTGATGAATATGACACGGAGGAGATCGGCGCACTGTATGCTACAGGAGCTGCGTGTAAAAGATTACCCGCAGAAGCGATGCCGGCGGCGCACAGGAATATGAGTATCTGAAAAACAAAACATATTATTGCAATTTTATATGGGAAATATGTAAATACTAGTTCGTTTTAATAATACGAGTATATTCCATTTAAATATTTTTAATTGAATATGTTGGGGCGGAGTGACAAGTAAATATTGATGGCTGCCTAGTAAACAATACGTTTATTCGCGCCGTACCTTTGAGTACATGTTTGCTTATTCAGATGTTCAATTCGGAATGAGTTTCGGGTCGATTGCAGATGCTTTTATACAGCGTGAAAGAACCTGTATAATGACATTTATTATTCGTGGCGACCTATTGCTGCAGGCACTTTGCGTTTCAGTGTCAAGGCCTAAGACCGCCTCTGGAAATTTTGTCATTCATATAACTATTATGTATGAAGCTTAATAAAATTTTATATTGAAATTTGGCACATGAGCAAATTGAAAATTCGATTATAACCATACTTAATTACATATTATTGCGTTATCCAGAACATTGCGATTTTTAGTGCCCGCTATAGAAATATTTTTTCAAAGTTATAAAGAAGTTTACTAAAAATGAAAGGAGTACTTGCCTTACTCATAATAGATTAAATTTTTTTATGTGTGAGAATAGAAACTTTAAATTAAACAATAGATTAGCAAAACTTGGTAAACAGTAAAATTAATTGAAGTAGGACAAACGATTTCAATACATTGATACTTTGCATAGGGCTAAGCTGTTCGTATGGTAATTTTAAGCTCACCGTAGAATGTCCGCACATATCCGCTTAATCGTACCTCCTTAAAAAAATGTACAATTATTGGTTTAAAAAGCCACTTCCTTAAAATATTCTTGTCGGTAGGCTTTTCGCGTCTTTTCATAAGAAAAATTTAATATATTTAAACCCAAAACCCTCACGTATACAGTCATACAGCCAGTCGCTGTTTCACTGTACCACGATGGTCTCAAGATTGATATTTTTGTATGTATATATGTTTCAAATATATTATTATACGATTTTTATCTTAGTACGTCGGCAATAAAGCCAAAACATGTAAACAGACTGTAATATTGTAGAAAATAACAAGAACTGGAGAGCTCTGGCCAAACACATCAACTAGCTTAAATAAGTGTACGTCAAGGAGATTCAATACCCGTATAAGAACAATTTCATCCACTTTATGGTGTTTCCGATCTTTTACGACTGCACTAAAATGGGATCTTACGAAGAATAAGACACTAGCCTATTTACTTTTAAATAAGTTGTCGACATCATATGTTGTGTTCTTGTCATGTAATTATATTGTTCTTAGATTTATATATATCGGCTTTAGTGAAATTTTAATGAGTAATATTTACATATTTGATTTTATGTTATAAAGACATTATCAAATCATATTGAGATAGTTATTAGTATTCTCAACTTTTTTTAAAAAAAAATTTTTTTATGATTGTTAAGAAAACTCCCATTGCAAAGGCTAAAGGCATTGCAGCGGGACAACGTCTGACTGTGTCTGGTTCTGGGCTCGATTCCCAGTCGGGGAAATGATTATATTTACAATATTTCCATTTTTCCGCTCTGGTGCTTAAAACAAACGCGTTGTTGAGTTCCTCCACTCGATACGCAATGTCTTAATTTTGGGCAGAGAGTGGCAAACGTGTCTTGCTACGAGGTTTCCTTTGACTAGCTGCGGGAAAAATCGAGAAACTGAAGATAAACGTTAAATTGACGCATTATAGCTTTGGGTTTGAATTTTAGTCTAGAGTATATTTGTTGTATATGTGTGCATAAGATGTGAAATTAGGTATAGGTATTTTCTTATATTAGAGCCTTCACAAATTTAATTTACAAAATAGGTTAAAGTTTCTTTCTGTATGATATTTTTTTCAAAATCTTCCCAAAAGAATATATCTAAATGTAATCAAAGATTTATATTTATAAAGGTCATAATTATCGTATATTATATTCAAAATTAAAAAAAACCGAGAAATATGAAATAGTAATTAAAATGTACATCAGATTTTTTATAAATTAGTTTCGCTGCGCTATTAAATGTGCAAATAAATTACACTACCTAAAAGGATATAATTTTAGATTTTAAAAGTAGGTTATAGTTGTTTTTAACATTTTTAAAGTGTTATTCGCACACTTAAGAACTTCAAAAAGACATATTTAGAAAACGTATGAAAATTTGAACGCAGCGGGATTTGAACCCGCGCCTCTTGAACGGTTTGGGTTTTATTATTTCGATAACTAATATAAAAATGGAAAAGTGCAATAAATTGACATATAAATGTATCCACAATTTAAAGAATTATTTTATAATATTCTGGACAAAGTAAAGATATTTTAAAATGTTTTATATTTGAATTGAAGCAGTAATAATTGCTTACAAATTCTCCTTTACCGATAGCTTTGTAGTAACAATATTTAAACATAAAACAATCAATTTTGAATTTCTTATATCTTTTATTCGCATTGTATAAAAATAAATATACACATTTTTATATAACAACTAGATTTTGTACATAAAGGTAAAGTGATCACCAGCCGTGACCGGCGAGACTTCCGTAAGCGACGGCGGGTGCGGCGGAGTAAGAGACGGCGGACTTGAGTAGGGCAGGTGACGCGTAGCTAACGGGTGCGGAGTAGGCCACTGGGGCTGCGTAACTCTTCAACACTGGTGCGGCGGCATAGGATGAGTAAGCTGGGGCAGCGTACGAGATGGCTGGGGCATAGCTCTTGATGACTGGGGCAGCAGCGTACGCTGAGATGGCAGGAGCGTAACTCTTGATTACGGGTGCCGAGGCGTACGCGAGGGGGGCACCGTGGGATGTGTGACTGGAGTAGGACGATACTGATGACACAGCAGGGGCAATTGATTTGACGATAGGTGCGGAGTATGCCACAGCAGGTGCCGCGTAGGATGAGATGGCGGGTGCAGCGTAGCTCTTCACGACGGGAGCGTATGAAGCGTATGACGCAACTGGGGCTGCGTACGAGGCGTATGAGGCTACAGGAGCGGCGGCGTATGAGGCTACAGGAGCGGCGGCGTACGAGGCTACGGGCCCAGCGGCGTAGGACGCAATGGGTCCAGCGGCGTACGAGGCAACGGGTGCGTATGACGCCCCGTATAAGCCTCCAGCGCGGGCGGTCGCTACCGCGCACAGGAATACTACAAACTGCAAAATATAATGAACCTTGTATAATATGTAATATATTATTTACATTTTCAAATTATTATTATTAAAAAGTTAATAGTAAATATATTATTTTCAAGTAATAAGACGAAAATACATTTAGTTAAGTATTTTTACAATACATCGCAGGAGACTTATTGACGTTTATATTATATTCTTTTTTGAATAATATTTTTAAACACATTTTTACCTTAGCTGCCATTTTATTATATTAAATTCACACGGACAAGTGATACGGTCAGTGTGTAGGCGCGTACTTTTATACCATTCTCGTTAGATATCCCCGTGCGCCGGCGCAGCTTGCGTCTCGTTCTAGGCCTTACATTAGACCTATTACGGATGCAATCATTATATTAGTCATTGAAATATAATTACGAAATAAACATAATATTTTATAACATTTTTGTACTTGAAGTAAAGTTGTTTCAAAATTTTTATTTGATATATCTTTATATAAAGAAAAAATAATTATAGTAATATTAGCGTGACGTATATAATAAATTATATGACACTATATTCTTAATGCTAGCTTCTGAAATCTTTGCCTAATTTTCAGATTCAGTGGTTACGATAATTGGATTTTTGACTGGTCTTTGATCTGGAAATGATAACGGGATGGAATTGATTAGAAAGTAATGGTTTATTTTAATCATAGCATTCTGAAGAAATATATTAGATTTTTTGTTTATATTTAGGGGAGCTTTCAGTATATTCGTAAGTAATAAGAATATATCAATATCAAGCGGGAATAGGTTAATTAGTCGAATTGAATATTATTATTATATGATATATTAATAAGGAATATGGTATGTTTTATTTATGGGTAAATAAATAATTAATCAAAACAAATATCAAATACTAATAACAATTTCACGGAATAAAGTCTTAAAATAACATAAAATAGACTTTATCAATTTTAATTAAACATTAAACTTGGCCTTCCAAATATGCATTTACTACTGGTACGGTTATACTCTATCAGATCATAATGAAGTTTTCGAATCTTCTTATTGAAAGAATGTTAAATGACGCCAAAGTAAAGCTAAGTAAAGCCTAGTGGAAATAACTATTAATTGATTGACGAAACTTAATAGAGTATAAGGAAAGGCAAATATTTTTAGGAGGCCAGGCTATCGCAGTAGACCTACAGTAAGCGAAACTTTGTTACAATGAATTATTTTGATACATATAGATTTTAATATCTTGATTGTAAAATATCGTTAAAATAAATATTTAATTATGTGCAAAACTAGCATAATTAAAACTCTTTACTTTTTATTTATATCGGAAAGCCATGGCGTACACCAAAGCCCATTTCTGATCAGATCAAAGAAATTACTAATGCTTTATATAAAAGTATTTCACCAAACGGCACCAGAACTCACTATCACGTGCAGTTAGATACGTAATTGCTAGCGAAATAAACTCCTTATTATTTTAGTTCAGCTTCATGCCTTTTCCCGCCGACAGACAGACTTAAGATACTCCGTTCTCCGCTTTCCGCCCGAAGTCATTTCATTGCATGTTGAGTGACAGAACTTAACTAAAAAAAATATACCTCTCGAAGGGGACCAAATTGATAACTCTCGCGTTTCCAATAAGACAACATCCCGTCTGATCCACGAGGGCCTTATTAATTGTGACGCTGCAAAAGCCACACATATGTATGCATACATACATGGGCATACCCAACTACTTGTAATTCGCTCTCTATATATCGGGCTATATCAGGCTCATTTGTGTTTTGTAAATATACCCGAGTGTTCAGTTCAGGGGCTGACGGTAGATTTATTTAGTCACTTAATTGCGAACTTTGTAACAATTTCGTAATGCACCACTTATGTCCGTGTACTAGTAGTGTTATGTGCAGACGTGCGTGGTTCCGCGCTCGGTTTTTTCTTTGTTTTTCATTAATAAATTTAACTGTTCAACTGTTGCTTTATTGTATTGTATATGACTAATAGAGTTATGTAAATTGTTATTTAACTTAATATCAGTTCGTAACTAGAGAAATGTTAATGGGTCTAATGGATATTTTTGGCAAAATGTGTAACGCGCCTTATTCACATGTATGCATTTTGCAATTTACATGGGCAGGTCAATCGTGCCTCGCCCGATACAACGAAACTAGATGAGACAAGCTACATTAAAACCCTTGCACTACCATAAACTTGCCAATTGTTTGTTTGACATAAACAGCTCAGTTCACAATACATACCTGAATTCGGCAACTAAAATTGTTAGTTTGTAAATCAGTCTCTATAGCTAGGTAATAAGAGCGTTAATAGCTTAAATTATAAATTGGCACGTGTTAACCACACAATACGCGAAGATGAACGTGAGTAAAATTTTTTCAAAGGCTGTGTTGAAATAAGTTTATGCAACGATGAATTGTGGTCTTATAATCTAGAGCACTGTATGTTTTGCCAATATTGTATATATATTAAAATGTTTTAAAATTTAAATTATTTTTAATTAATTATCCCGATAAAACAAAGCGTGGAGTTGAGAATTGCCAATTTACACTCAATGTCTTAATTTGGGGTCGAAGGAGGAAAGCTGTCAAGCCTTCCGACATTAGGTTCTTTCAGATTACCATGCTATGCGGAAAAATCGAGAAGCTGCTTTTTTTTAAAAGTTCTTTTCTGTTACTTAAATGTAATTTCTGTTACATATATCCATAAATAGGATAGATACGGTTATAACGATTTTCACATAAGTTATTGAGTACTATATTACTACTAAAATAACTCTAAAAACTATAAATAAACTAGAACGACGCAATAGGAATAAATAAAAATGCACAACATGTGTTAATTATATGTTAAAATAATTAATAACTTAATAAACCAATTAAACTTATAAGTAGTGTAATAAATTAAACTTAATTATACGGCCAGTCGTGCATACCATGACATGTAAAAGCTAAGTTAACATCTCAAATATTTACCATTTGTAAGTTGTACCGAGGCCAGTAAACGTCGTATGAGACACGGCAGGGGTGACAGAGTAGGTGATAGCCGTTTTAACTGCCTCATTTTGAACTAAGGGCCTACTCGCATATGGTTGCTGCACACCTTTTTGACTCGAATATGAATTTAACAATCCAATAGTGTTAGGAAATCCATTTATATTGGTTTGTGAAGTCATTGAGAATAAATAATTGTGTACAGGTAATTGGACACCCTGCGACAAGTGTTCAGGGACTGGTATTATTATATTATTATAATTGTTCAAATTTGAAGCTTTTGCACCTAGACGTTTGAAAAATATAGATGTTTCGATGTCATTTTGTGGTGTGTATTCTACGTCTGGTTCATATATAGGTGCTGGTTCTCTGGAAACTTGAATTCCGTTTACTGATGGTTCAGTTATTTTGACAGAAGAAAAATATAATCCGTCGGCGTCAACTCCTGCTTTACAAAAAGCTAAGCAGGCTACTATTACCGCTACCTGAAATAAAAAATATTTTATATTTAACTGTAGTTAGTCGAATATAACTAAAATAAAAAACAATTTTCTAATTAGTTTCAAATATACCTTGTCAATCATATCTGTAATCAATACAAGAACTACCTATTGAGTGACAGTGTGTTGTAAATTTTAAGCTTATATATACTGAAAATGTATGGAATTTATCTTGTTTCCATTATTCATATGTTTTTTACTATAGTTTTAAAACAAAACTTGTTCTGACCTTAAACTTTTGTATGAACGACCACATTCAGTAGGCCCCCCAAAACGAAAAGTGGTCATGTTTTTTGGTACTTGGTCTTTAAACATTACCGTAACCCTGAAGGCAAGTTATGAAATTTACCTTTGCAGTTTAAATTTTACTGTGTTTTAAAACCAATAATGTTTTTTAAATAATATGAAATTGAAAATTATTAAGTTACTCAGTAAGTATAAGATTTTCTTTCTTCATTTTATATGTCAACAAATATTATTAGTAGCCAGGCCTGCCTTTGAATTTTCAATCATCATAGAAGGTTTTATTAATCTTAAATTTTTAGATTAATAAAACAATTATACTTTTGAAAACATTTATAAACAAATATACGAACTACCAATAAACAGTTAATTGCATTTAAGTTATATTTTTATTTGTATCGTATAGCATACAGTTTTAATTCTACACCTCTTCCGCATTATATATTATTTATTAACAACCTATGGTATAGCATATGTTCTCCAATTCACCAATATCAGCCTATTCTTATAGAAATGGTGCTTACTTCGTTAAATTGTTACACCTTCTCCAGGTAGATTCATCTGTCGGGCCAACGAATCTTAGGTATTCGGCAAATCTCTCATAGAGTCGGAGGCAATGGCAAGAATGCTCTAATCACGTACAATTTATCAGTGAGAAAAAGATGACCTTATCCACTGGATTTGACTTTTGGAGGGACTTTTCCTGTCCTAAATACGGAGGGATAATACATTCACTGGAAAGAAATTTCAATCACTCCTAGGAGCCATTGCGTGTTGGAGCTTTTGCTTAATACATGGGACCACGTGGAATCACGTTTACATAAAAATATAATATAACAAAATCACAGAAAACTAATAAAAGAAAAGAGTATAAAACGTATTTTATTAATACATAATAAAAAAATAACTCTATTTTTACTTTCTTCATATACATACATCTAAGATATCAATTTAATTTAAAATGTTTCAAAATCAAGTAAACCAACGCTCTTTTCTGTTATCTGAATTAGTATAGAGGTACGTACTTTAACAGATAATCAATATTTGGTCCTTGAATGTTTATTTCATTAAACCGGCCGGCTAATTTAAGACGATTGGCAAAAGTCAAGATAAAAAAAAATACTTGTTCTTACGCAACAGTTTTAAGAATTGCTCCGAACGTTTCGCACTTGCGATATATGTATCCATCTATAGTGTATAAAATATTAGCATCCGTTAGCATATTAGGCGTGTAGGAGTGACCTAAATTTTGAATTGTATGTAAACAAGTTATGTATCAGGCTATCGTTTTGTATGATTTATATCGCTGTCGATATATTATGGAGCGTTATGAGTTATGACAGTTGATTTCAATTATTTCTTTACAATGTACTGGTTTATGCTCGCTACTCTGTTTGCCTGAGCTTTAGGACATACTAATTCCATATTGACATATTGCACCTGTTGACATTGAAACTGGGACGAAAAATTTAAATAACTTCCTTAAAAGTGGTAATTTTCTTGTCTCTAAAACTCCAAACTCAGATATCCCCAACTATCGTAACTTTTTACAACTTAACGCACTTCTCTCTCTCTTTCTCTTCTCTAAGAAGACAAAGAGGACCTAGTCGTAACACCCCGTTTAGTTTTACCAGAGAGAAAAGGTAAAAATATTTCAAATATAACTATTCCGTCGAGTGGGAATCTACCCCACCACCATCATTTACACTCAGACGCACACTGTTACACTGCGCCACAACGGGCTCAATGTTATTATTAGGTGTAAACGAAAACTGCCCACCATACTTAACAATTTTTTATAATCCAGATTTCTGGTCTATCGTGGTTCTTTATCAGATTTTTCAGTTCTTAATTAGTAATGTACGTCATTGAGAAATGCCTATCACGTTGAATAGTTTTTAATAAGGGGACATTTATTTCTTTCTTATAGTAATAGTAATTTCGAAATCAATTATACCCTAAGTCGTTATATAGTCGCAGGGTTAAAAGCTTGTCTACTTTGTTGTATACAAAAAAAGTTTATTCTTATCGTATGTCTGTACAGGCGTTTGTTAAGCTTTAACCGTATGTTTGTCTGAATATACAGTTAAAAAGCTTTAAAAATCATAAATTTACATTCTATTATTATTTTTCCATCTCCCTAAATATTTTTTTTTGTAAGTACACAACTCTTGTACTGGTTCATTATAGTATAAGGATAAGTATTAGCTTGTTATTAAGGCAAATAAGTTAGTTTTAGATACCTGGTGTAATGAGAAAGCTTATAAGACTCTAAATGCGATGGTTATAGAGGTTCACTTCCCACCCAAGGAAATAATTATAATTAAGTTATTTTCATTTCTTTGTTATGTAATAAAAAAAGCAATACATTGAGTGGCTTTATAAAAGGTACTCTCTGACTACCCTGCTGTGTCGGAAAAAGCGTGGAGGTGGTAAGATACATCTCTTTCTGCTTACAAGAATAATAATGTAAGAAAAAATATATAACAAAACATTTTTTAACAGTATCATAATATCAATTTCATGATTCTATCCACATTATCATAAAACAGTAAAAATCTTGAGTCAGTACATTGAATATATTTACAAAAAAACTATTTGGGGGGATATAAAAACAGCAATAGCTTATAAATCTATGATTTTTTCTATTTTTGTTTATCTATTTGTACATGCAAATTTTCGTAGGTACTAGGCTGATTTGACTGAAACTTCAAACCTTTTGCCTGGTCAGAAATTTGGGTATTACTGATTTCGAACTGGTAATATATAAAAAATAAAGATAAGTTGTTCAGTATGGTGGGTAGTGTTGGTTAACAAATAAAAGGGTATCGTGGCACAGTCCGATGTTTGTAGGTTCGATTTGCGCTTCAGAGGATGGTTATATTTGTATTGTTTTCATTTAGTCTCTCTGGTATGACAAAAATGGGCGTTAAGTCCAAAAAAGGAGTAGTTTAGGCATTCAATAAGCAACGTCTAGAATTTGGGTGGAATGCTAAGAACGGAGTATCAATAGGTCTTTTAACCGAGAAGGAAAAGCGGAAAGCTAAAAAAAATATACAATCATCTGATGTGGAAGACTGAGAGATAAAAAGATTACAACTTTAAAGAAATTCATTATAATTTTGGATCACTTTCAATACGAATATGTAGTAAATAGATGTAATCCACATTAATATTATAAATAAAGAAACTGAACTGAAAAAAAGCAACTCTGTCTGTCAGTGACGTCATTACGGACGAACCGCTGAACCGATTGTGATGAAATTATATATATAGATATGCTTGAACTACTAGGGATAAACATAAGCTACATTTTTCCCCCTTTTTTTATTTTTACAGGAATTTCATTGTTTTACGAGGAGGCTGCTGAAAATACCAAACAAATATTAAAAAATATTTAATAAATAGCATTCTCTCTTGCCAAACGATTGTTCGTAGAATAATCTTTGAGTAGCAGAAATTTGTAAAATCTCTCTACACAGATGCTCACAACAAATATAGGTTGTAATAAGGGTATAAGAATTTCGACGTAGCCGGATGTAGAACGCATGGCTTAGCGGTCAGAGCGCTTGAACGGTTTTTAAGAGCCGCGGGTTCAAATCCCGCTGCGTTCAAATTTTTATACGTTTTCTATTTAGAACGTATATTTATATGTTTTTCAACTAAGTGTGTAAATAAAATTAATTTTAAAAAAAAGCTATACTTGACACGGGCGAAGCCGTGAGCGGGTCGCTAGTATACAATATTTACGTATCAGGCTTTGAAAAAGCAATGAAAGTGTAATGCGACTCAGTTCTTCAACGCATCAATAAAACATGGAGTGGGTAAGTGCCAGCTCATGTTGAATCACAACGAGTTTTTTTGGCTGAATCTTAACTAGATGAAGTAATTGTATTTTCAATGATGTATCTACATATAAAAAAATATATGTTCAACATATTTTTATAGTGTGTTCAACATGTATTTTATGAATTTAATATAATATTTCTAATATTATAAGAGATATAGGCTTTCTGCACCACTTTTCCATATAAATTTTAATATGCTAAATTTATAACTCTACTCCATCCGCATAATTTTCGATTTACAAAAAAATTATTTTTTCTTCAAGAACCATATTAATATTTTGAGTAATGTTATAATATAATGAAACAAAAAAACAGTTAACATGGTCTATTTACTTGAATATAATGCAATATCTCCTAACAACAAACTTTAAACTTTATATCAATCAATACTTTGAGGAAAATTTTATTTCCAAAAATTAGCTAATTGTTCATTGAACCAATTAGTTATTCATAAGTACAGGAAAAACGGCAAACAAAAGGCAATTAGTTCCAATTTCTGTTACTTAAATTTAATTTTATAGATATATTTTTGACTATTACCAGACACAATATTGTTTACTCTGCTATGGAAATTCGAAGTATTTTTAATTATTTTTCCACACAAATATTACTTTTCGATGTTTAAATATAACTGATTATAAAAATTGTCAATTTTATTTTTAAAAAAATATAAAGTTGTAAAAATGTCTGCGTACACATTGAATATCGTGCAAATTATAAACTTATGTAAAGTAACGCTTATACTTCAGACAAAAAAACGTATTTTATGTAAAGAAATGTATTCCACATTAGATAAGTATGAAAATAGAAAGCTGAAGCGAAATATATGTAAATGAGTAATAAATAAGTAAATAAAAAACAAACGAGTGAATTATATTGAAATCAATTCCAAATTAAATCATTTTTCAATTCTTTCTTCTACACTTGGACAAACACTAGCCTTACTCGGTGATTGCTTATAAAATTAATGATCAAACACTTTTATTTCCTTCACTAGACGAGAAGTAACAAAGGATAGATGAAAAGTGTAGTGACTCGACGAAAAGTGACAAATAAAAGACGAAAAGTGTAGTGACGCGATGTTTTCTCTTAGGCAGAAAGTATGAGGTCCCCTTAATATTGTACGAAACACTTTAGTATAGACTTGATATATTTTACAATGAATACTATAAAATCTTAATGATCATATATGATTAATGATAATGACCTTTATGATATGTATACTATATACATACTCGTACATATATATATATATATAGGTTTATAGTTATGTGGACATGCTATTGTTGAATCATGTGACGCATTGTTTGAAAAGTAGCCTTGATTTACATATTACATTCTTACTCGGTCAACATAAAAGATTTTTACTTCTGTGTGGTAATAGTTCTTTTTATAGTTTCGTTAGTCAAAAATTAATATGTCAATGCGGAAATTTGCACCTGTACTTACAGAATTCAAAATATATGAAAATTTACTGAAAAAGAGACTATACCAGGAGGGGTACCAGGATCTCCGATGCTGGACAACCCGTCACTCAGTCCACAAACTCAGTTCGCCCGTCGAATTCTGGGGAGGTCACCTTAAAGGCCGGCAACATCCCTGTAGCTCTTCTGAAACCAACGAGCCGGTGTAAAAACATGGGCTCGTGGCCGGCGGTGATCACTTACCATCAGGCGACCCGAACGCTCATTTTCCATTGTCTATAGAATAAATAAAAACCTTTCTATAATACCTATTATATATTGAACCAGTCTATGTGATTTATTAATATATATTAATATTGGAACCAGTCTATGTGATTTATTAATAATTATAAATAATTTTAATATTTAGTGCTTGATAGATTATATGAATGTCCATAATAGTGTAAGTGTTACAATCTTAGTAAAATGATAAATATTAATCCGTGGCTAATTATGGTGCGACTTGCTCTTAATGTGTAAACTGGATTGTCACTCATACATATTTACACTGTCCACGAAATCTTGTGTTTCTAATGTTTAATTTTACCATTTTTGGATATCTCCTTTCCCGTAAATTACGTATTAATTAATAATGTAACATTATTAATTAATACGTAAATAAGTTATATGAAAATAACATTTATGACAAAAATATATATTTTTTTATATTGTGATTTTTTTTTTTTAGTAACTGTTTTTATACGCATTTCTGTAGAAGTAAGAAATCTTTTCTCTTGTCTCAAACTCAGTTTATATTAAACGCTTGAATGTCATATTTTCATTTGTATGTCATATTGGCAGCATTATTATATATTTTTTTAACATTTTTTAAAGTGTTATTCGCACACTTAGGAAATTGAAAAGGACATATTTAGAAAACGTATAAAAATTTGAACGCAGGAGAATTTAAACTTGAAAGCCATTCAAGCGCTCTGACCGCTAAGCCATGCGTTCTACAAAATAGGCATTTGTATATCTGAACAGAAAAGCTGAATGCATTATATACGCCATTGGAGTTGCAGGGGTATCCTGAAACTTTTACTTCCAGGTTTAAATTGACGACAACTTTGTAAATATTGTGGGATGCTGCTTCAGAAACAAAGAATTCATATTACAACCTATCTAGTACTTAATTATACAGTCTTTCATAGAGCAAGCCTTGAATCAGCGTAAAATGTTATCTATTTTTATTGCATAAGTACAGTCTGCAAAGTCACTTGAGTGGTTAGATTTAGTTCCTTTATTTCGTGTTATTTCAAATTGAAATTAAATTAAAGTTAAAAATAGGCTTATTTTATTTAAACCTAATGAAGGGAAGTTTCGTATTTATGTTTGCTAGTGGCTGTAACAGTTTATACTAGTACGGCTGCCAACGCTCTCCCCTAGAAATAAATATATTATTCTAATTAAACCAGAATGAATATGTATCATGTACTTTTAAGTATTATTATACTATATGAAAAACATAATTTATTACTTAAAATAATCAAGATATATTGTTTAGCTATAAAATATAAAAAAACATAAACGAAAATTCTTCTAACATGATTTGCAGACCGTACAGCGACACTTATACGGCCTTCTTGAAACATACTTTTAAATATGTATTAAAATTTCCATACGAGAAAACAATAGCTTTTAAAATAATAAACAAAAAGTGTTCACTGTTACGGTAAAGACTATAAGATAAATGAAATATAATATTTAAATTAATTCGGTTCATTAGTGTTATTGTTGTGATTAATTATATTTTTTGCGGTAATTACCAACTTATACAATGGTGTTGCGTTTTTTGTCCTTATTTTAATAAGGAAGAGCTTTAAGCAAGACCGCGTAGATGCGTCAGATTAGTTCATCGAGACAATGGAGCAATTGTTACACAATTCAATGAACGATTACGAAAGTATATAGAATATTTAATTTTTGTGACATAATGGATTTGCTTAAGGAAAGTGTTCGATTTTTAGGTATTATTGTACATTACTATGGGAACGGAAATTTTTTTTTTTTTTTTTAAGATTTATTTTACATTTTGTAATTCAATTGTTTTCTATTAATAATCGTGTTGATTGTATTTATATTAATAAAATACTATATAGTGCAGTTAAAGTTTGCCAGATTGAAAACAACGGTAGTGGATTTTTATCCCACTGGGAAAAATAATGATTTTTATAATATAAGCGTTTACATTGTCTACTTTGGCTAAACGTGGTTAGGTTCTGTCACCCAATTATGTGTAAGTATGCCTAGAGGGAAGAACGCGCGAAAGTGATTTGCTATTGATTTCAAATCAGCTACCTTAAAAACACCTGGACTTAAGGACTTTCCTGGCTGCTTTGGACTTTCTTACTAATAATGTGTCATTTGAATGATTGTCTCTTTTTTATTGTGTTTTTCTTGCATAGCACCCTGCTAGTCAGAGACTCTCCGTTCTCACTTTCGGCCCTATAATACTACATTGCATGTTTAGTGACGGAACTCAGCACCGCGTTTTGTTTTAGGTACTAGATCGTAGAAATATTTTTAAATATAATCATTCCTCTGTGGAAATCGAGTCAGTCGAAACAATAATTGCGTTTACAGTCAGACGCAGTCCCACTGCCCGCCATAGGTTTAATAAAAAGGTTGTATTATATATTTATATTCTTTTAGCTGTTCCCGTAGCTTTTCGTGTGTACAATATAGTTTATATTTACAAATATTTTTTATAATGTACAGTCGTACTTCAGAAATGACGGCAATATATGTAAACAATTTCGCCCCCTTGAGGATGGAATTTGTACAACTTTTTTAATTATAATATTTGAAACGATTTTTAATAATAATTTATTATTTTTTAATCAAGCGCCAAAATGTATAATTTTACATGTCTAACTTCAGAAGGCAGGATAGTGAATTATGGAGAGTGGAGTGGAACCCGTGATGTAGCTGAACCATAACAGTCCAGCTAAACTATCGGAAAATTTGGAAATTACCCCTTCACAAACATTGCTCAGGATGATGGGCATTTTTGTTGACATATAAAAATGTAAGGCCCACGTAAACGAAACTGCAGGCAGGTGCTAATTCAAAATATTAATACGGCCTAATACGAAAAAAAATTACACTTTTATTATGCACTCTATGTGCTTTTTTCCATACAAATGTTCCGTCCCCATATTTTTATGTTTCATATTTATATATTTATTTCTTTTTATTTTTTCTTCATATTTATATTTATGCACGAGTATATAATTTATAATCGAATAATAAATATCGATAGCAAGATTCAAGTAAGAGCTAATGATGTATATTTATTTTCAAGCTTGTTTTATATTACAAATTGCATGTCCAAATACAAGATACACGTAGTGGCGCTGTCTGTTATTTATAGGTCTGATGTATTAAATTAGTTTCCTAACATATTATTCATTTTAAGTTTTTTATGAAATAAATAACATAGAGACTGTAAGCGCGATGATTATGAGTTCAATTCGCATTCAGAAGAATTTTTAGAGTATTGTCATTTCTCTGCTCTGCTAAGACAAAGCGCGACGTTGAGATAAGTTGAGTTTCTTATTCATACATATATTTGACGATCGAACCTTGGGCTTTATTTGTACTTAATTATTTACTTTGCGTATTAATTCAACTGTAGATATGTAAGAAGTTATTTATTTAAATAGTATACATTTTTCTAGAATAAATAACACAGAATTGTCTTTTAATTTTATTTTTAGTCTTATATTCTTAGAAATAAATTTCAGTATTATTTACAGAACTTGGCACCCACTTATATCTTAATTATTCTTGATAACCACACATATTTTTGACTAGCGACCCACACGCGGCTTCTTTTTCACAAACTACCGCCCTTTCGTTGAAATCACAAACTTTGCTTAAATTTCTTATTTAAATGATTGTATCTTTTTATTCATGAACCGATAAAAATGAAATAAACACGAAATATTAAGAAGAGTTTACCACAATACAATAGTCAATGTGCTGCATTTAAAACGGTTAAGCCGTTTCTGAGATTAACGTACACAAATATACACTCAAATTATTACTTTGGATTCTATGATATAACTCCCCAATAATATTTTTTTCATATATCTTCCATGTACAGACAGCGATCAGTAAAATTTTTATTATATTTATACATATTGCGCTTGATTGCCATTTTCACACCTACATTTTTGGTGGGATAATATATACATAGAATATTTTATTATAAGTTCAAATGATAGGAGCAAAACACTCTGTTTAAATCAAGACCCACAATTTTATGATCGTAGTGCTGACGATGCATAAAATATAAGGCCATAAAAGCTTACATATGTTCATACAATCAAGTAGAGTTTGTTTATTTTAACTGAAACTGTACATGTAGAGAATACTTTCTTTGACTCTAAAATATTTCTTAGAAACTGCACTTTGCCCAGCGATTCTACAGACACCTAAATATTCTAAATTAAAAATAAGTCTACCTATTGAAAAAGACATTAGACTATTTAGAAAACATAAAAATTGGAACGCAGCGGGATATGAACCCACGCCTCTTGAAAATCTGTCAAGTGTTCTGACCGCTAAGCCACTCGTTCTACATCCAGCTACATCGAAATTCTTATACGCTTTATTACAACTTATATTTGTTGTTAGCATCTCTTTAGCGAGATTTTTACAAATCTCTGCTACCCAAAGATTATTCTACGAACAATCGTTTGGCAAGAGAGAATGCTATTTATTACATTTTTTTAATATTTCAAATTTTTTAATTTAGGTAAATAAATAAACAATGTGACTTAAATAAACAATAAGAATTTCCTTAGCAAAAAGATTATCGTTACATTCTCTCTATTAATATATCTTTAAAAGCATGTGTGGTATGCTAATAAGAGTATGTTACGACATTGCGTAGTGTAGAGGCGCTTTTATACACAGGTGCTCTGATTCTCATCGCAAAGGTCCTGTTGACATTTCAACGGCCTTCAGACTTTATGTGGGTCAATGTGACACGCCGCTTTTTAAATTGTACAAGTACTACATTAGTTAACGGAATGGAAGGACATTAGTATATAAAAGAAGTGTTTTCTAAATTTATTTTTGCATGAAATATTTGCTTCTTAAACGTCTTAATTATGCTTAACCTGTAAATATGTAACGATGTAAGAAAAACTTGCAATGTTATATTGTAATTTTGTCCGAATCCGATGACAGTTCAATATTTTCATATCACGAACTTTACGTGCGTGCCAGGACAACCTAATTTACGACTAAATAATTGAAAGACTGTTCCTTTTAGTTTCTTTTATTTTTAAACTAATTTCTTATTCTTTATACACTTGATTGGCATTATATGTAATTAAATATGAATTGATTTTCATTTATAATACTTTTGGTTGAGGTGGAATGAAAACGGCCAGACCAAAATGTAATTAGATCACCTTGATGAATTTTCTATAGTAATAAACATAATGAGGTGTTCGAACTTTACGCCAAAAAAGCAATAAGCGTAATTAAAATTAAATGAAAACATCAAAGGATAATCCCACTTAGAATATATGCAATTAAATTCGTTTTAATTAGTTATTTTCAATGTTTAAGAAACCTTCATGGTGGAGTTGATGCTATCTTCTTTTGTTGTAAGTTTGAATTTAACTCAAGGAGATTTTTTTTAGCTTCACGCTTTTTTCCGCATAGCAGGTTAGTCGAACAGAACCTAGTGTCTAGACATTCCGTTCTCCACATTCCGCCTGAAATCGAGACATTGCATGTTAAGTGGCGGAACTGCACGCCGCGCTTTGTCATAGGCACCAAAGCGCAAAAATTAAACTTATAGTGGGAAGCGAACCCACAACCAAACGCGTTTACCAATGCGTCACGATGACTTTAAAATATATATATATTTACAAAAAAGGATAAACAATGACTACAGGCATAAATAAACGAGAAAAAAAATAATTTGTGCTTATCACAATGTTCTCTACACCACAAAACTGGTGATGAAATAAAAAAATATATAAATATATTTTCAAAGTATGAATGTTCTTTTATGTTCGTTTAATACTAACTTAAAAGTATTCAGGTACCTTGAAAATAAAAAGTGATTGGCTATACACAGTAAAAGTTATATGAAAAGGAACCTATATCAGATCTTCATAATAACAACTTTAATAAGATATTCGGCATTCAATTTCTTAACGAAATCCAACACGTTGTCGTGACAAGTGGATTAATCGCTTACTCCGACGTTTCTACCGATGCTGGTCTGACAGATTGTCATATTAATTACATTTGCTAATAGCCCTACCAAAAGCTTAGCTTAAATATTATCTTATATACCATATAGATATAAGTTATAGAAAGACGCAAGGTGAACGCAATCGTGGCATAGTGGAAAAGTTTTAAGCTGTATACGTAATGGTAGCCAATGCGATTCCCACTTGGGTTTTATTGAAATTTATTTTCATTTCGTCATTGTCTTCATAGATTAGACAAGAAACAAGGAGAAGTGTTCCGTCCTGTGTTCCGCCATTTACTGCACAACGTCTCGAAATTGGAGTAGTGGAAAATGGAGTGTTCTAACATTATGTTCTTTTTGTAGCCTGTGGTCCATATACGAGTGAAAGGTGAAGATAAAAGAATAAGAGAAAATCTATTTGAAGCTATGACATATGAGACCTTTCTAGCGTCCAGCATTACAGTCCCTTTTCCATGTTCCGACCTGAGTGCCTGTTCCATATATGATCTTTCGATAATAATACAAAGGCTGTATTGTATCTTACGAAAACTGAAGAAGTTAATATTATAAATGCTAAATTGTATAACTTAAACACTGTGGGATTATTTTAGCTAATGCTATGTGAATTTGACACACCCAGCTTTCACCAAGTGGGTGATATAATATTTAATTAACATTTACATAATTATTTTTATTATGAACTTCCTTTAAAACTATTTGTTTAATACAGAAGTAATTATAGTTAATTAGACACACTTGCTTTACACATTTTGACGTATACATAACACTTAATTGTGTACATATTATGCAATTTCCTTTGCTAATCAATGAATAGCGGCTAAATTATGGAAATAATATCGATTTCGTAGTCAATAGTATATGCATTTATACATATCTGATTATTGACATATATTAAATAGTACCTACATACACTAATATATTTAACTTAAATAATTTTATTATTACTTATACTCATTATATAAGGACAATCCCATAAGAAAACTTCGATTGAAGCAATTTCAAAGTAATAATTTACCCAAAGGTAAACTAGAATTGCTCTAAGACGAAGCTCGGCCCTTCGTTAAAACTTTGCCAAAGCAAAATGCCTAAATTGAAGATTTTATACTTGAATTAATATTTGGGTAGAGTTGACTCTAGTTAAAGTTACCAGTCGTTCTTGACAGCACGAGCTTCAGTGATTATCGTATTTAATACGATTTGAGAAAATATAATCGATTTTATTCATTTATTGTTTATAGACTAGATACAGCCTATTTGAATAAGCTATAACTGAAAATTAATAATAAAGATATCATAAAATATAGTACAAAAGGTAAAAACTTGAACCAGATATTCCTAATTTTTTTTTTATGTAAAAAACAATCATAATTGTTTTATCAATATAGGTCTTTTAATTCAATAATGGATATTGTATAAAAAATATAAATGCACGCACTAAATTTCAGTTTCTAGAAACCCCGTTCTCCACTTTTCTCTCAAATTCAAGTCATTGAGTGTTGAGTGGCGGAACTCAAACCCACCAGAGCAAAGATACAAAAATGATTTAATTACAATCGTTTCTTAGAGTGGGGACCGAATCCACAACACCAGTATTCTGCGGTCGTAGTGACCGCCAATATGGTTTCTATTAATAGTATTTTTTATTTGTATTGTGACACATTAACTATTTATCTTGATTTACAATTATTTTAATTTGCATTTCTATTTGTTAATTATAATTATTTATTATTTTTGTTCATATATTTATCTAGCTAATGTTACATTTTTCCCACATTAGGATTGGCAGAGATAACCTAGCGTAATGGCAATTCGTTCTCTACTTTCCACCTAAGTTCTAAAATTGCGTGTTGAGTGATGAAAATTAACGCCGCCAAAAGCTACTTCATTATGAAAAGCTGCGCGAAAAGCTACTCCATTCCCCCATACTCATTTTGCCTAGCCAGACGGGGAAAAAAAAAGTGTTTAAAGTATCAGTACATACATACATTATACATAATTTCCTCGATTGGGAATTGAACCCGCGACCAACCCATTACCAAGTGCGTTACGACGATGGCGCTTATTACATTATATTGTATTTAATTTTAGATGTAAATATCAAAGAGACTTGGTGCCCTTGCCTTGTACTGGCTTAGTCTTCAGTACAAAATAGTTCCCTCGTCATTAATTTGTAATCTTCTCCAAGTTAATGAGCGTTTTCATTTGTTGGCAGCAGTTGCAGTCAATTAGCAATAAAGAGGACCATTCGCTGTCCACTTTATAGTACTAATCTGAACAGGGAATTTGTATCTTTTTGCATTTATTTAAATAAAGTAAAATATACGTAGCCATTTTATCATTTGGACCTAACGTGGTATTATGAATTCATGTAAAACATGTAAAAATAGAATTGAATACATTTAATTTATATTATTATTTTTATTTTATTGCTTTCGTACAAGACACAGTGCGGCGTTGAGTTCAGCCACTCAACACGCAATGTCTTGTATTCGGACGGAAATAGGAGCAGTGTTATTAGGTTCAGTAGAGTTCTCACTAGATTCTCTCAGAATACTCTGGTATGCGGGAAAAAGTGTGAAGCTAAAAAAATATAATAATTGAATTCATCGCAGCGTATTCCTGTCTTTATATGCGATGACTGTTAATTCGATTCGATATTTAAAATATTGTCATTTCCCTTTCTGCCACACAACATGATAAGTATCGAATTTGTGTGGAATACGGAGATGGAGTGTTTAATTACTAGAATCTCTCCACCCTGTTATAAGGATGAAATACAGATGAATAATATAAAAAAAATATTGATACCATATTTCCCAAATATAAACTTTAAGCTTCACACTCTTTTTAACATTATTTTTAAAGTGTTAGTCACACACTTAGGAAATTGAAAAACATATCTTTGGAAACGTATAATTTATTTTTTTAACACAGCGTAAGTTGAACCAGTGCCTCTTAAATGGTTTCATTTCGCCAAGACATGCGTTCATCAATTCAATTAAATTTTTATACATTTGTTTTTTGTTTTGTTATTAGCACAAAGTTTGTTTAAATTGTTATTAGCACAGATGTTTGCTTAATATATTTATTAACAATTCTACAAAGTATCTAAAATTTGACATTTGGTTTCATACTTCAAAATCGTTTTTTTTATTGTTCCATTTTCCGCCCGAATTCGAGACATTGTTTGTTGTTGAGTGGCGGACCTCAACGCCTTTGTCTTGTTCACCAGAGCGAAGGAATGAAAATAATTAAATGTTGATCCTCCTAGGGGACATCGAACCCTCAACCAATCACGATTATTATCCCACTACGCCACGACAGCCTCATTGATTGATATAATTACGCTCGTTAAAATAGAGTGTATGTTAGATTTGTGGCACGGTAAAAAAATTATGTAAATATTATTACATATAGCTACTTAAGATATATTTTAGACCTTATATATTTATAAGTGTTGAGAGATATTTGCATATTCCATTAAAGAGATAAAATTGTTTAGATAAAAATATTATGATATTAAAATAGAAACAACACTTGAGGTCATCGTGGCGCAGTGTGATAACATCTGACTCTAAACACGATGGTTGGGGGTTCGATTTATGCTCGGGGAAATGATTATAATAAAGTTGTGTTCATTTCTCCGCTCTGGAGCCAATCAAGACGCGGCGTTGAGTTCCGCTACGCAAATACGCAATGTCTTCCGGCGGAAAGACGGAGTATATTGTCACTCTGTCTATAAAAAAAGAAACAAGGCTATAGCTGATGTTATTAAAGTAACAAATAATGTGACAATATTTTTTGCGCAATTGTGAACAATAGTTAGTTTCGTATATAACAACATATTAAAAACTAACAATATCTCATAAAAAATACTCTGTATTCTCAAAGATCTTTAACAAACTCATAAAAAGCGTACATAAAAAAGAATAATTAACATAAATTCAGAAGAAATTGCTTAATCAAACTTTTCTGCAACTTGAAATAAAATTTATACTTTGGAATTATTGTACGAATAATTGACAAACGCCGTCATGGCGTTAGAGAAATGTATAGAAGCACGCGGTGGCCTTTGATTTGAGATTCATTAAGTTGTCAAATTTTGGCTTCCTTAAAATATTTTAATTTTTTAAATAAATTGGGCTCAATTCATAATGTTTACTTGTAAATAAAGTTCATAGTGACGTCATGACTGGTTTCTATCTGTCTTACCTGTATGGTTAAGCATAGGAACCTGCATAAGAGTTTTGACGTAGCCGGATGTAGAACGCATGGCTCAGCAGTCAGCGCTTGGACGATTTCCAAGAGGCGTGGGTTCGAGTCCCGCTAGATTAAAATGTTTGCACGTTTTCTTAAAAGGTTTTTCAATTTCCTAACTGTGTGAATACATCTTTAAAAATGATAAAAACGTGACTTTTCATTTACATATGTCAAGTTAGAACCCCAAAATCCAATGTTGTAAACTTAAATATTCATCATGTGAAACGTCAAGCTTAATTACTACAGTGGCGTAAAGGCGGTGTTGTAAATACTCTACAGACGGCAATGTATTCCTATGCTTTAATAATATATATATATATATATATGATTAAATTTATTTTATTTATAATTAAGCTTAGCTGACGCTAAGTTTAAGCGTTTCTACGAATTATACTTCTGTAATGAATATTACCCAAGAGCTTCTCTTATGTTTTAAAAATTAAAGTGCAAACGAGATTGTATCTCAATTAATGTTATCTAGAACAATATTAAGAGTTACGAATCAGGAGATCGGAGCAGTCAATGGTGCAATAGTAAGTATTGGGTCATTGACCGCAGGACAAGAGGGTTTAAATATGTCAATATTGAGTTATAATTGTGTTGAAAATATGAGTCAGTAGGTTTGGTAATATTAAGAATAAATTAAGGTAAATTCAAGCAAGCACACTACCAATACAATAATACATTAGAAATACGTTAAGTCAATAAATTAAATATTAGCATTTGTTTTAAATATACTTTTGGATTAGATGACGATATACGTTTTTAACATTTTATAGTGTTAATCACACACTTAGTAAATTAAAAAACATATTTAGAAAACGTATAAAAAATTTATAAGAATATTCCCGCTGCGTTCAAAACAATTTTATATGTTTTCGGAATATGTTTGTCGATATAGGTTGCTGGGACAACGTTTGTTTTACGCGTCAACTATTTGGAGACTTCTAATTAAGATAAAAATGTGAGGCTTGAAATATTTTAGAATTAAATGCAATATTAAAGAATCTATTTGATAGTATGGTTTGATTCATTGTTTTAGCTTCTAAAACCAATATACGTCTCTAAGAATTGAGGCACTAGGTTCTCAGTGCTAGCCTTTTATATCTAACTTTCAATTTTAATTTGTTGTTTGTTATTCAGTTTGACTCAAACCTAATTTGTAATAGTAACAGGAACTCGCTCTTATTTTAAATTATAATGAGCTTGAGCTGTACAATTCGAGAACATAGAAGTTTTATTTATGCGCTTATGTAATTGCGAAATTTTACAATTTTCACGTAGTATTCACAGTTAATCGAAACATATGAACTAATTACATCATTACAGTGACCATGATTTGTTACTGACGCAAATATAAACCTTATAATTGAGTTAATAACGAGTAAATTACTATATATCCTTAATTTGACATATTATATATTGATACATAACATGGCCATGTCTCTGGGAACTTTAGCTTCATATATTTATATTTTTTTCACTTAGTTTTGTTAAAATACAACTTTTTTCAACGTCAATTATAACGTGTGTAAGCTCGCTCAACTAATAATATACAATAATTAATAATAAATAAAAACGCGTGCACAGAAAAACGGAGAAGAAAATTAAAAATGTTTTATTATATAAAACTATGCACTTAATAAGAAAATGCATGCGAAACTGCACATGTATATGCAAACACACGTCCTTGATCTACTATATCAGCCTATTTTTGTGAACATAACTAATAACATAATGGTTTTGAGTAAATCCTGTTTTGTTTGACCTCTAAAAGTCTGATGTGAGGATAGATGCAGCAAAATGTTTTTTTTTCAAATAAAACAAATATCAATTTAACTAATCAATCTTTATTAAATAATTATCATAATAACTTTGAGACTAGACTCCATATTCAACTGAAAAACCCTCAGTTTGTCTCAAAACTATTTCGGATTTTCTTTTAAGAAAGCTTTAACCATCGTAGTCCAACCAACAGGTACTTCTTTCAGGACCCTGCATCTCCGAGCTTACTACTAGCAACTGGGATAACTATCTTGTTAATAGTGTAATTTACACTTTAATGCACCTAAGGAAAAAAGAATTGAGTGGAAATACAATTAGTAATAAAAACATTCAATAAAAATTACTTACTAATATAAAATCAACGCCTGTTGCAGTTTCACCGCCTGTATAGTGTCAGTTTTGCCACCGTGTACGTCTATCCTGACAAAGTGATTACATTGACACCAAGGACCTTGGGGTTACAAGCATTGTAAAGCGCTAGCGCCACTAACGTACCTATAGTGTATTGAAAACTGGAACAACTATCCCGCTGAGGCAACTGTCCGGGTTTTACCCTAATCATTCCCCGAGTGGGAATCGAACCCACAACCAATAGCGTTCACAGCAGTCACGCGCTGCCCCATTATGCCAAGATGGATTATAAATATAGACTTATCAATAACACGATAAAGTTATTTGTAATTTTTTTCTACATATTTTTCTGTACAATTTATGATTGCAGAGTCATATGTTTTTACTTAACATTAAATTTATGAAAGTCAAACCAATTAAATAATATTGTGAATGTTAAAGTGGTTTCGTACATTACTAGTTTTGTATTTCACAATATAAGCCAATAAAAAGTTTTCAAGTTATTTACATTTAAAATAATCATGCATTAACTCCGATAAAAAAAGCTAACACCTCAATATTTATTTATAATAAAATATTTAAATAAGTAAGAGAGGATATTTAAAAGAGACCCAGTAGTGCAGCATCTGATTGTAAGGGCTATTGGTTGTAGGTTCAACTCAAAATCAGGTCAATGATTATTTTTAAATTATACAATTTTCAATTGCTCTGGTAAGCCAAAGTGCGGCGATGAGTTTCACTTCTTTACATGAATTCGAGAACAGAGGGTCTTGACACTACGTTCTCTCTGTCTACCATGTAAACATGGACTATATCTCATCTACCTTGATACATCGATATTCAATAACGCTGTGCATTTGATGCGACTAAAAACACTATCGATAATATAATTATTAAATGTACCCCTGTTAAGAGCATTTAACCCACGACTACCGCCTTTTAGCTAGCTACAACTATGCTTCTATGGCGGTATAATTGAGTATTTACAAAGCTACAATTTTACAACTCTATTTATCATCATGACTCCTAGCCGTAGTTTCGCAAACTGGGCATGGTCGTGCGTACACACGCGTTTATCTGGATCTAGATCGTTACTTTTGTGGCGAAAGGTCAGTGAACCGTTATGCAACGCTTACTGTGAAATTGATCGGGATACAGTATCGAAAGTTGCAAACAAACAGTAGTTAAAGCTTTAGATGTTGCAAAAGCGCCAAGCCTCTTAAATGTGGTAAGAGAAAAGAAATACTTAGGAATTTAATTTTATATTTTACTTTTACTATACATAAAACTTATACATTCAGTAACTAATTTTTAAATAATATCGTATTCATTTTAATATAATTAAGATACTAATTGAGATTTTTATTCTATCGAGTATGTATCGAGTAAAACCGACTAGCAAAATCTAAAATGAAATCGATTATTTCACTAATAATATTATTTGCACATATCGTATTTTAGTTAAAAAGAAAATTAATTGCTTAAAGAAAAAAAATTGTTAAAACAGTATTAAGCAATTTTGTTTTACATTACTTAGTTACATGATTAAACAAAAAAACCGTGACTCTTTCATTCACAACATCGAAAGAAGATGAATCAATCTTTATTGACGTAATATTACTATGTGGCGGGTCGTGTGCGCTGAGTTGAACGGCACACTAGCATTAGAATGGAAGTTCAAGGTAAAAAATCATCTTCATTTAGAAAAGTTTACTGAGTTACAAATATGGAAGTAATAGATGCGGCAAATATATAAAAAACATAATAAGTTCTTTCGTTTTTGTGATTTTTGTCTGTCTGTAGTCTTAAACTTTCTACCACTTGGGACCCAATCCTGAATACTTTGAAGTCTCAAACCTACTACACTAGAGAGCTAGATACAGTCGGCTCATTCTGCAAGAATGCAGGGCGGTACGTGAGGCAACTAAGAAGTCGTTGGCGGTAGTTTGATATAATAATTGTAACAATTGACATACGAATGCCACTTCAGTCTACTTGTAACTACGGATTACTGTAAAGTGTTCGAAACGAAGGGTTTCTGAAAGGTACTTTCAATATTTCAATAGCAAAAATATACGCGATCAATCCGGTTAAAAATAATTTAATTTCAAAATATAAAAAACGGTAAATACATATTTATGCAGGAAATAGTCTATTAAATTTAAATAATCTACAAATGTGATATACTTGTATACCCAGTAAGTATTTTTTTACATTTAAATTTACAAAGTAGGCGTATGTTATATGCTAATATTTACATTCGCTTTACGCCTGAATAAGCTACTTCCTTGTTATTCGAATAAAAAATATATAAATATAAGGTTACTAATATACACACATATACACATATATATATAGCTATACTACCATATATATATATGCTGGTAAAAAAGAAACCATTTTATTCCATACTATTAAATGTCGCATTTAATTTTAAATTATATAAAAAAATAATATTCATTGCATTCTTCACAACTAAAATGTTAACGAAAAGAATAGTATTTTAATGATATATTATTCACATTAATGTGAAAATGACAGCCAAGTTCATAACAAAATATGTGTGGCTGTCAACTTCGCCGATTAAGTAATAGAGATAAATGGGTCTCAAGCTCTGTAAATAATACTATTGAATTTTTTTTCTAACAATATAAGACATTCTATAATCAAAAGACAATTCCAATTTTTTTCTACAACAATGATTTCTATTTGCAAATATAATTTCTCAATTTTCTACATTTGACATATTATTTACACAAAACAGGTGACTTGGGATAAATTGAGCCCAAAAGCCCAAATGACATGTGCCTAGATTAGATTATTATTATAAATTTATATTTGAGGTCGTCGTGTCGCAGTGGCACAACGTCTGGCTGTAAACGCAATTGGTTGTGAGTTCGATTCCCACTAGTGTGAAATAATATAAATTATTTCCATCTTTACTGCTCTGGTAAGACAAAGCGTGGAAAAGAATTCAGGCGGAAAGTGGAGAGTTCCATTTGCTTACAATGTTATGCGGAAAAAGCAAAATAATAAAAATTTTATAATTTACCACATCCATTGTTGCTGTTGATGCATATCAATTATTTGTTTATAGTTTAGGTTAATGCCTTCAAAATATTTTCAAGGTGAGGATGCTCATTTTTATAGCACATTTAAATAACTTAGATGGTCAATGAACAATTTTAGTCAATGAAGTTACCTATACGTTTTAAACACACTCTTTTTTTGTTAACCATACCTTATAGCTTTTTATATAACTTCACACTTTTTCCCGCATATCAGATAAAAGAACCTAGGGTCAAGACATTCCATACACCATTTTCTATCCGACATAGCGTGATTAGTGACTGAACTCAACGACGCGCCTTGTCTTTCCAGAGCGGATAAATTAAAATAAATTTAGTATAACCAATCCCGGAATGGGAATCGAACCTACAACCAATCACATTTCCAGTCGGACGCTGTCCCACAAAGCCACGATGGTCTCTACTCTCTACAAACATTATCATAATTGTCACAATTCTAAGAATAGTTTTTTCTTGGAAATGCCATTATTATCAAGACTAGTAGAGTGCTTACCCGATAAAAAGAGTATAAACATTAAACGCAAGGAACAACTACAATCGAATCGAAATGAAATAATCTTGATTGAAAAAAGCCACAACTTTTAAGGTTAGTTTCTTGAAATATTTTTGAGTTTCTTATCTTTGGACGGTAAATAGATTTATTTATTTGTCTTTGCTGCACTTTATCAACATTTTCTTCTGTTTTTGAAATGAAATCTCTTTAGAAACATTTGGATTTGTAACTCGATGAAAAGAACAAAACTACACTAAAAAGAGTTAAACACGTCTTTAGTGAGATGTGAGATTTAATCATGTAGATTAGCACTAAGAGAGCTTCACGTTTTTTCCGCATAACAGGCAGTTAGAGATAACCTACCTATGTCAAGATACTTCGTTTCCACTTTCAGCCCGAATCCGAAACATTGCGTGTTGAGTGGGCACCAGAGCGAAGAAGTGACAATTATTTCAATATAATCATGGTTTCGAGTTGGGTTCGAATCCAAAATCTAATGAGACAACGATGGATGGAACTAAGAGAGAATTTCTGAAATTCTTACGGTGACTGGAAGAAACAGGATTACACAAACGAAGCTGCAACTAGTTTCTTTTAAAATTGAAGCTCTGGTAACATAGTCAAATTACTCGTTTAGACAAATTTCACATGCAATGAATTAAATAAATATTTAATTAATTTCATATGAAATAAAAAAAATCACTTTAAAGCAACACGACAAATTGATTGCATGTTTTAATTATAAGTATATAAATTAATAACTTAACTCCTTGATAATAAAATAAGGTACTTACACGTTTGTGAATTTTAAAATAAACAAAATAATATTATTATAATAAAACAAAATAAACGTTATCTAAAAATAAAACAAAGCTGTGTCTATGTTAGGCTATTTCCTCTATCTCTATCTCATACTGTTTCCTGTCATTTGTCAAGAAATATCTTATTATATTACTTACTAGCCGTCCACTCGTGACTTCGCCCGCGTGAACTACAAAAACGCTGCAACAGCAGTATCATAACTCACAACTCCATAAGTATGATAATTCACAACTCTTAGAAATGTTTCAAAAAAGTTTTATGTTTCTAGCATCAAAAATGACGACTTCCATACAAAATATCCAACTCCTACGTTCATAAACGCTGGAACGTTCTAATTTATAATCAGTATATTATTGGCGCAAAATAACGCATTTAACTTCTTATTATTACTTCTTATGGCTTTGGCCAATAATTAATATAATTCAATTCAATTCAAAGTCAAAACTTTGATAAGAACATGTAGCATAACTGGCTACGTTCAAATATGTATACGGTTTTAAATCAAATTTGTTAAGGAATTTAAATTGACTCTGTCACTTAATATGAAAAGCGGAGAGAACAGAATAAAGCGGACATAACAGAGAAAAGGAGAGAACTAAAAAATCCAGAGAGTACAGACACACGCCAGGCCTTTGGGGTACAATTTTTAAAGGCAATGAAATAGATTCAAAGTAACTATTTTTTAAATGTAGTCGACAACATACAAACATTCATTCATACAAACTTTCATTTTATTTTTCTAATCATGGAAATAGGTATTTACAAATTTTATAGAAGTAGCCAATAAATAAAGTTTCATATTTGTAGTATTATAATCAATAATCTAAAATTTAAAGATGAAATTTTCTGATTAATATATAACTTATCAATCATTTAAAATTGAACTATTACGAGAAATTACAAGTTTATACTAATTATATGACGTCTTATTAATATACAGTCACTATAAAACTGATTGGCAAATTGAAACGGGTAATAGAAGAGGTCATTATCAACTTATTTAAACAGTAGAATAAATTAAAAATTTAGATTTAAATTTTCGAGATATTGGCTATCAAAATAATATTTATTCATAACCAGTATTAGGAGTATAATAACTTATCGTATCTCAATGGAAGGTATGCTTTGTATTAAAAAACGGATACTTTGGATAGCGACATAACATGGACACTTTTTGATGAGTAAAATTAATAAATTAAAATTTATTTTGATTTAGTAATTAAGAATGAATAACGATTACTGTTGGCCTTGTTTGAAACTTTCACTTCATGAAAAATTCTAGTCTTAATCGAATTAAGTCTCTCTTTTTAGAAAACAAACTTTATAAGCTAGGTATGTCTGGAAGGATTATAGAACAGCGCTAGTTTTGATCGTATTAAGGACTTCTTGAAGCTAATATACACTAGGCCTAGGCATAGAGGCTGATTATATTCCTTGGTCTTTTGAATTATTTGTCTGAGAGTGTATATGCTGTCAACACTTCTAAAGACTTTTTGAAACACGGCCTGCTCCACAGGTTGGAAATCATGAACTTTTTGCACAGGATTTTCTATTAGTTGGTTCAGGCGGTAGTTCTTTAATTGGACTTTAAGTAATTTTATCAAACCATTACTCGGGACGGAACTAAATATTTTAGAACCCAAGATTCGTGTCGATTGACCTAATCTAACTTCACGCGTGTCACCAAACCGTCTGTCCGTCAATATGGCGTCTTGACGCTATTTGTAATTATTAATTATTGGTAATATTCGATTCGTTCTTAACATAAATTTGAGGCCATTGTGGCGCAGTGGGATAGCGTCTGACTATAAACACGACGGTAGTGGATTTGATTCTCATTTGGGAATTATTTTCCTTGCTCTGCTCCGGTAAGAAGACAAAGCACGGCGTTCTGTCACTCATCACGCAAATTCTCGATTTCGGGCGGAAAGTGGAGAATTGAGTGCCATGACACTAGGTTGTCCTGCTATGCTGGAAAAAGCGTGAATCTGCTTTTCTTTACAAACTTGTGCCATCTGACTAATCGCTAGAGGTTCAATTCCACCGCGCTATGTTTTGAACCATTTAGTTAAGGAATTTAAAGTTTCCTTTTTTTAAAACTACTCGTACTCCATTAAAATATTAATTTATTAAAATAGTAAAATTATTAGCTAAAAGCCAAAATTGGTTTGGACAGCACCAGATAATTAAGATTTATTGTTATTAGGGCCAGGGTTAAGTAAATGTGGTTATTATAGTATAGTTACAAATACATTAGTATATCTTTATTTTTTGTTATGTTTTCTTGAGTCAGCCTTATCTAAGTACAATGTTCTTTTTAGATGGATCAATAGATGACAAATGCTACATTGAACAAATTACGTAACAATAAAATTAAGTCTCTCAAAACCAAGTCTGTCTTAGTCTCAGGCCGAAAAAGACATTTGTTAGGTATAAAATTCAACATCAGCGAAGCTTCCACACCACACTAACGCACCTGCGAGACAATAATAAAAATATTTTAATATAGAATAAAATAATATTTATATTTTTCTCTAAAATGTTGAAGTAGCATGTTTGACCTTAACTGTAGAATTTTATTACACTTTACATCATAAATGACCTTACTTTATGATGACGAACGCTAGAAGAAATCAGTTTATTTTTGCCTTACATTTTTACCGTTCCAGACATTCTTACTTAAGTCTCGTAATTGTTTATCTATAAAAATATTTACCCATTACCGTAACAGAGTGAAATAATAAAGTGGTAGTATTTTAATGGTCTAAACACGAGACAAAATAAACGAAGCATTTATTACATTTTAAAACTAGTTGTCACTTGTGACTTTGTTTCCGTCGACTTTATGACTCTCTCATACATTACCTGCCCATTCTCATTAAGGAGATAATGACATTTTTTTTTAATTCATGCACCTCATACAATTAAGTTTCGAAACCTAAGATCATATATTGTCTTGCTAAAGTGGGGAAATAAAATCGTTGCCCTGCGGGGAAATTGAACCCATCGTCATGTTTACAGTACCCTGTCCCACTCCACCACGATGGATTATATCTGGAATAATTATCCACTGCAAATATTTTAAAATGGTGATTTCATATATATATAAATGTAGAAATAAAGTAAAAATGTTTATAAATGAAAAAACGTTATTAAAATTTTGATTGCAGTGGGATTCGAGCCCGCGCCTCTTGAAAACTGTCTAAGCGCTCTCACAGCTAAGACATGCTTTCTACATCCGGCTTCGTCGAAATTCTTATACGCTTATAATAACTTTTTTTTGTTGTTAGCGTCTCCGTAGAGAGATTTTTACATTTTTCTACTATCCAAAGAGGATTCTAAGGACAACCGTTTGGCAAGAGAGTTATGGCTATTTAATAAATATTTTAACACTTTAAAATGTAAATAATGTTTATAAATAGCTTCGGGTAATACATAAAAATAATTTTATAATAAATTATTTGCATGAATTTGGCATTGATAATGTCGAAAGACGAAGTTAAAGCGGATTTTAAAAGAGTAGTAAGTCCAAGGCTGGTTTGTGTTACACATAGATAATGATCGTAAAAAGTGACTCACTGTAGAAATACATATCGTCTCGCGGTACCAAGGGTACTTTTATCAATCTAGTTGTCTTGTCATAGACATCCATATAATTTATAACGCTAATGACAATAGTTTATTTTAATATACGAGAAGAGTGTCGTAACACTAAAGCCGTGCCGAAATGTTAACCGGTCAAGTTTTACTTGATGGATCATTATAGTTCTTGCGTAATATAATTATAGATTAATCTTGATGTCCTAGGTTTCCTAATTGGAGTACCAAGTATCGTTATTAATGTAAAATATCAGCTATTTTTCATACATTTTATTATGTATGCATTTATGTAAGTATTTTTTTACAGTTAGTGAGAGAGAATCAAGTGTCAAAACACTCTATTTTCCACTTTCCGTGTTCCACTTAAATAGCAAAGCAAACAAATGAAAATATTTTATATGTAAACATTCCTTCGAGTGGGAATTGAACCCACAACCAAACGCTTCAACAATCAGACACTGTCCCACTGCGCTACGATGTTTGCGTCTGCGCGGTTTAAATAATTTAATTCTATTAATAGTTACGTTTCGAAATCAAATCCCGATGCTAAAATATTTAGTATCAAATAACAAATAGCAAATAACGAGCGTGAAGGTGAAAACACGTGTTTTACCTTCAAATACAATAAATATTTTTTAAAGATGAGAGTAGTAGTACGAGCAAAGCATTTTTGTGTTGAATGAAAAATATTAATTTAATTCATTTTTTACGCATAAATAAAAGGCAGAGAGAAGTCACCTTAAGGCGTAGTGCTTTGTGCGTTCCATACCTAATCTAACCTTATAAAAAAACTACTTTATACATCATTATTTTAAATATTATATAAATAATAGCAGTATTTTAAATATTTAACATTTTTAAAGTGTTCTCACACTTAGGATATGCAACACATAAACATTTTGAAAACGTATAAAAATTTAAACGTAGCGGGATTCAAACCCGCTTCTTTTAGAAACCGTCTGTTGGACGGTCGTACGTTCTCTAGAAATGTTTTTTTATAGTGTAGGGATTTTAAATATTCAATTTATTGATTAATTTTACCAAATCTCGTGTCACAGATGAACTAAACTCGACCGTATTTGTTTATCAAAGAATTAAATTAAATTTAAGTATAACTTTATGTCCTGCATATTTCGTATGGCATTTTGCCTTTCACTCTTATTAATTTTATCCCGAGCAGCTCAATAAAACCGATTCTGTTATTGAGGTAACAGGGCGGAGCAAGATACAATATGTTAACGTATTATAAGAGTCCAGTTTGTAAATGTCACAAACTACTGACCAGACGAATGATGAAATTCAGAATATGACATTATTTGTTTATATCTAAATTGCACTTGATGCAATCAAAGCTAAAATATTATTTTAAAGCTATTTAATATAGCCGTCGTGATTACGAAACAACTTTCAGTGTATGTTTTTAAAAATAATATTTTTATAGAAGCTAGAAACTCACGACTAATTTTAAAATGTGAAGCTTTTTATTTCATATTTAATTTTGTTCATTACCGTAAATGCAATTTTACCAGAAAATAAGACTACGAAAAATATGTTAAGTGAGATCGATGTATAAAATTGAAGCAGAACGTTTTATTATAACTTTTTTAAAATTGGCACTAACGCTAAAATAATCTCGCCAATATCTCATAAAGAACACATAAGCGTTGCCAATACTCAAATATCGCATAATGAACGGATCTGGCCCAATGCCAGCGCTAAATGTCAGACATCGGTGAGGCATGTTTTTATGGTTTCCGCTTCCGTTTACAAAATCCTTGTTTTGATAGTAACAGGTAGGGCGCTATAAAATATTATATTTGCCCATTTTATTTGGGTCACGGAGTCCTATAAGTTTTATGCCTTTTATTTATTGTTGCGATACCCACGGCTATTCATAACATGTTGAAATTGCTGTTTTTCGATCGAGACTAAGGAAGCATGATTCCCGAAAAGTGTAACTAACTTCCTTCGTGGAAACCAACAATAGAAATATAATAGACAAAATTCCAAGAAGCCATGTTTTTTACAGCTTCATGTTTTATCTCGCATTGCATAGAAGTCAGAGATAATATATTAGTCAAGACACTTCTATCTCTATTTTTTGCCCGAATTCAAGACATTGCGTATTAAGTGGAATAACTCTTCAACGCGACGCTTTGTAAATTATTTAAAGAATTTTAGGTCATGAAAATTTAATATTTATAAAATATAATTCTAAAACTTCATAATAACTCTTAGAAAATTGTTAACATACCGCTAAATGCATTATATTACGATATCATAAGTTGTGTCTGGTAATATTTCGACCATAAGGCCTTTGTAGGCCACACGTGCGTTAATATGCAACTGCGCTGGCCACTGGATAGACCACGGACGCCCGCTCTCTTAAAAGCTAATTATAAAGTTTACATAGTTGCCTTTATTTTAAACTGTGCTTCCACTATGGTAATATGTGCTCGTATGTACATACTAAGGTACGTTAACGAATTAAATTAGTTTGCCGCCTATGCACATTGTACTGACACAGGACGTTATTGTAAGGTTTTTTTACGACAATTTAATATAATACGGTGCTATGACCTCATATTAATATTAGATTGACAAATAAGATGTTAATTATGTATGATTGTTTTGTGAATTATTTGTAAATATTTTCTTCGAAGTACAATGAATATTGTTGTATGTGATAGAGTGCACACGGAGGTTGCGGGTTTGAATTTTGGGAAGGTTTTTATTCAATCGTATATTTCTTGATTGTGAACTCATTGTGCCTAGTGGGGGATGGAACTCACAACTATAGCGTTTACAGTAAGATGCTACCCCACTGCACCATTGTTTCATTATGTAAAGTTATTATATAATAAATTATATATATAGCTTAAATTGTTTCTAGATAATAAAACAAATCATTGGCATGAATAATTTATTATTTGAAAATATACACTTATGTTCTGAAATAAATATTAATACAAACGTTACACAATTACAATTGGATTTTTGGCGTGAAATTTTAATTTTTAAAATCTAAATTAACACAAAACACAATAGCTACAAATGTTATATTACTAAACTAATATTACTTTACAATACTAGTGAATAGGTACCTTTTTTTGTTGGATATAACTTTTGAGTAGATTACAGTCATGTTATGTAAATTATAGTATCATATGAAAAGGTGAATTTTGTAGAAATATAGTGTCAGCAATCTCATATTGTATTTTTTTTATCCCAGAGTTATTAAAGGCTAAAATTAAATATATATAAATAAATAAATGTATGTAGGTGTGTGCATTTTATTCAATGACAGAAATAACTTGTATTGACTCGTACATTTCAAATAAAATGTTTCACCCATTGACTTAATCATCTAAAACTTATCGATTGGAACATTTCTTTATATCCCATTATATAGATAGGCCCTTGTATTTCAACAAAATAAATAAAAATATTATTTTCAACTTCCTATTCTTTACAAAGAAAACGTTTTCGATAAGAAAATATACATAAAAAATCTGTAATCTTAAATATATATATATACAATAATCCACGAGGTCGTCTTTAAACGTTGCATTGTATTTCAGGGCCATTTTGTCATTTCGTCGTACATTTTTGTGCTAGAATAAAAAATTCTATCCACTTCAATACTTTTATTAGAATCAATGTCTGATCCATTTTCCATATAAGTAAATGAATAATCACCAACTGTCGTTTCTAGGTGGCGGTGGTGGTCTGTAAAGTGAGTTGCTTGATAATTTATGGTTAGTTAATATTTATGTCATATCGCTCCACATAAGCTTATTAATTCATTACTTTTTATACCCATAGGAAATATACTCTAAATATTAATGTAGTTTTAAAAGAAACTTATAAAAGCTCTAAATTAATTACTTAAATACCTATATGTATATAACTGAAATTATACCTACAACTTAAGCTGTAAACTTTGTAATATAATAATATATGTGGGACAAGTGTAAGTTATGTATGAGTTATTGATTAAGATTTGAATGAAACTTTTAAAGTAGCGTAAGTGTAATAAATAAGCTTCGACGTCGCACTTCACGAACTCAGCTCTTGCAAAGTTTCGATCCTTATACGTATTTATGATCACATCTGCAATGTTTTAATAACATTTTAGATGTGTATAGTGATTTATTTTCCGATATAACAGCGATCTTTATAATAAAAAAGTCTTTATTATATGCTTCTTCAAGAAGCATGTTAGTGATTTAAATACAAAAACTGTATTTTTTGTATTTTAATACATTAGAAGCGATAGCGAGGATATAGAAATAAAATTATATTGGATATACAATAAGTACCTAACATATATAAAAAACACAACCATAGTTACTAACCCTGGTGTGTTCCAGTTTGTGTCGTCGCAGGGTGCTGTTGCAGGTGTTCCGGGTTCCTGTCTGTTCCAAATTTATTAGTCATATCCGAAATTATGATAACAAAATAAAGTAAAGGCAATATAATATCACATAATAAAGTCTTATAATTAAAATATAAAAATCTAAGACTTTATACAAATTTCACAGTCAATTTGTAAAGTGTGTATTTGATCCCCAGGATAAGCTTAAGTAAATTTGCCTTTTAAGTTCAATTACCTATCCTATATCTAAATAATTAAAGAAAAATGTATATTGTATTGTTCAACTAGTGCATATATATTTACTAATAAATTACTTCATTACCATTGTACAGACTGCATAGTTTTTATAGATTTCCAATAATTTATATTGTACATTAATCAAAACTTTCCATGTATATTGAAATATATAATACTGATTAAATATGTAAAAGATATTGAAATTCAATTCTATCCTAAATAGTATATGAGGACATATTATTATATAAGTATAGCATTTGATTATATGTTAATGAATGTTAATTTAAGCTTTAACAATATAACTTATACAAAATGATATGTAACTTTTATTAAACAATATATACATACATATGTTGGTTTTTAAATTCTAACAAAGAACGATGCATAGTTGCACTCAAAGCGGAAATGGGTTTGTTGCCAACCGGAACTAAATCCCGTGGTGTAGTTTATGGTTCCAGACATTTTATTTGTAGACAATCCAATTTATATAAAAATGTTTTTTTTTTTTAGAAACAAATACATAAAATATTTGTTCGATTTTCTAATGGCAAAATCTTCAGTAGCAAATCACTCTATTCTCATATAAAAATTTAGTAGCAAAACATTATATTATTCCTAGTTTCGTAGTTAAAAATTCAACGCCACACTTTATTTTGTTCACCGAAGCGGTGAAATTAAAATAATTAAGTGATGATAATTCCACCGAACGAAAATAGACCCCACACCCAAACGAGTTTGCAGTCAGACATTGTCCCAATGCGCCAAAATTGCCTTTGTTTTGTTTATAACACTTAGTAGCCTTATAAATACGTAGCAAGAAATAAAACAAGCCGATTCCCCAGAAATTTTAAGGATCGCGGTTGAACCATGAAGCTAATACAGGTTATTAAGAATACTTAAACATTTTGGTCAATGGTAAATGTCAATCGATGTTTAGTATTTACTACTAGTTTATCAAAATTATGAATTATTTCAAATAATGATTATAAATTGTAATTTAAACTACACTTACCCTAAGCTTGTCAGTGACAACGGTTCTAAAGCTCTAAGCTTCTTACTGTAGGCCCTCCATAACTTCACACATAGCGGCGTGAAAACTGTACACCATACGAAGCCTAAAAGAAATCCGCAAAACCACCATCCGTGCTAGAAATAAATATAAGTGTAATATAAATATAGTGCTGTATAATAACAAAGCCACAAAAACTAGTAATTGTAGATTAATTTTTTTATCAGTGCTTTTTTTTAATATTAAATACATAGATAAAATTCGGCATTGCGCACAACAAAACAGAAAACAAATAAAACTAGCTTTATTATTATCCTTGCTTACTAGTACATAGTATCCTTACTTACTATGCCTTATCACTATTAGTGATCTTACAGTTAACCTTAGGCATACACATTTACCTTGGGGTGCAAAAAAGTAATAATAATAAAGAAAAATAAATAAATATAAAAATACGTATTGAAAAAATACTTTATATACATTATAATATACATTATAATAAACAATACACGCTAGATGTAAATTTTTATCTATATATGCATATGATATATACATATATGGTTGATATTTACATATAAACTTTAATTATTATTTTGTATTGTCAAATAGTAATGTTTCAAGGTTTAATTTAAATTAAAGTACTGATTGGTTTAGAATAACGGATATAAGACAATAAACGCCGTTCATCTATAACTCGAGATAGTAAAAGATCCCAATAGGATTTTGGTTGAAATACTAGATCATGGAAATACTTCGATTCATAGCCTTATAAATTTATTTTATAAAAAAATCATATATTTCTTGAACATCATAATATTCTGTTATGTGATGTAAAACATATTTTAATATAATTGCCAAATTGCTTATTTATAATTGCGCCTTTTCGAAAAAGACATTATAGTTAGAAACTCCATATCATATTTGATGATTATTTCCCATTTAAACTATATAGCAATATCGGATGTGACAAATGTAATATTTAGAGCTCACGTCTGTAAACTATTGTTAACAAATTTAAGTCTAGCGTGATAATCATTATTAAGTGATATGAAATTATGATACATCATAGATTTGTGATCCTCTAGAAGACCAATTCGTATGATAAAGACATGTCTAGAAAACGTATAAAAATTTGAACGCAACGGAGCTTGAACCCGCGCCTCTTGACAACGGTTTTCAAGCGCTGGTTCAAATCCCGCTGCGTTAAAATTTTTATACGTTTTCTAAATATGTCTTTTTCTATTTCCTTAGTGTGCGAATAACACTTATATATATTACAATAAAAATGATAAAAAAATAAAACAAAATTCGTATGATGACGGTAAAAGTCAGCCCCACAATCGATTAACTCGAAAACTTAGAAAATATGTGAACCCAATCAGTTTTTTTTTGTGAAATTTGAACAGATAGAGAACAATATACTGATGTTATAAAGTCTTTGCAGTTACAATTGAATATTTTAATGGAGAATACTTGTGTTTCTTATATCCCTATAGATATAACCATATGGTTATAACAACTTTTAATAGATTTTTGAGCTACAACAGCTACACTGCTGTATCTATCACATCTATCACTTCTCTATAGAAATCTATATATTATATGTAACGGTATATCACAATGCAACCAAATTTCACTTAACATACAGATGTGAATTATTTTCCCGGTATAATAATTATTTCATATTCTTAAATATTCTTTGTTCTGCCGTATACTCAGTGCATACCATTGTTAAATATTAATATTATATATTTTTAAACTATCCTCATCCATGTACAATGCATTCAAAGCTCTCCTATTAGTAAAGTAAGTAAGTTCTATTAGTAAAAGTCTTCTGAATAAATAATTTTACCCACTCAAATATTGATTTCACGCCTAAGATAATTTTTTTCTTCTATCTATTTACTTGATAAAACGATATCTTTAAATTTTGTAATAAAGTTTAAGAAATTATTCTCGCTCCTTGTCTTTTGTTTATTGCATAGACAAGGCAAACGAACTTCGGGTCACCTGATGGTCACGCCCACGACCCCGTGTAACATTAGAAGAGTTTTAAGAAGATATGAATGCTATGCTAACAAGTACCGACACTAATGATGATTTATGGTAAATATGAAGGGTGGCATGAACTATATACTGATGGTTTATAACAATTGATAGTTTAGGGGTAGCTTTTTATCATCCTAATCATAATGTGAAGCAGAAATTTAAAATTACATCAAATGTCTCCGTTATCGGACGCAGCCGAGCTCCTTGCTAACTCAAGAGGCACTATCATATGTAACTAGTAATATTACATCTGAAAGAGTCGTTATCTTATCAGGCAGCAAACGTGCGCTCCAGCATTTGGCTCGATGCGCCTCTTGTAAAAGAGGTGTAGGTATGTATAAGCGCGGCCCTGAGTTCCGCCACCCAACAAGCAATGTCTTGATTTCGGGTGGTAAGTGGAGAACGGAGTGTCTTGACACTAGACTCTCTCTGACTACACTGTTATGTGGAAAAAAGCAAGAAACTTAAATAAAATGTGTATAATATAATAGTAGTAGTAATATAATAGTAAATAAATAAATATATATATACATACGTAAATATCTATTACAGGCGCTCGAGCTCGTCTAGGTTTAACTAATTATATATTATGACAAATATAAAACGAATATATAAAGGCATTTTTGAAATAAATTAAACAAATTAGCTAGATCAGGAACAATATCTTTATGATTATTTACGTATATACATACATAGATAAATATATTTACAACACAATATATATCTTTAAAACACAAGTTATATGAAAATATCGAGTGTTTTTAAAATAATATCGAGCACGATTTTGTTACCAGTAGCTGATAAATGGACAGCTGGAAGAAATGGCGACGAAGATTGAATATTACATATAATGTATAAATAATTTAGCCAGATAAGGAACCCTGAGCCCTAATATATAAATAGTTGGTAAGATAAACCCTTACTATAGTAAGCTTACGTATATATTTACTTAATCTTGATATAAAACAGAGACCCTAAACCTGTTACGACACTCCTTTCTCCTCTTTCTATCGGAAGTCGAGACGTAGCGATTTAAGTGGCGTTTACTGTTACATGCTGTGCCACTGTCCAAATGATCGAACAGATTTTGATTATATAAATTTTGCAAAAAGATTAGTTAAGTTAACATAGATAATGTTTCCAATTCGCTTACGTAGATATACCAAAAAGACATCTATTGATGGTAAAACAGTTTATTAATTTTTCGCTAGGCCCATTTAAGGTTACGCAGATATCCATCGAATATCTATGTAATATAAGTAATTATATGTATAGATAGTACAAGTAGGTGCGATACAAGCTATTATCCAATATTTATTAACTTATACATAAGTCCAAATACGTTATAGACAGCTTAACTAAAAAAAAAAATATTTTTATTCAGAATCGACCATTTCAAAATATCGCTTCAAGCCTTTTGTCCTTATTATTTTGTTTCAATGAAACAATACATTAACTTTATGCATAGAACGTACTGGACAAGGATTTTTAAACAATACAATATATCCCAATAACATATTTATAAACGTTGTTTTCATACAACCGTTTCTAATAGCGTTAAATATGATAAATAGGGTGTCGATTTATGTATAAACGTGCTGAGAATTGTTATAATATGTTATAGAATTAGTTATACATTGTAATTTTAGTAATTTATTATCATTTTGTATATACTTTTAATAACAGCTTTATTTTGCAGATTCTTAATAATACACTGTATATTACACTGTTGATAGATATGTAGTGGTGTTAATTGTGGTGGGGGTGCACAACGTCATAATTTGTTATCAAAATCAAAGTGAAAATCAAAGTGATATTGATAGGAAAATTTTATTAATATAAATATTTTAACGAATAGGATTTGAGGCCGAGGCTAGCTGTTGCCCGCAACTTCGTTCGCGTAGTAACATGTAGTAATATGTCTGCTAAATTTGTAGCAAAAAGGAAGACTTTCATACAAACTTGTTATTCGGCCCTGTCACAAGTTTTTTTTTATAGCGGCTTTCTATAGTATATATATATATATATATATATATTTAAAATATTGTTAATAATAATACTGAAGTACTTACCAAAGCAGAAACATAATGTGTGCACACCAAAGATCTTAAAGCTGCAAAAACTGCGAAGAGCGGTCCACATCTGCCTGCTCGTTGGCTCGCCGCGTCCAGGACGTGGGTACGCCATCCGGCGGTATGCGAGATCAAGCGTGATATAAACGTTGATACTTTCTGTGAAATCTTTGTTAATAAGACTTTATCATCATAATATATAACACGAATTATTCAAAAGTAAATGCAATCTCTATTTTATTCCAGTTTCATGTGCAGTTACTTATTGGCTGGCGGGAATGCTGGGTCTTCCCTCGACCGAAGAAATAAAAATATTTTTTAGATATAAATATTTCTTCGAGTGGAAATTGAACCCACACAGCGATCGCGAGTACAGTCTAACCCTCTCAAGCTTAGCGACGATTTTAGAATTTTTTTATTTAACTATTAATATACTAGTAAATTGATTGAAGATTGTTCATTATTTTTTTTATTTTTTCGTTATTACATTATTATAAAACATTGTATAATACAATAGTATAATATAAGAATATAATACGTTTTGAAATAGTAAAAATAAAAGTATGTCGGTATTGATGAAACAATAAAAAATATTGGACTATATTACAGCTAAAAAGGACAAAACAATTTTTGAATTGGGTCAAGTAATTCGGTGCCAACAAAAAGAAATACACTATAGTTACAACATAACTTATTATTTCTTAGAATAATTTCTTAGAATCTCTTATTATTTCTAGAATTCAACGACATTGTGGTGAAATATGATGCCGTTGGCTGGAAAGGTTATGGGTTCGATTCCCTCCTGGGAGAATCATTATAGTGTTGTTGATAAGACGGTGTCACATGTTGAAGTTGGTACTTTTGTTTTGTAAATTTGTTCAGTAATAATTTTGTTCTCCTGTAAAATGTAACGTACTCATAAGAAAATAAAAATTAAAAGCTAGTAAATGTTATGAAGCTCTGCTGCTCTTTCATTTCAAAATATCATCAGATATTTAAATTATTTTCATTTCTCCGCTCTTGTGATGAACACGCAATATCCAGAATTCGAGCGAAAAGTGGAGAATGCAGTGTCAGTTCAATTGTCTTAATAATTGAAATTCGTTTCGAAACGTACAAACCATAAATTTGTACCATAAGTCTATTTTACTAATAGCAAAATTATAATATATTCGAATAAAATTTATGCTATCATAAGCTCACTCGGACTATGTTATTGATATATATGTAGCTCTTATTTCATACACGGCAAGATTTAATTTTTATTCTCGATGCAATTATAATGTACTGGAAATTTCGTAACAGTCGTAACACTATTTGGTTCCCCTTCACGTTTTTACCGCATAGCAGGGTGGGCCGAGTGTCAAGACGTTTCGCTCTCCACTTTTCGTTTCTATCCGAAACATTGCGTGTTGAATGGCATAACAGAACGCCGCGCTTTGTCTTGTCACCAGAGCGGAGAAATGAAAATAATTTTAATATAATCATTCCTCCGAGTGGAAATCTAACTCACTACCATCGCGTAAGACTATGTCACACTGCGCCAAGATGGCGGCAGACATAAGGAATTAATATTTTAATATTTTCTTTGTGGTTTTCACTCTAGTGCCTTATTTTTCAATATTCAATAAAATTACTTAACAAGTACTCGTGTTATATAGAAAGATATGAAAATGAAACCAACGATATATATGACGAGAAAATGTTAGAACACTGTTTAGTTACAAGAAAATATAGCTACATTTGTATTTGGACTGAAATTAAAACTCATAGTGGTGGCAAATAATGGAGTTCACGTAGATATCTAATTGCCTTCTTCTTTGTGTATTTGTGGTGTGGACGTGACTGAATAAAGTGCCAAAAAAGCTTAATTAAAATATTCTATGGGATATAATATGACATCGCGTCTTTTTACATTAGAAAAATTAATACTTCATATTTACTTCATATTATGTTATGGAAAAGCTTGTAGCAATCGTTAGATGCGGGTTCAATTTTAACTGAGCACTTACCTGTTTTTCATACTAATATTAATATTTCATAATAATACCATTACTCAACAGTTACGTAAATATTATTCCAATGAGAACATCTATAACTACGTATAAAATAATAACAAATACAAAATAACAAAAGCTATCGCTAATGAGTTTATTGTGGCGCAATATAAGAACACCTGACTATAAATTCGATGGCTGTGGGTTCGATTCCCCTTAGGGAAATTGTTATATTTAAATAATTTCTACGCTCCGGTGATTAACTCGCGTATTAATTCGCGGGAGCGCTCTAGGTAGAATGTGTGTGTGTCAAAAAAAAAAAGATAGAGCTCCTCTATTCTAGTTTGTTTCTATTAGTAGCTGAATTTTATTTAACGACTTCATTTTGATAAATATAACTTAGACATGCACCTATAAATACTCATATTTAAAATATAACATGATAAACTCAATTAAAATTGAATTTTGTTTGTTATACTTACTCAGAATATATTCAACTAGAGCTTAAAAAATATAAGTATAATTGCATTCTTTGTTACCTTTTGGGCAATAACCTCTCCCTGGTTGTCGATATAGAACTGAGCTGTGTGTATGTGGCTTAAGGATATGTTTAGTTTTCTTCTAAAAGGCATCATTTGCAGTTCCAATTCCGTCAATTTGAAGACCAATTCCGTACGTATTTGTTCAAGCGGCTTTATGTTGGATAGGTGGAGTCTTTGGGTTCTTGTCGCTGTAAAATGTTTTGTTAGGACTGTAAGGGCTTACACATATATTATAGATGTATTTACTTTGCGATTTATGAAGTATTAGAAGAAATTATTGTATTGTTTACTCACAAGTAAGATAGATAGAGAAAACCTAATGTTAAGACTTCCGGCGAAATAAATAAGTTGAGTGTCGAAATTTAAAGTCGAGCAATATCTTACTAAAGCGGTTAATGACATTAATTTAAATATAACTATTCATTCGAGTGGGTATCGAACCCATAACCATCCAACCAGAATTGGTCTCGATGTGTCAAATTGGCCTCTAAAATAATATATTAATGATAAATTTGTTATTGAGTAGTGGAGAACGAAGTCGTACAACAATTTGACATATTTGCCTTTTTCTATAGAGAAGATGTTATTATTAAAGAATATAACAGTTTTATATATTATTTAAGAAAAAAGTTATAATGTACAAATGATTATAAAATAAAGTTCCTTCGTTAATTTATTTTTATGTCATGAATGTGAAAATATTCTATGAATGACTTCATACATCGTTTTAGATTTATGTGTAAATACGTGTATAATAGTAATTTAAATATCCGAAACTTATTAATTGAATATGTAATCTTAATAAACTAAATTAGATATAGGTTTCATCATTGATTAGCTGCCGAATATAGTACAATAACATTGTTTTCTATCGTTTCTTATATGTATAGGTAACTACAATACTATCTATTCCAAGCCAAGAGGGCGCAGAAATAAGGGTTTAAAGTCATTAAACGAATATTTCTTCAAGGGTTAAACCATAAATTTATATTTAAATATATGTTAGTTTGTATAATACTTGTGTATTTTTTTACGAATGAAACATTTTAGAACATTTACTGAATTAGTCTAAAGTCCTGGCTACCGAAACAAGTATATGCCTTCCTGAGCAAATAAAATAGCAAACACGTTGCATCTAACCAATGCAAAATAATCCAAGTTCTAAAAATCAAATTTTTATACGTTTTCTAAATATGTCTTTTTCAATTTCCTAAGTGTGGGAATAACACTTTAAAAAATGTTAACAAAATATGTCTTTTTTAATTTCCTAAGTGTGGGAATAACACTTTAAAAAATGTTAACAAAATACATAATCCAAGTTGTTCAAGTCTAGTAAATCTATTATAAGAATATATAATTCAGACTATATCTTCTTATTACAGATTGCAGTATAAAATATAGTTGAATTTACTTGTACCTTGTTGACAATTTAATACTACTATCCGTAAGTATTTTAAAAAGAATACTATATAAATATTATAAAAACGTTTAAAAGGCTGGATTGGTTTTTTATTTATTTATATAATTCCAATACACAAAATACTATTTAAAAAATAAATAAAACAGTTTAGAGTTCACTATATTTTCACACATTGATTTAACTGTAAAAATAATGGTAATGTGAGTAATTTTTATTGTGTTATCTCTAATGCATTATTATTACCTACATCAAATTCTCCTCCTCCGTCCGCATAGATTCGTAACAATAGGTTGAAAGTCTTTTCTTCACGGATTAATAAATTTATACGCTCTATATATATATATATATATATATATATATATATTGATTCACTACATAATCGATTTTAACAAGCTCTATTTTTTTTAATATTAGCTATTTTTGTGTAATTTTAATCATGTAAATAACACATTATTCACTTTTACAATAGTAAAATGAATTACAAAATACAAAACTAAGAAACTGCTTCAAAAGTGTAATTTTGAAGGGATGTCGAAGTATATCTATCTCAAAAAGACAACAAAATGTTCTAGTAACAGAATTTTTTCTAATTATAGGTAATTACAGGTACTTTTCATAATATATAAAAGTCTCGTTTTTAATAAATTAGATATATTTTATATCTAGTATAAACTTTTATACCATAAAAGCTATGAAATTTTATTAACTTCAACGTACAAGCATTTTATGTTCAAGTTTGTATTAGCTTTTCAAAACTCTTAACCGAGATGCAGAAAATATATGTCACGCAGATTATATTGCAAATGAAAATTACTATTCTAATAATTTAGAATTGAACCGACGTTGATATCGAAATGGAATATCGAATTTATATTTTATTACATAGTTTTGATTACTTTTTTAACATAGCTAACAAAGCAATGACAATCTATTAAAGTCAAAGAGAAGTATAATTTATTCTTTTAACATTTTTTAAAGTGTTATTTGCACACATAGGAAATTGAAAAAGACATATCATCTAAATATGTCTTTTACAAGTAATATTATTCAAAATAAGAAGATAGAAACTTCATTTTTTATCGCCATATAATTTTCCACCGGTTCACTAAAGTTAATGCTTCAGACCAATTTGCAATCAATTATTTACATTCCCAAGGCATGTTATCATTTATTAATTTATTTATCAATTTATATAAATAAACTTACACACAAACGCTCTTTTCATAACTTTTTAAAATTATGATATAGAACATTCTCGGACGTTTTCTGGGATCCTATTGTAAAAGCGTACACAGTGTCCCAAAAATAATTACGGATTCGATGCAATCGAGTTACAGGAGCTATAAGTTTAAACCTATACCTAGTATTAATATTTTGTACATCACAGATTTTGTTAAAATTAAAGTATGTTTTGAGATGCAACTGTCACTATATTTATTTCCTTTAATTTTTGCCTTAATTAATTGTTAGGGCAGAAGTTGTAGATTGTACGAATAGCTTGCTTCTGCAAGACAAAGAGATATTAATAGCGGCGGCATTACCCCAAAGCATAATGCCATAAGACATAATACTATGAAAGTAACTATAGTAAACAAGGCGAGCCGTTTCCACATCAGTTAATAATCTATCAAATTAAAATGCAGTAATATTTAATGTAAAAATAATTTTTGGTTCAAAAGTTTTACTAAATGGGTGTAGAACAAACACAGGTCAAATATTGTTGAGATCTGATTTACTACCTGATTACATACACACTCTATTCAATCATTTAATAAAGTAGCGAGATAAGTAGCAATAGCGTCTATTATATAACTAATCAGCTTTACCGAAATAACCCACAAATATGAAGTTTTCTTGAAATATAGGGATTTAAATGTCTTAATAATATATCTTGAGTTGACTGACTTAAAATTTAAGATCTATATTACTAATGTGTACGCTTTCCTTGACATCGTCCATTATTTATTAAAAAATCCACAGATACAGCATAAATCCAAGCACATATGTGAAAATTGAAGTTAATTGTTACAGGGACGCTTATATAGGGTAGACTGGGTACGACTGCGTCAGTCGTGATATTATAGAAACTATATGGAATAGCGGAGAAGATTACGGGGATGAGGAAACCCTAATACACTTCTGAACGGCTATATTGTGCTATAAAAATGTAAGCTTAGAGTACTTATTTACTTTATTTTTATCATTAAAAGTATGTAGGTATTTCTATTCGAACCACATGAATAACTAATAATTAGATTATTTCTAGACATAAGTTATAAATTTGTATATTATGTCGTTACTTTCGTAATTTTATACTGTAATGGCGATTACTTTTAGTAAATGAGTGATCGATTTTTTAGATACGGTTATGATTCAATTGAATGTATATATTTTGCTGTTAAATATGCAGAAAGCGCTAGAAGAAAAGCAAAAAAGGGATGGACAGCTCAAAAGCGGGGTTTCGAAAGTAAAATTAATATACTTGTTAAAGTAGCTTCATAACGATATTGTTAATAAGAAATACTTTCAGTTATTAATTAAAATAAATCTTTTACTGTTGGTTCGTATAGCTCAAGATACCAGTCAGCCTACTCAGAGCGGCAAGCCTTACCCTTAAGCTTTTTATTATAAGCGAGTAAAGTGTTTTCTAATTTGAGTATTTTTCTACTTAATCCTAGAACATTACATTAATTTATAATAAACGTGATTTTAAAGCATTTTGATATATTTTTGAATCTATCACTTTCAAACTGTCACAAGCACCTACGGTCGATTGTGACATTTTGTTTTTTTTTAAATATTTTAATTACTTATACAAAATTTTATTAAATGATAATAACAGCTTTCATCTATGGCGTCAGTCACATATTAAATAATCATGGCCCTAAAAATTAGCACAAATGTACCAAATTTACTCAATTTTTGTTGCAACGAGTTGTTTAAATACAAGAGATTGCGAATGAATTTTAGAGAGTATCGAAACGCCAACTTTTATAAGCAATAACTGACTGTGAAATTTTAAATAGAATACAAGAAAACTGTATATTTAATTTTCACCATTGTTATATAATGTAAATATATGTAAAATGTCAGAGTAAAGATTAAAGCGACAGATAGAGTCGCTAGTAAGTTGTTTGCTTACGAGATTCTGTGTGTAGAGCAAAGATAGAATTTATACAGCACTTTAAGTCGTCTCTATATAACAAAATGAGAGTCACTTCATTAATCATTCACAAACAATCTTTGTAACAGTTGTGTATTGTTTTATAAGTGTAACAGCAACTTTAAGCCCTTAAAACCTTTTGTGTATAAGCTCTTCACAAATTTTTTTTTTATTTTTTTACGGTATTTTTTTTTATCTTAATTAAAAGGAAAAATATTTTCGCTATAATATACATAGTTGATTAAAATAAAAAAATAAAACTATTATATTGACATTAACATTAATTTAAATACATGTAGGTTCCTTGAGGATTGTAGGTAAGTATGAAAGGAGGATATCCCGAAATTAAAACGGAAACGAGAGTTTGCAGTCAACACTAGAATATAGAAGCCGAAATAGTATGGTGATTTTTAATTTAAGGCATAGTAACGTTGAGATATTAAAACTACTTGTTTATTCCGTTGACTCCTAGCGACCCGCTCGCGTTTGCCTGCGTAAAGTACACGACTAAACTATTTCGTATTTTCGCCAGCCTGCGTTCTCACTTAAATCACATACTTTACTTAAATGTATAAAATGGTTGTTACTTTCATTATTTATGAAACGATTTAAATGAAATGAACAATAAATGTTCAGGAAACTTTACCAGAATACAATAGTCAATACTGCATGTATATCAGTTAAGTTTCTGAGATTAGCTTGCACAAACGCACAGATAAACAGACAAACAGACAAGAAAATTAAGTCATTATTATGGGTTCTATTAGATATGATAAATGAAAAGATGTTAATATCGAAAAAAAAATTACTTAAAAAATATTGTAAACGACGTTACGTTAAAGATTCTTATCATTTACTGTGTATTGTTGCATTTTTTTAAAATAACTCTTTTACTATTTATAAATATTTTAACTACCTTAGTAATTAAAAAACCGCCTATTATTTAATGTATACTATAATAAGTTCTTTGATTTTCACGATTATTACAGATTTTGAAATGAAACTATTTTAACCGGACCCTACTGAGTCTACCTGTGACCACGGACTACTGTTAAGTGTTCGAAACGTCGGGTTATAAAATGTATTTTCGAATACCAAAATTATACGCGATTAATCCGGTTAAAATAGTTTCATTTCAAAATAATGTATACTATACCAATGTAGCACGGGCTGTGTCTTAGATAAAACACGATTCCCATTAACTTATCTTTAAAAATGTAACAAATTTGTTATTAATGAATACTATAATAAATAGTATTAACGTATATGACGTATATGACGTAAATACATTATCGATGCGCACACAAAAAAGGAATAATGGAATTATATATAATAATAGCATTGCGACTCGAAAAGTACGTAAAATAGCGTAGACAAGCCGGCGTACTAGTTGTTTCCCATTTCATAATAACGTTGTAATTTATATTAAAACTAGCAGCTCTTACAACTTGCGGCTTCGCCCGCGTAAAGTACAAAAATTATTTATTTTTTATTTAAAAAAAATATATATTTATATAGACTTCTGTACAAATTGAAAATCTATAAGATCTCTAGAAAGTGTAAAAACCGGTGAAAAGCAAGTTCGGAAAAATATGAACAGTACGGAGAAACATGTAGAGTTTGGCTCTACTACTCTTTAAGAGAAAACGGAGTAATGTGAGAAAGCGGAGAGTATGGAGAAGGCTGATAGTTATGAGAAGACGTAGACTAATAAGAAAACTTGGAGTTGGAAGAAAACTGAGTGAGTAAAATGAGAGATTGAAGAAAATGGAATATAAGGAGAAGACGGAAGGAAAGAAGAAAACGCAGATTATGGTGAAAACAGAGAGTTCGGAAAGTGATGGAGAGTTTGTGAAAGCTGAGAAACCGGAGAGTTTAGCGAAAATGGATGACGTTACATAATATTTGTACCAAACGGTCCTGTCCATTATTACTATGGATATAAAGGCGTCCTAGACGAGATTTTAGCGCAACCGGTAGAGAAACCGGTCGTGGCTCGTCTTACCGTCTGTGATTGGTCGAAAGTATTGACAAGTGCTATTATTGTTTTAAATTTTAAAAGAGCGGATCACTATTTGTTTCCGAGTGCATGTTTGTAATAATTAGTTATTTAGTTCATTTTTCGTATTATTGAAGTAGTTTTGTGTTGTGATTGTTTATTGTGTAATGTGCGTGTGTCATATATCCGTTAATTGTGGTGAGTTTGAATACAGTTTATGGAATTAATTCACACAGAAGATTGTTAGACTACTTTCTCGAAACCTAACTATATTTTGCAGTATCGTATTTTAATCGTGTAAATTAACTTTCGTAAACTGTAAATTCAATTACCTACGTCCAAAAATTCGATATCCCAACCATATATAGCTTTAAAATATCGTGGATTTTACTGAAAAAAACGCGCAATAGAATATAAATAGAAATATGAAGTCATTACTTGGTTTCGGTAGGTTAAAAAAAAATTTGGAACGGGTTACCTTTTAACTGCAATGTAGGCCTATTACCTACACAGTTATTGATTGAAACGGTTGTCTCTCCTGTAAAATTAGTTTTTTGCGAGTACGATATTATGTCAAATATTAGTAAATAAACTTGAAGTAAACGCGAAGTTTGTTATTTGTTCTGAAATATACGAATTTATTTAAGATTTTTTACATTTTGTGATTGTAGACGAAAATTGGGATTCTTAATTATCCTTCAAAAACTTAAAATGTCTACAAATATTTATAGCAATTATTTAGCAATTATACACGAAATGCATACAAAGCCATACACAATAATTGCTTAAAATATCTGAAAACTATTTCTTTTTATTTTTACTTGTATTAATGAAACTGTAGTCAAATAATAATTGTGTGAAGATAACGCGACCGTATGAAATACAAAGTTTTCACGCACAAAACATAGATGGCGTTGATCGTTTCTGAATCGCGCTATCGGAATGTTCTAGCTGAGAGTATATAAGGGCCTGCAAACTGAAGCTAGCCATCTTTCCGCCTATTGGGGGAATAAATCTTCACGCTATTTCCCTAGCTTTTTGGAAGCGGTCAACTTGAATAAAGTTGCCGTTAATTAATATGAAAAACTTTAAATCCGTATATTTGCAGAATTGCAAATATAAAATTTTGTTACTGAATTTCGATACTGCAATTTGTGGTAGTCAAGCAGAGATTGTTTTTATCATGCGTCACGTGACCATTTTTATATGGGGTCCTTGTCGCTTGTATGGTAAATGCAATGGTGCTATTAATTGATACTTCAAAATATATTTATTTACACAACTTAAGTGATGAAAATGATGTGAATTTATCGTATCACCTAACATTGATGGTTCTTTTTTAAATTTTATATCCTGTCACTATCTTTAATTTTACCGTTAAATACATATGTGATAAAATAATAATTGTCTTAAAAGACTCGCACACCTGATGGTAGTTAGTATCATAAAACAGTTAAACTAAAATAACGAATAGAAATATGTTTTTGAAGGTCTAGAACGTCTAATGATATTAAGAGATAAGCTACCGGCGACTCTTGATTAATTGGTTAGCCTGGTGAGCATTTTTGTCTTATACAATTTTTTTATTTCTAGAACATTTGCATATATACTGTAACATATATCAAAATCATCTTAGCATTGTTGTATTTGACGGTTATATTTTAATTGGTTATACAGCCGCATGTAAAAGGCAACCCTTTTTTTTATACCTGAATAGCAAATGTGTGTAGTCATAGAGTTTTTATGGTCATGCTTAGTTTTGGGGCATGTTTACTTTAAAATTGCATTAAAACCTTTTTTTTATCACATGCAGGTGTGCAATAGCACATTTCGCATAATCTTGACTTTAGTGTATTGTCAAGGCTTGAAGTGCTGAGCGAAAATATTTCTATAGTGAATTATGCTTACAAAATCTGAACTTAATGTAAAACAGCGCCTGAAAATTAAGATTTTACATGTCACATGTCGCAAGTGAAAATAGCCCAAGAAATGAAATGTTCAGCTTACGGCTATTTTAATGAAATGTTTTGTATTCAAAACTAAATACCTCCTAGAACTCCCCATGCAACCTATGTAAGGCGCCGAGTTTGGTCAAAATGTACGCTCAATTATGATTTGGTCAAATTGTATGGCAACCGAGGGACTGGACGAAATGGTGCTGTTTGAGGAACAAGTTTTTAGAAACAGCTCTTGCACCATCGATAAAGAAAATTTTGCGGCGACACAGTGAAAGCATTAAATTTCAGCAACACATACGACTTGTCCTAAATCTGCTCACATCATGGCCTGGAAAACGGCGTAGACCATTTAGACTCGACATAATCACCGGACTTCAATCCGATGGAGCATATTTGATCAATTTTAAAGCAAAAGATACGGAAACCCGAACAATGTGTAAGTAGTTGAAATAATGCCAAAAAGAGTAGCTGCTGTAATAAAATCGAAAGTGGACCCACAAAATATTAATTGTATTATTTGATTAAAGATAATAATTAAATAAAAATATTAAATTTACATCACTTTACACAAAATATCTTAAAACATACAGTTTAATACTGTGCCTAATACTTTTGTTCGCGGTTTTTTATATGTATGTAAGGAAATAAACAACTGTACAAGTACGAGTTTTCAAGAGGCGCGGGTTGAAATCCCGATGCGTTCAAATTATTATATGTTTTCTAAATGTCTTTTTCAGTAAATAGATTAATTTAAAAAATATTCAGTTTATATAAATATTGAGCCTTTAAAAAGGACTTGATTTTATAATTTATAATAGGTGCTCAGAGCTCAAAGTGGTCCCGAGGGCAGATTAAAGTTGGTATTAAAATTTTTTATTTTCAATTAATTTGATTAGTTATTTTGATCGGCGATTTTTATAAAAGGTTAAATTTGTATTTTGTTAAATGTAACGATAATTTACTTTAACACCGATATAGAAGCAATAGTGTAATGCCTATCGGGTTTGAACCCATAGTCATTGTAGACTTTCGGACACGCTATATTGCTATATTGCTATATTGCTATTATTATCAACGGCGCTTATTTATTTATATTGATTGACTTTTTCATTCTTTTGGATAATTTTATGTACTTACCTAATGTTTGTAACCTTCCCGCAGTGTTTTGGTCCGTTACTTGGGCAGCGACATTTTCTAATTGATCCACAAAAGATGGCAGATCTTTACCGACAACAGGACCGTTATAATCCATTCTAAAATAAAAAAAATATTTCGTAAAGACTTTGCTAATATTAATAAATTTATATAATGCTTACTCTGTAGCGTTTTACAACAACAGGTTTGGTTTCACGTGACGTTAAATAGAATATTTAATAAAACAGCCTCCTCCAAAAATAAGTAATAAAATATAACTTTGCATTAATTTAAGTTTTAATGACTTGCAAAAAAAGTCACAATGTTTGTAAATCTATAAATTTTTTTTAATAATTCAAGTTTAAGCTTATTCTTCTCCTTCAACACTGAAGAGGCTCTTTAATGCCTTATTTTGGCTGGGATACTCTCCCCGGGCATAGAAAGGGCAAAGAAGAATCAGGCAAAAATTCCAGGAGGCAGGAGAGCTACAGGCCTATCACGCTCCTCACTACTATATCAAAGCTGTTCGTTCGGATGCTACTATCACTGTTCCATTTGCATAACCATCTGCATCCCAAAGACTTTGGGCTAAGACGCGCCCTCTTGACTATCCTACAAGTAGCAAGGGTGGTTCACCACGCATGGCAGCAGAAGAACGCCGCGGTGGTGTTCCTGGACGTCACCAAGGCGTTTGACCGCGTATGGCACACTGGCTTCTTATACAACGTGTTAAACGCTGATGAGCCTCATCACATTGCTCGGATCATCGCCGGATTCCTGCGTGATAAGACTACCTTTGCAGCCACCCTGCCACTGCAAGTGTCCGTCAGGGCAGCATCCTTGCTCCTGCTCTCTACAATCTGTACACCAATGACATCCCTACGATGCCAAGCATTGTACGCAGTTGTTGTATTTGAGACATAGTGCCTTGGCACGCTCGTCCTCCTGATAAAAAACGTTTCCCGCGAGATATTCTACCCTTATCAGACTCCTGAGCTGCTGCCATTTTTGCCTTAGCTTAGCACCGCCCGCGAAGCTTACAGCTCCCTCCCTGAGGCCGTTTGGTAGGCTATTCTAGAAGGAGTCATAACATAAGAAGAAATTCTGTCTTTTTGCGTATCGACTGCCTAATTGTGTAAAATTTTATATTTTAAGTAATTATCGATTATAGTGTATATATGTATGTAGTGTTTTGTTTTGTTTTATTTTATTCACAACCATTATAATCATACGTTGTCCCATTGCGCTACGATGACCTGATAATAATCGTAAATATAAAGATTTCCCATGACTGGATTTGAACCCACAATCATTGTGTATAGACCGTAATAGACCTTAACTTCTGCGTTACAAGTGCGCCTTTGATTACATTTACATAATAAAACCGCTAGTATATAATTTAATAATTTTATATAGTTCTGAGATATTTCCTTTTGACTTTACTCTAATTTTTAAATTAACGCTTACAGCTCTTTTTAAGTAAAGTTCACACACCTCATTATCTTAATTGCGATAGAAAATCCATTAAGGTGATCTAATGACGCTACGACCCACAATCATAGAACGCCATTAGACGCGTCCTACTTCCGGTACGACGGTGTTATTGCTATTATATTAATTATTATTTTTTATTTATGCGCCTCTTTCGTATTTAACGCGTATAGTTTAGAAATTGTATACGTTTATTCTGTTGTCTGCGGAAGTAGACAGGAATGTCAAAATTAAAAAAAATTGCACGCAAATGATAAGTGGCGGAACTCAACATCGCATTTTGTTGTATTAAAAGAAGGATTAATAGAATTAAAATACAACCATTTTCCCGTCGGATGGGATTCAAATTTCGATCACCTCACGACTGAGTCCATGTCGTCTAGTATTTATTGTACTATTATTATTAATTTCAACAATTTTTTGATATTCTGACATATACCTTCTGGTCCTTTAAAGTTTTAAATGTAATTCGTTATGTATACATCTACATATAATAAAATGTAATGATCGCTGTTTGTACATTAAAGATATATGACAAAAAATGGTATTTATAAGTGTTATAAAACTCACAACAATGATTTTTTTTTTTTTAACATTGTTAGAGTGTTACACACTTAGGAAATTGGAAAACATGTATTAGAAAACGTATAACGTATATAAATCAGCTGATTTATTTTTTTAATAATCCAGCTGGATTATTAAAAAAATTTTCAAGCGTTCAAATTTTTTATAGGTTTTCTAAATATATAATTTTAATGAATTTTCATTTTCTTTTCTGTTTGTCTGTGCGCTTGTGCATGCTAACATCAGAAACGGCTTAAATAATTTCAATGCAATTTTGACTATTGTATTTTGGTAATTTTCCCTTAATATTTTGTGTTTATTTTATATTAATCAGTTAATATATAAAAAAGTTACAAGAATTTAAATTATATGTTGAAGCAGAATTTGTAATTTAAGTGAGAACGCGGTTGGGTGAATAAACGAAATAGTTAATTATAGTCTTGTAGTTTACGCAGACGAAGCCGCTAGCGGGTCGTATATAACATTAACAATGCCAAAGTTATTTCATCGTCGTCGTATGCAATAGTTAAGCGAGTTTTTATTTTTAATATTATTATAATTATATTGATTAAGAGAATCAAGTTTACCTGTATATAGTTTATGTTATGCAAAAGCTTATAGCTGTTAAATATTTTTTTTAAGGAAACCATTGCCGATGGTTGAGACGCAATTGGTAATGAGTTTATCCTGAACGTACTATTTCCATAATTTTCTCATTCAAAATATATTATAGCATAAAATTGTTTACCAAACACTTAACTGTATTAAAAGCTGTGAAATAGACGGAGCAAACGCCATTATAGTAAATTGTAACTGACTACAAGTACATTTTAATCGGCATTCAAATGATTTTTATGATTCATATTTTAAGCAAAAGTTTAAACTTTTTATGTCATGAGATTTTTATTTTATGTAATAATATTTTTTTCATATATATATATTTATATATAAGACAGAAAAATATTTCTTTATAGCACAATATAATTTAATATTACCTATATCTCGTCAAATTGACGTCAGACACAATCAGTATTCTGTTCAGCAGTTTATTGAAGCTGTCAGATATGGTTTTTAGGTAGCCAACGTCGATGGTCGTCGAGAGCCTCTTCAAGTCGTCTTGTAATTCGTCCCATTCAAAATAAGACGTTTCTTTATTGACATCCAATATTTTGTCTAGCTGAAACACTATGTACGCCGGCTCGTTCTTTTCACATTCTCTGTAATAAAAAAAAGTTAGGAACATTTGTGAAAATAACTTTTATTTTTCTTTATATTCTTATAATATACTTTTTTGAGTAATACCATTTATTTTATATTAATATTATTTATAAATATTAATCATGTTTGTTGTATGGCTTAGCGGTCAAAGCGCTTGCAAGCTTTTTTCCACAATTCAATTTTCTAATTTTATTTCCCCTTCAAAATGTAAATAATTTTTATTTATTCTCTTTGTTATTTACTTTATTACACGGCTGACGTAATTGGATGCTGGTTATTCTATATGTTGACTGAAAGAAATTTCTTCAAGAGATCCACCTTTTGGTACAAAATATTCTTTATTTTCTTTCTCTTGTATATTTTTTTAAAGTGCAATTTATTGCAAGAATATTAATATTTTAAGTCTTATAAACTTAAATACTTTATTAGTGTCACAAATCATGAAATGTTAAAAGTGTTTACAACAAGCACACATAAGTGTGAAAAGCGAATTATGACATTTATTTTCTATTATGAAGTTCATCCGAAGTCTATCATGAAAATAAATCTGGTTAATATTTACGTACAAAATTATTTTGCTTATACGTTAATTGTGAAAAATTATATATTTCTTTTTTGTAATACATTTTCTTATAATAATTGAATTCTCAAAAGAATTGTAAAATATTATAAAATTATTTAACAATTAAGCATTCAATTGTCTAGAAATACCAATTTCTTAACCTTCATCCATTCACGTCTTGAATTATATTTTATTGAGGTACTAATTGAGACACGACGTATATTTTATATAAATCATCTTCCAATTTTACTGTAATCTAAATACATCTAAATATACCTAGTATACACCATTAAATAAATAGACTTGAAATAAAAAAGCTTGTAAACTTTTCTTTTAGATAAGTACTTTATATTTACAAATTTTTCCCTGGAGTCTATAAAAGCTTTTTCTTGTATCAATAATTCAGTTTTGAACATTAACGTTATTCTTCATATAATAATGACATACAGTATTACCTTAAAATATTTTTGACAGGCACTTCGATGGTTACGTTTTTAAGATCTCTGAACAAGGCGTCGAAAACTCCTTCATTATCTGATAATAAGGGCGATGGACGATCTAAGAGCATTGACAGACTGTTGTACTGTTGTGTGTCCCATAATATTTGACAAGCGTAAATCTGAAAATTATAAGAGTCTCTATAATAAGGTAAAGCTGCGATAATTAATTTCAAAATAATCTGTATTGAAATAGATTGAAAGTGCTTGTAATACAAGCACTTTTGAATCGTCACTTGACATAAAAATTTCTACAGGATGCTACTAGTTTGAAAGGCATTTCTGCTGCAAAAGCTGGCGACAGTTTTACCATGAGTCTAACATGAGAAATGATAATTTTGAAATTTTAAGTTAATAACAAATTATTAGGTTCAGCATCATTAGATGCTGATTAGTAGTCATTAAGTCATATAATGCCATTAATTAAGTAAGCCATTATGGAAATATTATAGGTACATGTATAAATAGGTAGGTACGTACCTAATACATATTAATTAAGAATGACCGTGATTTGAAAAGAAAACAACTGGCACTTATTTAAAATTAAAGACATTATTTTCATAATTTTCTCATCTAATAATAAAAACGTATCAAAGACTACTGAATATTAAAAGTTTAAAAAGCTATGAAATAAGACTGAGCAAACATCATTAAACAGAAATTGCTAATAAACTACAAGAAGGCGCTAAATAGTAATTGCAAAGTCAAACTTGAAATAGCGTTTTTAAATATTTTTGCAATTTAAATTTTAAGATACAAGATTTTTTCTCTTGTAAACAAATTGGCTTTAATTTTGTTTCTATTATTGGTTCACCTTTAAAAACTTGTAGTAGCAGTTTATTAGAAACAAAATCCATAAAGAGACCTGTTTTAATTTCACATAACAACATATATCACAAATTCTTAACTGACAGACTTGAACGATTTATCCAAAAGTGAGTCTAAAGTTCTAATGGCGCATTTGAACGAACAAAATAAGTAATCTTAATTGTTTTTTTGCCCTAAAACTTTGAATATTATATATGTTTATTTAGTTATAATAAAAGAACGTAATTTTTTTTTTCTTAAAAAAATAAGTTCAAAGAATAAAATACTATTAACATACCTCCGCATGCCCCGCGATCAGAAATGTAGCAGAAACGACACTCCATAAAATAATTGAGAAAATGCATATACAGAAAGAAGATCTAAAAATTATGAATACAGAAAATAATTAGTACTTACACTTAATGCTAAATATAGCATATTTGTATTAAGTGTTATTAAAAAAATAACGCATTTACCTATATATGGTTTCTATAGCTACAGAAATGGTATGGAGAGGCAAAATAAAAGAAAATAAAACAATTGTATTATGGATACTCCAATTGTGTGGCATGTTCTTGTATTTATATTTGTTTTACTACATTTAAATTAATAACTGTTCTCTTGTGTACGTTTTTATAGTCAGAGAGAGAACTTAGTGTTTAAGCACTCCGTTCACTCTCCTCTTGAATTCGAGACACTTGTTCTTGTTGTTACCCAAAGCGCGGAAACGAAAATAATTTAAAAATTAATATAATACAACCGTACTCAGACGTTGTCCTACTTCATTGTAATGGCCAAATTTTTCGTTTATTTTTTTTATATTAGGGTCTTTACAAATTTTGTAAGAATTAAGAGACATAGGAAAGCTGACATACTCGTATTAATTATTTATATATCCCAAATTTAAACATACCTCACATATATTGTTTAAATTCTTGCGATGTGTATTAGTTTTTTACATAAGACTATTAAAACAATTTAAGAAATCTCTATGATATAAAAACGTGTAACTTACAATTGTAGTGTCCTTTTCGCATGAATTTTAGCGTTCCCACATCCGCAACACATCGCAAACAAAATGAGTACCATCACGAAGCCGAGGATTACATTACACCCTGTGAATAATAAAGTAACATACTCGTGAAAGTGTTTGTACTTTAAGCTTATTTTAAAAATAAAGTGTTTTATACTTTTTAATTAGTATACACTTCCATTTTAATAATTTATTTAAATCAGTGAAGGTGTTATTTAATATTATATGTGTAATAAGCAATCATCTTGTGAAGCCATTGTATCGCAGTTGGACAGTGGCATAACACGATGGATTATAGATTCGAAACCCACTAGGAGCAATGATTTTTAAATATTTTCCCATTATCTTATATTTCAAAAAAACATTAGTTGAATTCGGGTGGAAAGTTGAAAAGTGGCTTGACACTAGTATTTCTATGACCAGCATGCTACCTGCTACATGCAACCCTGTGGGAAAAATCGTGAACCTGCTTGTTGTCCCCGCTGCTGCCATACGGCTAACTTAGTATTTAAGGAAATTCTCATTTAGGTTAAGATTATATTTAATTAAATCCTTGTGTATTTTATAAATTACCAATATATTGCACAGAATGTCGATTTACACAAGCCGAATGCATGAAAAAAACAAACAAAACTACGTTTTAACAGATTTATCTCCCTAAGTACCTATATAGACATGGTAGACATGGAACCGTAAGCATAATTTTTCTGTATATGAAGACTCATATTGACAAATGAAGAACCAGCTGTCAGTGTTTGGGGGAACGTTGATATATGTATACACGTTACAAATGATATGGTCTTGTTAGTGTTACAAATATCTCCTTTAAGAATAAGAGAAAAAAATATTTTTTTATTACTTACAGACTTTAACATATGAAGATGTATTATAAGAAAACCTTTAAAAAGTTTTATGCACGTGTATAAAATATACAGCAGTTTTTTCAGATACTTGCCGCGTCATTTTTTTAACATTAAAAAAAATTTTTTTTTTTTATCAAAAACACTACTGCATTAGTCATCATTTGTATGTTATGGATTTTTATTCTTTCACGCATTCTTCTGCATAACGTAAGCGTTGGGGTGTTAGGGGCCCAAATTCCACGTAGTGGCCTAAGTCAACCTCACCAACCTGTGGTGCACCCTTTTTTTTTGACGTCAGGAAACCCTTTACGGATACCCGCCCGATTGGGGACTCGGACGAGGTTATATGGGACTCCGGGCCGACAGATATGGGCCGTCCGTTTACCCACTAAAACCTCACGGTGCACACTGCTGATCTACAAACGAAGCTCTGAAGCCCAATTCTCTTTAAGGACATAATCTCTAAAGAAAGAGAAGAAGTCATTGTGATGTAGTAAGATTGTACCCCGACTGGAGTGCAGTCGAAATCAGTCGCAAAACATATTTTTGCGTTCCGGCTGTGAGCGTGGAAGTCCAATCCAAGTCCAATTTCTTACGTGAGCTGGTGTATGTATGTATATAAGGAGCAGCATTTATGGTCAAAACTTACAGATGCTCGATATGGCGGATAAGATCAGGTCAGAGTTTACGATTGCTTATACAGATCTCATCACAGCCACCCAGAAATGGACTGACTTTACAACCGTTGATTTATCCCTCCACAGAGCCTAGGATTGTGATCCTAGCCAGGATCACCCATATGCTGGAAGGTGTGCTCAGAGGTTTGTTCTGACATATGATTTCATGATTAATTCGTCGATATAATTTAAATTTAAGAGATGTAGGTGTTTTCCAATGTTTATTGTCTGAACCTTGTTCTGTGGTAACTAAGATGTTGCATAAATTTAAATATAAATAGTGTTCTTAGAAGATTAAGGAAATGCTATAATTGTGTGTTTGAAGATTGTTTTAGGGAACGATGGGGCTGACATTTTTGTATTATTACATAAAAAGACCCTAAATAAAAATTAAAAAAAAAAAAAAAAATTATTTCATGCAACTTGACTCCGAGCCTACAAGAATTCCCGATATCGTGAACCATACTCTATCATTACTGTATCTTTTTCTTACCAAGTTCGTACTGAGTTACTGTAAAGGATCCACTTGAGACGTCGGATCGCCGCTTAATACATATTTCGTCCATTTAATCAGTCTAATATCCGCATGCAATAAACCGGTAGGCGTAGAGTTTGGCACTACAATTCTGTGGATTGGGATAGTCTCTGTAATTTCTACGCCTCGGGTCCATAGAGCGAACTTTTTTTCTTAGTGACTGAGTCCAGCGACTGCGTCGAAGCTGAAGCTGATGTTATTCTGGGATACTTTTTGCTGCCAACTCTACACTCGATGACGGGGGAGAAACGACGCTGACAATCCGATGTATAAGCTCTCTCCAAAACATTTGTGTGCTAAACAGAGTGAATCGCTACTTCACGCCTGAACATACATACGTTTGTATAATAATCAGCTCCTCGTCCTCAGCTCAACTACTTTTTTCTACGAACATGCAAACTGTGGAAACAACTTCGATCAGGCGTGTTCTCACAGTTTTGATATTAGGCTCTTCAATGGGTGGATCAACAAACCCCTTATTTAAAAAAAACTACCCTAGTATAATACTATATAACTATAAAACTTAGTAATAAGACACTTTCGCCACTTTCCACCCGAATGAAGAAATTTTGTGTTGAGTGATGGAATTCAACGTCACTCCCCGATTCTTCTGGCTATCCTGATTATAGAGAAATAAATATACATAATTTATTGAATTGTACTATTTTATTGAATAATACAAAATACATTATTTTGTATATTCTAACAACTGTACTAAATATAATATTTTCTTTACAAAAAAAAAATACTCTTAAAAGTTAAACAATTGATGTAAAAGCACAGAAATATATTTAAACTTACCTAACATAATTACCCATCTCCATAATTCGTATTTATTGAATTTATCCAATTCCACATCCATGTTTCTGGCGAGAGTGTGCAACGACACAGATAGGTGCCTCACGATATCGCTTAGTACGCGAGCTGAATTGTGAACTATTTGCCTACGGTATTCTATGTCGCGGACAATATCTGCGGAATTAGTACTTTTGTTAGCCACTTCATTTTTTTTTTGTTTTGTAATAATTGTGGATTGGAGCTTGCTTGTTTTATGCAATTGTATCGTATATATTTTTTACATTTGTAATATTTTAGGTTTGTGTTTTTATGGAAATAAGGTTATTATACTTGATATACTTTTAACTTTTAAGTAATATAACTTATATAAAGAATTATTAAATTAAAAAGAAATATAAATAATTGGAAATATGCAAAGCGTACAATATTCTGATTCAATAAAAAAATCTAATGCAATTTAAATACTAAAAAGAAGAGAAGAAACTACCTTTTATGCATTTCTGCATTTCAAGGATTCACCGTGGATGAGAGAGGAGCTCCGGACAGTGCCTGGGACGTGCGACCTGAGTGTGACTTAAGGGGCCCCTTATGCGCATGAACGCTTGTCTAGACTATCTGAGCTCCTCTCTCGATCTAACCACAAAATCAAATACTACGAATAGATTACGAGAATCGATAATTTCTACGTTCAATAGATTTACATATATTCCGATAAAAATATATTTTTTATAAGTTTGTTTTGTTACTTTCATTTCTTTCGTTATACATATTACTAGATAAATGAAATGTTTTATTTTTGTTATATGTTTCGTTAAATATTAGGTAATTGTTAAGACTATAAACTATTTATTTATGAATAACTACATATAATATGTATCTAAGTATCCCCTTACCAGTTCTAACATGTTCTGTTTGCGAAAATATTGCGGACGGTAGAGTTCGTATTTCCTTCTTGGCTATAAAAATTGCCTGAGTTAAATTCACAACGCCCAAAGATTTCAATTCTAATAGCTGTTGTTCTTGAAGTATCTATAATAATAATAATGCTTTGAAGGATAAGGAAAACACTGCAACATAACTTTATGTTTAAGAAATTCTTAAACACAAAATATAAGAAACGAATATTATGTATATAATAAGTATGCTAGCCTTAGCTTGACCTATATGCAGTTAAGAGTATCTGAGCACCTCGTCACTAAATGTAAGGAAAAATAAGAATTCGGCTAAGAATTATGAAATTTCTATAATTACAAAACAATATATTACATATTTTAAACTTTCCTCCCTGTTACATGTGACGTTATAAAGTATAACAGCTATGAATGGAAGAAGAGAAAATAGACACTTGTCACTTGGTTTCCATGTCATCGTCACAAAATGTGAAGCTTAGTAGAAATAAGAAAAACCAAGAAATAATAAGCTTAATCAATTTTATATTTTTCCGGAGAAATTGAAGAACGGAGTTACCCTAGTCTTGACCCTAGGTTCTACTAGGTCCACTGACTACTCTGCTATGTGAGAGAAAGCGCGAAGCTTAATACATTTACAGATACATACTGATTTAAATACAAATCATACAAATATCAAAACTATATCAGTAAAATTAAAAATGCTTATGATACTTACAGAATCAAATTTCATCAAAACATGTAAGGTGTTAGTAGTAAGTGTATCACATAGAGGCGTATCCTTCTGGACACAGTTTCTTTTCAAACTGTCCAATTGTACTGTCAAATCTTTTATTCTGTCAGATGCACCAGTTGCTAATAGACCAGCTTTAATGCAGATATCACGTAATGAAGACATTTTCGTAGATAAATCCTCGCTTTCTAAAAAAAAATGATTAAATCATCTTTAATTTGATATCTAAATATCGTTATTATACGTTGAAAAGTACGACAGCGTCTTACTATCACTCAATACAGCACTTTGTCTTACCAGAGCGGAAAAATGAAAATAATTTAAATATTTTTGGAACAGCGTCTGACGGCAAACGCAGTTGGATATAGGTTCTATCTCCATTTGGGGGATTTGATCATAAAAAAAACCAGCTTCACGCTTTTTACCACATAGCAGGACAGTCAGAAAAAACCTACTGCCAAATCTGTCCCACTCATATTTAATAATTCCTCAATATCTAATTGGATCATCAGGCCATAATCCAAACACTTACGGAAATAAATGAAATGAAATTTAGGGAATGTGTTTACTTTACGTTTATAGTTGCTATAACAAAAGTCGTTAAAAACAAATTTTTAAAATACAGTTTTATACATAATCTTTTTAGAGAAGTTACATATTGTATGACTTTCTCAATTATTTCACTAATAAGCTTAACCAAATACTGTTCGCGGGCAATAGCCTGTTTTTTCTATATTTCACTGGAAAGGAAAAATATACTTAAAACCAATTCATCACCTGTTATAATATCTGCCAAAGAGTCTAGAACCAGGTCAATTCCGCTCTCAGAAACTATGGCTTGTTGTATCGGTTGTCCCAAAAGAGCTTCTGCGTCTGCAATGGATGAATATAATTAAAAGAGACAAATTTTATAATGTTTTTTATTTATATCATATCATGCTTTTTCCCGCATAGTAGGATAGTCAGAGAGAACCCAGTGCCAAGACACTCTGTTCTCCACTTTCCGGCCGAAATCGAGACATTACGTGCTGAGTGGCGGCGGTACTAACGCCCGCTTTGTCTTAGGTGCCAGATCAAAGTAATGAATAGTTTAAATATATTTCAATTTCGCTAGTTGCAATAGAACCCACGTCCAATCGTGTTTACAATCAGAAGCGCCACTGCGCCAAGAAGGTCTCATTAATTTTAGTATTGTCTATTTTAATTTTTTTTAAATGTGTGGAATTGAGAAAAAATGATTTTTTTCCCAGTCAAAAAAAAAAGTTAGCTTTATAACTTAATAAGTAAAAGCACATGTGGTTTGTGATATAGTTACCTAACCCACCTTTAAACTTTACTGACGTTGATTTATAAATGTTAATAGAGGATGTTCGTTGGCGTTTTTTATAATGGTATCTTTTTACTTATCGTTTAAACGGAGAAGAAATGCAGAGAATCACCATTTTTTAGCTTGCCCTGTTGGTTTATTTGTTAGGGTCAAATTCAATCGTTTGTTATTTTAGTTCTTCCTGTTGACAGATTGATCTAACATTTGGTACACACATTAGGTTCTGATGACAATACCATTTAATACATTGTGTATCATTAAGAATCAAATGAATAAAATGGCCGGCGCTACAAGATGGTGGATTACATATTGTTATTCAATTACCTTTATATGGGTATCAAATAACGGGGTACTAAAATTTAATATGGCCGCCAATAAAACGGGAGTTTATATATCTACCCAATATTGGTACTAAATAGTTCTACACAATAAATAAAAGCAATTCCAATATGGCTAAAATATTTTTTTTTTCACAATCTTTTCAATACGGGCATCAAACAAAAGAGCTTATACAGAGATATGCTAAACGTTATGACAAAAAAGACAGATTTCATATTAGTTTTAATTTCACAAATTTCACATTTGTTTGGTTGTTGATCAATGTCGATAGCTGCATGGCGGTTCTTAGAGCTCAGATAACCTATACTAGTCAAAGTTTTGTATCGTCTAGAGGAATGTGTGGCGATAGAGTGGCTAAAAATAATACGTCACTACCTTCACTACCCTAGTTAAGCTAAAAGGTTGAACGTGCCGAAAACATAGTAACATTAGGATGGAAAAATGAAAACCCTAACACTTGAAAAATAAATTAATTAAAAAAATATATACTTAAACGGCTTTACAATATAAAATGTATTAGAGGTACAATAAGTTAACAAAATACTATTTAGTTCTTTACGTATAGCATTTTCGACGTATTGTCCAATATTGAGCTCAATTAATTTCGCCAATGTCACTTTGTATGGAGAACAATAAAATAAACCCGCAAGTACGAAGTTTCTGACATACAATTTTTATAAACTGACACTGGTGGTAGCGACTTTGCTAGAATAACCCAGTTGAAGCGTAAAATTTTACTCTTCAACCTATATATTATACAAATGTACTTAACTATGGAACTCATTTTAATGATGCATATGATTAGATTTTAATTTATTACTACACTGCCTTTCAAAAGCTAAATCAGTAATTTTATCCCCCTGCATATTATATATATAGTATATTGATACTAAATTGTGAATATTATGCATATATTGATACTAAATTGTGAATATTATGCATATATCTTTGTTTTTCTTAACTGGTGAGAATTTATTAAAACATGTAATTTGAATAATAAACTAACTATATATATAATCATCAAAATATTATAAACTAACTATATAAACAAACAATATATTCAGATTTTATGTCTATATGTATTTTTTTGTATATAAAAGTGCATGTTCAGATATAATGAAATTACTTTTTATATATTTTAAAATTTAGTTAGTGAAGCAAATAAAACAGCTTTATCTATTTATACACACATAGGAAATTAAAACATATTCAACGTCCATGAACGCATGGTATAGCGGTCAGAGCGCTTGGACGGTATCCAAGAAGCGCGGGTTCGAATGTCCATGCGACAATTTTTATACGTTTTCTAAAAATATTTTTCCATTTCCTATGCATGTGAATAACAGTTTAAAAATGTAAAAAATATCCAAAAAATTCAAATCACTGGCAAAAATTGAAACAACGATAGTTATGTATAATTGCATAGTTTATATGCAGTGTTATTACTATATTATAGTGTTTGTCGGAAGCTTCACGTTTACCCTTCGTATTATGTCAAGGTATCGCACTCAAAGGCAAGAGCTTGTTAGACGAAAGAAAATACCCTTTTGAAATGTACGACGTACACAAAATTTCCTTTCAGTTGATTACAGTTTTGTTCAAATATTTCCAGAGAAAAGGTAGATTAAATTCTATGAAACAAAAAATCTCAATTTTTCATAATACGTCTTAATAAGTTTTTTAAATAAATAATGATTATAATTGGCCCTTGAATAATTCCAATATAATGAGTTATATGATATCATGTTATATTTTTCGTAAAAAAGACGAAATAAACCGTTCTATTGATTTTCAAATATATCATATAACGTGTTTCTGGAAGGTATAAGGTACGGTAAAATATCCGTTTTCCATAAGGCATGAACTGGATGTTTTATTGCATAACCTACATAGCATACCTTAAAGAAGGTAAATTAAACACACCTTAATCACACACGTGACAACTACGAGCGCCAATACTTAACCCATCAAAGAAAATTACTTTACACATATGTGCGTATATGAGCTAATTATATTATGGACTTATACGATTCTCAATATTCCATTATAGCAAATGTAACCTTGCCTCGTTTTATACAGAAACATCATGTTGACCGATTAAATTTTAAGCTAATTACCGTCATCGTACAAATAAAATAATTAATTTATTAGGAAATTGAAAAACATATTTAGAAAATGTATTAAAACTTGAACGCAACGGGATTCAAAACCCACGCCTCTTGGATCCGTCCAAGACGGTACGACTTACATAAATTAATACGAAACGAAACGTATTACGTAACGACACAAAACGTAAAATAACATAATGAGTATGAAAGCAAGATGAAAGATTTTGACATGCGATTTCTTATGTAGAGTCAGCTTAGTTGATTGAATTTGCAATGAGAGATTCATAGAACCGCAGGCGTACGCAAGAATGTTATAGGAAAAAGGTATAGCTATGTTGATAATGTAGACATAAAGGTTAGAGAGATAACCGTGTCCCCGGTTGACCTACGAGAACACAGTGTCCATGATACTGGAGGAAGGTCAGATAAAAAGCATTAGGACTCCCAATGAGATATGCTCATGTATGTGGAGGTTAATGATAGTGGACGAGGCGAAAGAGGCATCCGTAGCGTTTAGGACTCCGTTCTTTCTGCCTTACCGCGATAAGCCTGTTTAAAATTGGCTAAAATAATTATAATTAAAAATGACTTATTTAAAATTGGTTTATCAGTCTAACAATACATGCCTCTTAAATCTTCCTTAAAAGCGTAGTACACCATGTCTACTGGCGGTACAAGGCTGTGATGTAATTCCGTTGCCGCGGTCGACAGCCAAGACGCTATGTCTGCACATGCACAGCTCAATATATTGTGGCTTTCCGCTACAGCCATACGGGATTGTTCATTGCTCAACACCATACCCGTTATTAGGAAGCTGAAATGTTAATGCATATACTCGTAATGATTAATTAAGAAATAATCGCATATATTTTTATATTTTAAAATACGTTTTCAGAAAATATGACACATCGAACACTGTACTGTAGTCTAAAATATACGCGATTGATACGGTTAAAAAAAAATGACCTTCTTGACCCCTTTTGGCACTATATAGGCGGAAATAAATATCTGTCGATCGCGAGAATACCGCTTTTAGTCTTTTATTACCAGAAAAATAAATATCACTATAGATTGTTATACATTTACATAAGAAATATATATTGTAAAAAAGTTGAGTTGCTCATTTACACTTAAATGTGAATTTTAAATTAAACTTATTAATAACAACTTCACTGCCATATGTATATTTTTCACAAATTAATAAAGTTAATAATGTAACTTTTTTGTGTTAAACCTTTATATCAAAGTAAAAATATATAGTTTATTAAATAATATTCATAATATCCAAAAAATGATCAAAATTTCACTAGAATTGCATTAAGATGCTCGGTGCTTGGTAATATCGCTGGGGCCGTCATTAGGGCTATAATGCTTTACGTTCCCGAGATTTCTACCTGCGTCCAATTGTCTTGAAAGCTCTTAATTGGATCGAAGGCGTTTCGGAATTGGGAACTTGATGGCTTTTTATTTACCTTATGCACTTACCGTTCGTATATCCTTATTTGTTGTGAACATTCTTGGCAAATGGAAGTTTAGGTACAATGAATTAAAAAAGTGAAAAAGCGCTCGAATCAAAAAAAAACATTTTTAGAAAACGTATAAAAAATTGACCGCAGCGGGATTCTAACCTACGGCTCTTGGAACGGTCCAAGAGGCGCGGAAATAACACTTTAAAAAAGAAGCTCTTAGCTTTTAGAAGCTCTCGAATTAACTGCTAAGAAATAAGTTTTTACATGAATTCCACAAAAAAATTGGTTTTCCAATAAAACAAAATACAAATAAAAATACATTATTTAGTTGTTTTGTTCTATACAAAACTCGTCTTTGGGGTAATCGAACCAGAGTTGCTGTTAAAAGTTATTTTATTTATTTATTCTCATACTTATTTAATAGTTTAATTTTTGAATAACAATTATTTTATAGATACGGAAACGAATAATTTATGAGAAACGTCAATACTTACCAACATATGAGAAAAAATAAAAAAGTAAACGTAACGAGTATTTTGTCGTGGCAGTCTTGTCCATCCGGTTCTAGGAATAAAGTTCCAGATTCAATCTCGTCGGTGCATTTTGATTTTGAAAATAGCGATATCAAGCTTATTATAAAAAGATATACAGGAATGATAAGAGCGAATATTCCAAATATTATGACGAACACTAAAAATGTTGATTCCACTCGGATTGACTGAAACAATAAACAATATACTAATTAGTTTCTAGATATAATAATAGCCTAAAATCTAAACATATACATTTAACAAAATAGACTTTCATTAAACTTTCAATACCTTTATATTAAAATAAGATTATTTGAAATAAATGGATTAATATCTAAAAGACTAAATTGAACGAACGACGAAATTGGCTGACAAAATTTATAATATTAGAGCGAACGTGGCTCGGTCGCGATCGGATCGGAATGCGACACGATTGGTCGTGGATTCGATTTCCACTAGGGTGAATGTTTATGTTTAATTTCCGCAGTCAATACGCAATGTCTCGATTTTACATGAGAAGTAGAGAACGGAGTGTCTGAACACTACGTTCTCTCTGACTATCCTGCTATACGGTAAAAAGTGTAAAGTTAAAAAAAAAACAAAATATTAAATAATTTCTTTAAAAATTAAATTTATAATTATTGTTTGGCAAGAAATTTCAATCATATATATGTACCTCGTTGATGACATACAATTAAATAATAATATTTCTTAACGAATATATTACAAATTAACGCAAAAATGTTTTTTTTTTACCAAATAATGTGATTTTACTTCTTAAAATTAAAGATATACGATACGTATATTAAATGATTTAATATTACATCAGAAACAGGCTTGATCCAATTCAGCGATGACCGATGCATCTTGTCGGATGAGAAATAGGCTCATTTGTAGATTACATAGAATCTCATTACCCTGAGTATTTGCTTAGATTATATTTTATTTTTCTGTGTAAAATACGTTGCTTTGCAACTAATGGATTAAATTCGAAATCCCTTTATGCTTGCAATGCTGTAAATGCATTGATAATAAATATAATTAACTAAAGGCTTTTATATTTAGATTTTAAAGTTTTTTTATTATTTTGAGGTTGTTTCTTTGGAATTAATATATTCATTTGTTTTGTCATAGATATTATATATTTATTGTAATTAGCGCCGCGACTTCGTTTCCGTGGAGCCTATGGCCTCTTTTATGACAGTTAATCTATTTGTTAATGGTTTTCATCGAAAACTTGACTAAAAATATTGCCTTCAACATATGGAGGGGTTTACCTTACATTACTATATACGTTCTTATATAAATTATGAAGTAACAGAAACTTTTGCTCAACTAATTCCTTTATTTTTTCCTTTATTTTTCAAATTTCTTTATTTTTCATAGGTTAGCTAACCTATTTTGATTGCTCATCAGACCTTTCGTATCTTTGATTTTTATATGTCAATCAAAAATGTCAAACAAACATGTGACATGTCACTTTTTGTTATAGTATTTGTTATATAGTTCTGCATCAGATGTTCCAAATCTTTCATTGTTATATTGTCAATGGATAGTCACGTTAAATAACTTTATTTTGTTGAACACATGGCTTAGCGGTCAGAGCGCTTGATTGGTTTTTTTACGTTTTTAAATATGTCTTTTTAAACAACACTTTTGTTAAGGTGCCTGGTCTATTATTCTTGTACATCAGGTGATCTAGTCTTTGAAGTTTCGTTTAAAAGCTATACAAAAAAAATAATTTCATTAAAATCCGTCGTGAAGTTCTACACAAACAGACAAACAAAAATACAAAGATAAGACTGTTATGAGCGTGGGATAAAGAATTACCGTATGCACTTTGTGTTTTGCGATGGGGATTCTTAGTATGACTTCCATTAGCGAACGGACTTTGTCGCTATCAGCTTACAGGAAGCGATCCTTTTAAAATGTCAATGTCTTTGTATAAATAATGCTTTAATTTAAAAAGTTTGTTTTAACTATTCATTTATTTAAAACCTGTATTAAATTTATAAATAATTTTGTAATATCAAATGAATTTATTAACACCTAAATCAAAACATAATATATTGCACATGGAAAGTGTTTAACAGAGTTTTTAAATTAATACTATATAATGAGGACTAATATTTACTCTAGTCAAAGAATAGACACTTTATAATATAAATAATAATTTAATCGACTTAAGTATTGGTTTGCAAGCCGCGATAGAAACATACACGTGAAATGGAGGCTATCGTGGCACAGTGGGAAAGCGTGTGAATTTAAATTAGATGGTTGTGGGTTCTCGACTCAAACTCGGGGGAATGATTATAAAAAAAATATTTCAGTTTCTTCGCTCCGGTGACAAGACAGAGCGATGGGAGTTCTGCTAGTCTAATGGTACTTACCACTGGTAAATCAAATAAATATTTATACTGAACGCAAATAATCTTTTATATTATTAATTTCTATAAATGTAGCTTTGCAAGTATTTTAAACTAGCGCCACGCTCGTGGCTTCGCCTTTGTAAACTACACGACTAAATTATTCTGTTTTTTCGAACGCCCGCGTTTTCACGTAAAACACTAACTTTGCATAAATTTATAATTGAAATGATTGTAACTTTCTTATTTAAGAACTGATTGAAATTAAATAAACACTAAATAAAGAGTACCAGAATAAAATAGTCAAAACTGTATTTGAATCGATTTAGCCGTGTCTGAGATTAACAACAATGCATATACTCAAAGATAAACAGGAAAGAAAATTAAAAAAATAATTATTTTGCGTTTTATTATATTGATAAATGTGGAGGGCGGGGGGGCACTTATATTTATAATAATATAAATTTTCATATATCTTCCATGTACAGTATATATGAACTACTAAACGTTTGAATAACGACATTTTCAGCTACATATTGACCTTGACATAATGGAATATCTCATAATTTATATAAAACAGATACGATATTAGCCACCGCTTATATATTAAAATGTTCGCATTAAATAATTTTACATACCAATTTATGCATGAGAATAAGAGGACGTTTAATTTATCTCGATTCAAACAGTTACAAAAGTACTGTCTTTAGTTGTTTATTTAAAAGTTTTAATTATATTTTAATACTTATTTAACAAAAATGTTTAATCATAAAATAATATTGGTGGTTAATTTATTTGTTTTGTTTTGTAAAAGTTCATCAAAAATTTCACGTAAGTATTGTTTGTTTTTGGTTTGAATACGGTGTGAAATAATAAATTGTTTTCTTTTATTTTAAATTAAACTGGAATTCATGTTTTGAGGGACAATTACTTCCCTAGTAAATATAGTTCCGTATATAAAAATAATGTTTAATTTTTTTTATAGTAATGATCTAATTGAAATGCATATTTTTAGAAAATGTATAAAAAATTAAATTTGAATTTTGTAACAATCTCTCTACAGAGATTCTAAGAACAAAAATAAGTTGTAATAAGCAGATAAGAATTTCACGCAGCTGGATGTAGAACGCATGGCTCAGCGGTCAGAGCGCTTGGACGGATTCCAAGAGGCGCGGGTTCGAATCGCTGCGTTCAAATCTATAAACGTTTTCTAAAAATATGTCTTTCAAATTCGTAAGTGTGTGATTTACGCACATACTTTAGAAAATGTTAAAAATAATAACCTAATAATTGTTTATACAGAATAATCATAAATATATAATTTTATCAGTCAGCATATTTTTCGAATTGTTAGATGAACATAAAAATTGGTTAAGCTATTCTAAATTTTACAGCCGAGTACATTCAGCCATGTCCTGGATTAAAGTCAGACTGTCTCATAAGGAATTTTCAAGAGACGATTCCTCATTTCGTTAAGGGTATACCAAGTTTAGGAATAGTATCAGTGGATCCTTTACAACAGGGCTCAAATAAAATTGACTTAGAATTACCAGGTGGTTTAAAAGTACAAATGGCTAATGGTACGGTCAGTGGATTCAAAAAATGCATTGTGGAAGAGTTTAAGTAAGCAAAATTCATTTTTTCCTATATATTTTATACATATATCATATTTATGCAATAGAAATAAAACAAAAATGTTTTCTTTTTAATTATTCCGATTAGTGTACATTTAGTTTGAAGGCTATATATAATATAGATAGGTAATAATTAAATAGCTTTCAATTTTATGCCTATGTACCGAAAGTATGAATCCAAGCCTATAATACAATTGCGTCTGTATTGGCCATACTATAAGAATGTATATGGATTAATTAAGCATATTTTTTGTTTTTCGTAATCAATTAATTACAGACTAGAAAACATTCAAAATGAGTTTTGATTCCTCGTATTACTATTATTAATACATTTTAATTAGTTATTACAGTTGAGCAGTCAAGTTTTTGTAAATATAAAAAATATTTATACTTTTGCTATTGAAAAAATTTCTTGTTTTTATTCCATTACAAAATCAGGTTATATTACCATATAACAAAATTGTTAATATCGCTATATGTTGACTAAAACCAGTTTGAAAAGAGAACACCAGTAGTAAAATCTATATGAAGGTTGAAGTATTTTATATAGAGTTCTAATAATTTTCCGAAAGTAAATACAGATCTAGGAATATATTTATATTTTTTTATAGTCTTTTTATTAAGCTATTTATAAAAAAGTACATATGTTTCTAAAATATATTTTTTGTCCTGAGTATGTGAATGGAACAGCTTCACGCTTTTTCCCGCATAGCACGGTAGGCATAGAGAACCTAGTGTCAATACACTAAGTTCTCCACTTTCCTCCAGAATCCAAAATATTGAGTGTTGAGTGTCGGTATTCAATGCCGCGCTTTGTCTATATAGAATATACCTTACCAAAATACGTCAAATATGTCAAGAAAGCTGCCACAGAATGAAACCCACAATTCATATTCTGTGATATATAAATTATATAAACCTAAATTTTATTTATGTTTATCTATATTTAGCTAAATTTTAGTTATATATATTTTTTTGTTTTAATAAATAAGTATCTTTTTTAATTTAACATTTTTTAAAGTGTTAATCGCACACTTAGGGAATTGAATAGACGTGAGTTCAAATCCAATTTTTTATACGTTTTCTAAATATCTCTTTCTTAATTTCCTAAGTGTGCGATTAACATTTTAAAAAAAGTAAAAAAAAATAATTATAAATAGCATTATCTCTTGCCAAACGATTGTTCGTAGAAATATTTGGGTAGCAGAAATTTATAAAAATCTCTCTACAGAGATGCTAAGAACAAATATAAGTTGTAATAAGCGTATAAGAATTTCGACGTAGCTGGATGTTGTAGAACGCATGGCTTAGCGGTCAGAGTGCTTGAACGGTTTTCAAGAGGCGCAGGTTCAAATCCCGCTGCGTTAAAATTTTTATACGTTTTCTAAATATGTCTTTCACTGATAAATTTTAAAAGGTAATCATGGATTAGTCAGTTACTAAGTTTTTTATAGGTTCGAAGGAATGAGCGCTGACCTGATGCTTCGTTGTAACTTAACAGTAAAATCAAAATATAAAGCCAATGGAAGGATATTGATTTTTGCAATTAACGGGGATGGAGACGCAAAAATCAAAACACGTAAGTCATGAATTTTTAATCTATGCAGCAGCCCACATAGCAGGGTTGTTAGAGATAACATAGTATCAAGCCACTCCGTTCTCCAATTTCCGCCCGAAATCGAGACATTGCACGTCGATTGGCGGAACTCGACTCAGATAAGAAATTAATATATTTTAAATATTGGAATTGAACCCACAGCTAATCGCGCTTACAGTCAGATGCTGTCCCACTGCGCCACGATAAACTCAATTTTATTTCAATCTTTTTCTAAGCAAACTTCAAATATCTCAAGACTTATTCTAAAATCTGTTATTAATATTACTTATTTTACAGCCAACATAGTATTTAAAGGGAAAATACAATTTGAAGATAAAACTCGGGATGGTATTGTATATCGTGAAATAAAAAGTTATAAAATTACATATAACTATGGAGATAAAGTCAGCTTCGTCTTTACCAATCTATTCAATGGGAACCCTGAACTTAGTAAGTACTGATATACACATAAAAGTGGTTAAAATATTGCCTTTAGATTGAATATATTTGGTTTCCGTGCATATTGTTTATTGAATGATAAGCCAATACTACCCATACTACCATAAAAAATGGCCTCATTTTTATACATTTAATGTAGTATAAAAGACTGACGACATATAAAATTTCAGTGAAATTTATACACGTTAATACAATACAATTTATTATCGATAAGTTTTTAAAGCTTTTGTGCGTTCATGCGTAATGTGAATAACTTTTCAATTTTCTACATATGAAAATATTTTTCATATACTGCGATTAAAATTCAAATTTGAGTATAGGGTTACATGTTCGTGTTTATATAGATTCAATATTTACATAGTATTTTTATTATATTTTTCAGGTCACACAGTATTAGCGTTCCTTAATGAAAACTGGAAACAAGTTGTAGACGAGTTCGGTAAGCCTATCGTCGACGCCATCATTCACATTACTTTCGGTATCATTAAGAAATTCTTAAGTGTTGTTCCCAGGGCCGAGCTTTTTGTATAATTAAAAATAATATTTTTATAATAAAATACTTTAATGACAAAATACTTATATGTTTTGAATACTTTTATGTTTTGATTTTATTTGGATGAACCAAGCAATTCATTTATTCAATATTTATAATTTAACCATATATACTTTTCTTGTAACTACTAATTTTACAGGGTACTTTTAGAAGTATTTGATATATTCTTTTGAAAGAGACATACAGTTCTATTTAGTTACGAAACCGAACTGATTCGGTTAGAAAGACTTTATTTTATATTTTTTGAGCTATTTGTCATCAATGTAGTTCATTATTTTATTTTTCCAATGATTGGAATATTTTTTAACATATACGAGTAGTATAAATTATATGACAGTGTTCCTGTCTCAGACATGTGTGTTTAGGATTGCTTAATTTAAATGTTTTGGCATTTAATGTAAAAAAATCAAGTTTAAGGTTAATCGATTTTAATAAATTACTTTCTTTTTCTAAGCCGTGATGGAAATAAAAGGAGTTATAAGAAAAGTTTGTATCTTTACAAATATATGATTAATTTATATAAATACTTTACATACATAATTTTCTTTTGATCTAAATAAGCTACTTATATAAATGTTATGGATATTTAATTAGATGAAGCCACGCAAACATTGGCGTCATCAAATAATATGGTGCCTACAAATTCATTTATTAAACAGATTTAATGTAATATATAATTTTTTATATTAGATTAAAAAGTTTTTTTTTTACCAAATATATATGTTTTCGTACGAAATTTTCATACTCTTGTCTACTTTTGAAAGAAAGATATTTTGGTTTCGGTTCAGTTAGCTACATTCTTTTGTTATGTTGCTTTGTACGATAGTACTATAGTGGGCAAGGTGCCCACTTTTTAAAAGCTTTAAACTTCCACTGCGAAGTTCCACCGGTTAAACTTTTATTATTCTTTTGATATGTTATTAAAAAGCATATTTGTAACACAAATCTATTTATAAGTATAATAATTAATTAGAAAACTATGATTGAAAAATTTCGAAATGCTAAATATGGCTTTAATAAGTGTATATAAAATATAAAAATGACGTATGACTAAAACTTACCTTTAAAAAAGAAAACGGAAACGAAAACTTCCCTCCAACAATATCCTTGACAGGACCTAGTGATAAATAATCGATGTTTTATATTAAGGTAACAATATTACCACTTTATTATTACTTGTATGACGTTTTCATGCTTACCAATTGGATAATCATAAAAGTATATTACTGAAAAAAATTTGGACATGAATGTAAACGGGTGAATTCCATTGTCAAGTTTGAATTTTGGTATCAAATATGTCTGAGTTTGGGGTAAGCTACTAAATTTTATTTTAGCATTTTCTTTTGTTGTGTGAAAGTCTACATCTGTATTTTCAATAGTATCTGTTGTATCTTCTTGTATAATTTGTAATGTAACGTTAATCAGATTTGTAAAATCGTCTGATATATCTGTGGTGATCGGAACAATTGGCACGGTGTTAGATACTGTCACTATTTCCGAAATTGGTGTAACTGTAGTTAATGTTTCTACGCTTTCCTCTGTGGTTAGTGGGTCCCCATCAGTAACAGATCGAAATATATTATATTTTTCCAGCCACGCTCTTAAAGCGGTTGTACTATCAGAATCATAAGAGTTTCTTTTGTTCATAATATTTCCCACACTTTTAATATTCTCTATTTCTATATTTTTCCCATAATTCATATCAGAGTACGTCCTTGCATCTTTACCGGATGTTTCCCCACTCTTGTAATCTCTATAAGTTGTATCAAAACAATTATCTCCCGCTAAGTTCATCGGCTGCTTTAAGCTGTAAGCTTTTTCATTTTCCATGTCGCTTTTCCTATCTCGGAAATTTCCTTCAGCTGAAAGTAATTTGCTGGCTTCCCCATGTTGATCACTTTTTATATTTTCACCGACATTCGTTTCCTCAATCGGATGAATTGTCGAGATTGCTCGTAAATTTTCTCCTTGTGCATCTAGAGAGTTGCTTGGTACGACGACATCGAAGTCGTTCAGCTCGTTTCCGGCAGACGCTGCCACAGTCTCATCCGTCGTCCGGATTTGTTGGATTTGAAATGTAAAAACTGATTTCGCGGAGCCTGCCTCTAACGACTTTACTTCACTTGATAGGTCACAGTCCGTTCTTGATAAAAGAACGTTTGCTAATAAAATTGCTAGCGTCAGCGGGGCTGATGGCATTTTTAATTTTACTTTACGCTTCTTATTTTTTTCTGGTCACGTCGTATAATTGATAATATTGATGCGCTACTGCGGTACGGGGCATTGGAAAGGGGATTTGTAGCACTTAGTAGTCTGCCGTATGTACTTCACTTACTGGATTATAAGAAGTGTAATCAAATACAAAATAGCTTTTATTTTAATAGAATTATCAATATACTTATGGAAAACATTCTCATTATATAATAACAATAAAGAACAAAAGCTAAATATAATATTTTTTTCTATAATAAAATCATCTTTATTTACTAATAAAATTATTAAATTATTTTTAAATACAGGTCTTATTTGTTAGATCTATGAATGAGATCAAAACATTATGGAATTTTATATATTTTTATATATTTGTTTTACAATTTCCTGGAATACTGTTAAACATATAAATATAAGACAAATTTCAAAAAAACTTGTGATTATTTAAAATATATAGTTAATTTAGCCCAACCTAAATATTGTGTCTGAAGTTATATTACTCTATGTTTGCTTTTGTGGATTTTTATACAATAAGAAAGATGTTACCGTAGTAGTAAACTTAGTAATACATTTATAAAATCTTAATCGTCGAATTATTTCTAATAATGAATGAAACTACTCTAAAAAAAAAAGTTAAGAAATTAAATTAATATATATATATATATATATTTTAATTCTCATATAAAATATATTTACTGTTAATTAATCATTGTTGTGTTTTAAACATTGATGAATTGATTGTTTCCTTTACTTTACTTTAAAAGAAAGGAACAATTTGACTTTAGACTTGATATCACTTTGACTTTTAACTTGACTTGAGTAAAACATTGGAGAACGGCGTTTTCCTTTGTTTGGGTTATATATATACTGGATAAATCCACGGTAACAAAATAATTTAAGCCTTTAAAATGGTTAAATAAAGTTCCTTCTTACATTTCAGTAGAATCTAAACAAACTTTATACGTAACACCGTTGCAACATTTGAATAATTCATTGCTCTATACAGATGTGAAGTTATATTGAAATTTATTCCAGCAAAACGCTGCACTTTGACTGTAAGCATTCCAAATTTGTTTGCTTTGCATGAGTTTCAAAAGATCACCGAACTGCATGACTTTGTTCACTTGTTATCCCTCTTTATAATTTTCCTGATTTTCTATTACTATAATAATACTGTAGATATGTAGGTATGCGCCTTTAATCTTTCACGTATTTATTTCATTCACTACGCACAATTTTAGTACTACAATATTAGTAGTTGTTACCAAAGACATACTAACTTACTAACATGTTTAAATTTAATATTTTGATATATACTCAGAACTAGATTGATACTTTCTATAACGTACTTAAAGAATATGGTATTTTATATGTACCTTTTGTAATATAATATTAATATTATGTCTATCAAATACTTTTTTTCATCAAATTTGAGTCCATTTAGTCCATTTTTTTATAACGAAAATAAACGTTTCAATAGTACAACAATAGCACACCAAAGTTTTTGTAATCGTTTATTAAATTTCAAAATTTACAAAAGTTATGCCGATCTTAATATCCAAAACATGTGAAAAGAATATGTGTTTTTCCGTGGCAAAGAAATGAGGGCGCGTGACCATCACGGTACGTTCGAGTATGCATGTTATGTCAACAGTCGCTTTTCTTTCGGGCTAGGTTTTCCGAGATTTTTTAAGGTAAATTGACTAGTCGCAGGTGGCTGAAGAGAAACAGGTCAGCGGGGCTCGTCGTGTCATGAACATGTCAGGGGCGCATGAGACAGACGTTATTATCGCCTTATTTTACGTTCACATCAATATGCCGTCTTTTTCCCTGGTGTCGTTTCGGAATTTTCTAGAAAAGGCAAAGATATCAAGTGATAAATTATCGTTCTACACTGTGATTGTTATTTAGAAGTGTGGGAATAACACTTTAAAATATGTTAACAAAATATACTGTGATTGATGTTTCCAATTTATTTAATCAGACCAGGAATACAATGATTTTAAGTAATATTATTTAATTAGAACATTTATAAACACATAAATACAAAACTATACAGTACTACAACACAATACTTGGCGTTCAGACACTTCGTTCTCGACTACGGACTGTAGTCAAGTGTTGTATATAAATAAAAATTTGAACGAATTGTTTTGATATCTTTTTACGAAAACGATACGTGTGGAGGAAGCAGCGAGGAGGAGACGCGCAGAAAAAATGAAATACCCGTAGACTCAGCAACGTCTACGTCTTTGACATCTTATACAATTATAGTACGTTTAATAAATTATTATTTTATGCATTTATATGCATTTTATATAATTTGTAAACACTTTAGTAAATTATACATATTTAGTATTATAGAAATTAATTAAACAATATATGAAGGCATTTTTTTTGTTCGAATACAGCCCTGCCAGCACATATTTCTATTAATTACCGCGACAACTGGGGCGCGCCACCTATCTCACGCTAGCCGAAGTCTAGCTATTGGATGTTATACTCAGAAATTGACTTAGCAATACTTAAATATATGCTACCTTACAATTAAATTTAATTATTATTAAGGAGTTCGTTATACACTAAATTATACAATTATTTCTCAATTACTTAATTTTATTAATTATCCATCGTGGTGCAGAGGTACATCTTTTGACTGTTATCACGATTGGTTAAGGGTTCGATTTCCGCTCGGAGGAATAATCACGATTTAAATTCTCCGCTGCGGTGAACAAAATAAAACGCGGCCTTAAGATCCGCTACTCACACGCAATATCTTGATTTTGGGTGGATAGTGGAAAACGGAGTGTCTAGCTACTAGGTTTTATCTAACTACCCTGCTATACGGGAAAAACAGTGAAGACGAAAGAAAAATATTTAATTTAATTTAATTTTTTATTATTAGTAAAATTTAATTTTTTTAACGTTTATACGATAACCTATTTCATCTACATATAATATGAAAATGAAATAATTGCTATATTCATTACACATAGGAAAAATATTACACGATTCATTTTGCATATTCAACAACTTAATGTATCGTTAAATTAATATTATAGCCATTTCAGAGATTCGTTAGTAACTAATGAAATCCTGCATGAGCTAGAGTTAGGGTTATGTGCCACATATTTCCATATTTTATTTAACACAAAATATTCTCTATTATCGTATGCCGTGTGTCTGCGTTAACTTTGTTACCTTTTTTGATTTCTTCTATTTTTGTCTATGTTAAAAATAATTACAATTATAAAAATACATTTAAAAAATCAATTACGATAATTAAAAATCGTAACCATCAAGGGACAGCGTCTGATTGTAAACACCGAATGGTTCGATCCCCACTAGAAAGGGATCGAACTCATAACCATCGATTTTTTTTTATATATTCATATTAATTTTCAATTTAACATGCAACGGAGAACAGAGTGTCATGCTACACACTAGGCTATTGAACCCGCGCCATGCGTTCTACATAGGGCTACGTTGAAATTCTTATACGCTTATTACAAATTATATTTGTTATATTAGCATGTCTGTAGAGAGGTTTCCTAAAAATATGTTTTTCAATTTCCTAAGTGTGTCAATAACACAAATAAAAAATATTGAACTTTGCGGCCATCTTGGCACAGTAGGATACGTCTGACAGTTGTTGGTTCGATTCCCACTTCAGAAAATGGTTATGTTTTTTTAATTTTTTCGTCCCGTTTTTAGAAAGATAGGCGTTAAGTTTTGGCATTCAATAACTCGAATGCTGAGAACGGATTGTCACTAAGTCCTTTTTGCCGAGAGTGAAAATCGTGAAGCTGTAAAAAATTACAATCGTCTGATGTTGAAGACAAAAAAATTACAATTATTAAGGTATTCATTTTCAATGCCAACATGTAGTTAAATGGAAGCGATTCATACTAATATAATAAATGTGAAAGTTACTCTGTCTGTCAGCCTGTGACGTCATCACGGCTGAACCGACTCCTGATGAAATATTATATAGAAGTTCTTGAATATCTAGGGATGAAAATTTAACTTTTTTAAGAAATTCATTGTTTTATGAAAAGACCGCCGAAAACATGCAACAGCTATAGTTCCAGTCGCTAGTATATAAATAATATTAAAGTCATTTTAACGGCAGATTATCTGGTAATGGCATGGCAATTTAAATTTTTAAGAAAGAAGTCCTTGCTGACCCTAGTTCAGGAGATTTAGAAATGACCGAAGACGTATAGGCAATTTCCGGTAATATCTCAAGTATCAAACTAGTTTCACGATTACATTTTAATTGATCTAAGATTAAAAAAGACATATCTAGAAAATAATTTCCTAAGTGTGCTAATAACACTTTATAAAATGTTAAATATGATTCAAGATTTAATAAACATGAAGTTCAATTTTGGCTTAATAAGTAAGTAGCTTTTGATATTTAATTATTCATTCTTTAATTAGATATATTTGTAATGTTTTTAACACCTAGCTATGCCTGCTAACTAGGTAGTCAAAGAGAATATAGTGTCAAGACACTCCGTTTTCCACTTTCCGCCTGAGAATTTATCTTAAATTTTTACAATTATGCAACATTAACAAATTAAATAAATTTTAGTAACAATTCTGTGGACTGGGCACAGAAATGCCCTTTGCCTGAACTATTGCCGACGAATTTTAAAATACGTTTTTTTTTTATCTATATTTAGTTTCTTAAAGCACAGCAACAGAGTACACGAATTTAAACGTTTAAGCATACAGCAGTATAGGCTATAGGCTATATAATTGTATATCAAATAGTTGTTTTTTTGACAACAAAAAATACGATTCATATGTTTGTATGCGCTAGTACATGTATTTTATTGTTTACTGGCGATGTATATAAAAAGGCAAAAGCTTCCGTGTAGAATTTCCGCAAAAGCACAAGAAACACAATCAGGAAGTTAAACACTACTGCTGTCGGCAGAAACTAGATTTAATTACAGTTGGCAACACTTTAAGGCTGTTCCGATACATTGTGAATTTACTCTTATATATTCGTTTACTTGTGAAACTTAACTTATGGAGCTTGAATATATATATATGCATTTCCTCGTTGAATTAAGTCAGATATTATAATTTTTGAAACAATTATTATATTATTTTTTAAACTATTATCAAGTATTTGACATTGACCAAAAAATGATGTAGCTGAAGTTTTTGCTATTATTTATAACTCATATTGTTAAAAGTTTATGCAATAAATAACAAATTTGTCAAATAAATTATACAAATTAAACATGTCAAAGTTTTTGTAAGTTAATTATTATTATAAGCTCTTAGACACGTTTAAAAGCTTAAAGCTGCGTAATTGCTTATAGTCAAAACTAAATAAGGACAGGTGTAATAATTCATACTTAACATTTTTGTTAACTTCACGTTTTTTCCTGCACAACAGGGTAAGGTAGAGAGAACCTAGTGTCAAGACACTTTGTTCTCTGCTTTAAGTCCGAATTCGCGATATAGCGTGTTGAATTGCAGAACTCAACGCTGCGCTTTGTCTTGTCACCGGGGCGGAGAAAAGAAAATAATTTAAATATAATTGTTTCCCGCTGTGACACAGCATCATGATGGCCTTCAACTTATACTTAATATATTTTAAAAATCATATTAATTATAAGTTAGTTCAAATATTACACATATAAATAAGTAAGTCTGTATGAACGTACATTTTACACATCTTATTTCTATAAACATCGTAGTACAAATTACTTACTATATTAAAGACATATTTAGAAAACGTATAAAAATTTGAACGCGGGATTTGAACCCGCGCCTCTTGAAAACCGTTCAAGAGAAGAGGCGAGGGTTCAAATCCCGCTGCGTTCAAATTTGTATACCTTTTCTAAGTGTGTCTTTTTGAATTTCCTTAGTGTGCGAATAACACTTTAAAAAATGTTAAAAGAAATAAGAGGACATTAGTAAATATTCTTAAAATATAATGTAAGTTATAAAATTTGATAACGTATTTATTAAAACGAAGTATTAGACATTATGATGCTAGCTTTTCTTACCTGACAAAACCAAAAGTCTGCCAACCGTCCAATCTAAGTTCTAAATAAGTTGTAACAAAATGTTGCTAAAAAAAATTGTCTCAAATTACTATATTGCATGCATACCAATGTAAGAACAAACCGAAACGTTTGTTACTTCATATGATACTCAACATTGTATCTGTCTTATTCATTTTCTAATTTATATTCTAAAGGCAATTCGCCATCGGAATATTATTTTTCCCCTTTCTTGGAAGAACATTGTGAAATGTGCATTGAAATATATATTATGTTGGCACATGTCGAGTGGTTGTCTAGAGCTTCCGGCGTGACTTTCGTTAAATATTATAATAATAAACTTTAACGGAGATCCGCGATCTAATAAAGAATATTGTATTATAGCATATTTTTGTTTTCTAAGTCCTTTTTTTTGGAGTAATTATAAACTATATCAATGTAAAAAATAAGTCGATAAAGAGTGAGACGTCGATGTATGTCTTTTGTCCTCAATTCAAATACTAGGCAAGTAAAGTAATTGATTTATCATAAAATTCTTTTGTTTCGATATATATTAAAAAAATATATTATTTTCTATATACTTAAAACTGCAAGCAAATATGTTAAATAAGAATATATGATTTTACAGATAAAATATCGTACATTTTCCATGAAAACATTTGACCGCTGAAAGAGGGAGAGATTGGTTCACGTATAGCTCATTAAGAGTAGACGTTGATAGAATGCGAATATCCCGTGTCCCTCTTTTATGTATCGTCCACGTTATTTCATTGACAGGATAAAACACTCTGATACGTTATATTTTTCTTTTTATTTTGTGAATAAAATATAGTACTACCTTTATAAGGTATGTGCGGATATTTGTTAACGCATATGTATAATTTATAAAAGAGTTCTATTACTACGAGGTTATATCACGATCCAGTGTAAGAGGTTTGTTTGTGATACGTACAGGAATATTTCAAATTGCATATTCAAAATTGATATAAAGTCTTTTTCGAATCTTATTCGTAAACAGTACACTTTATTGCAGAAGTCTAACAAAAATATCTAGTCATTGTTAGTTATCTTCTTAATTGTATCTTAGCTTGTTTGCGTTTTTGTTCCTTATTTGACTGCCTTTTTCTTTCTACAAATTAAGAAATACTGCATACTGGCTTGTACTTGAACCCGTAACTGGTGATGAACTAGTTACGGGTACATACTAATGCAGTCAATACTACATTGTAGTATGATTAGTAGCAACTTTATTGTTCTATTAGCAAATATTAAATATATTGCTATTTTCATATTCGAAAAATAGGTCATAAGTAGAGCCCAATAACTAAGTTTTAAGAATTTTTGCATACATTTTATTGTCAAAAGTTGAATGAGATTAGGCTTAATTCCTCTCGTTAAGTTACACAGAATGAATAATGGGTTAATTTCAGAAACTTTAACATCATTTTATTTTTTACTAATAATATTTTTTGTTATTTCTGAAAATCTATACTATCAACACTTGTCTAGAAACATATATAGCGTCCTTTGAGAGGAATAAGCTCGGTGTAATCAGGTGATTAGTATCGCTAATCCCTAATACACACTGGTCATTAAGCAATGTCAGAAGATATACTTATATATTATTATACTTTATAAATATATTTATATACATTTGTGGATTATTTGTCTTTATTAAAAAAGACTGAACTGGACAATAAAAGAGTATATTATCGATATATATTTAAATATTTAAAAATTTAATTGTCCAGTGACAATTAAGATTTGCGTGTTCAGTGACAACCATCCATAATTTAACTATTAGTCATTCCTCCAAGTTCAATATTCAAGGTCCAAGTGGGGACCGATTCACAACAATCACGTTTAAAGTGACATGTCCCAATGCACCTCAAAATTTAAAATATTAAACTAAAAATATACTGTAATTTTCTTGTAAATTTCATGTTCTCTTTTCTATCTTTACAAATTTCCATAACTAATTGGCTTAAATAAAAAAACAGTTTCCCCAGATGATTTGCATCATTGTTTTTGAATCTGCGACCACCGTTTATAACACCACTACACTCTATTAGCGCTACGACGACGCTCTTTTTAAGCCCCATCTTCTTCTCACTTACATCACTTGTTGAAAATTATGATAAATAATTTTACAGCATCTTTATTTCCTTGACCTTTGCGCCTTTCGACTATTATTATAATATTTTAGTTGGTTCAATAAATGCATGATGATGAAATAATGCAATTATTATACTTGTTTGCTTATATTTATAACTAACGGCCCTCGCTTTGCCCGCGAGAAGAACATAAACGTTGCAACAGAAATTTACTTATTTTAATATAACTGAAGTGTGGTTCACACACTTACGAATTAGAAAAACATTTTTAGAAAACGCATAGTTATAACTGTTATATTAAACGCAGCAGGCAGCTAGTTGCTTATTTATAATATTTTTTTAAATTTCTTATATCAAAAGTCACGACTTCCATACAAATTTCTAACCAATACCCCAATAATATACCTCATAGGGGTAAAGTTTTCATAAAGGAATAACATATTTACTTACTAATTAATAATCAGTAGTAGCTTATAAATAAAGTTTAATATGTCATAATAAAGTTTCGTATCAAAAAATATTAAATATTAGTTCCCTTAGGGGTAGAAATTTCAATGTCGCTGAAATAAGTACTTAGTAATTATTAATCACGATACGATAAATAAAGTTTTATGGTAAATTATTTGACGTTCAAAAAATGGAAGCATATCTTTTTAAACTTAACTTAGTTATAATTTGATTTGACTTTGATGAGAATTTGGAGCTTAATTAGTTAATGCTTGGACGTAGTGGCGTTCAAATTTTTATACATTTTCTAAAAATGTTTTTCGATTTCCAAAGTGTGGGAACAACACTATAAAAATTAAAAAAATAAGTAAACACTTATTTCAGCAATTATTTGTTAATATTTCCTGTACATCCCTAAGGATCCAACAGTGGCGTTCAGCAGTGGGCGTCGAACGGATGAGGCGGGCCAAATTAAATTTCTAATTTCCTGTCAACGTACTTTACGTCGTATGCAAATTGACATACGCGTTACTAACGTAAGGTAACGCGTATTTTCCGCATCACTACAGTGTACTATAGTGTATTGTAATAGGCGAATAAATAAACGCCATAGCTGTTATTGGCGATGGCGGCCAATTCAAAATAATATTTAAATATACCCCGATTTATTAGACCAATCTCAACGTTCGGCCCTCGAAGCTTGCATGCAACAAAATTACAACGACTCAGTTTGAAATATGTATACTATCAATTATAGATATCAATATGCACTACAATATAAGTGTAAGGTGTATAAGTGAATATCAGTGGGAAAAAATATTATAACAAAATATTTTACATTATGTAGACTATAGATGTATAACTATTTATATCTTATTTTGCTTAAGTTTTTTATTTTTATTATTGGAACATATCCTTAAGCATTCGTTTTTCTGTCAGTGTAGTGGCAAGTTGTCCTAGTAATTGAGTTAAAAGTTCCGAGGTGCTGACAACGGTGTTAATGTCATAATTGAATTTGGTCGGCATACAAAAATATTTCAAACAATATATTTTTCTGGCATGAAACTATTTATTAGATTACCTACTTTCGTACAGGACCACGATCAATATAATATTTAATAATTGCTTGAAATAAGGCTTCTTTTATGCTTATTCTAGCTATTTTATTATTTGTCAAGATATTGTATCATAACCGTATTTTGATTTAACAAATCGTGTTTTCCCCCGTGTTTATTAAAGGCAGACAGAACATTTTTGTAGAGCACCCGCAGCCTCGATGACTTGCAGGAGGATCACCACTACCCTCCTGCAGTAGCTCCTCTTGTGTAGGGGGGGGGGGGTCGAGTTGGAGATCCGCATACCGCCTTCTCCTCCCATGGGCAGACAGAACCTAGACTACTCTTTTTTTTCTGAACTCATAACACTGTTTGTTAAGTGTCTTGCGAGTGAAAAAAAGAAATTAAATATAACGATTTTTTATTTTATCTTTTTTTAAAGTATTATTCGCACACTTAGGAAATTAAAAAACACACATTCAGAAAACTTTGAACGCAGCGGGATTTGAACCCGCCCCCTTGAAAGCCGCTAAGCCATGTGTTCTACATCCGGCTACGTCGAAACTTTTATTACATACTCATACACATATTTCTACTCATTTGTTATAAAATATGTTAAATGGCAATTATTTTAATGACTATTTCTTATTCTATTATTAGCTGTGCCAGCGACTTCGTCCGCGTGAAATACTAATATAAAAATATTCTAAGTTAGGAGGACCTTATTGCATCAGCTATCTGCCAGTGAAGGTCCCATCAAAATCTGTCCAGCCGTTCCAGAGATGAGCCGATATAAACAGAAAGACAGACAGAAAACAATTGTAAAACATGTTATTTTCGTATATGTACGTATATGTATGTTATATTAATATTACAAACAGACAAACAGCTATAGTTCTAGTTATATTATACCTACAATATAGTTGGGGCCATGCATTTATGTGTAATCGGTATTACTGTTAATACAAAATAGCAGTATATATATATTTATATAAGACCCACTCATAATAGAAATCAAATAAAAATACATTATTTGTAGAATATAATTTATTTTCTTTTAGAAAATCAATAGCTGGTTTTCCAAATATTTTTTAATTATTACTTATGCAAATAATAAGTAGGTATGTAAGAAAACATATTTAAATATATTTTCGTTTAAGCATATCGTCTTAGCCGATGGCTATTATGATGCCATATCGTAACGGTGTCCCCGCGTGATCTACTCAATAGAAACCCAATAAGCGCTGAACGTCGCCTACGCTACATTTTATAATAATATTCGATTGCCACAAAGGATAAGACGACAACGACATACGGCACATTTTCCTTCTCAATTTACCATTGAGAAATTGGCATTTTATAAATCTCCACCCTAAATATGATGTAAATGGAAAATAATTTTTTTGATATAAAAGGGTTAGTCTCGCTATAATATGGGTCAGAATAATTTATATATAAGAATGAAATAAAGACAGGAAGTTTTTATTTTATATATAGTTTGGTAATTACAATCGTCGCGCAGTTGGCTTGAGGCTTGTTGATAGTTGCAACTTTGAATTAAATAATTATAGGTGTTTCTCCGATTTGAGTAGCAAAGTGTAATACACCAATACCTCGCTTTACGTAGTTTTTTTTAGCGTATTTTCAAAGTTGCGTCGCTGCATTATTAATACAAATTATCACTTTAGATTTTTGAGATTGCGTTGTTTTGGTTTGGAGTATTCAATATATATTTTTTAATTTTTTTTTAATTTTTTTTTTTTGGCAACAAAGAATTTTGTATGAAAGAAAGCCAGCCGACTTACGACAACAGCCACTATGGACTCATCAGACAGTGATTAATTTTAATTTTAATTTTTCATAAATTCATTAAATAGTTTATTTTGTTTTTAATGTTTATTTTGTTCAATTTTCTCTTTAAAAAGCAGTATTTTCGTAACCCTGGAACTTATCTTCGATCTTTATATAGTTTTCTATAGAAAATCTTAATTCACTTTGCGCCGTGTTTTATTGGAACGTTACAACGACGCAAACTATTGGTGTATTAGCTTTCGCCACTCAACACGCATTATCTCTAAATAGGAGAGTATAGTGATTTGTAGGTTATTAAGTTCTATCCACCTATAGTGATGCGAAAAGATAACGAAGGAAATATTAAAGAGACTTTAGTTCCTCAAACTACGTTGATTGCATCTGTAGTGTATTTCCTAAAATTTGGACAACCATTTCGGATTTCGAAAAGTATTTATTAGTAATCGGCTGCTATGCCTGAAATTATTAACTAAGAGTTAGTTAGGTCGATCGACTCGTGTACACTTTTTATAAGCCCAAAAATACATTTAGCTGTTTATTACACGATTATATAAGAACTTTTTTATTTTACGTATTATTTTTATAAATTAAGGAGTAACATTAAGTAATTATAGAGACTAGTTCATTAGAAAATCCTTTAGTTTACTGTTTCTAAACTTTTAGTAATAAGCAAGAAGCCAAAGCTCGGTTAGTTGGGCAAGTTCATTCGAGTTGTCACAGTAGCGAGTTGCTAACTTGTATATAAGTTGTGATTTGTTCTGAATCTTTAGGCTGATCACAGTATTGTTGAAATATTCAACGAGTTTTCTTTTTTCAATTTCAATGGTATTGTTATATATAAATTGATTTCGGGGTTTTTTTTGTAAATATTTTGCTTTATAATGAAAGCTAGATTAATTTATAATTTATTTATTTAATTATTACGCTTTACCTCTTTTTATCTTTATATAAATGTAAAAAATCTTACAACGCTATTTTATTACTAAAGTTAATAATTTTTTTTACAAATTCTATTGTATTGCTTTTTAATTTTTTAAAATGCTTTAATTGTTTAAATATTTTCATAGCATAAACCTTATATCCTTGCTAGGATGAGCAGGATAACAAAGATATAATTTTAATTTTATTTTACATTTTTACCAAGTAGTTATTTACGTAAAGTAAGTTAAGGTGTTACGTATTAAATACATTAATTTCCTTAAATAAGTGAAACATGTGTCGTGAAATTCAGTTTTTTTTTCATAAGCACTGTTTTTAAAAATCTTTCTGAAAATGTTTTTGAATAAGTCTAAATTTTGCTGTAATGACCAAAAAGATGAAATAACATACATCCACACATCTGTACTTCAACTGAAATACCTGCCTTGGATAGAAATTGAAACTCTGAGGATTGAAGGGATTGAAAACCTAAGTAATAGAAAACAGTCTTGGCAAAACAAGTCCAGTAAACATACATGCCAGCTCAAAATATTAAAAGCATTTTTCTAAATGTTGTTTGTACGTAAAAGTATTTTTGCTGAATTGATTATGTAGAAAAGATTATGCAAGTCATGTCACGCTTGTCTCTAAAGTAAAAATTATAGTACTAGTTTTAGAAACATTTGCTTTCTTCTACAAAAAATTATTGAGTTTTTAAAACAGCTTATCTTCTATTTAACTAGGGCAGTGGTCTACCACTATAGAAAAACTAGACACTAGTGGTTGAACTCTATAATTTAATTAATGATGATAAATGATTAATGATTTATGAGAAAATATTAGGAAAAAAATCTTAGTCCAGCAGGTCATCAGTCGGAGAGAACCTAGTGTCAAGACACTCCGTTGTCCATTCTCAAATTAAATATAATTACAAAAAATACAGATGAAAATTTAGAATCCAACGCTTTGCTGCTATTGGTAAAATATTTTCAAATTGATCAAGTGCTTGGATATTTACAGCTGCATGTATGCATTAATTTTTATCTAACTTGAACGTACAAACGGAATTTTTAAAAAATATTTAAGCATATTTAAAAAAATATTTTTTGAGATAATGATGAGGCACCTCACTTGAGCTGAACGATAATCTTCGTAAATTGAACTTAAAAAAATGAAAATGATATTATGACCTTTTTATGTGTGATCAATAAAATAAAAATGTTCTAATCTTTGGTTCTAACAATCTTCTTACAGAGACGCTTAGAACAAAAGTAAGTTGCAACAAGCTTATTAGAATTTCGAGGTAGCTCCCTGAGAACGTATAGCTTAATTTGGTTCGTTGGATGAATTTCAAGAGGCGCGGGGTCGAATCCTGATACGTTTATTTATTAGTTCCAACATATTTTTCTTATAAAACACATTTTTTCGTTACCTTTTTCAAATTGTATTTGTACCTACAACCATCGTGTTCATTTACAATATAGCCAACATGTATAATAATATGGACACATCATATTTGTTACAATATTTATAATTTAAATCACATTTGCTAATCGTTTAATATTCGACCTTCGATGTTATGAATGCAGTGAGGACTATTTTGGGTCATCGTCTTTAAATCGTGGCTCATGAGATAAGATTATATTGTTAATATATGCAAATAATAAAAAAGTATCAGGCTGTGATTTAAGTGCGAACGCGGGCAGGTGAAACAACGAACTATTCGTAGTCGTGCAATTTCAGGCGAAGCCGCGAGCCCTAGTTGTTAATAATTTCTTCTTGTCATACATTTTAAAATGTGTGGTAAATGAAACCGGATTTATAAGTTATTTAAAAGTATTGCTTTACTTAATGGCATTATGTGGTGTGGAAAGATAACACAATACAGATTCATTAAAAAAATCTACTCTTACTAAACTAAATAACTAAACTTTATATTAGACCACTTGAAATAAAAATATATAACAAAAAGACTAATCTATAAATATACAGCTCAAAAAGTTACAGTTCTGCACAAGACAGAATTATTATATTTCAATTATTTAATTTTTCTGCTGTGGCAGAATAAATAAACGGCTTTGTCAAGTTTGACTTTGTTGCTACACAACCCACAACTTTTTGATAGACTGTTAACGCGATTGGTTGTGGCTTCGATTCCCACTCAGAGGAATAAAAGTTTTAAAGGTTAAATAAAGATTATAAAGTTGTCCCAAAAGTCACGCATTATTTGAATTTTCGCGCCATTTGTGCGATAAAGTGTTGCCAACCAAAAAAAAATACAGCGTGACAGCTGACAGGGTTATTAAAAATGGAGCGCTACACAAAAGAACAATGTATTTTTATTGTTGAGCAATATTTTGCAAATAATGAAAGTTTGGCAGCAACAGTTGGCAATTATCGTACAAAATATGGTCGGAATAGTGATTTAACTTCATCAACTGTAAAGATTTAGATGGACTGGACTGACAATTAGTGATCTTAAACAGTCTGTCCGTCCTTCAACAAGTCGTTCAACACAAAACATTGAAGCAGTTCGAGAGAGTGTTGCTGAGAGTCTAGGAACATCAAGTCGGCGTCGTGGTCAAGAATTGGACATTTCCAGTAGCTATTCTCACGAAAGATTTGCATCTTCATGTATATAAAATTCGATTGACTTAAGAACTAAAGCCTACTGACCACGCACAGCGAAGAGAGTTCGTTGAATGGATTATGGAACAACAAAAAGTGGATGCTGATTTTTCGAACAAAATCATTTGTAGCGATGAGGCTCAAATTCATCGATGGCTTTGTTAATCGACAAAATTGATGCATTTGGGGTTCAGAAAATGCACAAGTGATTGTTGAGAAACAATTCCATCCACAACGTGTAACTGATTGGTGCAGATATTGGGTTGGAGGCATCATCGGACCATTCTTCTTTGAAAATGCAGGTGTTCAGACAATAACGGTTAATGGAGCTCACTATCGTGACATGATAATCCAGTTTTTTGTGCCAAAATTGCAAGATATAGATGTGGACGGTATGTGGTTTCAACAAAACGGTGCCACATGCCATACAGCCCGAGAAACAATTCAATTACTGCATTAGTCATTGCCTGGTCGTGTAATTTCCCGTTTTGGTGTTCAGAATTGGATGCCCAGATCATGCGATTTAGCGCCATTGGATTTTTTTCTTTGGGATTTTTTGAAGTCTAAACTTTATGTCATCAACCCCACGACCACCCACGCCTTGAAGGAGCAAATTGAGCGCTGCATCAACGAAATTTAGCCACATTTATGCGAAACAATCATGGAAAGTTTCAACGAAAGAGTGCGTAGATGCGAGCAAAGTTGTGGAGGCCATTTAGCCAATATGCTATTTCATACATAACCCTATACTAAGTATTATATAAATCAATAAACAATTTACAATTTTCAATTATAATCCTGTGTTTTCTATCAAAATTACTTCTTTCGTGAATGTTGGGACACCTTTACATAAAATATTTTCATTTCTCCGTTCTGTTTCCTAAAAAACAGCGCGGCGTTGAGTATGCCACTCAACACGTAATGTCTCGATTTTTTGCGGAAAGTGGAGAATACTAAGTTCTCTTTCACTATCCTGTTATGGGGGAAAAGTGTGAAGCTGCTAAAAGCAATCTCAATTCAATTAATCCGAAGACAGGAAACCAATAACTATTTTGTACATTTTTCATTTAGTTTTAAAAATCAAGTAGCAGTTCAGGGAGTAATATCATCGTATACGTTTCATTGGAAATTTCTGTTAAATTGGCGACGACTTGGGAAAGGCGTGCCTAGATCTTGTCTAACTGATACTAATGATTGTACAAATAAGATAAATTGCTGTGGAAGTTTAACAAAAAGTACGCGTTAGCGGTTTTTTTAAATAAATAATATAATGTGTTAATATATTTTTTTAGTTTTATTCACACACGATAAAAAAAAAATATATTTTCTATAACTAATGGTACTTTAGGGAACTAGTGGTATTTTAGAGGTCTAGTAGTATTTTAGAGAACTAGTTGTATTTTAGAGAACTAGTGGTATATTATTAGAGGACTAGAAGTATTTTAGAGGTCTTGTAGTAACTAGTGGTGCGAGCGCTTAGATGGTTTTCAAACCGGCGCGTGCTGGAGCCCCGCTACATTACAATTTTTATTCGTTTTCTAAATCGTTATATATATTTTTATTATTGTATTTATTTCTTATGTGCGATAAGATATTTGAAAATTTACTTTATTGACTGTAGTTTCTAATCTCGCAAAAAGAAACATTTACATTGCATTTGTAGGATTGTCTTGTACTAAATAGACGGCATTTCGTGACCAGAATTTGAATACTTATTCAGTAAATGTACATGGAAAGTAAGATCTTTATATAAATATATTTAAAATAGACTTTTTCATCTTTGAAGTGTTTATAGAATTTTGAAGTATATATATCATAGAGTTAAGACACTCTGTGTTTCTACGACTCGATAATATATATAAACAACGTAATAAGAAAAAATATATATCTAAAATAGTATCTGTTTATTCTCTCTTTCTCTCTCGATTATAAGACAAAGCGCACTTTGAGTTTTGCCACTACACACGCAATGTCTGAATTCCAATTCGGGCACAAAGTGAAGTACTTTGGTTCGCTCTGCATACGGAAAAACGTTGAGCGGTTATATTGTATTGTTTTATTTATTTATTTAAATCTTGAGTTGTGTCCACAATTTCGACATTTAGATGGGATCTTATTAATTCTTTGTGTAATTCATAACACTAACTGACCTACATTACCTGTTTAGTAAACAAAGTGGGACCGTCGCATCAAGGTTTTTATTACAGCACTAGTATCCTTTCCTTTTATAATATGAATTACTCAACTGTGAGCAGGTCAGTTGGAAATACGATGAAGCGTTCTTTCTGCCTTTTATTTCTTGATATTGAACTATTCAATTTAAGGAACCAGGCGCGAACTTATGTTGGCAAGTTTCATCGATATTATTCATTTGATTTAGACATTTTTTTAAATATTTTCTTATAAGCAGTTCATCATTAATCAACTTAATAGTTCAGCCACTAGTGTCTAGTTTTCTATTAGTGGTAGACTGTCCATTGTCCACTGTCCGAGTTAAATAGAAAATAAGATGTTTTTAAAACTCAATAAGCTTTTGTAGAAGAAAGCAGCTTTTTAAAAAAGTACTTGTCTAGTATAACTTTTACTACTACTATAATTTTTACTTTAGAGACAAGCATGACATGACTTGATTTATACATTTCACTGTCAGGTACACTTTTTTACACAATCAATTCAGCAAAAATATTTTTAAGTAGCAAACAACATTTGGAAAAATACTTTTAAAATTTTTACTGGATTTGTTTTGCCAAGAATGTTTTCTATTTCTTAGGTTTTCAATCTCTTTAATCCTTTAGAGTTTCAATTGCTATCCAAGGCAGGTATTTCAGTGTTACTACATATGTGTATGTTATTTCATAGTTTATATGTCTTTTTGGCCATTTCAGCCAAATTTTGACTTATCCAAATACAGTTTAAGAAAGTTTTTTTTATAACGTGCTAATTTTTTAAAAGAACAGTAATTCAAGACATCAATTTATCCAAGGAAGTTAATGTATTTAATATGTAACATCTTTATTTACTTGTTTGCTTAAATAACTATTTGGTAAAAATCTAAAAGAATTTAATTTAATTATTTCTTCGTTATCCTGCTCAAAATATCAAGGATTACATATTTTCATATCATAAACCTTATGTCTTGTATATGAAGTATTCAGTTTTTTAAACCCGCAAGACTTTTCTTAAAGATAAAAAAATAGAGAAAGAAAAGAAACAATATTAACTTCTCTTGCACTCTATTTATATTATAATAAAACAAATTATATAAAAACCAAATAATTTTTAATATAAAAATTTTGCACTAAATTTAATGTAAATCTATCGAATAAATGTTGCAATATTTTTATTATATAGCGTATGCATGAATATTAAAACTCGATTGTATATTAATAAACCTGTTTATAAATTTTAAAAATCATTAATAAAACATGCTGGACCACTTACGACTAATTTAACGTAAATCATATATATTCTGCACTTGAAAAACAAATAAAGTATTACAAAACTAGAAAAAAAGTTAACATAAGATATATCACATTTTTATAGTGGTATAGGAACATATATAAGTTCTTCATAGGGAACCACAATGAAGAATTTTTCCACTGTCCTGATTGCTAAGTCTACAGCATAGTCGACAATAGGTTTTCCAAATTCTTCTGCAACTGTTTTCCAATTTTCATTAAGAAATTTCAACACAGTTTCACCTGAAGAAGCAAGAAAAGTCATAAAAGTTGATGTTATTATGACAGAATTAGGAAATATTTGCTCTGAGTATAATACGTTTTGTATGAATAAGTAATATATTTTAATATTTATTGGAAAACAATTGAAAAAAGAGAACAAAGTCCTTGCCAAGTATAGTTGCCGAAAATACTTAAAAAAGGCATCTCATTGTTTTATACATCTAATTCATAAATTTTATTGTTTTAATTGATACCATTCAATCCCTTCATCCATTCCAATATATGTATTTGAAGCTTAAATTAACTAACTTGATATTCAAAAACGTCAAGGTGAATGTGTAAATGAATAAATTTCAAGTTCAAAACGTATATAGTAATAGTTTGTCAACATTGTAATTAAGAGGTCGCAGCACCGTCAATGTCTCCTTGACTATTTCAACATAGCCTATAAAACTGTTGTGTGAATACTAGTGTTACTTATAATCGATGAATTTTTAAACATATATAAACCTTTTTCAGGCAGAGCATAGCATGGTAGTCAGAGACACCGAGACACCGAGAGAACTAACACACCAACCGGTGTCAGGAGACCGAAAATGGAGAACACTTTCTTTGTATTTTGTATCGTAGGAATCATTTTATTTCTCCGCTATGGTAGCATATAGCATAGAGCTATAAAAAATTCCTTTAGTGGGCATCGAACCCACAACCAATCGCGTTTACAATCAACCACTGCGCCACGATGGCCAGAGGATTAAAAAGCCTTTGATTACATAATTTCTTTTCTTAGTAAAAAAATTAAAAGAATAAATAGCAAAAACGCATTTTTACTTACTTAATTCTTTGCTTCCCTTAAAAAGATTTTGAAGATCAAACGCAACACGGTCGCCGTAGTCGAAAGTGTATTTGTAATTTTTGATGCCGAAGTGGTCGACTCCTTTGTCGTCTTTGGTATACTTGGTGTTGATGTCAAGTTTCATCCGAAGGTTAGCTGGAACATAAATAAATATTTAAGTATTATTACAAGAAAGAATAGAAAGATAAATTATCAATTGAGGCGGTAAGAGATAGAAATAATAATATAAATTTTCCAGGATATACACAGAAACCTTTAATAATTTCAATCTTGGTTTTGGATTTTCTGACTACAAAAAAACTATCAGGCTTTGGGTGGAAGTAGATATTGCTGCTCTTTGTCTAATCAGATATATTACAAGCAACAATCTATCTCCACATAGCATTTGAACCCCTTACTATCGCATTATAAACAAGGATAATTGTATTTTTCTTTTTTAACCCTGCATCAATAAATAATTGACAAAAACATGGAGACCACAAAATATGCCATTATTAATAAGAATATTTTGAGCTCTCACTAGTTTTAATAATTTAACTTGAATTTCATAACATCAAAAACTAGCAATAAATTTCATACCGAGTGTTCTTGAATCCCAGCAAATTAATTAAAACTGAGCTCTTAGTAAAAATATTCTGCCAGCTTCTATCCTGTATGAATTTGTTATGTGGTTTTATATACTAGTATTAAAATAACATTTCTTACTTAGTTTGACTTTCGCATCTCCTTCGCCGTTAATAGGGAAAAGCAGAATTTTTCCAATTGCATCGTATTGTCCTCGAATCGTTAAATTACAGTGAAACTCGAGGACAAAGTGTCTTTTTTCCAATTCGGATCTAAAACAATTAAATATAAAATTCATTTCTTATCTATTTCTAAATAAACAAAAAGGAAGCCTGTTCTCACATATCAGGGTAGTCAGAGAGAACCTAGTGACATCATACTTCGGCGAAACTCAACGCCGCGTTTATATGGACTTAATAAATATTTTTTTTTATAAATCATTATTATATTTATAATTATAATATATTTATAATAATAATTATAAAACAAACCCACATAAAGATTGTTGTTAATAAAACAATGAAATATGAAAAAAAATGTTAGACCCCACATTTGATTTTTAATTTTGTATAGTAATTCAAAATCATAGATATGCTAAATTAAAATTTAATGTCATTAAAAATCGTTATCTTAAAGGATTCTATGGAAGGTAGACATTAATTAAAATAACCTATGATGTGCGTTCAAAGGGACCATTTATCTATGTAAAAGTCACGTGGTTACATCTTGAAGAGAATTCAGTAATTAAACACGGAAACCAAACTTCTGACGAATTTACTTGAAATACTCTGGGGTTAGACCTGCCTAATCTGATGCGCCGTTTTATTAACCATTCCTTTTTTTTTTTAATTTTGCAGGCAGTCTGTTTTTCTTCTTTTTCCTCTAGGGACAACGCTTATTGAAAACCTATGCCACAGCTTGCCCCATGTGACTTGAAAAATTTAGAGTGTTTTGGCATTTGTACATGTCATCTGTGCCATGACAGGATCCAAAGATTTAAATAAAATTTACAGTATTTGACGAACGGTACGGATTACGGTAATAGAATATTACGATTTACAGTTAGAACAATGGACTATAGAAATGAAAACGCAAACACAGTGGCGTGGGATGATAAAAAAATATTTTAGTTTAATATTAATTATAAAAACTAAATAATGGATTTTATTCATTGAATTAGATACGCCTAATATTTTATATTTATCTTTAAATTATTGTATTCCACAAAACGTTCAAAAGTAATCCGTTTTGATGATTCAATAAAAGGTAGCGTGCGTGATGCACAAAGTGTTAGAGAATTTAAAGATTGAGGTCTTCAGTAAGAAGTCAATCTCATTACACTTTCCTATATATTCAGGTCACTTCAGACCGCATACTTTGTTGTTTATTTATATTTTATCCGCATAAATTATTATGCACGCTGTAAGTGGACCGCAAGACCAAACAGTATTATCGATGGGGTTTTAAATCTGTTTTTACATAGTTTTAAAAACTCATATGTATATCACCGCAAAATAACAATGTTTAAGCTGTAAAAACATTGCAATAGCAATGTTATTTTCATCGATATGACCACCTTGTGGTTTAATAACAACTTTACGGATTCTAGGCATTCTTTCTATGTATTTGTTTTCTAATTATAATTGGTTTAGCAGTACGGTAGTGTACTTTTTCAAGTAATTACTTGAAAAGGATGACACCCAATATTTTGCAGATACCGCCAAAGACTAATTCACCGCTAAACACAATAGCGAATAAATTAATACCTATAAACTGAGAGTACACAAATAAGCGATGACGCTACTGCGATATTTGAAAGATTCTTTAAACACCAATTATTTTACGATCATTTATTTTATGATTGTAAGTGCTTCCAAACTTTTTGTCATATTGAAAAAGACATATTTAGAAAACGTATAAAAATTTCAACGCAGCGGGATTTAAACCTGCGCCTCTTGAAAACGTTTGAACGGTTTTCGTTAAAAAATATACGTTTTCTAAATATATCTTTTTCAATTTTCTTAGTGTGGTAATGACACTTTAAAAAAATGTTAACAAAATATTTTGTCATATGTTCGAAATATTAAGTACTTGTTAATTTTAAAATTATTTAAGTTTATAATGTAACATGTAATCACAAGAAATACACTCACATAACGTTATCAACGATGCACTTTCTGAAGCCCGTAACTTTTCCCTGGTAGAACGTGACTTTGAGACCGTTGAGCGGTATCGACAACTTTTCTATAACAAAAGGATCTAAAGACGGCACGCCTAGGTTTCGCATGCCTTTCACAAACTCCGGGATCGCGTCTTGTGTTGCTTTCACAAGGCAATCTCTTGTAGTTTCATTGCAGGGGTGGATGAAATCCGCTGAAAAAATATTATAATATCATTGATTAATCATGTTTTCAGAGCATTTATTTTAGCTTTAACACTGACAAAGTATAATAAAGACAGGGAAAAAAATGTGTCTGTTCGTTTTATATATTTACGATAAAAGAAATATTTAGTAGTTACTGGATGGATTTGAATGTTTTATTTTTGTATAACTTATAACCCTGGTCGAAGATTGAAAATGTAAATAAAAATAAACAGCCTCAACAAAATGTGCTAAGTATGATGCGTATTGTCCGTTAACATATATAAATTATATAAGAATCTAGTCTAACTGATGAGGAAGCGCAATAGTCTAAACTATATGGAATAAGTAAATACCCCGTTAATAAAAAATATTAAACATAATTTTTAAAAAATGTACAAATTGTGATAAATCTGATTGTATGTTCGATTACCACTTGAGGAAAGGGTTATATTTGTATTGTTTTCGTTTTATCTGTTCGGTAAGAGAAAGAACGAAAGAGTTTCGACATTTAAACGTCTTTGGTGGAAAGCAGAGAACGGATTGTTACTAGGTTATCGTTTTCTGCCAAGACAAACGTTAGCTGAAACCAAAAACCACAACCGTCTGTAACATCTGATGTGGGAGTGGCTCCAAGTTTCAATGTCAAGAGGTGGTAAATAGAAGTAGATTTTTTTTCGAAATCAAGACATTGCGTGTTGTGTGGTGAAACTCAATGCCGCACTTTGTTTTAAGTACCAGAGTGGATAAATGAATATATTTTCGATATAATCATTCACTGAGTGGGAATTAAACCCACAATCGCGTTAACCATTAAAACTTTGTCACACTGCGCCAGGATAGCCTGGTAAATAGAAGTATGGTTACATATTGTTTTATATTTATTACTTTCTACTGCCACTGTTCAAAAAACTGTCGACTGTCTGGGTATACAAAATAAAACCTATATTCTTGACATTTTGGAACTAGGATTCTGACGACTTGAATAAATTTGTATAGTTAAGAGTCTACATGACATTTAGTTGGATCGTTCTTATTTCAAAAGAACATTTATTTAATAAATCCATAAATACTTGGAGCCTTACATAAATCGAGGACATACAAGTAACATTTCGATTTTGTATATATAATTATAATTGTTTTAATACAAAACTTTTAGTAATAATTAATAAGCACTGTGACCTTTTCGAAATTACTACCACTCAAAAATGAGATGAAATACAATTTATGAGAAAATTTGTTGTTCGTTATTTGACAGTTTAGTTCTACTTTATTATATACAATCCTCGATATTTGCAATTTATTATATTTTTTTAATTAATGAATCATAGTCTTCGGCATATACATACAAGTAGACCATGACCTCTTCTTAATACAATAACAAAAGGTAATATGAAGCTTCTACAGTGGATAATCCTTACAAAACTTTGTAGCTAAATTAAATGTACTTAGACTGTGATATTTGTTTATACAGTATGTAAGGGAAAAATAATTGGTCTGCGTACTAAATATATGCTTGTTTTTTTAAAAATTAAAACAAGAAATTATAATCGGGTATATTCAAGTTAAAATGTTTATCTTGAAATATATCAAGGTCACAAAAAAGCGATATTCTAAATTGTTTTTATATTCATTTTTATTTAAATTCTATGTAGCAATTCTGTTCTCGTTTTTTGGCTCAAATGAGTACTAGCTGAATATAACTTTACTCATCGTGACTTAAACTAGTTGAATGTCGCAAAAAACACACACAAGACTTAGTTTTGCCACATTATTATCGTAATATTTACATTTTTTTAATGGAATTCAGTGCTTTTTTTATCTGAAGTGTGTCTTCTCAACTTACATACATGATATAGTTGAGTGAAATAATTCAAGAGGGAACTATAAATATGAATTTATATAGCTTGTCGAAGTATTAATTAGTTTATTTTAAGCCTTTATGAAACCTCCGCCTTAGAACACGCTCCGCTGTGCCAGGCTGTATGCCTGCCTATATATGACACTAATGTTATATATAGGCCTGCATCTAAATTCATCATTGTATGACAACTTTTAATTAGTCTTTACTTGTGTCATGTATCTAGTAACCATATATATGTTTTATAAACATTTTGCAATTTGTTTCAAGATTTATCTTACTAGGTCGAGACATAAAAAAGTCAATATCTATTTATTTTGTAATATTTCTGTATATTGCATAAAGTATTTTTAAATACAAATAATAAAGCTCTGTCAATACAAAATACAAAGTAGATTGTTAAGCACTTACGTGCTAAAGCAATAACTTAACTTGCTTTTATATTTATTTATTCAATAGTTATTATATTCTTAGGTATATTTGATTATGACATAATAAAGGTTAAATTAAAGGGTAATATTTTACCTTGCAAGTATAATAATTTGGTTATTACTAAATATATATGAAATACAATAATGTGCAAAAATAAATAATACAATTTTGTCACCACTTGTTTTACGAAAATTATGCGGACAGAGCCATTTGAAACTTGGCAGAGTTTATACTATACTTTATATACTTAGTCAAGTAAATACAATTAGTCAATTTAAAATAAAGAAAACATTTCTTTTGAATTTTGGAATCTGTCATTTTTATATTATGTTTCATTACGTTTCTTTTTTGCGTCAACATATCGTAAAATATTTTGTGATATTAAAATGGTGTGCGGTGATAAAGAAAACCGAATCGATGTGATAGCATTAAATAAGGTATGTATGGTGCTAAATATAATTTTTTAAATCCTCCATACGCTTGATATTAGTCAAATATTTGTGTACCGGGCTATTGATACGTAAAATGAAATCTCCTCTAATGTGACAGAAAGAATCTGGTAGCCAGAGCAATAAAGGAAAGAATTCGAAGAAATCCTGTCCGAAAGCAAATGGCGTAACCATATCGCAAATTTAAACGATGACGAGACGAAGAATTTTCCTATAGTAAGTGCTGCCATTGATTACTGGCCTCAATGTTTATACCACTGTATTGCAGCCAATGGAGGAGACCACTTCGAATAACCATTATATAATTTTAATGGTTTTATATATTTGATATATTACATTTTTTAATATAACATTCTTGTAAACCAAGCGGTATATGTTCATCACGTGCGAAAGTCTTACGAGAGCTTTCCACAAGTGAAATACCCTATAATTGCATTTTGAATCCGTATACACATAGCACCAAGTATTGCTTAACAAAATATTAATATTTTCAATGGATAATAACACCTACCACATACTAGTATTAAACATCATTTTCGCTTATACATTTTGAAATCCACTAAGAAATGTATTTACTGGATACTAGCACTGCGTCTATAATATATATTGGAACAATATTGTACCTATAATATTGCATGTCAAAATTATGTTCTTCATTATCCATCACCTTTGACAATAATTGCTTAGTTAATTCGTTTAATCAATTGAAATAATAGTGTGGATTAATATTCAGACTATATAGTTACGTATCTCAGGCTATTGCTAATAAATTTCCTGGTATATTTATTCTTTTAATATTTTTAGTCATATTCCCTCACCTAAGATAAGAAAATTATTGTTCGGAAAGGTATAAAATTTTAATCTGCATCTCTTGGAAACCGCACTTAGGCACCGTATTTTAGTTTGAAAACTCGAACGGTTGGTTTAGATACGGTTCAGGTTCGAATCCTGCTACATTTTAAATTTTATACGTTTTCTTCTCTAATCTAATAATATATTTCTACTTCTGTTAAATATGGTTATTTTCTTTATTCTTCACTGCATCATGATACTTTATGAACAATAATATTCACTTGAATGGTGGAACTATGAAAAAGGGAGAATAGAAAATGGTGTCTTAACGCTTTTTATATTTCCGTCTTTCATCTATTTGTTTTTAATTATAAGTTCTGATATTACCTTCAAAATAAGGTATATTTTAGATACCTACTTGCTAGGTTTTGATAACTTTCTGAAATTTATATATTCTCTAATTGTCTTTTTTTGCAAAAAAAATTGCTTGTTAACAATTTCACGTTTAATTAAAAAAAACATAATTGTTATCTGATGTTCATCTTAAACTAATTTAATTGAAATCAATTCAATGTTTTGGTCGTAAAAGAGTTACAAAAGATATTTAGATAATAGCATGTATAGTTTATTTTTTATAATCTTAACATTTTAAAACCAAGTGTTTCTATATTTTTAAAGACATTAAAATATATAACATTTCCACATTTTGTCTAATTGGCTCGTTAAAAGGCTAGTATTCGTGATACAGCCCGTATTTAAATATTATGTTTTTTTATAAACTAAAAAGAAAAAATATTATAATGATAAATGAGATTTGTATGATTCTGTTGCTTTTATTGGTTGTTGCTTACCAGTAAAACTGACCAGTTTTCGATAAAACTGGTAAAATCTTTAGACTAATAAAATACCAATAAAAATCTTAAACTCTAATAGCACCTAGAGATGCCATGACGCGATTTTAAGCGTTAATCGGTTTTTAACACTAGTTTCTTAAGGTTATTTCAAACGGAGAAAGCAAAACAAAACATTGTATAGTGATGAGTCAAGTAGCAGAGGTTTTATTCACTTCGTAGGAATCTGTAGAATAAACTCATTGGAAAAACATGGATATTTCTGTTTGATGAATTCGTTACAGACAATTGGTGTTCGGTAATAAAAGTAGCCGAAGAAACCGAACTCAGAATGGTAACTGAATAAAGAGGAATGGAGTAAAGCGCTAGAAGAGGCTAGGACCTACATAGGGCTGTACAGCCATTCATGATGGTTCGTAGTCACAAGGACAAATTATAAAGAAATATATATTACATTGTCCTTAACAATAAGTTCCTTAATAAACACATGAGTATGTGCCTTTCTGGTGAAAGTATGAATAAGTAACACTTACACAATTAGCAGACACTAAAAGGGAACTAACATTGAAGAAGTGTGGCGGTGAAGATTTGGTGAGTCTCGTCGGCGTATAAATCCAAATCTATCGTGTAAACCATGTATAAGTGTAATTTATCTTACAAATTGGTGTGATTTTTTGTGATGGATGGATAGATGGACTAATTATGTTCCATCAACATTATGTGATACAGTCTCGTAAAAAGGAATAAAGCGGCATTTCTCATAAGCACGACTGCAATGCCTATTTTAATTGGAGCTTATGTGAAGGTACACCTGAACGCTCAAGTGAACTTAGAAACCCGATAGGATATGAAGTGCTCTGTTCTGTGTCCATAACTGTATCTGTTGACAAATACTTTAACCGAAAGGCATTTTTTTTTGGAAATTTCTATAGTTTTATATACTCTGTAGTATGGTACTGTACTGGACTGATTCATTCATATTGTCGAGCGTCATTCAGTCATTTCATTCTGTAATTTCCAAAAAACTATGAAATATTTTTATATATTGTTTTATGTCTTGTGCTTAAAAGCTAAATATGACGAAGACCTAGTACCTCTATTGCGGGAGCCCGGAACTAGATTCAGTATCCACATAGGTCCTAAACCAGCCGTTAAGTCGGAAAAGTTTAGGTAACTTGGATTCGTTTTGCATGTCGTGATAATGATAGTGAAATGGTGTGAGGTCGTCCCAAATTCAAGGGACTAACATGTGCATAGCCCGACCGGTTCTTTTATACGGTAGTGATTTTTGGCCAGCACTGTCTCGGCATACTCAGGAGCTTAATTAATTTGAGGCAGTCTTGGAGTCCGTGATGTAGCGGACAAGCTCCAAAAGCATTGCCTTAGATGGTATGGCCACGTTGCTTGTTGATGTCTGTCCCTGGAGTAAGACCACCCTGACTCCCAAGAAAGCAATGGCTGGATATCGTAAAGCAGGATAGGAGAGCCAATGGACTTACCACCGAGGTAAAGATCGTGCAAAGTAGACAAGGTAAAGTGGGAAGGCAGACGCTAGCTAATGACGGGATTAATGCCAGGAAGAAGAAGAAGACGACATTGTTTTATGCTACTATACTATATACTGTATTGTATCATCAAAACCTAAAATTAAATTGTCTGACTTGAAATGTGACGGATGATGTTGCAAGTTATGTTTAAGCATAGAATTTTGAGACAGGCTAAATTAAGTTTTTGTTTTAATCAAAAAAATATTAAATTCTATAAAAAAATTAACCTCTATTTCATCTCCTTTTGTGGTAGACCTAAACATAAACGCTGCAACAGCAATTTACTCACTTTTAATAAGTAGCCCAATAATTAAGTTTCAAATTCCTAGCGTCAAAGTTGAAGGACTTCCATCCGAACTTTCAACCTCCATGCCCCTTAGGGATAGAATTATCCCAATCGCTGAAATAGGTATTTACAATTTTTTATTTAGTACCCCAGAAAAGAAATATCATGTGTGTACCTATAAAACTGACGGAGATCCATATAAATTTCAGATTTCTAAAAATCATTTCTTAGTGTAATAGCCACAAAACCATAAGCCTACTAACCAAAACCCATGCGACCAAGTTCAATGTTTTACGCTCGGCGATGATGAAACATTCAGACAGTGAATCTGGGCCAGTTATCTTATTAGTATAAAAGATTAATGATAAATGTATTATTAATGTAAATTGCATTATAATTATAGTTCATTAACAATTACTTTGTTTGGTCCATGACATTATATACTGAATGATATGATATGAAACACTTTGGACATGTTTTATTTTTGTAGTAATAAATTAAAAGATTTTTGATTTTTATTTAATATATAAACTAAATTTAATATTATATCTACCTATCCTGAATACTACTACTGCTATAAATATAAGAAGTTATCACTATTCGCTGGAAGATTTATGTATGAAATAGGAATAATATGCACTACGTGAAAATAAATAATATACAATATACAGATAGAAACGCGAATAGTTCTTTAGACTTCATTTTATTTCAGTAGCTCTTATATCTTGTTGACCTCTCACAGTTATCTTCACGTTGATAAAGCACAAACTACGAGCTAAGATGAAATCTTCAACATACATTCTAGCAACTATTACTTTCGCCTTGAACTTAATATGGTTATTTTTTTTGGATAAATTACTTGATTAAGAAATATTTTTTTATTGTACAGTGACTGAGACTTGCGAGCTATTTAAATTATAAAAAATATAATTAGCTTTTAAATTTGACTTTAATTCAACCAAATTGTTTTGGAGGAGTATAGAAGAAATGTAAATAATTTAAATAAATTTTAGTGTGATACGGACCCCAACTGTATTGCTTATACAGTTAGATACCACGACGCCATGATGGTCTCAGTTATGTTTTTATAAATATTATCTCAGTCTTGGTAAAAAAAGGCTACTTCGCTTGTGCTTATATATACTTATACGTTATGTACGTAATTAAGGTTTGTATACCCTATAAAATTATGAATTTGAATTGCTCAAAGTTTCAAAATTAGTTAAAAAAAATGGTGCATATCGATAGAATTTTTCTTACTGACAATAATAAATTTTTAAACTACCATAATATGTTAATAAATATTTATTGTTTTTGCATCAAATAACGTACACAGCCTATTACAATACTTAAGTGATTTTGGATATGCTTTGATATTAGGCAGTCCAGGATCACTAATAATATTCAATGGTTTTAACATAGTAAATTATGTTAAACTTTTGAAAAAATAAAAACCTTATTGTAAAATAATTGCGTTAATATAAATTCTTACGGAAAAACACTTAACACTAAAATACTATTATAGTAATAAAACATTGCTATAAGCTTAGCAACTTTATAGGATTGATCTCAGTTCGATAATAATTGATATCCTGTTTTATTGTCAATTAAGCGTAATTTATAAAATTGTAATTTCAGTCCAGTTGTCAATATCGGAGCTATTTAATAAATTGCTAAATAATCTGCATCCTATTATTATATACAATATATATTTATATAAAATTATTCTACTAGGAAACTACTAGGGACCTTTAACCTGTGCCAAAGGTATCTTATTATAAGCTAGTAGCTGCCTACAACTTCGTTTGCGTGATAAGTCCTCCTTGACCTTGACAAACACGTTCCAAAATCAACTATAGCCTTATTCATCCTGAGCTTAAAAGGTATACAAAAAGGTTTCATTCAAATTCGTCTAGTTGTATCAAAGGCGTATAAAAAGTCTGTTTTTGCTGATTTATTATAGTATATACTCGTATATATATATCTCTTATAATATTGGCGTGAGAGCTATAAATAATCAACTAAACATAATAAACCGGTCATTAATTACATTTTTTTTTATCACAAAAGCAGTTTTTTAGATATTTCTTATTTTTTAATTGAACCTAATAGAGGTATAAGGTAATTGTATTATGTTGTTGGCATTCAGGAGGAACCTTGTAATTAAAAATGAATTACACTTTGCCCCGCTGTCAAAAGTCACACTGCCTTGAATAATGCTATGTAACAATTATTTTTTATATAAGCCAAGGCCACGTTTGCCACAAAGGGCATAGAATATAAATATTTTAGGTTACTAACAACAACAATTATTGTATATTATCTAAAACAGACGTTTAATATTCTTAATTTTTCATATATTTAACAAATTTGAACGTTTATTATGCAATTTTATTATACCAACACGATCTAGTCTCTAGCATTAAAAGTCTTTGGGATATACAAGGTTCTTTACTTCATTTTTTTTCTTATAATTTTTTTAATTGTTCAACTTAAGAAATTGAAAAAACTAATATTTTTATCGCATCGTAGCGCAGTGTGACGGCGTTTGAATGTCACGATGAAAGCGATGGTTGTGGGTTTCATTCCTATTTGTGGGAATGATAATATTTATTTATTATACTTTCTCAGCTACGCTACGCTAATCAACACACAATGTCTCGGCTTCTGGGGGAAAGTGGAGAACGGCGTGTCTTGACACTAGGTTCTCTCTGCGTACCCTGCTTTATGGGCAATATTCGGCAAATATTTTCCTTTTTCTTGATGGCTAAATAAACTTTCAGATATAAAAGTAGTAAATATTAATTAAAAGTTATCTTACATAGTACGAAATTGAATACTTTTGTATTTGTGTAGGAGGAACTTTATACAAGGATACTACTGTTGTCGTTGAAGTCAGATTTCATCTTAGATAGCGTAAGCGAAACGAGGCGAATTAGTAAAAAGAGAATATACCTGGTGTCAAGACATTTAGTTCTCCACTTTCTACCCGAAATCCAAATATGTTCATTACCGAAAATCAACGCAAGTTGAAAAAAGATATGCCATGCCATGAGTTTATTTATTCTAATTTAATATTTACAACTTCCATCCAGACAATTGAATTTGACTTTATGATAGAAAATCTTGTTCGAATTATTAAAATTTGAATTAATGAGAAAACGTAAATAAGTAACATTTTAAAGTATAATTGAATTTAAGTATATTAAAAAAAGAACCCTATAAAAACGTGTTCTACAGTACCCGATGGGTCTAAGTTTGAATCTTTTTTGAATAAAAAAATATGTTAATGTTTTATATTTTTTGAAGATAGGGTTGAAGCGGTCATATCCTCTTTTATTATTGTAATGTCAACCACGTACTGTTTCTATCCTTAGATAAAAAGAAGTAAATTGCAAATATACATACAAAATATACAATATCTGTAAAAGATATAGTTGTTAGTATTAGTTATACAGCAATTTATATAATACATTAGTTACAAATAATTTAAACGTAGTGTGTTAATAAAAATAGTAATCAAAAACATATATTTCAAATATTTTTGTTTCGCTTGTCATGTTAGATAACTAACTTGTAAAGTGTTAGTAAAGTGTTATTCTCACACGATATGAAATACATATTTAAAAAATGTATAAACATTTGAACTTAAACTTGAACTTGAACGAAATGAATTTGAACGTAGGGGCACTCGCATCCGCGTTTCTTGGAATTCGTCCAAGTGCTCGGACCGCTAAGTCATACGTTCTATATCTAGATATTTTTGCTGTTAGTATATAAACATGTTTTTTTTAAGTATGCAGTCTGTTTTAGACACAAGTAGATTCTTTTTTTATATACATATTTACCCACTTCCTTAGGTTGGCTAGCAAAAATATTTGTTAAAAATATTAAGTCCGCCGTTACTAATTGAGTTCCTGTAATTTGTTTTTTTTCAAGTTCAATAAAGAATATATATTTATGTTTCACTCACAAAATGCGATAGTTTAATTAAAGCAAAACTCCGTAAAGTAGAGGTTTGGAAAACAGAAGATAGGTGCTGATATGCGGATACTTTAACAGTACGGGTACGTTGTATGGGTTGAGCCTTATTGACCTGCAGATGGAGTTGGGAATCCGAAAGGTCCCATGGGAAGTGTTTGTCGGAGAATTGATACTTTGAAAATTTTATAATATATATTTGTACACGTATTAATATATTTTTATTCAAAAACAGGTTCATTATTAAGTTATTTTCTGAGTCGATACTAACTTGAACACTAATATTTAAATAATTACTATATATTAAAATTAAATTATCGATTAAGAAATTAAATTACATTTTTGTTAAGACTCAAATGAAATAGCTAAATTGAATATGGTCGTAGCTGTTATCATTTATCATAGAAAAAATATATAAAAATTAGAAGCATGTGTCCAGGAATGAACGGAAAAGTGCTGATGATGATGAGGCTCTTCTCTAGTTTTATACGAGCTACTAATGCGAACTGGCGTATTCGATGGATGGGCGAAGGCTTGGATTGAAAATATTTAAAATTTTATCCGTAAGTATTAAACGGAGGCTTTCACAATAAATTGGAGTAAATAATATAATAATATACTGAACGAGGCGCATTCCTTACATATTGTTTATTAATACTACTAATTTGCTTAATTTTATTACCATTCAATTGTTTATAATATTAAATTCTTTAAATTTTTATTTTATTAAAATTTCAAATGATTTGATAAAAATATTAATATACATACTACGTGAAATTATAAATAACACTGTTAATTTTGTAATATTTTTAAAATATTTAATTTATTTTAAACTGGGAATAAAATAACAAAAACTGTTTTTATAATATTAAATATTACAAAGAATTACTTACGTGCTAATTTTGCGTATCCCACACCGCAGTAGCTCACAACACAAAACGCAACGGCAAAAACAGCTCTCAAAATCATGATTTTAATAATACTGAAATTAGATTGGTCTTACAGTCGATTTACCTCTGCACCGTCCGCGGAACAAATAACTGGTATATATCGTCTAACTGATAGATATTAAGCCTTCAATCTGGCATTGTACCGGACCGGTTGTGCGTAGGACCTTAACTTCGCTTCTTATTAAGTATACAAAAGCAGCGGCGAAAAAATCACCGCTTAATATTTTTTCGTATACCAGCGGAAGTGTTATTTGAGAGTAATAAGTGTTTAAAATATTTTTATGTGTCAATTTAAAATTTAAAAAAATTAGCTTACAGTGTATAGTTGAATATATTTTAGTATAAGAATAATATTTTTTGCATATTTTTATAATAAGCGCTACGCACAATTATTTGATCACGATAACAATTCGGGCCGATATAAAATAAAGTTTTGAATGAAATAAAAACATTTTAAAGTAACACATTTAAACAGCTTTTTATTGTAGTACCTTTATGATTTTTATATGTGGCTTAAAATATATTTATAAACATGTATTCGTAAGCGTTTCCGTATTTTACGCCAACTTAAATATCCCGCCTTTTTCTTTTTTTTCTCAATTCACGTTTAACTAAATACTTGACTAAGATTCAATTGTATTTAGTCATGTATTTAAAAAATAATTTTAAATTAAATATTGTTTTTAATACATTGTCAAGACTCTTCGTTCTCCACTTTAATTTAATTATTATTTTAGACCATCTTAGTGTAATTAATAAATGTACTTGCAATTTATATCAAAGGCTTCCTTATATTATTAAAAGCTGTACTGTTAGTAAAAAAATTATTAATCTTCTGTTCCCATTTATTACATAATACAAAAAATATATAAAAATATTCCAAGAACTTATATTAGAACCTAAAAATATCGCGTGTAAAAAGGTACATGCCAACTGCATCACGACCGACAACGAAGGAAAAACTTAGGCATAGTTAAAGTTTGTATGGAGATGATTTGCAGGAAGCCATTATTTGAACATTAATGGCTTCCTGCAAATCATACACACATCATACTATAATCCATGAAGAAAAAAAAACCTGCAATAAATTAAATTAATAAACTAAGTGTTACCCACACTGCCATGTGTTTATTTAAAGTGATATGACACATTGCTGAGGGAACGAGTACTTTACGCGTTTGTATGCCTTGTACGTAAAATACTAAAATAGTTTTGAAAACACCCTAAACTAATATGCCTGAGTTTAATCTAATGTTTATCAAAATGTTTTTTTTTCATGGCGTATATTAAAGCCTTTTGGTTCTTTTATGTCATCGAAGTTATATAATATCGCGTGTATTGTAACGTTAAAAATAAGCCTTCATATATATATATATATATATGAAGGCTTATTTTTAACGTTATTGCTTTTAGATATCTTGGCCAAAGGCTATTTAGTCTATATATTTACATTAGAAGGCTTATTTTTAACGTTAATGTTTTTAGATCTCTGAAATGCTTATATATTTTTTTCTTATAACTTAGCAAAGATATTTCCAAAATATTATAATTGTTTTTTTTTAGTACGTAAGTTTTTTAAATTTAATAAATCAATACGTAAGTATCTTATTCCGTGTTCCACTCATATGGAATGAAATAATGACTCTTACAAATGTGTCCCAAAGCCAAAGCTCACTTAATCGAGATTATTCATTGATATCAAAATAATCTGCTGTTAAAAAACCTTAAATAAAATTAAAAAGAAAAAATATATATTTTGCTAAGACGAGCAAAAGTTATCTAGCTTGATAGGATGGATACGTAGTAATATACAAAAAACTGACGCCTTCAGAAAAGTTGTTTAGCCTGATGACGCATAATACTAAAAACCAATAGACTAGTTAATCTGTACAAAATAAGTAAACGGCGCTTAGCAAATGTTGATGAAAAATAATGATAGACAGTTTTTGTTGACAAATCAAAATCAGTTCGATCTCGAGTGAAGGAATGATTAATTTTTGAATTAAATTAAAATATTTATTAAAATATCACATTTTCATTTTCGTGCTTCAGGTTGGGGCATTTATCTTCTTATTTATGTTCTGAGATTTTTACACTAAGGAAGATTTTCATGTAACAGGCTCTAGCTAGATAGCTAGAGCTAGGCTGTAGACACAGCCAGAATATTATTAAGACACTCCTTTCTCTACTTTTCACTTATTTAAGACATTCCCCCGTCTGGGTATCAAATCCACAACCATCACGTGTAGTTATTCCACTGCGCCACAGCGGTGGTTTCATAAAGATTTCATTTTTCTTATGTTTTGTGTAGTTAAATTTGCAATGAATAATTTATAATATAAATAATATTTTTCCTTGTAAAACTTTTATTACGAACCTTTAATCTTGATAAAATAAAATAAATATACAATTTACATACGTATCTGCCAACCTTTTTTAATTAAATTTGAAGTTGAAGAGATCCTTGTATATGTATATTTTCTTTACATTAAAGGCACTTAAATTTTAAACCTTATACAAGTTGTATTTTTTTAATATTCTGATCAATAGGCAAAATAGGTTTTATATCTATTTTTTAGTATAGGGATAGTCAAACTCATCATGTTAGTCCGAGATATTCCTCAATATTCGAGCTTTATTCGCAAGCCGCAATTAGATACGCGTTTGAAAAGATATAAAAAATAATTAAATATAATAATAATAAAACAAAAATGAACATTTATCGAGAGTCACGACAATCTTTCAAAATCGAAATCCTTTAAAAAAAAAGAACGTCCAAGCCTCAACTTGCCCTTGGTATAGTATATTTAAGAGGTCACTGCACTCTTATTAATTGCTAGATATATTAATTTATAACTTGTTTTATGATCGAATACGAGTGTATCAAAGAACTGAATATTTTTAATACTAACAAAAAAGTGGTACTGTTATTATTTATTCAAATACTAACATTTGTCAATAAATTTTGAAAAACAATTTCATAGGTTTATGATTTTCAATTTAATAAAGCTCTTTCTCTAAATACTTATAAATAAAATAATTATTATATAGTAAATATCATATTACTGTATTTATGTATACAATAGATAGACAACCCTAGTTCACACTTTCCATCCAATTTCGAGACATTGCTCGTAACAATGCTCTTTATGTTACCAGCGCGAGGAGACGAAAATTACTTAAATATAACCCTTCTCCAAAGTGGGGATCGAACCGACAACAATCGTGTATGCAGTCAAACGGATTTCCCACTGAACCACGAGAGTCTCTAATGACTAATTGACAATAAGATAGCCTTCGCCACAACGAATGTCAAGTTAAGTAGTAAATTATGTTAAAACATGTATAAGGTTTATGTATATAGTAATAATAACTCATTAGCTTCTACCTGTATTACGACATATCAACTAAACATTGGCACAATCAGCCGACTAATGGATCATTAAATATAGATACAAGTTGATTGATAAGCGATATCTTAATAGCAAAGTACTGTAATTGTCTTAAGAGTTACCTTAGATACTACTGTTAGATGTGAAAATAACTAGGATAATATATGGAATTTTGGAATTTTGGTAATCTGTTTTAACTGTTACATATTTTGACTAGTAATCAAACATTGCCTTAACAACGTTTACATTTAATACGAAAATGTACCAGTCTGTTTAAATGGTGGTGTTCATAACATTTATTTATTAATTTATTATAATATTCTAATGTATTATTATTTATTATGGCAATACCTGTTTTCATAAACATACGTTAAAAGCTGCCTAAAGTTTTTTACTCGTAATTTAATATGTTTATTTAAATTTTAATCAATAAATCTTATATATTTAATTATCGTGAAATTAGCCAATAGTGTAGTTAATCTTATTTTTTCTTTTTTATCTCTATTTTATAGCGTCGATATCATGACAGACTATGATTAATCAGTTACTTAGAATCAGGTTTTGCAGATAAAAAACTCTTACTCTGTAGAAGCTTCATTGAACGTGTAAGTGTCCAATAATGAGTTATTATTACTATATAGAAATAATAACATATGCATTTACATTGATATTTTTTATTGATATGATTTACTACTTTATTTATTATTAACATTCGTTGAGGCGAGGCGACATTCGTTGATATCTTATCAAGAATTAGTCATTAGATAATAAGTTCTTTGATTTTCACGATTATTACACATTTTGAAATGAACTATTTTAACCGGATTAATCGTGAATAATTTTTGGTTGGAGATTGATTAGAGGGTCTCATGGCAGAGTGCGACATCGTTTGACTTTAAACACCATTGTTGTCGGTACGATACAGACTTTGGAGAATGATTATATTTAAAGCTATTTTTATTTCATATGATTATATTTAAAGCTATTTTTATACTTAACACGCAATGTTTCGAAAACCGATCGTTATATTCGAATGAAATATAACATTGGGTTCCGCTAATATATACTTTTAAACTTATCTAAAAAAAAAACATCTAAAGCTTAAAACTTCCATAAAAACCAAATCAGTGCGGGACGAAAATGCACTTCGAATTTATTTCACTGCATTTGCATGTCGCACAACAGATTTATGGAGGTAAGAGATATTTTTTTTGGAAACGAGGTCGTTTATTGTTACTGATACGGACGCGGTTAAAGATTTACATTTTAAGAGTAATTTAAATAACTAAATCAAGTCAGGAAGCAGCATTGTATTACGTAATTTAAACATGGTAAAATACTTATATATAATGCAGTTAATTTAACAAAGTCTGCTCAGTATTGAAGACTATTGAACTTTACGGTAACCTATGGCGCTATATTGTACTGAGTTCCAAATTATTGCTATTTGAAAGGCATAATTTACAAGTGAGTTATAAAATATGTCTGCCATATCAGCTATATTTGTGTAACCTGATGTTTTAATGTCACGTTTTCACCCTAGTATTAAGGAAGAGAAAATGCCTGAATCATTCCCCTTGTGGGTATCGAACTCTCAACTGCCGTATTCAGTTGTCTCAATGAGAAACGATGGTTCGCAATATGCCAATCTCATACATTTTATATACCAGGTACATTTAATACTACCTTGCCATATGTACATATTTATTATTTTCATGCAAATTCACGTATCGAATATTCACCACATTTTAGATGAGTAGGCATTGATCTGAGAAGCTACCTGTGAAGGGACCTGGAAATTTTCTCCTAGAAAGATATCTGTATATACATTTATATTTGAAAATATTTTATTTATTAATAAAATATATTTTAAATTTAATATTGGCTGTCGTTGCGCAGTTGGACAGGGCTGACTGTCAATGCCCTTGGTTGTGGGTTCCGCTGCCGTGTTTCATTTGTAGATATGATGATATTATAATCTCTCTCCTTTGTTAAAACTAAGCGTGGCGTTGAGTTCCGCCTATTGACATGTAATTTCATGAATTTGGGTGAAGACTAGAGCCTTGATAGCCAGTTCTGTCTGCCTAGCCTAGCTGTCTGCTTTGTATAAACAAACGTACAGCTTAAGTTACTTTACACTCAAAATAATTATCCAATAGATCAAACACATTGAAGTTACGACTATTTATTATTTGAAATAAATATAATATTTTTGTTTGTTTTTATTTGTTGTACTTAATTGCATATACAGTTAAATTTTGAAATATACTTGTTTAAGTAATTTTGCAATGCTGTAAAAAAAAAGCCTGTGAAAAATAAAGTGCAAACACCCTAAAACGTGTTTGTTTTAATTTCCTTACTGACAAAATGTAACTAGCTTTTGGTTATATCTATCACATCGACTCACTTTATTTTCCGTTATATATGCAAATATTGTCGGTTGCATGGAGGAACCAAACGTTGCACTTTATTTGAAAATAAGAAAAGAAACTTCTATATATTGAATATTAATCTGGTATATTGCCAATTAACCTATCTCTGGTTCCCATCATTATGTAAATATTTTATTTTCACACACGGGGTTACAAAATATGATGCACTTTTATTTCTTATTATGTCGAATGTCATATGTTAGGTAATCAAACATACAAAAAACATTTTTCATAGCTATGTGGTGTGTTGCATAGTCATACATATATTTAGAAAACGTATAAAAAATTTAATTTAGAATGAAATGAATTTAGAATTTAGAATCAATATCAAACGCTGTTTTACTGAGCCACAATGGTCTCAACATTTCAATATACCGACATACATGTTTGGTAGCCAGTTGTAGCTAAAGTTATTCTGTTTTAAAATAGATATATAACCCAATAAGAATTGATCTTACAATCATCGCACAGAGGCCCAGTTATCAGTAAAAAGCCACGGTACTACAAGTCTGATTAATTATTTATTGTTTAGTCAAAAAGCATTACAATACAACAATTAAATCACTTATAAACTTCAAATTATACAAATTTATCTGTCATTAATACTATAGAAATATGTTTAAGTTCTTATATTAAAATTTCATTAATAACTAATGGAGTAATCAAAATTCTTCATAAGCTTAAACGTAAAATATAACTTTTATATTATTAAAGGTACTGAAAGATTGTCCTTATTTTTAATAATTGTATTCTGGAAATATATATCTTTCAACATTTATGGATAACAAGATATCTTCAAATATAATCTATCATTGTTTTTTTTTACATTCTTTCTAGTAGAATAGACTGAAAATGTAGTATCTGTATTTATTTTGTTTTTAGCTGTCAAAATGTGGCGGTACCTGCCGCTAAATTACGACACAGTATAATTCAATTTTAATGTTGGAACTATATATTTTGTTTTGTCACATTATACCATAAATCATAAAATACGTTACGATCAAAGTCATCTAAATGTAAATAAATATGTAATTAATAATTCCGCACCTAAAATTAATACTTTTTGACTTGTTCATTTTTTTTTACATTTTCATTTATTCAACCTATATATAAAGTAAATTCTAACGCATATTAATATTTATATAATTGTATAGCAACTTATTCACGCCTGGTACGGAATTTGTAGAAATAACATATTTTTTTTAGCGATTTACGCTTCAAGAGTTTATATTAAGGTTCATACATATAATGAAATACGATTGTCCTATTTTGTCCAAAACAGATTGTCTCTGTCTACAATAATATTTGAAACTTAGTTACACATCTTTGGTTCAATTCCTATATTGACGAAAATTTATACAATATTTTTTGACATATACAAAAATGATCTTGAAATTAGATATAATTAGAAAACAGATATAATTAGAAAAATACAGCTTATTCGTACATACATATATATATATATATAAGTCAATATGATTAATACTTTGGTATAGGTACATTCAGCAGTTCATCGTATGGGACTGCTGTGAAGAATTTCTTAGCGGTTTCTATGGTGACGTTCATAGCGTAGTCTACTACAGGTTGACCAAACTCCTCTGTAACCACTCGCCAATTTTCGTTTAAGAATTGTAAAACTGTGTTACCTGAAATTGATATTGATAAATTACTGTTCGTATTTGAATATTTGCCTAAGAAACACATAGAAAGAAATTTTCAGTCCTTGTCTCATAAGACAGAGCGCGATGCTGGGTTCCGCCACTCAACAGAAAACTGGGTTTATATACGCCAGGTTCTTGCTACCATGCTATATGAGAAAAAAACCAACAGGTTATATAAATTAACTTTTGTGTGATATGACACGTAGTTTATTGAGTTCAGGAACATGGAGAAAGAAGTGACTCGACTCTTTGATTAATCTAACCGGAAAAAAAGACAATACGAAAAAAAAACTTGTGCACATATAATTTGGGTCATTATTTATGCGGATTTTACGCTCCTTATCTCCAGTGGAAAATTACCCACATATTGAAATCATACAAAAAATCTTTCAATCAGCAATCAACATGCTAATGTATCACAAGCATGTTGGCATTTTTACATAGGTATAGTTTTGATGTTAATATAATAGATCTAAACAGATGTAAAAAAATTAAAAACACTCCTTGTTTTGTAGTCGACGAAACGTTTTATCTTTATATGTATGATAAAAAATCAAAAGTAAATAAATGGATGGCAAATAAAAAATACTTATAAAAAAAATTTATTATGTCGATTTACGTGGACTAATTAGTAAAGCGGAAAAGTTTCGTTGGCGTTTTCAAATTAATTCACTTGCCGGGAACTATATTATGAGTAAGTTTGTCATTTGTCGCTCTCAATTTACTACAGGCAATTCGTGAACACATACAATTTAATGGGCTTACATTTTCAGCTTCATTATTATCAAAAATGATTTATTAATAAATTATTACAGTGCACATGTATTATATTTCTGTTTATTGTTTTATATTATATGCATTTTCCAGTAATAATTTTTTTTATATGGTAGTTTCTATACTTACATACTTTTACAATTCCAATAAAGCTAATAATTAGCTTTGAATTTGGTTTTATTAAATGAAGCTTGTTCAGTATTAAGTAGGTTATTATTAAAAAAACTGTCATTATTACTTAGTTCATATAAAAATTAAATTATGAGTCTAATATATAAAGATTATAATGTATTCCTACTGAGTATAAAAGGAACAAAATAAATTTAGACTTTTTGAAATTAAACAAGTTTAAGCTGATTAATATTTGTGGTATTCGAAAATAGCAATAGCAAATAGCATAGCCCTCTCCATAACTCGTTGAGCGACTTCAAGCTTTCTTATTAGGCCAACAGTAAGAGACCACGTCTCAGTGCCAATGTTATCTGGCAACACGCACTGGTTGGAAAACCTGAGTGTTCAGGCTCTGGGTATTGTGGACTTAAGGATGTCGTCTACTGTGAGAGTATTGATTCCAACAATTGCCGGCATATGTGGGACATAGATATTATACATAATTTTTGTCTTCTCTATGATCATCCGGATACAAATCAGTTAAGAAACTCTACTGAGGCCGTTGAACATCCACTAATACTACATATGATTACATATACGCCGTTCATGTTGATGCCAAAGACTTTCCAGTCCAATAGCTTAATTCTGTCCTCATCTGGTGCCTTGTTGTTTTTAAGATTTTCGAAGCCATTCTAATCTCATACATGCTAATGTTCGGGATGTTTTCGATACGAACTAACTTGGCTCTGTTATCTTGAGCCACATTAGTAACGGTTTTGGGAGTCAACGTGTATACAGAAGTTATCAATCTCTCTCAGTATCTCAGCACATATTTTATGATGTATCTGTGATCAATCTCCTGTTAATCACAGAGACTATGGTTATGATGATTAAATATGTGCCGTCTAGTCGTCATGACGAAGTCTATCTTATTTTTAGTGGAACCGTCGGGGCTCATCCACATCCTCTTGCTGGACGGCCGCTCCTTGTAGAAGGAGTTCATCATAAAAGTCCCTCCTTCTCCATAAAGTCCAATAGTTATCCCCTGGCGTTCCGCTGCCCATATCCAAATTGCCCCACTCTTAACTATTCACCTTTGGGTGAAAGTCGCCCTTCACGACGGTGAAGTAGGTTTTGAGAGTGAGTATGGCCTCGGAAATATCGTCATACATAGTTTCTAGTTCTTCGTCTGACTGTGCAGAGGTCGGTGCGTATACCTGTATGACCTTTAGTGAATACCAATTGGCTATTCTGAGTATAAGGTACGCTACCCTAGCCAACACGTTCGCCAATTTCTCGCTAACACGTTCGCAAATTTCTCGCCAAGTCGTTCGCAAATATCTAGTCAACAACGTCAACCAAACTTGATAACGTTGTTGACAAGAAGTTTGCGAACGTCGATACGCTGTTAATTAGGTTAAGATGGTGTAATTTCAAAATGTGTAAAAATCACGAAACCCAAAATTCTTATTAAAGTTCGAATTATCTAATAATCAAAATTATTGTCAAATTGATATATTTCTGACCCTCCGGCGTGACTGAACAAAGCTTTTCCTATTACAAGAAATACAAGGATATAAGTTATTATTTCGAGGTTTTCATTTGCTATAAAATTATATTGATACTCACTCAATTCCGGGTTCCCTTTGAATAGATTGTTGATGGTATAATGGACTCTGTCGCCATAGTCGAATGTATATCTATAATTTCTTATACCAAAATGGTCTCGTCCATCCGTATCTTTAAAGTACTTGGTTTTTATGTTCAGTTTTATGACAGAGTTCACTGTAATTCGAAGGAAAAAAATCATAAAAAGTTTAGTATGTGCTTATAAATTTGCGCTTTTCGATTTGATAGTGTAAATAATCAAAACGCAAATGTATCATTAAATAGGATGTAACAGCTGGTTAATAATAATATTGTGAAGAAGCAAAGGGGAGCAAAAATAAATAAAACAGCTTTTCGTTCCAAAAGTAATCTAAGTCTGGTCAAATTAGCCCGCAAAATAGGAGTAACCCTTGCATAAATTCACAAGAATAGTGAATAGAAAATACAGATTCACGATTTCTGAGAAAAAAATTTAGGACATTTCTTTGTAAATATTTGTATGATTTACAATTTTTGTCTGACCTATTTTTACCATAAAACTAACCGATTCATTAAAAAATTAAAAAAAACACATTTTTTTGGGAATAATTCTATCTTGCATAATTTTTGTGCACACTTGGGATCGATGGATTTGAATTATGGGATCGATCACACTTTTCTTGTATCCCTAATTTTCATATAACTATTCGGCTTTTTGGTAATCTATACACGGGTGAGTATCTATTTTATACTAGAGTAGTAATTTTATGCATATATATGTATGCATATGTATGCAAATCTGTCCGTGTTTATGTTTATCATCTATTCGAATTTTAATGTATAGACTTGTTGATTTTACATACAAATACACATAAATGGAAATTTCTGAAAATTATACTTTGGCACACCTTCATTTCTCACATTACAAGGTTGACTTTTAGAAAATGCTTTTTAGCGTTAACCTCCGCCTAATGTGCATATTTGTTTAGCAAATAGTGTGTTTTGTGCAACAAAAAACAACTATATAAAATAAACAAGTCTATACATTAAAATTCGAATAAATGATAAACATAAACAGCGATCTGTTTTTTTTTTAAATCATAATCTGTCCTAAGCAATAATCGAACTGAAACCAACAACAGATTTTTACAGGTTTCACTTACAACTACACTAACTGAATAGACATATCTTATGATACACCTACGTTCATATATCAATATATGAACTTCTGAAATATTATAGGATATATTCTGATATATTATAGGATATACGAGTACCTGAAAATTACTGATATATCAGATGAAATACATTTAGAATTTTTTAATAGTGTTTAATTTTAATTATACTCACTAATATTGCTAATTTCTAATATTTCTCTAATATTGCTAATTTCTCGCTTTCACACATATTTTTGTTATACAAAGACAACTGTGATCTTCATCAGGCCATCAGGACATCATTCGATCACCGTGGCGCAGTGTGACTATACACGCGATAATAGTGGGTTCGATTCCGTATCGGGGAATGATTAAGTTTTAATTATTTTCATTTTTCCGCTTTGATTATAAGACAAAGCGTTGTGTTTCGCCACTCAGAACTCAATGTCTCTGATTCGGGCAGAAATTGCTTAGCGGGAAATAGCGCGAAGCTGTGATATCATTCATATCAAGCAGTATTTAATATTTAGTATTAAACTATTATTACAAATATTATAACTCACCTATTTTAATTTTTGAATCACCTTCACCGTTTATTGGGAACAAAAGTAACCTCCCCACAGCTGTGTATTTCCCTTTTATAGTTATGTTACATCTAATTTCTAAAGTGAATATATTTCTTTCCAGGTACGCTCTGTAATTATTGTAAAGTAAATTTCACAGATGTATAATATAACGGTATGTATATAAACCATCAGGCCATCGTGATGCAGTGGGACAGCGTCTAACTGCAAACCCGCTGGGTTGTGGGTTGGATTCATTTGTTAGACTCTGAGAAATGATTATATTTATATTATTTTCATCTCTTAGCTCTTATACACACAACGAGGCGTTGAGTTCCACCACCCAACACGCAATGTCTCCAATTGGGTTCAGGCGGTAAATGAAGAATGGAGTGTCTTGACACTACCATGCTATGCGGCAAAAACCGTGAAGCTGAAATACAAAACAAATAAACTAGGAGGCTTGATTGTTTGTTGTTTTTCACGGATATCCTTGTAATTCTCCATTTCTATTACTTTTGGATACAATGTGTATTAATTGATTGAAGAAACTAAACCGGATATATCTCACTAATATTTCCTTTAGCGAGGTTTGAATCGATTACCATCGCTGTCAGTCTGATAAGTTACTTCACCACGGAGGAACTTTTTATTTTTTTATTATATAACATTATTATGACCATTAAACATAAGTAGAGAATACCGTAGCTGTTTGAGACAACGTCTGGTTATAAACGCGATGGTTGTGAGTTCGAGCCCGTGGGAATGATAATATTTAAAATACTTTTTTTTCCGGAAATACAAATATCAGTGTTGGATTCTGTGAGTCAAGTGTCGGTCAATATCACGAAATCAGACGTAAAGTGGTGAAAGGAGTGGTCTTAACAAAAAATTCTCTCTGCCTTCCCTGCAATGGACTACGAGATTGCTGTATCTGTATGTAATATGTATATTAAGAAATAAGTCATTGAGCTGTTCTTAGTCAGTCGACTAAGACTTTCACAAAATATATATAAAAATAGTAATACATATAAGAAATCTTTATTACAATATATAAAAAAATATATTTTTAATATGTTATATATTTAACTGCCTCACATAATTGTTTAATATACAATTCATTTTTATACTCTATCGCATTTATTCAGCAATTATAACAAAAATAAACCGGATAGGAAATGATGTATTGATAATATCAGCAACATGCAATGTTAAAGGTAAAAAAAATCAGTTTATGATTTATTTATATTTTTAATGGATACCCCTATGGAGTGCGCAATTAATTAGCTTCACGCTTTTTCCCGCATAGTAGGGTAGTTAGAGAGAACCTAGTGTCAAGAACGGAGTGTTCTGCACTTTTTGTTCGAATTCCAGACATTGCGTGAAAAGAGGCGGCGCCGCGTTAAAAAATATTGAAATTCCCAATACAAATAAAATCAAAAAAGAAAGTTTAGCAAATTATATATATTTTAGTTTTGAATAATTTGTGTTTTTATGTTTGACTATCACGGCCCTATGTATAAATAAAGATTTTAAGCGAATCAAAATAATTATTAACCTTAAGAAGTTTTTACTATTTACTTTAGAAATTTTCTTAGAAAAACTTTGATTCAAATGTTAATCTTGAACTAAAAGAAGATATTGAGTTTCTTTGTAATACTACATAAGATATCTTATATATTAATCCTTTAGACTGTTTCTCTAATAACTTTATAATATTAGGCGCTGCTCAAACGTAGGAATTTTGTGTCTTGTATTGGATAGAAGCTACCAGCTGAATATGAAATCAGCTCACCCTGTCCAGACACTTTTTGCGTCCAATTACTTACACTTGACACAGCCGATAAAAAGTGTTCGGTGAAGCAAGGTTAAAAACATTAGCTAACTTCTTGCCAATTGCATTGTGAGTCGCCGCCACCTAACACAACAACTGTTTCCTGTGATGTATTGTGTCGGTAACAAAAAGCGCCTATATTTCGAAGTATACGCCATTTTTAAAATTCATTTTTTTTTTAATTCTGTAGACAAGGGCGAGCGGCAAGGACGAGCGTTCGGGTCACCTGATGGTAAGTGATCACCGCCACCCACAACCCAGTGTCACACAATAGGAGCTACAGAGATGTAGCCCAGCTTTAAGGTGGAAACAGACGCGCTTTTTGAAGGCGCTTTATTTTTCATGTAAAAAATTCAACGTTGTAGGATGAGTGATGTGATATAATTATAATCTAAAGTATTTAAATAGTACTTGATAATATTGCTAAAACAAAAGGTCGTAATAGCAGTCAATTTATATGGACCATTTATTTTAATAATGTGTAAACATATTTTATTTTATAATTAAGCTTTGATACTTTTAACCTATACTTTAAGTATATTATATATATATACATTATATTATACATAATACACTGTTTTTTCACATTCTTCACAAAAATCTTAGATATGTAACATGCTATGATATCTCTAAGATCTCTGCCTGAGACAGCACTTAGGTGTGAGAGAAAACCTTCAAAGTGCTAGCAATTTATTTTATTTAACATCTGCAGAACTAAAAAAAAATAGTTTAGCGTTCAATAATATTAGCGACAGTATATGATTTCGACATTGTAAAATAAACTAGCAAAATTCTGAGAGCATACGATGTTGTGGGTAGAATTCCTGTTTTCATTAAAAAATATATTCATTTGACCGGTCTTTTTCATTCTTCTTGTTATTTCAGGTTTCAAAATCAAACATAATATTTTTAAACGGACAGAGAATTGAAAATGGCGGGTTATACGAGTATATATATCGTAATGTACATCATCATTAAGCTTTTACTGCCTACCCTTAAATCGAGAGAAAAGCGGGAAGATAAATAAATTATACTGGTAGACCGTTGACGTATAAAATGCGCATGGCCTGTGCTGAGCAAGATATATGCCACATTAGACAATTTTTTTATCAAACCTACGGTAATGTGTGCATTAATATAAAAAGACGTTTTTCTTTTACGTGATTATATAATGATAATATAATAAATTAAATATTAACTTATTATATATGTAAAAAAAATGTATAATTTCGGTGTTTCTATTTGCAACAATTAAATACGTTTTTACTGCCCATCATTGAAAGATATATTTTTTTTATTAAAAGAACCACTCACTCGACGTTTAGCACCTGACACTTCCGAAGGCCTGTAACTTTTCCATCTAAGAAGGTCACCTTGACTCCTGGCAACTGTATCGGAAGCTCTTCAATAACGAAGGGATCTAAAGATGGCACTCCAAGAACCGGTATGCCTTTAGAGAACTCTGGTATAGCATCTTGTGTAGATTGTATTAAACAGGCAGAATCAGTGTTGTTGCACGGGTGGATAAAGTCAGCTGGAAAAAAATGTTACTTTATTAGGCAAATAGTTTGTAATTCAATAACTTTGTATATTTAGACAAAAGTTTTATAATGTCATGTATTAGATTTTTGTTCTAGAGAATATACATGTTTATTTATTTATGTAATAAGATAAAAATTATCATATAACTTATGTATATTCATAATATAATCGTGACGCAGTGGGACGGTATTAGACTGTAAACGCGATTGGTTGTGGGTTCAGTTCCCATTCAGGGCATAGTTATATTTAAAACACAGCTCTGTTAAATCAAAGCGTGACGTTGAGTTCAGTCATTGACCACGCAATATTTCGAATTCGGTAAAGTGCAAGTGGAAAGTGCAGAACTGAGTGTCTTGACACTAGAAGCAAGAATTTTTTTTTATAATAATTCGACATATGTAATACTAATATGGTAAGCAGCTAACCATTTATCTTCATAAAAGGTACTTAAAATTGCTTAAAGAGATAAGCATGTGCATTGCGAAGTGTAGCAGTTGTTACAAAATCTTAACATTAAAACAAAAGTAATAGCAGTCTTTTGTCATATTACAACGTTCATTATGTTGGGTTTTTTGCGAATCATTGTGGAGAAACAGCAAAATAATATATTGAAATGTTAGGCATTTTGCCATTTTCAATACAATAAAAATGATACTGTGATTGGAAAAATTACTGAGGTCATTATGGCGCAGTGCCAGTGGCGTCAGTGACTGTAGACGCGATGGTTATAGGTTCGATCCGCACTCGGGGGAAACGATTATATACTTAAATTATTTTCTTTTCTCTGCTGTGGTAAGAGAAAGCGCGGTGTTGAGTTCCACCACTCAACAGAAAATGTCACGAATCGGGGTGAAAACCGGCGAACCCAGTGTCGTGAATGTTAAGTAAATAGCGTTGACTGTGAGGTAGGGACCAGATGATTCAATAAATGTAAAATATTTAAGATTTTAAAATGTTTTATATTTATTGCACACAACATAGACAAATATAGATCTAGATATATCGATATATATATATAGGATAGATCTTTGACTTTATGATGTACAAATCTATTCAAAAGATTTAATATTTAAACCTGACTTGAACGAGCAAAATAAATGAATATAGTATATTAGTATACAAAATTTTCTTTTACTAACACCAAGGATATTTCACACGGATTTATGGTATATTGCATGTGTTTTGCATACTGATAGCATCGTTTTGTGGACTAGGCAATTTTTTTACAACTTTATTAGGGTTGCTACTAACAAAAAATATTGTGACATTTTGGCACCTAACGAAACGCATTAATATTGTAAACATTTTATTATTTGTAATATTTTTTATAGCACTTACAAAAGTACGGTACAGTTATTATCATATAGTAATTTAGTTAATTCTAAGCTTTGAGTTTTTGAGTTAAAATCGTCCCTGACTTTGGATACAACGAATATTGGTACAAATCCCGGTATAAGTAATATTTATATGTATTTAAATACATATATGTCTGGTAAAAAAAATATCTAAAATGTCATTGTGTGGATGATATACTAGAGATGCGCGGAGATAAGTAAATTCATATTATTATACTTGCACATTTATATATAGGCCTTGTGACACAAATAGCGAACTATAAGTTTAGCGAGTCGACATCACGCCACTATGTTGGGCAATTTCAAGTTTCGCGTTTGATGCACGCGATTTGTTAAGGCGATAGTGAAGTATATAGTTGTATACTAATTATATAAAATCTAGCGAATTAAATATTTTTTTCTCATTGAAAATGAATAACGATTCGTGTATTAAAGCTAGATTAAATTCTAAAGAAAGCCTAAATCTTTTTTTCTTAGATGAATTTTTGAACGACCTAATTTTTATATAATGTATATACCATATTTGTTATTTATAATTATAAAAAGATTAATACTTCGTGTATTAATGTTATCTCCTATAATATTTAATTCATTTCCATATAAAAAAATGTTCTAAATAAGCTTGTGATGCGATAATTAGTGTAGTATATTCATGAACATTCACATGGCTATATATTAAATACGTTTAGCTTAATTAGAAAAGTTTCCAAACAAATATTACGTTTCAAACTTGGCCGGCACACATTCTGTACATATCCCATGAATTCCAAACAATAAACGTCAAACTAGGCAAGTGAAATTTAGACCTAGTATACGATTACTTATACGAGCAAACGTCTTATAATTTAGTAAATTCGGTTAGTCTCAAATCAATTAGAATTGACTACATATTTATAAGTTTTTAGAAATCAGTGGTGTTATTTTTTTAGTACACGAATAGCGAACACTACCTTAATGCAGATGTAGGTTTAAATAAGAAAATGCTGTATAGTGTGCAAAAGTATATACCTATGAATTGAATCGTAAATCTCACTATATATATATATATACTAGAAGTCTATTTTGATTACTTAATAAGTAGTCTCTTTATAAATACAATTATGGCAACTAATTCTATCAGTAAAAAAATATAAAATTAATATAAAATTCAGAAATTTAAATATGAAAATTATTAATTTAAAAAATATATATTTGTTTTAAAATTATTAAGTTAAAAATAAGTAAAATTAATGTATATAAGTAGTCGACGCCTTAACAGTAGTGTGGGGCTTGGTAACGTTAGTAAACAACACGTACTACATACTACATTTGTTAAGCTGCGTATTTATATGATCATTTTGAAACATACTGGGTCATATGCCAAGGCCAAAATAGGATTTTGTAGGATTTATATTTTATTTTTTCATCACATTATCACACAATTTATTACTTGTTAATGTGATAGTGGTACATTAGAGATGGCGGGTTCGATCCCAATTCGATTATATATAAATTAGTAAGGTAGAAAACGAAGTGCTGATATACGAAAAATACTTTAGTAAAAAAATTTTATGAAGAATTATTCAAAAAGACTTTTTTTAGACATTTCGAACTTTGAATTTGGAAATTTTTAACATTATTCAAACACCTTATATGAAATTTATGTTTAAAAATAAAATAATAATTTATAGTAATGTAGAAAAATTATTCTTGTAATTAGTTAAATAATTGCTTATATTACTTTTTAAATACGCTGCTTTAAATTGATATATATAAATAAAAAAATAAAAATAAGCCTATCATTGAATTTTTATGTTTTAAAGAATATTTTAATATTTCATAGATATACGTAAAAAATACATTTTAAATAACATTATGCTTGGTTATCAAAAATAAAAAATTGTAATTACTATACATTATTACTATGAGTATTAGTAGGCAATCCGACAAATTCGTGAATATTAATGAATATAGGGAATTTGTAAGATACCGTCATTAGAAAACGTAAAACTTACGCGCGAGTCTGGCCAAGGAGCTGTTCACGAAGGCCAGCACTACGGCCACTAAGGGAAAAATTAAAACATGTCTTTCACACATCGCGGTAAATCACACTATTCTAAAATATAATACGAAAGTACGTCGATTGTTCCGAAAACTATAGGCACTGTGACCTTCCTTTACGTTTGTACTCCTTATGTAAATTGAAACGAGTTCTTTCTCATTGTAGATTGCACAAATTCTAGGTGTTTGTTAATAAGCCTGCTTTTCACGGTACAGTGGCTTATACGTTTTATTAATTTTTACTAGTGCACGCTATGCGTTGACCGCATGCGTTCAAAATCGGCGACTTTATGAACGCAAAAGTAAGTTGATCGCGGTTACAACAAATCTGTACGTCACATGTCCGTTTTATAAGACTTTTACTACATTCTTAAAATGTACGGAAAGGGAATTCGTAAAGGTTATTTTCGATAATAACTAACAATAATTTATTAGTTTATTTTTATACAATAAATAATAGGACTTTCTATTGTAGGCATAATGTATTTTACTAAGGTGTGTTTCAACGATATACATGTTGAATGGCAATCTTAGAAACTAAAATATAGATAAGAAGAATATTAAAAACTTTAAAGCATAGGCTTTTGAATTTAAAAGAGTTTTGTTTTATTAATTTTAATTTTAATAGAGGACATTCATTTTGTAACCGCAAATTGGTAAACGCAATTGATTGTGGGTTTGACTCCCGCTCGGGGGAATGATAATATTTAAATATTTTCATTTCTTATGCTCGGGTACCTAAGACAAAGCACGGCGTTGAGTACCGCAACTCAACATGGAATTACTAGATTTTCTTGATACTAGGTTCTCTCTGACTATGTGGGGAAAAACACGTTTTAATCTAAGTGAGAAAAATACAAAAACATACCAACGGTCAAAATAAGCAAATAAACCATTTTTTATACTGATCTATTAAAAAAATACTATTAATAAAAGTATTTATTTATAAATTATAACTGGTAGATATCAGCAAATAATCGACATTAAGAAACTGCACTTGATAGACCAATATTTATTAGACCAATAGGAATAAAACTTTTGAATTACATTTTTAGGATTTTATTATAATTTAGTTTGTATATTTACGCACCCTGCAATATGTAAAATTTTCGAAATTACAAGTGCCTAAGAAAAAAAACACTTAGTTTAAAACTTGAGAGAAATTAATAAATTTTATTATTAATAACAAACAATTCTTGACAGCTGAGTTATTAACGATCCTATATACATCCTTTCAATTTGTAATAGGTGCTATTACAAAATACAAATGTATTTTGTGATCAATGTCTTTATTGGGATTTGTCTCTGGGAAGAAATGGGAAGCTAGTCTTTTAGGTAGTATAATAACTCAGCTTAATGTATGCTAAATGGTATAATTCAGGGAATTGGGTCCCCCCAATTCCCTGAATTAACGGGAGGATTACCGGGAGGTAAGATAACTCACGCAGATCAAGTTGCAGGATGAACTAGTTTATACTTTATACTTTATACTACGAGAAGTATCAGTTTAATAATAGTTGCTACAATTGCTCCAGTTGATAGGATAAATAGAAATGTCATTAGATTAGTTAAACGTTTAATATTATCTCATTAGTTAGATGGTTTGACAAATTCAAATAATGTAGTAATTGAAATTAATGAGTTTGGGCCATTTTTATCACTAATATCTTGATTAGATTAGATTAAAATAGCGTTGAAATATGAAGGGTTATGTTAACACAGATCTGAAGATGAATAAATGTAGATTAATAAATGTATATTTAATATATGTATATTTAATATATTTAATAAATGTATATTTTACATAAGTCATGTTGGTACCATTCATCCATCACCCGTCGTCTGTTACCGTCACCAAAGACCTACGATTTGTTGTTCTCTCTCAATTCTTTTCAACATATTCTAAGTTCTACTATAATATATGTACATATATGTTTCACAACTTGTATACAAGGGGCTGAAAGGTGCTGACAAAGTTTGAAATGAGAAACGTATATCGTTATCAATACTAAATCCCAGCGGGCATACTGATAGCTATATTATGAAGATCAAATATGATTGATAGAACTTTATATAATAGGTAATTTATACATCTAGTTATTGTTGTGAGTTACTTATTAAATTTCACGTCATGACTGATTAGTAAGAGTTCAGCGACGATTGTCAAATACAAAAGAAATCTGGCATGAAGGCTATTATGATAGTATAAGTCGAGTAAAAACAGATCATTCTTTCAAATGGCTATAGAATTTTTATTATTTACATAAACAGATGTAAAAATTGTAAAATTTTAACTTGAGATTAATTTATTTATTTATTGCTCATGCTGCTCATGATTTGAAAATTTTAGTCATAAAAGTGGAGGCAAGGCATTAAATTTCAATTGAAGATATAACTATGAATTTTTATTGGATAGCTATATTTGAAATTACGTTAAGCCTCTAGTTAATTTTGAATTTAAATTCTTTCCGTTATATTATTATTTAAAATTTAACAATGTTTAATGAAACAAAATTATGACCTATAATGAAGACAACAAAAAGAAAGATAACAATAAAAACAAATAAAATTCAACTACGTAGCAAAGATTGTAAAAGCGTTGATATACGAGAAATCTTCGAAGCTAGATTCGCGGTCAAGGCCACTCGCAAAGAGCTGTCGGCGAGCGAGACGAGCATGCTGACGTCGAGATTTACCGAGTGTTGCTTTAAAAGTCCTCTTTCATGGAAAGCTCTACGCCAGTCTTAAGCATTATTATTCATGACAACAAACTTTTTTTTAGCCTTTTAACTTTATTTCATTTTTAAATAGGTGAGATTATATGATACTTTGTCCCAAACGTACTACAAACATAGATTGTAGATTTAATTTTGCATGTTCATAAATTTCTTTACATCACATTTTTTTTTAACCATAAATATATTTTTAAAATATAAGAACTTAAGAAACATACTATGTTGACATATGACAATTGCGCTACGTTCTACAGAAACCATTTTGGTTCAATTACACCCAATTTTTTTTTACTCTGACCTTTGGTTTTATTAAATTTAAAACAACAATTTTAAGAAGATTGTTTTGATACCTTTTATCTATAAAACGTGTCATATACGTTACATAGTATATTGTACATGTAAAAGGTTAAGAATACGCGTACTACTCGGTAAGTATTTAATTTTCTTCAGCAATTAAATGTTAAATACAAAATGGGGAAAAATTAAAAAAAAATTAAAAACATATTTCTTGCCTGTAGTACCAATATTAAACCACTGATATATACAGTAATAATTGATAGAGTAATACAATCTCTTAAGGCTTTTAGGAATAGATTAGTAGGTCATGGTCTAGCCTAGCTCAACTAATTGGTGTCTCCAATTTCAAGACGCTAAACTAACACATACACGTACTACGTATAATAGAATTTGCTAGAAAAAAATATTGTTTTCAATACTTAACCATATGGTGTGGTCAGTTTTTATTTTAAAAATACATATATGTGTACGGTGCAACATTAAAACTTTCACTTGAACGGTTTTCAAGAGGCGCTGGTTCAAATCCCGCTGCGTTCAAATTTTTATACGTTTTCTAAATATGTCTTTTTCAATTTCCTAAGTGTGCGAATAACACTTTAAAAAATGTTAAAAAATATACAGTTTTGTATTTATTATATGGTAGAAGGTGTCTATTCTATTTCCGGTTGTGGTGATTCTGTTAATGCTTTTTCTTTATAACTTCTTTTTTTATTATGTTCATACATATGTCATATAAACTGTTTGATATACAAAGACTTGTTTAATCTGTTTAATTTAAAATGGCCGGGTAAGTTTTCCTTAATTAATATTCCTTTTACATATTTTCTGATCAAAAAACGAAAAAGACATTGAATACAATTGTAAGCAACACTACTCGCTTGTAAATTAAATTTTGTTTTATTTATTAATTATATATTGAAAGATTACACATATTTAAAATGTTCAAAATTTTAGTAGTTTTTATATAATTTTAAATTAATCTAAATAAAAAATAAAATGAAGAATCCTTCCTTCTTGGTTAATACCTTCTTTAGTAAATAAGTAGGTCCGTAATTATAGCGTCCTATAATCCGGTTTATACTCGTGAATCAGATTAACGCTCTAGTTAGCACGGCTTGAATATACAATAATCATTATCAAATATTGAAAAGGCTAAATAACCACAAGTACAATGTAAATTGCAATAATCTGTATATCTTGTTTTCATACATTTTATAGGATATTGAGTTGTAGGTCCACCCGATTCTACACGAGATTTTAGTACCATTGCGTCTTGTATACGGATGATCGATAAGGACCTTTCCCATAGTGAAAACATTTCCTGTTAAAACAACGTTCTGTGATATCTAATAATTGTTTCCCAATCAAACGGAATATAACATATGTTTTGTTAACATTTTTTAAAGTGTTATTCCCACACTAAGGAAATTGAAAAATACATATTTAGAAAACGTATAAAAATTTGAACGCAGCGGGATTCGTTTTCGCTGCATTCAATTTTTGAACCTTGAACGGTTTTCAAGAGGCGCGGGTTCGAATCTTGCTGCGTTCAAATTTTTATACGTTTTCGAAATATAACATTATTATTTTAGTTAAAATTCAAATTTTACTTAAATATCAGCAAGTTAATGTAACACAGTAAAAATACCGCGATGTAATTTTTAAAACGACGACCTTTAGTTAACTATTCATCTGGTGCTATATATATTATAGGATTTTTCATATTTATCATTTTCAAAAAGAAGAGTTTTAATATTTCTTCGCCGTGAAATATGATCGTATAGCTATATCAGTTAAATAAGCATTTAGCTGATTCGTTAGCAGCGGCGTTAGCAGTTGTTGACTGTACTTCTTTACATATTTATGACATGTTATTAACCATTGTTTATAATTTTAATACTAATTTACCACAAAAAATATAACCTGTCTTTTTTCATATACTCAATTACCACTGGCACATATTATTGAATAGATTATTTGAAAACTTTGATAAAACCCAAATAGACGATATATACTAATGTAATTATACAATTTCCTCGATTTTTCTCTATACATAAGTGCGTGCAATCGCCCCACTTTCCCCTATTTACTATTTCAACACGGTCTGAACAAGTTTGTTAAGTAATAGGCAAACAAACTTAGGAATTACAACTAATGTTTATATCAATTCCATACTGACATACTAAGGTTTTATACGAACGGTTCTTACTTATTCATCTAAGTTTATCTTGGAAGGTAAAGAAATAAATTACAAAATAGAGTATTTGAGTTACAAAACATTACATTAGATGATTGGTTCAGAATCTAATTGGGTAGCCTTGACTTAATTTCAGACGCCGATTTTAAGACAAAAAAAAATTTAAAAGTGCTCTTAACTTTTTTTAATATGTTTTTATTGTTTAATAAATAACAGCTTCACGTTTTACCCGCATAGCAGGTTAGGCAGAAAGACACTAGTGTCAAGGCACTCTGTTCTTATAATATATTGAATATAATCATTAACCCTAGCGGGAGTCGACGATAGTGCTTGTAATAGTCTATTTGAATAAAGAATAGTTTGATTGGGAATCGTACTCACAATCAGCACGTATACAGCCAGATGTACCACTATGTTATCTATTTAATAAATAAGACATTAAAAATGTTTTGATATATAGTAACTCAAAAATGTGTGGTAGACAAGTCTACCGCGAATCTCAACATCGTATTAAGGTTAGATGGTTCTATATATAACAATATGTTATATATAAAAAAGAGAGAACTGCAACAGATTTGATACTATATTAAGTTCGTCTTGATTTTTAATTATTTATTCGTCCTTACAAAATTAAGGTCAAACAATTTTGAGTTTCATGTATTTATTTTGAGCTACCTAAAAATATAATATGACAAAAAAGTACTTATGAGCATGCATACGCGTATGCATATGTATATTGGTGTGTAAGATGTGTACCAAACTATGTACTACGGATAGCAGGGTGTTCAGAGAGAACCTAGTGGTAAGACTCTCTGTTCTTCTCTTCCGCCAGAAGCCGAGATATTGCGTGTTCTAAGGCGGAACTCAACGTCGTGCTTTGTCCTTGCTTAGGTACCAGAGCGGAGAAATGAAAATATTTGAATCATTCCCCCATTTGGTAATAGAACCTACAACCAATCGCGGTTTACAGTCAGACGTAGCCCCATTACGCCACAATGGCCTCACCTACTTTCACACATAAAATACAAAAGCCATATTATCCCGCATGTTTTCTTCAACTGCCTTTCAATAGGTTAATAAAAATAATAATATTAATATGAATAGTAATCGAGAGCAAAGCAGTGAGTAAAGAGCTAGTTTTTTTAATATTAAAAGCTATAAAAAAATTAACTAAACAATATAATATAGTGCCTGAAAATTGTGCCAAGGCAAAAACACAATTAGCTATCCACAATTTGTACATATAACAATAAATATCCATAACAATAACATATATTGTTTCAATAAAAGTAAATTTTATATTTTCATTTTTCTACATTGTAAATTATGGACAAAAAATATAATTGAAACAAAATAATTTCCAATAAACTTATAAAATGAAATAACTTATGTGCTGTAAGCAATTTTACAATCATTTTATTAAAGTGCAATGAATGTATGTTTGTTTGGGTTCAATCTTGCAGTTTCAATTTTAAATCATTTATACTTAACCGATTGAGATAAAAAAATTCATAACCCTTAAATTTGGATGATTTTATTTAATTCATGGTTAACGGTCTGGTTAACGTCATTCATAACCCAACATGGCGCACCACCCAAGATGGCGGACTAGTTATCTTTAATGTGCTTCTACAATATGTATATCAAATGAAAGAATTTAATGAGAATAATTCGAAAAAAGTTTAGGTTTATTTTTTAAATATTCTATTTTATTTATAAATGTAAAATGTTATAATTTGAAATTACGCTTAAATAAAAATTGCTAATAAAAATATGTAGGCGTTCCATGTTGCATTAAGGTCCATTACAGCCTGTAGTGGTATAACCTTTTAACCTTATGTTAATATATGTATTTAGAAATAAAATGTTTCTTACAATGTGCATAAATTTTATAAGATACAAATCTAAATCCTTTTTATCAAGATTTTCATTGCAAAGCTATTTAGCTACAAAGGGTTTTCTTCAAGATTTTCCTCGTTTTTTGCACAAATTATCTATTTATTATGGGATAATAATGTTCTGCGTATAGAACGATAGTCTGCAAAGTATAGCAGAAAGATAACACAGCCTAAATACAAATAAATAAAACGAAATAAAGCTCACATAAAAAAGGTTAAAAATAAGCCAAAGACTATAAAATGCATTATTGTAATATTTTTCTTTTATATTTTGTTAGAATTATAGTTTATTTTGAGCAAGTCATCTTTACGCATATAATTGAGTAGAAGCAAAAACAGTCTCAGTCTCAGTCTTTTTTTATTGAGTTCTTCATCAGTAAATGTTATATTGGCTTTAGTTAGTTGAATGAGTTTTTAACAATGACTTACTATGAAAGTAATTTTAACTACACATATTTCCCGCATATATCAGAGGTAGGCAGAGAGAACTTGAGTCGCTGAAACACTCCGATTTTGATTAGGAATAAGATATTAATTTTGTGAAATAAGAATTTGTGTGAGTGGAAAAATTCACATAAGTAATTATAAATTAAAAAAGGGTTGCCTATAAACATATTTCCTTTTAAAATATTACAATATTGATTTTATTTAATATAAGATAATGGGACATATCAATTTAAGTATATGATATTGTAGTGAGCTATCTAAATAATGGTTACATTAGATCCATTAATAAATTTTAAAGTGTAAGTTTTACGTGCTTTTTTTTCGAATGTGTAGTGTACTGTTGGCCATAGTGGTCTCTACAGTGTCACCGGGTTAGGGGTAGGCCTAGCTAAAAGAGCTCGGACCTTGGCTTGGAGACCTTGAGAGGAAACCATCAAATTTGCTTGGCGGTAACGCAAGGGCGCCTCATGTGAGACTCGAACCTCGACTTGTGACACTGTTTGTTGTGTTAGGCCTACTGGATAGGGCGTTGATGTTCTGTACGTACTGGACGGCATCGGGCCGTTGGAAAACGTAGCTTGGTAGCGGTAGCGTGTGCGTGTGTAGAGGCTCTACCTACTGTGGTTTTAGAATTATTAGCTAGCGTAATGGCGTCAGATTGTTCTGATAGGAGGCTACGGGGCCTGAGGGGTTCCCCATGGGCATCGTTTGACGTCATCATTACAGGCGATTACCACCAGCGGATTCGGATGAGTTGCGGCTTTTCGAAGTAACTACTCGATAGTTTGCGGCAATGCTCTTTGTTAGAGTCGATCTGAATGTCTCTATGAAGGTCAGTGTTGCGTACGTACCACGGTGCGCACGGTAACAATACCCAAAAATCGGTTCTGGAGGTTTTGTAGGCGACGAAGGTCTGTTTGTGCGAACACAACACGCCTGTGTTACGTGAAAATAAGCCTGACCCACGTTGTGTACAGGCGGATCTTATATTTAAGGGACATTTTGCTTTTAGCACAAGTCGATGGATATAATCGGCTAAGGCCAACGGCTGCTTTGCGGCGGACGTAATCGACTAAATCCGCCAAATATGGCAGATTTAGCCTTGAGGACGGGCTTGCCTAACAGGTGGACTATGGGCATGTCGTCTGTGCGACAAGAGGGAAGTACACAGAGGAACTCTTTTCAGGGCTTACCTCTATGCGCCATTTGGTGAGCCATTTGCCTAGGACGGTCTGTAGCGATCTGTAGGTAGTTGGCTATGTTGACCGAGACGAGGCCAGAAGCGAATATTGCGGTGTCGTCCGCGAAGAGTGCGGGGAGGAGGGTGCACGGGGCTACGGGGATGTCGTGGATGTACAACACATAAGCGGGTATAGGATGGAGCCTTGTGGTACTCCGGCTCTTAAAAATCTTCGTGTGGAGAGGGTGCCTTCGACGCGGTAGCGAAAGGAGCGGTCCTATAAATAATCGCGTAAGATACGTACGAGTCTATCTGGCAAATCTGCGTGGAGTAGTTTGGCTATTAAGCCATTACGTCAGACTTTATTGAAGGCGTTGGCGGTGTCTAAAATGATAGCAGCTGCTGGTAATCTTTTGGTTTTTGCCACCAGGTATTCCGGAACCTGTCTTTGGAGTCTCGAGAGTTCCCTACGGTTTGCCGCGCTTGGGCTCGAAGCGTCCATCATAGCGCACTTCAATTACCCTCGAGCATTCGTCTAATGTTTCGCCTATGCGTAAAGTTAGTTTGTTTATGGCCGTCTCTCCGGTCTCTATCGAGTCGAGTCTATCGGGAATATTGTAGTTAGTGTTGTCGCGTTCTGGATCGCGTAACCTTTTTCTGGGAATTTTCAAATTCAGTGGTTCTCCTTTTTATCTAGTTCAAGTTGTTTTATCTTGTCACTTAAATTTTCCAATTAATTTATTAGAAACAGATTTTCTTAAATAATTGATTTCAGTTTATTATCTTTTTTTTGTAAAACTGATTTTGTGATTAAATCTGTTAAAATTATTTTTTTTATTTTTGTAAATAGAAGATGCATGTCGTCTTTCATTTTTATTATATTTTTCAAGATATATAATAGTAGAATACGATAGTGTACTATACACGTAGTGATTTATTTTAGAATGTGGCAGCCCTTGAATTAATGATTCCGTGAAACAGAACGTATTGTTTTCTAATGTTGGTTGGTGTCACTGCTAGAAGTCCAAGTCCAAAATATTCTATTGTGTTAAATTATACATTCTTAAACACACAATTATTTGTACTTAAATTGTTCTGGGCAGAATCTACTACATTTTTATTGCTTGCTTCGCTTGCACTTTTTTACTTGTACACAATTAATTTTTATTAAGTTTTTAAGCACACTCAACTATTCGACGATATAACCGGAACGCCATAATAATATAAACATATAAATTTGCTCTCTAGCGAACATTGAACCCACGATCATTTGCCTTTTGTGCGTTTCTACCACGCCACGATGTAATTTTCTTTGCCCCACAAGAAAAAGCTGGAGATATGTGAGAGGCTATAAAATAAATAATCCCTAAATAATAAGTACTACTTAATTTATATAATGGCAGGTAGCATGAGGTTTTTTTGTTAAAATAAAACTTTTAACAAGAAAATCCTAAACATAGAAGGCAGTCAGATTATATTTATAATTATAAAACCTTTATCTGACTTAATATTTTTTGTTTTTTTTTAAAACACACCTAAATGTGTTAAAATAATGTTCTGAGGTCAAAATTTACGAGAGTTATCAAAGTATAAAATGTGGGTTTCTTTTGGTATTGTTTCATTTAATGATAGTTATAGTTTCAGGGATTTACCCAACAAAATCTATTAAACGTTGAATGATTTAAAAGCTTTTATTTTTTTACATAAAGCGAACATTTACACGTTTTTTGGTATCTTTTGCAACATAATAAACAAATTATAGAAGAATTTCTCAAATATAGAGTATATTCTTTGTGTGGTTTTGCGAAAAACTTAGTTTTTTATGTACTTAATACAATAGAACAAATTTGTTCTTAGAATTTTCTAGAGTTATTCTAAGTTACGCTAATACTATATGAAGTTATATATTACTATTATTACTAGACGCTTTCCTTTAAAGGCTACGAAACGGGCCAGCCACTGACTGTAAACTATATTTTTTTCGTGTTCCCGCTTTAGTAAACAGAGCGTGGTGAAGTGATTCGTTTTCAACTGACACTTTTGAAATGCAATAACCGAGGAACCGAACCGAACCGAACCGTCGGTTTCGCTACTCAACACGCAATATTTGGAATTCGGTCGGAAAGTGGAGAACGGAGAGACTGGACATTAGTTCTCGTTGACTACCCTGCTATGCGGGAAACATTATGAAGCATTACTTAGGTTAAATACATTATAAAAACTAAGTTTTATTTAACTAAGGTTTCGTGCAATTGTGTACTATTTTATTTTATACTATTTAGGAATTCGACTTAAAAAAACTATTTCTATAACTTATATTATATTCATTTTAAATTATATAATATAGTTTCAGAATCTTAACTGTACGTGACAGAGTATCTCTAAATGAAAGTTATATAATGAGCTTTAATACTTCTCCATTGTTTATTACGTAAAATGATCATCGCACTCAGCATGATGCGTAAAATAAGGTATTTAATGCACCATTACGTTTTTATTGTTTTTTTAAAGTTAAAAGAATATATGTACTTACATTCAGGACCCAGTAGGCCACCGTGACGCAGTGGGACAACGACTAACTGCAAACGCGATTGGATGTGGATTTGGTTCTCACTCCGAGAAATTATTATATTTAAACTATTTTCATTTTTTTATGCCAATAGCTTTTTTTTATCCTGCTTTAGTTTATGACAAAGCACAATGTCTCGAATTTGGGCGCAAAGTGAACAATGGAGTGTCGTGACACTAGGTTTTCTCTGAGACTATCCTGATAAGCGGGACATATTGTGTGAAGCTGTAAAAAAAAGAAAAATAAATATAACTTTCTACCTGTATTGCAAAATGAACAAATGTTAAAATGTAATATTTTTCACATGATTTTGTTTTAAAAAACTTGTTATACGATGCGGTTAGATTTTAGCCATTGCCTTGCGATAAGGATAACTTATAGCTGTTTTTATACGAAGTTAAGGAATATCATGCATGTTAATTAAATTATATTTTTATCTACACATATTTTTATGTACGACTATTTTTTTTTCTTTTAGTATTTATTTTTTATGAGAATATGAGAAGTATTTACTTTTCGGTACTAGATAGGCAGTTTTTGCATATATATCTCGCACGTATCAAATCATACTGAGAAAGCACCATATAAAATGTTCTATCTATCAACATATAAAATGTTCCTTTAAATCAGATTAAAGCCCATAAACGGAAAGTAGAGAACGTAGTGTCTTGACTCTAGGTCTTGTTATCTACTTTTAATGTCATTGCTATTATATATTAGTCAGTTGAAATTCCAAATTATTTGTTGAATACAAATTTGGTACTTCAATTGATTATCTTTCCGCTTCGATTTATAATTTAATACGGACTATGTTTTGATTAGAAACAAAATATTGAAAAAGTGTGAAAATAACTTATAAATCAAGCAACTAAAAATAAGTTAAAATATTATAGGATGAGTTAACTGCGTTAGCAGGGACTTCTTGACCTTTGCCATACTATTTTGATTTCCATCTTTCGTTCGTTCAACTGTAAACGTATAACGCATTTTCTTTCCCTTCCGTATGAATTTCTAGAAACTACTAATATGAAGTACAATCGTACAAAAATTACAGTATGGGGAATCAAACCCCCGCCTCTTCAAAAGTGTACAAGTGCTCTGACCGCCGTACGTCCGCCCATGTTAATATTTCTTTAAATATTACTATAAGATTATTAGCAAAAAGTACTAGATGATTATTAATAGTACTAGATGAAAATATTTTATAATGCCAGGCCATCTTGGCGCAGTGGGACAACGTCTGCAAACACGGTTGGTTGTTGATTCGATTCCCACTCGGAGGAATGCTTATAATATAATTATTTTCACTGTGCCGCTCTTTGTTAACAAGACAAAATGTGGCGTTGAGGTCCACCACTCAACACGCAATCTTTTCAATACGAGTGGAAAGTGGAAAACGGAGTGCTTTAACGATACGTTTTCTCTGACTACCCTGCTATGCGGTAAAAAGTGTGCAGCGAGAAAAAAATATATAATTGTTCCTTCTACAGTTTACCTAACTACAATCGTAATTAAGGAATCAATTTAAAATAAACCCGTTTTGTTTATTTTTAAACACGTAAGAATTAATTTTTCGTCCTCTTGGTCGGTCTGTAAGCATATGACGTGTATGCTATGTAAATTTTGTACCTATTTTTCTAACAAATCGGATAGCAAGAAAGGAGGCCAAAATAGAGTTGCAAGGTTTTGATATATAGATTCATTAGTAAACAAATAGGGCAGTAGGTGAGGCAACTCGCGAGATCGTTGGCGGTAATATGATATAATAATTGTATCAACTGACAGACGAATGCCACCTCAGTCTGGTACCATAGACTACTGTAAAGTGTTCGAAACGTTGGGTTTCTAAAATGTATTTTCGAATACCAAAAATATACGCGATTAATCCGGTTAAATAAATAGTTTCATTTCAAAACGTGTAAAAATTGCGAAAATCAAATATCTTATTAGAAAAATAGATTCGAGTAAAACTAGCAAAAGAGTCTTAGCAAAATTATATTAGATATTTATTATATCTCAGTTGTTCAGTCATAACGAGCATGTCCGAGTTAGATACCTGTGGATTCAAATTTGTAATATACCCGGTCTATCTATATATCCGATCTGATCAAAAAAAAGGTTGCTTTAAGTTTCATTTTCCAGTATGCTATAGATATTTAATATATTATTAATTACCTCCCTCGATTAAATTAAAAAATGACCTGTAATTGAAATGTTTAGTTTATAAAATTTGCCAAAAGTATCCTAAATGGGTCTCAGAACTCAGCTTCATGTTTTTTTTAATTAATAATGTAGGTAACATCTGACCTTTTTATGAAGGTTTTTGTGCTATTTCATTGTATATATAAATGAGTCGAGTGTATCGACGATTACTTTGGTTAGAACCAAGAATACAACACAATGTTCTTAATTAACGTAGTAGCGGTTGCGTTCTCTTTAATATATGTTTGTGAATCTGCGTTCGGTAAGGAAAACAATATAAGTATTTTTTAAATGGATATAAAATATAAAGCTATTTTCTTAATTTAAAAAATGTTTAAATCCAATTACATTTTAATATAATCAAGATGAACAATTCTTTTATAATTATCAATAAATATATTAAATTGATGTATTTTTAATACATAATTTAATAAAAAATACTAGCATATTACACTCGTTTTTTATAAACTATAACTGTGCCATATTCCATCGTCTGCGTGATTTTCTTAAAAAGGGCTACAAAGTTTTTGCTTCACATCTTTGTTTTTACTTAATATACCTTTTACATTAATATCATTAAAATTACATATAAATAACTAATAATTATGTATATATGTGTATGTATGGTGTTGTGTACAAACGTGTAAAATACAAAAATAGTAACGTATTTTCAGTGGATACACTTCCAAAATGCAGCATAAAAGACAATGACTGTTTAAAAACTCAGTATCAAAAGGTGCTGCAAGAAGGCAAAAATGGAATACCAGAATTGAGTATACCTGCTCTTGATCCTATGCACATAAAAAACGTGTCGTTAAATGTTCTAGACGCTCTTACCCTAACAGTCACCGAAGGTGTAGTTAAAGGAATGTCAAAATGTGTTTTTAACAAATTCTCGTGAGTATTGTCTTTTTTTTTTTAAAAACCTTGTACCTTGTACGTCATTTGAAGTCAAGTAAATGATGCCGTCTTGTTTGTTGTGAAAGAAGATATGTGTCACATACTACGGAATACTTCTAAAATAGGTGGAAAGTGGAGAGAATGTGTCTTAATCAATTACTTTACTACAAAATACATACATCAGCGCATTTTTAGCTATACATACAATGCTAATCGTAGATTAACCAAGGGCGGATTCAACGTTGTGAGCGCCATTTGCATGCCCTCGCCCATAACCATCGAGTAAATTTATACTCCTCGTTTCTACGCAACTTCATGGGTTTTGTTAAAATTCGGTCATACTGCAATATAGCGTAAACAGAAGCGGTCAACACCAAAATTAAAAATAAAGGTGACCTCAACCTTTTTGAGGGCTTAATCCACGCCTGAGTCCTAACCTGTAACCTGTGAAGGTTTTCTCGGGATAATATATAACTATAAAACTATTATACAGCTTCAAACCCGGCTAAATGAAATAAAAGTTTAAAATACTTAATAAATTTATTTGTTTAAATATTATTATATATTATAAATTTATTAATATCAATATTAATAAGCCACTGAGATATTATCAATGTATTTCCAAGAAGATTTATTCCGTCCATTAAACAGTAGAACTTTATTGCAATATGCATAGTAAATTAGATTTTAATGTCGTGGTCAATTACCTTCCACGAAGCTTAGATTAACGACGCACTAGTTTATATTTTTTTTAAATTATTATTGATTAAAAATCATTAAAATACAGAAAACTTTATTAAATGCGATATTTAAATTTTTTTAAATAACTTTTTCATGTATAATTCCTGATAAGTGAAGTGAAGACGTCAACCAAGTGAAGGTGGTTAGTGCAATTATTTTTTTAAAATATCGTTTGTTTTTATAGTATTGACATCGAGAAACATAAAGGCAATATTGATGCCACTTGTGATGTTATATCTGTAAAAGCACATTTCAATGTTTTGGGTGAAAGTCCATTGGTACAGAGCATTGTTGGAGGTAATAGTGTAAATGGTGATGGAAAAGCCAAAATCAAATTTGGTGAGTTAATATTACTTTTATATAACTAATTTTTGCAAGTTTTCACATAGCTTTTACATTGGATTGGACAAATGTGGAGTTTACTGCCAGTTTGTGGAATTTGTGAAGTATTCAGTGGAGTTTACTGGTTGGGGAAGACAATATAAAGAAAAAGTATTTCAATATCTGTATATATATAATTTTGAAAAATAAAATGAGACCCACTACCCAGTTTCATTGCTTCGGTCTGGCACCTAAGACAAAGCGCGGCGTTGGTTTCCAACACTCAACACGCAATGTCTAGATTTCGGGCGGAAAGTGGAAAACGGAGTGTCTTGACACTAGGTTCTCTCTTACTACTATGATATGCAGGAAGAAGCTTGAAGCTGTATATACTCGTATGCTTAATTAAATAGAAAATAAGAATAACATTGTTGCTTACAGATAAAATACACGTGATTATTGAATATGAAGTTTATCCAGAAAAAATAAATGATGAAATTCATATCCACGTTTCTAGTGACGATGTTAAATATAGTTACGACATTGGAAATGCACACTTTGTTACTGAGAAAATCGTCATTGGCAATAACGATATAAGTAAGTACAATTAAAATATATAATCCTATTTATATGAATAAATAATAAAATGTTTATTTTATAGCATTGTAATTATTATTAATACACTAGGTGTTAGTAAATATAAAAAAAAATATAAAAAACAATTACGTATATATATGTCGCAACGTCGTGGGGCAGTTAGTTGATTAAATTAAACAGAGGGGAGAGATTGAAGCCACTCATGATCTCTCTCGCTGCTTTGAATGGCAGTAAGATAAAAATGCTATTCTCCTTTATACCTTATATTACCTTATATTACCTCAGGCTCGAAGTGACAATTTTGTAAAAAAAATAAGTATCTATATAATTTATTACTCAAAAATTACAAACAAGGTTATTGGAAAAATATTATTGTTAATATCTCAGGTTTTAATTGGCGTATATTCACGATAAGATAGGAACAAGTTTTAAAGAAGATGTTGTAGAAAACTAAAAAAAACCTTAAATGAACGTAAAAAAGGTCATTTGGCGGGCGAAACTGCGTGCAAAAGCTAATTTAAAATAAAAAGATGATAATACTCATACATATTTAGTTTGGCTGTGCATTATTTGTCAGTTAGTCATTTAGTATCGCAAGAGTTTTATATACATATATAGAAAATAATCTTGAGTTTATATGTATATTATTCTAACCTACCTACTAATAATAAAAAAAATCATGTGGATGAGAAAAATGTATAATTTTATATTACAGGTGAATTGCTGTCAAATTATTTAAATACTAACTGGAAGCAGACCATGCAGTCATTTGGATCTATTTTCATAAGTAAAGCTTTAGAACTGTTAATGCTGCCTGCAAAACAATTTCTTGGTACTATACCAGCCAAAATGTATATAACTGATGACCTCTCTCCGTATCTTAAGAATTAAATCTGTCAATTTATCAATTATGTGATAAATAAATACAAATTATATAAACACCATGTTTTGTTTCTTTTTCCTGCTTTGTTGATACTTTTCAAATATTATTAAAAAGTAACATAACCGAGTCAAAATATGTTTAATCGTGGTATACCTGTGAAAATGTATTTTATAAACAAATTGCTACTTTTTTCGCATACAATATACATTACCCCGTTGTACATTGTATAACAAAGGTAAATAATATTGAAAATAACATATACTTAAGTAAGAGTGATGACTGTTAGTTCCAGTTTACTAGGCAATAAGACAAGGCCTAGGCCATATATACATTTAACATTGTTCATCAAAATATGCAAGGCAAAGAATCCAGTTCTTTGATTATATTTAATGAAGGAGAAGGATGAAAGAGTTTAATGTGCATATAATGTGCATCACTGAACACTGGCTGTCAAAGTATAATAATATAATTAATATAGAAAACTATAAATTGATAAGTTCGTTCGTTAGAGGAAATGCCATTCGCAGCGGCTCGCTTATATTCGTAAGAAACGACATATGTCGTTAATCACGACAAGACATAGTGGCTCTTTCCGATGAACGCTCTATTGAACTGTCCTGCATTGAACTCAATATCTATGCTATAGTACGCATGTACTGAGACCTGTAGGCAGTTTAGATGTATTTGAGGATTACATGTATTGAATTTACTTTGCCTAATGTTAGAAGACGGAACCTAACAATTTTTTATGTCTTATCGAATATTTTGTTGGCTTTTTAAAAAACAGCTTCACGGTCTTTTCCATGTAGTGTGGTAGTTTCCGTTCGATTTTGAAACATAACGACTTAAATGTAATCAGTTTCCTAAAAGCATGTAATAAATCGTTAAGTAAAAATTCTGTAATTGATATAATTTTCGTACTAAATCTCTGGGATATGGTTATTTTGGTAGCATGGAATGTAAACTGTGATTTGATAAACAGTGTCTTTCAAAACTAACCGAAGCACTCATATTATAAATTTCTAAACTATTACTTTAACTCTACGAGTATAAATAAAAATAATAATATAATAAAACTGTAAAAATGAATGTAATATATTAATTTAAAAATAAATTATTGATTGTTAGATACCTAAATTAAGAGAAAAAAAAATACTGGTATATAAAAGACAATTAAATGGCTAAGGTCAGCAAATATATTAAGAATTGCAGATAACAATATAAAATACATTCTAGAACTTTAAGTGACCCTTCTTCATTGATTTACAATAGGGAATATCCCATTGTGAATTTAAAACATTAGGATTTTTCAACAAAATCAACGCTGGCTTTGCCATCTATAACTTAAGCCCTAAAGATTCCTTGAGGCATTTTTGCCTTAAGATTTTGAATTTCTTTTCAACATACAACCTATCCGAACCGAGTTTACAAGTTAAAATTAATCGGAATACTGTCGAAGAATCCTCTTTTTTACATGTTCTTGGGCCTCAAAGAGTTGATGACATTTGGAGAGGTATTCCTGGGTAGGTGATTCAAAGAGCTGATGACATTTGGAGTGCGTTCTTCTAACGGATTCACAAAATGGAGTAATCCAGGTTTACATATATAGGGTATATAACTAGGAGTTATAACATGATTAAGCATTTAAGAGGCGTCAAATATATACTTAGCTTTCTTGCAGTCTATTTCTTTGTTTTTAAACAATATGACAACGATGACGGCGTTAACACATTTTTTTTGTCAGTAAAACCACATATATACAACAATTGAATTGATTGAATGAAAATATCGGTCCTAGAAAGCTGAAATTTAGACTAGAGATTCGTTGAAAGATGCAGGGAAGTGCTGAGAGATGAGTTTTTGGAATCCTAACGGAAATGAGAATTGTATATTATAAAATATAAATAATACAAAAACAAAAATTGAAAATTGTATGGCATGGGTCATAAAGTAAACGCAAATGAAATTATGGGCGATAAATGCTCACAAAACAAAAATGAGGTGGTATATATTATGGAATATTTAAATTTAAACTTTTTGCATTTCAGTATTATAATTTTAATCTTGTTGTAGCTTGAACGTGAGTTTTATACCTAGTGGGGCAGTTAATAATTATAAGCTTTGAAAAATGTTAGTTTGGCTTGGCTAAAAAATCAAAACAAAAGCCTTATGTGATATTGATATTTATATATATATATATATATATATATATATATTAAAGATGCAAAGTTTTATTAATTTAAGTGCTATTAACTATTAAATCTTTGAGGTATGCCAACAGGTAGTCAGATAAACAGTTCAGTTCCATTGGAACGCCACAGTAACGCCGATTATCCATCATGAGGTTATGTAGAGTGAAGAGTTTGCATAGTTAAGGCCAGAGTTAATGCAAAATTTTGAAAAGGTTCCTCAAGTCAACACTTGAGTCGCAAATCCCAGGCGCTATTCCAAGCACATTTCTTTCTCTTAATGTGAAAGACCCGGCATTCACGCTATGAATCCATGGATACTATGATATTTCATCTCTAATACCTAAGTCTATTATGTATGTATTACTACTGTTGTGACAGTATGCACTACTGTTGTAAAATTTAACAGCAAAAATGTAGTGAAGCAGTGTTGCTTTAATATAAGCGAAAATAGTAAATTACATTATACTCATAAATAAGTGAACTACTGTTAATGGTAAGTCGTTGCAACAACTAAATTTATGTTAGATGTATGATTTTATTGAAATTATAATGAAATCAAATTAAAATGTTCTTAATTATAAATCGAGATTCTTAATCTTAGTTTCACTGATCAATGCAATCTTGCTTGGAATTTGGAAACGTGTACCAATGACAATATAATCCAATCACAATATAATATTTTTATGATACGAATATTATGACCTTGCTGGTACGCCCGGATTAACAAGAAAATACTTTATTTATTTTAAAAAACTATCCTAATTTACTACACTCGAAATTGACTATGTGTGTTGTTGTAAAATTTACGAACTTATAAATTTCAAATTTTATAAAACATATATAAATTTGAACGCAGCAGGATTCTTCGGACCCGCGCCTCTAGGAATATGTCCAAACGGTCTGGCCGCTAAGACATGCGCTCTACATTCGAACGTCGAAATTCTATTACGCTCGTACAACTAACTTCTTTTGCTTTTAGCTAGTTATTTTTTGTTGTTTCGAATCCCTAATAGTTTTCTAATTAATAAAAATTGTCATTCAACTTCCTAAGACGTGTATAAAACTTTAAAAATGTTTAAATAAGAAGTTATAAATGCTCGAGTGGCAGTTTTGTAGTGATATTATTTATTAAATGTTTTTTTTTAAATTAAACAATACAAGATTATAAAACATTGTACGTATGTGTATGATAACTGTTATCACACACACACGTTTACAGTTTTTTATATGAATTTAAAAAAGAACAAAGCGTCTGATTTGTCTATATACAAACGAACAGCTGAAATTACTGGACGTTACGGTTGGTATGGCTTGATATATGAGATATCTAGTACAATAAAAAACCATTCGGTATAGTATTTTAAAAAAAAAAGTAAAGTTTGTTCATCATCAAATAACTGATATATGCACATTGTTTTCTTTATTTCACGTTCATTATTATTTCTATCGATTTCTAATTACTAGCAACTTATGAATAGGATTAATGTAAAGACAAAATATTGTAGATTTTAATAGATAACCGGATGGAATCCGTAATTAATAAACAACTTCACGCTGTTTCCCGCATAACCGGGCACTCAAAGAGTTCCTAGTGTCAGGACAGTCCGTTCTCCGCTGTTTTAGTAAGGTATATAATATCAAAAAATATCTACTATTTTATAATAGGTAAAGCTAAAATAACATTAACATTCTATATAAATTATTTTATAACTAGCGACCCGCTCGCATCTTTGCCTGCAAAATCAACACGACTAAACTTTTTCGTATATTTGCCTGCCCGCATTCTCACTTAAATCACAAATTTTGCTTAAATTTATAATTTAAACAAATGTTTTGTTTTTTATGCACCGATAATGAAATAAGCATTAAACGTTAAGGGAAGTGTTCCACAATACAATAGTTGAAATTACATGTAAAGCGGGTAAGCCGTTTCTGAGATTAGCTTGTACAGATAAACAGAAAAACAGAAAAGAAAATAAAAAATCATGATTTATAAAACCATGTATTTAGAAAACGTATCAAAATTTTAACGCAGGGGAATTTGAACCCGCGACTCATCAAACCGTTCAAAGCGCTCTGACCGCTAAGCGTTATGCTAATGCGTTCTACATCCGGCTACGTCAAAGTTCTTATACGCTTATTACAACTTATATTTTTTTTCTTAATTTCCTACGTGTGTGAATAACACTTTAAAAATACGAATGATAAAAATTCAAAATAATTGTTTCGAGTTCTATTCTATTTATAAATGCACCAAATAATATTTTTTTTCATATATCTTCCATATACAGACAGTGATGGGTTACATTTTTAATATATGTATAAATATAGATATTATAGACTAAACTTTAAAAATAATAGTATAGTAGTTTAATTGGTCTTCAATTTAATATGATAAATGGAATCACATCTTCTTCTATTAGAGGTATTATATACAGTGACAATGTCACTTTCGTCTAACAACTTAATGTAGTACCATGGCCTTATAAGTCAATTAACCTACTCTACGCAACAAGACAATTGACAGATTATAAATTACTCTCGTAGTCTCGTATTGCATTAATTTATACTAAATACGTAAAGCTTGATAAAGTGCTTACAATCATTATTTACAACAATCACTATTTACTGTGTGTCTAATTCAGATCTTGCTATTATATATGGGACCACAAGCTTTTTCGACGGGAAGTTGATATAATGCTAGTTTTTGCTTGCAAGGCGAACTGACTAGATAGATTTTAATTTTAAAAATGACATATTTAGAAAACGTATACAAATTTGAACGCAGTGGGATTTAAAACCGCGCCTCTTCAAAACCGTTTAAGACCGTTCCAGAGGTTTCTGTTTCCTAAGTGTGCGATTAACACTTAATACACACAAAAATAGATTTTAATTATTAATTGATTTTTTTGGCTTAAAGTCAATGTATATAATTTACCCCTTTTGTAGTTTTATTATATATATATATATATGTAAAAATAAGTAGTTATTCAGACTACATTTATTTCATATATATTGTATAAGAATTTTTTTTTTAAATTAATATGATATTTTATATAGTTTGCAATTAAATTTGCTCATATCTCAGGATCGTTATTACAGTATACAAGTTCAAAGCGTAACAATTATGTAAATAATAATAAGTCTAAGCTAATGTATGTATTTGTTATTATTCTTATACTATATTATTTCTATAAAAAGTAGTAATAAAATAAATTTAAATAGTCTATGCATCATGAAAAAATATTAAAAGTTTAATAGTATTGTGAATCTCCTTTACAAATTGAACCAAGATATTGGAATCTTATTTAATATTTAAAGTTTTATTAAACACTGAATTCATATTTGTAAAGTCAAAGTCAAATATTTTTATTCAGTAGTAAGTAAGAAGTTGCTCCATTTTTTGAACGTCAAACAATTTACCACCGGTTCACTAAAGTGAATGCTGCAGACCTGAGAAGAACTGGCGCAAGAAACACAGCGATACTTTATTTTCAATTATTTTTATTATTTTTAATACAATAATTTACAGATTAATTAGTAACAATGAGTTTGAAAACTTTGAGACTTTGAAACCTTTGAAATAGAAAAATGCAAGAATTGCATGTGACCTAAAGCCGGGCATGCGTATGCATTCAAGTAAGCTTTCCGTATATAGTGCAATGCGAGACGGTTTTTGCAGTATGAAATGCCATGTTTTAAAGGACCAGAATTTGGCCATGCCATCTATAAATACCTACGTACAATGATATTCAAAGATACATTCTAAAATTTTAAAAAGTCTGAATATTTTTTCATCTTCAAGCTCGTATAGTAGAGTAAAAAATGATAGTAGAGTCGAAAATTCGTTACATTGCGTGTTGGGTGGCGGAACTAGCAGCCGCTCTTTGTCTATTAGAGTAACGAAATGAAAATAGTTTAAATATTATCATTCCTCCAACTGGTGATCGAACCCACAATCTCAACGTTAACGAAATTTACTTCTCTCCATACGCTTGGTATAAGTATTTTTTTTGTATACCGGGCTATTGATATATACAATGAAACTTCCACTGTTTGTGACAGAAAAAATCTAGCCGTTCGTACGAAAAAAAGGGTTCATAGCAGTAAGGGTAAGAATTCGAAGATATCCTGTCCGAAAACTAAAGATTTTATCTCAAGATATGGAGATAGCACCATGTTACGTATTTTAAAAGATTTAGGATTTACAGCCTATAAGAGACGTGGATTGGTCATTATTTCATTGATAATTTAAAAAATAATAGGATGGTAAAATCCAAACAATTAATTAAGCTGTGCGCACAGTAAAAAGTTTTCTATGACATCTCCTCATTGTAATTTGTTTGAGTTTTTTTTTTATATTTGAGCATTATTTTAACAAACTAAATTAAATCAACGACAAAACAAACGTGGGCCCCCCACGACCTCAGTGACGTTAACGCCCCAAACCATCACGTATGAAGGAGTTACTGAGCCATATTTGTGTAAAAAATCTATGAATATATTATGAGAACTTGTATGAACCATGAGTGGAAGACGCTATCGAATGGTTTTTGGTAATCTATGTGGATATTTCTGTGTGTTTGTTTAACCTGATTATGTATTTCTGTCTATTCCTAATAGTTGACCTATATACGTTTTGGATAATTTTTTTTATTAATTCTAATTAATATAAAACATAGTTTTATTTTTGAAAACCTTTTAAACACTATATTTTTGCACCCGGAAGAATGTTATTGAAGTGAGACGAGCATGTAATAAAGCTGCAGATTATGCTTTATGAAAAAATATATGTACGTGCGTATGTAAAAAACGTTAATTTTTTAATGTAAAATTTTGCTACCTAAAATTTTTGTAAAGTTTGTATATACATATTTGTATACAAATTACTTGTTTTAAAAATACAGCGAAGAATCAATCAATATATTAATATTGTCACTGTAAGTATAAGTCACTAGACTTAATAAGTTAATTTTAATTTCGGTTGTAAGAATATAATTATGTATGAAGCTACTTAAAATTTAATGGACCTAAAACTTATTTTAATTATAGAGACTCTATCTTTGAATAGTTGGAGAAAGGTGGTTAAATACTGCAAATGATATATTTAAAGTCCCTATAAGATAAAAATGTGTTATTTTTATCAATAGCTTTAAAACTAGCTGTTATGCTGTTGGACTGTATCAATTTGAATTGAATAATGTAATCTAGGAATCTTGATACACGCATAAGGTGTAGGCGCACCTCACACTAATGACAAATATTGTGGAATATTGTACAAAACCAAATACATATTTAAGTATTTAAATGCAATCGTTTCTTTTAAGTTATATAACTTGCCTAGAATAATATAACACGCATTAAATGAAACAAACGCTTTACAAAATTTGTCTTCCATATTTATATCTCAACTCTTCTATCCGAAAGCGGCCACTCTTCATATTTTTAATATTGGACTTGACTGCAATTTCATATGTACAGTTTTGATCGAATCGATTTATATGATGTTCTTGTGACAGATTTATTAAGCATACACGTTATACTGTAATTATAGAGCCGACTCCTTTAATTACATATTATGTGGTAACCTTAACACGGTCTTGACCTAAGATAATTTTAGACGTTCTCTATGACAGCTCTATTTATTAATAATTGCTGTGCATATTTACTTGTACAAACAAAAACTCAAGTTTAAATTCACTGAGTAAAGAAAATTAAGTACAACGTGTTCTTGCAGTCATTTACAAGTTATTTTTAACATACTTCTTAAAAAAATATATTGAATATAGCCTCGCTTCCAGTCATAACTTAGTACAGCTATATAATATTTACAAAACTAAATATTTTGGCCTTAAATAAGAATCCGCTCGTATTTTTATTATAAAGTACATTACAATGTTGTTTGCTAATACTTATATTTTATGACATCATTTTGCACTAAAGGTATATTTTTTTGCAATGCGATAATTCACATCCAACTTGTAAATCTAGAATTTTCTTTAAACTCATTGAAGGACAAAATACCCGTTGCCATAGCAACGTGTATGTCACATTGTGCAAAAATATTCGTCTTTCCGGTGGTCTGGTAGCAAGTTTACTTCTTAACATAAATAGGTTTTTATTATTTGACTCAGTTACATGCACCATTGCGCTCCACATACATATAATATAATAGTCATACAAAATTTTAAATTCCATATGATGCATCACTCCAACATATACAACAAAATTCACAAAATATGCTTTTTCCCGCATCGCTGGGTAGTCAGAAAGAACCTAGTGCCAAGGCACTCTGTTCCCTATTTTCTTCCTGATTTGGATACATTGCGTATTGAGTGGCGGAAGTGGCGGTCTTGTTCATCAGAGCAAAGAAATGAAAATAATTAATGTATGATCATTCCACCGAGTGGGAATCAAATCCAATACCAATCGGTTATTAAAGTCAGACCACAACGCCTCGATGGTGATTTCTGATCTAGAAGTCCCTTGTTATTATTTTTAATATTTCTACAATATATTGTATTTTTGATAAGGGGTTGTTTGTTTAAGATTTTTCATGTCCACGATGTCACACATTGGGTAACAAGACTAAGGAAATTTTTCACCAATAAAGTATTTTGTTTTCAAAATATTGTGGCAATTATTACTTTTAAATTCCCTCTCAGAAAGATTATGTTTATTATTCAAAGCCACATTACAGCCACAATAAATTAATACTATTTAAATATTATAAGAATTTCATTCCCATAATTTTTTTATTAAGTATCCAAATTCTTTATCCACTTGTGGTACTTCGTTCTCACAGTAACGTCCACATAAGTTTTGCAAATATGGTTAAGTCAAGGCCATAGTCAATGTGTTTCTAACCACGGAAGGCGCAATATATTTGTGATTAAAAATAACTGCATTATTATGTGTATAGTTTTTACTTCACATATAACAAAGTTACAATACACTTGTTACCTTCTAAGTTATTATATATCATACACTTGTTTATTTTTACGAGTACCCCACACATTGTAGGGGGAAAAGCCAATCCAGTGATATCACTCATTTTTATCGCTTATTGGCGGAACCTAACACCGCTCTTTGTCTAACAAGACTAGGGTTTTTTTTTTAAATATAAGCATACAGCCGCTACATGCGCATGTGATTGTGAGATTCTTCCTCAATACACCCCGCTTTCGTACATACAGACACACTTAATTTACTTTTTACATTACCCTTCGAATTGGCAACAGTGCTATAAATAAATATAAGATATGAACAGTGGTATGAAAAAACCTCCCCTACACTAATAAAAATATATGATGCAATATCAATATTCATCGTAGCTGGATGTAGAACGCATGGCTTAGCGGTCAGAGCGCTTGAACGGTTTTCAAGAGGCGCGGGTTCAAATCCCGCTGTGTTCAAATTTTTATACGTTTTCCAAATATATCATTTTAAATTGCCTTAGTGTGGGAATAACACTTTAAAATAAATGTTAAAAATATATATATTATGTTTCAACAAGACGTAGCTGAATTATTTCATTTGTAAATGTGTGAACTAAGTACCTTTTGTAACTTTGTTGATGGCTAGTACATACCTAGGAGCTAATTACTCAGTACATTGTAACAGCTTGTGTTTCTCATCACAGGGCTGTAATTATTGGGACCGGTTTTGTACATTTTATATTATATTAGCCACTTTTTTTATTATTATGACACTTATAATATAAACAACTTACCTTCGTTATCTTAATTATTATGTACTGAGTTTTTGTGGTGTACACAACGAGATGGTATACAGAGTGTTGCTGATTTTGTCCGCTTTCCTTTGTCTGTGCCATTCTGCTTATGGTATGTATATAATTGTATGTTAATGAATTAGAAAATGAGGTATTCTTTAGTTCATTGATTATTTTTTGGTTCTCTGGTCTGGGTAAGGGTGTAAACTGTAGACAGTTTTTATATGCCCGATAATAATAGGCTTAAATTGAACAAAATTATATTTATTTATATAAAATAGTCTGTCTGTCACTTAACGTTAAAGCGAACGCTAAACCCATGAATTCATATTATAATATTTATAATGTTTAGTGAACTATTTAGTTTGGTAATTTAATATGTTCCCAATGCATTATTATGAATAAAGTTGGCTTTATGTACTTTTTCTTCCTAAAATTTTACCATGCCAAATCTCACACAATTTGCTTTGCATAATTGTCATAAAAATGGGTTAAAAGTTTTTCACGGATATATATGTCGTATACATGTATAAAGATGTTCTATTAAGTCATCTCACCTTAGGGAAATTGAGATATAAGGAAAATGCTTTCAATTTTTTCATTTAAGTTGTTAGATATGACATTAGAAAAAAAAACACATTCAGTGATAATTGTTATATTTCAATTTGCATCAATTTCTCGCTCTAGTTAGACTTAGTGCAGGTTGCATTGCGAGTGTGGAGAAATATTTCTAAATTGGGCAGAAAGTAGATAATGTAGTGATTTAACACTAAGTCATAACTTCAAACAGTTCTCTTTGTATACATTACCATATGTAGTAGATAAAAAAACAATATTATGGTTAATTCTAAGTAGCGAAGTTTTATTTATAAAGGTACCGAGATAATGTAATAACCAGTTTAAAACTGTTATGATTATTATACTAACAGTTTTGTTTATTCCTTTTTTAAAATCTTTATTAAAGGACTTGTTACAAAACCAGTAACATGCTATTATAGCTACTTTCAGTAAACATAACAACTTTAATTAGTTACATAAAAATGTAAATACATGTATGTAAAAAGAATTTATACATACATGTATATAAACACATACACACATATATACACATACATACACACATATACGTACATACATAAATTTTCACATATCCAATAACTAAATATTTATCTACAAATATAAAAAAAATATATACAATATAAACCAAAATTATCTCTTATTTAATCCTAATCTCACTAATTTTTATAAACTGATTGCAGAACTTTAACTTGCCATCAACAAATACCAGCTTTCTTAATGTATCATTTCGTTTTCATTCCATCAACATATGATTAACATCTTGCCTTTTTCCATATATTACACAAGCTTTTAACCTTTTTAATTATGAGTGGCAAAGGGTTGCGGGAATATGATCAGCTCGAATCCTAAAAGCTAATACAAGAGTTCTTCTATTAAAGTTACATGATTCAAACCAAGTACCAAATTCCTTTACCTGGGATTTTTTTTTAAACTCTTGAATCCACAATCGTATAAAATCGGTAGCAAATCAGTAAAAACAGGCATTATACTCAGATGTATTCCATCGGCAGCCGCCTCTCTTGCATGACTATCCACAAGCTAAATAACTTAATACTGTTTTATTGATTATACTAGCAGTTTCGTTTATTCCTCTCTTTTAAAAATTCTTAAGACACTTTATTAATATTAATTTATTAATTATTACATATGTACATGTTATATGTAAATATGTCATTTTTCCACTCTATTAGAAAAATCATCAGTCATAAATTATTATAATTTTTCATCCTCTTCAGACAAATCACGGGGTACAGATCGACGTGGTCACGTAATGTCTCGAACTTGGAAAGCAAACTGTGAAAAGAAATATTACTGACTAGGTTTTCTTTACTTTTTAAATATTTTCTATACATAAATTAAAATCGCAACTGTACATTTTAACAGATCTCTACGGAAATTGAAACTAGCTAACTAATATTAAATCCGAAAAAATAACACCTATGTAGAAAATAATGTAATTTTATATTCAAAATAAGGAACAAAATTGTTCCTTTTTAATAAGTTTACGCAACAAACTTGTCAACTATAACTTATAATAATAAACACTTCTGTCTAGAACTTTTTGCATTCCGTTACTACCCTTCACTCTACACTCCTACTCTCCAGGTACTCACGAATTGATTGACAGAGAACGCACGACCGAAATTACTGGCCGTAAAAATCTTAAGATAAGATAAAAGCTTTTCACGCATTTGTATATAGAGATTATCAAAAAATATACGGTATGGGAACGTATGAAAAGGTTTTACGTTTAACAGACTCTAGAAAGTAACTGAAATACTCTTAGAATGGAAAGGGTAATTAAGAACATGCAAACGAAGTTGCGGGCAACAAATCATCTGTATTCTGCAGTAGGGTAGTGTAGTGTAATTGGGCTAACTGAAAACCACAAACGAACATTTGGGGTTCCTCAGGAATAAATATTTGTTATATATTGTTTTGTTTGTCCGACAGCATATATAGTCTTAAAACAGTGACAGGTGTACGACAGGAACGAGAAATAAATATAAGCTTGTAACGCTAAGCTAGCACCTCCAAAAAGTAAATAAGTATTTTATGGGCCAGAGTATGGGGTTTATAATACAATTTCACAATCTATGTCAGATTAGCCACTGCAAAAATTTAAAGGCACTAAAAAACGAAATGCGTGGGCGGTTTCCGAGAGGCGGTTCGAATTCCGCTGCTTTCAAACATATATAATTTTGTATACGTTTTCATAAATGTTTTTCAATTTCCTAAATGTGTTAATAGCACTTTAAAATGTAAAACATAGTAAAAAAATATAGTTACTGTGAGTCAACCTTAGGATATGGATAATCATGCTATTATATAATAGTTTAATATAAAATAATATAATAATAAAATCGTTTTTTTACGGCTTTTAAAAATTGTTTTTGTTTACTTATATTTCTAACGATGGCTAAAACTTAAGAGAATAAGGAGAAGAGAGGACAAGAGGAGGATTTTGTGAATCTTAAAAATGTGTACAAAATATGCGATGATAGATATACGGTTTTTTCTAAAAGATGGTCTACAGTAACCATTTTTATCTTTTATTTATTACAAAAATTAATTCCTTATCTACGACACAATTAGAAAATAATAAACAGTATAGTATATGTTTTGCCGCTTTACATATGTTAAATACGTTATGCTCTAATGTAATTTATTAAAACTAATCAATATTGTCTCCTTTATAGCATGATGTTAAAATGAAAAAACGAAATAGCTATTAGTCGTGTAGTGTGCGCAGGTAAAGCCGCGAACGCGAACAATGTGCTATTAAAACATTTTAGATTAACACAGCACGTCATATATTTAGAAACCGTATAAACATAATATTTGAAAACACCTAGTCTTGCATCTCCATGGCTCTTTCTCCAACATATATTACTTTTATAGACGACATTTTAAATAAATTATTTTTAATCACTTCTCCTTATTTAAATAAGTATTATTATAATATGACAACGATGTGGTGTCATTATATGTAGATTTAATTCAGGATTTGATAACAAGATATACTTTTTCTAAGACCCAAATTTTCTTAATGCTTTTCTTAAGATTGAATATTATTGAGATAAGATTTTTAATTGAAATACATTTTTATAAAACGTATAAAAAATTTAATGAATTTAAACTTTTGTGAATAACACTTTTAAAAATGTTAAAAATGATTTTTAATTTTAGTGGAAACGATACAAAAATGTTCTTTCAGCGATCAAATATGTCTGAAAGAGCTTATTCAAGGTGTATTGAAAGATATCAGCAAAAATGGTATTCAAGAGTTAAATATGCCATCGATTGATCCTATAAGGCTTAAAAATATACCAGTGTCAGTCTTAGGTTTAATAAATATTACTTTGGAAGATGGAGTAGCGAAAGGCATAAAAGAATGTGTGATTGATAAAATAAAGTAAGTATCTAGAATTTCATAATCTAGTCTCAACTACCTTTTTTTTTACAATATCGTATATAGTAACAAATGCCTATTAGGGCACTACTTACGATATTGTAACAAAATATTTTCTCTCAACTTATAAATTTTAAGATAGTGAAACTGAAGAAATGATGATTGATATTTTTCGATCTGATTTAAATAATCAGCCACACCCCTTTTCCGCATAGCAGGGTCAGGGTCAGGTCAGGGAGAACCTAGTGTCAAGACACTCCGTTCTCCAATTCCCGATTGCAAGATATTGCATGTTGAGTGGTGGAACTCAATGCCGTGCTTTATTTTGTTCATTAGAGCGGAGAAACATTCAAAAGATCATTCCACCGTGTGGGAATCGAACCCATAACCTATTGCGATTTCAGTCGAATGCTCGAGTCGCACAGCGCCATGATAGTTTTGAAGTATATTATTCAATATTACAATTAATTAATCATAAATTGATAAATAGATGAAAATATATAGATAGAAAATAATCTATCTGTATATTTTCATAACAATATGAAATCTATTTCATATTTTTTCTTAACAATATACAAGTGTACAATAATTACATTTTAGCACCGAGCTTGATAAAGGCCACACTCAAGTAGAAGTAACTTGTGATGTTATAATCAAAGGCAAGTTCAATGTAATTGGAGCCAGTCCTCTTATTCAGAATCTGTTTGGCGGCAAAGGAGTACATGGGGACGGCAATGCTAAAGTCAAATTAGGTAATAATTGCAACTTTTGTTTAGTGACTTCTACAGCTTTACGCTTTTTCCCGTATAGCAAGAAGTAAACTTAGTGTCAAGACACCCCATTCTCCACTTTTCACCCGAATTCGGGTTATTACGTGTTGAGTGGTGCCGGTGGATACCGATCTTTGTACGCAATACCGGCCTTTGTCTGGTCACTAGAGTGCGAATATAATTCACAGCCATCATCAATACCAACAACTCGCGTATACAGTCAAACGCCGTCAATAGCCTCAGCTTCTATTGCTGTTACTGTAAAAGCCTGAACTACGGTAAATCTTAAAATGTTCCAAGTTAAACTTAAGATTTACTAACTTTAATGGAAAAGCTCAACTTTTTCGAAAGTAAACTAGCTCTGTTTGCGTCTCTTAAAACTGAAATCTAAGTTTCACCGACGTGTAAGTTGGAAATGAATAATAATCGTAGAAAAATTTAGATTTTTACCATTAAAGTTGGTAAATCTACAGTTTAGCTTTTACAGTAACACAAAAAAATCATGCAATATACCCTTTTTAATTTCAGATAAAGTACATTTAAAATTGGACTATTTATATAATTTTGTAAGGAAAGAAGACGGTGATATTTACATAAAATGTAGAACTAACCAAACTATCTATAAATTCGATATAGGTGGTATGAAATTATTTGCTAATGGAATTTTTATGGGAGATCTTGATATCAGTAAGTTCATTATTATTAGTTAAAAGCCACTTTGGCGTTGTTATTTGTTTCTTGTAGTATAAAAATCAATATATTTTTTAAATTTATTATCATATTATAGAACTACATACAGATAATTTAAAAATTGAAACGGGTTGAGCTAATATTAGCGGCGGACTCAACGTTGCGCTTTGTCTGGAGTATAGAAATTAAAATAATTTATATATAATCAATTATTTTTTTGAGTGGGAATTGAACCCACAATCGTCACGTATACTGTCAACGGTGTCATATTGAGCCATAACCCACTCTCAATTTTTTCAAATTTAACAACTGTAAAATGTATATATATCACCAAGAACTATTTTTTAATATCTTAGTTAATGCGTTCTGATATATATATATATATATATATATATATATATACCTACATTATACATAAATTATTACGCAAAAATGTAAGTATGATAAGGCTTCATAAAATGTTAAATATTTTTCACGTTTCTGTATGAAGACTATATTTTTCTGAATAAATACAATTTTTTTGAATACAATTAATGTGTTCAGGCATTTTAATTAACTAGCTATTGCGATCTTACTTATAAAAAAATGGTATAATTTTAAACAGCAATCTTGTCCTTGACTTTGTTGCGTTTAAGTGAGTTTCTTAGTGAAGTACTTGTTGTTTTTAATATTAAATCGGAGTCTGAATGCATACAAAAAAGATAACATAATAAAATATTTCGTTGGTTATTAATTCCAATCGAAGTTTTTTTGTTCTGTGTTATATGAAGATAACACAACTTCTTGGACATTAAAATTACTTATTTATAAAATATTTTAGGAATGTACAAATGTGCAGAATGCAGTATAAGTTTTCGTAGCGGCTTGGCGTATAGCAGTGTATTCAGACACAACTTTGAAAAAATTTCAAATATAATCATTTCTCTGAGTGGGAATCGAACCCACAACCAATCGAGCTTACAATTAGACGCTGTCCCCACTTCGCCGCAAGCCTCCATGGCTATGGCTAAAAGGCTTTTCATAACAAATGGATAAATCAATTTTTAACGTTGTACCTTTTGCATGTATAAAGAAACAAAATACTATAAAACATATTTAAATAAAAATAACTATTCAAATATTACTACGTCTTAGTAAAAGTAATCTAGTAAACTTTTGATATCTAAATCGTATTTCTTCAATATATTTACTACATAGTGTCTTTTTCAAGGCGACAGATTGTCAGTTCTTAAGCTAGAAAACATTTATAATGGATGCGTTCGGACAAAGCTTTTTCGATGTTGCTATGAAAATATTTTACGACATTACCCATAAGTTTTTCGATAACATCTACAAATACTATCTTATGGATGATCTAACTCCATGTGTTTGAAAAAAATTATAATTTTGGAAACTTTCTATAATTCAGCAACTATGTTTTTAAATACACAGCAGTTATAAATTGTTTTTTTGTTTGTAATTTTTATATATTATAAATTTTATTTAAAGCCATTATTCTTCAACGATGCTTATTTTTGTATAAAAAATAGTGAATTTAGAACATGGTTAATTAAAAGCTAGACAGCTAAAGACACTAATAAAACACAGTAGTTGTGGCTTTATTACCCGCAACCTTCATTGTGACTAATTACAGACGCAATTAATTTCTTGAAACAAAATACTATTATTACTTTTGGCTTATAAATTTATTACATAATACATTTTAAAATTAAACAAATTAAAAACGCTATTCGAAAACCACATTCACTAGTTTATTGGTAGGATACATAAACACTGGAACTGATTAAAAATAAATAACTAAAAAGACATATTTTAGAAAACGTATAAAAATTTTAACGCATCGGGATTTAAACCTGCTGCGCCTCTTGAAGACAGAGTCTCCGTAGAAAATGTTACCGTACGGTCGGTTTAAATACATCTGAAGTGCTGTAAAATACCATCCGTAAGGTGTACGAAAAATTCATCAAGAAAACTCGCTGGCGGCTTTGCTAAACGTTAGATTTTTGTTTCATATTTTGAACGTGCAGAAAATGGAAAACTGAAAGGACTTGTTACAAAACGAATTGTGAATATTATTTCAGACATATGCATCCTTGCATATAACGTTTTTAGTTTTGCGGCGTGAAGACTTTGAAAAGCTATATTGTTTCAATGTTAAGTTAACCTGATATAGAATGTTTGACAATATCGCCGCAAAAGCTTGTCCAACAAGCTCCTGACTTAATTTAAAAACAAATTTAACATGCCCTTTTAGTTTTTGCAAAATATAATACACATATTAAAGGAAAATTATATGGAAATACAATTTGAAGAATTAAAAAATGGAATATCTGTTTAAATATTTTATTTATGTAACTAAAAGCAGCTGAATTTTAAAATTGTTAAGGTCTTAAGGTATGACGATATATCATATTAAACATATTGCCCGTCGAACATTCGTTGTTTACGTCGTACATTCGGATAGGCTACATTGAAATTTTAGTGGTCATCGTTAAGATAAAGCCGATTCCCATTACTTGCCCCAAAATACTTGAAAAGGATATATAAAGCAACAATGTTATATCAAGTATTTTCAAGTAATTTTGATGAATAGCATATATTACTATACTATATATAAATAGTATATTACATTTTATCACCATCTTGCCCGCAAAATAAAAGTTTAATAAAATGTTCGATTTTCGCGATTACTACACATTTTGAAAAGAAACTATTTTTAACCGTATTAATGAGACACAGGTAGACTGTGACCACGGACTACTGTACTACGTCGAGTTCCTAAAATGTATTTTCGAATACCAATAATATACGCGATTAATCCGGTCAAAAATAGTTTCATTTCAAAATAAAAGTATGATAAAATGGCGAATTCAAACTTTTGTTGTGTCTTCTTCCTTTGTTATCGTGTCAAGTTGTCGCAATAACAAAGGCATATTGTACTGTTATCATCTTGTTCAATCAAAAATTGTGATGCCAAGTTAAAGAAAATACGTATGAGTACAATTTCACAATAGGAGATTTATAAATTGATATCGAAACGCAGTAACGTATCGCAATATACATGTATACGGTAAGTGTATTATTGATACGTACGTTTACAATTTAAATGACTTGTACATAACTAAATAGACAATAAAAATTGAATTCTATTATGGAATCATTCTTTAAGATATAAGAGATATTAGAGGCAACGTCAGACTGTAAACGCGGTTGGTTGTAGGTTTGAATCCCATTCTTGTGAATGATAACATTTAAAATATTTTCATTTAATAAGAGAGGAAGAAAGTTAATGTGTGACCATGAACTACTACGGGTTTTCTTAAATTTATTTTCGAATCGCAATATATACACGATAAATCCAGTTCAAATAGTTTCATTTTTAAATATTTGTTGCCTTCGCTCTGGTACATAAGACATAGCTTGGCATTGAGTTCACCTCTCAACACGCAATTGAGCGGCGGAGAGTGGAGAACTGAGTGTATTGATACTAGGTTATCTCTGCCTACCCTTTGTACGGGAAAAAGCATGGATCTAATTTATCTTTCTTCAAGATAAGATTTTCTGTTTACAGTCATTAAGGCATAGTAGTTTATTGTAATGGTAGAGAAAGCCTAAACCTATTTTTATTCATTTTATATGGCGTACAATGACTTATTCCATTTTTGTTTTTATCCGCATGTTACATTATTAAACAAATTTAGCTCTATTATAATATATTGTAACTGCCGATAATATATCACATCCATTTGTGATGAATGTAATATTGGAACTGAAAACATTTAATTTTCATTAAACATGTGCTTTTGCACCACCAAAGCAATTTTTTAATAAAATTTCATAACGTTTTCATTATAATTAGCCGACACGGTAGACTACAGACAATTAACCAGACCCTTTCTTAATTAATAAAATTATGAGGCTGAGTCAAAAGACATCAAAATAATTAGGCATTGCGTTGAATAGTCATTCTCAAAAGAAGTAATTGAGTGAGAAATCTTTCTGTAGTTTAGAAAATGTCGTGCAGACGGCTCCTTGACATAATAAGACTTATCATTCGTCTTATTCTTTTATATCTTTTATTTTAATATTTGTGGGTATAATAATTGACTTTGAAAAATTTGGCGACAGCGTTCAGCCGCTTGTCGGTTCGATTCCCACTAGGGAGAATGCTAATTTTTAAATTACATTAATTTTTCAGCTCCAGGGCGAAAAGAGAAAGCAGGGCGTTGAGTTCGATACTCAACATGCAATGTCTCGATTTCAGGCGGAAAATGGACAACCGAGTGACTTGACACTAGTTTCTCTCTGAATACTTTGATTTGCAGGAAAAGTTTTGAAGCTAAAGTAAAATGTTGATTAGGTGGAATGTATTTGAATAGCACTTATTACTCTAATCTATAACTTCTAATATAATATATAATAATTAAGTAACTTCTAATCACATGAGGTAAACTTTAACAATTGTGTTATATTGTAGGTTTATTTTATGGAATACACATAATTTAGCCTTATTGAGGTATATATATATATATATATATATATATATATATATCTACTATATATAGAATTGTGTAAATAATTTATTTGCTAATCAATATATCTAGTATTAATAAGAACAGAGAAAACTGTAGTGTACTGTTTTTAATGAAACTAAGCGGATAGGTAAGGATGCAATTTTGCAGATAAAGTTTATATGAAGAAAAAGTGCACAAATACTTTTATTTAAAGTGACATGCATATGTTGCTAAGGAATCTTCGATTTTACGCGTCAACGCGCTCTCGAATGTGTATTGCAAATTGTTATTGTAATATGATGATTTCAATAATAAATAAAGCAATAACTATAAATTTATATATTTCAAACTCTTTTTCTTTTTTAAATAGTATTAACAGTATACAAGTATTTTACGAAATAAGTAAAAATATAACAAATCGGTACCTACATACACCATTAGCGATTAACAATAATTTTATGCGAAAATCTTGTAGTGTAGTTTATCTCAACTTAATAATTATAATTTAAAAAACATCAAGGTTGCTTCATCATTATAATTACGTATGTTTTTGTGTTAACGATCTGTAATGACTTTGTTTACTTGTTTACGAGAAATAAAAAATCTTGAAAATGTAGAAAATTATGAAAGTGATTTAAATAAATAAATTATATATATATAATTATACAAGTATATATACCTTGTCGAACACAATTTACAACACTCACAGTCACAATCACTATATAATACTTAACGCTACAAAGCATTCTCTACTTACTTACTAACTTAGCTAACCTGTAGGTGCGCAAAAGTAAAAGGGCGCCTTCAGATTAGATAAATGAGGACTATTGTGCCGCATTTGCATGTGATACGACAAGTTTTAATACAATTTCTAGAAGCGCAGCTGGAGCTGCCCATACCGTGACATACGCACGTTATTTTTGCGTAGGGATGTGAGTGACTTTTACTACGACATAATATTGAAGCTCAATGCTTGAAATTGAAATGTTTATTGCAAATATTAAAAATATCTTGCAATATGGGATATTAGTATGAAAGTTATTCTGCATAGGAATTCTTGTTCAAGTAATTTATTCAAAATTTCGAAAACAATTAAATCTAGAGCTAAAATAAATCAAGCAGCTTAGTGAATACAATATGGTTTTCTCTAGTTTTTGTTTTTAACAAAATTAACAACATTAATGTTTCTTCGTCGGAAATCGAAATCCATCGTGTAACTGAGAAACATGCCTGCAATTTACTAAGGAGCGATCGACACAATACGCCACTGCACGTCTATAATTTAAAAAATTAATTCTGAAAAATTTACATAAATATATTTAATTATTTTAAATGCATAAAAATATACATATAAGAAATCATATAAATAGTACCTAAATAATATAGAATGGTTTTAATATCAATAAATAGATCGTATTCTCACAATGAAAATGAGCATATTCAATGATTGTGATGATTTTTATTAAATTAGTATATAATCTTAAAATATATTTTGTGACGAGAAATTTACTTTTACTAATAATATAAATTACATTAGGGGAGTCCCTTAATATAATAATAATAATATTTTTGCATAAAATAATAATATAACTTTTTACCATATAATTTTTTTTTCACTGTTTTTCCTCTATAGCAGGGTAATGCAGAGATAACCTAGTGTCAAAACACTCCGTTGTCCACTTTTCGTCCGAGTACGAGACATTGCATGTTGGCGGAACTCAACGCCGCGTTTTGTCTTGTCACAAGAGCGGACCAATGAAAAAAATAATTTATATAGGCTCTGTTTTGTTAAAACACGTCTATTTTAACTCATATCATCAAGTAAAAAATTAGAAACATTATTAAAAAGTGATCGGTATAAATGTTTAATAATAAACTTTCATACAAATGACCTAAATTTGATATTTGTTCACAAAAACGAAATATTTATGATTCTATTCGGCGCCAGAAGCGTTTTGAGAGCAGATAACAATAAATCGGACAATTTACGATTTCAAAATTGGTGTATCAATACGAATATATACAAAATTCTAACAAAACTTTTCACGTATATTGCATTAATTGGATAAAAACAATAATATATTAAATTCGATTCTCGTCAAGTGATTTATTATTTCCACAAACAATAATTATTTCTGACATATAAATTATTATTTTAGCCAAGGCTTGTTCTAGTTTAATCTAGGCCCGCAGCTTGCTCATAGGATAAAGGCCAATTTATCAGATGGCATGACAATTGTAAGTTATTGTTCCATGATAGATAACAATAGGTAATCTGTTTAGTATATGCTTAGAATTCTTAGAAATCTTACAATTTCATAGAATTATGTAATTAATAATAATTTTCACGTTAACATAATTAACTTAAAGATTACTTGAGTATAAATAATTACATTTTAATAGGGAAAGCATGTACAGCCTTAAATAAATGTTTAGAGGAAGCTTGCGATTTAATTAAATCTTTGCTTATCTAAACGGAAATTCCGTCCCGTTTTCGTCGTTAGATATGTTTAGTATAATATAATATTGTCTTGAATAATTCTTTAAGTATATACCTACATAAAACTCTTGCGTTATTGAGTAACTGACTTACAGACAACGCATTAACGGAACTGCTACGCGCAAGATATTGAAATATAGCAATAAAAAATAATTTACCGAAGTTCCAACGGGAACAGGAGAAAATTTAATCTTACATTTTACGGTCCACTCAATCAAAGTTGCAGGTTACAGCTCGCTATAAATATTTAGATTATTACTAACCAATATAAAAATCATAAGTCTAAATTTGAATATTATGCGTAATTGGGCTACTTATTGTCACACACACAGACAGATTGTTTTCAAGATATTTAACCTGCAACTAATTGAAAGCGTCAACCTTTACCTTACCTTTTTGTATAAAAAATTGGGAACAACAAAAATAAGTTGTAATAAGCGTCTCTGAATTGCGACGTTTATATCATGTAAAATGCATGGCTTAGCGGTCAGAGCGCTTGCACGGTTTCCAAGGTCCGAATTCAATTTCGTTCAAATTTTTTAACGTTTTCTAAAAAAAACATTTATTCTTCATCTAAGTATCTAGAATAACACTTTAAAAATATTTAAAATTCTTTATCAATGTGATTGTATATGCTAAATAGTATCAGTTTTGTTTAAAAAACGTGAGACTATTTAACATGTAGTACAAGTAGAGAGAAGTAGCAAATTAATAGTCGTTCACATACATCATATTTTTTTTTAAATCGTAGATACTTTTACAATAATTGTTAGAGTAAAAGAAAATCGAAACAAAAGCGGGTGGGAAATGCTCAGCCAAAATGTAATTTAGCCGAGATAAGAGGGAACAATGTGCCCGTCGCGGATGAAGCAGATGCGATTACCTGAGATGGAGCCCGTAATGCTGTTTGAAAGTTACTGTAGACGCGAAGTGAACATAATTTAGAACTTATATTTGTTATATGACCAAATACCTGTACATTATAATATATTCTTCTTAGGATAAAGTAAAATGAAGTTTTCTTTCTTTCAGTCTTGTTCTTTTTCAGCTTCATGCTTTTTCCCGCATTGCACTTCGTTTCACTTTCCGCCCACAATCAAAACCCTGCGTGATGAGTGACATAGCTCCAAGCCACACTTTGTCTTAGGTACCAGAGCGGAGAAATTATAAATATAATAATTTGCCCAAGTGGGAACCGAACCCAGAACCAGTTGCATTGATAGTCAGACGTTGTTCCACTGCGCCACGAAAACCTCCCAAAAAGTCTTCGTTAAAACACTTAATATTTAAGTGTCCTTTAATTTTATATTATTATTTTTAATTTCTAATTGCGAAATATAGAGCACATACGAGTATGTATGTTTATTTAAAAATGTGTGTTTGCAGAACTATTTACTAACTAGAAATAAAATAAAGAGAAATGTTTTTTTTGTTATTATTTTATACTATATAATATATTTCTTGAGTAGAGGTCGAACCTACAACCCTCGCATTTACAGTCATATGCTGCCCCATTGCACTAGCTGAGGCTGGAATTCGAACCTGTATACTGTAAATAATTTTAAATGTCTTAAAATAAAAGCATGTTAGAAAACTTAAGCGTAATCATTTGTAAAACGCATATGTAGACGCGATACTTGAAAGCAGTCTTGCGAAACTCAACTTAGCGTTCAGTCTTACGTACCACCGTGGATATAAAGATCGTAAATTAAATAAATGTAGACATAACTATTCCCAACAGTGGGACTACTTCCCAGCTAATTGCGATTACAGTCAAGATAGCCTCAATGTACTTTGTTTATTCAAATACGTTTAAGTACATATAAAAATATGTCATATATATGTATATATATATATAAATATATACATATGTCGTATACGAACTGAGAAAGTATTTTATTTTAATATAATGAGATAAAATGAAATGAGTAGCATTAAACTAATACCGTAATACTAAGGAAGGGAAATTGGTTTTAGAAATAGTAAGCTTCTTATGTTGATCTCTTTTATAAGCCGAGTCTCTTCAAAATCTTAGTGATATTATAGAGGTATGCTTATTTTACTTTGTCAGAGTGTATATAAAAAAAAACTTTTTTCTATCATGTTGGAGTGCATGCATTAAAGTTATACAGAAAATATATATAAATAATAATTTTGTAAGGCCATAGTGGAGTTGTGGGATTGACTATAAACGCGATTGGTTGTGGGTTTCATGATCCCATTCGGAGAAATGATTATATTTTATTTCTCCTCTCTGGTACCTTATATATACACAAAGTGCATCGTTTAATACCACGAGTCAACCAGCAATGTCTTGATTTTTGGAAGTTTCAATAAAATATCTATATGCAATAAAATAAGTTATTGTAATATAACTTATTCCATGTATTTAAAAAAAAACAAACCACTTTATATAGCAATTATCATTTTTTCTTTATTTCTGTAAAGTACATTTGGACGAATTTTCCTACAGTATCTATTCATTGTGTTTCTTCTTTTTATATATTCAGATTTAAATTATATAGTTATTCCACTAAGCTAAATTAAATAAAAAAGCGTGCAACAACTAGTTTTATGTATGGATAAAACTAATAATTTTGAATTATGATTTTAAAGTTAAAATAAAACAAATACCTATTCACTATGACAGCAATTACTTTGATTTGTTTCAAAATTATTAAGTAAGTACCTACTATATATGAAGGACTGACAGTCTCTGACTTCGGAATTTGACTAACCTGAGCGCATAAAATACAATACGTCTCATTATAAATATTAAGAACAGACTAACTCTAAATGCGATGATTGTGGTTTTGATTTATATTTAAAATATTTTCATTTTCAGGCACTGGTTAATATTGATATCTGCTCAAACCCTCATTATCTCGAATTTGGGCGAAAACTGGAGAATTTCTTGCAACGAGTTTTTCTGTGTCTACAAAAAATATATATACTTATATCAATCCGTGTGAGAATCAAACCTACAACTTTGCACTCAATTATGCCTAAATTTATTTCATTTTAAGAATTCAATGATCAAATTCTTATTCATTAAAGAACATACAAAATAGCGCTTGAGCTCATACACGTTTCAAAGACAGTAGGTACCAGCAATACGGCTCGTTGCCTTCTATATTTTTGAAGTCCTGCACAAACCACCTGAAGGCATAAAAACAATTTACCCTCGTATACCCTGCTTTATGATGGTCGCAAAGGTTACTTTGTGTTCTTTGACGACTATTTCCGTCTTTAAAAATATGTCGGGGAGGAAGAAATCTTAACACGAATAACACTTTGGTCAAAACTGAAATAAATTTTTCAGGTTATCCATTTTCCTTACAAGTGTGACGATGTTTTTTTTTAAATAGCATCTGTTTGTTTTGCCGGCCAGTAATTAAGTTATTTTTCTTAGGTATAAAGGCACTTTCACATATAATATTTTTAATTTTTTTATTTTACTCATGTGTATAGAATAAAGTGAATATTTAATTACTAATTAATATATACTGAATTAGTTTAAAAATTTTATGTGAAAACTATTCACAAGAAATAAAACTATTCGTAAAATATATTTGCTGGAAATGGAATGAAAGCAAAAATATAAGTCCCTTGTGTACTGCAAAAGTGAAGTTATATTTTAAATATATATTTTTTCTTTATTTATACATTTTATATATTTTCAACGTATGGGTCAAATAGTTTTTATGGCAGTCCGTCATTTCTGAAGTTAGAAATTCGAATCTTTATTAGGCGTTTGTAAAAATTCTACGCTTCCGTTAAAGGTTTGTTTTGTGACATTTAAACTTATAAATTTTATTTTTTGAGTTTTCATAATATATTGAATATATAGTATTCTAGAATTAGTGAAAGTTTAGGAGGGTTCTATTCTATGTAGACTGTTTGAGAGGGAGCTCTGCGAGCAGTCTAGTCGTTCTAATGTAAAGAAAGTTGAACCACGAATGTGATATGCAAAGATGTATTAAATTAATATACCTAACATTTTAAATTAAGCATGTACATTACTTTAAAATCTTTTTGTAAATAAAAAAAATATTCTACGCGAGCTAAGTCGCGGGCTGTTGTTGCGTGCGACCTAGCCTAGTTATTGTATAAAACAATCTTCCCAATTGACTTAGAGCTTGCTGTCAGCGATACAAATATTTGTAGAATGAACTTAATCCTCATCAGATTAAATCTCTTGAATCATTTTATATATTTAACAAAAAGCGAAATAGATTTAAAAAACGTAAAGCCGTAAAAACATATTTTTACAAATGATGGGTGTATTGCTATTTTAACATATTACTCAAAATTTGTATATGTATTATTTTTTCAGCTATGGGCATAGCTGAAAAAATAGTTACCTATGTGAGCAATGTGCGATGGAAGGTGAGCAGTAAATCTGTATTCCGCAAAAATCAAATTGCCAGAAACAATATATATTATGCAACGTTTGCTTGTTTTTGCTTAAACCCTTGTAAGCGGTTCTTGGAATAATTTATTATCTTTACCCTAACACAAGACTGCCATCAGATTTCTTCATATTAGTATTGTTCGAATACAAAGGATATTTTATGTTATTTTAATTATTATACATATTTGTAATAAATTTTGTAAAAACATTTCTTTACGATATGTTTTGTTTGAACATTGGTTGAGCTCAAGCAGCAAGAGCTGTATTATTAATTTTTCCATTTATTGTATTTTCTTATTAACACACGATGGAGATATTGGCCGTAGCTTTGGATAAAAAATATTTCTTTTTTATAAATGCAATTCTTATTTGTTATATTTTAATACTTAAAGCTAGGTTTATAAGAATCATAGAGAGTTTAGTGTCTCTATATATGTATACCCTAGACCTACCCTACCTACAGCTAAAAACCATCCTCAATATTCACCGGACCTCGTCCCAAGTAACTATAACTTTTTTCGCCATTTGGAAAAACAATCTTTTCAGGAAGCAGTACAAAATGCATTAACGCAGCTTGTGGAGTCTAGATCCCCAGAGTTCTATCGCAAAGGCATAAATTATCTAATTAAATGAAGATGTTTTTAACATACAAGAAAAATGTTTTATTAATGGCAACTCCATTGTTTAACGCGTAATATATTTTTATAAAACTATTTAATAAAATACTAACGTAGATTATTCTAGCACATTGTGCACAGTAGCGCAGTCCGACTGTAATCGTTGTAGGTTGTTAGTTCGATTCTCTCTCAACTGAATGATAACAGTTATTTTTATTTCTCCATGAGGGACAAGATAAAGCATGGCGTTGTATTACGCCAATCAACACGCAATGTTTGTATTTCAAGTATAAAGTGGAGAGGTGGGTCTTGACCTTCTTCTTCTTTTCTGACTACCCTGCTAAATAGCAAAATGGGGGAACCTGAAATAAAACCTTATACATTTTTATATGTAAACTGTAAATTTAACCATAACAATAATGGCACGATACTCATTATATTTGATTAGAAAATTTAAGCCAGTATTAAAGCTGAAACTTTGCTTGTAATGATTGAATAACTTTTTCAAACTACCTAAGACTATATTTATATTTAAAATTGTGAATTTATTAATAAAAAGTTTTTTGAAAATGATGAAATTTTCAATTTTAATTATACTTTTTTAGTAATATAAGAAATTATAGAAATTTGAAGTCTCGTCACTTTCATTCTGTGAGTGTATATTAGTGTATCTGTATGGAAAGTATCAGGAGCTATAATTTAATATTTCAATCTCAAAAAAAAAACAAATGTAGCGGCAAAGTTATATTGCAAGGATTGCAATTTGCAATTTTCATTGACAACTATGTTTTCAATATCAGTAAATTTTAATTAAACACTAGCTAGCCTTTTTTATTTAATTTAGAACGCTTGTTTAAAACGTACTCTAGTTAAAGCAAGTGACCTAATTGGCTACACCGACACACTTTTAAGTCTTTTGAAAATCATGGCAATACAGAATTAACTCTGAGGCTTTTAATTAAGGCTACTTTGAATTCGGAGGAAAGAATTTTTCAAAGTTGTTTTGCGTCTTAAAATCTTAATACAAATATTTTACCAACATTTCACCGGTTGTTCGTGTAATATAATAATATTACACCTATAATAATAAACACCTAATAATATTACCTTCGAAAAGTTCTAGAATTGAAAATATGAAATATAATTTAAAAACTAAAAATTCTCACTATAAATTGCAACTGTGATGGACGCATTGTTTTCCTGCTGGTGACAGCGAGAAAATAAATTTTCAATTTGCAATTTTAGATTTCAATATCTATTTTAAATAACTCTAGACATATCAAGAGTTCTACATTATTGAGGGAATAGTGATATAAGACTTAATAAATTTCAATTTTGTTATATAATTGTCAGTCAAATAACTTAAATATTTTAATATTTATTGATGCCATTATGGTGCAGTGCATGTGATTGGTTGAGGGTTCGATTCTTACTCGGGGGAATGACTTATACTTTTTGTTTTGGAACCTAAGGTAAAGCGCGGCGTTGAGCTCCGCCATTCTATACGCTATGTCGCGATTTCGTCTCAACACTAGATTCAACACTAGATTTTCTTTGACTGCCCCGTTAAGAGGGGAAAAGCGTGAAGCTGAAAATAAACTGAAATAAGTTAAAAAATATATTTGAATGTAAAAAAACATATTTTTATCTAAATTATTTATTATTAATAAATTATTCAGTGTTGTTTGTAATACACTACAACATATTTAACCTATTTTATATATTTCCAAATAAAAACAATTTTTTTTTTTTGTTACAAACGTTTAAGTAGACACATATACAACTCCTGTCAATACGAATATTTGTATGAGTACACAGTTGTCATTTAGACAGTAAGATCACTCTCTTACTTTATTAGGGTCTGATATCTAAAGACATATCAGTGCCATCTGCACCCACTCCGTGAACAAGACATCCGCAGAAATGGTTTGTGTGCTATATTTTGTTTCAATCGTTATGATTTTAATTAAACTTGACAGTTACAAATCACACTTAACAGATCTTATTATATAAAGAAAAAAAAATAAAATCCGATAATATTTTTTTTATATCTGTATGAATAACACTTTAAAAATATAAAGATGACACTATATTCGGTTAATATTAACTAAAAAGACTAAAATTAATACAATTTTTACTTATGGTGTGAATTGTTCGACAATTCTCTCGAAATTACAGCTTTCAGTAGTTTTCGATGGTTTTAAACAATAAATACTTTGCTACTGTGAAAATATCATTTTTAAATATCTGTATTTGTTTTTTGTTGTGTTAAAGATTTTAAGATATAATTTTTTTCTAATACGCCTCTAAATATATAAAATATTTTTAATAAAGCCATATTAGTGTAAACTTCATCGTTCATCGTTGTTAATTTGCTTCAGAAAGTTTTAGGAGTTTTTCGTGATGCTATTTCTGTATTTACATCAATATGTGGCTTAGCCGCGAGCAAACTACCGTTTTCTGGATATTGCAAGCAATACTGAATTTTATCTGTTCGTATTTGCATGGCGAAGACGTGCAGCTAACATACATATATAAATAAGACCATTTCTATAAATAAGATAAAAATGTTATTTTTCGGTACATATTGTTGTCTTATAGTTTCATTTCTCAATAAGGCACTAACACATCAATTATTATACATTATAGATGCTAACAACACAGCTCATAATAAATTTGATAAAAAAAATATTTAAATGTATTAATAATAATAAAATATGATATTTCATGTATGAACACATTTCAAGCTCTTACGTTCTTTCCGACAGAGTAAACAGTATACCCGAGTGTCAAGACACTCAAGGAAAAATTTAAGATATTGGGGAATTGAGTCGCGGAACTCAACGCCGCGGTTTGTTTTAACAGAGCGAAGTGAGGATAATAATTTATATAGAATTGTACTCTCTGAAAGAGAGATTTAGAAGCCGACAATATTCATGTAGCTCTTCTGGTGTTAAACGGGGTCGTGGGCAGCGGTGATAATTTACGAAATCAAACGCGCACAGTATCTACTCCGCCATCATTTTACCATTTAAAGGAGGTTTACAAATTTGTAAGATTGTATGTAAATTAACGTCACATACTGTTTAATTAACAAAAATCAATATAATATAGAAAATTGTTTCCTTACTTACAATTAGTGACAAGTGACAACACAACTGAAATTACTGGCCGTAGAAAGACGAAAATGAATTGAATATGTTATCCCTAGATTTTTGAAAATGATTATATTTATATTATATCCATTTCTCCACTCTAGTAAGACAAAGTACGGGGTTTAGTTTCACCAGTCAACACACACAGTCTCGAATTTAGGCACAAAGCGGAAACCTATCTCTATTTACCAAGCTATGCGGAAAAAATGTGAGTTTCAACCTCACATTTTTTCCGCATAGCTGAACATCATATTTTTTTCGTTCTTTGTCATATAATAATTTAGTGTAATGTCCATTTTCATATATATATTTATAAGTAAACTTTCGTTTTTTAATTATAAATTAAAATTATCATTTACAGTAAAATTGTGTTGTTAGCCATCAAAAAATGTTAAAAATATTTAATAAATAGCATTCTCTCTAGCCGAACAATTATTCGTAGAATACGCTATGGGTAGCAGAAATTTGTAAAAATCTCTCTATAGAGATATACAATAACAAATATAAGTTTTAATAAGCGTATAAAAATTTCATCGTAGCTAGAGGTAGTACGCATGGCTTAGGGGTCGAGGCGCTTGGACGATTTTCAAGACGCACCGGCTCGAATGCCGATGCGTTGAATTTTTTATATGTTTTCTAAACATGTTTTCAGTTTCCTAACACTGTGAATAATCATTTAAATTTTTTAAAAATAATTCACTTATATAACGTGGTTTTCTTTCAAGACTGTATAAACTATAAGGATATTGCAATACTATTCGTTAGAATCTTTTATTCTTTAGGTAAGATGTAAAGTTGTGAACATAAATTGCACCATTGTGATTCATTCGGGCTTTCTTTGCTGGCTTGTGGCTTTGAGATGCAAATAGTCGTCTAAAAACATAAGACGAGGATGCTTTGATGTTCCTCTACAAGGTTGCAGTCTTAAAGCTGATATTTCACTAAAACTGTATAGTATGCATAAAAGGGCATAAAAGGGCATTAAATTAAAAAGATTTTATTTGATACTTACATAATTTATTTGAACAAACTATTAAGATGAGATATTATATACTTAAAACCATTTGGTTTTAAGCATATAATATCTCATCTTCTCATATAACAATAAATTTGGTGATTGTAATTTAATATAGAAATCATTGGGGCACGTTTGGGTCGTGTTAGAATAAAAATATTTTTATATTATTTATTTGCAATAAACGTGTTTTCCGATTCCATTATCATACACCTAATGAATTTAAAAATTGCTATAACCTGTAGACATGTAGAGTTATTTATGCCCTATTTTTCTATATATTTTTAAGATTTTAAGGTGTTATTTACACACTTAGGAAATTAAAAAACAACTTAAACTAAAAATGTATGAAAATTTGCACGCAGCGAGCGAACCGGCGCCTGTTAGCAACCGGCCTTTTTTTTTGTCGCTGGGAAATGCAATTTACTCAGATCATCCGCACGCAAGGTATCTTACTGTGATACTGTGGGACTCATCCGTGGACCCAATATTACCCACTAAAACCCAGCGGACACCCTCTCGACCATCATAAGACGGCGCAGGAAGACTTGCAGGAGGATCACTATAACCCTCCCTGATCCTCCTCTAAGGTGGGGGGTGGTTGTTGTGTAGTTGAGCATACTGCCTTCTCCTACCCCCTGATCTACGACGGCGAAGTAGGTCTGCATTTACGCTGGACTCACGCATCTTCTCCGCGGCCTCCTTCAGTGCCATAACTGATTCGCAGAAGGAGACCATTGCAGACCAGTTCCTCTCACTATCCAGCATGGTCCCCACCACACTGGTTAATGAAAGGTCCCTACCCACTACAGCCATCAAGGCATAGCGTTATGGGGCCCAGGCGGGGCCATTCGGCCACAGTATGATGCGCGGAGTGAATGGGCGCATCACATTTGTGGCATACCGGCGACGCCTACCGACGTGCAATCTGGTACAGGTATTTGCCAAAGTAACCGTGTCTTGGCAACCGGCCTGACCGAAGTGTAAATTAAGACATAAATAAAAAAAAATGTAGTTCACTTGCGTGAATGTGCGAATGTGTGTAATTTTGAGAATATATGTAATGTAGTACTGAATCACAAATAAAATAAAATATTTTTTGGACGAAGGTTCGAATCAGATTCCGAGAAATGTTTGTATTAAATAAAATAAACGGCACACAATGTCTCCAAAAATATATATAGGTACACCTATATGTGTTAAGTCGAAAGAAGAACATCGAAACAGATTCGTTTAATGATGCTATCGATGTGTAAAAGACGGATGTTTTTTCCATGCCAAGCTGTATAAAAATTAGATTTGCATCTACTTTAGTCAATTTTACAAGACGACATAGATTATTTCGAATACATAAATATTCATCAGAATCTCTACATTCGTATTACATACATAAAAAATAAAACATATTTATATTATATAAAATATTTTTACGCATAAAAGTGAGAGAGATTATTTTAATATATTATACGCTGTAAAAACATCACCAATACTAGAAAAAAAGTATGTAAAGTATTATAAAAATAATAAAGGTTCAATTAATTTGAAATATGTTCCATCATTGTTTTACAATAACACAACTCGGGTCATCTGTACTATGATAAATGCTCTTTAAGTTGCTAAATATTTAAGTTGCAAATTATTTATTATTCATATATTTTTACGTCAAATGTTTATTTGAAGCTATTATTTATGTATATTTGCAATGCAATGCGAGAAAAAGCGTGAAGCTAAAGAAAAAAAAGTAAATTGTTTAATATAGCGTTATTTAATTATTGGATTGAAAGCCTAAAACTGACCTTTGATTTATACTAGTAAATTGTTTTTACACCTCAAAGCGTTTGTGGAAGAAATATAACACGAAGGTAACTTCAAGTGTTTCACAAGAAATATTAAACGTTTGTGAGTTTCCGTCTACGTATTTGTATTGAACTAGTTGATGTCTGCAGCTTCGTTTACATGGATTTTATGATATAATGGTATATTACTTTCATTTACCATGGTTTGTATATCACTGGTCGTGGCTTTTATGGTATATTACTTCCATTAAAACCATTTTCATATTTTAGGTACAAGTTGGGTTTTTGGGACTAACGCTAACTAGCTTAATGCTCGAAGCTTAAATTACAGAAAAATTAAAATAATCTAAATTTTTATCAATCAGTGAACCCACAACCATCCCGCTTACTGTCAGACGCTGTAGCAATTCACTACAATAGCGTCAATGGTAAATGAATTTTATTTATCAATTAAAACTGCCCATCATTTGTTTTCATCATCATCTTCATCAGATATTCCAGATAGATAAAGAGAGATAAACTAGTTTTGCTCAGATGACATTTACATATTTTTTATAGTTTAATTGGACTTACATACTTCTTTTTACTCTGATCATTATACGCCATGTATCCTTATTACGTTAAATTACGTTATTATTTATTGATTACCACGGCTGACTACCCAGATTTGCAAAAAAAATGTAATACTATAATAATTGATTATGTGTATATATATTTCACATTTATAAAATATAAATCGTTTACAATACGAAACACAATTTCAAACGTGACATAGTTGTATTAATCTAGGAGCGTATTCATTAATTTACAAGAGGGCAGATGTTTCTAAGAAAGACATTCATTAATCAAGCTAAGTTGAAAAATACTATCTTAAATTCGGTGGCTAATTTGTGTTTTACTATTTTTAATGCTGTTTTCTTTATTATCAATCCCGCCTTATTATGAAAGTAAAATTCCGAATGTGTTTTTCAGTCATTTCTTGAATAATCTCGCCAAAATAGGCCATAGATAGAATCTTCTTGAATCTATCAATCAAAAATGAATGATATTAAATTTTACAAAGCTTTTTTTTGTCGCATCATTTTATCCCCCGCGAAACACTAGTAAGAGAGAACTTTTGTGGACGCAGTCCGTTTTCCAATATCCAACTGAGACATTGTTTGTTGAGTGGCGGAACTCAATTTCGCGCTTAAATTTACTTAAGGAAGATTATATTTAAATTATTTCGTGCTTTAGCTTGTGTTAAGTTCCGCTACTCTACACGCAATGTCTCGATTTCGGACAAAGGAGTGTATGGACAGTAGGCTCTCTCTAGCTACCCTGCTTTGCCGAAAAAGTGTGATGGTAAAAAAAAAATACCAGGAAAATAATTTAATTAAATCATTCTACTAAATGCATATTTAACCCTACACCAATAGCTTAAAGTTAACGACTGTTCTATTCCACAATTTAAATGGCCGATGAAAATTTTGAACCACCATGTGGACTAAGGTTCGAATCAGATTACGAGAATAGTTTGTATTAAATAAAATAACCGGCACACAATGTCTCCAAAACACATATAGGTACACCTATATGTGTGAAAAAAATTGGTTTATCAGATTGAAACAAATTCGTTTAATTATGCTATCGATGTGTAAAAGACGATTTTTTCTCCATGTCATAAAGATTTATTATTATGAATTTCTTAATGTTGTCAGTATCGATGAGCAGTATAAAAATTAGATTTGCATCTACTTTAGTCAATTTTACAAGACGACATAGAATAACTCGAATGCATAAATGTTCGTCAGAATCTCCAGATTCGTATTACATACTGAAAGTTCATCAAAGTTTAAGTTGAAATAAAACGACTATAATTGTACTTTATACTTTCTCCAGCATAGCACAGGCAGATGGTTGTGTCAAGACACTTCGTTCTGGAGTTTCCGCCTTCATTCGAGACATAGCATAATGACTGGCGAAATTCAATTATTCTTGCACAGTAAGGAAATAAATATAACTTAAATAAAAGCACTCCCCTGAGTGGGAAGCGAACCTACAACCAATTGTGTTTTCAGTCAGAAGCTGTCCGACAGCATCACAATGGTCTGAATTGAAATATTAGTATAGTATAAAATATTTTGTACAATCCTTATCTTCGCATCTCTTATTGTTTAGAATAATAGATAAAGAGAAACATATCTAAAATATGATAGTAAAAAAATCAATTATAAACAATTCAAATTCAAACAATCAAAATACAATTTGATATATACATATTTTAAAATAAATATGACATAATTTTCTTAATCGTTAAATTTACAATGATGACAAAATCTAACAAATTAATCCAGAACTTTCAAAAACTTACGGTGACTGCTTTATGTAAAATATGAATATATTAAGTCTTTAAAAATGTGAAAAAGATTAGAAATAGAAATGATATTGGTACGGAAGCGGAATTGAAAAGATGCAGCCATTCGAGGCCGACGAGGCGTGAAAAGAGATATAAGGAATAGAATTTTAAATGAGGACATTAAGGTTTTACGTGTCCATTTAATAAAACGAGACTAGGATTTCATTTGGGATATACATTTCAGTTTTTCGAAATGTAAATTTATCATATAAATTATAAAAATTAATTGTTTGCATATTATATTTTTACAATCTTATCTGTTTATAATAGATTTTATATAGTAGATTAAAACATTTTCAGAAAATGTATAACAATTTAAACGTTGCGGGTCACCAACCTGCGCCTCTTGAATGATGTCAAATCGTTCTGACTACTAAGCCATGCATTCTATCCAGCTACGTCTAAATTATCATACACTACCTACAACTTCTTTTTGTTGTTAGCATCGCTATAGTGTTATCATCTCTTAAGAGATTTTTATAAATTTCTGCTACCAAAACATAATTTCTAAGAACAATCCAAGAGAGTATTGTCTAAAAAAATTTGTTCATATTCGAACGTGAAAAATGTAAAAAAAAAATCGTATATTACACCATTTCTGATCTTAATTTTATATAAAATATGTGCTAAATATTAAAAAAATATCAATAAACATATACAAAAAGTCAAGTAGCCGAGAAACTTAGGTACCAAAAATCGAACTCTTTTGTTCACTTTAATCTTACAATTTTACCACTTACTACTGAGAAAAGAAATGAAGTTTTAAAATGGAACCCAGCCTTATAAAAGATCGGCTCAAATATTACACAAATGCGGGCAATGAAGAGATAGTGAATAATCCAAATTCTGAAATCAGTGTCGGCGAAGCGATTTTTCTCTACAATTACCGTTTGCTAGCCATTCAGCTTTTATCACTTTCATTTTATTTTCAAATACTCTTTCTTACAAGATTCTTTTGTATTAGTTCCCAATGAAATTTCAATTTCAATTGTTACTCTAATGATTTTATTGCACTATCAATATTACTCCTAAATTTTTTTATCTGCATAATTAAAAAGTTATTTGAACTGACTATACATCAATATAATGTTTTATCCCTAAAACACTTTCAACCTCTAAATAATACGTTAAATAAAAAAAGTTTAACATAACTTTATTTTGATTAATTCCGTAGGTTAGGTTACACTTTTTATATTAAACTGATACTTTAGCATTTAAAAGTGGTTTCGTCAATATCATTTTTTTGATTTATTATTTTCGCTAAATTATATTGACTTGAAATTAAAAAAATATTTTGACTTGTTACTAACAGCTGCCATGTTGAAATACAAAAAAGCATTCCTAGTGCCTCTATCGGCAATTTAAGTAATTATTTTACGATTTGATCTCATAAGAACGATGATTTCATAAAGTAAGTTTCATTAAGTCGATCACATTGTCAAACAATGGGTTATTCTTGATCTAGGCAATGCATATTGCGATTTGGCTGAACGAGCATTTAATAAAATGTAATCATTTCATGATATCGGCCATTTCATGATAGATATAAACAAACAGTCTCACTATAATATAATTTTAAAAACTTTAAAATTTCTATGCTATATTTTCAAAACTTCGGCATCTTAGATTTTTGTTAAATCACAGCTACCCTTGTCTTTCGGAATAATTTATTACATCTTAGTCTTATCCTTAACCTTTATAAATCTAAAGCTCCTAAATGTTTCCTGTAGTTAGATAGCCCACTTTTAAAGGCTCCTTTGCTTTGTAAGGAAGCTTTTTAAGTGTTTTAAATAGTGTTTTGAAATGTTAACTAAAGTAAAACAAAGTTGTTGTTTATTTATTTGACTTACTTAAATGCAATCTAAATATTTTTAAAATATTTCGACTTTTAAGTCACATAAAGAAAGTGCAAAACAAATAACATCGAATATTACATACTGTGTTAATTGTGACTATTAACAAAGTTTAACATTATAGTTCAAAGTTTACATTTAATCATAAGAATTATTTAGTTTTATTCATAATAAAACACACAAACTACTGCCACAAATTAACAATTAGTAACAGCAATTTGAAAATCAAATATAATTGTATCATAAATTAGTATTAAGCACAGGAGAAATCAAAGCAATAAGTAATGTTCAAAGGGTAAAAAGCTGGAAAAATCTAATGCAGGTCAGTACTAAAATGTCATGAGACTAACTCATCTTTTATCTATACTAGACTATGCTGATTCCTGATACCTGGACTTGCTACAGTAATTACTGAATATACTTGAACGCTATATATATACATTACGCTAAGTTATCTATTACATTACACACTATACAGTATACACATTAGTCACTACGCGAGTTTTCTCGTCGCCTGCCGATACCTACGCCCGAGAGCCATTCCTGACGCAATTGATCTACCTACCCGCAACTATATTGCCTAATGTAAATACCAACGTGTTTGTTATTATTAAGAGTGTAATCGTCTTATCTATATCTATATATATATATATATATATATATATATATATATATTTTTTTTTTTTTTTTTTTTTTTTTTTTTTTTTTTTTTTTTTTTTTTTTTTTTTTTTTTTTTTTTTTTTTTTTTTTTTTTTTTTTTTTTTTTTTTTTTTTTATATATATATATATATAGATAGGTTTTCTGGAGAATACGATCATATTTCTCTATATCGAATCACTGAAATTGGCTGGCCATAAAACATCGACGCAATTATCACGCACTTATGTATCTAGCTTCAACTCCATCGTACCTAAAAGAGAGATTTACATTCCTGGGTTTGTATGTTCAATTTGCAATCTTTCAATCTCCGTCCAAGATATAACAATGTTTTGGAAGTACCGTAAGTAAGTATATACAAGACAGATACTTCGAGTAAGGCCGATTTTGCAACAATCTGTGCCAAGTTAAATTGTCAATTCGTCTTTTATTTTTGTGTCATAAAGAGTTTTATTATTATTTAAAAAAAACTTATTCAATTTTACTTCACGCTTTTTCTTGCATAGCAGTTAAGTCAAGCTACTCTGTTGTTTTCCACTCTCCATCCGAATTCGAGACATTGTGTGTTTTGTGGCGAAACAAAACGCCGCGCTTTGTATTATAATACAAAGCGCGGCGTTGATGATCTAAATATTTGAAATATAATTATTAACTCGATTGGGAATTGAGCCTACAACCAACCGCGTTTCCAGTCAGACGTTGTCGCCACTGCGCCACGTTGCCGTGTAGCATATTAATAAATATAATTTCGTTATGTCTACGAAAACAGCACATGTATCGGCCATATTGTATAAAACGTATTTAAATACAATTTTTGTAAGATATAATAAAGGAAATATTATATTCCAATTTTTTATACAAAATATAAAAAATATGCATACGAGTATGTATCACAGAAATATGAAACGCATTATCAATAAAAGTGTTTAAAAATGAAAACTTTTTCCTATTGCGGTTATTCTTCTACACTAGTTGAAAAGCTAAAATATTTCTTTGGCTTTAGAGGCTCTTGTAGTGTAGACTGAATTTTATCGCTTACACCATTTTTACTCATAATATCGAGGTCAGGTGGTGAAAATGGTTTTTGTGCTCCAGATTCTCATCGAAATAGTTTCATACATCACACAAATAATATAAAATTTATATTACACGTAAATAATATGAAATTTATATTTGTAAAATTATATTCAAAGAGTTGTGACACGCGAGTTTGTATGCTGGACTTGCGACCCTTGCCAATCTATTTTACATAGCATTATAGTTTTCATGAAATCTCATTTTCCTTACGGTACGAAAAATCTGTAAGCCAAATTTCAACATTTTACGTCCATAAGTTTCAGCTGGCGTTGTCTATTAGTCACTGAGAGAGTAACGGATGAGTTTATATACGAATATTGTTTGAAAATTATATTTTATATGTATTTAAAATGAAATAAAATAAAAAAACAATAAATTGTTATTGTTACAGGTTTTTAAGAACAACTTAATGACCATTAAAATATATATATTTCGTTTCGTCTTACTTATTAATAAGGATTTTTTTTTAATTAAATAAACAATAAATTTTAAAGGATTTTAAACCAAATTCAATTGGTAAAATTTCAAGTTTCTGAGATTAGCGTGTTCAAACGCACAGACAAACAGAAAAGGAAATTAAACATCATTGTTTTGAGTTCTATCACATTGATATATATTTTCATACATCTTGAAGGTACAGACAGCGATCACTTTCATTTTTGTAAAATCTATAGATAAAAAACATTAATATAGCAACTGTACGGAATTCAAAAACGTTTTAAATATTTTTTTCAATTAATGTTCATTTCAGATGTTATCAAAGTTGGTGTTAAGTTCATAATTATTAAACAAATAAGTATAACATACAAATATATTTAGAAAAAAAGAAAGTATAACATCAATATATAATTATAAAAGAAAACTCAATAAGACATATTCCTTTCACGAAATAAATGACGCGTATACAATGAAAGATCAGTGATTTTTAAATTAATTGTTCCGCCATTCGAGCAATTCTATTGTTATCGTGCCTTTGTAAGTCCGAGATTTAAATAAATGGAAGCTAAAACATATTCTATTTAGATTTTACTGCAATGAATATTTTTACATTTTAAGTTAATATGAAACGTAACTATTTAAATGGTAACATGCAAGGAATCTTTCTAAAGAATATTATGGTTTAAATCAAACACTTATCTAATGAGCTATCACGGCGCTGTCAGACAACGTCTGGCTATAATTTAATTGTGTGGTTGCGGGTTCGATTCCCATACGGGGGAATGATTATATATAAATTATTTTCAATCAATTATTTTCAATAATCGTATCTTAAATTATAAGCTTCTACCATTCAATTGTCTCGGTTTCGGGCAGAAAGTGGAGCACAACTTGTCTTCGCGACGCGGGAAAAAGCATAGAGATGTAAAAAATATATATAATTACATTAGAAACATAAAATTTCTAAGATTTTATTATTCCACATATTATATAGGTTAGATATTTTTCGACACAATAGGCACTCTTTTGTGCCTCAGAAGTAAGATCACGCATGAACGCGCGGATTTAACTAAGTGATTACATGAATACCCATTGAATGGTACTTGAGAAATTTGTCGCCCTTTCATAAAAAATTTAAGAGCAGGTGAAAGATACGCCTTCTAACATTGTCTGTCATAAAAAAAGTCCTTAAGCTCAACATGCTTTAAAAATAGAATAAAGTATTTTTATTGTCGTTCTTTAATATAGGTTATCTAAGGAAAAGTGTAGTTAATTATTGAATGGTGACAAATTTGAGATTTCTATATCTAAATTATCAGTATTCAAATAGTTACCAATGAATACTACCTACATCATATAAATACTAGATGTCGCCTACAAGTTTGTATGCGTTGATTTCACGTATTACTTGATAGTTTTAACTGTAAAGCACAAAAATCCATTTTCCTTCGTTAGTTGTCTATAATAAGATTGGGTGCTCCCGTTTTCTCAAGGAACATACATGTAAATATTATCTTGCTATGTCTAGCTATATTTTCGACTGTGACCTGTGACTTGTCTGTCAACTCGGTGATTATTATATTATATTGGTAACATGTTGTGTGGTATATACCGTTAGTCCAGTTTATTGAAAAATACTGTATACTTATATATTTTATAAAGCGTTGATTTAGTTAGTATATAACATTGAGCTAATATATACAATATAATTAATCTTTTGTATTATGAATAGGACCAAACGACAGGCTCATATAAATATATATATATATATATATATATATATATATATATATATATATAGCATTATTGATCATAGCATTAGCTTTATAAAATACGATATTATATATGTGATAAAATATTGTGATGCTTTTTCATATAAAGTCTAATCCCACCTGTAAGAATATTCTTTTTAGAATGCACCAGATTATATAACCGCTACGAAAAAGAAAGACAAAAGAAGTAACACGAGGTAAAATAAGAAGAAAACAAATTTATAAGATGATGATATAAAAGTTCAAAATCGTTTTAAAAATATGGACCAAAATAAGGTCTTTGTAGATTATTTTAAGTTAAACTTACTGCCGCTCAGTGTAACATTTAAGCTGCGAATGTGTGAAAATTTTCCGGTCCCCGAGCAAAGACTAGGATCCACAACGTTCTTTGAGAATTAAAATTATAACTTGTGACAAAATAGTTTTTAGAATAGTACTTCGATATTTTCAGGTTTGTAGTTTAGCTTAGCATTTTTTTAGATTTACGCGATAGAATTCGATAAAACTAAGCAAATTGCGCATATCCTGTAAAGAGATCTCATCTCTACAGCATTCAATTTTCCTTTATTCACTCATAAATCGAGACGAAACTGATGACGTGAACCACAAATCAGACAAAGACTCCGGCTTTTCTAATTATTTTATTCACACTTCAAATCAATATTACACTTCTATTGTATACACTTTTCGTATCAGGAATTGTCACGCCTGTTGCTTCTTATCGTATGAGCCAAGTGCGGGGTCTTTTCGGGTTTTATGCGAATCGACCGGAAGAGATCCAGCATCCTAATCTTTAAAAATCACAGCAAACTAAAGACATCTTGTGTTGTTGATTAGTATTACTTATGTCAAATGACGTTCTCTTTATATTCATATATAATCTAGTTATAAATAACTTATGCTAACAAAACCTACACCTTAACACCCTCTGGTACACCATCCCAGCGACAAATCTACCTGACAAATCTGTTTTGTTATTGCCTTTTCTGTTGATTTCAGTCACACAAATCACGTCCAGTTCTGTTAACTATCACATCTTATAATTCATTTCGCTTTTATCCTGTCTTTCTTTTATTGTTTGTATTTAACGTAGTTATTTGTGGTCTTCTAACTCCCTTTATCTTCTTTTTCCACAAAAGCGGGATTTATGTTCTCAAAATTATTATAGAAATACATATATTTAGTAAACGTATAAAAATTTGAACGCAGCGGTATTTGAACCCGCACTTCTTGAACACCTATCAAGAGCTCCGACCGCTAAGCCATGCGACTTTTAAATGCATTTTTATACGTTTTCTAAATATATATTTTTCAAGTGTGTGAATAACGTTAAAAAATATTATAGAAATGATAAATTTGTTAAGATCTATATTACTAGCTAGTTGATGCTCTACCAACTCCATTTCTGTGGACTTTATAATATATATCATGTTATACTTGTTGTCATTGAAACTAGGACTCAATTTTTTTTAAAAATAATTTGATTTGGTAATTTTAGCTTTATTATTATAATTTTGGATGTAAGTTTATATATCAACAGAATTTTGTTCAGCTTTTAAATTGGTAATTTTTTTGTTCTAAGACTTTCACATTAGATATTCCAGATGTTTGTTTTCTAAAAGTCTTGAATTATTATTGACACTCTATACTATAATAATCTAAACTATAATACAACAATTAATAGTATATATTTACAAAAAATAATATTTAGTGGGATAAAAAGCTGGAACTTTATATGACTATCGGGCCGAATTGAATGATATTTTTTCCATTTTTCTCTCCAATAAGACAAAGATGAGCAAGTCTCAATCTCAAATGGTAAATGGAAGTAATATGTTATAAAATCATAAAGTCCTGGCAAACGAAGTTGTAAGCTTTAACTAGTATATAGATATAAATATTCTTTTGAATCATTCACAATCAAGGTTAGTCAGGCACATGTGACCTGAGGCATGACTGACATCAATAAACAAAGCTTAAAAATATTTAATATTTAATATATAAAGCCAAACAAAACCTAAATGTGTCATATAATTATTTGTATAGCCATAGAACTTATGTCACTAACGATGTCCCCATATTAATTAAAAGGGGCAACTAATCCATCATGCTCACACAATTCTGGACCTAACCCTATTTACGCCAACACAAAATGCTTGACGCGAAATTTTCAGCTGAATCTTTGTGAACAATAAGTTTTATTTAAAACGTATACAATACATTTTTTTAATAATAACATACATTTTAGCTGCTCTATTAAATGAGTTAAAAAAAACAAATATATCAAGAGTCGATCGTGTCGCAGTGTGACAGCGTCTAACTGTTTATGTGATAGTTGTGGGTTGGAGTCTGATTGAGGGGCTTGATTATATATAACTCTTTTTCATTTCGCCGTTCTGGCGATAAGATGCTCGGCATTGAGTTCCGCGACTCAACATCCTATACTTTACATTTATATCCTATACTTTAGACTCTGTTTCTAATCGCTTTTTTTTAATATTGAAGCAGGGTATTTATTTTAATCAACTATAAATTTGAATGTGACGCGTAGAATATTATAAAAAAGTATCTAATCTCCATCAATTTGTTACACATATATGCTTTTTGCAATCATTAATCAATTATTTACAACAAATTTGTCTATGTTTGTAAATTAATTTAACAAAAACAAAAAGTCGACGTGACATTGATCAACGATTGTATTCACAGTTACATGTAGCCATTACCCCGAAATGTTTTGTTCTAGATACACTAACACTCTCGTATCGAATGTATTCTATCCTATCATTAATCATTGCAAATTTTAAATATTCTAGTAATATTACTATATGTACCTATATAACTAAGTAAAAAACAAGTATTTTTTTTTAACATTTTTTAAAGTGATATTCGCACACTAAGGAAATTAAAAAAGACGGTTTTCAAGAGGCGCTGGTTCAAATCCCACTTCGTTCAATTTTTTATACGTTTCCTAAATATGTATTTTTTTAAATGTAGTAGTTTGTTAATAATTTAATCACGCTTTATCCCGCATATCAGGGTAGTCAGAGAAAATCTGGTGTCAAGACACTCCGTTCTCTACTTTCTGCCCGAAATTGAGACATTGCCTGTTGAGTGGCGGAACTGCTGCGGTGGTACCAGAGCGGAGACATGCCCCCGACAAGACCCCGTGATAATCGAACCCACAACCAAACGCGTTTACAGTTAGACGCTGTCCCACTGCCCCACAATGGCCTCACCATTAGGTGATAATTTTTAAATGTCATATCCATACTGCAGCTATATTTAAGTCGATATTATGGCATCGTATTTCTCTGTACTTTCTAACAATAATCCTGAAAATGTTTTGCTTTAAACCGTAATAATAGATTACGACATATGGAATCCCTGGCCCTTACCATTGATCAAGGTGTGCATTGAGTTCCAATTGTGCGACGGAAGCTTTTAACAGATATATTGTAGTTATTCACACAATTAGGAAATTGAAAAAGATTTTTAGAAAACGTATAAAAATTTTGAACGCAGCGGGATTTGAACACGCGCCTCTCGGAAAGCGTCCAAGCTCTCTGACAACTAAGTCATGCGTTCGTTTTCGTTTATTCGTTCGCTCGTAATGTCCATTATATGTAGATAATTAGATTTATCAATAGATGACTTACTAAAAACAGATACATCCGTAAAAAATTAATTTTAATATTAATCTATATTAATTTTAATAATAATCCGTTAATTTTAATAAAGAAAATGAAACGAAAAAGAAAATGAAATAATTAAATATATTTAAATAGGTAGCGATACTATTAAGTTATCAGCATTGCTATTTCAAAGCACGTAGCGTACGTTGTCATAAATATAACTTAGTAATAAGTTTACGCTTCCCCATAAATAAGAGTTAGCAGAGATTCACGTTCTCGATGTAGTTGCGTTAAAGTTCAATAAAATATAAATGTGACAAAGTAAACTCTATTTGTGGGCAGCCACTTTATATATTATATTGAACACCGATAACTTGGCTCCCCTTTGTGTCAACTGGTACGAAGATTTATGTTTTAAATATAGCAGTGTGTTCAAATTAGTCTGTGAATTCAAAAATTCTGTATGGTTCAAATGGTTTATCAAGTGTTTATTTATTTACGATGTGTGTAGGTCGTTTGTTTTTAATTTGCAAAGCGTTGCGACAATTTTCGATATACGATTAACCAAAGTATGATATGCTTATGTAGTTTTAATGAAAATACAATACTGTGATAGACAAAGTAATGTTGATGAAGTCAAAGTGAGGCAAGGGAGACTTACTAATCTATTTTATAAAATATTAAAATTTCTATTTAGATTTGTCATTTGTTCCACGGATTTTATAGTATTATATGGGTTCATAAAAAAAAAGTTTTATCGTCATAAAGATGGCAGTATTTTTTGTAAGATATAAATGCCTACCATTTCATTCCTAGAGCAAACAAAGTACTACTCTTAAGAAATACAGTATGAAATAAATTGAATGTATTATTTAAGATTCTAAAGAAGTTTACTTAACAAGAAGTAAATACATACGTGACATTGAGACGAAGCGATCATTTAAACATAATCATTTCCTCGAGTGGGGATCGAACTCACAACCATCGTATTTACAACCACTCGCTGTCCTCATTACATAATATATGATACAGCTACATACATACATCTAGGTATAATAAAAAATGATATATTAAAGAAAAAAATGTAACGTTTCTAACTTATAAGGGAGCTTTTGCTCGTAACCTCTTGAATTAATTAAGAGGCTCTTAATATGGACATCATGGTCATAAGCACTTATGCTATAGTCAAGATTCAGATTATTATAAGTCATTATGTGTATATATTAATATTATTAAACTGCATTATACTAGCGATATAGGAAATGTCGTAGCGTAGTGGAAGCTGTCTTATTGTTCGTGGTGCTTGTGGGCTCAGTCTAGATATTTCTTCGTTCAGTTAGTGAGTGGAAAGAAAAGATCGGGGTGAGTTGTTGCAAGTTCCTTTCTGCCTAAATTATATTCCACTTCAAAAAACATACTATATATATTGCTAGATGGTACTGAGGAACGTCGGTAGAGAAGGAGGACGGGGGGCAGTTTTAGTGGGGCCGATTCCATAAAACGCCGACGCGTTTATTTTATGCAGATCTCTGCATCACCCGCTTGAGAAGTGAAAACTCTGCCCGTTTGCATATCGATTGCCTAACTTTAAAAAAAAATAGTTTCTTTTGTTGACTATTGTTCAGTTTACTAGCTAATAAGTTTTCTCTGTAATCGTCAATAACTTTGTGTTAACATTTAAATTAAGTACAATTAATGTTAAATAAAATTCAATTGATCAGAGTTTTTTTTAATATAATTTCCACTCCTGATACCTAATTAATAATAACTAAAAACTATAAATAATAATAATAAGTAATAATTAAGTTTTTTATATTCAAATTGCAAGAGCTTATTTTTTTATTACATTTTATTCTAAACCTAAATTTGGTATCTATCTTACATAGGGGCTACGTAAAATATAAAAGTGCACAAAAAGGCGTCCTACTACTGTGACACTGAGCGATGGTGTGGACATTACCGCCGGCCATTAGCAAGCCTCTGCTTTGTTTCACTTGTAACACTAACATGGGCTCGGTTTTTCTCGACAATTTAGTATAAAGGCTTTATATGCAATATATTTATGAAACACTACACAAACACAGTGTCCTGAATTCGATTTATATATAAGAAAATTGTTACTTTACACATTATAATAGTAGGCTAGACTTAGTAGCATGACACTCCGTTCTCCGCTTTCTGCCTGAATTTGAGACATAGCTTGTTGAGTGTCGAAAATGAACACCGCGCTTTGTCGCTTCGAATTAGTTCTGAACACCTTATAGGCAACAAGTTTCTATGTTTAATAGCTAAATCATTGACATCTACTTGATCCAATGTGATACTAATTCTACTGGTGAAGTCTTTCGGATATTTTTGGAATGTGTCCGTAACCGTCGATTTTAGAAATTAAAAAGAAAACAAGAAATAGGGTACTGTAATTGTGTTCTGGCTTCACCTCTTTTAGATAAATCCTCTTTCAGAGAGACAGACTAGCAATGTTACGATTTAATTAAAATGATTAATTAAATTTACCAGAGTGACATATTTGCATAAGCGACAAAGCCCTCTTTACACCGTAATTTGTCTCTCAGTGCAGGAAAATGAAAATAATACAATTATTAAATACAATTATTCCTCACACTACGACTTGAACCCACAATCATCATGTTGAGTAACATGCTGTACCATTACTACACGATAGCTTTATTTTTTTACTATTACTATGAATTAAAAATATAGGCCATATATATATCTATAATCAATTACAAATTTAGTTTATAAAATATAACTAAATTAGCAAAATTATTACATTATTCTACTACTTATAACTACGAATTGAATTAAAATTAAATGAAAACTTGTTACAAAAAGTATTCAACACAGCCATATAATATCAAGTGTAAGTTACAAGTGACTTACATAATAAAGGCACTACTTTCATTGTTGACGGTGGCGTGTAATATTCAGTTTTTTACGTTTGAATGAAACGTTTTGTAAACTTTTAAATATTTATTTTTAAGTTTAAATAATATTAATGGCAAATATTGTGGAAAACTCGCCTGTTTAACATTTTGCATTCAGTAAGTATTCAATGTACTATATAATTATTTACTTAATAAAATGATAGTTTAGATTAGAACAGCGCTAGATTGTTACACTGAATACGCAGTATTTTTATACAAAGTGGGCCAAAAGCTTAAGTTACTTTTTGTAACTTATGTTTGTTGGTTCTTAAGTTACTTTTTGTAATAAGTCGAATATGGTTCTTAATTATGACTTCTTTTGGCCCACCTTGTACAAGTTATTATAGAAAATATTCATAGCAGGAGGATTCATCATATTTTTTACTGGTCAACTCAATCAAACTTCCACCGCAACCTCCTTCTAGACTATTATTACGGTCACGAAACTTTGTATTCTTACAGAAATTAGTCTAAACTGTACCTAAGTTTCCGAATTATAACGGTGAAGTCTGGCAAAAAAAGTAGAAAGCATAGTCGTATACAAAAATACGTAAAGAACTAATCAATGGTATTACTTGATACAACATGATAAATGAATTATGAAAAGTCAATTTACAACTTCAACATATTAGAAAATAAATGTTCAAGGTTAACGTGTCAAAAAATAGGCAAATTTTATATTATATCATACAAGTATTTACTTTCTAAATAACAAATTTAATTGGCAGTACTAGTCCACACACAGCTCACTCTTTGGTGCACTAGTGCTAGTGTACACACCTAGACACTTCAAGGACGCACCAGTACGCAAGTTAAATATATTATATTCATAGGAAGGCGTAATTTCTCTTAATACTTTTATGAGCTTAATACTTTTTATTTTAATATATTTATCGAGCAAAACTGGTATTACGAAATGCGCTTCTAAGTGAGCAAACTGAAAATTAGTGATATTAGGTAGTGTTAAAATATAAAATAACAATAAAAATGGCATAATTAATATTACAATTTGGTAAACTTAGTCTACAAATTATACTAGTAATATCATAGAAAATGTAGAATTTTTTCTTTATCTCGAACTGTGGATGCAGAAATATCATTGACTTCTACTTATGACAGTTATGTTCTTTTAAAACGTATTCAAAAAAGTACTTTCAGTTATGCTTAGTGTAAATAAAGCTTTGTTATATTCTATATAATCTTTTATTAATATCTCAATAAAATTATAAAATTATTTAATATTAGTTACAATTTGTATAGAATAGTTATCGATTTTTTTATATAAGAATACAATATACACTAAATTATAAAAATAAATATAATACACACCTATCATGAGTTTGAAATGAACATTCTTATAAATTACAACACTACTACTACTAAGGCATGATATACATTCAGCTTCTACGGGTCTACTAGCAAACATACTTACTTAGTACTTACTAAATATATCCCTAAATGTATTTTGAACGTACAGTACGCATTGTTATTTTAAAAAATGCGTAAAGAAACGCAAAAAATATATAAATCTGAAACTATTTTACAGAACAAAATTCAATGAGAGCTTCGTTCAAAAAATGATACCTAAAACGTGTTGTAAGCGCTCGTCTGCTTATTATTAAACGCCATTGAATGTAACGTGACTGCACTCCTCTCTAGTAAAGAGTTTTGTTTTATTTCAATATTTTATATGTGTTTTATCATATTTTATTTGGTTTTGATTTTCTTATTTTTTTATATTTTTCTTAAATATATTTGATTAACTTGCATTTTCTGCTTAATCTAAAAGACGAACTCTATTACCACGTAACTTACCCTTCATGTTTTATGTTTTAAGGACTGTCTAACCAGATCGGTGAAATAATGATATAAACTGTTTAAAGAAGTTAAATAGTTCCATTCTAATGCCGTTAGCAATCACGAACCAGAGTTGCGAGTATATAGTCGCGACGGTTGTAGGTTGGATTCGAATTTTTTTACAAAAGTATTATCATATCAGCCTCATAAAGCTTACTGCTAGAAATATATGAGACACTTTATTGTTATGTTAATATCGTGTACATACAAAATATAATTAGTAATAAAAGTAATAATAGTTAGAAGCGTATGTTTCTAAGCAAGTTTTATATTTAATTTTAATTTTAAATGTCACAGAAAAAAATAAATAAAAATACTCTCTCGCAATACAAAATTGATGTAAAAATAATAAAAGAGACCGATGTGTTATAAAAATGGTAGTTAAATTTTATATCTAACGATGCGTTTGTCAACAAAACGCTTTACGATTTCACTTTGTACTTTGAGTATGTAAACGAAAATATAAACTTTTCTTGTTTCGCGCACTTGTAAATGCTTAAAAGTTAGGCCAGAATTTGCTCGTTCCGTACTGTCAAACTATTCAACTTGATATAAAACTGGTCGCCATATTCTATTAGCATAAACTCTACATGGAAGTAAATGATTGCCATAAAAATAAATGCTTAAATAAAAGTATTCGCTCTAATTAACTATAAATGAGAGAGAAACAAACGTCCAAACTAGCAAATAATTCTCATTGATGTTTTAAAATAACACTAAACGTGTAACAATGGCGCCGAGCGTGTGAGTATTGGATAGCTTGGCAAATAGTTTCAATACAAAACAAAAAATATATTTTGAAAGCATAACGGCTGTAATTTGTTTTAAATATCAGGTAAGGTACTCTTTTTTTATCTGTAACTGTAGTATCACTTTTACTATAGACATACTTTCATAAAATAGCATTGTTTGAACACTGACTACGGCGTTAATAAATTGACTGATTTCAACTGCAAAAATCTGCAAAAAATGTCAAAAATATTAAAGGTTCGTTATAAAACTTACCAAGCATTAAAATATTTACTATTACTATCTAAATTTACTGTGTTTTTTTTGTATTTATGTGTTATATAATATTTTCTCTTCAAACTCACCAAAATAACTCAAACAATAAACTAATTTAGCGATACGATACAATAAGATTTTTTCCTTAGTGTCTTCCAATAACTCAGTTTGTTGTTCAACTCGTTAGCGATAACAACTTTGATTCAATTCCTTTAGATTTATACAGAAAACAACGTTTAAAAGAATATAATCTCAATCAACAAATTCAAGCTTGATTCATATTGAAATTTTATTATATTAACGTTAGATTCTTAAATTATCTATGAATACATAGTCTTAAGTGTCACAATTTTTTTTATATCTAAAAGTACTTTAAAATACCTTGCTTAATGATAAAGCCATCTTTTTAACACGCTTCAACAATATTCATCTAAATAAAAAAACTTAAAATACTATTTTAATCCACTTACTACCGTATTCTTTGCTAGCAAAATTTGTACACCTGATCGAACTATATTATCTTGTACTAAAGAGACAATACTATACATAGCATGTTTTCTTAGTTTTCATAATTCGTTTTCGATATTCTAATATAAATACATAAATATTAGTGATATTTTTATAAATTTCTGTACCTTCATAATGTAATTTCATTGGATTTCACAAAACATAATTGGATATTATTATGAATAATAATAACTCCTATATTATTAAAATGTATGTCATAAATCAATAATAGGCCGTAAAATTACGACGATATATCCTGATATTCATTAAATACATAGTTTTGAAATAAGACTATTTTAACCGGATTCGCCTAATCGCCTAAACCTGTGACCACGGACTACTGTGAAGTGTCCGAAACGTCGGGTTCTAAAAATGTATTTTCGAATACAAAAATTATACGCGATTAATCCGGTTAAAATAGTTTCATTTCAAAATGTGTAATAATCGCGAAAATTAAAAAACTTATTATAACCACATAGGGGTTGGGTAACCGAATTGCGTGTTGGTGGAACTCAACGCCGCACTTTGTTTTACCAGAGCGGAGAAATGAAAATAATTTTGAATAAAAACATTCCCCCGAGCGGGAAACTTCAAATGATGTAAAAACAGTCAATTATTCGATTGTATTATTGTATTATTATTTATTTTATAGCTTACATATTCATTTTATGTTCAATAAAATGCAATTTCTTGGTAGAAATAGTATTGATGCGACCCAGTTTTATTTAAGCACCTGGGGATATTGCGGCTAGACTCGACAAGGAAAGCTCTAATAATTACGTTGGGAGGCAAGAAAATATGTAGCTACATTCTTATAGAAAACATATGCAACTTTCGTATAATTTTATTTATAATTTTTATAACAACCATGATTAGGATTAGCCATGGTTAGGAGTAGTGGATCAGTGTCTGATTGAAAACGGGATTGGTTAAGGATTTGATTCCTAATTTATTTGTTTGTTAATTTTCTCCACTTAACGTATATAGTAGAAAGAGGAGAACGGAGTGTATTGGACACTAGACTCTCGCTTCGTTTCCTGCTATGCGGTAAAAAGCGTGAATCTTCAAAAATAATAAAAAACTTATTAATAATAAGGTTTATTATATAATTTTACTATTCTTCTTTATTTTGTATTATAAGATAGGTAAAGTAAATTAATCTATGAAACCTAAAGTAAAACATAATAAATAATATAATAGTGATTAAAGTCTTCTGGTATTTTTAAAGTTTGAATCGTACCAAGTTCAAATATTACAAATTTACTTTAAAAAAAATTTTTTTTATCCTAAGGGACTTAAGTCACTTTATTATTACTCAAATGTTTATCTAGATTACTTAAAAGTATGAAAATCTTGGCCGTTGCCAGAGATATGCGTTTAAATCCGGCTACTTAAGCTTTAGGCTATAACTAAAGCTTATATATATAAGCTTTACATATGTAATACTATATATTCACAGTCATAAGAGCGGGACACATTTAAATGAAAATTGTACATAAAATAGTCCATGTTCTAGTTATAATATGTCATAGCGTGACCTATTTAAAACTGTCTATGCCATATAAAAAACTAAAGTGTATTCACATCGACCCACGTTATCCAAAAATATCCAACACTAATTACAACCGCAAATCGGCCTCATTCACCTTTCATTGAAAGCCGACTAAAATAAAAGCATTATAGAAACATTTCAATAACATATATAGCGGTGCAATTTACTAAAGAACAATAATGTTCATTAAATTACATTATAATTGCGAACTCATGGAACAGGACCAAAAGGTAGCTATTTAAAACGGGCGAATTGAATAATTGAATAAATAACATAATAATGTACCTATATAAAAAATATATTATATATATATATATAAATACAAAATACTTGCCCCAGTTTTTAATACACTGCTAGGTATAGCTACTATACCTAGCAGTTAGTGGCGCTAGTGGCTTACCTAACAGTTAGGGGACCTTGGAGTCATTTTTAACATTTTTTAAAGTGTTATTAGTTTTTAAGTGTTATACACTTAGGAAATTGTAAAACATATATTTAGTCATTAAAATTGTCAGCATAGACGTACAGGTTTTGTCGGTGGGAGTGAAAATGTTCCGCGTTGAAACTTAAACAGCAAGTGTCTTATATTGGTAAGTCATTTTAATTGAATATTTTTATTACTGATTTTAGTTTTACGACACTTTTTTTCCTCGTATGCATTATAGTTTTAAAATTACTATTTACTGCTAAATACTTTTTATTTATTTTGCAAATAAAAAGGGCAAGTATCTGTATCCGAAAAGGATAGTCACCCTAGTGGCTTTGGCGGATAGTTGCCCTACGAGCAACATCAGTCCTTATTTCTAGATTCTCGTTTAAGGCATATAGCATTCTTGATAAATAAGAAAAACGTTAATATAGAAAAAAAAATCACTTCTAAATGATTTATCTTCTTTTAGAAGTGAAATAAAACGGGATTTACTAATCCATCCATCCATCCATTCCATTCAATCAACAAAACCATTATTAGTTATATTCACAAAAATAAACTAAGAAAGACCTTTGTTATGTTGTGCGTGTCGCATTATTCTTATTAAGTGCATATTTTTTACAATAAATATTTTTGGAAAGGGGGTTGACTTTTATCCTAATATGAACTGACGTTGGCCGTTTACATTTTTGCTAGTTGTCAAAACTTAGTATTTTGAGACTTATATATAAAAAGCATAAAAAAACTAAGGCGGTATTGTAATGGTTAAATAAATATATACGTAAAGTTCAAGCTGTCTGTCTGTCTTATAATAATCTTTAAATGTCTATACAGTAAATGAAGACTTAAAAGCGTTAATAGACAATAATACTTAAACTTACTTGAGAACTAGTTATAAATATAACAATTAGTTCAACTGTTGATAAAATAATTATAATTATGTACTTGAAATTGAAAAAATAAGCTTACTGAATAATTAGTTTATTATAAACTTTTAGCAAATATTATATAAATAACTCAAACTTATATTGAGTTACTTCAAAATATCGTATAGTGTGGAATTGACATATTTTGATAGATAATTCTATGGGATTACGTACGTATTTGAAGCTTTACAAGAATAACAATATAAAGAAGGCAGTGCACGTGATTAGATATTTAATGCTTAGAATTGTAAAACTAATTTAAATAAGATTAAACACTATATGAAATAACATTATGTTAAAAGTTATAATTAACGTGGAAATCAGGAAATGTGCCACTTCCAAAGCAAGCTACTGCGGCACTAAGAACCGAGGATTGTAGGCGAAACTTTCAACACAGTGACTTACAAAGTACTATATTATTAGCAGCTAAGTCACAGCGGCGCTACCTAAACACGAACAGGCGATACGCCCACTAGCACATATTAGAAAGGTCAACATAATAAATACTTGGGCCAAAAGTTTGTTAATTTAACTATATTGCTTATCACAGGTTTATAACAATCATTAAAAATATTATATATTTATGTAAAATTTTATATCGTATAATATATACTCATAGTATGTCATGACATTTTGAGAGAGTCTTCCTAAAAGTTTTTGGTAAAATATTGGACCTGCATTTATAAATTTGCAAAACAAATAAAATGTATCTATATGGCTTTACCAATTATTTAACTAATTCAATGAATGTACCAAATTAGACCGGTCTTGTAACCGGCTCGTATGTAAAAAAACACCTAGCAAATAAATGTAAAAGTACTGAAAGAAGTTACAGTACTAGTGCTCATGCACTCAGAGTACTCAAATATGCACAAGTAGTAGTGCAAACTCATTGAGAATACTCAAAGACCCACCAGCACTAAACTTTGACCAAATAATTAAACTTTAATATAATAATAAAGTACAAAAAAAATGTTTAGTTAAAAATAATATTTTTTCAAAATAATTTTAAAATCCACAATTGGCAGACGTGTATAATAGAGGTAAATTTGATGCAGCTATAACTATGATGCCAAAAAATATGCAGAAGGCAATACATTGAAATAAATTACGTGCATATAGAGATTTTCATAAATGTTTCATGAAGTTTATCACGTATGCTCCTCGTTGCGACAAGATTGTAAACTTTTCCAAGTACAAGAGCACACTTAAAAGTTAGAAAAACGATATCAGAACTTGGTCTTCTAAGTATCACATCAAATGACGTAAGGTAATTTGATGACCCTTAACTAATATTATTTCTATTATATGGGAAAGACATTCCTGTGAAATATGAACTGGCAAGCAACTTCGTAAGACCACGAAATTAAAACAATAAATAAGATGCGAAATAACCTCATTTTGTATTAAAATATCTTGATAATTTTTATTAGCTTTACTTAAACTTAGTCTTTTTGAAATAAAATAACTTGTTTTGACTATAATCTAAATCTATTCTGTACTCGTACTGTATAATCGTGACTGTGTGTACTCTAGTGCTGGTGGGTCCTTGAGTACTGTAGCTTCCTTCAGTATGCATGTATCGTACTAGTGTAACGATAGTGCATCCTTTAGTACTCTCATTATGTATGCCCTAGTACTGTACTGGTGCGTCTTTGAGTATTCTAAATGAACCCGTATGTGCACCAGCACTGGTGCTTCCTTGAATACTCTTAATTTGTACTAACACTGGTGTGGCATTGAGTCCTCTGAGTGTATATGTACTAGTACTGGTGCGGCAATTCGATTGAGTTGATCAGTAAAGTGAGTCGCTTCGTTTAGCTCAATACAGCTTATGTTTCTTATTTCGTAAAGAAAAATCTACAATAATCTTATATTAATGACATTAACCAGACATTGTACGTTTGATATATTGATTAAAAAAAAACAACTTTAGTCAATTTTTTTATAAATAGCCGTAGAATATAATTGGTAAGATAATGAGATATCAATTTTCATGATAATTTTCATGGTGTAATTACAATTACAATAAATATTTGGTTCAGCCAGCGATTTTTATGAAGCCAGATTTGAAAACAATTTGCATTCTACGTTTGTATTGTCATAAGAATATAATTTTATGACACAAACTCTTATGTTATATTTAAGAGAAAATGGAAAATTATGGAGAAAAACTATTTTATTTTATTTTTTTTCAGAACTGTGTGTCAAAAAATATTACTAGCTAATCAATGTAATACATGGTACATTTATAATTCTTTGAAGTTATTTATTTTGTATTTTCAAAATAATTCATCCAAAAAGATGAAATATTATTAATAGGATAAATTTTACAATATTCTACTTAATTTTGTTTTAGAGTCTCACATCCGCCAAATTTCACGTAATTCAACTAGTTGTGAACGGAGGCTATCTTCATTAAAATAGAAACTTTATAGTAGAAGTATATTTAAAAAAAAATCCAAAGACTATAGTGAATTGTTATGCGGGTGTTTAAAGTAATTATGTTTTCATGTACAGCTTTTAACTAGAGCTAGCTGAAAAAAATGAAATATTTTAGGTGCAGATTATCACAAGCGCGCGTATTTTGCTCTATGTATATTGTGCTCTGAAATTTTTATGTATTATTACATTTTGATTAATAAATTACATTTAAAAAATATAAATGTAGAAACATAATTTTATTTAATTATATTCAATTTAAAAAAATTTATTATAATAATAAAATAAGAATTAAAAAAATATATGAAAATATTTATATTTTATTTAACATTTTTTAAAGTGTTATTCGCGCACTTAGGAAATTGAAAAAGGCATATTTAGAAACAGACATATTTCTACAACGTAGAACGCATGGCTTAGTGGTCAGAGCGCATGAACGGATTTCAAGAGGCGCGGGTTCAAATCCCGCTGCGTTCAAATTTTTATACGTTTCCTAAATATGTATTTCTTACTATGATGTTATTTATTCTATAAGTCAAGCCCTTCCTTCCATTTGATATCAATATTGATAAAATATGATTTTACAACAATATGTAATTAAACAATTTGTTTTTGCTATATTGGATTAATAACGACACTTATTATCAATAATTCCCTTAGTATTAAAACTAAAAGTGAAAAGATACATTTTATTCTGTAAATAGACTGTAGGGAGAGGGTCTGTATGTAACTAAGTACTGTGTGGGAATAATATTTTAAATTGCATTTAAATATCTAAGTTGTCATATTAGTTCTATGTAATGTCGATATTATTAATAAAATATGTAATAGCAAAAAGTAAGTACCATATGTCCGAAGTAAATGAAATAAAAACCTAAAAAAATACCTGAAAAACTAACGAACGAAATTAAGAGTTAGGAGTTAAACTAAAGCTTTTAGTTTGTAAATACGTTAGAAATAATACAGTAGTAGGGTAGTGGATGTATGAAACGTGGTCTGGGTCTTTATGCGATGTAATTTATCTCATCCATGCTACTTACAGTATACATTTTTCATTCATGAATAATGTTAGACCTAGTATTATATTATTAAGAACTATAAAAAAGCTTTGCTGTTTTGTAAACAGAGTAAGGACTTGTTATCTTTAAGCAGTAAGTAAACTTAAAGAAATTAAATAAACATATTAAACAATAAATATTTAGGATTTTTAACTTCTGATTTTATTAAAAATTGACAATAAAAATGATTATATGGCTATTATTAGACTGAAACACATTACTACAACTGATCTGTGAACGAGGTAAAGTAAATATTTTTTTAGTAATAATACAAATGTTAGATTATAAATGTGAAAATATAGACATTACCTATAACCAGGTCTGGTTTCAGAGATCCGGAGCTCTCAAGGTGACAATTTATAGTGTAAATAAGGCAGGAAAATTAAAGAAAATATGCAAAAATTCCTATTCGACGCTGTGTAAGTCCTTACTGACTATGCTAAATACATAATTATATAAAATATATTTTAAAAGAATCTCAAAGTAATATTCCATTTTCAAAGTAATAATAACACAGTATAGTATATCGCTTCTCTCAGATCTCTAACCAAATAGCTTCTGCTAATAAAATTATGACAGCAAGAACCAAGGTGATATTAAATTATTAGTACAGTACTAGAGACCTTTTGACGTTTAATGGAACTTTCGTTAGCTTATGAGCTCTTAACGAAATGTGATTAGTTTTATATTACTTTTAGTAAAAAGTTTTAAATAAGTTCGTCAGTAACACTTTAGTTGATTGTGTGTTGTTATCTTCATGCCGTAATTTCCCATAGATATGAAATCATACAAATAATAAGCAGAGACTAATTATTTTTTATATAAATTTTACTAGATAAGGTTTGCAAATTTAATTTAAGATATTAGAGATATTTCACACTATCTAACATTTCTAACATTTAAGCATTTTGTAAAACAAAGTACCCAATAGCTGTCAGTAAAGTACAACGTACAAACAGTATGTGATCGATTTTCTCAAATTCTACTAAAAGTGTTTTTGTACGGTTTTTACTAAAAGAGTGCAATTCTTGAGGAAGGCTTAAGTTAATAGTACATTACGGTTTTATGTAAATTGACTAAGATATAACGATTCCAACGTTTGAAGAGGCCTCGTGGTAATAAACCATCTTGCCTACTTAGTTTTACTCGCGTGCCTACTTAGTTTTACTCGCTCAAACCAGCCTAGATATACTACAGAATTGTAGATCTACCAAAATACTATTATTTTTATGAGACATGCGTCTCTCTCTCTTATGATTAAGGCACAATAACTTCACTTTTCAATTTCCTAAGTGTGCGATTAACACATATTTATGTTAAAAATGTCAATTAAAAATATTACGTTATCCTCGATGCTGTTTTCTTCTGTCGGGATTTATGCGGTTAAAATTTTCTGACACACTGATTCCACGCAGGCGAAACAGCGGGCACAGCTAGTTGACAATAAAGTATCTACTGAAAATTCTATATGTCAATTTTAACGTAAGGTGATTTGAACCTCCTATTCTTTGTGTCCGTCTAAGTGGCATAACTGAGTTTATGTGACCAATTTTATTTCCAGTGGCTGATTGTAATCTCATACATATACCTCGTTTACTTATGAAGTTTACAAGCAAGAATAAACAAGGAGTACCTGTACTTGTAGTATGAGGAGTATATTACTTTGTTAGTTTATCTGAAGTTTTGATGCATCAGGTGGTACTTTCAATAACATCAAGGTTCTATAAAAGTTCCAGTGAAGCCCGTAAATTTCTTGTATTAGAAAAGTTGCACAGTTTTACGAGGCTTAATAATAAGTTTTACAAAGATCTAGTTCACAGTGAAAAGTTATCTTAATAATACCTTACAATTTCTTATATAATATGTATATATGGGTATATACAACACCATTGGCTACAATATTTAGGGAGTATGTGACTAAACTTATGAGGATTTTGAAAATGGAAAATGTATTCGTCTTTTCCTTATAAAAACTAATTAAATTCGTACTTTGCTCTCGGTACCATATAAGGTTTTCTGTAAGGTTATCCTGGTTACTGGTTACTATCGAAAGCCGTTGAATTTTTCATGCGTAATGAACAGGCGGGTTTTCGTCTCAACAGCTCATATATAGTCCAAATCAAGTAGCTTATGGGGCAGTCACGTAAATTAACCCGAAGAATTAAACTCAAAAATATTGGGTTCAATGTTAAAGTCTGTGTTGCTGAATGGCTGTGAAACGTGGAAGGTAACCAAGGCCATGACACTTCAGCTTCATGTTTTCATTAACTGTTGTGTTTGCTAAATTCTTGGTATCCAATGGCCCAAAAAAAATCAAATCTACATCATGAAGAACTTTGCCAAGAAACATCGGTTAACCAGCAAATCAGGTGCCGCGTATGGAGCTGGATTGTCCATATGCTCCGTCAGGGCCCTGACCATATACTTAAGTAGGCGATGTACGTAAGTAAACTCTAAAGATCAAACAAAATGGGGAGTCACTGCAGACACCCTTTGTACCAACTTGGAGAAGTAGGAACATAAGTCAAGTTTCCTAAAATATGCAAATCTAATTTATTTTTATTTATCACGTATAAGAGTGCATGAAGAAAATAATACATACATATAGATGTATAATGAAAACTACTTATATTCATATAAAGTTACAGGAGAATGTACTGTGGTACATACGTAAACAATTAATTGATTATAATTTGTAAGTATCATTTGAGACCATCGTGGCACAGTAGGACTGTGGGTCGATCCTAATCGGAGGAATGGTTGTATCTAAATTACGACAAAACGCGGCGTTGACTTCAGCCACTCAACACGCTGTCTTGAATTCGCGATTACTGCGGAATGCCTGCTATGTGTAAAGGTGAAAAAAACATAAATCTATATTTATGATAAGGTACAATACTGGTCATCACGTATAGTAGTTAAAGTTAAATGTGAACGAAAGTAGAAAAGTTAAATGCCAGTCTATTGTAGTAAATAGTTTTGCCAATAAGTTAATTATTTTCAGGCTAAAACTAACTAAGCGAATTATTATTCTAGAGCAGTCTATCATTCAGAATTAAGCCTTTAGTATTCAGCTTAAGCTCGGCAATAGAGGACTGGTTGATTAGAAGTCATATCGCATTCACAAATTCTGTTTAGAAAAGAATTCAGCACTCATTATTTGGGTATTTCAAAATATGTACGAGTTAGTGTTTGTTTTAAAATGCAAAAAATTTTGAAATGACTCTTCCAAATATTTAGGTTATATCGTGTCATTTGGAGTAAAACCAAAAAACTTTTAGTTTTTCAGTCTTAAAATTCAAGTTACGCAGTAAGCCTATAATGATTTTGGCTCTTCTAAGTCGAAGGTCGTTTGCAAATGTGATACAAGAAAGTTGAAACGAGTGCCTAACGATTCTAGGTCAACGGAAATGTGCCAGTTATTATTCTATACATGTGCTCGTAATGTAAGGCGCCTTGGTTATGAAGAAAAGCATAATTTAATTCGTATATCAAAAGTCATTAGAAATATAATGTGTTGTAAATGAAAACATCGACAAGTGAAATATGTTTATTTTATAATATGAATTACACATTAATATTAATAAATAGAATATTAAAATTAATAATAGAAAATTCAATATTTTGAAAATGCGTCTTCTAAAATACAGGAAAATATTATAAAACTTACAAGTTGACGGCATTTTCTATCGTCAAATAACGAACGATTCTTTGTTTTAATCATAATCTTTGAGTAGCAGAGCTTAGTAAAAATTTTACTGCAAAGGGAGACGCTAACGACCAAAGTTACAACAGTATTAAAATTATGTCGTGGTCGTTAATGGGCTAGAGTACTATACAGTGCTGTAGAATTTGATTTTTGAGTAGGCACAGGTTCAAGTAATGCTACGTTTCAAGTCGTCTATACAAATAAATAAAATTGGAGTGTCTGTTTGTAAATTATGAAAGAACCCTGGACCCGATGTCATTTCTCTAATCGTTGCAGATTTGTTAAAAATTTATGAAATATTAGTGTCATATATTTATAGCGCGTTAAAAATAATTTTAAAAATATAATAAACATTAATTTAAATATTAATATGTATTGAAATGAGTGGCATATAAGTGAATGCATAAATTATATATCGTTAAATCACGTGGGCAAATTTTGCTTATGCTAGGTCTTTTAATATTCCATAGCCGAAGCTATTTTCCTTCTTCAATATTGGATTTCTGAACGCATCCTGTTTGACAGGTACGCACAGCTTGTATGGGAAACTAAAATTGTTTATTTACCATTTTCCTTGCAATTTCTCTATAGATTTTGATTAAACCTTCGTTGGACCTCTACAGCTTTTAGCGAGACCAACAAACGTCATTTCATTTAGGTAATCGTAGATAGAAATCGGTGAAACTAATAAGAGTTTAAAATAAATAGCCCTTGTTTTACCTATTTCATTTAGATTACAGTTCAAGGTAAAATATGGTAACGTTACTGTAAAATATGGTAATTATGCTATGAGTACTAAATAAATATAAGCTACTATATATACTATACTATATATAGTAGCTATACTATATATAATACTAAGATAGAGTTGTACTTAGCTTATTATTAACTTTCCTAGCCTAAACTTAAGTGCAACTACTTTCTCCATTTCACTTTTACTGAAAAGGTCATTAAAATTCGTATTTACATTTTATAAATTATGCGAGGTTATGATATTAAAATAGTCTCCTGCACTTTTCGATTTTCGGGAGATATGCGTACGTACGTACGTACAGAGCACGTAATAGGTATTTCACTTTATGCTTAATAGTAAGATTTTGTATTGCTCTGTTGCATTTACAAATAAATATAATTTACGAATATTTAAACAAATATCATAATGGAAATGAGGAAGCGGACAAACTAGCAAAGCGGGCATTTTTGAAATTTAAATCAAGTACAAAAAGGAAGTCAGTAAATTTTGGAAAGAGTATTTTGATGAGAGATCAAAATTAAAAGGAATATGGTATAAAGTTATTCAGATAAAGCTTCCTCAGATCCCATGGTTTGGTGAAAAAAAAATGACACGTGAACAAATTGTTACTGCTCTTAGGTTGCGTGCTGGGCATATTTTTTTTTTTTTTTTTTTTTTTTTTTTTTTTTTTTTTTTTTTTTTTTTTTTTTTTTTTTTTTTTTTTTTTTTTTTTTTTTTTTTTTTTTTTTTTTTTTTTTGAATGGAATACTTTGCCAATGCTTTGTAGTATGATGAACTCCAATGCAATTGAATCTATTTTGTTATTTTAAATGTTAATGTTGTGTAGGTGTTTTCCAATGTTTATTGTCTGAACCTTGTTCTGTGGTAACTAAGATGTTGTATAAATTTAAGTATAAATAGTGTTCTTAGAAGATTAAGGAAATGCTATAATTCTGTATTGGAAATTGTTTTAGGGAACGATGGGGCTGACATTTTTGTATTATTACATAAAAAGACCCTAAATAAAAATAGATTTAAAAAGAAAAGAAAAAAAATATCATACCAAAATTCAAATTCAAAACGCAATGTAAACAATACTTAAAGTATTATATTACATGTAATTAAAAATATTATTTTATTCAATCTTTCTGCGTCCCTCGCGTTGAAAAGACCATGGTAATTGGTAGTGCGGATCGACGTGGTGACACATCAATTCGACCAAAACTTAAAAAAAAAAAAATTAAAATTTAAAACTATGTAGCGTAATAGACGTCATAAAACAAATATAAAAAGTTCTTCATCGAATTCTCAAATTTTGTATTTCAGAAACAGCGGAATTCGTATCTACAACCTTCGCCTGTAATCTGATACAGTAACTGTACCAGAACGTGGTGCCTGTATTATTATAGAGGTATATAATTAAATTATATCTTAATAGTACAGTCACGCTGTTATCACGTCGGTGTTATCTCACGTTATATAATAGAGTGGCTCTTGGGTCACAGTGGATGCAAGAAACGTGCCCTGTATCTTTATGCAACGGGATCCATTGAAAGCCTTTTTCCTGTAATAGCAAGAAAAAAGGCTATTCCTTTTTTCTTACTATTCCTTTAATAATATTTAATTTTCAATGTAAATAAATTTTATTTTAAAATGGTCCTTTATTTTTATTATTTTAGAAAACTTAGGAATTGATTAAGTTAGTGGTAGTAAATAGTTTATCATACTGACAAAATGTAAGCTTAATAAGAATATGGAAATTCGATAATACTATAAACCAAATATCAATGTTTATATCAAGCATATCGCGTATTTATAAAATATACACGAAAATTTGAAAATTAAACCAATTTTCATCCGTAATACGCAGGAGGTTCTTTTAATTTTCGAGCAAGACGTCAGGGCCGCTAATTGCTAGCTCACACTTAAAGGCAAAAATTCGTTTACCTTACCGAAAATTATCCAGATTTAATGTGCAGTTTAATTTACCCAAATCTCTTGTGCTATATTTACTTACATCGTGAATTTCCATAGAACTATTCTTAACATTTCTAGAAAAATGTTAAAGATGAAAATTTATTCAGCTTGCACCGAGAGTATTTATATTCTATCATTTCTCACTGTCCGCGCTGTAAAGTCATAGTTATGAAAATGTAAATATATATAGGGAAAGAGATGTCTGTTGTGTGGTAATGGATTAATAATTATTAGTTTTCCAATGAATAATTTAGAAGATTCAATTTTTCTATTTCTATCTATTTTTAAACACACTCAGAGATATTCATTTGCCTTTAACCCATAATAAAAAAAAATGAATTATTGTAATGTATTTATTCTTCACGTTACATATTTAAACAAAAACATTCTAATTTGAATTTACCTAAACGATCATTTAAGAAGAAATTTATTAATTACTTATCAATATTAAAAGGTCGTGAACTCGAAATCAAACGGAAACGTAGAAGCTTTTTCTATTTCCTAAGGATATGAGCTCGAAGGAAATTAATTTCCAGCACTGTTTAGCTTTGCGACTGAACGATTAATTTAAATCATCGAAGGAAATTAATACGCTGTGCGAAAATTATATAACCGATCAAATTACTTAAGAAAGTATGTGTTAAAAAGTTTTTAGCATAATTAATATTCTGGAAAACACACAATTAAAAATAATTCAATGATTAATTATATGAGAATGAGAATTTTATCACACTGGCCAGTGTGTGGATAATTAATATATTGGTTCTGGGTTCGATTCCTACTCGAGGGATTAATTATATTTAATTTATTTTTATTTCCATGCTCTGATACGACTGATATCTGATATGTATCAAGATGTAAGATGTAGAAAATTATAAGCAGTTAATTATATATTTAAATTAAATTCAGATAAAATTGTCAGTATAATATAACAAAATACTTTTCTGTTTATTATAACGAGTTTTAAACCACTTGCTTAAAAGTGACTTGTAAAAGTTAGGTATGAAATGACCAGATAATATTATTAGAGTATAAATTGTGCTACATTTAAACTGTTCGATTAGTATTAACTACTGGAACATTGTAAATGAAAATATGGTTCAATTCACAGTATTATACAGTATGAATGTGCTCGCTTAAATATATAGGTAGCCCTTCGTACAGTTTCCCCTTCCGTTCAGAATGCGACGTCTGAATAGCTTACCTTAATCCGTATACGAAAATTGTGCATGCTTGAATTTAACATTTTTCTGTGAATGTAGCTTTTTATAGCACTAATTTGTACGCAGTGAGAATAGTTAAAATAACTAAAATTATCTTCACTTAAATGTTGATATATGTGTTATGTAAAAATATTCTTTAGATCACAAGTCCAAGGCACTGCTCCAAACCCCTCTTTCTGCAATGCGAATATGTCCGGCAACCGGAACCATGGATCCTAAAAAGTTTCTTCTTGTGTCTTAAATTGCTGAAATAAAAATGCTACATATTAATAATATTATATTTAATTATATTATAATATTTTCATTTCTCCGCTCAAATATCTAAGCCAAAGGCGTTGAGTGAAATTCTCTCTTGTCTCGCTGAATATTACGGGAAAGAGCGTGAAGCTTTAAAAAACATATTGATAATAAATAATAATCCATACTAATATTATAAATGCGAAAGTCTGATACGCTTTCGTGGCTAAATCATAGCCCAATTTAGATAGGATTCGGAACGAAAATAGTTGAAGATAAATCACCAAAGGGTTGCAATACGGGATGAAAATTTTTACGAAAAATCCGCTTGACCGATATCGATGAATTTTCTCAGATATATTATTGATGACGCAACGTCAAACATAAGTTACCAATTATCTACACAATTATCATTCTTTTACCTTTTACCTTCTTATGGTCTTTTATATTCATTTCCAACTATAATTTAAGTATTTTTTTTTATCCAATTAGTATATTAGTACATCGACGATCTTAAAAGTATTGATAAGTAAATTTAGTTTAGGTTCTTAAGTAAGTGTGGTAGAGGAATAATCTGGTTGAAGCTGATGAAAAATCATAATGGTCTTGCTAAACAATAAGAAATAAGTAAATGCTACATTGGTAAAAGTAGTTCAGTATGATGGACAGTTTTCGCTAACCAATAATAATTATTGAACTTAGCGGCCATCGAGGCACAGTAGGATACGTCTTACAGTAAACGCGATAGCCTGGACCAAATTGTACGTCGGGAGACATTACCGGTGTCCGGCGTCGAGGATCGATCTATTGCAGGAGGGTTATCTCGAGGTAACCTGCTTCCGATACCGTCCGCTTGGAGATAGTATCAGACTTAGTTATTGGTGAGTCCCACAGCACCCTCCGTCCCTACTACGGTCTGCCTCGAGCAAGGGCGGTATGCGTAAAAGGCAAGCTTCAGCGACAAGAGAAGGTAGATCTAAATGGGTGCCAAGTTCAATGACGAGTCCTGAAATTAATATATATAGAACATATTTTTTTTTCTTAACAACTAATAATATCCTTTCTTATTATAACTTACAATAATATTTTGAAGCCTACGGTTTGACTTGGCTAGTTGTCATATGAATTTACTTACTTACTTTGCTATAGTTTCAGCTTAAAAGGTATTTTAACTGGCGAAATACGTGCTTTGTGAAAAACAAACTTGTTAAAATAGATTATTTTAAATTTTACTAGTAAAAGTATAATAATATACTGACAGGGATCTAATTCTAAAAACGAATGTATTATTATCAGAGATATACTTTTAGAATTGTTTAAGGCGTTAACTCTATTATTAATCGGCTGATTCTTCTGATCTTCTACATCCAATAAGAATTTACTTCACCATTCCTTATTCCTTCTATAAATATAGTCTTTGGAGATTAGGTATATTTGAATTGTAAATTCTAAATTAATTAAAATTAAAACACTATTAGAAAAATTACAACTAAATACGTTTCTGTTAGGCACAGTAAAGAGAAATGACGTTAGCCTCATAACTTTTATATTACAACTATCGGTTGTAGGCAACAAAAACAATTATAAAGCATTCAGCGTTTACAGGAATAAAAGGCTCGCAATTCAAACGCCACAAATTGTCAGTTAAGTGCATTGTTAACCGCAAGCTTATGAATATTATTCGCATAGTTTTATATTGTTAGTGCTTCCATTATAATATAATGTTCTTTTTTCAGGAAGATTTAACTAAGAACTTAACTTTCTTATTTAGTTTTTATTCTTTTCACTGTATTAATTTTAGATTTAAGTCCGTAGTCATTTTTGTTATGGCTTTAAGTTTCAGGTATATTTATACATACTAGTAAACCCGTTGACGAGAAGTTACGCATTGCCTTAGCAACACGCAGGCTTTATACAAAAATGTATGTACAACACATTGTAGTGTGAGTAATTATCAAAAACGTTATAGCTTAAAAATGTTATATATTACAGAAAAGGACGGTTAGGTTAAAAATATTTTAAGAAAACATAACAATTTGAACGTAGCGGAAGTTGAACCCGCGACTCCTTACAAGCGCTCTGAACGCTAAGCCAAGCCAAGCCAAGCTAAGCATCCGGCTACGTCGAAATTCTTATACGTTTATTACAACTTATATTTGTTGTTACCATCTTAGATTTCTAAGCTACCGCTTGACCGCTAGGTCAGAGCGCCTGGACAATTTCCTAGAGGCGCGGGTTCAAATCCCGCTGCGTTCAACTTGTTAAAACGTTTATATATATTAAAAATATGTTTTTCAATTTACTAAGTGAGTGAATAAAAAATGTTCAAAACGGTTAGGTTAAGTCAACGTAAGCATTTAAATAGAAAATATTCTCAACCAGCAACAATTTGTTTCTCATAGTACTAAGTTATATCGTTAAATATTTTCTTAATAGGTTATGGCAATGAGATATTGCACATAAAAGAAATGGTATTTGTGTTTTATTCTTCTTCTTCTACTTGGCATTAATCCCAGCCTGGCCAGGGTCTGATTTCCTACTGAATCTTCTCTACTTTGCACGATCTTTGGCATCCTCAGTGGTTAGTTCATCTCATATCCTGCTTCACGACATCCAGCCATCGCTTCATTGGGCATCAGGGACGTCTTGCTCCAGGGACAGACATATCAAGGCATTACTTCCGACATAGTTCTCAGTTCGGTGCGCAACGTGGCCATACCATCTCAGGTGACGCTCTTGGAGCTTGGCCGCTACGTCACGGACTCTAAGACACCAAACACCAAACATCCACCTCAGAATCTTCATTTTCGTAACGTGATGGTCTTGAGCATGCCTAGACAGGACTGGCCAGCATTCCCTGCAGTATAAGAGAACAAGTCGGATTATGCTCTTGTATATTATATGTATATTAGTCCTTGGAGTTTGGGTGGTATTCAGCGTATGCAGACCACTCCTGTGACCTCACGCCATTTTGCCCAAGCAGCGCATTCGGGCTTGGATATCGTGATCCAAGTCTCCAGACTCGTGCACAATAGATCCAAGGTACCTGAACTTTTCCGACTGAACGGCTGATTTAGGACCTATAAGGATAGTGCCAGAGTCTGAACTCCCGCAAGCCATGTATTTGGGCTTCGATATATTAAGTTTAAGTCCGCCGTTCTCAAGCGTACTCTTCCACAGGTTCCCTTTCTGCTCAAGCGTCAACTGGCTCTCGTCAATGAGCGCTATGTCATCGGCGTACATCATTAGCCATGGAACCTAGTTCTGGATATAAGCCGAGACAGTATCTAGCACTACATTGAACCAGAACGGCCTTAAGAGCTGAGCCTTGGTGAACCCCAATTTATTATCTAGCCGAATTACTAAGACGAAGTAATTTGAAACATACTGTTTATATTATAAATTTAAGCTATCGGTGTATAATCAAAGACTTTCTAATTGCACTGCGATGAAAAAAATGGTTGTATAATAACATTATGGCTTACGATTTTATTTTATGAAACTGGAAACTAATAAAGCCGATACAAGCAATGTACGGCTATGTATGTTAACATCACTAACTCCTTCATTCCCAGACTTTGTAATCTATAGCCATATAAACTATTATTGCGCTGAACGTAGCTATACTCTTTATTACTTATTATCTCGTCCTAGAATATTAGAACTATAGACATGAAACTTGGTGTGATTACAGAGATTAGTATAAACTGGGTCCAGATTGATTTTGATAATTTTCATAATTAGGACTAAAACTTTTCTTGATAACTGTAACTATTTTCTTGATAAATATAACTTATGTAAAAAAATTATCTATACAAATTATGTCGTTTTTGATATCTTAAACAGGACTTCATATTTGACCATTGATTTATCTAACTTGTATAAGTACTTGTTACTGAAGAAGAAGAGTCGATACCTGGCTGAACACCCGAGGAAGCACCAGCTCTAGCGCATATATCCTCAAAGTACTCAAGGACGCACCAGCACTAGTATATACAAGCTCAGAGTACTCAAGGAAGCTCCAGTACTAGTGCATACGTCAGAGTACGTACAAACAAACGTAATACGAACAAAAAGAATGAACGAAACGACTAACAAGAGAACTTTCTGGTGTAGAGCTATTGTACAAATTGCAAAAAGTATGTGTAAACTTTTAAAGCAATTTTCATATTAACGGTTAAAAGTTGTACAATCTCCTTAGTCTGATCTTTGGTAAGTACCTATTACTTTTTATGTTTTAATTTCGCTTCGAATAAATAAATACCCGTGTCAAGTTTATTAATTATAGGAAGCGTTATAATGAAAGTAAATTTATAAAGAAAAATAGTTTTCTAGATGTGTGTGAGTTAAATTACTGAATTCTAAGTGATTAATAATTACCAAGAGCCGGGCTTAAAAATATTCTGTTCAGCACATTCAGCTCTTCATATTTGCTTGAATTTCAAACCCTTTTTTAAATATACATTCGAAGCCATCGTGGCAATGTAGGACAGCGTCTGACTGAAACGGAATTGGTTATGGGTTCGATCCCCACTAGGGAAATTATTATATGTTAATTAATTACATACCTCAGCTTTGAGAAGACAAACCGCGGAACCATTGAGTTCCGCCACTGAACACGTAATGTCTCAATTTCAGGACAGAATATCTTGAAATTCTATGATAATATGATAGGGTCTCTGACTTCCCTGTAAAGCCAGGAAAAAATTAAACCTGATAAGATAACATGAACGTATTTATAATTTAAATTGTTTTAAGAAGAGAGCTGAGTGACTCAAGGTTTTCTTTAGTTTGCTTAATTTTATTGAAGAGTAACAAAAATAACAAGTTTATTCGTAGTGCCATCGCCAGTGTGTTTGTTATAGAAACAGTATTTTTATTCGTAATATGTGTTGTACCAACTTAAAGCGGTACAACATGTTCGTCGAATTCTTTAAAATTTTATTTTGTATTAGAATTGTCCAAGTATATACGAGTATTTTGAAATGAAAAAAAATAATATAATAAAGTACTACTTTTCTTCTTCTAGTACGGTTTCCAGTTTCAAGTTCTGACTTTTATACGTTTTCTAAATATATATTTTTTAATTTTCTTCTACTTCTTTGAAATAAATAAATAACATAAAGAAGTTTAATTACCTTTAAAAGTAATAAATTTCTTATGTATACTTTACTAAATATATTGAACATACGAGCGAACGACAAAGTTGTAGATTATGTACTAGTTTGTAATTTACTAGTAGTTCCAAGTTTCACAAGTCCATAACTCTCAGGTTGTGGACATAATATACCACCACTTTGAATATGAACTTTACTAATAAATACTTTTTGTTTATTTTTATACTTTTTGTTTACTTAATTAGATTATTCTGTAACTGATAACCTTATTTCAACATTACACACACTGTCTCTAGTAAAAGTTTCTGTATAGAAGACTATTAGATTTTCACTTATTTAAACTATTGAAAATTTAAGGAACTTTTAAATAGATTAAGCTTAAGAGGTTTAATTAGAAATCCATGTAAGCCTATAATGCCACTTTATTTAACTCTATTTGTTCCAAGAATTTGTAAATCTTTGTTTTTAAATATTTATTCATTCTGTTAGTCAAAAATGTTGACATATTTGTTAGGTTCTAGCATCAATTTTGCAATGCTATTTCACAACAAAATTCATTATTCATATCATAATAATCAATTTAAGATATCACATATAAAACTTGCCAACTTTTTTACACAATCGTTGTTATATAGCCTATAGATAGATATTTATGCAGATTCATATAATGTTGCAAAATTAAATCAGTGTTTGATATAAGTTTGATATAATAATTGTATCAACTGACTGACGAATGCCACTTCAGTCTACCTGCGACCACGGACTACTGCAAAGTGTTCAAAACGTCAGGTTTCTAAAATGTGTTTTCGAATACTGAAAGAAATACGAAACGAAAGACCGGAAGAAATACGAAACCTTGAACGGACTCCAAAAGGCGCGGGTTCGACACCTGCTGCGTTGAAATTTTCATACGCTTTCTAAAAATATGTTAAAATTCACTAAGTGTGTGATTATCACTATAATAAATGTTAATAAATACGTTAATGTTGTATAAATCGTGAAAACCAAAGATTTAAGATAATATTAGTTTCTAACATTTTTATATATTGATTCACACATTTTCCGCATTTAGCAGATTAGTACATAAAACCTAACAGCACTTCGCTTTTCAGTTTCCGCACATTTTTAATAAAAATTAAAACTAAAGTAAGTTGCTAAGCTTATTGGAATTTCATTTCGCTTGCCGTTGCCTATGATTATAAAATAATGGTGGAATTCGCTTTTAGTGAATATTTTAAATGAATAAAAGTACGTAATTCATGCATCATGTAAATTAAAATATGTTATCTGCCTCGCAGTGGTGAAATGTGCATATAACACGATTTCCACCTGCTCACCTTTTGTAAATTATTATAAATAAATTATGAATTAATATAATTATTTAATAATCTAACAAAACCACTACAATTTGTTTTCTTTATTGATGTTTTATAAGATTTTAGCATTTTATCACTAGATGTCACTTTCTCAATTGTAAAATGGCTATGCTAATAAATGGTAAACTAAACTAAAGAATTATGTCTCGTTCCGGGTGAACTTAGATTTTTAATGATTTTTTTAGCGCCGGCTTACCTAAAATTACTGACTTTTCCACTGCCGCCTTGTCTAATTATACAGTCTGTCACTATATGTATATATCCTAGCTCCTCTTGCCTTTGTGTCGCTTTCGTGAGTGGACGTGTGCTGCGCAGCTCCGCAATAAGCATCATCTTTGTGTAAATTCTGGACGAATAAAGCCCCCCTGCACTCTCAAGACAAGTTTAAGAGGTATCGTGCATCCATCCTTTTCTCGCTCCGCTGCAACTGTCCACGGATGCCGTATGCGACGCGAAACAGGGACGGTTGACATAATTGCTGTCTCATTGTCTGGTTGTAGGCTTCGTTTTGCTTCCTCGATTTGTTACCACTACATTTTTACAATCGACAATTTGTCGCAATGCATACGAATAATAAAGCTCTCGTTTACCGTTTGCGAAAATTGACTTGAAAATTCTTCTGGTTAACTTCGTTCGAAAAAATTGAGAGAACTACAGGTTTGCTTCCTTCGAAAAAATGGAGAGATGAAAATTTACCGACCGAACTGGAAAAATTTACAGTGGTAATGCAGGAGCTATTCTATTCGTTTATACACAAAAATAAAATGGACGGTAAAATTACGGATTTAAAAGAAATACAACAAACTACAATATCGAATAACATATTTAGAAAACGTATAAAAATTTGAACGCGCACTGCGTTTGAACCCGCTCCGATTAAAAACGGTTCAAGCACCCTGACCGCTAAGCCATGCGTTCTACATCAGGTTACGTCCGAATCCTATCGAATCCTATCTTCTCAAACGCCTTAATTTTGATTCATGTCGCAACCATATAAATAACTCTAATTGTCGCATGTCGTCATTCGTACTACTCGGTTCTGACCCCCAAAAAGTAAATAAAGTTCTTATGGGGCTTGACTTCGCGTGTGCTTCTGGGTGGGATTAAATATCCGTCAAACTATTAAAATCTTGCAAAGATTATTATCCCACTCGTGGACCAGTTAGCAAATTAATGTCTTAAATTTAAGCTCGTTGATGAATAGTAGTACTGATGATAATAAATATCACTATCACCTATTTCTATGCTAACTAGTGTCTCTAAAATTATAAAAAATGATTAAACAAGAGACTGATAAGCTGTCTAACAAATTACAATAAGCCAAAGACAAAGAATTTTTATTTAATTAAATATAATTATAATAAATAATAAGTTAAACATCAATACATACGTAATATACGAAATTGACATTTAATTGCAAACATATCTTAACTGAATAGTTCCTAATTGCCCCAAAGTTGCCACTGTAAAAATGTAATTTATAAGTAAATCCCTAAATTCAAAATATAACTAGTTGTCCGCATTGTTTTTGAACAACAAGCGCTCAATGTCTCGAGACAAGAGAGGGCTGAGTGGCGGAAGTCAGCACCGCACTTTGTCTTACCAGAGCGGGGTAAGGTAAATAGTTGTAGATTGAACCACAAACTTGAACTCCAATTGTTTGAATCCATAACCATTTGCATTTACAGCCGATGCTCTCCGACTGCGCTACGGTGGGCTCAATTAGCACCACGATGGCTGTATTAAAAAAAATATTATGTTAATAGTACAATTTATGTCAAAAATTGTATAGCATCTTAACATATAATTCTATATAATATCTATATCAGTTATAATGCCACCACAACAGAAAGCAAAGTGTAATTTCAGGATAGATTTCATGGAACACAGCCAGAAACACTGCGGTTATATCACGTCACATTCAATGCCGCTAAATAATAAACAGACGAGCGTTTCTGTCATGTTTTAGACTTAATTTTTTGAAGTAGTAATATGACATTTATTAAAATCACAGCTTTAGTTGTTTATAATATTTCAAATAGAACAAATAAATACCTATATCCTTTTCCTATTTTAGTCTAAACAAAGCAATATTGGAAAATGACAAATGTTTTTCATACGACAATTTTCAAAAAATATAGCGAGTTACAATGTTTACCTTGGTACTTTTGAGTTTATGAAACATTTAATCTATCACCAAATACTGAAAAACAATTTATCTCTGTACCTAGGCAAAACTTGACATAGGTAGTTCTAATGTAGTGACGTTATACTCGTATATGTAGATGTGTTTAATAGTTTCACACTTCTTCCTAAAAGCAGGGTAATCAGAGAGCACTAAAGTTGCCACAATAGAAGAGTGGGAGTCCTGGCTGGCAACACCATCTTCCAACGACGACGGATGGTGGACGCCGAATCGACGATGATTCAGGCAATCCGTCCAATCTTCCGCCAGTGTTTAGTGAGGCGTCATGGCGTCCTAACCTTCCGAACTACGCAGGTACTCTCTCTCTCAGGGCGTGGATGCTTCGGGATGCCTGTGTCGGGGCACTGGGAAAGAGCTCGACGCTCGCTGCCACCACTGCGACGGCTGCCACGAAAAGACCGCCTGGCACACGCTGGAGGTGTGCCTATCCTGGGCGCATCAACACGCGCGCTTTGCGTCATAGGGGGTGACCTCTCGAGGTGGAGGACCACCGTGACGTTTTAGTGGGTACATGGACGACCTACATCTGCCAGTCTGGAGTCCCACATAACCGCGTCTAAGTCCTCAATCGGGCGGGTAACCGTAACGGATTTCCTCCAGTCAAAAAAAAGGTAGGATAGTTAAAGAGAACCTAGTATCATTCCACCTATTGTCCGACATCGAAACGTTCCGCTTTGAGTGGTAAAACTCATCGCAGCGCTTTGTGTTAGATATCGGAACGAATAAATAAAAATATTTTAAATAATAAAGATACCCAGGGATGGGAATAGAACCCACAACCAATTGCGTTTACAGTCAGACGCCTTCTCACTGCGCCACGATAGCTTCTATATGTAGATGAATAAACAAAATGTATAACAAAAGGAACTAAAACAGTAGAAGCAAACTACTCGTATATAACTTGCGGAACCATTAAAGCAAGTTTATAACTGTTTAGGTTTGTGATAAAATCCTAGAAAACTTTGTATATAAATAACCTTTGTTTACATGCCAAGTCTTCCTATCTCCAAACACTATCCGTCAATGTCACTACCGTGATTCACTCAAAGTAAATATACACTTTGAGGACCACTGGCACGCAACACAAGGCTTTGTTCTAACATACCTTGAGTGTCAACGCGGAAATGTGTTGAGAATTCGTCAAATTTTAATTCTAAATGACAATTCTTAAAAAAAAACAATTCTTATAGAATAAGCATTCTAATTGGGAAAATGTTTAAAATACATTTGTGTTTCTACGGTTTAATAAAGCACAGAGTTGCGTTGAGTTTTGATATCGGGCAAGCGGTGTTAAAAATGGAATGAAAGCGAAGAATGGCGACTTTGATCTCTTTCACTACGTTCCTTATATATTTGAACATTTTAAAAGTGTTATACATACTCTTAGGTTACTTTTTTAGAAAGAGTATACTATATTGCACGTAGCGGGATTCGAACTCGTTTCTCTTGGAAACCGTCCAAGCGCTGGGATCGCCATGACTAAAATGTTATAGGCTTATAACTAATAAATAATTTTAATATAATCATTTCCCCGAACGGGAATCGAACCTATAAATATTGCGTATGTCAGTTAGATGCTGACATAAGGCACGACTATGGTCTATTTCAAAATATTAAGTAAAATATTAATTTACAGAAAGAATCTCTTCAGGATAAACTTTTTATTCATATAATACGTGAAGGAAAAAGTTTGAACTCTTTATACAAAAATTACACCGATGGATATAAAATTTGCCTCAGTAAAAGAACGTTGTATGTAGAAAAAGTACAAAAAGGTAATATTTGACAAACACGTTGCTTTGACAATTTAATTTCTAACGCGTCAACAGGTCTACTAGTTCTTAGAATATTATTATATGGAAAGTCTGTAACTAAAAGAGTGGAAATGAATTGCTGAACAATTTTACTTGAAGTAACTATCACATCGTGTGTACTGTCAATTATTGAATCGTACATAGTGCATTTATTTATACTCATTTTTATACGTATATTTTATTCAGCTTGTTTTATTGAGAAAAATGTTATCTAATATTATCTTTAAAAGTAATACCAAAAATAAAATATTTTAAGATAATTTCTAGATAATTTTAATAATTACAAAAACTTTCCTGTTTTTTTATATATAATCTATCTAAACATTTCTCTAGTAATCAAAGCGCAGATTACTCTCAAGTATAGGTTAACAACTTCATAAACAAAGTATTAGTAGTACTAGTAGTAATGCATATAAGTTTTATGGCAATAACTCAACAAAGAACATGAAATTTAAGAAGCCCATGCAAAATGCAATCTTTGAAATAAATTTATAAATACATATGAAATTTATCGACATTATAAGTGGTAATTAAAGTGAAATCGTTATTGGTAATATCATAATAGAGCAGAGGCGGTCTAATGGCTACTCGTACTGTCCACATTATCACTCAATCTGTCCGCCTTATTGGGAACATCATATTCTTTTTCTTTTCAGAATTTCCTTTTAAGCGTACAATAATTTGTTTAAGCCTCCCGAGGCTTACATATTTCGATTCCTAAGCCAAATGTTTATTTATTTTTTAACATTTTTTAAACTGTTATTCGCACACTAAAGAATTTGAAAAAGACACATGGAACGTATGGCTTAGCGGTCAGAGCCTTGGACGGTTTTCAAAAGGCGCGGGTTCCAATCCCGCTGCGTTCAAATTTTTATACGTTTTCTAAATAAGTCTTTTTCAAATGTTTATTTATTATTTATACTGATATTATTTAGAAACGAGTTATTTTTTATGTTTGGATGTTAGCCTCCAAAATTAACCTCCAGTTGTATAACAGTGAAATCTCTCTATAATGTAATAAAAGATTTTAATAATGAATATATAACAACACGAGAAATTTCTTATTTCCAAATGGCAAACATTTTTATATTATATTATAAAACAATTTTAATTTCATTCCATTCGCGCAAAGCGGCTAAAAGAATTAAGCAGAGAAAAGTTTTAAGTAATAAAATATCGTATCGTATACGTGGAATAATTTTTAAGCGACGTTGAACGAATGCGGCGAAATCCTGGCTCTCAGAGTAACATAATCTCGTGGCATTAACAACGCGGACATGTTTAACTTGGCGTAATAACTTCGTACAAGTTTCCAATTTAAAGCCGTGAGTTAAGCCAATTTTAATTACTATTGTTAACCAACGCTCCATTTATGAGACGACTGTTAGCTACAATTTTTAGCGTGTACAGTGTCATTTTAAATGTGACACTTTGGGCAAGTACAATTTATGCTACTATTAAATCATGTTTGAGGCCATTATCTGCTATGCGATTGTATTCGATCGATTCTCACTCGGTGGAATGATTATTTAATTATTTTCATTTTTCCGCTCTGGTGAATGGGACACAGCGCTTGAGTTTCGCCACTCAACACGCAATATCTCAAATTCAGGAGAAAATGTAAAAAAGAGTGTCTTGACACTAGGTTCTCTCAGACTACTCAGCTATACAAAAAAATATAAAGCATGTTTAAGTTTGTTTTTCTTAATATAACTGATAAAAGTATAAATAGACCATAATTGTCATAATAAATGTTGATACGTAGAGCTTCTAGCTGTTGTAAAATGAAATAAATTCATAATATAATGTAATCTAAAGCAAACCAATATGTATGGTCATAATAATTTCGAAACAAAACAAGCTTTTTCTTTACACACGTACATTCACATCGTTGCTCAGAGACCATAAAATTTTCACAAATTCTCATTTTAACCGTTAAAACTTTGTACTCGCGCCTTCCTTCCGTCACATTACCTTCTACCTTTCTCGTGTACTGAAACATGTCTGTGGAACAGAAACAGGCACTTTAGCCTGAATAATATAATATATTGAAACTTATTATATGCTGACATTATTTTCATTTGTAATTAATAAAAAGAAACATAAGATTTTTTTTTTATTTATGCAAAAGTGGATACTTAATGCACTTATTTATTAGATAAGATTAAATCTATTTTTACATTATTTTTTTAAGTATTATTCGCACACTTAAGAAATTGAACAAGACATATTTAGAAAACGTATGAAAAATTTTGAACCCGCGCCTCATGAAAACCATTAAAGCGCACTGACCGCTAAGCCTTGCGTTCTACATCCCGCTACGTCGAAATTCTTATACGCTTATTACAACTTATACTTGTAGATTAAATCTATCTGACTGTTTAAAATACCTTTGCCTTTTTTATTTCATGAAAAATAATACTGTTTGAATAAGGTTGATTTTAAAAGAACTAAATTATTTGCAATATGTTTATAATCGTATTACATTAAGTATTTGTCTTCAGATTTATAATATAATATAATACAGTCAAGGATGCGTAAAGATTACATATTTATTTGTAACATTTTTTAAAGTGTTATTTACACATTTAGGAAATTAAACAAAATTTTTCGTAAACGTATAAAAATTTGAACGCAGCGAGATTCAAACCCGTGCCTCTTGGATACCGTAATATATAAACGGATACAATTCTTGGAAATAAAATCTGTACTGATATCGAATTTCGACGCAGCCGGATGTAGAACGCCTGGCCACCAAGGTCAGGACGCTTGGACGGTATCCAAGTGGCGCGAGTACATATTTATTTCAATTATTGATTAATTAGTTTACTGCATTATAATGCATTGCAACGACAAAAAATACAAATGATACTTCACATAATCATCTCTTAATATAAAATTTAAAATTCAAAACAAATTTTCAGTCCAGTTTGTAAGAATAGGCGAGGACTCTTAACCTAGAGCTTTTAAGAGACAAAGAGCGGCCAAAAATGTTCAGCCAACATTATTGTATAAATTTTCGAATAATAAATTATTGTACAATATTTTTAAAGGCTTAATTGGATTCTATAAAAACTAACTGGTATCAGCTATATTCATTGGTTTTAATAAATATTTCAAAAGTACTTCATGTGACCAATTAATAAAATAAATTATATAATTATATGATTTTTTATTTAATTTGCATTTCATTACTAAAATTTGCATTTGATATAGTGTCCTATTATGAAATTGTTTATGCATTGTATTTGCAATGATCAATGTGATAAGAAAAGAAATGGAGAAAGTTAAATTTATTTCAAGTTACTTGTATGAAGACAGACATCCTCTTATATTTTTATCCTCTTATATTTCTATCCTTTTATATTTCTATCATTTCAGTAATTTTATAACGTTGCAATTCGTCCTAATACCAGGATCCCTGTTTTACCCTGAAGTTTTATAGTGTCTTAAGCTGCTAAAATAAAATAAATGCATTTATTTAATGCTACTTAATCTCCTATAAGACTCTTTCATATCTACATAACATAAATATAAATTAAAGACTTTTTGCTATCGTTTTATGTGTTTTTTTTAACAGCTTCACGCTTATGGCCATATAGCAGAAGAGCAGGCAAAGAAGCAAGTACCAAGACACTCCAATTTTCAATTGATGTGGGTACGTTGCGTGTTGAGTAGCAGTTAAATTCAACGCTCCGTTTTATCTTACCCACAACCATCGCATTAAAAATCACATGCTCATGTAAATAATCAGTTTCATCAAGCGTTGAGCTTTTATTTAATATCTAATACTTTTGAACGCGGTATGTTCTCGCAAGAAGTAATTAAAGGCATTGGTTCGAAACTGCCAATTGGATAACTAATTTTATTAGATAACTAGTTCTATAAAGAAATATTTTTATCTTATGTAATTTATAAACAATCTAGATTAAATATATTTTTAACTTATTTTTAAAAATGGTGATAATTTAAATATAATCATTTCCTCCCGTACAAATTGAATGCACATCCTTCGTTTACAATAAGACTTTGTCCCACTGCTAGGACACTAGGCGTGCTTTAATTTTTGAGCTTTCATTTTATATTTACTGGACTAGGAAGTGATGTGAAATAACTGTTTCAGGTTAAAAATACTATTAAATGTTAATATTATATTTTGATTAAAGACATTAAAAAAAATTGTGGCTTCGACATATAATAAAAATATAACTGATCGCTGTCTGTACATGGAAGATATTTGAAAAAATATTTATAATTGAAGACACAATCAGTATCATAGAGCTCTAAACAATATTTTTTTATATTCTTACCTGTTTGTCTGTGCGTTTTTTCACGCAAATTTCTTATCTGCTTAATCGATTAAAATGCAGTTGACTATTATTGTACTATTGTTTTTTGGTACACTTCCCTTAAACTTTAGTGCTTATTTCGTTTCAATTGGTTAATAAATAAAGAAGTTAACCAATTTAAATATAAATTTAAGCAAAGTTTGTATTAAGTGAAAGCGCGGGCGAAAAAATTAAATAGTTTAGTCGTGTAGCTTACACAAGCGAAGCCGCGACCAGGTCGCTAGTTTGTAGTATATAACTCAAACGTATCTGAAATAGTTGAACACATGTATTATGTAGTGGATTATATTAGAAATATTCTACTGCGTAAAGAACTTAATTTTATTTAGACAATTTAAATACAAAGGAACCCTAAATATCGAAGACATTTGTATACTATAAGCAAACAAATACCGCGTAAACATAGATTGTTTTTCCGGAAATAGGAAATGTTCATAAAAGATATGAATGATGCAAATGAAATGTAATAGTTTGCGGCTGTGTTTCCTTTATTTGAATTGTAGCCAAACTTGTTTTTACGAAATTCAAACATATTAGTATAACAATAATACTTTTACCCTTTTTTGTGAGGTGATAGTCGATATCGAAAAGTTTCAGAATATACAATACTGAGTAAAATATTGTGTGTTTTGTATTTATTTAAATGTCCATTTTGAGAATAGAATATACCAAATGCTTTGATGTAAAATAATAAAATAAAATAACAATATTTAATATCAAAGTTATATTTATATTTTTTTACTTTTTGACTGAGACTGGAGACAGGAAGAAAACCCCACGTTTTTACAATTTTACACTTTTATACATTTTTTTTACAATTAGATACATAATGGGCATTGGCTGGTGTAACATACCCTTTATCTAATCACAGAACGGAAAAATCTCTATTTAAAATTTTCATATAATTATCATTAAAACTTACACTTATCACTATAACGACATATTATTTAGCTGCACGCATTAGCCTGTGGTAGGCTACGAAGGGAGAACCTGGTGTTAAGACATCTGTTCTCCACTTTTTATATGATTTTGAGACATTGTGTTTAAAGTGACGTGATCTAGAAATCGAAAGTTTTATTAGAGTGGACGAATGAAAACAATTTAAATATCATCTTCCCCCTAGAGGGGATCAAACCCACAACCATTATGTGTACAACCAGAAAGTGGGATATTGCGTCCCTACGGACATAATATTTCAAATTAGTTTATTTTGATAACTTTGAAAGTAACGTACGCAGCAAAAGCCTTAAATATTATTCCACACACAATAGAACTCTGTGGATACAAAAAATAACAGCCAAAGGAAAGACGAAAAATTTAACATTTCTGATGATTCACGCAACACCATTAATAAATGTTTCCTTACTATATTGCGAGGTGAAAACATAAAATTTGCACAAATTGTGACAAATAGCTGTGACTGGAAGATAATATAAATAAATACGGTTATTAAGGCAATTTAAGATACTAATAATCTAATCGCAGATGTATTAGGAATAACAATTATTTAGGTTCAATAAAAAAATATTTTATGTATATTTAGAGGTTGGTGTATTATATATATTTAGAGGTTCGTGTTTCTGTAATGTGGCACAATAACTCAAGAATTTCATTAAAATAATAGCGAAACTGGTGTCAGTTATATCAGGTATGCGCGTATGAGCAGCAGTTATTTAATCAATATATGAAAAAATATATATTTTACTAAATTATAAATTTTGTAATTAACAGGTTCCTTACTTTTCACGCACATCAGGATGGTCGAAAAGAAACTTGTGTGAAGACAAGCCGTCCAAAATAGTCACAATTCGTGTTGAATGGTGGAACTGAACACCGCGCTTTGTCGTACCACGGCGGAGAAATAAAAATAAGTAAATATTAGGGGCATTCGAACCTACAACCAATCGCGTTTACAGTCAGGCACTGTTCTACTGAGCCACAATGACCTCAATCTAAAAAAGTCTGCGATAAAATTTAGATACGAAAAAATCTTTTCTTAATATATTGATAATAAAAAAAAATCTATTGTTAATATATTAGAATATTATTATATATATATGATCTACGGTATACCATAGCTTAACTATTTGACCTCGCTTTAGAAAGTTGTTGGAAAATGCAGAGCTTCATTCATTATATTCAAAATATTGTTATTAAATATTTGATCAAACACGAATTAAAACACATTCTACATTCACTTAGACTTTATTAAAAATATCAAAGAGGTTTTATTTATTATTTCAATATTTAGTTCATTCTAAATAGACTACAGATTTATTCCTATGAAAATAATAAAAGCGGTACAAAAGATGAATTATTATTCTTTCAAAATAGTCATATGTTTCGTTTGTGTCATTGCGTATTTTCATTTGTGTCATTGTGTTCTTAGCAAAAATATTTTTGTACATCTTTTGATTTTCTGTAACGTACTTAAATAGGCTTCCGTCATCTTTTGTGCACGAATCAAGAGCGCTCTACCCTTCAAATATTAAGGAATATACCCGTAAGGGGATTTTGGTAAAGGTCTGGTTCATGCGATTTATGTCTTCTTCGTTTTTATGCCTTTTTGTTTTTACAGCTTACCTTTTAATATTTTATTACATATAAATAATTTGTATATTATTTATTTATTTTACTTGCTTTACTTATCTGTCTATCATTTAGGAAACGTTTCGAATACGTATGGTCCCCTTCTTACAAAAGGAGCAAATCTTGTGTTTAGTATTACTAAGGGCTCCGAGGGTAATAAAAATTCGGTTTCATCATAAAAGATGTCATAAAACAAACGCCTTCTTATTTTATTTCTTTTAACCCATAGATTTTCCAAGTCAAACAATAGAAACTGTATTTTCTATATTGAAAGGTCCACAAAATGCTATTTTTATTCATGTTGCTCATATATTTTTTTATTTATTTAATGAATTATGAATATACTGTACATTATTTCTTACTAATTTGTATGAAATTATATAATATTTAAAAATATACAACAATGCACTTTATCAATATATGTATAATAACCTTTTCATTATTGTGATTGTGAGTGACTGACTGACATACAGCGCGCATCTGCAACAAATGGGGTGAGTCATAGTGATGACTGTGGAATCGTAGTGGTAATATCTATAGGGATGAAAAGCTTTTACCGTAAACAGGATAAAATGTTAATACACCGCTGAAGCTACTCGGTCTTTTCCGCCGCAGCTCTCGCAGTACGACAATTTAACCTCTTTTTATCATTCTAATTGATTCTATAAGATCGTGAATGTAGATATTGATAAGAGCCCTTTTAATTGTAACATTGAAAAAACTAGGAAGGAAGAGTGTCTGAAAATTTTGGGTACGAATGTCCGTGAACACCAAATTTGATTCTTCCTTCCCATATTTGTATTAAGTGCACAGCGTAGTTCAAACCAGAAACTAATTGCAAAGTTGAAATATCCGTCGTCGAAATGTGAACTCAAAAGACAAGAAATAGTGGTGATTACCAAAGTTGTTGATTGGTAAGTTTACTTAAACTATAATTATTGTACTCTTTCTTACGAAATTATGAGAACAGAGGAGTGTAGAATTTGGCATAGTTATAGTTTTATATAAAGGATTGCAAAATGCTAATTTTGTTTTTGAAAAATACATAATATTAATAAAATCAACGTAATACTTACTACTGACTTGCACACTTCAAAGGCATCAGACGCGTTGTTTAAGCATCAACGGGATCTTACACCAATACGTGCGATCAATTTTTGCGACATATATTTACAATTTCCAATAAGCAAATTATTAAGAGATGAAAATATTCTTGATACCAAAAATATTTACTTTGGTTAATATATTTTTCAAAATAAATATTCTTTGAAGATTTATCCATTATTGATATAATGGAAATAATTACCTTAATAAGAGTCCTGAAATTGAATTGGTTTGATTGAAAAATATACACTATTGTAGGAATAAAAAGGTTTTGCTTAGGAATTGTACAACCAGTGTGAGAAATGGTTAGATAGTACATTACAATACATGTAACTTAAACGGTATATTATTGCACAGCGTAAAGTTAGCGCCGTACAATAATAGACATTGAATATTATTAACATTTTTAAGTCTCTGACCGTATCTATGCGTTCGATATCTGGCTAGTTTGAAATTCTTATTTTTATTGTAAGCAAACAATACTCTAAAAGCCTAAAACGTGTAATATTGGTAGAAATTAAAGCTCCATGGAAAACTAACATTCCTAAACATCTATAACCTGCTAAAAGGTCGGGTTTGAAAAGCAACATTAGTAGAATATTTTCAAATTTGGTTAGGTCTCTACCTAAACCTTTCGGCGAGCGGAAATGCATTTTAAGGGGCCGCGCATGGGTCGCATTCCCTGGCACTGCTTCAAAAAGAAGGAGGAGTCCTTCTGCAACGCGATGGGCCCGGCACTCGTACGGTTAATCCATGGAATGCTAAGGAGTTTCGCCTCAGAGAGATTTTTACTAATTTCTGCTATCCAAAGATTATTTCTACGAACAATCGTTGGCAAGAATGTGTGCTATTTATTAAATACTTTTGGCAATTTTAAAGTATTATTCACAAGACAAAATATTTTAAGAAAATAATTAAAAAAAATTTAGACATTGAAGTCACGAATATCGTCTATTATTTTATAGCATAGTACCAAAAAACTTTGTAAATATTTTTTTAATCATTCATCATCAAGGTTTTCCATGGATGTAAAGAAGATACGATTACTGTTTAAAGAAAATATTATTAAAACCGTAATATTGTTAAGGTGGGATTAAATAATTTCAGGTTCTTGTTATACAATAAATATTAAAAAATTAGTAAAACAATTAATATTGGTATCCCTCTCTTACCATATCTTTATTTTTCCAATTTTTTTAATTTCAAAAGTGGTTTCTTAGACATCTAAAGTAAAAAAAAACTATGTGTGCCAATATCGATATTTTTAAGTTACAGTATTATTTTCTTAATTTAATTATTTCTGATTCATTTCTATTATGTTAGTGTGAAGTACTCAATTGACGTTTCGATATTATTATTGTATTGTAAAACATCGATATTTGATTTTCTAAGCATTAATGTTTATTAAGTATGGATCCTTACTTCATTCTTTTTTTCTTCATTTAATACTTTTAAACGTCAATTGTCATTCTCATACCGTGCAAAAAAAGGACTGTTTAAGTCACGGATCAGCGTGTATAAAGTGCGTTTTCAGGTTTCAGAGTTCTATAAAATATTTTACTTACAAGATGAAAGATTTTAGAACTTTGATGTCAAAGATATATTATATTATTAAAATTAAATGGCGAGTATAAATCTATACATAAGTTCATAACTTTTTATATCCTATTGTTTTATTACAAGTGTTGTTACTAAAATATGTATTTTACAAATAAACGCTATTATAGAACCGTAGGTACGGTCCAAGTAGGTACTTGTGGGAAAAGAAAACACAAGTTTCCAGTAGACTGCATTGCGGAAGACTGAATAACAAGTGGGCATTCGGCTATTAAGCTCTATTTTCTTCGTCTTTATTATAGCCGTAGGAAATTATTAGTCTTGACTATGAGCTATCGTTGAATATATTAATTTATAATAGTGTAACATTATGGATTGATTTTTACTATTATATTAGAAAATTACAATGTTAACTTTAAGTATAATAAAGTTAATAATATTATATGTATAATTTAATCAATATTTTAATAACTGTTAATTATTGACAAAAATATCTGTAATATATTTATTATATTTTGGCTGGCTTTTTAAATACGATTATTATTAAAACTACAAATTTTAAATAATCAATTTATTTCTCTGTAAAATTAACATATACACATCAATATTTTATTTTTCACAAATAAATAATAACGTCGTGGAACTTACTTAGGGTATATCTTTATATGAATTCAAACAGTCTTTGTCGTTATTAATATTGTATGAGAAAAACTTAATGAAGTAAACGATAAGCATCTTTGGCACAAAAATCTAGGAATTAGAATTCTAAGGTAAATATTTTATTGTAATTTAAGTATCAATAGTTTCATTTCAAAATAATGGTAACGTTATATTTAAATATATAATATTTTTACTTTAAAATCTGCATAAAACCATTTGTAACCATTTAAACATGTAACTTCTTTTAAAGCCGTTAATATAACTATATTATTGAACTGTCCAAAATCAAATTATTTATATTTATAAATTACGATTATATTAAAATTATAAGTTAATAACAGAAGTATGGATAAGTTATAACTTACGAAACATTGACTAACATTTATTTAAGTCCTTATCTATTACAAAAAATACAAAATTTACTAAACGAATTTCTATAGTCGTATCTCACTAAGTCTACAGTATTCACAATAGGTAACGCAAATAAGATTTTAATTCAATATAATGTTCATAAAATTGTTCCTTTACTATAAATGTGAATCTATTCGAGTAAGTAAATATTATGTTTTAACGGTGCTAGAATAATTTACAAAATACAGACCTGATCCTACTGGTCCACATGCTTACAATTATGAATAAAAAATTATAACAGTTTCTACATATGCAACAATCTATCTACTTACAAACATGAGTCCGCTCATTTTTACACATACACATTGAGGAAGTATCTACATGTACTACGTTCACTGATTTATGAAATGTCACTTTTGGTATTCATCGTGTCAATGTTACTTCAGTATCACTAGAACTTCTAGAACTTTCTTTGATAACGTCAAGCTCTCTATTAGATAGCGATGAATTGCGAGAAAACTTATGAGCAACGCCATATTCACATTTTTCATCAAAATTATCATGAACACAACCGTTATAGTCTTTTGACTCGTCGGAATCGTCTTCTACTATGTCATTGACCTCTACTTCTAACAAATTATCATTTTCTTTAACTCCATAAGGAAGGAAACTCCTTTCTTGACTCAAGCTACGTATTCGATCCAGATTATGTTCTATGTTGGGCATATTATCATCATCGGTGCATGGAGAGTCATCAAATTTCCATTTAATATTTGAATTAAAATGTTCTACACCAGGGTACATACTTATACTATTACTTCTATGCCCGAAAACCGGACAATTTCGGAACTCTCACAAATCCGGATGTCGTCCATTGCATATTTTGTTGAAGTTGCCTTCATCTAAGCTAAGATTAGAGCGAGAGCGACTACATTCCAGGCCAGACTTAAACAGACAAAAGTCTGAACTTTTTAATCTACACTGTCTTGAGCAATGTTCGATATGGAATGCAGATCTATCTAACTGCCTGTAGTCGGAAGGACCATAACCGTCAAAAAATCTTGAAGCATGCTTACATGTCGGATATCCTTTAAATGATCCACTACACCGCATAGGATCTCTATGACATGCTTTTTGAATAGCATGTAGAGAATTTGAGGATACGGTGCGCTCTAATATTTCTCCCCAATATTTTTCACCTAGACCCTCAAATTCTCCTTTTGAATGTAATCCATCAGATGTTATTGAAGAGCCACAGCAGCCAGTAGATTTCTCAAAACTTTGAAAAGTTTTCGTCCTTCGACAACATACCTGTTAAAACAACAAATCGTTGTAATATATTGAAACACTTTAGTTGAACGTTAATAGTACTTAATACTTACATAATACTGAATGAGCTCATTACTTATTCTTCTGAAGTGACTATTCAACAGCCAATATAGAAAGGGATTCCAGAAGCTGTCACTCAAGGCCAACCACGTTACCAGGAAATCTAATGTTGGCGGCACCTGGATAAAAATATACTACATTATTAATTTACTAAAATCATAAAATTATAGATTTAAATGACTTTTGTTGTTACATTTTATATAAAATATAAATATGTATACCTTGCAACCAGTGCACGCTGCTACTACTTCTTGAATAGTGGCCGGAGTGACCATTACAATAAATCCCAAAGACATTGCAGCCATTGTACGAGATGTGCTCACGCTATGTGGCCTTATTGGTGTTTGTATTTGCTATTAGAAAAATAAAAAATTAAGACCACTAAAAATGATAGAACCTATATCATGACTTATACTCACAATAGTCTCTATTTCATTTAGATTTTTGGGGCACGACAATGGAACTCCGTTATGCCTGGGTTCTTGACCACATTTGCTTCTCGTTTTACTAACATGAAATCCTGATCCATAGCAATACATTAGAGCCATTGTTGTAGGAAAGTAGTATGCACAACAAGCTAATATCCTGAAAAAGGATGATATAATTGAGTAAAATTTAATAATTATAATTAGTTTTGTACTAAATGATTGAAACAAATAATGACGTGCCTACCATACGGGCATACCTTTTTATATCATACAACAACTACAAACAAGATGAGTTCAATGGATAAATATTACTGTATAATTTTATTTTATTCGGCACATTTATTACTTTTTTGTCATTCATCTGATGTAGATGTTTCACTTATTTTTATTATAATTAAAAGTCTTTGACGCATTGCAATGGGTTGTCAATTAATATTTAATTACGATTTGCCTACCTGAAGGCAATTCTACTGTGAAATACATCACACGCCATTAGTCCTGTTGAATTGAAGTAATACCCAGATCGTGGCAGGACCATTATCGCAAACAACGACACAGATAATATCCAAGTGACACTGATAATAAGGACACAGCCCTGTAACAAAATGGCAATACTTTTTAAAGATGTTTTTATAAGTATATACAAGTGTCTTTGTACAAGTACATACAAGTATGTTTGTATAAGTATATACAAGTATGTTTGTAATAAGATATACCTACGATTTTATATGTTCTTGGATTTTACCTTCAATATTTAAAAATATTTTTTTGTCAACTACAAAGCGTTAGCTTTTGCTGTTCGATAGAGACAGACAGACAGAGAGCCTAGTTTCTACATACTCTATTCTCAACTTCTCATTCTAAATTCGAGAATTTGTGTATTGAGTGGCGAAATTTAAAGCCGCAATTTGTTTTACCCAATGAGATATTTTTATTAAACGGTTTGTTTAAATGTTGTCTATACCCCGATTAGGGATCGAACCCACAACCATCACTGGCGAGGTTTTAAAGTGCCACAATGGCTTCGATATAAAATTGTATTAATAAATTAAAGCAGCAATTTATAATTTTGTACAATAAGAATCTTAATTAATCAGTTGTCTCTTAAAGATAATATTAATAATCTAAAAGATCAAAGCAATCATTGTATTCGTTTGTGTCGAATTCACATTTAAATTCTAGTAGCAAGAACTTCTTAAGCGACTTAAAGAAGATTTCAGCGCAGAAAGGTGTTATTAAGCAAAGCCGTCTTTGAATAAAAGTTTGAGTTTTCTGAGATTTGGACGTGCAGGAATAGAGATTGTTTTTGTTAATGGAAAAACGTTTTCGCATTAAAATAAATAATATATTTAAACTTACCTTTTTACTGGAATGTTTCTGATACGCATTAGGATGCAATAAGTATAAATATCTGTCTATTGCCATGCAAACCAGGATAATAGCACTTTGTTGGCTTACAGCTCCTCTTAAAAGTGCCTGTAATGCATAGCCCTTATAACTTTATAAGAAGTTTTACTTAACAAAATACTTGCTATGAAAATTAATTGTTTTGGCATTACGTTTTTCTGCTTGGTCACAGAGTAACTTAAAATTGTTTACAAAATTGTTCTTATAAATTACTTGCTGATCGTCATTTGTAATTTACAACGATTTCTCACTAAATCACCTCAACCTTAATGAGTTATTAATTGATCGACTTCATAATACAAATCAAAGTTAACAAATACATTATGATTAATTTCAAAATTAAATTCTTACAACGTTAACTTATAATGTTTTCTATATGACAATAACTTTTATCAATTTCACACTTTATTGTGTATACCATGGAAGCCGGAGAGAAACTAGTATCAAGGTACTCCGTTTTCCACTTTCCTCCCGACATTGCGTTTGAGACATAGAGTTTGCGTTGTCCGGAGAAGAGAAGCAACTTTGTTCTTTGATTTCTTGTCAAAGCAAAGTTTTATAAGTTTAATAAGCTATAGAAATAAAAGATTTTTTGGTTATTTAATAAATTATATTGATTTTTTACTAAATGCATATGTGTGTATACACAGTTCATATACTAAAATATATTTTTTTCTTTTTTTGGTTGTTTGTTCTGGATAATCAAACGGTTAGACAGATTTTGACAATAATTTCACTGGCAGATAGCTGATGTAATGAGGAGTAACTTAGGCTTTTATTTCGTAAATCCACGCGGTACAAGTCACGGGCACATCTTGTTTATAATTAAAAATCAATATATTTTTTCAGCTAGTTTCTTATTATTACCTGAATTTGACAAAATATTTCACCGTAAGGCCAACACTTGTACAAGGCTGGTAAAAGTGCCACAGGGGCTATGAGAATTCCTGTAAATAAATCGTTGAGAGCCAAAGATGTCAGAAGGTACCTTGGCTGTAAAAAAAATTATAAATTAGGTTCTCAAAAATTATTAAAAAGCCATATATGCTATTGTCTGTTAATTACTACTAAAACATATAGACAGTATTGTTTAGGTAAATATTTAAAAAATATGCATTTTTTATAAAACTTATATGATTTTACTTACATTTACATATATTCTGGTCTCGATGTAAATAAAATTATAACTTTTAGGTAATTTTCTTTTATAAATACTGCAACTTTCACTCACCTGATTGTCGATATATTTGATGTATCTCCGGTTATTAAGAACGCAAATCAGTACCAAGTTACCAAAAACAATAGCCATAGATATAGTAAAAATGAAGAATGCTTTTAGTATATCTTCTGTCGCTGGGAAAGTAGATGGCCAGCCTTTACTGTTTAGCCCGCACGAGCTGTTAGACAAAGAGGGCGCGACTAACAATGCACCTTTAGTCGAGTCGAACATAGTCGGCGCGTGCGACGAGCAGCGCAATGTCTTGCTGAATCAGGCATTTAGATCTTAATATACTTTCTATCTGTAGCTTTAAGCCATTTCTTAGAACCTACTTCCATTCTGTTTCTAAAGACTATTGTATATTTTTATAGTAAATACTTGTTTTTGAATACGAAACCATTGTCGTTAACACCTGTAACAAGAGTAAAATATATAATTATTAGTTTACTTTAAAATAGGCTTGCATATGGAGTCACTGAAGTATGAACACGAGTGTCATATTATGTCGAATGGCGCTGGTTTACAAATATTTCCAGTATAACGAATCACATTAAAGACGTGTTGAAAGTAACTAATAATTAATTAATCAATCTATGTTATTAATAAGTAATAAATCTATCTGTGTGAAAATCACAATAATCGATACATTCATGTAGAGTCAATTTAAGATTTTTCATTCTAATCGGTGTTCCATTAAAATATACAGAAAAGGGTACTACAACAAAAGCCTTTTGTGTGCCTAAAATATGGCTCAATCTCTATAAACGGTTATAAAATATTCTTATTGCGTTGAGGAAAATATGTAACAAAGTATTCTCAATGCTACGGATACAAAATCAATTTTACTTTTGTCGTTCGCAGGATTAGAGTAAAAAATCAGCTTGTTTTATGAGCCTCGTTAAACATGTTTGGGCTTTTGAAAGATTATCTTCTCAATTTAAATGATTTGGCCATTTATTCGTTTACAATTGGCGTTCTCATGCTGTTAATTTTACTTATAATATGTTCATATATTTTCTATTGTTTTTTAGGTTTACCTTGCAATATTGTCTGTATTCTACATTTTCTCATTTATTTTCCGTTACAAATGTCGAAATTTGGTTTATATGAAAGAAAGATATTTGGTTTACATTTAAGTTGCTTCTTAATATTTAGATATGTATTTTATTAATATCAAATTAATATTAAAATGCATAAATTAATGTATAATGTATGTTAAAATTAACAGGTAAAATATTTTTTTTTTTTTTATATATATTTTGTATGATCACGATAAATAAAAAAAACCATGAATTAATTCATAATATAATGGCAGAAATATTTGTTATATGTATATTCAGTGCCGTTATGAAGGCCTCATATTAAAGTCATCGAGGCGTATCCCTCTGCCTACCCAGCTATCCGGGATAAAGTGTGAAAAGTTGAAAAAAAAAGTGTAAAAATTTGTGAGATCTCATGAGTACCAAATATTGTTTCACGTGTAAACAGCGAACTTTGTGTATACCAGTGCCTAAAAATCTAAAAAATACCGTCTACTTCACTTTTACTCCTTAGAGAGGAGGAAGAGGAAAGAGAATTTCAGACCAGCCAGGGTTGTAATGGTAAACTGCTAATCAGAGAAACTGCAGAGACATGATAACGTTTTACACGTAGTGGTGGCAATTTCGCGACACACCGACAGTTGCACCTACTACAAGGACGGCGAAGATGACTTTGTCAAAAGGCTATCCAGAACACGACGCAAGAAAGAAGGCAACGGTAAAAGGTATTGTGGAATACAATCGTTAAATAGCCATAGAAGACAGGATCGAAAAAATAAAAAATATGTAAATTAACACTCATATTTATTTCATATAATAAAACAATAAAATATTTAGTATTACTATAATAAATCCACTATATTACTCTCTAGAATAATATTTATTTTACATAGTAAAATTGTATGTGACAATAGTACCACGTCAAATAAAACGCATTACAGCGAGCTCTGTCTCTAGTTTATGCATTTTGTTATTGTGAGTGCTGATAAGTCTATTTATAAGCCACACGCTGCTTACTAAGTCATCAACTTTTAAATTGCATTTGGTACAATGTTTTAGAGATGTCTGATTTAAATATTCACAATCCTTTCTGTAGGATAATCCTTTACAAGAAAAAGATATATCACATTTTTTACTAAGGTTATGTTTGAAGTTACTAAAACTTCACAAGCGAAAAATATGTAAATTTTATGATAAGTTCTGTAAAATTATATAAAATCTAATCATAAAACTAAAATTCTAAAACAAAAATAATATGGCAAAAAATAATATATTCCAAGTTATCCTCAATCTTACACCTCACCGCAGGCTGGCTTTGTGTAAGATAATGCTGCCTTTAATTGTCTTTTGTCGATTATCCGGGGGAAAAAATGTGTGTGAATGTTCTACGATTTTTGGCTTTATCCAAGCCTCCCGCTGTTAGAATTATGACCCTGGAGTCACGATTCATTACGCAGTAAAAAAATTTCAAGATTCAACCATCCGTAGTAATTAGGTTAATGTACTCCCTTGTTAGAGAAAGATGCAAGTTTTGATCAAATTATATTTACATATATGCTTAGCTTTACAGTAACATCAACACTAATAAATTACCTCTATGATAAGCGTTCATGAAATAAATGTAGTTTGGGTATATTAAATAGTATTTTCTTAAAATAAAAAAACTGGTTGTCCTGGTAAGGTAACACCAGGTTTTTGTTATAAAATATTGTATTGTCATCTGGTCCAACCAGAGACATGTGCAAATTTTCTAACAAATCGGACGGCAAGAAGTTCAAAATATCGTTGTAAGATTAATATAGGTAAAATTAATAAAGGCATGTAACAATTTACTCCGATTTTTACTTATAAAATTGTATAATTTTACTAAAATACTATAAGCTATTGCTGCATGGAAATTATGTTTTTTTAGGTCATAGGAGAAAGAAGAAAAGTTATATTTTACTGAAAAGCCATTTTTCCGCATGACAAGGTAGGCAGAGATCCTAGTGTCGAGACACATCGTTCTCCACATTTTCCCTAAATCCGAAGTATTGCGTGTTAAGTGGAGGAACGTAACGCCGCGCCTAGTCTTGTAACCGGAGTGGAGAAATGAGAATATCATTCCAAAAATCATACCCCGGGTAGGTATCGAACCCACAGCCATCGTGTATTGGTACAGGCAGACGCTGTCACACTGCGCCATGACACCCTCATATTTTTCATATTATAATAAAGTTTATGAATTAAATGTCAGAACTAACGGTAAGTTAACTAGCTTAATTGAATTTGAAAACAATGAGAATGCAAAATCACAAGTTATTAACACTAGACGTGGATGAAACGTGGATGTTCGCTCTAGTTTTACTCCCAACTAGAGCGAACATCCACGTTTCAGCAAATATATTCGTGCATTACTATTTATTTTAAATAACAGGGTTTTCTAACTTCACTTAGTACACTCCACTACCACTACCACTTTTTAGATTAGTATCGTCTTCATCTCCGAGTTTGGACCGAGCAAGCCAAAATTCTTTGGCTTAATATAATATCACAAAATGACCTCAAATTTTAGCTTAACAAAAACAACAAAACCTTGGTGAATACTATTTTCAAAGGATACATACAAAATGTGGAATAAGGTGTATTTCAAATAAAAGGATTGAATTTTAAAAGAACTACGTAAATATCTATTGTGTGAAAAAAATTTGAGTTCAAACCTATTTTTTGTCGAAACATAACATATATCTTTGTCTAACCTACTCAGAGAAAGTATATTTGCTAATAGGCACTAAATCTATACTATAATAAAACAGTAAAAACTTTGTGTATGTACATTATATATATTTACGAACAAAACTATTTTGGGGGATATAAAAACAGTAATAGAATATCAATATATGATTTTCAACATTGTTGTTTGTCTGTTTGTACGCACATCTTCGTTGTCACTGGATCGACTTGAATGAAAAATATTTTTGTTGTATACCTTTAAAGCCTGGTCTGGTTTTAGGGTATAGTTGATTTCAAAAAGTGGAACATCTGATATAGAACCATAATGGACCAGATAGACTATAAGAAACGCGATGCGCCTTGGCCGTTGACATATAAAACGAATTCGAACGATTCAAGATACGAAACAGCTGATAAAGAACTGTGATAGACATTTTTCATTGTCATAAAACAATTAAGGATCTGGAAAATCTGACATAGAACAATGATAGACCAGCTAAACTATAAGAATCAAGTCAATGCCGCATAAGTAAATGTTATTTAGTGTTGCAAGCAGGGCAGTTTTCGTTGCCAAATAAAAAATATTAAACTTTATGACTATCGTGCAGCAGTGGGGTAGCGTCTTACTGTAAGCGCGATCGTTGTGGGTTCGATTCCCAATTGATAGAATAGTTATCTTTATATTATTTTCATAATTTCTCTCCGGTAAGAAAAAGATGTGCATAACTTCTGAAACTCGAGCGGAACCAGAAAAAAGCCTAATACTAAAAAAAATTTCAATCATATAAAACATCTGAAGTTTAAGAGACAAGAAAATTACCACCTTTAAGGAATTATTATAATTTTTATATATAATATATAATTATTAAAATTTAGTTTCAATTTCATCAGTCGTTTGTTGTATGAGTAGTTTTTTGTTGTAATGCTTTTGACCCATTACATTGTATAGTAAATTTCGAAGAGTAGAAATCATAATATACCAGCTAAACTATAAGAAATAAGTAAAATCCACCTTAAGACAATTTGTTCAGTGTGATATGTAGTCTCTCTGTCAATATATAAAAGTTAACGATCCGGTGAGACCGAGGAAGAACCATATTGCTAAACTATAAGAAATAAGTAAAAGCTTTATTAGTAACAATTGTCTAGTATGGACATTTTTTGTTAACAAATAAAACGTCTGACAGTAAACGCGATGGTTGCGATTTTTTCTCTCCGGAACGACAAAGATGGGCGTTGAGCCCAAAAAAGTGTTACTATATCTTTTTTGCCGAAAGAAAAAATGTGGAAGACTTAGAGAGGCATTAAAAAACCACTAGAAAGAAATTCATTATAGTTTTGGGTCAGTTTTAATGACATTATTTGTTAAATGGAAATAATCCATGTAATATTATAATAATATTGAATCGCTGAACCGATTGTGATGAAATTATATTTAGAGATATTTGAGTGTCTAAAGATAAACATAGGCTATCCATTATTTTAGTTTTTCCAAAAATTTCATTGCGTGGCCAAAAAGGCCGCCGAAAATACGAAACAGCTATTAGCGCTCGCGGACGAAGCCGCGGAGCTCGAGCGGATCGGTGGTATTATAATATTATATTATATTGCTCTAAAAAAGTTCCTTTCTCTAGTCTTTGGCAACTAAATACAATCATTTCCATGACTGGGCATCGAATTCAACTATACTGTTTTCTATCAAGCGCTGACCTATTACGCCAAGACTGCGTCAAGTCAAGCAATCTATATATTGAACCTAAATACGAACGTTTCTATTCCGTTGTCGTCGACCCCAAAATGGCTGTTACTGGTCAACTTGAATGAATACAAAATTATGCCGAAACATTAAAGACTTTTGCTCTTCAGGTATTTGCCATTTTAAATGAAAAGGCAGTTTAAAAAACTTTTAAACTGCCTTATCTTTCCTCTTGATCATAAAAAGATAAAATATGTTAACTAAAACTTATTCATAATGTATGACCGATATTTTTTATTGCAATTACCAGTGATTTTACAGTATCAAATATTAAATATAAAAAAGATAAAACTTAGGTTCTATGAAAAATTTTCTTTTTCTAGTTTTTATTAATTCGCATAAACGAGTATTTTATGAGAAATACTAACTGAAAAAAGAAAGTGAGTGCTAGTTCTAAGGTACGCGTGCCATAATATAACTTTTTTAATTCAAAATTTAATAATTTAATTTTATTTAAGCGTCCAGAAAGTCGTGGTAGGTAGATGCTGTTGAAAACGGTAACATAATAGGAATTGGGAGTATTGTACGACTACTATTTGTACATTAAAGTAAAATAAAGAGATTACTTTTTAAGAAATTAGACCACTTGTTACACAGTGTCCCATTAAATAATTAATTTCCTTTTTAAGCTAAAAATAAAAATAACATTATTAATGCAAAAGAAACATAAATAAAACTAGAATAAATGGTGCAGCCATATACATTTTAGAAGAACCCTCGTGTTGTACTCGAGGCGCCACGGGCGGTCGCCATTGTAGCAATGACGCGGGTCAAGATAATTATAACCTTCCCAGTCTGACTTCCATTTTCAGATTTCTGAATTTCCACTACTTTAAAAAATAAATTCTTGCTTTTGCCTTGCCTTTAGTTTAACGCTAAATGTGTTTATGTTAGTAAAACGTTATGTTAGATACGAGTATGTTAGATATAACTACGTATATTTGATACAAAGTAATGTATAATTTTATTTATTAATATATATATAAAATATAATTATTTAATACTACTACTTGTGGACTAAAATAATAAATTACATATATAACTGCAAGTTTACACTATTGTTGAAATATATCCATACTAATATTAAAAATGTGAAAGTAAATCTGTATGTTTGTTTGTCTGTGTCTGACGTCATCACGGCTGAACCGATTGGGATGAAAACAACTAGAGTTCACGCGAGCGCAGCTGCGAGCGGGTCGCTAGTATTATATAATCTGTTCACAGTTTTGCCATGCATAAAATATTGACTTGCAATAATCCAGTAATGGTTGTTTCTTAAGCCTTTTCACATTCCCCGCATCGTATGGTATTTCAATGCCCGCCCTATTCTATTCTAGGTCATAAATACATTTAGGGTATAGAGATAAAATGTTGCGTTACGTTGGACGCTATAATGCCCTCCATTTTGTCTGTCCCGACTGGAGAATAAAAATATGTTTAGACTTATCTCTGAATGCCCATAAAATCGTAAACTATTGCATGTATAATAAGATACTTCGCCATATGAAGATAGTGTTACATATATTTTTTAAAATTGAAAATGACATATTTAGAAAACTACTACTTTTCTAAATATCTCTTTTTAATTTCCTTAGTGTGGGAATAACACTTTAAAAAAATGTTAAAAAATATATATTTAATAAATAGCATTCTCTCTTGCCAAACGATTGTTCTTAGAATAATCTTTGGGTAGCATAAATTTGTAAAAATCTCTCTACAGAGATGCTAACAACAAATATAAGCATATAATAATTTCAACGTAGCTGGATGTAGAACGCGCATGGCTTAGCGGTCAGAGCGCTTTTCAAGAGGCGCTGGTTCAAATCCTGCTGCGTTCAAATTATTAAACGTTTTCTAAATATGTCTATGGTGTTACATTTTATATCAGTACAAAAAAAAAATAAAAAAAAAAAGATTTATATTTTATTTAATTCCTTGTTTATTAAAATAGGACGACTTGTAACTTGACATGCTAAATTATTCGAAATAAAAAAATCTAATGAATCATTTAAAATATATTGATTGACCTTAAATTTTTTCTATCTCTATTTTAACCCAGTCTAGCTGTTAGTGTTAGTTACATTTCTATAATCCACTACGTACGCAGTGAAATCTTGTTAAAGTAACGGGATTTAAAACTGCCACAAATAAATTAAGCTGGCATGGTAGAGTGCTAGAGCTTGTTTAAACAATATCGTTAAAATTTATATTAAATATTGATGAAATTTAGATATTTATTCAAATAGATAGATATTTATATAAATATAAAAACTCATGGTACCGAGAGTCAGTAGGTATGACTGCCAACACGACTATTGTGGGTCCAACTCCCACTTGGAGAATTATTATATTAAAATAATAACTAGTGACCCGCTCGCAGCTTCGCTTTCGTAAACTTCACGGCTATAAATAATTAGTTTCAGCCAATTTAATAAAACATTTACTTTATAGCAATTTTGTCGAACAAATTTAAATTATTGTAACTTTTTTATTTATGTACCAATTGAAATGAAGTAAACACAAAATGTTACGGATGTGAGTGTACCAAACGACAATAGTCAAAACTACATTTAAAGAGTTTAGCCGTTTCTGAGAACAGCGTGCACAGACAAACAGAAAATAAAATGAAAAAAACTTTGTTATGGGTTCTATTACATTGATAATTAATATTTTTTGTTATATATCTTTCACGTACATACACGTACATTCGCTATCAAGCGATCAGTTACATTTTTATTATATATATAGAAATTAATTCCCCACTCTGGTAAGACAAAGCGTCTTTTATATTCGTGTTTTCTCTCTGACTGCCCTACTACGCGGGTTAAAAGGCGTGAGATATGCACTATGCACTGTCCATAATCTAGTAAAACAATTTGAAAATTCCCTTTAGACTCTTAACTTAATGAAAATCTCAATAAAGTGTACCAAAAAGTGGATTAGATATATTTGTCCTATTTGGTTTAAACATAAACTTGGCTATAAAGTAGACATCTTAATACGGGCTAGCCAACAGTTCAGTTGGCTGGACGGCGAGAATAGAAGCTATAATTTAGTCACTTTATCGAAGATTTGTACCCTTATACTTATATAGGTTGCTTTAAAATAATTGCTTTTTGTGTGCAGTGTTTGGATCAAACTCTTTCGTTCTTAGCCTCTGCAAGTTGGTTAACGAGTACAGTGACCTACTAGATATTAACAATGATTCGACTCTTGTTAAATAATAAACTCCGATCATCTTAACAATGTATTTATTATCTTAAAGGATTGTTTTTTATTTTAATTGTTTGATTTATTTTGCTAAAGCTCGCTCATTATGTTTATTTTTCTGGCATGCTGTATCCGCCTGTAAGTGTTTGTTACACTTAGATTCTGACTACCGACACACACTACAATTGTGATAGTTTGTGACTTAGGTCTCCAGTCTCCATGATTTGATTAAAGTTATTTTTATTTTACTGCTCTGGAGAGACAAAGCGAAGCGTTGAGCTTTGCCACTCAAGCCGCAATATCTCGGTTTTGGGCGCTGAGTATTTCTACTTCTTAGGATAGATTACTTTTCACTATCGTGCTAAGCAGGAGAAAACGTGAAGCTGAAGATGTACTTTAAAAATAATTAAGTTACTTAAAAAATCAAGCCATAATAACATCTAAGACATAACATACATACAATTTATTTAACGTATAAATACAATAATATTATTTTTATAAATTAATATATTTACTTTTGAAAAATAAATATCATGTTGTAATGATATAAAAGTTATACTAATTATTTTGGTTTTATCATGTATCGAAGCTAAATTTTGCTTAGCTCTTTTGTTTATTTTATATAATTTCCATCCCTAATAAAAGAGAATGTTCTTATTTGAAAAATATAGGGAAAAAAAATTATTGTAACAATTGGCCGTACAGTACGAATATATTTTATGTATAATGTATTTACATCATCTGACATGTAAATTTATTGTTTTTGATGTAACAAAAAATGGAATTTTCAACTAATTTTTATTTTGATTTCTAATATTAATAATAAATGTCTGTAATAACAGACAAATGATTGCTAACTTGTATATTTTTTTATTATATATGTACATTTTATATTCTTTGAAAATATGAATGTAAAATAGAAACCATAGTTCTTAACTTCAAGATGAAGAATTATTTTCGTATTCATTAAGTATAGTTATTTTAATTTTTTTAACACTTTTTCACACACTTAGGAGGAAACCTTTGGAAACTGTTCAAATGCTGTGACCGCTACGCCGCACGTTCTATAGGTTCCCGCTACGTTAAACATTTTACACGTTTTCTATAAATGTGTGTTTTAAATTATTTCAATGTTAAGTAATTTATGTTCCTGACATATTTAGAGAACGTATAAAAATTTTAACGCAGCGAGATTTATACCCGCGCCTCTTGAAAACTGTATAAGACGGACTTAAGCGGTTGTCAAGAGGCGCGGGTTCAAATCCCGCTGCTTTCAAATTTTTATACGTTTTCTAAATATGTTTTTTTCAATTTCCTTAGTGTTAGAATAACACTTTAAAAATTGTCTAAAAAAATATAAAATTTATGATCCTTTAAAAGTGTTGTCACTTTACACCTCGTGTACCTTTGAGTAGGATTCTAATTAAACTTTTGTCTGATGTTGATTACTTGATATACTAGACTAGAGTGTAAGCTTACGGTCATAAGTACATAATAAGGTCATGGTTAAAAATCGTTTTTCCACAATTATAAATTGAAAATGTACAGCATAGGCACCAAACTCGTTTACATGAAAATTTAATAAACGTTTTACTTACCGTAACGAAATTATGTATAATAACGGGAAAATGTGACGCTTAAATAATTTATGAACGTAAATAGAATTTGTAAATCAGTTTGCAGGTATCTTTTTATGCTTAAATCTTTTTATGTATATATTAGACACTTTTAAATGTTAACTTGAGCCTGTAGTGGCGCTATGAGACAGCATCTGACTGAAAATACGGTGGCTGTAGGCAATCATTATATTTAAATTATATTCATTTCCCTGTCTTGGTAAGACAAATCACGGCGTTAAATTTCGTTGCGTCTGGCATTCAGGCGGAAAGCGGGGAACGGAGTGTCATGCCACTAGGTTCTCTAGGTTTACCCTAAAATACGAGGGAAACTAAAACAAAATATATCTTTTTTAAAATAAATTATATGCTCGAAACAAACTGAACCCACTCTTTAACTATACATACTAACAAACTAGTTGTTAAATAATAAGCTCGGGACTTTAAAGCTTATTAGAAAGAAAGGAATTTCTAAGCTGCTTCAAGCGGAATGGAAAGCATGGCCTCTGGCTACACTTCGATTAGGACTTCTGAGAAATGTTAGAAATTGAGCTTTTCTCCAGCATTCATGTTTTATATCTATAATATATACTTAAAGTACATTTTGTTTTATATATTATATATTTTACTTTAAGACTTTATAACATATGCAATTTGTAATTTTAAGAAATATCTTTAGGAAAACCATTTATTATTTAAGTTTTGTTCTGCTTTTAAAATAACTTAAGTGATCTTTTAAATTTTCGATAAAGACAAAAAAATATTAAAAAAATCTATCTATAATATAAAATGTGTTTTTCATTTTAAAGTATAAAAAATATTATATGATTTATATATATTTATTAAGGAACTTTTTGTTAATGCCAATAAATTGGTCTTATATAGGTCAATGAGCAAACCTTTGGATAAGCGCCAACTATCACAATTCATGTTAACGGTCTTAGCACCCACATTTCTCCATGTCGAGATGACAAGACTGCCTAATTTGTATTTGTACTGTTGTTTTATTCTTCCTTATACAATCATAGTATCGAGATATAGTAATAGGGTCAAAATTATCAAACAGTAACTTTTTTATTTTACTTCCGTAATATAGTGTGCAAATAATAAGTTCTTTGATTTTCGTGATTATTACACATTTTGTGTAAAGGTAAGGTAAAGGTAAGTGTGCAAAGGTAACATTTCGCTTGCCACTTTCGCCCAGGACCAAACTCCGCGTTTTGTCGTACTAGAGTAGGGAAAAAATAATTTAAATATCCGTTTCCCAAGTGGGAATTGAAACCACAATCAACGCATGTGGCAATGTCCCATTGCGTCACGGTAAGCTTCACATTATATTATATAGTACGTTAGTATATATAGTACATTAAAAATCTTATTAAAAAAGCCAAGTACCATTTAATATTTTGTCTTGTATCAGCAAGCATCTACAACACAAAAATTATCCAATTGATGATTTCGCCTCTTAATGAAATGTATAGAGCTTAGTGACTCATTAATAGATTTTAATGAGTGACATTGACATTTTTTGCTAATAGATAATTGGTTTACATCTAGATAAAATAATATTTTTTAATATTGTATTAAGCAAATATAAATACTCAAATTATTCGCTCATTTTTTATCACTGTCTATAAGATCATAAACGATAACCATAATACATATCATTTATTTAATATAATTAGCAATGATACGAGACAGAAACATTATGTTTTATTATAACACTCAACAACAACTTACAGTACAATATATTAAACCTCAGCTGGGAAGGTAGATAGAAAGTCTATACTAGCAAAATATTTTTTTCTTATAACTTGCAAAATGAGACTATTTGTAAAATGAATAGCTACTAAGTTGGATTTGCTAAGTCGTCCCCTGAGCACGTTTACTTACATAACAAGGCTATAAAGGAAAACTTTGGTATCGAACGATCTACTAACGTTTCAAACACACATTAATACCACCTCGTTAAGTCTTCTTAACTCAGCAATAACGAATATAATTGTGAACACATTTAAATAAGAATAATGATGTAAAAGCCATCCTGGACCAATATGTTCTGTCTGAAAACTCAAAAGCCTCGGTTTTGGTTAAGTAGGGCGCCGCTACGAAAAACGTCTTTTAACATGGTCTGTTAAGCTTACTTGGGGTGTTTTTTTAAGAAATTCATATATTGCTTTATATATGTGTACCAACATTATATGAGTATGTAATCTTTAAAGCTTTTTATTTGTAAAGTGACATTTGGTCGTTCAATTACAACCATCCAATTTGATAAGCTATAGATTTTTTTAAATATTTTTTTCAGTTAAATGAGGTCTAGCCTCATCAATTCTGCCTACATAATTTATTACCTAAGAGATATCAAAATAAATATTTGTATTACTATTTATTATAGTATAACTATAGTCTTCACGCAATCTTCTTAGGATAGTTTTATGTAACTAGGTACTCAGTTTCACTGCATAACGCCTTAGACCGACAACAACTGCATAACTTCAATGAGATTTTGGAAGCAGAAGACAAATGCTGTACTCAAATACACATCAATTTCGTAACCATATTAGAGTGCAATTTAGAAATTTAGTCAATGTACGCAATAAGAAATAAAGACTAAAGACTCTTGAAAACCCCGCTTTCAAATCAGCTGCGTTGAAATTTTTAAGTGTGCGAATAACACTTTAAAAAAATGTTAAAAATATGTATATTAATTCCTGCACATGTAATACCAGCTTCAGGCTTTTTCTTGCATAGCAACTATAGTCAGAAAGAACCTAGTGTCCAGATAATCTCATCACCACTCTCCTCAAAACACAAAAAAAAGTATTGCATTTCAACGCCCCTTTTTCGTGACTTACCAAAGTGGTAAAATAAAAATAAATTTAATATTATCATTACTAGGATTGGGGATCAATCTAAAAACTTATCGCGTTTACAGTCAGGCACTGTCCCGATAGCCTCTACGAGTATATATGCGCATAATTATTAACATTGTAACTGAAAATGTATTATATATAAGTTAAGCCATTAAGCGGTTACAAGCAAATGAATTGAAGCCCTTTTTCAACAACAGAAACGCCCACAATACGAGTATAATTCGATTAAGCCTATTAGCAGTCACGATGACGATAAGTCGATAACTCCTATTTAAATATACCAACTTAAGCAGAATAAATATTTAGATCGAATTTGCCACGATTATATAAAAGTTAAAACGATTTTCTCTTAACATGATTTATAGCTTTTTTTATCAGTTACATAATTGTCACTGATAAAAACTTTCAAAGTTAGTTTAATATAAGAAATTAGTTTAATAAAGTAACTAAAAGAAGTACGCTTAAAATAAGTTAAGGTATATTAGTAAGGTCCTTAGACTAGTGCTACGGGCATTTATTATTTGCATCGGATTCGGACACGTGTGCAAATTTTGAAGCAAATCAGAAGGCAAGAGGCGAGGCAAAATAACGTTGCAAGATTTTCGATTTAGATTTTTGGTGGTGACCCTTCTTCTGACATGTTGTTTTTATTGTTCCATTTGTAGTAAAATTCAGAATGATTCTGTATAAGTTAAAATATCTAAAAAATTAAGATGAAATATTTAAAATTTATTACTACACAGTAACGAAATATGGATATAGTCATTTTATAATATGGAAATCGAAATTTTAACCTAAGTGAAGCAAATAGAAAGATTAAAATCTAGACGTGTATTTATTTTTATTATCTAAGCTGTACACAAAACGAAATAATATTTCGTATATAAATTGCAATGTGTAAGTACTTGAATTCTACTAAGATGAAATAGCAACCTATTTATTGTTCGATTGTCACGTGATTTATATTCAGAAAATAAAATAAAATTGAATCATGGAACACATTTTATATCAACATGTCCTATATATTATACGTATATTATGAAAAACTTCCTTTCATTTGCCACGAAATTTGGTATTCTGTTTTCGTAAGGAAATATGTGATATATGTCAAAGTCGATATTTCTTTTCGATATACAATTACCGTTATTCAGTACACAATATTGCCTTTTGAACATTTCTTTCTTTTTCAAAAGTTTGCAGATACGAGATAAGGAAGTTAAGGTGTAATTTAACGTAGGTATAATATAATATTAAGAAATTGAAATCTTGTTTTGAAGTACGAAATGAAATTAACCTTTATATTCTTAAGGAAGTTTAAATTTCTTTTTTCATTATCAGGATACTATAGCGAATTTTTTTTTAAGATATTTTCATAATGTCTAAATTACACGGGGTTTACAAAAACATGCTTTCAATGGAAAATGTACTCGACTAAGTTTATGATTGCACCTTGAATTTGTATTCTTCTTTGTAACAATTTATTACTGAAATAAATAAATAAATATTATTTGTGCTCAAAACCATTGTCTCACGTCCGAAATAAGTCGACTGCCAAGCGTTGTGTCAATATCACAAAATTATACAATTAGCAACACTAATATAAAAAACATTCTAGTAATATTATAAACGCGAAAGTTTGTAAGGATGTTTGTTACTGTTTCACGTAAAAACTACTGTATGGATTTTAATGAAACTTTACAATAATATAGCTTATACATCAGAATAACACATAGGCTACAAGTTATAAAGACATTGTGTGAATTGAAGAAAATATCAAGTAAGTATCTTATGTTCAAGCCATTAAAGCCAAAATAGTGAACCATTGTAGTTAATAAATTAATATTATGGTATATATATGCTAAATGCTACATATACCAGAATATTATTTTTTGCTATTTTTGTGTGTGTCAATCCGTTTGTTACGGCTAATCTCTAGAACGGCTACACCGATTTTGACGGGGCTTTCACTGGCAAATAGCTGCTGTAAGATCTCCACGCGGACAAAGTCGCGGGCACAGCTAGTTAAAAATATATTTCATCACAAACTGACAATTATATTTGCATTGCCTATATATAAATAATTATTACAATAAAATAAATATTATTATAAAGTTGTTATTAAATGGTTACATGTGTCAAATGGTGTCGTTTGTCACGTTGCCTCACAAAGGAAGCGCACTTGCACACTAATGGCATGCTCTAACTGAATCGATGTCACTTGCTTCTACCGAGTGGAAATATCACCGAAACATACCGCGTGTCCCGAAAACTTTGCGGTTGACGGCTCCGCTGTTGACGGATACGTCTCTGTCAAATTGCCTGTGATTTTTTATTGTGCTGACAATTTATTTTCGTATTGAAACTCTTCGAAATAAATTGAGAATATGTTTAAGATATATTTTAATATAAAGTTAATGTATATTAGTGTGACCATTAATAAATGTTAATCGAAAATATTGACGTGTAAAAGAAAACAATGAATATAAACCAATTTAATGTGTTTGATACACACATTTAATTGGTTTATATTCATTCATTGTAGGTTGTGTTACATTATTAACTAAACTTTTTTAAAGTGTTATTCGCACACTTTGGGTATTAGAATTCTGCATATTTTTTATATATATATATAGTTTATGTGCAAAATTTAAATACTCCTGTGTCACTTTGTTAGTTTTAATATTTAAATGTGAGAAAATCGAAAATAAATAGAGATAATTATTATTTTGATCTCTCCGCGTAGATTGGATGAAGTATGAAGAAAATAAACAAAGTCCTATTTTTTTTTACTACTTTTGCTTTGTGCTCCTCGTCTTTAGTGTAAGTGCAGTCTTTAAACCAATATAAAATATTAATATTTTAAATAAATTTCTTACTTTGCATATAAAAACTGAATGGCTAAGATATAACGCAACTTAGTTTGGTCTTGACATAAACTGCTAGACATAAACCGTTAAAATTTTCGTATTAATTACTTTGGCTACGCAGTTTTATAAATAGAATTCTTAATGTCGTTTTAAAACGATGTTAGGTATATGGAGGCAGTCATAACCACATCTGGGTGGAAGCCAACCTTAAGCTGCTAAACAATGATGACTCAAATGCCTTCAAGCTATTACGTAAATAGGGGCAACTGCCAAAAGACATTGTAACGTGCTGGTGCCGTGAAGTGCCATCTATTTAAATACAAATCAACACCATATATTCATATTTACTAAATCCTCGTAGCATTTGTATCCTTAAATCTAAATAATAGAAAGCATTTTAGGGACTTATAAAAGCACCAACCGTAAACAGTTCTAAAATTTTCTATTTTTATACTCAGTACTGTGGGTAACATGTTATTCCTTGTTGTTTTCAAATTAAAAGACAATATATTTTACATAACATATGCAGTATAATATTATTTACAGCTTGTAGTTATACTATAGTATGTGCTATGCTGCCTTGACGCCTGATAGTATATTTATATAACACAATTTAAATCTTAAAAGATAGAAATGAGTGTCAAGTACTCGTAAATGTTTCGGATCAATATGTATCAGTGTAATGGAGATGTATATGGAAATTCAGCACACAAGACAGATTGTGTTAATGGCTGTTACTGTTTGTTAGTAAATATAAATACATTTTAGAATAAAGTGCTTTGTACAGTACACCTTATAATATGTATCTAACGATGAATGTTCTTGTAACTTACGTACAGAAATACATGCATACCTAGCGACCCGCCCTTGGCTACGCCTGCGTACACAGCTATAACTATTTGGTTTTCTCATCCGCTCACGTTCACGCTCAAATAATTTAAATTGCCGGAACTCTTTTATTTATGAACCTTTTGAAATAAAGAAAACATTAAATGTTAAGGGAAGCTTACCAAAACACAATAGTTAACTGCATGTGCAATCGGTTAAGCCGTTTCTGAGATTAGCACAAACGCACAGATAAAGAGAAAAGAAAATTAACAATCATTGTTTTGGGTTCTATTACATTGATAAATGCCTACAATCATATTTTTATTTCATACTTGTATATCTTCCATGTACAGACAGCCATCAGTTACATTTTTATTATATGTATGCATAAAAGATGTGACATTAAGTACATAACTTGGGGTAGGTCTTTGAAATTTTCCGCGCAAGTAAGCGGTCGTGAGGCGAGCAACCATCAAGGGAAAGTATCGTGCGGATCATGGGAGGAAGATTTGAGGTCCACGGCAGCAGGCCTACTGACGGTAGACAGTGCGTCCAGCAACGTCTCGCCGGGATGGAGAGGGTTTGCGATGAGTTTTAGTGGCTAGTATCGGATATACTTGCCAGTGAGTACCACAGTACCGTCCGTTACATCAAGGGTCTGGGTCTGAGCAAAGGCATATCCCAGCGTCAGAAAAAAAAAAGGTCTTTGGAATTTAATTTATTACATCTTATACAAAATATATACATATACCATTGTTAATTCATACATAATTAAATAACTATAAATACAAATAAAGTTATCTTATAGATCATACCCACCAAAGGTTTAAAATAACGATTTGTAAAGAAATATGCTTGGCTTATTATAATATAATATCAATAGCATCACGACGACGTAATTATCACGTCAATTCATCATCTCAACACTCAATATAGAGGCTCGTTCAACAGAATAATATCAAAATATTGGCAGAAGCTAGCTCCAATCTGGAATAATGTTATAGATGAGAATATTATAAAAGCAGTGGTGCAGTAATATAACGTGTGTATACGTAGTAGGTTCGACTCATTGGGAAATTATTATATTTAAATTCGTTGAAGATAGAATGAAACTGACAAAAAAAGTTTTACATTGATGTTGTTTTATTAGTTCGCATAAAAAAACTATTCTGTCCGAACGTATATTAGCGATTCGCGGCTTTGCCTGCGTACACGATACTTCTAATAGCTATTTCGTTTTTTCGCCCGCCCGCGTTCTCGTTACAAAGTTTGCCCAAATTTATAATATTTTTGAATTATGAATTTGATTTTGAATTTGAATCATATTGTGTCAATTGTTAAAATCACATATATGCGTAAATAGTGGAAGTCCACGTCGCTGTCTAGTTCTTGCTCTAATTTCAGCCGAACTAAAAATTTATTGCAATCTAAATGAATGGTTGTACTAACAAATTCGTCGACGTGAAATTAGAATTTAATTATCTCGTTAACGAATTTTCTGTTTTGTATTAAAATGACCAAGCTGCAAATATTTATATGTGACTCCAGAACGGACAAAGAGATATTACATACTTTTAAGCATATAAAAAATATCCAATATTTCGCACATTTAGGGTAAAAAAATATTTTTTCAGAAAATGAATAATTTTTTTTTAAACAGCTGGACTTGAACTCTGGGACTCTCCTGTGGTACAGTTACCAAGAGGCGCAGGTTTCAGGCAAGGCAGTCTTATTAGCATCGCGCTCTCCGCTGCTGCCATTCGCGACGTAATAAATATATTTAACATCTTTTTAAATTTGATATACCATTTAGTAAGTTTAAATTAGTTCATAAATAAAAATGATACAGCCATATAAATTATATACAGTTTGTGACTTAAATTAAATTTTCAAACTCGATTCTAATTATTATATTATGAAATAATTCTTTTTTTTTCTAACAAATACACTACTTAGTCAGATTGGAAATAAATTTGCGTGTAATCGACGTAATTTAACGGTGTTAGTTATAATTTTTTCCTACGGGAACCACATTGAACTTTAGGATAAAATTATCCTGTATGTTGCTACAGACATTAAGCTATTGTAAAGAATCATTCATTTATATCCAGTAATTACTAGTTTGTATAGAAATTTGACAATTTCAGTTTTTTACTTGTTCTACGAAAACTGCATCGAATGAATAAAAACTATCCCTTTTTCACTTCTCTTACCGATTTATTAACGGACTCAACTGAAATTGTCCTAAAATCTTTCACGTACAAATTCAACTTTTCTACTCATTTATTACATGTATAGAAGAACATTTTTAAGGAACTTGAAGAAAACCTTTACGTATGTAAGTCACTACACACTTTTCAACATTCTATATTCATAGGTGAAATATACTTTTCATAAGTATTTAATATTCACAAAACTTATACTTTACATGATAATGATTAAGAGAGAGGCGGTTTGTCATATACAATTACTCACTGTAAAATTTAATATTTTTAATTTAGTACCAAACAAATGTGATTATACTCGTATTATAAAATTTTATAATAATCACATATAAAATAACACTAACATTATTGCCGTGAAAGCATATATTTCATATTGTAAAAGTTTATTCATATGACAAAACGGCTCATGGGAAATTTCACACGAAACTCAATACAAGCCACTCTACACACACAGACTGCCAATTAATCAATGTCTTGAGTACAGAGATTGCTTACATTTTTCAAAAATAATCATAAGTTTTGTTTTGAATTTAACAACCAATTATTTAATTTACTAGCAGAAATATTTCATACTAGTCGACCCGATGCCAACACTAATAATTTGTAATGCATTATTAAAAAATAATCAGCTACAACTTTAACTATGCCAAATTTAGTAAATAAAGGGTTTTCTTCATCTATTAATATAATGATTATTCTTACTTTTTAATAAATGTAAATTTTGCCTTTTTAAGGTCTTTATCGTAATCTTCTTAAATATATTTAAATCAAATAGTGCCCTTATTGACCTTTAAATAATTCATAGATAGAGTCCTACACACCATTCAGCAAATATATGACCCGTTCAAACAGACATAAGAGCGGTCTTTAGTTACATGGGATAGTGCTCGTGTGGTCAATTACGGTTTAAGTAAAACTTTCATTAAATTGAACAATAAAGTAATATAAATAATTAATATGACCAAATGTCCATTCAAGTATACTCACAAGTCAAGTATACTGAAGTCATTAATTTTATTCTGACGGTTCCAAGTGGGTCTTGACATCCTAAGAAATTTTTAGATTTTTTTCTAACTACCTGTCAATTATTAAGAATTTAATTAAGGAATCGTAAAAATATATGAAACTGTTATTATTCTCGTATATAAAAAAAGCCACCGAGGCTATCGGGGCGCAGTGGGAGAGCGTCTGACTGTGTGAGTTTGATTCCCTTTCGGGGTAATGATTATATTTTAAATAAAATTCAAAAAAGTGCGGCATTCTCAGTTCCACTGCTCAACATGCAATGTCTCGAATGTGTTGAAATGAATGTGTTGAAAACGGAGTGTGTTGACACTAATCTTTCTCTGCCTACCCTGCTATGCGGAAAAGCGTGAACCGAAGTGAAAGCGAAATTATATTACCAGGTACAACATTTTGTAAGGTATAATTTAGGCAAATATATTCAATCAGGACTTATTAAACTTAACGAGCATACACGTAGTCTGATTACACGCAAATATTTATGTTTATTTGTATAAGAATAATGTAACTTAGCTGTGTTTAATTGTAATGTGTAATTATAATTTACGCTTTACACACAAAATAATTTTGATAGGATATAAATGACATATATTATGTGTTTGAAACTAATTACAGCAAATCGTGTAAATAAACGAACTTTTTCGAACGAACGAAATTAAAAAACAAAAACATTGTTGTCTCTTTAAAATGTTGTTGGATATAAATACAAAATTGCTTTATAGTTATCGAGTTTTAATAAAAGAAAGCATTTAATATTTTTTAATTGAACTCATCTAATGCCTATTATAAGGTGATTGAGTAATGATTGCAACACTTTGTCTTGGCCGCCCCTATTTGGAATTTACTTCATCAGAATGCGTTCAAATTAACTTTCCCTACTTGACCCGTATATACCAAGTGGTCAAATATTTTTGCAATTAATTCATAAAATTTACATATTGAAATTCCGTATAATATATTATAATTTTCAACCATAACGAGATATTAAACGTGTGGTGTAAAATATGTTTGTAATATTTAGTATGGAAAAATTGCTTATTTTTTATAATAATATAATATTTCGTCATGGAATATTTCAAATTTTAAAAAAATATTATTTAAAAAAAAAGAAACATAAAACATTTCAAAAGGTGTGTTTAACTTCTTTAACCGTTTAATATTTTGTAACAGCGTCAGAATTTTTTTATTTTAATATAAAAACTAAATATAACTCTGAATATAATTTTTTTGATTGAAATTGATTTGAATTAGTTTTGCTTAACAAAATTTTAAAAAAAAAATAACTTAAACGTGTGAAGTTTTAGGATTAATAATATTTATGTGCACCTAAAATCGTCTCAAATAGAATTGCAAAATTCTTAGTAGAGAACAGGCACTAATGAATAATTCGGAAAGTAATCGACCCAGATGTAAATTATTATCTTAATTATAACAATGTTATTACAAACCTAAAACTAAAATGCTGGAAAATGAAAATTCACACACAGTGTTTCTTCTTTTCTGCTTTAAACTGTTTGACCCTCTTATAAGGCACTAGTTGTCGCACAAAAGACCGTTTAAGGAAAGTATATTAAGTAAGACGTAAAATTCTTTTTGTTTTTGTTTCCATAAGAATTTTTTGAAATATTCTCTTATATTCACATGAATTTTCCAACTAAACAGTGTGCCAAAGTTGGAGTTTTATATATTATATTGAATGCAAAATGGGCAGAGAATCGCATCCTTTAGCGCATATATAAAAAAAATATTAATTACGAACATTTTCTCGACTTAAACCGAACTCATAACCAATTTGCTTACTAAGAAAAGTTCAAACTACACAAAAACAACTTCATTCTAAGATACCCTTATGTTATAAAAACACGCTAATTTATACGTGGAAGCTCAGTGTTAGTAAGACGGGAGTCCTGAAAGGGATTTTGACCATTGAATGAGTCACGTAGAAGTCAGCCAGTCAGTCCTTTCGCCAGCCGATATTTCAGATATTCAATAGAGTGACCTATTTTAAAGCAATTGATGCTGAATTTCGCTTTGAATAGAATGCTCACACAGAATACTATTTTAATGGAGTGTTTTTTATTGAATTCTTCATGGAAATTTTCCTTCGTCTAAAGCTGAAATTGACTGTTGATCATTATTTATAAATGAGTAAGTAAAGTGAAAGTTATATATCAACAGTAATAATTAAATAATAATTTATTATTAAATACTTGAATATTTCGATAATCAGGCCATGGTGGCATATTGGAACAGAGTCTGACTGAAAACCCAATAGGTTGTAGGTTCGATTGTCACAGTGAGGAACTAATATATTAAGATTATTTTTATTTCTCTACTCTGGTAATATAAAGAGAGGCGTTGAGTTGCGCCACTCAACACGTAATGTGGCGAATTCTAGTAGCAAATGAAGACATAGAGAGTCTTGACACTATATTATCGCTGCTTCGCTGTTAAATATAAATTACACTACAATCTAAAGGATTTTTTTTTGTATTTGATGAAAATTGCTTAACGTTTTGTAAAAGAAATAAGAGCGTCATAAGTTTACTCCTACTATTTTTAGTATCTCCTTTGTGTGTCCGTCTGTGTTATAGTAAAGGCAATTTTGATGTAGTTTTTCTTTGTTTGAACAAAGTGTTTTGGTTTTTGTTCAAAATAGTAATTTTTTACCTAATTATCATATTCTAAAGTATATCAAATTGCTTGTTTTATAATGAACAATTAAAATATATAAACATTATGAGCTTCTTTAAGCTATTTATGAAAATTATATTTTCTACCACAGATATAAATACCCTATATAAACTAGATAAAATTCTATTAACAATAGGTTGTCTTTATGTGCTAACTACAATATTCTAAGAGAATGTATCGGTTAAATGAAATTTGCGTACCCTTTACCTAGCCAAATGTGTTCTAACCACTGAAGAAGGTGAGTAGGTACCAATACACGACATCGGTATAAAGCTATTTATGGGTACCAGCCAAAGTATTTGTAATTAGTAAATATATATTTAAGGACTCCTTTAATCACTACATGCTCAAAGAGGCCTTTAATTATTTTTGGTTCCGTAGATGTTGGATGGCTTTATTTTTAAATTACGAAGCTGAATACCAAAAAGTTTGTAAGTTCTAACCTAGGTGACGTCATTAAGCTTTAGCCATTTTAATCTTGATTTTATTAGCTACATCAGCATACCTCTATCCATCAATCAATATAAGTAAATTTTGTAATTTTATTCTCAGCCACATATTTTTGTCCGATTTGCTTGATAGTTTGCAATAACACATATGGTAGGAAGATCAAATTAACGAGAAAATAACTTTACTCGTATTCCTTTTAATTTGTTATTTTAGCTAATTTGTTGACGTGATGATGGGTATCCAAAAACAATATTTCTCATTGGTTTCTAGGACTTAGGTTTCCAGGACTAGGTTATTTGGAAGAAAATTTAAATTTATTATGTGATGAGAATTGATGGCCAATTTCAACGAAGTCTGATTAATGAAGGGATCTGGTTTCAATTGTTCCTAACTTTGTATTCAAAACAAGCTAATTTAAAAGAAAATTGAGATCACTTCATTGTTTCGGTAACAGAAACATAGACGTCCATCATTAATCACTTTACTGAGTTGACACTTTTGGTAATATCATTTTCTTTGTTACACGTTGTCGTGCTGTAACTAAACTATAAATATTTTTTTTTTATTTATTGCTTACTTAGTGATTAAAATAAATCTAAAACGAAGCTTCATTTTAACCTAATTTTTGTTAAGTAATTTACTAACAAAATACGATGCCATCGTGCCTTAGTAGGACAGAATCTGGTTGTAAACGCTATTGGTTGTGGGTTCGATTACCACTCAAGGGAATGAGTATATTTAACTTTTTTGCATTTTTCCGCTAGTAAGTATCAGCCCGGCGTTCAGTTGTGCCATTGAACACGCCAGTTTCGAGTTCGGGCGGATACCGTATGAAGTCAATTGTTTCCGATAGATTTTCGCAACTATCGAAGTTATTGTAAAAGACGAAAAATTTAAAACTAATTTTACTTTAATAGACAAGTAAAGTTTCTTTCTTAAAAAGATATAAAAGTGTATGACTACCCAATGATAACACAATATTTATAGATTCGATATCCACTATAGGAATTTCTAAATTTAAATTATTTTAATTTCCCTCCACTGGTAAAACAAAGCGCGGTGTTAAGTTCCGTCACTCAAATTCCGATGAGCCGAATTCAGTCGGCACGCGGAGATTACAGGTCCCTGACATTAGATACCTTGGACACTAGCAGTTGGGCGGAGAAAAAAAAATTGTCGTTAAGCTAAACATAACTCAAGTAATAAACCTAATAAATTTAATTTCAATCGCATAAAAGAGAACTTAACTACAAAGCTCATTACTTCATAATGATACAGCGGTTATTGTTTTCTTTTAAGAGCTAGACGGAGCTTGAGACTGAAGGAATATTAAGACAACGATGTAGAGTACCTACTTCATTTAAAACTATAACAAAATGTTGGAAGTTTCTGCTTGTTGCAATGTACATCAAAATATTAAATTATATATTGGTAACGGGGAAAACAAACATACAATATTAATTTTATATATTTTATAACTTATATACGATTATGCAGTTTTAATTAGAATCTCCGTTTTACTTATAGTTTTGTCACAATAAATCTTCATACCTATGAATATTAACATTATCAATTTGTCAAATAAACGCCAACCCGATGTTTGAAATCAATGCGATATCGGTATTATATATTTACGTAATATTATTAATAGAAAGTCTTACCAATATTTTACTAAACAATAACACATTTAAGTGTCTATAAATACATTTAACACAAGAAATCACGCAATTTTTGAACTGAACAGCTATAAAAAGTTATAATTGAAAATGTTAAAAACCTTACAGCATAATAAGTTATTTTTTTAAATAAATTATTTTTAATGACCAGCCTGAAGTTTTGTAGTGGATATTGTGAAACTTTTGTATTGCGACGTCTCTTTTCTGTAGTGTTTATAGAACAAAGGCGGCTGTGCTTTGTTTTATAGTATGATAGCTTTCACTACACTAGAAATTATTGCAATATCACCGCTACTAACTTTCCTATTCAAAATTAGTACATCGGGTATAGAATACGGTTGAATAAACATTGAGAATACATTTCTACTACGAATAAAGCCACATGACTCTCATTAATCACGAGCTTGATTTCAAAATTTCCGATTGAACAATTTTTATATTTAAGAAGTGACACTAATATATTTATATATATTAAAAAAGACATATTTATAAAACGTATAAAAATTTGAACGCAAAAAAATATAAAAAAAATAAAAACTTTTATACGTTTTCTAAATATGTCTTTTTCAATTTCCTTTGTGTGGGAATAACACTTTAAAAAATGTTAACAAAATATATATTTAATAAATAGCATTCTCTCTTGCCAGACGATTGTTCGTAGAATAATCTTTAGGTAGCAGAAATTTGTAAAAATCTCTCTACAGAGATGCTAACAACAAATATAAGTTGTAATAAGCGTATAAGAATTTCAACGTAGCTGGATGTAGAATGCATGGCTTAGCGGTCGGGGCGCTTGAACGGTTTTCAAGAGGCGCGGGTTCAAATCCCCCTGTCCAATCCAATTCAATTCAAAATCCAATTTTTATACGTTTTCTAAATATGTCTTTTTCAATTTTTTTTAGTGTGGAAATAACACTTTAAAAAAAGTTAACAAAATATATGTATATATTAGCATATTAATTATTAAAATATATTTCCTGCCCTGTCCCCTCACCTACATTTGTGACCTAGGCAAAAAAATCTTCTTTACTCTTTATTAAAATTTTTACACATTTAAAACTTTCAAGCTCGAAGGATCAAAGCTCATTGTATATCTTGATCTACGAACATTTCTTATATAGAGTGGAAATGTCAATTATTGCCTTTACCAAAAAAAAACACTTGTTAATATTTTATATTACACAAATACTATACCAACCTAATATTATATATTAATTAAAGGTAATATTTTACTATTTAAAAACATAATTATAATATTTATTAGGTTGTAATGTACTGATAAGCAGCAGTTTAAAATATAATTTAATTTTACTGTTTAAATAAACATAGTATTTTTAATTGAATTATTGTATATTAAACACCCCATAAATAATAGCTTTTTCGGATACAATTCGACTATATTTTTATATTACATATAACGAGTCCATTGTCAAGAATTTATATGAATACTGTGACCGACTGTAATTCATTGAGGTCGAAAGAACCTTTACACATAAACGGAGAAATGTCACAGTCCATTAGACAAGGGCGTATTAATGGCTGCCCTAAGGATCCACTATATCATAAATATTCAACATGACATTAAGATATATCTATATTCCACACAATGGTTATATCTCTCTTTTTGTCTTTTTTTTTAATTTATCAGAGAGACGTGGTTGAAATCCAGCACATTTGACATTTGTAAATTGATTTTATTCTATTCTAAATAATTCCAACGCGTTTAATTTATGTTTCTCAAGTACAAAAAATATTTATTTTAGTATATACAATAGTCAGTATTTTAGGCTTATTACTAAAAGCATCAATTATTGAAATGTATGCCTGTGTGTGTCAGTTGTTAGTTACTGGTTTTCAACGACAAAAGGACCCAGGAAGTACGGTACTCTTGATCTTATGTGAATTCTCTGCCCTTTGACTCAACTAAAGTTTGATTGCATGAAAGGATAAGGATAAGGGACTACACCTCAAAAAATCTTAGAATTGATTTATACTTATATATTTTTTTGTAATATTGCTACTTGCTATATAGTAAGGTTTAGCGCACTAGCCACTACCCTCGTAATGTAATAATGTAATAAACATAAACAAATAGTTTTTTTAAAGGCACGTCCAGTTTCCAGTCCGTCCAGTTTCCAGTCTAGAAAGTAGGTTTTCAATGATATAACATATACATAATATAGCATAAACTTCAATTCAAGTTCTTAAAATCTTGAAGTACTATTTTGACAGGATGTGTTCGGACAATACAGTATGGGAAATTTACAACATGGGAGCTCGGGATTTTATGTGAGAAGTTTTTAATAAAACCTTACGGTTGCATCACAATATATCTACAATAATATTGTGTGTTGTCGGCAAAAATATACCCAATAATTCACAGTGATAGATACGGTATAAATACAAGAAGTAAAAATCAGCTGATCACTCCTGGTTTTCACCTTCAAAAGGTGAATAAATCATTTATGCACGTATATATACGTATGTATAATAAAATTCTACAAATAATTTCAGACTTGCCGCTTGAACAATTTGAAATCAATATTAAAAAACCAGGATTGGATTGTGATGATAATGTGTGGAATATCTCGATTTCGGGTGAAAAGTGGAGGGGAGAGAGTCTTGACACTAAATTCTCTCTGACTACCATGCTATGTGGGAAAAAGCATGAAAATGCAAAAAAAAATTATTTTACTTTTAAAACGTTTAACAGATAATTAATATTTTAGCAAACTCTGTTAAAATTTAAAATTGACCAAATTTTAAAACAACCTATGTTACAATTGTATAATTAGTAACTAAAAGCAGGCACTAACGCTCCACAGTAGAACCTCATTCTGTGTTATAATTGCCTTAACAATAAGCTAGCCATGAAATAAATTCTCATCACCTTAATTACCTCAAATAAAGCTGGCTTAATTCTATATACATAATTTATATAAATGACGTTTAATCTTAAAGATGAATGAAATCCTAAGGGACGGGTACCCTCGGTGAGCTATTTTGTAAATTACATGTAACTTATAAAGTAACATTGTTTCTAAAGTTAATTTATAAATATAATGTATATAATCTAATAAGAATTTAACTGTATGACATAAGGTTTTAATTCAATTTTTTTCATATATTTACGCAAATATGAAAAAATATAGTTTATAGTAACATAATGTGCTTCCTTTCTCCACTAACCGCCCATTTAAAAATATCGTTTGTAGGAACAACGGGATCCTGTGGATATCGAAATAACTCTTCAAATTCCATTAAGCTTTTCAGGTCGTCGTGTCACAGTCGGACAGTGTCTGTAAACTCACTGTGCCCACTGGGAGGAATGATTATAATTTAATTATTTTCATTACCCCGTTTCGGTAATGCAAAGTGCGTCTTTGAGTTTTGCAACTCAGCACGCAATGTCTTGAATTCGTGTAGAAAGTTTTGATACTATGTTCCCATCTGTTTGCAAGCGTGAAGCTGCGTGTTTTTCTTTAAATATTATATATACACCTATAGTGTTTTAGATATTTTACATCGTAACTCATATATTAAGGACATCATTTCTTTAACGGGTGCCAAGTATATGTTCAAAACGATTTAAAAGACACGTTGCGCCATTATTTGGCATATATAAATAATTAAATTCGTTTACAATAGAGAAGCAAATTAATAACATCGAGTCTTTTAATAAGATAATTACTGTAAGTATTCCGAGAGATACTGCTCTGAAATTAGTATTGCTATAAAATAAGATTGATCGTATGGTTAAAGGCAAGTCATTCATTTTGTCGCTCTACTTTAGTCACAAATGTACGACAAACTGAAATTAACACATGAGATTTAGTATAAAAACGACAGTTTTTTGTTTAGAGTATATATTTTTTTCAGCTTCACGATTTTTCTAGCAATGTAGTCTATAAAGAACTTAGTATCAAGACACTCCGTTCTCCACTTTCCGCCCAAAATCGAGGCATTGCGGAATTCTTTCTCTTAGTAATATACATATATTAGCCTATTTATTTACAATTAAGTAGCATGGTTATCATTATGCAATGTAAACGCGAATTTCGTTTCCCACTCGAGCGAAAATGTGAGAAAAATTAATATATAAAAATCTATTTATAAGTTCTACTTGCCGGTGGCGTAGTAACGAAACTATCTACATCTCTCTGCACGCTACTGTCAATGATTAAACTTCAAGTATAGGAATTAATTATTGTATTTATTATATATATATATATATATATATATATTGATACAAATGTTTGTCTGCTCTAATTAGTTAAAGTGGAGCGTTAGAAAACAGTCGACATATAATATCCATAAAGAGGGTAGAACGATTTCATCTACACTACGAAATGTGGGAGATGCGTGAAAATAAAATAATAATAATAAAAAAAATATTATTAATAGAAACTTCCTTTAAAACGATACTTTAGTTACTGAAATAATATTTAATTTATTGTATATCATCATTACGAGTACACTGACTTTTTACGCCTAGTGTCAGCTTAGCCATATTTTTGAGTAGCTAAATTCTAAAAACAATGTCACAAAACATGTATGTGCTTTTATTTAACATTCTGTTCCAAATATATTTTAAATTCGCAAACAAAATAAAAATTCTCGTCTTATTTAAAATTTATATGTTCTGCTTCAGGCGTAAAGCGAATGTCAAAGGAAAGTGAAGAAGCATTCGAATACGAGTCATTTCGTTGCAAACACACAGAAATCGAGGCGATCTCACTAAACAAAAGTAACTAAAAATAAAAATAACCGGAGGGAAACCGTGAAGGTCTATGTCAGCCGCAGCTTTGAACCTTTTCAAGGTTGCAGTGTTATTACAGTATCACACTTTTAGATTATATATCTACATATAATATTTAAAAAAATATTTTTGAATACTTATAATACTTAGTGTTATTCGCACACTAAGTAAATTGAAAAAAGACATGTTAAGAAAACGTATAAAAATTTGAATGCAGCAGGATTTGTACCCGCGCCTCTTGAAAACCGTTTAAGTGCTCTGACCGCTAAGCCTTCTACAAAATTTAAACAGAATCTACGCCAAATAGGACTTTCTAAATATGTCTTTTACTTTACTAATTTTTGTAACTAGTTTTAGCTGTTAATTTTTAATATTTTGTAAGTGAGAAACAGAGCATACGGATCGTCCTTCTTAAGAGTGTTGATTCTAACGCCATTCTTTGTTTATTTAAAGTAGGTAAATACAAAATTTCAATTTGTATTTTTTTTAATTTAAATATGCTAATTTTAAAAATACATATTTTTACGTTGGACCTTTTACAAAAGTAACTCCACTTGAAATACCAGTAAGACCAGCGAATTAAGTATATACTTATATAATATTACGATTATATAGTGTTATATAATCGTTTCAACCCCTCTGCCGACGTGTAACTTCAGCTAACTACTCAACTAAAACTAGTAACGACAGCTTTTATACCATATACCAGGGTAGGCAGAAGGAGCGTAATGTCATGAGACTCCGTTCTCCGCTTTCCGCCCGACTACGAGACATTGCGTATTTAATGGCCGAATATACAACGACGCGGTTTGTCTTACCAGAACGAGGAAATAATAATAATTTCAACATAATGATTTCCCCGGATGGGAATCGAACCAATTACTATTTTTATTACTGTTAGACGTTGTCTTACTGCGCCACGATAGTCTCAAGAGCGATGGTCTTACGCGTAACTTTATTAATTTTAAATAATACCACATAACTACAACTTTAGTATTCGAAAACATCTATACAAATAAATAAAATTTAAGTGTCTGTTTATAATATTAAAATGAAAACCGCCTTGCACACGGCGGCCATATGAATATATACACGGTGAATATACAAAAATAACATTTTTACTATTTTTATCTGTCTGTTTGTCTGTTCGGCTAATCTCTGAAACGGCTGGACCTATTTAGAAGGGACATTCACTGTCAGATAGCCCATCTAACATAGAGAGATGAAGTCGCGGGTACACATAGTCTCAAAATAAATATATCTAATAATTTTAACTGACATTTACCTAGGATCACCAAGAATAAACCTGCAAACGTACTGCCATGTGAAACTTACAAGATGTAACACAAACAAGAAGCTCTTTACACATAATTCAATATGCGAGTCTATTATATAAATACTCTTTAAGGAAAGCAACTATATTAAACCGTTTCAACACGTTACGGGTAAGCTAATTGTGTAGGATTGACCCAAACAGGGGATTACTTATTCGCAGAGGAACCTTTGTATCTATTTCCAGTAAGATATAAACAATATTAATTACCAACAAGTATTTTGATGTAATTATAATAAACGAAAAACATTATTATGCGCATCCAAGTGAAACGAATATTTTTTTCAATATTTATATTTTGAAAACTTATTTTAAAATAAATATTCATATTTTGAATATTTCTGTTAAAATATTTGAGTTTCCACTACTTAAACTCTTAAACTCTTTTGAAACATGAACAATAACCTTTTAACAAAAAAGTTAAACCGGCTATAGCTCAGTGAAATCTGTAAGTGAATACGCAATCAACCCATATTTTTGTACCTTTAGGGTTACAATTTTTGTTTTTTTTTTTATAGGACCACTTAGAAGTTTACTACTCTGTAAAAAACTTATGCGTGTTCTAACATAAAAAAAAAACAAATATACGTGTCGAATTAAGAACCTCCTTCGTTTTTTTCGACAGTTTAGTACATAAGGGTGTTTGAACGAACGCTTACAAGAGACGGCTCCCAAAAATTATAATTCACGTATGTATTCAAAGGTAATATGAAATTTAATATTCTAGGTTTATTTAATAATATAGTTAACAAGGCCGACCTTACCGACGTGCGACAGGCGTGCCTAATTGTCGGCAAAATCGCTGTAATTTGCAAGACCAACGCGTATTCCAATTTGTTTCTAAAAACATTTGTTAGCTTACTATATTTTAAGGCAATTTATAGCATTCAATACAATACATGAGATTTGAGTTGAATTGCTGTTAATTATTATACATGGTTAGTGTTCGATTTTTAATGTGTAAAATAATTGTAATATGTAAAATATATTTAAGAGTTTTTTTACAAAAAGAAATTATTTTAATGAAATACAAATAATTTACATTTTTTTTATTGTTCAAGTCTTAGATTCAATTGGAATCCACCTTCCACTTGAATAATATATAAAGAAACCAAAAAACCAAGAAATCAGTTTATTTATAAAAAATCTTATAAGCTTTCTTTTAGAAAGAAATATTACATGTACAGAATCCCACCCTAAGCGGAAACATAATAGGCCATAAATCAAACACTACAAAAATATTAAGCTTTTGCAATATAAAGTATTTGTAAGACCACTACATTGGAAAGACTGTCAACTTCTTCAATGTAAGAATTATAGAGTTTCTTTTGTTGAAATAAAACAGACCTGTTTTATTATAACAAATGCTGTACAATTTTTCCATATCACTTAACATTATATAATTAAACTAAATCCTTGATTATCATATTATTTCGTTTATACTATTATAGTATAGTAGTAGAAGCCACGTATGTCTGGACGATTTCAGCTTTTCTTTGTAATAGAATATTAAAAATACATAACTATAATTTAGCATTTCACATTGAAGTCATAGTGGCTCAGACGGTCAGCGACTAAACGCGATGGGGGTGTTTTGGATTAGATTTTGCCTCTGGGGGATGATTATATTTAAAATCTGTTACATATCACAATGCGCGGCGGTGAGTCATTCAACACGCAATGTCTCCATTTCGGCGGAAAGTGAAGAACGGAGTGACTTAACACTGGAGTCTCTCTGACTACTAAACAGAAAAAAAAATGTACATTTATTTTATTATAATATAACGGATTGAATCGTTCGAAACACCCAAGTTCAATATTTTAACACAAAACTTTCATATTCTTTTCTCTAAATTCGAGTTTTACGACATCTTCATCAATACCAAACTCTTGGATACCGGCAGTATGCAAGGCAATGCAATGCAATGCAAGATACAAATACTACTATATAAAATTTTGTTATTTTTAAAATATGTTAGTATACTGTAGTATACTGTAGTATTGGATAACTCAGCAAGCTGCGTCCGATACTATTTGGATTATACGCTTACATACTCGATCGATTCACTGATACATTCTTGTTATGTATCGAAATTGTCCCCTGTCGAAAGTATGGTATCAAATGCATTTTTATTAAAAAAGGTTCTTCGGACGAATAAAAGTCTACTATTTACTACTAGTCTATTAGTCAATCATTTGTAAATTACTTATGATATAATATAACACTTTGCCAAGTTTATGTGAAGGTTAAAAAATGATCTAGAAAATAAGCAAAATATAATTTCTGTTCGTCTATAATACGATTCTACATTCTTGTTCTATTGTATGTTTTTTGTATAGTTCACAAATATATATATATATATATATATATATCCAATCTTTTGTATAAAAATCATAAAATATAAATCATATTAGGATAATATGTAGCTTTAGTATTAAAAATACGACCTACGATATCTACAAACTTTCTGCCGTTGCGAACCGTTTGATATATTTTTATTTTTATTATTTTGTTAAACGCATGAATATAAAATTAGTTGTAAACCTTCTGATAAATTCAAAAATGTTTAAAAAAGCAGAAGAATATGCTTAATTTAATTCTTATTGAAAACTTACATTTCAAATTGTCGTTTTTAAAGCCAAGAAATGTTATGAACGCATGAACTTTATGTGTTTTGAAATTTATTTAATTTTTCATTTAAATTCGTCATTACAAAAATCTTGGTACAGGTTATCGTACCATTTACGATAGCAGAGGGAGCCTAGTGTCAAGACACTCTGTATAATTTGCCGCTCGAAATAGAGACATTACGTATTGTACCAGAGCGGGCAAATGAATGAACTCATCCCACTGCCACGATGGTCTCCATAGATCTCCTGTGCATATAAATAGAGCTTTCAAAGCATTATTACAGCTTTGACTGATCGTAGTGACTAGATATCCATCTCAAACGTATCAGAACACCAACAATTTCAAACTCGTATTTATAGAAGTAATGTTAATCTTTAAAAATAATTACATTATAAATTGGGAACAAATTAGTATTCTGCAACGCACCTGAGATTCAATTTTATTCCATACCCGTAAGCGGAAAGAAAATCAAATCATACCAACTCCATTTTGCTCTCTGAAATAACCTCTAGAACCACTTTGCAGGATAAAATACTGAGTGCAGAATTTCTACCAAAATATTACTTTTTTATTGTTCTTGTTCAAGACAGATTAAGGACGTAAAACGAGCTGGAATCTCAAATAAAATTCCCAAGTGATTATCTCAACTGTTACAGAGAACATTTTATTTGCCAAGTTAATATATCTTCTTAAATAATGGTTACTATCGGCCTCGAAAAAACTAAATTTACGCAGAGCGAGTTCTAGAAACTGAAGTCAACTTTATAAAAAATGTATTCAAAATAAAATATTGTAAAACTTGGGTAATATGCTTCATTAGAATTTAAAAAGGGTAGGGTAAACGTGTTGCTAAACAGCTCTAGATGGTACAAGTGTGTGTTATGCTCAAAGACCAAACACGCTAATTGAGCGAAAACATAGTTCACAGTGCGTTGTAGCAATTTCAAAATATCACATAACGATATATTTTTATATTATAAAATCCTAAATTGTAAATAAATTAGAAAAAATACATAAAAGTGTAGATATATAATAATTCGGTAGTGAGACTAATAAGTACTTTTATTCGTGTTGTCTTTAAATTCACGAGGCGTTGTCAAATAATAAAATGACCACATCAAGAAAATTAGCACGCTATATCCATTATGGTCTATAACAAATACCTCCATAACAAGAATTTCGCGATGTGAATATTCTTAGAATTGCCATATCGTGTCATGAGAGTTTTCATAACAGCCATTACTTGAGTTTCACGATGTGTATGTTTTAAAATTTGTAAGCAATTTTATTTTAACAACAAATATAAGTTGTAATAAGCGTATAAGAATTTCAACGTAGCTGGAGGTGGGACGCATGGCTTAGCGGTCAGAGCGCTTGAATGGTTTTCAAGAGGCGCGGGTTCAAATCCCGCTGCGTTTAAATTTTTATACGTTTTAAAAATATGTATTTTTCAATTTCCTTAGTGTGGGAATAACATTTTAAAAAAATGTTAACAAAATATAAATTTTATTTTCCAAGCGATTTATTTTATTTATGGTATTTAGGTAAGCGATGGTGGTACGATTCCCACTCGGTGGCATATTTAAATTATTTTATTTCTCCGCACTGATGACTTATCATACATTAATTATTACAAGACAAGACAAAGCGCTGTATTAATTACCTGTTGGTAATGTCATGAATTCAGGCGGAAAGTGAAGAAATGTGTGAAGGTGTAAAAATATACAAATAATAATAAAAGATTCGCTAGCGTATGTACACTCAAGAAGGATTTTTAAGCGGAGTAAACATAAATGAGGTTTTGATTATCAAGTCAAAGCAAAAAATAGTAACTAGTAAGAAGCAGTCGGCTATTGTATGCAAACTTACACTTTTTTCTGAATTAATAAGTTTATTGTAGACTCAGAACTTCCTAGCTAAGGAATAAGTCTCAGGCCTAACAGCTGGCTCTATTATCGCAGCAACAACAAACATACTAGAGAGTACAGGGCAATATTGCTTTTATTAAAAGGTTCAGCAAGTCTATGCACAATAGCATAATCTTAATAACAAATACTCATAGTGATAAAATATATTTTGTTACGTATTTTTTATCATCTTTTAATATTTTTATACGTAATTATGTAATGCAAAATCTCCCTCTGTCAGTCTGTTGTCTCATCGAAATATGTTTTCTTTTATACCTTTTTTTTTATTTATGTATCTACCATAAAAAGAGAAGAAGAAGAAAGAGCATATTCTTTAAATTACTAAAACGAGTTATTGTACAACTGAAGATTATTTATATATAAAGAAAATCTGTCATAATATTTAATCACCACCGCGACGCAAGTGAGACAAGCCTTACGAACGCGACGGTTGAGAATTCAAATCTTTCTCCAAATGGGTCGAAAGTGGACCACGAAGTGCCGCCACTTTTCTGAACTCCACAAATAAATTCACGAGATACATGAATGTAATAAAAAATAAATTACTATAGAAATAGCTTATAATATCGTAATCCTTGTTATATTATATTTCATTCCTTATTCAGTATCAAAAGATATATTGATATTTAAAGCCCTCTTTCTATATCGTAAAAAACTATTTTCACAAAGTATTTGTATCTACTGTAATCACAAGTTCGTGCGTGAGTCGTAATATTTATGGCAATCATTTCCATATTCCTGTAAATAAAGCTTTCGGATACGCAATTTTGTACCTTCCTATCAGTATATGAAAATATTGAGGGGAGTAGCTAATACCAAGAATTTGTTCAAATAATTCATACTCATAAAAAACCAATTCATGCTTTATTCGTTTGTTCTCTACTTTTGGTTCGAGTTTAGGAGTTTGCGTGGCGGAACTAAACACTGCACTTTGGCTCACCAGAGCTGAATGAAAAACCTCTTACGGTGCCACGAAGCCTCAAATATTCGTGTTTAAATTTAAATTTTGATGTAAAATTAACAAACAAAAAACATACGTTTTGTAAATTGAATTAGGGATATTATAAACAAAAATATAACATTTATTTTTTAAGTTTTTGCGTTTTACAATTTTTATTAGTTGCTTAGTCGCCATTATTTGTATTGAAACTATGAAAATGTGTATTATGATAAAATTATAATGTATGTACATGTAAATAATAAAGCAAACTGAGACTCGATATGGAAAATGATAATGAAATTGCTACCAATTTCATAAAATTCTTTCAACATTATTATTCAATATTTAGATACAAGCACGCGATCTGATCAAAATATTTTTCTGTTCTTAGATTATTATTTTGTGTACTAATTTATGTGGCCTCAATTAATCCTCCTTTTTCATATAAGTGGTTTCGATATATAATTTGTTATATATTTTAATATTGTTTTTAGTAAGCTGAGAGAAAAGCAAATGATAAATCAATCTAGCTTCAGATGCATTGCAGAACCAAAGCGACTATATAAACGACTTGAATTATTATAGTTTTTAATAAGTCAAAATTTTACGTTCCATCAAGTAGGATTTAAACCCACTACCGTCCGTTAATTTACACATATATCAAATATAATTCAATTTGAACTTCATTAGAATCATAAATTCTTAAATAAACACTTATATAATGTATAAGAAAAAACTAAATGTAATTACTAATATATAATTTTGCAAAAATGATCATTTAAACGAAGTTATATCCTTGGAAGACTATTTACTATATTATTTCGAGAATAAATCACTTTACCGAACCTTTCAACTAAAGTGCCACGAGCTAAAGAAAAGTTAAACCAATTATACAGCTAGAGGAGAAATATAACACCGAATTATCGAAGTACCAAAGTTGAGACTTTTGTAATGTTAGAATATGATTCTGTCGAATGAATTCAATTTTCTTTGTCTGACAAATTGATACTTTATTCTTGTGGTAATACAAATTTGTATTTATTCTACAATACAGTACAGTACAATGTTAATATCGAATATTTTGCACCAATGGAATGTAAAGAAATTTTTTTTTATGTACTAATGATTTATATATTTTGAAACTAGAATAGTTCAGAATAGAAATTATTAAATATGTGCAAAATGTGCGCAAAATGTGAGACTTTGTAACGTTACATTAATCTTATATTCATACTAAGATTTTTTTGACATAAAATAAATATTCACTATTTCTATCCATATTTTAATACTAAAAATGTAAGAAAAATTGACTGTCTGGAAACTACTTGTTAAGGCCAAAGTGGCTGCTAAAATTAAGGTCAATTATCAAGCCGTAAGTCAAATATGTATACCAAGTAAATTTTAGAAAAAGGTTAAACAAAGCGACCCTTTTGACGCCATTTTATGTAAAATTCGTATAATTTGTACGTAAACAGAAGTGAAGACAACTGCTAAAGGGCAGAGCTTTTAAATCCAGAGTTAAAATTTAACGTTAATTGTACAAAATGAATGAGCAACGTAATTTAATTTTGGTTCTTTTATATTTATTATGTAAATGTAAATTGATTTTATTATATGCATAAAAGTCCGACGAACATACATATATGAATCCAAAACTAAAAAAAAAACACAGAAAATATTCAATTTCCTCTTTTTAATAATATGGTAGTCTTTTTCGTGATGAAATAATTAAGCCATTGGTATGGTTGTAGGTTGTCTAGATAGAAAGTTATATACAATTGTGTAGAAAAAATCAATTAAGCCGAGTATCATAGACTTACCCTCATCTGTCAACTCTATCAACATTCATCGTGGAGCATCACAATTCACTCAAAAATTATGTCAGAAAAAATAGAGCTTAACACACTAGCAACGAAAAAAAATTATAATTAAGTGACACTATATTATTTACTAATAACAGAATATTTTCAAGAAACTATATGAAAATCGTAATATTAAGGTACGAGTGTATTTTAGCACATGGCATACGTCCTTCCAGACCAACGACTGGAAGAGAACTGAAACCGTATTTGCAACTTCAAACATTTCACACCCACCGCCAAGTGTAATCTGTGGTAGGATAGCTTGTTTTCTACAACCTTGTTTAAGGCTTCACCGTCCTTATTATAACTTCATCTTCATTCGTTTAAGTTTAAAAATTATAATAGCTGAGCGTAAAATATTTTTATTATTATATAAATAAATATAAAATTTTGCTACATTATGCTATATTTAAAATAAAGAAACGATTCTTATGTAAATAATATTGAAAGAAATTAATATTATAGTAAGTATAGCGTATATAACTGAATATTTGTCGTGACTTTTATTTAAATATTTATTATGACAATGCACATAATAGATGAGATAAATTATCTAAACTGGTATGAAAATAATATTTTTTCAGAAAAGAAAAATTAAAAAAAAAAATTATCACACCTTCAAGAGTTATTTGACACATACTGTATTTTAACATAGCAGATCGTTCTCCAATTACCTCCCAAATTTGAGATACTGTAATATGTCGAGTGGCGGAACTCAACACCGCACTTTATCATGCCGTAATGGGAAAAATAGAAAATTTAGAAATAATAACAATATAATTTCTCCGAATGAAAATGGAATCCACATCTGCCGCCTCATTACGTCAGAATAGCCTTTAATTATGAAATAATATAAGTAATTACTTTTATTATTTTATTATTAAATGCAACGTTGCATTAAGTTATTGTAAATTAAGGCAAAAATTTACGTAGTTACTGTCAATAACAGTTATGAAGTTATATCAATATAGTAAGAAATGAACTATTGCATTGTGGTTGTTTGAAAGAGTCTACCAAACTTGAATATTTGCCAAGTAATAAAATACCCTATAATTTTATATTTATATAGTTTTACATTTGTACTTTGGCGTTAGTTTATAGATGTGTAGGTTATAAAACATTTAAAAAGCCTTTAGGAACCCGGAATATTAAATGTGCGCTCATATTCATTAAGCAGAGCAGCTGGTTGTTCTCATTGAAGGCGTTGGTTGCAGATTCAAATCCCGCACGGGGTATAATTTAATAAATATATTCCGCTTAAGCCATCAAAGCCTATATAGCTACACTGTCTAGTATCTGTCAGGTTCCATTTTAGTTCTTACGTCAGCCACAATGACTATGTATAGAGACAAAATTTGTGAGCAAGCAACACTTGATCACAATTTTTATTGTAATAAAAAAACAGGGCATTATCTTATAAACTATCTTATTATTATTAAACGTGGAACTCATAAAGTAGTGCCAAATTTTGTATCAGTCTCTTAAAGAGCACTTCTATCAAGGCAAGGCCATCGCTGTTAGGCTTTTCTTAACAATGGTTCCTTTGTAAATTGCGGCTTTGATAATGCAGACATCGAGAGCTATTTGATATAAAGTAACTTCAAATTAAAAAAGGCAATTTTGTATTTCTATAATAAGTCATCATTAAATCTTTATTATATTAATAAGTATATAATAATAATAATAATAGATATTATAATTACGCTCGTCATAGATGCTTTGTAAAGTTATCCCTCCACCACCACGGTATGCAGAAAGACCTTAGTCAAGACGTTCTCAAATTTCTGTGCGAATTCTGACTTGACAGGTTGACGAAAGGAAAAAAATGAAATACAAACCAACGGCCAAAAATCGTGTGTACAGTCAGACAGCCTTACTGCAGGATAATGACGCATGTGAGTTACAACCTTGTCTAATCTTTCTCGGTCAACCATATTAATTGAGAAAGGTGTGTAAAAATAAAAATATTACATCTATACATATAATAAAAATGTAACTGATCACTGTCAGTGCATCGAAGAAATATGAAAAAAAAATATTATTAGGGGGATTTATCAATGTAATAGAACCCAAAACAATGATTTTAAATTTTCTTTTCTGTTTGTTTGTGTTTGTTTGTGCACGCTAATCTCAGAAATGACTATTGTATTGAGGTAAACGTCCCTTAACATTTAGTGTTTTCTTAATTGCAGCCGAACCATAAATTTGTAAATAAATTGTAAATTGTATATTTCATTTTAACTATAATTTAAAATTTATGTGAGAACGCAAGCAGGTGAAAAACTAAATAGTTTAGTCATGTAATTTACGCAGGCGAAGCCGCGAGTGGATCGCTAGTACAAATTATATTTAATTAAATTTGACTATTTTCTACTTTTAGTTGAATTAAACAATCTCGATAATAAATAATCTAAATTATAAAACACGACGGAGTTTATAACGGAGCTTGGATTCACCAACTTTTGTATGGCCGCAGACGACTCATTTGAAACGTGGTGCGTCCATGAATAACGGGCAAAGTTAAAAGAGTTTGAAATTAAACTGGCAAAATTTTGTCTGATATTAATTTTATGGTGCCTAAACGTTACTCATTATGTAAATTGACTTATTGCTAGATAGAACTATTTAATATAACAAAAAATAAATATTACAAATATAGAACGTACGTAAGTCGTCGTAAGTCTAGTCCGAGTAGCAGGATAGTCAGAGAGAACCTAAGAAATCGAGATCGATTTAAAATTAGACGCTGCTATCTTTGTACCTGCATACGTAGTGGATACACGATAAATATTTACTACGTTTGCGATAATAATTACGCTAACCGTCGGGTACTCATTTAAACACAATTTTATTAGCTTCAATCAGCCAATATAAGAATGAAACGCCATTTTCTTACTTTCTAAACTCTCGAGTTACTGGCTGTCTAATAGACAACGCACAGACGAAACAGAGTGAGTGATTGTAGCACATTCATTTCATTCATTTTAATTTGAAAGATTCGTCTTAATCAGTTTTTGCGTGAAAGAATAACAAACATCCATCCATAGCATTTATGTTTTAGTTTCAGTTAGAGTTATTTTTTGAGAGCAAATGTTGTTGGCCTAAGATAAGTTGTAAACGATAGTTATATATGATTTGCCAATCGATTTAAAATAAAAATCATATTTATTAAAAATATGATTTTTATTTTAAAAACACTAAAGTAGCAAAAGTACTCAATATTTATAACTAACTTTATAGTAGCTACATCTTAAAGGTCTTTTTTTGACATTTTATACTTAACATTCCTGAAGGTAAATAAATTGAAAGGTAACGAAGACTATATTATTAAGATAGATTTTTAAAGTAGTAATTATGAAAATTTTACTTTTATTATTCTAATATCACAATATAAAAATATTAAATTTAATGGTTTTATTAAGTAACCTCTATAAAGTACAACACAATTTCCATAAATAGATATTATATTGTTTTATATAAGATTGTAAGCTATAAATAAGCCTTGTGAAACCTTCAACAACAAGTCTAAGTCAATCGTACATACAAAAGTAAACCACAAAGACCAACATCTTAATTTAAAAGCCTTAATGAATAACCGCCGCTTTCCTTCGGTTAGTTTGGTTTATTGTATAAATTAGATTTATTGCATTTTTGATTTATAGAACTGTTTTATTTGTTGTTTCTTCATAAATTGAGTTATAAAATGTTATGATTTAATTATTCTGAGATTCCTTGAAAATTTTACATTCAATTTGATTTCATTTATTAATTAAGATATTGCAATAGACTTAATAGTATCGGTATTTTTATTTACCAATCCGTTTTTTAGATTTGAAAATATGATGCATATTGTTGTTTTCTCTAAAGAACATTTACTAGATTTTTTTTTTGTATATCCCGATCGTTTTTCCACTTTCTGCTTTTTAGTCAGTATCTTTTTCTTTTCTCCATATTTACAAATTTGTTGACCTTTTTTATAGAAAAACATTCTATACTTTCTATAAATAATTTATTTTATACCAGAGGGCTTAGCCAAAAGCCAATCGCTAACTTGGTAGCCAACAGCACACATTAGTGTCCGACGCTTACTCTAAAGTGTCAATAGAAAAGCTCGTAGATATTGTCTATGGTTAGCTATTTTTAAAACGTCAAACGAAGGAGTCGCGCCTGAACTGTCGGAACTACAAGGGTCACAGCTATGTTAATTTCTAGTTAAACACTTGCGCCGGAGTGAAACTAAATTTTTGAGTTCCAAATTAATAAATTAATTATTATTAGGCAATTTAGTTAGTGGTAATTTTATTTGATTCTTTTTATTTATCTCTTGTAACATTTTAGACTAAGATCTAGTTAATTTACTTTGTTTTGCCGAAATCACTGAAAAAAAAGAATTCCTGTATTGTCTCCAGTATGTACAATTTTTGTATTTTCGTCTGAGGCACACTTTATTGTTATAAGTATCCCAAAACATGTTTAACGTTAAATTGTTGTGTAAAATTTAAATTGTCGAAAAAGTTAATTTTAATAAAATATCACACTACTTATCAAAGTTTTGCGCAAAGAACTATAGAGACGCTATGTTAAAGCGTTATCTGCAGGGTTCTAACTAGCCTACCATTTAGCTATAGCCACTGATTAGTTCTATTCTATTGGCTAGAACGCATCGATGGCGTTGTAGATTTAGCTACAATTATTCTATCCATTGGTTAAGGTCACGTGACTCTTCGTTCACTACATACATTTTGAAGAATGACGTCTCGGCAAAGCCTTCAGTTATTATTTATAGCACAGATAAAAAAACTATTACCAATTACAAATAGTTTTGAAAGATAAATCAATGTTATCTGAACTTGATAATTAGTTGATCAATTTCAGAGTTGGGTAAGGAATTAATCAACGTCTAGCCTGCATAAGGATGGCATGGGGGCTGACAGACGAGTGTGTTTCTAGAACATAGGAAGTTATTCTATTAAATTTAGTAAATAACGTATTTATAATATCATATATGCAGATGTACAAGTTATCATAACCAATACAACAAGCCATAACAAGTTACATCTTATCACTTAAAACTGTGTACTGTGTTAAGTACGAAATACCTATAAAAATTAATGTACATAATTCCTGAGAATGAATTCGTACTACTGTATACAAAAATGAATATACATAATTTAATAAGCATTTTTAGTCAACAATAGCTATATTTTCTAATGGTGATTTTGCTAAAAATTTCTTGGCGTTCCTGTAGGTCTTTTTAGCAACTAGGTCTAGTATTGGTTTTCCGAATTGCACTGTCAGCTCTTTGGAATTGTCATTAAGTACTTTCATTATGGTATCACCTGAAAGAAATATAAATAGTTTTAATGGCTAAAACCCGTAAACAAACAGACTAACCTAACAAAAGTATTAAGCAAAATTCGTTAAATATTTTCCATATCCACCCAAAAAAGTATAAATAGCGATATAGTCCGAATTAACTGTAATCTTTAAAATTACATTAGAGAACATGGTTTGAAAAATTGACAATAATGAAAGTTCATTATATATTTTTTTAGTTATTTAAGCAAATCTGGAAGCACGTATATACAAATAAGTACTTATATATATTTTTTTCTCTTTTAGTATTGGCCAAACTTATTTATTGTTTCAGCTGTGTTTCGCGTGGTTATACTTATAAAATATGATGACATATTATGATACAAATATCATATATTTGAAAATGTCAATTGCAGATTACAGTAAAAAATTGTGTTAAAAAAATTGTATTATTTGCTTACTGATACTTACTTAACTCTTTATTCCCTTTGAAGAGATTGGTTAAATGGTAGTGCGCATTTCCGATATCAAATTCATAGGACGAATCCTTAATAGTCATATATGACTTATTATCTTTCTTAATTATGTCGTAATTTAATTTTGATTTGACTGCAACATTTTCTGAAATAGTATTTTATCATTATTAATTTTATAATTTTTTTTTTATAATGTGTTATAATGCCACCATTCTATATAAAGTAATAAGTAATATAAATATATAAGGATACCAGGGCTTTCTCTATTTGCTTCTTAATTAGGAACACAGTGGGACTTCGTCTGACTGTAAACGCGATTGGTTGGGGGTTCGAATCTCACTAGAGGGAATAATTATATATAAATTATTTTTATTTGTCCGCTTTGGTAAGATATACTTGTTACACCACTCAACATGTAAAGAGTTGATTTCGAAATGTCTCGGGTAAAAGTGGAGAACGGAGTGTCTTGACACTGGCTATCCCGCTACTATGGAAAAAGCGAAAAGCGTGTTTTTATGTGGCAGCATTAACAAATATCCAAGATTTTTATGAAATTTATAAAAAAAATATTAAACATAATTACTATTTTATACTAATACAAAATTATTTACCTAACTTTAATTCGATATCGCCATCACCCTCAATAGGCAATGTCAATAGTTTTCCACTGGTTTTATAATTCCCCTTCAGTATGTACAATGGAACATGATATGACATATCCAATATTTTATTATTTGTGTTGAATCTAAAGAAATCATATTGTTTAGAATTACATTTTAATATGAATTTAATGAAAGTAATCCTATTAAAATATATATATATTTAAAAAAAAAATCATAAAATGTATTACATCTACTATGGATAAAATGTGTAAATACCCTATGTAAACAAATCATACTCATTTCAGTCTAAAATTAAAAAAAAACGTGAACTTTATTTAACATAAAAGAGAAATTGAATCTTGACTAAAACTAATATTTTATGCAAACAGTTTGTCAAACTATATCTTGATTCTATTTAATTTAACTACGTTATAAGTTAAAGAAAATAAATATTATTTATTGAAAAGAAATCTTACAATCTTTGCAGAAATTTACAAAAAGGCAACTTTTAGTCAAACTTAAACATGCAATTGACGTTAGTAGCTACAGAAAAACTTAATATGAGCTATACAATATGCTTCACCAGCATATGTGAATTTCTGGTTTTTTATTAAAATTTCCGGCTTGGCTTCCGGATTCCGGATTTTTCTAATGGCTTTACTATTTAAATGTCCGGTACGCGACATTACCTTACCTTACCTTACACCGATCTACATAACGGTTTATAGTTTAAACGTTTGTACCATATAGGATATAGGAATGTATTCAGTGCCTAATTCAGTATTTTGTAATCATTTTCAGAACGAGACTTTGTAATAAAATCTCACAAAAGTTATAATAACGGTATAAAAATTTAGCCGTGATGTAAACGAATACCTTAATTGGCTCGAGCGCCTGTTTCTTGTTATCCTAGAGCTTATTATACATTTTCTTGAGACCAAAAGAAATGTTTTATAATATATCCAATAAATAAATATAATAATACACTTTGTAAAAAAACACTAATAAAACTCTTCTTTTCCAAAGATATACTTCGAAATGCATTTATAGTTTTTATCATTTTTAATTATTTGGTAAGATTAAAGGTATATTAATAATTTAGGCAAAAAATTTACTTAATTCTATCTATAACGATATCCTTGTCTCCTTTTAGTCTGCCGTTGGTCAACATAAATTCAAAACCAGTTATTTCAAATTTTATGTCATCTATTACCATTTCATCCATTACTTCGACGCCATACTCAGGGATTCCTTTAACAAACCTTGGAATGGCCGTTTGAAAAGATGCGAGCATGCATTTTGAATCTTTAAAACGACATTTTTCAACTCCCAGTTCGGAGAATTCTGTAAAAAATATTTTAAGTAATAAACAGTTTAAGGTATAATATACAGTGTATAATATACAGTGCTATTACTTGAATTAGGTAATATTATAACTGTATTCTAAAGACGGCTATAGGTTAAACTTGTAAATAAAGGTTAAATCTAATATTATTTTTAATTTAATGAACATATAACAAAGTCGAAATTATTCTAAAAACATAACAACTTCATTTTATGAATAAAAATATTCAAATATCTTATCAATAAATCATAACTATGATTTTTTTTTTAAATGAAATCAAAAATCTAAGTACATTACAGAGTGTATAGCAGTAATGTAGAATATTTAACAAATTGTACGAATTGTTATATGGCCTTGTAACAATAATTTGTTGTGACTTTCTTTCATAGTAAAATAAGAGTAATTTAGTTTTGTTATCTATAAGTAATTTATATTGCCTTTGCCCCTGGCCCTTTCCATATTGGGTATATTGGGCTGTTAAAAAAATATACCTAATTGGGGGCTAGTTAGTAGTAGGTAGGTTATTTATTATGTAAATTATAATTTCATTTGAAATATAAACATATTTAGACTTTTGCTTACTTTTCGCGTTAACACGTTTTTTTAGCTTCTCTTGTATCTATCAACCAATCTATGTAAAGACATCTTGCAGCGCTATTTATTTCATTATACAATTTTTTTTTTTACGTAATCGTGGCGTATATAGAAACGTCTGACTGCACTGTCTGCTCTGATTTTATTCGATTCTTTTTTAATTGTTATAATTTTTGTGCCTATACATATACAAATGTATAGTTACGAAAGTACATGAAGTGAAAATATTTTATATATAATCAGTTAAAGTCGAAATTGTAAACTACAGTAATTACCCAAGTATAACAAAAATTGTCGTCAACTAAAGGAACCTTTTAAAAACAAGCCAATTTTCAAATAAGATAAGTATAATTTTTTTTGATTATTTTATATTATTACTGATTAATTATATTCTACAGGCTAGCGAACGATTCTACTTAAAATATTAATAAACTTGGCCATCGCTTGCATAATTAACAAACTCAAGATATTTCTCGTGCATATGAAAATGAAGTCAAGGACAGTCAAGCTTATATAAAAATATATATTTAATGATGATTTTAGTATGATAGTAGATAAGTAATTTCTATGATATAACTTACCAAAACACTTTACACTGACTAAAAGGACAAACGTATAACAAAAGTTGACGACGCGCATTTTTACTGCACATGCGTGGTGCATGTTCAAGCAAATTGTCTTCTAATGTGTTGATTAAGATCACCTCACCTCACCTTATATAGAATAAATCAGGATGTCTGTACGTATAATAATATACTATAATGATCATTAATTGTAGATGCAGTAAATATAAAATATTATCTACTGCCGTTTTTTTATTTTCTCTCGATATTTTATCATGGACTAGAAACCCACCGGAGTTATTTACATATGTATATCTATATCTATATATATATATATATATATATATATATATATATATATATTTTTTTTTTTTTTTTTTTTTTTTTTTTTTTTTTTTTTTTTTTTTTTTTTTTTTTTTTTTTTTTTTTTTTTTTTTTTTTTTTTTTTTTTTTTTTTTTTTTTTTTTTTTTAAGAATAGGAATTACAATATACAGACCATTTCTATATTATTCAAATTTTGTAAGTTTCTAAATTGTAATTGAATCATATAACTATTTCTAATGTACGCTAAAATCAACTGAAATTTCTGTTCTGACACAAAGTGAAACGATTTTAGCGCTCGCACTGACGTGAAGAATCCACCTGGTTTAGCAGCTAACGTGTTAAAGAATCTATTTATATTTTTATTTAAAATTCTCTGCCAGAAACTTCTTCTAACACTACAAAATGATTTGTGCTTATTTGATAAAATATTAAAGGCTATACAATTTTTATATTCAAAATTAATAATGGCGAAATTTGTCCTAGGAAGATTATCCATATTACTGTAGCAATTATGTCATATACAAACGAATGCAAATTAGACTATTATGAATATGTAAAAGAACTCTAAATAACATTTAATAAACATTTTAACAGGTTTTAACAGGTTTATTACTATATTTTATAATACTGTCGACCTTACGGGTCATTTAAATAAAGATTTTTTTCATTTTTTTCTACAAAATTACAGGGCAGCTTTATATCAATATATACTTTTTTATTTATTTTTTAAAGTGTTATTCGCACACTTTGGAAGTTAAAAAATACATGTTTTAGAAAATGTATAAAAACGAACGGTTTTAAGATGCGTGGGTTGAAATCCCGCTGCGTTCAAATTTTTATACCTTTTCTGAGACATGTCTTTTTTTATATTAGTATAATTAAATGTTTAATGTAAATCATTTTAAAATAAAAGAGCAAAATGCTGTAAAATTTTCTCAATTTAAAGGCTTCTCTTCTTCGTTTTGTGCCAATGGCCCGTAACGATATATACTAAACACAAATATACGTAGGTTTAAAATATATTTATATAAAATCATTTAATTATAATTTAAAATACGATCTTATACGAGAGCGGGGTCTCAGAATGGACGCTCGTAAAATTAGTGCCATTAATATTAAATAATTAGTAAATGTGTGTTCTTTATAAGTACATTTAACATTTAAAATGTACGAGAGTTGAAATATTGTTGTATTCATGGTTGGTAAGATTTTTATTTGTTAAATATGAAAGAACTCTTTATTAAGTTTTTAAAACATTACTAATATAAAAGTAACATAAAAATATAGGCCATCGTGGCGCAACAAGACATTAGGTATAGGATTTTTCGGTAGGTTTTAGTACGAAATTGGTATATACCTCCATCTTTTAGTAGGTAAATACGTAATTTGCATTTTTCGTATAGTTTATAAAGACACACTTATTTAGATTTTTTTCAACAAGTAATTATTCGTTTTTATACATAGCCAAGTTTCTTATTTTCATTATGGTTGTAGAAACTATAAACGTAAATGGCACAATAATGCCGCATACTGTACAAATTATTGTTGATGGAGCTTATCTGTTTCGAGCTATATCGTATATTTTATACGATACTCAAGTTATGGCGCTTGAGGGCGGAGAAATATAGTAGAACATGAACATGTAATGGAGAATTGAGATCAGTTTTGTGTCTAATCTCATGACAGAGATGGCAATAATTTTACCACAACTGCCGACTATTGCGCGATAATGTCGCATTTTCATACTTACAGCGGTCTGTGCTGCTGGACATCTTTTTACCGAGCCGAGCACAACCTTGCGGCAGCGGCGTATCTGTACTCTCCGTTATCTATCATCTCTCTGTTTTCTCCATACTCTCTGTCTTCTTCGTATTCTCCGTAATAGTCGTCTTATCCCTACTCTACGTTTTCTCTGAACTCTCCTATTGCTCCCAACTCCCTGTTTTCTCCGTACACTCTGTTTTATCCCAACAATCCGTTAGCTCCGTATTCTCAGTTTTCTATCTGTATCTCATTTGTCTCCGCATATCCCTACTCTATGTCCTTTCCAAACTCAATTTTCTTCAAGCTTTTCTTTTATCTCTCTGTCTTCTCCGTACTCTCCGCCTTCTACAGACTGTTTTATTCCATCTCTCCGTTTTCCAACGACATACTGTCCTTTTTCACCGAACTGTTCGCATTTCTCCGAACTCTTCGCTTTTCACCGGTTTCTTACATCTTATAGAGTAATTATATTATAAAAAAAATTGTAACTTGTAATTTCGTAATTGAAGTAATTTGACCGAGCCTCTTTTTTTGTAATGCTACCCTACGCTACATTAATAAATTATCTTAGTAGGAAAATTATTTTTGTTTGTTATCATACATAGTATAAAACAAATTCACTCTCCATCTCTGTCTGTCTGTTAATAAACTTTTATACCACGCAACGATTTTGGTGCAGTTTTTACTGATATTGAGATAATTTATTCCCAAATGTTTATGCAAACAAAACTTTCTAATTAAGTATATTTTATGATGAAGCTGTAAAAAAAACGATTTTCGAGCGCTTGTATGGGACACATCAAAATAATATACTACGAAAATGTATGAAATAAAAAGGCCAACAAAAAAGTCTGCAATAACATATATCCATCTCCTAAGGTTGACTCACAGTAACCATTTTTACCTCAAAATATTTTTTAAAATACTACTTTTTCTTATATCTAAATTAGTATAGTAGTTACTTTGGTAATTTAATGTAGATCTAAATTATCCTTTAGTTATTTAATTTAAACGAATACTTTAGAAGTTATCACAGATTTTATTTAAAATAATACGCACCAAAAAAAATGTTTGCAGTTCAAATGCTAGCACCGCCCCGCACCATATATTTATATAATTCGATAAAATATAAATTTGAACAGTATAAACTGCAGTTTATGCCGGCGAAGCCGTGTGCTTATCGCTAGTTTCTATATAAAGGGTAGTTTATGATACCTGATGTCGTGTTGAGTCTTACTTCATGAATATTACCCATAAACATCTAATAAACAAATTAGCTTAAAAAAGAAGACCCCTAAAGTATTGTATTGTCATTGAAATCGAATATATGCGCAAATTTTCAAGCAAGCCTAATAGCAAAATGGCAGTGCATGGATTCACACTTAAATTACTTCATTGATGCATAAATGGATACAGGGTAAGCTAATAAAATCTATTCAACAAAATACTATACACTTTTTTAATATTTTTTAAAGTGGCACACAATTGCTGGCTGCGTCGAAATTCTTATACGCAGGGCAATCAAGTCAACTTAATTTGGAGATATAGTTTTAATAAGTTCTTTGTTTTTCACGACTACTACACATTTTGAAATGAAACTATTTTAATAACCGGATTAATCGCATATAATTTTAGTATTCAAAAATACATTTTAGTATACTGTAAACTTTGATTTTAAATACTGAAAACTTTGTAGTTTCAATCCGATCACACCAGAGAGCAATATACAGTCAGCTCATTTTGCAAGAATCCAGGGCAGTACGCGACGCAACTAAGAAATCGTTGGCGGTAGCTTGAGATAATAATTGTATCAAATGACAGACAAGTGCCACCTCAGTCTACTTGTGACCACGGACTACTGTAAAGTGTTCGAAACATCGGGTTCTAAAATGTATTTTCAAACACCAAAATTATACGCGATTAATCCGGATAAAATAGTTTCATTTCAAAAAGATATAGTTTTATTTACAGTTTCACGCTTTTCATAGTATTGACTTTTATACTACTTTTTTCTATTCTGTAATTCTACTCCTATTCCAAGAGCTATGTTAGGTAATATTTCCGAGAAAAATATCGGCACAACAAAAATAAATTTGATTTTAGCAACATATGTGCACTTGACTTAATAGGCCTCAGGTGTTTCTTATAGTCGGCTTAAAAATACCTTTTCCGATAAGTACAAAACGAAAGACACGTCATATATGCCTTTCGATGTTTTTATTAAATAGTTGACAGTTTTGTACTGAAACGATAAAAGAATCTCAATTATTGATTAGAATTTCGAGTAGAGTTCTGCAACAGCTTTTTTTATATTTTTATAGTTAATACCTCCAAAAGATTTAATAAATATTAACATTTAGGTGATAGATAATTATCGTACTATTTATTCTCAAAACAGTATTTTATATATTAAAGCAATTGTAATTATATACAACATGAATATTGCTATAAACTTCTAGAACAAATTTCCGTTGTACATAATATGTTTGTATTTTTATGTAGAAAAAATATGGTAGCCATATACATATCTCATTTGCAACGTCTATTTAAACTGTAGTAACATTATTGGGGATTCATTCATTGAATTTAAATTTCTCTGAAGAATGTCTATATTATATTTAAAACTAGTTTCATCCGCGTGTAATTCAAGTAGCCTAAGTTACTCGTTATAATCCTTATAACATCAGTTATCTGCCAGTAAAAGCCACGTCAAAATCGATTAAGCCGTTACAAAGATTAGCCGGATCAAACAGATAGACAATAACTGGAAAAAGATTTTTTTGATATATGTACCTTGTGAACATACTTTATGTATATACATATGCATTTAGTAAAACGCGATTATTTTAAAATAAAAAACAGACACTCCAATTGTTATGTATACAGTATAGATATTGACCTTATAAAATTTAATCCACTCCTTTTCAAATCCTAAAGTTTTTGTGTGAACCCATAACAATCGCCCAAAATAGGTCAAGGCCCAAGTCATTCATTAAAGAATAACGATTCTGATACTGGAAATATATTTTTGAATTTTTTCTGAACGTAAAAAATCTTTACTAACTTACTAAAAAGTTTTCTTCAATATTCAATACGTACTTTTTTATCATGACAAACCATTGTTATTCAAATGAAACTATTTTAACTGAATTAATCCTGAAGATAAAAAAAAACATTTTAGTAAACCCGATTTTACAGAAGTCCGTTGAGGTGACATTTCGATTTCTCTTCGCGTACTGCCCTGGATTATTGCAAAATGAGCTGATTATATCGCCGCCAATCAATCAACGCCGAGCTCTACATATACAAACAAGAAAAATAAAGAAAAACAAAAATCAATTCATTGTTTTTATTGTAGTCACGTACGATATTTACATATTTACAAAGTAGTTCTATTTCTGGATGAAGACAAAAACAAAGAGTTTAAATAGTGATAGAGTAGCTGTGTTTATTTTACGAGCATTCTTTCAAACATTTTTTGCTGTTGTAATTAACCAAATTTAATATTTATCGAAATGTGATTTATAGTACCTGGAATTAGAAAAGTAAACAATACAGTCAAATCAAAGTCTCCTTACGTTTTTTTGTACCGTAGAACTTAGAACTTTCGCTATAAATTGTGATTATTTTGTGGCATATATACATACATAAAAAAAATGACATAATTCCTATTATTTCATAGAAATATGTTGGTATGTTCATTCATAATAACACGAATCTTTTAATGGCATTCTGAGCACATTACTTCTGAAAACATTGAATAGTTGGTTTACAATTTGTTCAGTTCCACCTTTCCCAAATACAAATGTAATCAGCTTCCAATTTTGATTAACAATATAGTGCATTGCGTCACCTAAAACAAAAGGTTATTATATATCAATCGTTAGTAATACATATGCCATCGCTTTGCAGTAGAATAAAGTGGTGGGTTTCTTAGGCATGCAGGGAATGTTCAAGTTTAAATTTTAAAATTAATTTATATGTGTTTTGTAATTATTAAATATTATCAAAAAAGGGGAAATTAATGTGCCTTTAACAGAAGCTTTCACCGCTTTGTTGATCCTATAGTGCCCAAAGTACATGAACGAATTATTTTTATTCATAGTATTAATTTATTCATACCCTGCTATTTTGTGCAATTTTATAATCAAACTTTTTTAAGTTAAGCTAGTTTTTCAATCCTATGAACAGATGCCATTTTTACTGCCTTTAATAATTTATATTATTATATAGTATCGTATTATGGCGGCCATCAATCAGCGTCTGATTGGAATCGCGATTGGTTGTGGGTTCTGTTCCCACTCGGGGGCATAGTTACATTTCAAATATTTTCATTTCCCTGATCTGGTATCTAAGACAAAGTGCGGTGTTGAGTTCCGCCACTCAATACGCAATGTCTCGATTTCGGGCGGACACCAGGTTCTCTCTGACAACCTTGCTATGCAGGCAACAGCTTCAAGCTGAAGCTTTGACTTACTTAATTGTTTGTTACCACCAAAAAGGTTTTCTAACTTCATTGAGCCACTTTGAATGTCATAAGAGTAATTGAAACTTTTTAGATTCATAAATTTTTTTCCACTTTCATCTTTGATGATTTCATAAGGCATGACCATATCAACTTGCAGGTTTTCTAAAAAAATAAATAAAACTTGTCAACTTACAGAAAATCATTACAATGGAAAACATGTAAAAAATATAAAACTTAAACTAGCCAATTAAAACAAGCACTACAACCAGTAAATACTTACTGTACTTAAGTTCACAGTCTCCTTCACCTTCGATAGGTACGGAAAAAAGAGTTCCACCAACTTTATAGGGGCCTTTCATTAAAACATCTGTGTGGAATGTTAAACGACTCAAATTAGAGTTAAAATTCATTCTGCAAACAAAAACAAGTAAGTTTTAATAATTATAGGAGTTGAAGATATTCATATTTACTAACATAATAAATTATTATTTTTAGAAAAACGTATGAAAATTAGCTGTAGTAACCGTAAGAACATAAGCATTTCGAAGCAGCCAGATGGCTGACGTAGCGCTTGGACGGTTTCCAAGAGGCGAGGATTCGAACCCCGAGGCGTTCAAATTTTTATACGTTTTTCTAAAATTGTTTTTGATAATCAATTAATTTCAATATACCTTTGTATATAAATTTATAATATTTTTGATCTGCACGTACGAAGACGCAAACAAAACTTTTACCCTTTTTTTTTCAAGCATTGCATATAAATATTTACTTGGATATGGACATGCGTTTATCTAATGAAAATATTTATATATACTTTACCCGATGTCATCCACAATTGCATTATTAAATCCAAAGATTTGCAAGGCATTTGATTGGAAAAACAAGCCATCTTGATTTATTACATAATCTTTCAAAATAATTTGGTCGAGCATAAGTTGGTCTTTTTGGGATGTTTCAAGGCCCTGTTCAAACAATTCTTTGCCGAATTCTCGAAAAGGACGGTCATTTTCAATAAAACATCTTAGTGGCACTGAAATAAAACGTTATCAATTAATAATTATACTGCTAAAGCGCCTGAATCACCCAATAGGTATTTAATAAATAACTTGAAAATTTATGCTAGGTAAAGGGTACCTCAGTTGTATATATAATAATTGAAATATAACCATCCCAGAGCGTTCCATTTTTTTTATAAATTATGTTTCTTAAATTTTGTAATATTTGTAATAATATGGCCAATTAAAAAAAAATTATAATTATGATAACACAAATCCATTTCAACACAATTTGACAAGAACTTACCCTTTGCCCACGAAAATGCAAACTGAATTGACAGTATTAATGCAAGATATGATATCGTAGACATGTTTCAAAATTTGTTTGACGACTCTGCTTGTAGTGTTCTCCCAAACTATGTTAACTTGCTTTTATACATATGTCAGGCTCTTTAGTTCCAAAACGATAAGTTATTTCAATAAATCAAACAGGATTCCGTACATTGAATATTGAATACGACGCAAATATTTTCTTAAGCCTAAATAGGCTATATTGTGATTCTTAAATGTTGTATTTTACATTTGAAACATAATATTTCATGTATAAACAGTTATATTAATATAGTATACTATTATAATATAGTATAGTATAATATTATATGTCTTTTTCAATTACTTAAGTGTGCGAATAACACTGTAAAAAATGTTAAAATATATATATTTAATAAATAGCATTCTCTCTTGCCAAACGATTGTTAGTAGAATAATCTTTGGGTAGCAGAAATTTGTAAAAATCTCTCTACAGAGATGCTAACAACAAATAAAAGTTGTAATAGCGTATAAGAATTTCAACGTAGCTGGATGTAGAACGGCTTAGCGGTCAAAGCGCTTGAACGGTTTTAAAGAGGCGCGGGTTCAAATCCCGTTGCGTTCAAATATTTAAACGTTTTCTAAATATGTCTTTTTCAATTTCATAAGTGTGCGAATAACACTTAAAAAAATGTTAAAAATAATATAATACTATAAATAATAAGCACATTTTTATCTTACTGTACTAGCGCATAATTCAAAACTATTTTAATCTCAATGCGCTACAAATTTTCTTAATGTCACGTTTATTCATTTTTATTGGTATTTTTTTTTCTTGATTAGTGATATCCTTGCACAAATAATTAAGTATTGTAGTGACTGGCAACGAAGATTCTGGTAGTGTTGGTGGAACTGAAAAGCGAATACGATTCTGCGTGAGAAATAGAGAAATCAATGAGTCTTCTGCTAAGGAGAAATAACGAGCATTAGTTTCAACGGTACAACTCAGTTCAAATGAAGTAAAACGCAACGCAAAGCATCGAACGAAGCATGCTCGTTTGCACGCGCCTGCTCTTTGTTTGAACTAAATGGTACCAGTAACCGTAGGTATTTTTGGTGACTTATAATATCAAAAGCTTCATTCTAAATCAAAATAATTATGATAGAGGCTCGTTTATGGTGATTATTAAAAGCAAACAAGCAAATGTTGACTGAAAATTCAATGCTTGTGTGCCAATCATTGCCAACTCAGGATGTTCTAAACTTAGCTGAAACATTGTATGGAATTAAAGAAATGTCACTGCAGAATGCTGATTATTAAACTAGTAAACTTTCATCACAAAAAAGACACATGATATGTTAGCATCTAGTGAGATATTAAATTTGAATCTTTCCGCAAAAAATCAAGACGAAGTATTATATTATTTTTCTTTTTAACAGCACTAAAATGCTGATATTAGGAGTAGATACCTTAGATATAAAAAGTTGAAATGACTAATGTTCACGTTGAACGAGGTGACCTTTTTTTTGTGACGCTGGGAAATACCTTTTACGCAGATCATCCATGCGCAAGGAGTTGGATACCACCTTCTCCTCCCCCCTGGCCTTCGGCGGCGGAGCGGATTTGTATTCACGCTGGACTCAAGCACCTCCTTCAATGCGACAACTGATTTGCAGAAAAAGACTATCGCAGACTAGTTCCTCTCACTATCCAGCATGGCCCCCATCACACTGGTTAATGAAAGGGGACCTTTCCCACTACATTCATCAAGGCGTGGCATCATGGGGCCCACGCGAGGCATCCGACCAGAGTGTATAGTGCCATTGATCTAAACACGCCGACTTAAAGCCGTCAGCATGGAGAATTCGGCCATGGTTTTTGAGTATTGTCCAATCAAAAAAAATTAACTAAGAAATTATATAAGGCTTATTAAGTAACGTATTTGCCAGAGTTCATCATGCCATACCAAAGAATATCTAACGTTATTGCATTAAGTTGTACTTGACTTCTGGTCAAGTTATTATTATTATTATTTTAAAAGTTAACTTTTTTTATTATTTTTACTGTATACTTAGTTAAGTATCTACAGGAAATGTATATGCGAGACGTTATTTCGTTTATTGGTTGTTTCTGTCTATATAAATGTATTTTTTTACGAATAATAAATCCTTTTCATAAACATTAATGTTTTTTCCTGTGATCTAAGTAAATATGTACAATAGAAAGTTTTCATTAATATTAAATAAAAATCACAATATTATTGAACTTGTGTATTGTACTAATGACGCCATCGTGGCGCCTTGTAGCACCGTTTGAGTATACACACAATATTATGGAATCGATCGCTACTAGGAGGAATTTTTAGTTTTGAATTCTAAGGCAAAACGTGACTTTGGATTCCGGAGCCATGTACGTTATATCTAAAGGTGAGAACGGAATGAATGTGAAGTAAAATATGTTGATATGTACTTAAACTGCATGCAATGTGCAATTCAAATTCAATCTTAGATCCTCGGAATTCCGGGGGCCTAATAACCGAATATTGATATTGAAATTGAGTACTACACCTATACTTCAGTAACAGCAGGGAAATAAAGTAACCTGTCAATATTTTACACCAATAAACTTATAGGTACAGTACTTGGCAATTTCATAAGTTTTTAACCTACGAAAATTGCGGTGGAGGTTTTTAACGACACGTATATTTATTTTTTTATGTTACGAGTAGACCACGCATAACTTTTTACAGAATATTATTGATAAAGTATACTCTAAAGTTGATGCCAAAGTTTCTAACCCTAAAGTAGAAAATGATATTTTTAGTTTTTTTTTGTTTAAAGATATTTTTTTCTAACATGTCCAAAATTTTGTTGCTCTTATTGCAAAATTTTTTAAACTCTACTGTTTTTACTGAATCTGTATACTTTCTCTTTATTTCTATGTAATATTTGGATGTTACCAATGATGTTTTTTATTTATATTTTGTAAGCTATACCTCGTACTGGATTACTGTATGGATATTAAGTAGATATTTCTGGATTCCAATTTCATGTAAATATTTCTGGATTGCCATTGAAGACCAGCTTAATTTTATATAATTATTATATTTCAAATCCTTCTTAATAATAAAGCGTTATTGTAAATAGTTAAAAAGGAATCGACAAATTTTCAATATTTTTATTACTTAGTAGAATTGTAGAGAGTAGTAATATCTCTAGTTTAACGTGTACTTTATATACATACTTCCTGTTTAGACAAGTTGAGGCGATGTTGAATAAAACACGGTAACTTTTTAAAACAACAAATACGTACATTTTTTATTAATTAAATATAAGTTACCTATTAAATGTTTTTTAACTTGGAATCGTAATAAAAGTGGCCTAAGTAAAATACATTTGTTTTGTTAAAATTTAATATGATTATTTCTTTAAAATATTTGAATTTTTGTACAAACAGTACTTGGATTTTTGAGGCCATCGTAGCGCAGGGGCACAGCTGGCGTCAGGCTGTACAAGTGACTGGTTGTCGGTTCGATTCCCATTAAGGGAATGATGATACATGAACCACTTTGATTTCTCCGCTTAGACTTGAGTCACTCAACACGCAATGTCTTGATTTCGGGTGGAAAGTGGAGAATGTGTTGACACTAGATTCTCTCTGCCTGCCCTGCTATGCGCGGAAAAGCGTCAAACTGCTTTTTTAAGACTTGAAATGTCTTGTCTTAAAAAACAGTGGCAAAGTAGCTGTCATGTATTCTCTAAGATAATTACTGAAATTTTACATTATATTTATTGGGTTGAAAAGCAACATAATATCAACAATTATCACAAATATTTGAAAAATATATTCGCAATTCGTAAATTTTATTTTGTCGCGTGGAATTCAAATCTATAATTTTGAAAACGACCGGTATTGTTCGACTTTTTAACATAAATCATGATATCGTCAAGTCTGACGTTAGTGAATTTCCACCATTGTTTAATTAAGTACTTTCAAAATTATTAAGTAAGAATATTATAATAATTTCAAATTTTATTTAAGCCGTGTTTGTTTTAACTCTTCGAGTATACTCTTATTATTTTGCATTGCATTATTGTTCATTAAAGTGAACGCTATATGTCTGCGAATATAACTGGAAATTAATTATGTTGCCAAGGTCATACATATATCGACAGTCTGAGTTAATTTTAAGTGCATTTTCTTGTCATTACTTTTATTTATAGTGTCTATACTGTAATGTAATTTTTTTGAATATTTAGGGCTTTATGATATATTATAAGATTTATCTTTCGCCCATTGCTTTTGCTTTTATCTGTTGAGTGGTGGAACATAGCGCGAGGCTCCGTCTAAACGAGATGAGGATATAAAATTATAAATTTATGTATAGATAAACATTTTTCGTAGTAGCATTTAAATACCTATATCGATATTTTCCAGCTGGGCCACGAATGTATCAGTTGTATTGTTGTTATTAAAAACTCATAGGACTTCGTTTGCGTGGACTTAATGGTCCTTCCCATACTACTTATCACGTTGAATATATTTTACTAAGACGGCATATCTTTATTTTTTATATTTTAGCTGGACTTGTATCATTATAAAGAATATACCGAATATAAATATTGAGCTTCACTGTTTTTCCGCCTAGCCAGAGAGAATTTAGTGTTTATTCAGTGAACATTCCGTTCTTCATTTTCCGCTATAACATTAGGGGTAAAGTTGTGGAACTCACCGCTATGCTTTGTTTTCCCAGAGCGGAGAAATTAAAATGGGAATTCAACCCACAGCCAATCGCGTTTACAGTCAGAGTCCGCATAACTTTACAGTTAACATACGATTTACTTTTAAAAGATTATATTATTAGAAAACTACTTAATTTTAGAAGATATCCGAATGATGAATATATATTTTAAAATAATAATATAATTAAGATAATTATAACATAAAGAGAAAACCTCTCGTGTCGCAGTGAAGTTATGGGTTCTATTTGTTTATTCCTTGGAGGAATATTTAAATTATTTTCATTTCTTCACTCTGGTTACAAGACAAAGCATGGTGATGAGTCCGCTACTCACTTTCGACGGAAAGTGGAGAACGGAGCGTCTTGATACTACGTAGTCTCTACCTTATTAATATATTGAGCTATGGCTAAAAATAATTATTCTTCTTATATCTGGTAATAAATTTATGGTTTCTTAAACAAAATAGTTACTCCTAACTACATCTAATATTATCAGATCTCGAAGATGCAAATGAAAATATACTGCCATTTGTGTTATAATTCAATTGGAAAATTTGTTAGGCAGAAAAAATATATCAAATTCAAGCGCGTATCTATTACGTAAATAATAAAAGTTTTAGCGTTAGATCTGGTGATTATTCTAGATTTAAATGCTACTAGAAGAAAAATACAATTTTGTATAATACATAAATATATCTTCGGTCTGGGTATACAAAGCGAAATCTTTTAAAATAATTCTTAAGTGTTATTCGCATACTTAAGACATGAACAACATTTTTAGATAACCTAACCCCCTGCCGTTTCACCATCGTATCGCTTAGCGGGCACAACGCTTCGATTATTTCAACAGGAGCGGGTTCGATGTCCGCTAAGTTTAAATTTTCATAACTTTTCTTTAATAAAATGTAATATCCTTAAAAAGTTCCTATAAAATTTTCTCCGCAAATGATAATAATAAATGATATTTTAAAATCCTTTTATTAGCTTCACATGTCAATATCTAACAATCTATATAGCCTATATAGGAAAAGCTTACATCGCTATAACGCTCTTGCCGTCCAATTTGCTTCATAATTTGCAAATAGGTTCAGGATGACAGATGACGGTACTAAATTTTCATAACATAAACTTGATTGATGTTCTTGGACAGATGACCGGAGAAAATAATTTTAAGTGTTCCAATTAGTTCCTTTCATAAATTTATTGTGTAAGTGTTATTATTGTACTGAAATTAACAAACTATATTTCATATTATGGCTTTTCTGAAATCTTACCTTAAACTATATATTAAAATGTATTTCAAATCTTATAAATAATACATTTCATAATTTATATTATCAACCGTTAGTGTTAAATTTCCCGAAGACAATTAACCTAATTTTTTTATTTCGATCTTTGGTATGCCATGCCATCTATCAATAAAATCCATAAATTCTACGTACTTAGACAATTAGACACGGTGAATTGTTAAAGAAACATATTGTTTTTTCTAAAACCGTGAATTAAATTCATTAATATTAATTATTTATTATTACTATAATATTGAAGACAGTGTTAATTATACTCTGACACTGAAAAATAATGTAGATAGTTGAATTAATGTAAATAAATTAGAAGTAAAAGAAAAAAATATATTTTGAAATTAGTTATCTATTTTACATATATCGTATTCTATAATCGTTTCATATAAATACTCTTTACATCAGAGTACTTTTGTTTAAAAAATGTACACGAAATGAAAAAATATAATGTAATAAATGTCTAAAATTATTCTTGATTAGTGATATTTAGTGAGTGATAAGGAATCTACCAAATTTCAAAACAGTAGTGGAATTGTTTTTACGGCACATGGATTTTTATTTAATTTCTTGCTTTATATATATTGTTCTGTTAACTTTTTTGTTTGAATTACTAACTGTGTTCTTAATAGCTATGTACATTTAATTGATTTTATATTTATATAATACCTTTCGTACATGGCACTATAGAGAAAACCTAAAGACACCTTTTCCATTTTTCAACCAACCAAACAACGTTCTCATTATCTGATGCAATATTAAATCGCAATAATAAATAAATAAAATACGATTTTTTTTTAAATTTTATTGTAATTTTATATTGAACGAGTTATAGTCGTTTGCGTGAACTATATAACGTTAAATCCCGTAGATATTATCCCGTTCCGTAGTCATTTTGGAAACACCTCTCTTAGCCCTACACTCTGTTCAATAGGCACATAAAACAAATTCAAAGACATCAAAAATCATTAAATTTAGTAACTGAGAACCCTACAATCAATAAATTTATAATATTGAGAAAAAGAGAGTTACTATGTATTGTTGTCTACGAGTGACTATATGAATAAGTCTTGTGTATATTTTGGGAGATTATGATTTTATCGTTATTTTTTCTTTTATTCTTTTCGAAAAGTGTATAAATGTTACTCAAACACACCAACGTAATTGTCATCACCATATATGAAAAAATCTGGTTCTTCATAAATTACTGACACATTAAACTCCATATCCATATCCATGGCGAATTCTAGCTTATTTCGTCAAATATATAATAGCCGTCGCTAGGCCGCCCGTAAACGCGGTCGGCCTTCAGCGGTTAGGGACTGTTAGGCTACCTTAGACTAGTCTGTTTCCAGTCGCGGCTGGTTTGCTTAGGGATTTCGCGGAAATCTATTTATGGGTGGCTTTTTACAATAAAAACAAACTCTATGTTTCACATTGAAAATGATATGGAAAATTATTTTATATATCAGTCGGAGAAATACATAGGTACCTTATATGGACTATATATTTTGTTAACATTTTTTAAAGTGTTATTCCCACACTTAGGTTTTTTTTTTTTTTTTTTTTTTTTTTTTTTTATACGTTTTCTAAATATGTCTTACCTTATATGGACCCCAGACGAACTAAATAACATCAGTTAGATTATTTACTAAATATATATTTTTTTGTTTTAAATGTTATAAAAAAATAAATATGATTAGGAATTTTTTTTACTCAGCTAACACACATTAAATAAATAAACTTTGCCATTTTAAAAGCAAAAAAAAAATTTTTTATACTTTTTTACAACACTTAATTGAAATAGTAATAAATATGAGTAGTTGCATATTAACTCACTTATTCAGTTTTATTCCTCGCATTACAAATGCTTGAAAATCACCATTCTCAGATAAAAATTCTTAGATCGTTAGATGGAAAGGTAATAAAGATAAGTGTTTTAAAGAAAGAAAATATTTAAAGGTTTAACAATTTTATCCTATATATACTTTAAAGTACACTTAAGTATTAATATGCATTAATTTTAATATGGGCCGGCCACGGAAGTTAATTCGGATCGAGTCTACGGATGAGAACATTTTTTCAATAAAGCAATATTTAAACAAACAAAGAACCTTCCCAATAAGCCAATAGAGTACAACGTGGTGGGGTGTTAGCTATCAAGGAGTGACTGAGCCCATTTTTGTGAAAAGGGTATTAACATATCGGCACAAGTGTACAAGACACCATTCTTGAGAATATAGTTAAGCCCCTTAACAACACCATGTTCAATAACCAAGAATAGTCCTTTCAGCGAGATTTACAAAACTACTTACAGACAAGCAGTGGTAAGATCAGGACTAGATGACGGCCAGTCTTCAGCTCTGATGAAGTCCGTAATGTCAGTTTCTCACAAAAATTGGGTGGATCGAGCTTTATAACCCGGCGCCGAGTCTTACTTAGACTTAGACTTAGACTATTCTTGGTTAGTCATGTTTCAGCATAAAAACGATCATTTTGTTTGTTAAAATATTGCTCAATTGTATTTTTTCTCATCCATAGACAAAAAAATTCTGTGACCTCCCATTCTGTACCGCTTAAGTAGTTGTTTTGTTATCAGTTAAAAAATGACCAGTCGGTCTCTTATGGGCTGCAAGTCCTTAGTCCTTTTAAAATACACGACATGGTTCTAGGTGCTATCTTCATCACCAGAAATAAAATCTTTTGCTTTTGGGCAAGATTCCTTCGAATTCTTTCCCATACTGCTTTGATCGCTTTTTTCGTACGAACACTAAGTGGACGGCCAGTTCTTTTTCTTACACAAGCTGAGGAGGTTTCATTGTAACTATCAATAGCCGGTAGCCGGTACGCAAATGTATTACTAATCAACCAACCATATAATATTTAAAAAAATATATTTAGCGCCGTACCTCTTTATATAATGCAATCGCAGCGATTCGTTTCCCATCATCACCCCACTCCATTTGAATATCACAATTATTTTACAATATATTGGCGCGAAAATAAAAAAAACACAATGAACAATGATATAAAAATAAAAGATTCCAAATTTGAAAGTAATATTTTGTTTATTTTTAATTATAGCAGTACTTATGACCAGACTAAGTATATTTATGAACTTATTGTTCATTCCCATTGGCCACGGGAGCAAAGCTAGAGCAGCTAGTCATTTCACATACAATTTAAAAATAAAAAGTAATTAAATGTAAGTACAGAACCCTCTAAAAATATTATTTGAAAATGCCTATAAGTGGATATTTTGTACAGGAGTATTTCCTAGTTCAATTAATTATTTTTATTGTAAATGTTGCTATATAAACATCAACAATTAGTATTAAAAATATCAGTTACCGTATGATCTCGAGTGTAAAGTGATCGAGACAAAATGAAATTTATACAATTTATTTTTGTTCTTTTAGTACAATTGATACATACTTCGACAGCTGGTGAGTAAAATTTATTTATGGACGTGTACTCCACGAGTATATTTCGGATAGAGGGAACCTACAGTTACGCTTTTCTCTGCTATATATCCGTTCAAGCTTTCACCATTCCCTCTAGTGGGTATCGAACCCATGGCCATCAAGCTTATAATTAGACACTGTGCCTTATGCAATATATAAGTAGTACTTGTACGATTAGTAACTGGACGCCATTGCGGCGCATTTGAAGGTGTTGCTTACTATGGTTGAGGCATCAGTTATAGCTATGAAAAATTATATGTTTAATAAAACTATGATAAATATTTATATATAATAAACATAAAATAATCGATTATTTCAAGAGTTTTTAGTATGTAAGGTTTAGATGCTCACAATAAACTTACATATGAAGTATCCGTTATGCTAATACAACGTTCATATATTATAAATAAAGTAATAATATCACAAATTAATTTAAAGACAAAAAGGGGCACACTTTGAAGCATCTGTCTTGTTATCCTTGTACTGGATTATTTTTGTATCATCCGGCGAGGACATCAAGTATATGTTAAAATATTGTATTTGTCATGGGATACGGACACATGTGCAATATTTAAACCAAATGGCACAATAACAATGGGGTCAAAATAGCATTGGAAGATTTTCGTACATAGATTGACTTATCGATACTGATAAAAATTGTAAGCTAATAAAAATGTGTTAAAAATAATGTACTTTACATTTCAGTTCCCTCAGTGCCGCTTAAATGTTGGTTGTGGGATTCACCTTGCTTGATTGTAAAATCTCAAGCACTATCACGCATTCTGGCTGCTGGAATCCCTGAATTGGATATACAACCACTACATACAATTTTGATAGACTTCATACATGTAAATCAAGATGGATTCCAGATAGACTTAAGGAGCATGAGCGTTAGAGGAATGAGAGATGCGGTCATTGATAATATCAGGTTACTTTTATTAACGAATGTATCAATATTAAATTTTAGCTTATAAGAAGTATAATTATAAAATACAAATTATTATTTTTTAGCGTGGATATGCCTACGAAAATAGTTAATTTAGTATTTCACACGGATTTCGAGATTAATAGTCGATATATAAACAATGGCACTTTACTTGAGACCCCCATTATTGGCGATGGTGACTACTTTATGAAACTTGGTGAGTTACGTAATATTATACATATTTTTATATTATTATTATAAAAAAGTGCATTTTCGTTTATTACTTATTACACATCTGCATTATATTATGTAAAAAATGAAGGACACATTAAGCCATGATAAGTTTCCATTATTAACACGGTAGCACATTTTTAACACAATAATTAATAATATATTATTTTTTCACGTTATTTTGCGCCTAATGTAATAAAATATTCCTAAGTAATGTAATAAAATATACAAAGTTCTATTATATCTTATATGTAATGTTACAGAGAATGTTGAAATAGCAATGAAAATGCCTTTTGATATCATAAAAGATGCTCACGGCAAGGACCTCATGATCTTAAAAACATTTGACTACACCTTCGATGTGAGAAACGGCGCGAAATTCCGTTTCGAAAATCTTTACTTTGGCGACCAATATTTGAGTAAGTGAAGCAAGCAATAATGATGCTTACAACAAAACTAACTAACTAACAAAACTAACAATAAAAAAAGTATAAAAATTTAGTTGCAGCGGGATGCATTAGTCGTTAGAGCACTTGGACGGATACCAAGAGTATATCGCGATATCGATATCGCGGATTCGAGTCCCACAACGTTTAAATTATTATACGTTTTTCAAATATGTTTTATATAATTTATATTATTTTACTATCTATTAATGTTAAGTAATATAATACATACATTTATTAAATTTAAAATTTATTAATAGATATATATTATTTTTACAGGTGAAAATATGCATAGTATAATGCATAAAAATTGGAAATATTTGACAATTACATATGGACGATACTTGTTTGATCCATTAACTAATAAAATATTTAACTCTATCCGAAACTATATTCATTCTAAACCATTGGATACTATGGTTATATACGGATATACCTATATTTTAAATGAATATTTGCATAGATTTGCATAGTGACGTGTAAAATAAAACGTAATTAAACATTTATTTAGTGGTTTTTTTTAAATTAAATATTGAAATTATTTTTATATATTATAATATAACTAAAATATTTATAATCTGATTATTCCTAGTTTGAAGGAACAAACTAAAAGGTGATGATATCATATATGTCACAAAGCACAACTATGTTTAAAAAATTCTACAAATAATTTCAGACTTGTCACTTAACCAATTTAAATAGAAACAATTCAATCTTTAAAACATACTATTGAGGAAAGTATATCATCCAGTCCAGGAATATTATTCTGACGTAAATGTGTGGAATTAAATGCTGTTGACGCTCACTCGGGAGGCTAATGGTGACAGTGAAGTTATTGTAAAATTATATTTAAAAAGAGTAACTGTTGAGTTTCTTTCCGGCTCTTCTCAGCAGAACTGCCGTCCGAGCCGGTGGTAGCTTCCGGTAAGACTAACAATATTTGCATATTTGAACAAAGAATTTTTTGATTAAATTCAAGAAACGGAACTAAAAGTTTTGAATAAAATTATATTAATAATATAAATTATAAAACGAATGAAATTTTTAAATATCTTAAAAATATTTGGTATAATAAAAGCTATTATAATTATTATCTTCTATACTGTAAAGGTTATTTGTTATCATCGATCCTCTATTCTTAAATAAGTAAAGTACTATAAGTCAAGTAATGTAGTTGAATATATTAGTCCCTCTAGCGGTACTTAATTTTAAAGCTGATGGAGCAAAAATATTATCTCTACCATTGTAAATGCCACAGCCTCACTCGTTATATACATACGTTAAACTAAAAAAAAATGTTATAAAATATTTGACAGTTCAAATAAAAACAATGAATAATATTTCGTAGATAATAAATCATTTTATTAGATACATATCATAAAATATAAAAAAAAACTACCATAGGCTACGGTAACCAATTAGACCAAATTTAAAATAAACACACTCACTTTAATTATTGTATTAGGGAACACGCAGAGTGCGTGTTGTGACACTTAACGTATGTCTTCAGGAGTCAAGATCATATCACATCTTTCGCATGTAACATCTATCAGACACCAACTATACACAAGCTAGAGAATTCTTCTGACATTATTTTAATAAAATATTAAACAATCAGCATTTGACATATAATTCTAGATTGTTGACAACACCTTTACTACTCTTGTAGTCTAGTATTAACGCGACACATATTAGCTTAACAATAAAAGTTACAATTCATTTGTTTTCTTTTAGTTGCAGCTTGATTGTATGCAGCACACAAGTGTTAAAATATGGCAAAAATTAAAACTGCGTTATTTGACACACGGTTCTCTCATCAAGGTTCTAATTTAAATTTTTATATAAAGGTCTTTCGTATAGTTATCCTAAATAACATTTAAAAAAACATTTGAAGTCGTACAAGTAATTTTGAAATTCTAGTCCTATGGGGCTGAAATAGGGGTGGAAGTTTGTTCATACAAACATAAAAATTTTTTTAGGCTACTGATCATATATTAGTAAACACATTTTAGCACAGTATATTAAAAATATATATATTTAATAAAACTTGGACAGGTTTTCAAACAAATTGCACGATAAGAAGTGGAAAGCAAAATAGCACTGGAAAAATTTCTAACATAGCTTGATTTATTGATAGATTTATAGCTACCCAGTATCCAGTATTCCTTAACTGAGTAGATAGCTGTAAAGATACAGGTGAGGCTAATAAAAATATGTTCAAAATAATTTACCTTGTTATATTTTAGTTCCCACCGTAGCGCTTAATTGTTATTGGTAAGTAAAATCTCAAGCAAAATCAACATTACGCGCTGCTGGAATGAACTTTGTACATAGACTAAGACTAGACGATAAGGGACTCAAGGTAGACTTAAGGAGCATTGTTTTAAACTTAGATCTCTTCGTATAAGATCATTATTTTATATAATAGGTCCTAGTATTTTAAATACGTACATACTTATCATTGTAGTAAAATCATGAAGAAACGAGTTCCTTAAAAATAACAATCATTTGTTTTAAAATAGTATTCAAAATATGAATAACTGTTTTTGTTTATTTGATTAATCAACTAGTCTCATTTAATTCAATTCAAAAGAAACGAAAATTTTGGATTATATTGTTTTAATAAATGTAGAATAAAAAAAATATTAATTTTGAAACAAAATATTAAAAACGATTATAATTAATATCTTCTATATTGAAAAGGTATTTTGCTATCATCGATCCTGTATTCTTAAATAAAAAATATAAATCTTAAATAAAAAAAAAATGTTATGTTATAAAGTTGAACCGGTCACTTTACCGGTACTTTTTTAAAAGTTGATGAAAAAATATGAACGCTACCGTTGTAACTGCCACGACCTTACATGTTACACATTAAAAAACAAGATATAACATATATATGTATAAAAGTAAAAAAAAATGCAATCAGTTGGGATTAAAAATAATGAATTAATAACTTCATAGACAAAAATCATTTTATTATAAACGAGTATATATCATAGGATATTAAAAACTACCATCACAACACCCACTTTAATTATTATAAAAGCAGCCAGGCCTAGTGTTTCGTCAAAATACAGCAATATAATTTACTAAACACTGAATGAGTGTAAGAATATCTTAAAGGCATTGAAAATTCTGTCATTCGTCTTATCCAATATCAATCTTCCATGAGCTTTTGATAAAAGCTTCCAATTTTGGTTAATCAACGCAAGAGCTCTGTCGCCTAAAATGATATAAAACTATACAATAGGATTTTAAAGAAATATTATTATTTTTTAATATTTTTTTAAATGGTATTCACGCATTGGCATTTGCCAATTTGACACACTATGAAAAACATTTGTAAAAAACATGCTAGGTGAGTAAATAACTATTTAATAAATAACGTTTGGCTAGCAGAAGTTAATAAAAAAAAATCTACAGATATGCTAAAAACAAAAATAAGTTGTAACAAAAAAATATTGTAAGAATTTCGACGTAGCTGGATATAAAACATTTGTCTTAGCGATCAGAGAAAATGTTGTATATTTTGTATCTAATAATAAGAATATGTAAAAATAATAAGAATAAGTATATCTAATTAAAACTCAATTGCTACAACGAAATAACTCAGTATTTCACAATTTTACATTTTACAATATATTCATATAATATTTATAGCGAAGTTTATTGTAATTCATTTTAAATCATTTAATTATTCAAGTATACATCGTTAACTTAATGACGTTTATGTTGAATAATATGTAAGTGTATTGAAATGATAACATTTTTAGAACAGGGAAACAAAAAATAATAATTTTATAACAGAAGAATAGAGATATAGTTATATTATCATACTCATAGTGACAATAAAAACTTAGTAAACTGACCCAAGTAACAAAATACGACTTCGTACTTTCTTTAATTATATATTTTTCGTATATTTTAAAGAATCTGGAATAATATAATATTATGCACTAAATCTAAAATAATATGTTAGTAAATTAATTAAAAATCTTACTTGATTGTTTGTTCCCATTATACAAGTTTGTAAAATAATATTTAGCGAACAGTTTCACGTCGAATGAATACTGGTATCCCTTTAGATCTATGATATCTCTCCCATGTATATCTTTTACGACTTCAAAGGGCATTATCATGTCTATTTCTACTCCAGCTGGAAGTTAAGGATTGAGTCAGTTATTTCTTAAATACATATTAGTCTTGCCATTAATATTGTTTCAAAGAAAAAAAAAATTTTATTTACAGTTGTTACTATTAAAGTGTGTTAGTAAATTAACTATATAACTATACATGAATATAGAACCATTAAAAATATGTAATGCTTGTTCGAAGTGGTCTCCAATTGCTGTAATACAGTCCTTTAAACGTCCACTTATCAATAGCAGCACACACTGTTTCTATGAGAAAGTTCTTCACTGCGCAATTATAATGGCGTTTAGAGCAAGCCTTATTGTCTTAAACTGACAATAAATCATAATCCAGTGGATCAGTGAATCAAACTAGATGACGGCCAGTTGTCAGTTTCGATGAAGTTCGAAACATTCGTTAAATGAAAAATGAAATAATTTTTTTTTGTGACTTAATTATGTGCATTTTCGGTTGAATTATAAAAATTTAAGACCCGGAACAACCGATTATGAACCATAATAATCTAGCTGAACTATAAGAAATAAGTAAATGCCTCCCTAACAAAAAGTATTCAACTTGATAGGCATTTTACTTACATTACAATAAAAGAATTGGAAAGTCTGATGAAGACTCATGATAGATCAGCAAAAATGTAAGATATAAGTTAATACTTAATAAAACTACTTCAATATAAGAAGTTTTCGTTAACAAATAAAACTCATTGAACTTTGCTGCCATCGTGGCGCAGTGTGAGCAGTAGTGGGTTCGATTTCCACTAGGGTAAGGCCGTTGAGTTTTAGCATTTAATACGCTACGTCTCTAATTCGGTTAGATAGCGGAGAACTGAGTGTACTAGATCCTCCCGGTCTGCCAATAGACAAAAACGTTAAGCTGAAAAAAATTACAATCGTGGGAGTCATATAGACAAGAAAATTACCACCCTACAGGAAGATATTATCATTTTGATTTCAAGTTTCATTGTGAACAGGTGGTAAATTGAAGTAGTCTATAATTCCATGCAAACGGAGTTGTGGGCATTAACTGTTAAATAATATACAAATCGTAAAACTGATATATATCTTACAGAATACTCCTGAAAACTCCCCATTGCCGAAAATAGGTAATGAAAATATGTATCCACCAACGCTGTATTGACTTTTAATTGCGTAATCAGCTGCAAAGTTTATTCTTATAAGTTGATAGGTTCTGTCAATGCTGAAACAATACCTAAGTTATAAGTAATATATCTAATTATAACTAAGAATAAAATGTTAAATAAAGGTATTTTTATTTCTTTTCACCCTAACTATAATTGCCAGGGTGCCGATTTTTTTTGTATCCTAGAAGATTGCATTTACTTATTAATTTGATAGGTGTCCAAACATAAGATATAAATACTTTTCTGTAAATCTGTTTTTAATTATTTATTTAACATAATAAATATCAGTTCTGTAGAATATTTTAGGAAAATACAACTTTTCTTTAAGCCTGAGGCTGCTTAACTGTGCCTCATTTTTCTAAAATACTGACCTGACTTCTTTAATTACAGAGTTTTTCAGCCCTGTCACTTGTAAATTATATAAATCAAGTTTCAATCCATCGTGGTAGATATGAACAGAGTCTATATACAATGGATCTAAAATCCTTAGACATCTTTGAGAAATATCCTCCGTGAGACTTGAAGTTAACGTATTAGACACTGGATTCTTAGAAAATGGATCTGGAAAGTCGAAATATATCAATCAATATGCATAAAACCTTCTTCCCTTACTCTCTGAGTGGCTAAAAGCCAACGTGTAACTGAACTACTGGATTTAGATACCTAAAATTCGGCTTGTACTGCATATAATAAAAAAAAACGGCATATAAATACATTATTCTTAAAAAATCTCTCTGTGTAATCTTAGAGCTTGAGATTCTTTGTGAGATGTTTAAAAGCTCATACTTACAGTTGCTTCGTTATATACTAACATATTTTGTTTGACCGACAACCTATCCAGTATATATTTTGTTAACATATTTTAAAGTGTTATTCCCACACTTAGGAAATTGAAAAAGACATATTTAGAAAACGTATAAAAATTTGAACGGATTTGAACCCGCGCCTCTTGAGGCACGGTTTTCAAGAGGCGCGGGTTAAAATCCCGCTGCGTTCAAATTTTTATACGTTTTCTAAATATGTCTTTAACCTATCCAGTGTTATGCTGAAAACAGTGACAGATATACGATAGGAACAAAAATTAAAAATAAGCTAGTAACGCCAAGTTATCGCTTCCAAAAAGTAAATAAGTATGTTATCTATAATACAATTCCACAACCTATGTTACATTTGTCACTACAGAAATTGAGAGCCAGTATAAAAACAATAATAAAAAGTAAACCTAACTACTCTGTCGTAGAATATTCAAAATATAAAAATGTGTGATAGTAATATATATGATTTGAGTTTGCTGCAGGTTCTCTGACGAAGAAGGGCTCTCTATGTGGGAGCAAAAATATAAAAGGTTTTCCTGACATTCTTACGAAAAATACATTATTTTACAGTTGAAATTACAGACGACAGAAATAGATGTATAGCAACAATTATAAAGTCCGCGCAAATGAAGTTGCGGGCAAAACTTATTTCAATATACCTCTAATACACCTATTAAAACTTACATGCAGCTGCTATAAGCGATATCTGCACTACTATAGTAATGAAAAATATATTCAAATTCATTTTCATATATTTACACTGACTCTAATTTGTGAACACTAGCATTCACTTGATGTAGAATTGTGTCTCTTGGATATGTAGAGCTCTTATATACTTTATATCCTACGAGAGCATAAGAGGTCTTATTGTCAATAACAACATGATGAATGAAGAATCCATAACCCTACTGCCCTAACTAGAAGTCAAACACATTCTATAATTATCACTCAAGGTACTAGAAGTCTATGGTTATACTGTCCTGTCGAAACACTTCGTACCCTCTCATAAATGGCCAAAAGTTTTGTTCTGTATATGAAAAATATATGTATACAATTCCCATTTCTTATTCATTGATCTCTTTATGTGACGTATGAAAACTGTTTTACATAATTTATTTCATATTTCTGTCTAACAGTGTACAAAATATCCATATCAGGAAACCCAAAATATTAGTGTATGTATAGAATTACTAACACCCATACTAGATAAACAACTGTAAAATCATTGTCAGGAGAACAATATCATGGCGATAGAAAATTCGACAGCGTATTGCACGAATGGATTTTGAGAATTCTTGATATTTAGACTAGGCCTGGGTGGAAAGTTGTTATGATAGCCCGATGGAATCAGGAATCAGAATTACTGAACTATATTTCAGGGAGACTCTATGCCGCCGTTGTAATTCTAACGCCGTTCTGTCTGGCAAGTAACCCTGTATTATTTATCCTCGTCAGATACCAAATAAAAGAGTTTAAACTTAAAGATAGCTTCTGGATAAACCATTTATTGTACATGGAGGACTTAAAGATAAGATAAGCAAACAGCAATTTTAATAGACAGTTTAGAATCATTCACAAACGATGTCGGTATGAGTTTCGGTTTGGACAAATACAATACACAATAGAGCAGGACATAGAAATAATATTATAGGTGTAGGACACGTGCTTCTAAGCTGATATATTTGAACAGCTAGGGATACATAAGACATAAATATTTAGGGGTACATGAATCAGGAAGACCAGTTTTATTTTACTCCTTTGGATTAATTAATTATAAAAATAGAGATTTCAAAGCAATATACACTAGAAGATTATTATTAATTCAGAAAGCAGAACAACAAAAAGACGATTTAGAAAAAGTGTACATAACTACAGTAGAATAGGACAGAGAGTTAATAAATGTAAAAAATATATATAATTCACAGAGACTTAAATAGAAACAATATTTAGACTTGAGAGATGATTTAATTAAAATAATAGTTGGTAAAATTAAAATAATAGTAGGCCCATGCGTGTTGACATTGCTGGCAGCGTGACTCTCCCACACGTATTTTAGTCGCCTCTTGCGACACCTCCAATATTCCAGGGTGAACCTATTCTAAGCCGAGATCAAACAGCCAGAAATACACAAACACAGTGATACCAACTATCGTAGGAGCTACAGGTATAATTAGTAAAAGTTTACACGCATACATAAATCAACTAAACACTGCCATAGACAATAAAACAATTCTACAAAAACAAGCATCCTTTCATACAACAATAATTTTAAGCAACTTATTGAGGGCACTGTGTTTGTGATAAATACACCAAAATTACAACAGCACACACGAGACACAAGAAATTTTACACATGTCTAGTCTAATTCTACACCAGGCACGCGACATATGTGCAATAACTGCCATCATCTGTCCAACATCACAAAAACCATCAACCACGAACCAGGGTGTAGGAGGAAGACATAGAGGAAAACTGTACATACTTTTTCTTGAAGGTCGCGATATATACTCGTAGTGTACCGACGCAAAAGCCAAGTCTCGATATACCGAAAATGATCATGTACGTATAGTATAATAATAAATGTTATTAATAAGGCTACTGGCATATTTTGGCCTCTTTTAGTAACTTCATATCTATAAATAGTTACGTCTTAATTTTTACCCTAGTTAAGAAACAGGCAAAAATTCAGAAGCTTCGGCGTGAAAAGAACAAGATATTCTAAACTGTTTTGATACTGCCCTTGTGACATTTTTGAAATATTTCAAAGTTATGTATATTCCGTTGATGTAATAAAAAACAAGATTTTATTTGCAAATTCATAAGGGATTGAAAAAATATGTTAAGGTAAGGATAAATATAAGCACATATTCTTTATTAGCGCAGAAAAGAAAAGACCAGCTTCCAAACCTAAATGGATAAATAAATATTAAAGTTTGTACACTTTAGAAGCAAATTAGACATTTTAGAAGTCTTAAGCTAGAAAGTTGTTTTCAGTTTTTTTTCAAATAATGTATGTGACAACAAGGATCGATAAGTTATAACTTTAATTTTGTTATTCAATGATTATGATTAGACTGGGGTCAAAGTTGTGAGATGTTTTGAATAATATATTATTTACTACCGTCATATGCCATACGCTGGGGTAATTTGTAAAAACATTAATCATCCTGAGCCTCTAAAGATCATGATATTTATATATATATATTTATATAAATAAATATATTTCAATTATATAATATTATGGGTCCTACCAACATGACCTTTGGCTAATGCTACATTTCTAAAGAAACGTTTGTAAGAAATATATTTTTAAAATGTTGATAATGGTAACAATTTATTTTTGATTTATTAACGATTTAATTGATGATTACATTTCCTGTTTCTTTTAAATCATAAAACAAAAATATATCTAAACGTTATATGAATTCAAACAATTATAATAACAAAAGTAAACAATGCCTTGTGTTGTTTTGTACTTTAGTGAAGAGAATACAACTAAGTGCCAAATTTTGTTATATGACAATTTTTTGACATTATTCCCATTCTGCATACAAACGAGGCATTTATAATTAAACTGCTGCTGCTGCTATGAATTTGACTGAGACTGCGCCTTTTAATGCCTACAAGGTTTTATTGTACTTTGTAGCGTAGGTTTTATACTATATTGTGAAGTCACGGCTAAACGTAAATCAATGATATTATTACACATGATTTATCCAAACCTTCTAAAATGTTAACTGACATGCGACAAGCTAATCCAATTACTCGCTTCGACTGATGGATATGGAGCCAGTAATAGGATTGTCTACATCCAATTGTGATTATATTGGCTCTGACAGCATTCAGGATATGACACTGTGGCTCTCTATGAATATTTTATTGATTCTTGTAAATATTCTTTTTCTTTAATATATATAAGAAAATCTAATTAGTATGTTAATTCACTGATGACAATAACTGAGCAGAATATATCAAGAGACAGTGTTTTAAAGTTCTTAGGAATTCTATTTTGTTTAAATTAGTTCAAATAAATTCTGCTCCTACATATTATATCAGAATCTACTAGTGATAAAAACTTTTATCATGTTAAGTCGCGTTTTTTTATATATTTAAATATGTTAATTTTGTTTTAATGTGAAACATTAAAAGAATTCTTTCAATTCTTTTAATGTTTCAATTTGGATAAAGAGCTAAATTTATAATGAAACAGAAATCAATTGAAAGTGACTAATTTCAATCTGCAATTTATATGAGCATTTCAATGTGCATATGCACTGGGATAATTAAACACATTATTAAAAAACTTAGGAAAATCAAAAAGTAGTAATTAAGATATTTAACGGTTTACTAAGTTGATAATTTTGCTTTTATTTTAATCATAATATAACAAATATATATATTTGTACTTATATTATGTCAGGATAACTTTCAATTGCCTTAGCGATGAAGCTGAGCGAGAAAGAGATTTTGAATAATAGTTTAAGATCACGGAAACAATTCTGCCGTCATGTTTCAGAATGCCTTTTGTTATTCTCGACCTCAATGTTTTCTGCGGACCAGAAAAGATAACTCACGTTGAATGCCAACTGCAATATAACTAAATTATAGCTTAATAATTGTGAAATATTTTCTGGACAATAGATTAATAATCTCACAGCTGACAAGTTACTAGATTTATCAATTAAAACTATTTAAGTTAATGTAAATTCAAAACGTGTTTAAAATACAAAAACTCAAGTAAGACAAAAATAGCAATTAGTTTTAACAAAAGTACCCGCAAACACTTGCACAAACGGCAATAAATCAGTGCTACATTTCTTTTTTGAAAAAAGGTCTTACTTTTTAGTTTAAGCATATCTTGTTTATACTTTTAAGATATAAACTATCAATAAAATGTATTTTAATTTGTAGTAATATCTTTGGCAGTAATATTTGGTAGTAGTAATATAATATGCATAATATTATATAGAAATTTTACTCCAAAAAGAATTATGAGGCTTTCAAGTTAGGGGTGCCGTATGGCACTTCTAGGCCGCTATGTTGTCAGTTCAATTGATGTGGGTTTCTTTGATTTTTGTTTTCTTGTTTCTTCCTTGTGTGACAGTATTATTAGCTTTAATATGGACTGTACATTTTATGCCGCAGTTGCTTTATATTGAGCTTCAAAAGGCTGCAATCCACTCCTGACAAAAAATCGTCGGCACAGCGGGTGGTTTTATAAATAACTTTACCTTATTATAGAACTATTAGAAGAAAGTCACTTACAGATATTCTAGAATTATTTTTGGGAGAGAGCATTATCAATATTCTAATCTACAGTCACTAAAATACAAATTGCAACTATAGTTTTTACGTTCGTATCAAAAGCGAAATTTGTAGTGATTACTTTTAAGTAAATTGGTAAATTAAATACCTTCTTTATTATTTCGCCCTTACATTACTTAATATTTTATTATTTACTAATAATTTTATTAGTAAAAAATAAACATAGGCAACATTCATATGCACCAAAAACTACACCGTTAAGTCTACATATCAGCCTAGCGGTGCCATACGGTTGTTACAACACATACACCCATTGTTTTTTTTCAAAACTAATAAATCGATTTAACTTTTGTTTATCAAAAATGTGTAAGAAAACAGCAATAACATTTTAAAAAGTTATGAAATTCTGAAACTCTAAAGCTATTTAGGTCATAATGGTTAAGTACTTAAATTCATTAGGTCAACGCCGCACTTTTTGTTACCAGAGCAAATAAATTTTTTTAAAAAGACATTAACGCCAGAGTGGATCGAACCTATAACCATTGTGTATAAAATTAGACACTTTTCAATTACGTCACGGTGGCATCACATTTTCGCACAACACAAGTTTGAAACTTTCTTTATATTATGTAATAGGATCTTATGGAGTAACTGTACTATGGAAACGAATAAGATTATATGAATAAAAGATTTGAAACAATTTACACAGAAAAGAAACAATTATTAAATAAAATACACATAGAGTCAAACTGTGTCGTTAATGGCAACTACAAAGCCGTAAATGTCAAAATAAGCATTATTTTCACCAACTGTCAATGTCAGTGGCCTATGTCGCACGCGACACGTGCGGATTTGAAGTTTTCATTCAGCTGTATTAAAGAAAGAATTAAAAATGGGTGTTATTCAAAGAATAAAGTAAATATTGATATAGCTTTTTAGCGAAGGTTATTCCTTATTTACGGATAAGACGATAATATACGTCTTTTTTATAATTACAGAAAACCTACAACACGTAAAGGTAAAAAAGTGCTTCTCTCTAGGGAACCAAAACCTGTAGAAGGTCCCAAGCAATGCATATTTCTGCAAGCTCGTAACCCTTCTGAAAGAGCGCGAAAAGTCTTAAAGGATATTTACGACTTAAAAAAACCTGATGCAGCGTTCTTAAGCCGCAAAAATGATTTTGTACCTTTTGAAGACGCGACCGTAATTGAAAAGTAAGTATAAAATTGTTTTGTGTCCTCTTTTATTTATACTTTTATACTAATATTACCCGAACATTGATTGATACTCGCGTTGCAAAACTTTATCCTACTATAATTTGCATTTAAAGAGATGCATGTACACTATTGAAACAAAACTATGATTTACAACAAAAATATGAGTTGCCGAGAGAAGGCCTGCTTTAAGGAGTGCATAAAACCTAAATATATGGTATAAATGTGGTTTCCACACATATATAAACTATTATTAATTAAATATGGCTTATGATTCATTTACAATAGAAAGATATTAACAAGTTTTTAACCTACACACAAGATGTATTTTTTTAAGTACTTTTATGCTTATTACAGACTATGCTACAAAAAAGAGACAGCACTGTTTGGTGTTAGTTCACATAGCAAGAAACGACCTCACAACATAATACTAGGTCGAACTTTCAACTATACAATCTTAGATATGATTGAACTTGGTGCAGATAATTTTAAGTGTATGAAAGAGTTTCATAACATGAAAGTCTTAGCTGGTATCAAACCTTGCCTACTGTTCAATGGACCATCATGGGACTTAAATCAAGATTTGAAAAGACTTAAGTCCCTCTTTATTGACTTCTTTTATAGAGAAAAAGTAAGTTTATATATAACAAAAACTTTTAATAATGAGGCCATCATGGTGGTACAGCATCTGACTGTAAGTCTGATGATTGGGTTCAATTCTCACTTGTAGTAATGTTTATATTTAAATTATATTTATTGCCCTGCCCTGGTAAGGAAACAAAGTTGGGCATTGAGTTTGAGTATTATTCTCATAATTAAAAATAAAACTTTCCAGATAGACTCAATCAGACTACAAGGATTGGAACATGTCCTAAGTTTCACAGTGACTGATGATGGCAATATTTTTGTCCGATCATATAGGATTCAATTGAAGAAAAGTGGCCAAAGGACTCCAAGAGTTGAACTTGAAGAAATAGGTTAATATATTTTTTATATCAAATAATATAATCTAGAGGTTATCTATAGAGACAGCATCTGACTGTGAACAGGTTTGGTTGTGGGTTCTCACTTGGGGTAATGATTATATTTAAATTATTTTCATTTCTGTGCTCTTGTACCTAACATAAAGTGCGGTGTTGAGTTCCACCTCTCAACAAGCAATGTCTTGATTTCGGGCGGAAAGATTATAGAAAATTATTGTTGAAAAGAAAAGACATGCAAGTTCAAGTGCTATTTCAACAACCCACACAACATAATGGAAAATTAATGATATATTTACTTTTTGTTTCTATTTTAAATGTACTACTTATTATTTTTAATTCTGTTTATGTAATACTTATACATACTTACACTGTGAGTCTTCAAACAATGTTTTAAACTAAAATTAAATGTTCTGGATATAAATATATGAGTATATATATAATAAATAAATAAATATATATATATATATAATAAATATATATAAACTAAATAAATATTCTACTTTCAGGGCCTTCAATAGATTTCAAATTGCGCAGAACTATGCTAGCCTCTGATGACTTGTACAAAGAAGCTTGTAGAGTACCAAAAGAAGTTAAAGCAGTCACTAAAAAGAATATATCACGAGATGCATTTGGAAGTAAACTGGGTCGCATACACATGGGCAAGCAAGATATACACAGGTTACAGACTAGAAAGATGAAGGGTTTGAAGAAAACCACAGAAGAGAAGAAACAGTTCCTTCTGAAAAAGAAAATGGCAAAAAAGGAAGCAAAAAAAGCAAGTGTAGCTCAAGAATAATATTTATTATTTTATTATATCACCTTTTTTGTTTTATTTTATTTTCCATTTATGTAATGTATTATTTATTTTGCATATTTTAAGTAAAAATTAGATATTTTAATAATATGCTCTAAGACTACATTTAAATTACATTTTTACATAGGTTTGAAAATATTTTTTATAAAATATTAATTTTAATAAATACGTATTAGTGAAAAAGTAGATATAACAAGTTACCAGTGGAGAAGTGTAAACAATATGATTCCCACCAGGTTACCTTTGAAAGTTTATTTTTTCACCGTAGACAGTCAATCATTGGTAAGGTACAATGAAACCTCTGTTTGTGACAAAAACAGATCGGGTCGCCCACACAGTGTTCTTATCAAAAAGGTGATCAGCGTATTAAGGGAAAGAATTCGAAGAAATCCTATCCGAAAGCAAAAGTTTTATCTCATGAGATGAAGATAGCACCTATAACTATAGTGCGTATTTTAAAAGATGACTTAGGACTTGCGGGCTATAAGAGACGCACTGGTTATTATATAATCTCAGAAACAAATTGTTTACGGATGAGAACATTGTTACAATTGAGCATTATTTTAACAAACAAAATCGGGCATTTTGTTTATGCTGGAAGCTCTAAAGAAGCTTCCTAATTAGTCAACAGAGTACAACGTGGGCATTATACGACTTCAGTTATGGTTTGGTGGGGTATTAGCTATGAAGGAGTGACTGTGCCAGATTTTTGTGAAAAAGGATCTCAACATCGGCACAAGTGTATCAAGACAGCATTCTTGAGAAGTTAGTCAATCCCCTTAATAACACACCGTATTCAATAACCAAGAACGGTCCTTTCCATTCAATCTTGGTTAGAAATGAACGTTCCGGACTTTATCAGAGCTGAAGACCATCATCTAGTCCTGATCTCAATCCACTTGATTATGGTTTATGGTCAGTTTTAGAGAATAAGACTTGCTCTAAACGCCATGATAATTTGGAGTCCCTAATACAATCCATACGATTGATAGTGACGAATTTTCAAGAGAGTGTGCTGCTATTGATAAATGGTGTCAATGTTAAAGGGACTGTATTGCAGCCAGTGGAGACCACTTTGAATAAGCTTTATATTTAATGGTTTTATATTGCGTATAATGTATTAAACTATCATACTCTAAATGTTACGTACAACATGTTCTTTTTCTTTGTAACAATTTGGGGCATGGCTACACTAGTATACACGGCACGTATACCAAAAATATTTATTTCACAATTTTTGCTATCTGTCTGTTCTGGCTAAACTCTTTATTTTAAAGAGAATTTTTGTTTTCGTTAAAAGTCCCTTTAACCTGCGCATTAATTTATTTTCAGAAACTGTATTTTTTACATTAAATCCTTAAATAACTTCCTTTGAAGTGGTTTTGTATAACGTGAATATAATTAATTTATCGATTTTATATTCACGACAAGACGATATATGAAACTTATTTTTTAATTGAAAATTTCTTGCACATTTTCGACGACTGGCGTGAATTTACTTTATAAGTATGCAATTGATATAGTCGTAAGCTTTTCATATGATATTGTCTTATTAAATTATAATAGATAAAATGTTAAATTAAAAGAAAAGAACTTGTTTTTAAAATTGAACTAAATACATTTATGATATTCTGTATATAAAGTAAAATTTTCAAGTTAAATATTTTTAATAAAAAAATTCATAATACACAGTATTGTCATTACTAGAAGCAGATTGACTACAGATACAGACATTACACGCCTTAAGCACAACTATAAGAAGTCACAGAATACATTAGCAGTATTTTGTGAGTGTTCTAAAGCTTTTGACTGCGTACTGCTTTACTATTGCTTAAACTTAGTCACTATGGAGTCCACGGCAACGTTCGTAATCTAATTACTAAAAGTATACTTAGTACGTTACTAAAAGGATAATTCATAATAATGTGAAGTCGCCCAGTTGCTATTAACGGTTGATTAATATGCTATAGGGATAGATTTTAAGAATTTCTTATTTTTAATGTATATATGACATTTCGTTTAATGCTTATAATTTATGCGATACTGTATTGTTAGCTGATGATACTTCTTTAATATTAAGAAATAGTTATGATAAAGTAAAAAGTTCACTATCGCAAATATTTCACTAGTTTAGTTCTAACAAATTATCATTGAAAGCGAAGAAAACCAAATGTATAGAATTAACTATGTCCAATGTAATGTGACAAAAACCTTAATTAAGTCTCAATAATGAAATTATTATTTTTTCTGACTTCGTCGTAATAGACGTTGTATTTTAATTTAAACTTTCTGTAATTTAAACTTTCCTAACATCTTGTCCTTATTGCAGCAATATTAGTAATTCATAAAAAACAGTGCGGGATAGCACCACTAATCATTTCAGGTTTGCCACTTGAATAGTTTAAAGTCAAGATTAAAAACGGATATAGAGGAATGTATATTATTCTGCTTAAGAATACTAATGTTTATGTGCGGAATTGAATACTGTTGATGCTCATTCGGGAGGCTAACAGTGGCGAAGTGTATTTTTTTTATATGCCAGCGTTAAGTTTGTATTAAAATAATTTTGGTACTATCTGTTTATCTAGATTCGCCCTGGACCTGTCAATATAAATTAATAAAAATTATATTTATCTATTTACTATAATGAATAAAAGGTAAACCGGTGGTATTTATATTATATGGATACTTCGCCACTGGAGCCTAATTATTTATAGTTGTGAAATTATTGTTAAATTATATTTCAATAGAGCAACTGTTGAGTTTCGCGCCGGCTCGTCTCAGAAAAACTGCCTTCCGAGCTGGTGGTAGTCTCCGGTAGGACCGACGATACTGACATGTTATTTTCATTGACAATTCGAAAATACTTATAGCATTTAATAAAGAATAAAATAAAATAATAAGTATTTAAATAATTAATATTTAGATTTTGAGAGACTTCCTTCTTTAAAAAGTAAATTTCAATATAAGTACATCTTTTACTTTAATTTTCCTTATTATTTTCCTATAACAAAACATGTATGCTACAAGAATACAAATAAGTTAAGAGCCACGTTATCTAGACGTTACTTTCATAAGAGCAGCATTTTTTTCCTTCCGCAATTCTTATAACTATTTATGTAGAATTTAAACGCTGCAATCTTCCCAGGAAAATCCAGGTCCTTAGTCAGAAAATTATTTTTATTTAAGCACATGCAAATTGTTAGTATAGTCTATTGTTTATCACTAGTTCTTTTATTGTACTTTTATATAAATGCCAAATAAAATGAGTTTCGAACCATACAAGCATTTGTAATTGACACATTCGTCCATAATGTCAAAACATTAGTTAACTTTTACAAAAGCAAAAGCGAAGAAATATAGTGTTTCTGCATACCACTTTGTTTTACATATTAACTATGGGTTTGTATGATGGTTCACGTTTTTCCCACATATAGGGCAGAGAGAGTGTAATATTCAGACAATCCGGTCTCAGTTTTCAGTCAAATTTCGAGACATTGCGTGTCGAGTAGCGGACACATTTAATCACTAATATAATACATTAAACGACCAATTGAAAACTTGACATAAAGTGTAAAAGTTATCAATATTTTTTTATTGAAAAAAATCCTTTCGATTATAACGCGCTACTAATTACTTTTTGTATTAAATAAAATTAGTATGTACTAAATTTAAAAATATATCAAAAATTAACTTTTAAACGGAAACAGAATATAGTGAACTTGAAATACGTAATTGATTATAATTTTAGGCTTAATGATTTAAGTTATGTATGCAGTAGCATACAATAATCTCGATTTTTTATTGAATTAATTTTAAATGCCGGTACTTGTAGGAAACAATAAGTGCGTGTTGCCAGTGATAATATATGGCACTGAGACTCCTACTGTTGGCCTCATAAGGAAGCTTGAAGTCGCTCTACGAGCTATTGAGAGGGCTATACTCGAAGTTTCCCTGCGTGATTGATGCGTGAAATTTGGAACGAGGATAGGCAGGAGAACAAAAATCACCGACAGGTCTCTAAATTTGCAAGTTGAAGAGACAATGGGCAGGCCACATCGCTCGTAGAACCGATAACCGATGGAGAGCGAAGGTTCCCGAGTGGCGATTACGAACCGGTAGGCGTAGCGTGGGACGGCCCCCCACTAGGTTAGGTGAGGTGACGACCTCGTCAGAATTTCGGTAAACCGCTGGATGAGTCAGGCCAATGACCGCTCGAAATTGCGTTCTATGAGGGAGGCCTATGTCCAGCAGTGGACGTCTTCCGGCTGATGATGATGATGAAATTAAATCGTAAAAATAATAATGTGGACATATTTTACATGACAGATTTCAAAGCACAATTTTAACAAAAAGAAAGTGCTGTGAACTGTTTGTAAATAAAAAAAAGAAAATAAATACATGTGCAATATTAATAATAGTATTGTATTTAAAAATATATATAAAAAAGTAATCATTAAAAATATGAATAGAGGCCATCGTGGCGCACTGGGGCTGCGGCTTCGATTTTCGCTCGGGGGAATGATTATATTTAAAAAATACTTTCAATTTCTCCACTTTGGTATCTAAGACAAAGCGTGACGTGGAAGACCGCCACTCAACAATTTATCGATTTCGTACGGAAAGTGGCGTACCTTGATACTACATTCTCTCTGACTATACTGAAAAAATAATATAAAGATGAATACAAAAAAATAATATTAGTACCTACTTTTAAAAGCATAATCATTTAATTCAACTAACGTAATTGGTGCTATATTAGTACATCAGAATACAGGTAATTAGAACAGATACAGACAAAAATAAAATTTTAAATCATATTTTTGATTATTTTAGCCATACTGTAAATAATATTGATGTGACGACTTATATCACTATCTATATGTTAAAACTACTCATGGTTGAGCATGGTTCAAATTAGTACGGAAAATAAAAGAAATAGTTGAAAATTGTAGCAACAAAACATTTTTAAATCTTACTTTTATTTAATATGTAACGATTTAAACATATTTATAGAAAACATTTTGTAAGCTGCACAAGCGCTCTGATCACTGAGCCATACACCATTGGTTTCCAAGAGAAGCAGGTTCGAGTTCCGCTAAGTTCAAATTTGAAAAAAATATTGTAATCTTAAGTGGGTAAATAAACCTTTAAAAATATAAAAGTCATTGAGTTTAACCTAAAACATGTAATTGAAAAATCTTCAATATATTTATATAAATTTTAGGGGTATAATATTCATAGTATTTTAATATAGTTTATTTTTATTCATCTTTAGTAAATATCATTCATATTAAAAAACCCCTTCATAATTTGTTTATGAAATTGATATCTTGGCTGAGATTGAGTGAAGTGACGTGAGAATACTAATATTATATATATATTTTTTCTTTCTTTAATTTCAACCCACATCTATTTTATCTCCAAATAGTATTGAGGTGGTCGCCGAACGCCCTAGACCTCACCAAAAATATTCTGTGTTTTTATGACATCTAGTAGCATCTAATGTCGCCAGGATTTTATGGACTGCATATACGAAAACGCAAAGTTTCATTTACACGATTTGTTATTTAGAAGCAATATTAGAAACGAAATATGAGGCGATCTACTTAACGTCTCTCAATATCATCACATTTCTGTTACTAAAGCACAACTTCCATAGCGTTACTTGTATATATACATATGAACGAATTCATGTAATTGTTAAAACATTTCCGCTTTTTACTAACAACTACCGGCCGTCTTAGGTCCGCGTTTTGTGCTAATTTGCTCATATAAGAACTCAGATAAAAATTATTGTACAAGTTTTATTTTCCTTTAGTACGTATTAAAATTATCATAAAGCTTTTTCCGCATAGAATTTAAATTGCTACTTTACTCTATATCTTTAATATAATAAGACTTATATTGTATTTAATTAATGTATGTAACTTGAACTAAATCTACGGCTTAACACAATTATTTGACTTAGTTCAAGTCGATTAATTTGACCGGTATTGGTATGTTATATTTTTTTGATAAAAATTAAAACACCTACAAATTCCATATAATACCTTCCTAGGTATTATATGGAATTTGTAGGTGTCCTATAACAAAATGATCATACAGAAATATAGACAAATAGTATAGAATTTTGATTTTGTAGAGAATGAAGTTTCTCGACAATAAAAAGCGTGTAGCAGAAACAAAATTATTAAAATAAAACTAAATAAAAGTATATAAAAAAATAATTTTAAAGTATGCGTAGGGCTTAAACAGATGTTTTCTTGTTATGAAGTGCACTAGCAAGCCAACAGACATAACTATGAAATATATATTCAAAATTGTGAAAACTGTATTTTGACTGTCATTTCTGGCCTTTTATTTTAAAATGAGCATTAGTAAAGACACATAAAACTGCAAAGTAGCTGAAGTAACCGCAGACCTTGTGTTCTAACCTATTTATCATTTATTATTTGAAATTTAATGGACGAGTTAAAACATATATGTATATCTCATAAGTTTATTAGTTCCCGGATCGATTATCCCACCGTTGCCATAAATGTTCAGCTTGCTTGCCTTTGCCTTTTCACAGCGTATATATTGTTGTTAATTACCTTCATATTAACAACACTATATAGTCATTTTTTGAAATAACTTATAGGATACCTATTTCGTTTGGTACTTTAATTAACTTAAAATTAGTGGGTAAAAAAATAGTATATTCCTAACTATTTATATTCCTAACCTTCCTAAATATTTACAATGGTAATAAAATGTTAGTATACCAAGAAGCGGAGAACGGGGTGACTTGACACTAGGTTCTCCACTTACTTGCGGTGCGTTACAACTAAAAGCGTGGATTTGTGTGTGGTCAAAAGTTATTTTTTAATATTAATATATAGATTAAATCTTATTTGTGGTAACTATACCGTAGAATTGATTCATGAAATAATCGACGTAAAGAAAATGTATGATTGAGTCGATAATTTATTTATTATTATATGGTTTATATAATCCTTTACAATAGACATATCCATATAAATATATTAATTTATCGTGTACTTATTCCTGATTTTAGAACGTAAGTGGAAGTGTATAGTGGTCGCACATGGCTATTACTATTGGTTATATATTATTTGTTATTGTAATTAAAATAAACTATCTAATTAAAACACTTCCTATTTCCTATTGTGCGGTAAGCATATGCATGGAATTTGAAAAACAAAAAATATTTACTGGTTTTAAAGCAAAGTACATATTTACTTATTCTATATGAGTGCTTGTCGTTAAAGTTTACCTTTTGAACAAAAACATGGGGAAAAAATAGGTTGAATATGTATATTCGAATTATGTCAATCAAAAAAATATAAATCAGCTTGCCTACAGGTGTATTACAGATAACGTAATATGCTCCATCATTAGATGTTATATAAATATGTGTCTTATATACATAACTCTACAATCTACAGTAGTTAAATATATCGGAATCATCGGACAATTTGCCAATTCGAAAATTCTGCTCAGTCTAATTATATATTATATAAAGTATAGGTTATGCGACTTAATCAGATATGTCAGTCCGCGATGATCGTGGGTTCAAATCTCAATCTGTTTGATTTAATTGTCGATATATAGTTGTAAAAATAGTTTAGTACGACATTACATTTCATCAGTAAACACGCTATCTAAAATATGGGAGACAAGTGGAAATAAGAAAAAAATATGTTGGTATATTTTTCGAAGGTTAAGCCAGAACTTGTGAGTTCGACGCCCACAGATATTTGCGCATTGATTTTTTGTTTGTTTTCGTTGTGTGGTTATTCCACCTATAATTTATTTACATATGTATGTTTTTAGAAGTATATATTAATTATGACGCATTTTCATAGTTCAAGATATGCTAAATTGAGATCAAGAAATTGCATATAGTATAATTCTGTCAAAATATATTGTCGTAGGACATTATGTCGTATATTACATAGAGTATACATAATTTTCAGTGCTATTTCCTATGGAGGAGGCCTAGCTTAGGCGACTAGCGGTCAAGGCAGCAGCTTAGGAGTTGGAAATATGATGGATATCTCGAGGACAAGAGGAAAGACGTCGATGACGACGGGAGGATGAGTATGCAACGGTGTGATGTCCCTGGTGGTCAGAGACTTCTGCGCGATGTATATAATGTTGAGATTAGGCTGATGATGAATTCTTCCAGACTTTTGATGCGGAGATTCCTGGCGATGGTGGCGTTACTCACGCATCGAGGTTGAGGTTGGTAGATCGTACCACGTCGGCGCTGCGTACGTAAAGTGTGGCCTGACATACGTTTCATACAGCGCGGCCCTGTTACAGAGTGGTCTTGGGCGAAGAATCGGCTGAAGGAAGAGAAGTGCGAACCTGGCATTATTAGATCTAGACGTGTGGGGTCACCCTAAGACGAAAGACGTTTAGTTATTTTTAAGTATTTTTTATAATTATTGATATTTTTAAGGAGTATGCATAAGGTTGTCCTTATAAATAATGATTCATAAATACTAAGCTGATGAGGTAGCTGCAGTTATTGGTAAAAGTGAAAAATACAATTTACTCAGTGTTATTGAAAGATTTAAAAATCATCTTCAAGTATATTTCTACATCTTTAGTAAGTAAAGTGACATTTGTCGTCTACGAAAGATAAGGTAATGTGCGTGTTGTGCCAGAATAGAGCATACGGTAATTGCAAGGCTCCACGGCTTGCATCCATCTGATAATTACGAGAAGCAAGGATGAGTTTCTTTTAAGCAATACAGTTGTTGGTTAAATATATTAGTTTTATATATTGATTTTGTACATTATATGCCTTACGAGTAAAAAATGAGTTTTTTATTTAATAATGTTTGGTATAGAAACGTAAAGCATAGCATAGGTCAGCTGTTGTCTGTAAATGGAGTTGGTTGTGGGTTCGATTACCACTTGGACGAATGATTATATATAAATAATGATTTCCGCATCGGCTCTGGTAAGAAAAGTGCTACGTACAACGTCGATATCAGGAGGAAAGTGGAAAACGAAGTATCTTAATACCAGGTTTCTCTTCTTTCTTTCTGACTACCCTGCTATGCGAGAAAAGCATGAAGCTGCAAAAACATATAATGTTTTTTTTTGTTATAAAAATATAGAATGTTTATAAAGTTGTTAAATACATTATATTTACTAGTCAACGTCTCAATTTCCTTATACGCAAATAGGTATCATGACTTAATGCTTACATACCGACCATAAAAATAATTGTTTCTTTATGTAATAAATTGAACATAACTAATTGATTACTTTGTTTTTAATGACAGTTATCACGATATTATAAATTGGGCTCACCTACCACATATTGCTGTCAATGTTTTAACGGCCTCGACTAATATTTATCATTACTATTATTATTATTATTATATTAAATTGAATGACTACATATAATTGACTGTTCCTAGTTGTACTTGATACGTTTTGATTTTTAGCTTCACGCTTTTTCCCGCATACCAAGGTAGTCAGAGAGAACCTACACGCAATAGCTAGAGAATTCTAGACATTGCGTGCTCAGTGGCGGAACTCAACGCATTACATTCTTTGGTAATAGTTAGGTTAGGTATATATACCTAAATAGATATTATCGTAATATATATCGCAAAAAAGAGGCCTCTTTTTTGCAAAGAACCTCGTCGAACATCGTCGTCGTCGTCATCTCACACGTACGACGTAAACAACTGGACTTAAGACTTCTAAATGGCGTCTATAGACTTCTAGAGACCATGGATATTCACGATGATTAGTCCTGCGCTTCTCACATACTTGACCTTCCCTCCCATTGAGATCCCTGACATACCTTGACCAGGTCGTCGGTCCACCTTATAGTGAGCCTACCCACTGAGCATCATCCGGTTCGTAGTCACCACTTGAGACCACCCCAACGGCCTCCTTGTATGTCACGACATATCGACATATTGGCCATAGCCAAATTGTAAAATTGACTTCAGGAAATAATCGACATGAAATTCTCAATACGTCAAATAAATTTGATGACCATATCAATGATAACCTATCATTTAACGAAGTGAGTGTAATGAACGAACGATCAACTAAACACGCGGCTACTTGAAGAAATCGTTAGTCTTATTTGACTAAATTGTAAAATAATTACATACTTTACTTATCGATAGAGAAGCTAGGAGCGCTTCTCTGCATATTAGTTTCGTTTTCACATAAAAGACTAAGAATTTTTTTGTTTCTATTTGGTAAATATTATGTACTAATAAAGTATTCTGTTTTGTTTTATATTTTGTTTTTATTTCAAGTCGATGTGTTTTAGTGAAAATAATAAATCTAAAGAATAATATTGTAAAAACTACCTATAAATGCTAAGCATAGCTTAAAAAGAATAAGTCTAACATAGTCTAAGTTATCGTGACCTCTTACTACTTCACACGGTATTAATGATAATATCTTTTTCTATTATATTATAAGAGAAGAGATTTGTTTGTTTGTTTGTTTCGATTTAACTCAAAAAATACTTGAACGGTTTTAAAAAATCTTTCACCGTTATAGCTGCGCTGCATCTTTACTTTGGTACAACATACCTTTGTTATTAGTAACAAACGCTATGTTTTTTTACAGATAAGTATAAAAAAGTTCTAGATAACGTGTGCCTATCTCCAACAGATTACTCAGAAAAACTGCTTTTACTATTAAATCAGATTAAAAAGAATTTTACAACATTTTCTTTCCAATTGAAGCTTATTTAACCCCAGATGATATTACTTTATATCTAAATAAATGTGTTTGAATTGAAATTGAATATATAATATAGTGCCATTAACTCAATTGAGCTTAAGTTAATATCTTAGAAAATATCGCACAATAAAATATTCGAGCGGCAAAGTAGTTACGCACGTGGCAGTTATTCCGTATAGTTCTGTGGGGATTCTGGCCTGCGGGAAATCCACATTCAAAATATTTATTCCACCATAATGTACAAAAGTATAGTATAGTCTTAATGTTTATTTAGCAGTAAGAGACATCTATAGTAATTCTCAATTGAATATAAACCAAACTAACAGTTTTATATAGAAAAAAATAATTGTTTATTTGTTACAATCTAACTCCTAAAGTACTTAACAAATTTAAAAAAATATACAGCTACAGCCTGACTGTTATATAGAATATATTATATTTCTAACAAAAGTTGAATGAATCCCTATCTTAACAATGGAACCCAATGTATAAAAATATTGCCTATAAAAGCCATTACTTTATGTGCAGTGCGAAAACTTTTAACGATATAAAACATAATAAGTTCTTTGATTTTCACGATTTTTACACATTTTGAAATGAAACTATTTTTTACCGGATTAATCACGTATAATATTTGTATTCAAAAATACATTTTAGAACCCGACGTTTCGAACACTTTACATTAGTCTGTGGTCACAGGTAGACTGAGATGGCATTTGTCTGTCATTCGATACAATTTTTATAAACTACCGCCAACGATTTCTTAGTTAACTCGTGTACTGCCCTGGATTCTTGCAAAATGAGCTGACTGTATCTTGCTCTCTGGTGTGATCGGTGACCACGGACTACTGTAAAGTGTTCGAAACGTCGGGTTCTAAAATGTATTTTCGCGACTTCGCCCGCGTGATGTGCACGTCATAGACGTGCTATAGACGTGAGGGTTACTAGTACACTTACAATATTGTTAGAAAATTAAAACATCTGTAAAAGTAAAAATATAGTAAATTACGGTTTATCAGATTTATTTATTAAGTACTAGTACTATCTATAATTTTACCTATAAGTTATGAAAACGTTAATGTAATCATATTTTTGATGCCACATATTATGTACATTATATTATTATTTATTTAGGATTACGATAATAGATAAAATTGGTAAGCCTGTTAGTGTTTAATATATTGTTAAGAAACCTTATTTTACAGTATGGCGAAACGTCGATGACGAAATCGGTATTCGTTCACCATTCATTGATATAGTCAAATTTGGTCATTTGACGAAGTGCGGCAATTTCATGATATCGCCGAATATTTCATGAAATCGTCAATTCTACGATATGACCACGACACATACGTAAAATTTATTCTACACAAATATAACAAATTATTTATATGGATAATTTATATGATTAGATACTAGTATGATGGTACCATCATAAAAAAGCACAAGACAAAAAATCTATAAGCATTTATTGGTAGATTATGTAAATAATATACTAAAACAATGTTATTATAGATTTATTTTAAAAAGTATTGTCTATAATCAATTGAGACTATTTAAAACATTGAAATATTTGTAAATAATACATAAATAATAGACCCGAACATGCGCAGCTGAGGTACGTATCGCGATCCACTTTATAGAAAAGTATACACATAATCGAAAACGTGGTAGTATAGGTCTATGACAAATGTCACCAAATACGTCTTAAATGTGCCGAATTTTATAATATCCGCCAGCATTAATATCGTAATAATGGTTACAAATCTTATTCATCGTGTATTAATTTATACAAAACATAAACATTTGTAATGGTTTTGCTTTAAGAAACGACAGGACTGCTGAATTGTCATTGGTAGTTTAAATGAACACAAAGGCACCTGGAGATTGTTGATTCCATAATACTTTATTTGAGTTTTACATAAATCAACAATTCACTTCGGGTTTTTTAATCTGACACAGGTTTTTTTTAAATTCACATGAACTTTCCTACAACGTTCAAATAAGGAAAACTACAGTATTTTTAATTTTTAATCTTTGCACGTCTCTAAATTTGTACTTATTTGCATAAAATTTAACAAAATATATATTATATGTTAAATAATAATTAACCCACTACTGATTCGCAACTTAATAAAATAAGAAATCCCACTGTGTGATTATATACTCGTAATTGAGTAATATCTGGCTAGAAGTATATGCCTTCTTCAGACATTACACAGTACACACTCATTCGCCAGTACGTGAGTGACATTTAACAACAGGGGCACCGAGCCCATAGCCATTGCAGGGTGAGGAACTCTGAGGCAGTGCCTGGGACTCGTGATCCAAGGCATGTGGAGCTACTTTAAAATGCATTACCACTCACCCGAGCCCGAGCTCCTGTCTCTACCTAATACTACCTATAAATTTACGTTAGAAGGGACACAAGGACAAGGCGTCCCGCCAAATAACGGACCCTACTGACAAAGACAAAAAGCGTTCTCAAAGCCTCTCTTAACACTCATTGGTCCTACAAATGACTAGACTAGCGTTACACCATAGACAATGCCATAGATATTCTATTAAACTATAATAGATGGCGCTAAACTTTGAACGCGCTAACAGTTAATTTAATACTAAAAGCTATGCGCCGACATATAATATTGTGTAAATTTAAAAGTTTACTTAGAAGATAAAGTTTTGTAAAGGCTTGGTGATTTTTCCAATCTGTCTAATTGTAAATGCGTTTAACAGTACGTTCGACCACCATCCGCGTGAATGATTATATTAAAATTATTTTCATTGCCGCGTTGAGTTCCGCGATAATTTTAAAGTTATATCGCTATTTTACATTACGATATATAGATTACATTATACATTACATTAATAAAATAATTAAAACGTTATCAATAATGTTGGAAAAGTGACATAAATAAAATATTTACATTTAAAATACGATTGCATCTAATGACTCAAATAGGTGATAGATTTAGGTTAATGGCTTCATTAATCAAATGTCGATTTAATTTCGTTGCTCGTCACTACAAATGTCTGAAGAAAGAAGATTTATAATTTTATATGCAAGTGCACACAGGGTGGAGGAGCCTGTCGCATTTACCACACTTGATCTAGTGACAAATACAAATATTTACACTCTACACACTTTACACTTGTAAAGTGCCATGCAGCGATGTGTGTGACGTATCCACGTCACACTGGGGCATATGTAAATATTGTATTAATTAAATTAGTTATCTTTAAAAAAACAAGTTCAATATGAAAGTAAATTTGCGTTTACACCTAAATAAAATAAAAAAAAAACATATATTTAACCTTATCAAAATATAAAACATTACGCAATTACTGTAGAATTTGTTACAATTAAGTCTATTACGTGATTTGATCGTAATCGAAAACTTGAGACTAGGCCTTGACGTAGAAACAAAACGGAATACAGTGGTTAAGTTGAATGAAGGCAACGTCGTAGGCGCTTGCTGCTGATACTAACGTTCTACTGCTAGTGAGTTGTACCCTTGACCGAAGGCAACTCGTTCAGTCGCCGCGCGGCTCCGTGCTGATATCCTCGTGTCACATATCAATTGAGGCATTAGTACAAAAGCCGTCTACCCTCTTCTTAAGCGGCAGTCCAAAGTCATGCGGCTCCGAAGTCTAAACGCGCCTTCACACAGTGACTATTATTATATTGTAAAAGTGTATATCGCATCATAGAAAGGTTCATAGTTTTTAGTTTTGTGACTGTTAAGTGCGACCAAAATGAATACCCTACCTGAACTTCAGGGGCTGCTACCCAGAGCGACGGCAACGCTTCTAGCTGACCAAAAGAAAGCCTCAAGTATGTCAGAATTTCATGAACGTTATCATGAGTTAGTTGTAAAACTTAAATGACATCTCAATAATAATATCCGTTCCGGTGATCGATGTACGTCGAAAACATGCATGACAATAGACGTACGTGAAATATTTGAAACAAAATATTTCAGTACGCAGTTCAAACCAACTATTTTTTACAAAAGTAACTGTAACTCATAAAAAATCGAGTTACATTTTGAAATTAGTGTCTTATTTGGACATATAAGTAAGTTCATATAAAAAGAACTTTTTAAGGAACGTCATGTTGCATAAATGTGAATTTTTATATTATATTAATAATCAATTTTATAATTAAATTAACAATTTGTTTAATAATATGCATTTAGGCTTATTGTTCTTCTTAGAAATGATTTACCTTTTTTTTTTTACTCTAATGACATTGCTCTTTTGCATTTCAATGCTAATTTTTTAATTAATAATTAAGCAATTGTCATTATAGCTTGGATAAATATTATACACCAACAGGCTATATTTTTTTCTAAATCCGCAAAATCTAGAACAATAGCGTAAAATATTTTTCTTCTATTCATAACGAATAAAATACAAAACAAATCTATTAAAACTAATAAAGTATTAAATACAGGTTCAGGTCATAATGTCTACGTCAAAACGAGTTGAAGATATTTTAAAAGTCTAACCAGTTTTTAAGGCATGCGTAAACAGGACCCTATAAATTATAATTTTGTCAAAATGAATGTATATTTTTGTGACTAAAATCTCAAAATTGATTTTAGATATACAAAATATTTTATTATAAATCATAATATGTATTGAATAGCATTCAATAGCTTAAAGACATATTTAGGAAACGTATAAAAATCTGACCGCGGTCAGAGCGCTTGAACGGTTTTCAAGAGGGGCGGGTTCAAATCCCGCTGCGTTCAAATTTTTATACGTTTTCTAAATATGTCTTTTTCAATTTCCTTAGTGTGGGAATAACACTTTAAAAAATCTTAACAAAATTCAATAGCTTTTTGATTATTTTTGGTAAAAAAAACTAAATGTGTTCTATAAGAATTGAGGTCGTCATAATGGCGCAGAGACGTTGGGTGTTTGAACAGATACTCTGTGGTTGTAGGTTCGGTGAAAATTTTGCATTCCAAGCTCTTCTCATAGAAATTGTCGCGTCAACAAACAATGTCTAGAAATAGGGACGTAAAGCGCAGAACACTCACGTCCATTAGAAAAATATGAAAAAATCATTTATTTTTAAATTATACAATTATATCAATTAAAGTTATTTAAGCCTGATTCACATTATAAATTAATTAAAATATTAACGCAAAAATTTATTTTAATAATCATTTGCTCGTTATTAATTAAGCATTAATTCTACGAAACACATCATAATATAACTTTATTAATTTTTTTATTTACGTAACAGAAAAAAGATAATTTATCCCTAAATAATAATAAATATTATATATATATGCTATGCTTCATATAAACATTTTTTTGTTACTAAGCTCTTTGACTATTATATACTAGTTTATAGGAGTGGCGTTTCGTTCAAAACAAATTACAAAATTGACCACTTACGCCACCTCCATTTTTTCTATTTGGATAAGGAAAACCTAGTGGATTCTTACACCGTTTCTCACTTGCTGCCTATCTTCGAAACATCTTTAAGGTATGCGCATATATATACCTATAAAAGTAACCTGAGCTTGTTTTGACCTGCACCTATACACACATAATAATAAAATTAGTTTAAAACAGCAAATAAAAGAAACACGCTTAAAATTATTTTTCTCATTATCTTGGTCGTTCTGGTAAGACAATGGGATCACACTATAAAAATATTGTAATGTCAATGAATCTGGATACTTCTGTATTTTCAAGCAAATCTCACATCATATATTTAGAATACGTATAAAAAAAAAAATTTATACGCCCTCTAAATATATGTTTTTAAGTGTGCGAATAACACTTAATAAAAACCAATATTAAAAATGTCACAGTATTGATACACAGAATATTAATGCAAGCATGTTAAACTATTATAGTAAAAGTTACTTCTAAATAAAATATATAAGACAAAATGTTTATTGATTTTTCAGTGAGTCAACTATGACCATTCGACAAACACAGTATGAATATTTCATTTACATATTGACGCCTTAGTAGGGTCATCCCCTATGATATGGGAATACCCAAAAAAGTGCACATATTAAATAGAATTAATAAATTATTTTTAAGTAGCTTTATCATTACTGTCTACATCTACTGAATAAATAATATCTACTTAATAAATTATATATGTATGTCAATTATTTTTTCATACAGGTTTACTAGAAATATTGATTCATATATTTTTCCACAGAAATAGTGTCAATGTGTATTAGCGTACAATTAAATATGTCAATTCTTTTGTAAGTTATAAAAAAAAAAATGATTTCGTACTAAATATAAAAAATCTAATTTAAAGGAATTCATAGAAAAATTAAAAATATATATTATATCAAGTTTTGTAAGAAAAACAATAAATTGAAAATACATTATACTGAAACCAGTCCTCCGGATATGCGAGAATCGACTCGTTAGGAAGTAAAATATATAACACACATGACAAGAATTGTGAGTTAATGGATTCCGCTTGACATTTGTCCCTGTCACATACACAAATACAATTCACATGATCGCATGAGACTTGTCTATGACCGCCTTTAGTATAATTCATATTGCCCTAAGTAACCATTTTAAGAAAAATATTTTGTCAATGCTATACCAAATTTTCTATGAAAAATTAAACAAGACCAATAACAATGTCTTTATGCAAATTGAACATATCAAAAATATAAACCCATATTATTTCGACTAATGCATTATCATATTAACACAACCTACATACGAACACCATTTAAATTATAATTTAATATGGATAAATTAATCTATCGATATATTTGTAGTAATCTAATTTACTTTCCACTTTCCACTTTACATACATATCACGAATAATATATACAATATTTTTTTTATTGACAATTACAGGTTCTTTATGTAATATATAAACAGAAGTTTTTACATTTTTTAAAACATGAAGCAAGCAAACCGAACTCACTAGATCATAATACTTTTCACCACTACCTGTACTTTAAGTGGCCTTTCTTCCATTAACTAGACAGGAAAAACGCAAATTATTTTCATGCATTGTGCACTATATTATAAAAAAAATAGCTATCTGCCCTGCCTTTTAAATGCCATTTAAATTTTAATAGTGCCTCCTTCGTCCGCTTAGTTTTCAATAAAAATTGGTCCAAAGTATATCCTTCACGTATTCATTTATAAATATATAGGTATACATTATACATATATGCCTACACAATATTAAAAATAATAGATATCAATATATAACAACAGTAACAAAGATAAAACTTTAAAAAATAAGCGATTTGTTTTACTTTTATTTGACAGCTTTGATTGCGAATAAATCAAAATGTTATATCTATACTATGTAAAATTTTATAATATGTGTACCTTACCTCATTACTATGCCAAAATATTAATTTGTATTTGCGAACAATATCAAAATGGCTAAGAAACTGTTTAATTTACAGATTTATATGTCAGACGCCTATATTATACAAGTTACTAGAGGTGTTTTCAGGATCATTGTCCGCTCGGAGAGCTTTTAATATGTTTACACTTTATGTGTAGTGTAAACGGAACGCTTTTAAACCAAGCTACATTTTACATATTAGACTCATTTCAAGTAATAGTGACTTATCACTGGCTTTATATTTTAACATCACATTCTATACGAGTTATGGAAATATATATTTTTATATTCACACGATGCCCGCATTATTAGCAGTAGGTGGGAGAATCCAGAGACACCCAATCCGTCCTCTTTCCGTCTATTTGGAGGTATTATAAAATAAAACCTAGATTCCTAGGTAGATTTGAGTGCCTTATATTTTGGTATTTATATCAGTTTTATACCAGTTGTCTTACGCTTCCCCAAGATAACGGAGCTTAGTCTGTATAAATTGCCAAATGATATAATATATTATTATAACTTTATATGTAGTGTTACTAATTGTATTATATAGCGCATACTCTTCAAATGACTTATCAGCTGTTTAATTTTTAACTTATGTAATAATGTGACATGTAAAAATAATTTGAGATAGTTTTTACTGCTACTTATCAAATGTCAAGGTAAATCCCATATGCGCTATGCATTTCAATAACGTCTTTGCGGACGCGCTCAAACCACGAATGGTATACTGTGAACGATCTAATTACAAAATATAGAAACCATACCCATATGTACGAAGTGCGAACCTATTCGTATGTACGTTACGTAATTAACGATTTACCGGTTGTTGGATTTTTTTTATCTAAGATACTTGTGGAACTATTTAATAAGACTTATATATTTATGTAGAATGAAATTCCATATTAAACTGCGACCTAACTATAATTTCAGAAGAAAAGTGTCATTGTATTTGTTTCTTCTATATATTTGCAATGGAGTGTCACAAATAATTGTAACATATTGTTAACAGTGTGTTATTGTTTTTGACATCACACAATGGATTTTGTCATCACTTTAAAAATTTATACCACCAAAAATGTATTACATATTACTTACAAACATATCTACGAAAGTTTAAATCATTAGCGAAAAAAAAATTATATAATAGTTTAAGTAGTATTAATTTTCTGATATTGAAAATAAGTTATACATTTTAAACATGTTAAACATATTAAAATAAGATAAGAAGTCTATTTAATAATATTTGTATTTAATTATTAAATATACAACTGTCCTATTTCTTATGTAAACCTTAAACATAAATGGTAGGCGTTATATGTATGTTAGTTAAATCAATATATTAAATATTGATATATTGACTTATCTAAAATAAATATAACCTAGAATTAAAGCGTTTATTTGTCCAAAGATATCATTCGTTCTATATATTAGTTTACGATTCTCTATAAAGCTTTAAAAAAGGACTGTAATGGGACAATACTCTGTTTTAAAATTGACTTTGGTTTAATCATTAATAATTGTGCTTGTAAATTTACATATTAATAAATATTATATTATACAAATATGTAATAAAACAAAAATATTTATAGTCCCCTAATATTTGCCAAAAATCAATACAGAACGTTTGGCATTACAAAATAAAATTTATTATGATTGCGGAAACCGACAAAATTATTTCAAAAATCAATGTCGCAGTTAATATTTTCAAAAATATTTTTGTAAAGAAGGCAGCCCTGGTTAGTATTCTGCTTGAATTAATTATATTTTTGAATTCATGTTTATGTAAGGTCAGAAATTTTCAATTAAGGTCAGAAGGTTTAGAAATAAACGCACATATAATAATAATATTAGTTTGCAAACGTCCGCTTATTTGAGGGCTATTTCATGTACCCAATAGTAAATTTAAGAATATTTATAAAGCCAGCTAGCTCTATTGGTAAAAATAGTATACTTTGCCAATATATCACTAAATACAAAAAATAGTAAAATGCATATTTATATTGTAGACTCTATTATTATTAATATATAAAATTGACTAGAAGCTCTGGAGAATCTGGAGTTTTTAAAGGAATTAAGAGATAAAACAGATATCCTCTTTTTTTAACACAAATTTTATTTTTAACATAAACATTTTAAATGTGTTATTTACACACTTAGGAAATAAAAAAACATTGCAGCAGCTGGATTCGAACCCGCGCCTCTTGGAAACCGTCCAAACGCTGTGACCGGTAAGCCATCCGTTCTACATGCAGCTACGTCGAAATTCTTATACGCTTATTACAACTTACTATTGTTGTTTGCATCTCTGTTGACTGTGTCCATGCGCTTGGACGATTTCCAAAATTGTTCAAATCCCGATGAATTAAAAATTTTTATATGTATTATAAAAATGTATTTTAGATATCATCTTATCTTATGTTTTGTATTTTTTTTACAAATCCTTAATTATTTAATAACTATCTTTTTCATTACTTGTCTTTATGTGCTTCTAATTAATTATTTCTAAGTTTAATAATAAACAAAATCTCGCAACAAAATTGAATTTGAAGAGCTCAACTGTCTATTTAAAGTATTCAAACATAAAAATATATGATTCATATTGTTGTTACGTAGAAAACGTTTATGAAACAATTCGCTACGATTCTTGTTATACACGTCTTAACTTTAACTCAACTTTCCTACGTAAATGGAATAAATCAAGTTTGTTATACTTTACTACGTTATATATGGTCAGTAAATTACATCTATGTATACACGAGTTTTAGCCCGTAAATTTCGTATGGAAATTAAAACATAACATCTGATTTTTTGTCGATCTCGTAAGACTTCCGAGAAATTCTATCCTAGTACTAGTGTAGGAACACTTAATGGTAAATGTCAGGTATTATATATTTACCAAGAAAAAAGTTGTTATTCTTGCAACCATTATTTTTGTAGGATTTAAATCCTGCTCAAGATAATTCATTTGACATATTAGACACACTATACGGTAATTGGTTACGATTCAGTTATATGAGGAACTTTGTTCGAAAGGTTCTATGCGCTTAGTCAAAAATAGACGGCTGACGGATATTGTCATATTACTTTATTTTTATTATAAATAATTATAATAGTAGTCGTGTAATGGGACAGCGTCTGACTCTAAACGAAAATGGTTGTGGATTCGATTCTTATTAGGGGGAATGATTATATTTTCATTCAGTTTATTGGTACCTTTGACAAAGTGTGCCGTTCAGTTCCGCCATCGAACAAGCCATGCATCGATTTCGGGCGAAAGTGGAGAAACACTAGTCTTGGCACTCGGTTCTCTCTAACTAGTAAAACTAAAAAATAAATTGTACTTTGAATCGCGTTACAGATAAATAGTATTTAGTATTTACAATATATAAATGTATATGACAAGGCTTAATGCTTATAAACTTTTGTCACGTTTGTCGATTTCTGACGCTATTGACTCTACATGTGTAATTAAAACTTAAGTTTATTACACATTAGACGTCCAGTTCCCCTGTCATCTTTTATTAATAAAATAAAACATCTACATTTTATTAACTAGTCAAGGTCGTTTATTGAAAAAAATGCACACAGTTTTTTTGTAACTTTGATTAAAACCAAGATACATGTACAAATTTATTTCTAAGTTATTAGCTGTGGCGAATTAATTAATTTTACAAATTGTTCTATTTAGTACCGACACAATCTATTATATGAGATAGAGATCAAGGTAGTATCTGTTATATAAGTTAGACCTTTATGTGGATGAAACTTACTTATGGAAATGGAATTTTGAAATTGTAGCGTTATAAAAAATTGTACCTTAACTTCCGAGCCGAATCCTAACGCTACATAAAATATATCACATAATTAGACTAAACGATTTATAAAATTCCTTATACAAACTGTGTACATCCTAGCCTATATACAAATGGCAACTCCTTACTTTCCTTAATAAATCACAATAATATTTATATTATATTCTGTGAGCTTATGTTTCTAAGCTAAAATATCTATAACACTATAAGATAAGGGTCAATAATTTATTGGTATTATAAATTCACCAAGGTCAATTTACATTTCTAAAATATAAACGAATGTCCGATTCGGGAAGTGATTTTATTTTATAAAATTCGTTGACAGATATTAATAACGGTTCATAACACGCCTGGACTGAACCGATCAATATTTAATTCATTTTCTTTTATTAACGCAAAGACTATGGAAAACAGAAATGAGTTGCTTTTAAGCTGTGCGATTGAAATGTGGTGATATAAAAATGAACTCAGTCATAATATCTCGTAATAAGTTGGCTTTGTCCTATCTTTTATAAAGGAATTTTAAGAGAAAGCTGGGACTATTAACCTAACGAGTCTCTTCGAGAACCGTCTGCTCGAACTAGAACGACAAAAAACATACCTATACTAATTATCCATAAATATGCTTAACATGTAATTTTGAAATTGAAATTATATATATATATATAACAAATACTTTACGGGACTTGTTAATTTCAATTAAAGGATAATTAAATGCATACATGCCTTTAAGCTTTAACGCTTTGTTTTATTTGCGAATAAATTATATAGTTACATATGTAATTATGTATTTCCATAATGGACTGGCTAAAGCTGGTTTTGAAATATTCCACAGTTCACCAACATCGTCATCTAAGTAAATATTTTTGGACGTTTTTTCCTTAATAATGGTTACGTTGTATTCGCATATAAACAGCAATAAAAATATAAATGTCAAATTGTGAGCTTAGGCTAGCCGTGGTTCCTTTTTAATGAAGACTCATGAGTGCATAGAGATTTTCCACTGACCATTTCTACTTTGAGTGCACTGACGGGCGTGTAACTTTCCAAGAGTTAGCCCTACGGGCTGTAACCTTTTGGTAAGCCTTATGGTAACTAACTAAATATCTTTAACATTTAATGAGGGATACTTAAGAAAACTAGAAATTATCTTAGAGCTTAAATGGTGTAATAGAGCAAATGTACTTAGGTTTTTTCGAATGGTCTTCGTATCAGTTTGGTGTCAGTTTAGTCGTGTACACGAGTATTTTTGAATATGGTGCAGTTTGAGCACAATTTCAATTTCTATAAACATAAAAGGTTTGTTAAGGCAAAAAGCAGCTATTTATTATTTCTAAACGTATGAAGCATAGAATAAGTTATGAATTAACCAGTTTGCCTCGTAAAAATATATATTATATTTTCCATTTGGCCAGGCGGGGCAGGAGAGAGCTATAATACACGTCATAAATATAAATGGATAATCGTCGTATTTGTAAACAATGTTATCAATTTAAATTCCAAAGTATAATGACAGTAGTCAATAAATGGTTTAATTACTACCTTAGTGCAATATAAATATGTTTCTACGTAAGTAAGATCTATATTTTTTCTACTATTCATACCGAACTACGAGGTCATCATGGCGCAGTAGGACACTTTCTGACTGTAATCTCAATGCGTGTGGGTTCGTTCCCCAGCCGAGGGAAATATTAAATTTAAGTTAATATTTAAGTTTCTCCATTCTGGTTATACAAATTCTACCTACACTTCAACAATGTGTGAAGCTGGATGGATTCTTCTCCAGTAAAGTTAATTATTATTATTTTTTTTCATTTTCTGTTCTCTGTATAATACACATTATTATACTTACCCTTCAAGCTGCTTTTTTAACATACAAATCCATACTTACTTTCTCAACCCAACGAAACGAACTCAAAGAAATTTACTAGTTTTTACCTGTTCTTCTCTGCATTGGCAGATATCTCACTCATAAAGGATTTTACATAAATAAAAAATATACAATTTTTATGTGCATATAGTAAAGCAACGAATTTCTTATTATAAGGCTGTCTGACTACCCTGATCCATGCGGGGATGCATGAAGTTAATGAATATTGGGTACTAGCTGCTCTATATATTTATATATATATATATATCCTACTAATATTATAAACGCGAAAGTTTGTGAGGATGTTTGTTACTCTTTCATGTAAAAACTACTAAATGGATTTTAATGAAACTTTACAATAATATAGCTTATACATCAGAATAACACATAGGCTACAAGTTATAAAGACTTTGTGTGAATTGACCAAAATATCAAGTAAGTATCTTATGTTCAAGCCATTAAAGCCAAAATAGTGAACCATTGTAGTCAATAAATTAATATGGTAGTTAGATACTTTAATCGCTTCTGGTATTAAACTGTCGCAACGTACTTCAACGAAACACATTTATGTGGATTTTTTCAATTTTCGTCTGTGTGTACCGGCTTATCTTTGGAACGGCTGTACCGATGTGGACGGGACTTTCACTGGCAGATAGCTGATGTAATAACTTAGGCTTATAGTTTTATATTATAATTTCACCCAGACGAAGTCGCGGACACAGTTTGTATTATATATTTGTATATTGAGATCATCCTGGTGAAGTCGAACACTGCCTGACTGTTAATGTTATTGATTGTGAGTTTGATTTTCGCTCGGGGAAATTATTGATTGCTTTTTTTTTAAATATTTTATTTTCTCTGCTCTACCTAAGACAAAACGCGGCGTTGAGATTTGCCACTCAATACGCAATGTCTTGATTTCCGCCGGTAACTGGAGAGCAGAGTGTTTTAACTAAATTCTCTCTGACTATATCAGACAGGATAGCCTGATATGTGTGAAAGTGTGTGAAGCTGTAATCATCATAATAATAATACTATATTTTCCAATTTTTGTCTATATAAACACCCATCAAAATATTACAAATATATTGGTGGCTTACTCTCTTTTCCTACCTTTTTATAAAAAACTTGATATAGAATTATTAGAATAAAAAAACAAAAATTATAAATAGACCATTATATAAACTCAACAGTTGTTAAAGTTAATGTTTATAAACAAGTGTGATGTCACTAGCTCGACAAAACACTAGTATTTACAGCGTAAAATTTCGCAAGGTTCAGTCAATGCCTTCGAGTGACTGTACTATTTATATTTACTTACCAACAGATTTATATTCTCATACCTTAAGAATATTTAAAAATTACCCAAACATAAGTGTATTTTAATAATTAATAACTGTACCTTGAGTCTGCAATACTTCGAACGTAGTTTTGGGTTAATGACCTCTTGTAAATTTTTAAAGAGTTTATCATAACGTATTTTATAAGGCTTCCTCATATTTATAAATACAAAGCCTTCTTAAACGATCGGTTACAAGGTAAAATTATGCTAATGTATACAAAATTCTAACCTTAATACTTTGTTTGATTGCAAATTAAATATAATATACATATATACATATTATATATATATATATGTACGCTTTTTCCAGCATAGCAGACTGACTGACATGACTGCAGTCAGAGAGAACCTAGTGCCAACACTCCGTTCTCCACTGTCCACCCGAATTCAATACATTGTGTCAACGCCTCACTTTGTTTTATACCAGATCGAAGTAAGGAAAATATATAGTATATGAATAAATATTATTATAAGCTTCCAAGCGCGGATCCACCGATGTGGCGACGACGGACATGCCCACAGCCTAAATTGACTTGGACGTCATATTTTTTGGTCCTCACACAACTTCGCTTAGTTACGAGGAATCAGAATCACTTTATGACCTTATTAAAACAAAAAAAAAAATGGTGCGTGTTTCTCAATTATAATTATATCTGTGTTTATAATCCGGCTCGCACTTGGCCCATTGTAAGGTGGCTGTGACCACAACCTTTTTTGAGGGCTGGATCCGCGCCTGACACATAGTATACAATCGTCTAAAAAGTATAACAGCTATTGGGTTTTAAAATACGTTTATATTACTATTTTACAGGTATATTAAAATTACAACGAATATATATATATATATATATATCTGTTAATGTTTAGTTTGATAAGAAAACTATGTAAAACAATTACACAAAAATCAGATGTCATACAAATATACTGTATCTAATGGAAATTAAATTAAATTGACTATTTCTCATATCACAATGTTATCATGGGAATGTAAATATAATGGCGTTACAAGGTCTTTGTTTAAAAAATTGCATTATGTAGATTATGTATATTATTATAATACATATATAGTGATAATACATATATAGTGGTTGTAGGTTCTATCCCATATATCCGATTTCAGGCAGAAAACGGAGAACGCATTGTCATGACACTAGTCTCTCTCTGCCCACCCTGCTATGCGGGATAAAGCCCAAAGCTAAAATAAATAATATCTTATCTGTGGTAGTTTATAGTTATTAATTAATTTAATTGACCTCTCACATTTAATGCATTTTTAATTAGAATGTAACTGTCATTATAATAGTATTTGTTATCATATTATGCGATCAAGGCAAGTAAATAAAATATATATATTACAGTACTATAAATAAAAAATACTACTTGTATACACAGATACTTAATATAATAAACCGTCAAAAGTTTTTGTTAAATCCAAACTCATGTTAACCGGCAATTGATACGCAATTTTAACTTCTATAAATGGTCATCTTTTATATAAAATTTTCATGATTTGTAAATTTTTTTAACTTATACATCTAAAAATGGGAACAGCGTTTGTTAATTAATTAGTATTTCATAAAAACATACTAAAGGGCCAACATGAATATTAATCTATAGTTTCTACATCTCAAATGTATTTTTAATAAATATTGTTTAACAGTGGATATTATTTTCTTTAATGTCATCGTGGCGCTGGTTTAAAGTGTCTGACTATATGGAAACGCTGTGGGCTCAACTTTTACCTGGAGAATTTTTAAATTTAAATATTTAGTCTGGTAGATAAAGTTCCATGTTTGGGCGTAAAATCGAGAAACGTGTGTGTCAAAAGACCACACTTTTCTCGATTACAGAAAAGTGAGTGTCAAAAGACCAAACTTTTCTCGATTACAATACGTACTTTTATTTAAATATATGAAATATATAATAATAAAACATATAAACGTACAATATTTACTTGGAATTAGTTGTTCCACATTAATTAAAAGTTTTCACATGAGTCACGGGGCGCTAAATCTGCTTAAATTCAATGTCAGGGCGTGCCAAGGAACGGACATATTTAAATTAACCAATTTTTACGTAAAACAGCACGTGAATATATATGTACCTTGTTTGGACGATCCACTGTATAGGGATAAATTATAACGCATATTACCCACTGACAATCTCACGTGTTTAGTAAAGACGTAATATTAAAACCTGATGTTTCAAATTACACCACGACGCAAATTGAGATTAGTATCGTTTATCAAACCAGTCTTTCATATTTAATAAATAATTTACATACATGCTAATTATAAGCTAAATTAAACTCCTATTAATGCACTATTATTCATAATGTCCAAACACTTCAAAAATTGTCATAACACAAGAAAAAATATTTTTTATTTAGCTCGTGCCACAGTTATATCAAAAAAGTACAGATATAATGTTAAGATTGTAACTAAAGTTTGAAAAACGTAATTAGTAGCGGAACTTTTTTTTCAGCCGTGGCCGTGTAATTTTCTGCTTAATTAATTCATAATTTAGTTATATATATACATAATTTATTCATTTGAGACCCTGAATTACAAATCGTCCGTGTTATAGCATCGCCAATTGAATGCAAATGCTGCTCTATTAATCTGGGGACGCTGCGAGTACCGATTTACAAGAATTATCAAACTCATGGTCAGGGTTTTTAAATTCAAATATTTTTATTGTTTTAGGCTATTTATTGTACAGATTAATTTTGTTATTACTAATTTTAGGTTTCATTTAAACACGCTTAGGTAAGGTTGAATGTGACATTATAATAATTTTTTTTTGGCTTCACGCTTTATGCCACTCAGTGCCAGTGTTTTATGATACTCTCCGTTCTCCGCGTTTACCCCGAATTTGGTGTTGAGTAGCGGAATGGTTGTTACTTATTTGTTTATGAACCGATTGAAATTAAAGAAACGCTAAATGAAACGGAAGTTTACCATAATACAATAGTCATAATTACATTTAAATTAGTTACGCCGTTTCCGAGAGTAGCGTGCACAAAAAAACGGACAAGCAGACAAACATAAAAGAAAAATAAAAATCATTGTTTTGGGTTCCATTATATTGATAAATGCCCCTTATAATATTATATGCCCCTTATATGTTTAGATAGATTATTTACATATATATACTTATATATTTATTTACTTGATAACTGATTAATGTAATATTCATTTACTTTTACGACTTTAAAAAAATATACATTTTGAAAAGAGAAATTCATGTCAAACCGAACAAAAATAACCTTATCTAAATTTTATGCGTGTACTATTAACTGTAACCTTAATAATATTGCTAATTAAACAATATTAATAACTTAACTACTGTACACACCTTCTAAGTAAATTAAATTAGTCCTTGCTTTTGTTTCTTTTTATATTTTTCACGATTCAAATCATGTAGAAAAAGAACTATAGATAAGCCTTTATCTTATAACAAAAACAAATATGGCATATAGACCATGTTGATTCTTATTATCCTTAATGCCGTAATGCCTTAACTTTGATATTCGCGATTACTACACATTTTAAAATAAAATGAAATTATATTTTTAAACGGATTAATCGCGTATATTATTGGTATTCGACAATACATTTTTGGAACCCGACATTTCGAACACTTTACAGTAGTCCGTGGTCACAGGTAGACTACGCGTAGTCACAGACGTAGTCACAGTCCCGTGATTAATTCTTAAAGCGTAAAGTTAAAAAGAGTTAAGGCAGTCACCATAAAACTTCTGTTTCCAAAGTCATATAAGTCGTCAAAATAAATCATATAATAAAAAATAAAAGCAAGGACATAGCAACTTATTTTGCCTAATAGGTTCATTAAATAAAAATGAAAAGACTATAGTGGGGATCAAATCTACAACCATTTCATTTATACAGTACACAGTTCATGTTAGGCGCCTTCCAACTTCGCCCCTTTATTGTGTTAGTCACATAGTATTCTTTTATTATGCAAATTATAATTTAATTTAAAATATTTTTTCTAATAGACACGGTTAAATTGAACAGTATAGACTTTCATACAGAAATAATAATGTGATCACAAATGTATTAAACATATGAATATTGATAGAAATGAGTATATAGTATTATTAAAAATTTAAATTTTTTCGTAATGTACAAATAATTAGTCTTCATAAATTCTTTTATTTTTAATAATGAGGTCAGTTAATTGTTAACTCCACTATCTCATTTGAAGGTAAGCCAAAATTTTAACGGCCACTAGACGGCATTGATTATACTAGTCACGTTATCTTAACAAGATTATGTTTAATGGAAATCATCATATTTGCGCAAAGTCAATTTATTGAAATAGTAAGTTTATGTGTTTGTATCTGTTATAATTAAAAATAAACAAAATATTACACACAGTATCACTTCATATATATATATATATATATATATATAACGTACAATATGTTTTTCTCTGCAACAATATTTATAACGAGAATGATACGTAGTAGGTAAATACTATATTATCCACAAGAAGCGTTGCATAACATTGCGTGGTGGCAGTATGCATGAGCGATCCTGCGACGTCTAATTGGGGTGGAGAGTGCTTCCGCTGGGTTTAAATTGGGTAGTATTGGATTTTGTTCCCGGTTAGTCTCACAGCTTCGCCCGTTCCCGCACGGCCGTCTGCGTAAAAGGCATTTCCCAGCGTCACAAAAAAAACTGACCATGTACATAATAATATATATAGGTAAATTACACAGTAAAGCATCGAGCATATTTCATTAAAAATCGGTCGATGCCTCGATGACTGTAAAATTTAATAATTATATTAAACTGTTTTATTTTTATCAATGAATGCCTAAAAAGCAATGCGATTATATATTTTGGTTAACATTTTTTAAGTGTTATTTCCACACTAAGGAAGTTCACATTCTAAATATGTCTTTAGCAATGCGATTATTAAAAAAATGTGCAATTTTTAAGAATTATCTAAGGAAAGGCTAGACAAGTAAAAAAGGTAAACTAGACTAGTTTAACACTTGGTAAATGTAGGCACATATATTCAATCATAACGAATCCTACAATAGTGGCAAAGTGTGATATTTTTATAAAGGGCAGCCAGTATTAATAATAAATATTAGAAACAAACTGAGTAAAGAAATACGTTATAAGTTGATATTGTATTGTATCAATTGAAACAGATTTGTATAGTGGTTTTGGTAGATTATTAAATAAATAAATATATATATTAATCATTTATTTATTTATTTATTATAATTTTCATAGGGTAAACCGAAAATTGTTTTATATGGACACTTCCGCACTGCCCTGCACACAAATTAAACCAAGTATATAATATTTTGGATAAATGTACATAATTATTTCTTTTCACTTAACCTTGTATAATATCCTAAGCTTAATTATGTTACATAAAAAATGATCTTGCCATCAATTTATATTAACTTAATTTAACGCAAAAAAACTTAAATGTTTTTTTTATAACATAAATTAAATTAAAAATAAAATAGTAAAAATAATATATTAAATAATAGTATAATAAGTAATTAATTATTATATATTTATGTATTGAAAAGACAAAATCCAATAATGCAATATATTAATGCATTGATGTCTTCAAATGAATATCGGCATATATCAAGATGCCCATTATTGAAAAATGGTACCTATAGACAGCCTTTATATAGGGAATACGTCATAACTAACATTACATTAAAATACAACTAAATAAACCAATGTTTAAAATATAAGTTCCGTGTACCTAACAAAAATCTACACATTTCTTGTTAAGATTATACTACTTTTATATTACCTTCATAACAAACTCGTGCCTAAATAAGTGGCTGTCAAAAATCTAAATGTCATATATTCAAAACATTTACAATATCTAATGTTTCCGCGTTGAGTCCGTTATATACTAGTATGAAATATATCAGAATTATTAAGTACTTGACGTGTAATATAAAACGAGCTTTACCATTAGTATATTTTGTCCAAATTGATTGATTTATGATTTACTAAAGCGCAGCTTGAATCACTTGAAGGATATAACGTGGTTAGAGATACGGTTACCTTCTCATTCAGTTAATAATTAATTACATATATTTTTAAATTGTATGTATGAGAATATTTAAATTTTAATCCGTATGCTGAATTGTATTATCAAAACGAAATATCGTTTTATAAAACATCATTTATTTTTTGATTGATTGATTTAGACTGAAAATATACACTTTTTGTAATTGTTTTACTTTCTTCCTTTCCACTGTATGCAAATAACTTCTATTATTTAAATGTAAAATACGATGACAAATCGATGAGAAGTAATTGAAGCAAGATTTAGTTGCCCCTGCGGAATAAAATAGCAATGCTTAATATGCGTTTAACAGCTACGTGGTTTTTGACTAATATTTTATTATGTATTAAAACAACTTGTCACCCGCAACTTTGTTCGTGTAGACTTAACCCTTTCCGTACTTTTACTTACATAGTTAAGTATCAATAGTAAAATATAAAATCTCATTCTTTAGTGCCACAGGAATTACAGGAGTTTTTCAATAAGTGCGCCTCTGGTTTTCTCATGGAACCTGCATGTCAAATTTGAATGACAACTTTGTCTTCGCTTTCTTTGCAGTATGATGAATGATATGATAACGGAAGAGCTTTTTTTATATATATTGATAGATTGATTAAGATAATATATAATTGTTGGTTTTGTTGATAAACACAAGTGTACAACTTTCAAATATATTTTATTACATTTGATTTATAATGATTATTTCATAACTTTTTTACTTAGATCGTTATGTAAGTTAATTATAATATTTGTTACTATTAATTAAATAGTATAACATTCAATTATCTACTCTACTTGAATGTTTTATACAGTGTCAACATTAAAGTCGAAATGTAGGCCCTGACCTTGAACATAATTTATTATCTATAAAGTATGTATTCCTACTTTGTACAAAAATAAATTACTACTATTCTGTTATATTAGTGCTAAAAATCAGCGTTCGTAATATCTAGATCTGAATAAGTATGCTTTAGTTGGCAGACATGTTTATCTAGAATCTAGATAAACATTAATAATAAGCTAGAAGATTCAATTGAAGGTAACGAGCCTTGAAAATTTAAACATTTTAAGGAAGGATGAATTTATTGAATATAACTGTTTTGTTATCTAGCATAGCTTTGCTTTGCATATAATATTCCTTTAATTCGTTCGAATAAGTGCCAGTCAGCTTATAAGTTTTTACTTAGAATACTAATTTATACTTGTCAAAATGTTACCTAAATATGTGCCGTACTTATTTAAATTAGACAAAAAGAACTAGGCACTTTTTGGAATATATTTGTTGTAATTAACTATGTATACATTTTATTACCTCTAAATACAATCAAAACGTCGAAAAGATAGCTGTTGTCTTTTCTTACTTTGCCAATACTGATATACAATTTACGTTATAAAAATGTAAATAAAGCTGCAATGCCATACAAACTGATCTAATAAAATGAATTAAATATTCAATCACTGTCTTAAATACCAACAGATGAACAAGTGTTAAATTGACATAAATGGTTCTTTTTTATTTATACAAAAACAAGTCTAAAATAGACTTTATACCGCCCTTAATTGACATTGCGGCTTGAATGAACGAACATCGCGTGAAAAATTAATTTATGCGTTTGTAAATTTATTTGCTCTTTTACAATACTGTAAAACACTCTTATACAAAAGTGTGATAAATAATTTAATTAGTATTAAGTTAATTGGAAAAGTTAAAGTTATATAATTATTATTTATCCAATGAGTGAGTATGAGTCATATTTTGAAGTATGAGTCATATTTTGACATATGACGTTTTGAATTTTTTTCTTCGAGTGTTTTTTTTTACCATGCTCCTGGTCTAATCCTATTTATATTTTGTACAGTTTTTGAATAATAGGCCATTCAAGGTATTTATGTACTCGTATATTATGCAATTATTTTGCATAAGTTAATGATATTGCATACATTACATTACTACTATATATAACGATGCAAATTTGTGAAGCATTCAGCTTAATATATTAATGATACTGTTTAATGACATTCACTATCACTGGACTATTATGTGTACTTGAATTCTAGTAACAAACTTTCTTGTATTTTCTTTGTTTGACAGTTAACTTTGTTATGTAATGGTAAATAAGACATAAATATTTTAATACACATTTTTATTACGTTGCTTTTACATTACATTAGTTATACTCGTCAGGTTACAATTTTATGAATATTTCTATAAAGTTTTCACACAAGTTTAAAAACAGAAATTTAAAATTAGCTTATAATTATTTTAAATAACTCTTAAGAATAAAAAATATAATAATATTAAATAAACCATATAGATATGTACATTGCACGGGAACATTGGTATTAACAATATTACATTTTTACGAACCTCGTGTAGATCGAATAAGTTTATCTAATGCATAAGGATCTGATAAAACATAATTCGGATCATACATTGAGGACTCCTGGCTTTCCACGTTTTGCACAACACTTATTTCGTTATTGTCACTTTCGCCGACAAATTCAAAAACACCATCAAATAAAAAATGGAAAGCGTCCGAAATTGTATACTTTGCAAATCTCTTGAACAGTTTCACTTTATATTCATGTAATATAGACCTTAAAAATTTAAAAACTTCGATGGCGAGGTCGAGGATAATATCTCTTACTTGAGATTTCAAAAAGCTTATAATCGAGCCAATATTTCCAAAGCTGCTGGATATTAGTGAATTTATATCTAAGTCTTCTAAAATTAAGTCTAGGGATCTTGCGGGTCTAGTATTATCTATTGCCACAGCTGCATTTTTGTTCATTATATAAATCAATGTTATTAATAATATAATTGATCGGAACATCTGAAAATAAGCATATTAATATTAGATATTCATATAAAAATGTTACTTCTTTGAAAAGTTAAATATGACTATAAAATGTGCATAATGCATTTAAGATTATAATAAGAATGATGCAGGGACAGAGTCTAACCGCGATTGGAGTTGGGGAAATGATTGTATTTAAATTATTTACATTTCCCTTCTCTGGTCAACGTCGAAAGGCTGCGTCGTTTTCCGGCCACACTACGCACAATATACAACATATAAGTGTACAAAAGTGTGCGTCGCACTGTGCTGCTATGCGGAAAAATAAGAGAAACTGTTTTTTTTATTTAAAAAAATGTAAATTATCAATATTAAGTCATAATAATATATCTAAATTATAAAGCGTAACGTTGAAAGTTAATATATGTAACACACAATATTTCAAAATAAATATTTACCTTATAAAGTATAAAGTCCTTATCGTTGTAGAAAACTCTCAAATAATACTAGAAGAAATGTTATGCATTTTATATATATATACTTTTCTCAATTAGTAATAGTAAGTAACGATTAGCTTATTATATCTAGTTAGATAACTAGTTAGTTTCATCGAAATATGAAGAATATTGATGTAATTTAATTAAAAATTACTATAGACTCTAATTTAGAGTTTATTATTATTGCATTATTATACATCATTACTTATGACACAGCTTAAACATGCCTGACTAGACTAGGTTCTTGGAATCCCACTTAAGAAAAAAATATGGTAAATATATTTTCTGCTAAGATTTGAAAAAGTGAAGTGATTTAGCGCCATACCTATATGTGGGGAAGCCTAACGCCTCACTTTTTTGAGTTAACAAAACATCGGAGTGATTTTAGATTCTCTATCCAGCAGAAGTGGTCTAAATATGTTTGCAACCTGCAACTTCGTTTGTATGAAATTTAAGACACCTAAGGTAATATTCCCTTTCATAATTTTAACTGTAAAACGCAAATTGTAAATAGATTAATATAAAAAAATTGAATGATATTTAGCGACAATTCAGCTTTTTACAGTCAATTTTCAGTGTCTGTGGGCCTTTCAATGCTTTTATTTATTTGATATTGCTATTTACTGACCTAAGTTGCTGTCATTTATACATATAGTTTTGTTAGGTGTAATTTGTACTAAAAAAAATGTAAAACTCATCTACCAGTACCAATCTACCTACTACCTGCTAACCTACGTAATGCTGCTTTTACTCCTTAAAAGAAAATATAGCAATAGTAAAAACTATCATAATATAACTAACAAAAGTCAGGCGCCGAAACTTATTATTAACTATTTATAATTTTATTTGAGAAAATAATTATAAGGGTTAAGGAATCTTTTTCATTCTAAGCTTTTTGAAATTTATTTATGTCACCGTTTACTTTTGGCAAAGATATAATTTTATATTAAAATCGAGTTGATATGGTTATAAAATTGCAGTTTTTATCTCTACATAATAATAAAAAAACATTAAAGCAAATATCACAATACATTTAAGCAGTTGTTTACAAGGGTATTAACTCGTGTCAACAATTATTCTTACAATTTGTCATAATAACCTCCATCGAGTGTTTGAGTAGTACGTAGACACTGGGTCGAAGATACAGCCAATATCAATAATTGTTATTTTGCAAAAGTTACAATTGCTTTTATAAGCGAGGTCAGTAAAAAAGTATTTTTCAAAATTATATGAGTTTAATGAATGCATTTTTATTGTTCGCAAAAAAAATAGACCCAGTACTTCTACTAGTAAGCTATAAATATATCATCCTTTTTTTAAATACAATTATTGTTTTTAATCTCGCTAAACGAAGATTTGTTTCAATTTTTTCGTAGCTTACATATTTTTTATGTTTAGTTTATCATTTTATTTAGTTTATTCTGATAAACTAAACTAAACTAAACTAAACTAACTAACTAACTAAACTAAACTAAACCATAAAAATCATAATCTTTATCTGCCTTTCCAAGATTCCGACCGCAAGACAAGAAAGAACTGCAACCTTAAAAACTTAAATTTAAATGAAAACAAATGCACCTTTACATCAATGAAACATTGCATGACTCTACATAATTCCGCATGCCGCATTTAATTCATATATAGCACATTGAGATACCTACATATTAAATGGAAAATTTACATAAAAAATAGAACAATGCGTATAAGTTTTAAACATAATAATAAAAGTTATTTTTATAGCATCACGCTTTTTCCCGCAAAGCTAAGAGATCCTAGGATCAAGACAGTCTGTGTTCTATTTTCCTGAATCCGAAACATTGTGTGTTAAGTGGTGGAACTCAACGCCGATTATTAAAAGCTACATGTTGTATTATATAAAAGTTCTTTATTGGAACTTTACTTGTTTTATTAGAAGTGAACTTCGCGATGTCGGAAACTAAGGCCATACCAAAAAAGTGCCATTGGTTTTTTACCAAAAAGTACCAATGTTAATTAAGATCTAGGAAGCCGGCGTTATTGGACTATATTCATTTTCATATATTTTTAAAGGTTAGATGTCGAGGTATTATGTATCTACGATTAAAAAAAGGCCGGGCACTAGCAGCCCGTGAATGTAGTTTTCTTTAAAAAAAACCAGCGACCCGCTTTCTGGCGTAAACTGCTGTAGTTGTTTCGTATTTTCGACCTACTTTCGAAAAACAAAAATGGTGGAGAGACAAAAACTGACCCAAAATTGTAATTAATTTCTTTATAGGAGTAATTTTTTGTCTCTAAGCCTTCCACATCAGACGATTGTAATTTTTTATCAACTTCACGCTTTTCTCTGTCAGTAAAAAGGACCTGGTGACACTCCGTTCTCAGCATTCCACCCGAATTCGAGACGTGGTGTACTCAAGTTCTCTTATTTGGGCTCAACGCTCATCTTTGTCTTGCCGGGGAGAAAAATGAAATCAATACAAATATAACCATTGTCTAGAGTGGGAATCGAACCCACAACCATCGCGTTTATTGTCAAACGTACTCCACTGTGCCACGATGACCGTAAAGCTCAATAATTACTTTTACTAATGAAGCATTTACTTGTTTTTTATAGTTTAGCTAGACCATTATGGACTTTCTTCAGTTGCACCGGATCTTTAATTTTTATATGTTGACAAAGAGAGAGAGAGAGTACGCACCATGCTGAACAAAAGTTTCATTCAAATCGGCCCAGTAACTTCGACGATGGTTCGCGTACAAACATGCAAACAGACAGACAAAAATTAAAAAATCTTTGTTCTACATTGTTTTTTCGAAAATATGTTTAATGTTTTACACAACTTTTTTATTGTCTTATTATAGTATAGATAGAAGATGTAAAAAGCGATGGTTGTGGGTTCGGTCTCAACTCGGGGGTATGGTTTATACTTAAATTATTTTATTGAGTATTTTCAGCACACGATGTCTCGATTTCGGGCGAAAAGTTGAGAAAGTTGGGTCTTGGTTTTTTTTGACTACCCTGCTATGATAGTACTTACTTATATATTTATATTATATTTTCTATTAGTTGTCCTATTACATTTTTAATAATTTTACACACATGCTCTTATAATTGAATATTTTAATGTTTTTCACAAAGGACGCATTTATGTATACCATTTACATACGTGTTGCATAGATCGATTGTTGCACGTAAAAATAGCCTTAAACTATAATCTGTTTGTGAATCTTTACCAGAAACTCAAAGTAACAAAGAAATATGATAAATTTTTGTAATCGTGATTTGTCGGACGAGACATAATAATAATCAATCTTGTACATGTACTATGTATACATATTTTTATATTAAAAATACATAATTATTTTAAAGCTCGTCCAATTTAATTTGTCGTCGTCCGTCTTAATAGATTAATAGAAAAAACTTTATAATGCACAAAGAGAATACAAGGAACAGTACACATGATTTGATGAGTAGTATGGAGTAAGCAAAGGCCTTTGGTGAGTTAAATATGGTTTTAACTGATACGGGTTAGTGCAAGTAAAATTTAATAATAATAATAATAATTAAAAGATGTAAAAAAGTAACTAAAACTACTAAACTGAACTAATAATATCACTTACATAAGTAAATAAATAAATAATATTACATAATACTGTAAATGTAAAATATAAATATTTGAATATATATACCCATAATTACTTAAATATATTTAGATAATTAAATAATAAATACACTTATATTGTACATAAGAAGGCATAAAATTAAAAACAAAAACACCATGAACCAAAACGTATAAACATACACACATAAAATATATATATACAGATATAATATAATTGCAACGAAAAGAAATAGTTAGTTACACGAGTTTTAAATATATTTTTAAGATTTAGATTGACGAATAACTGATGGAATCGTAGGCCATAGTTTCATGGGAAATGAATCACCTTCAGCCTTCGTGGGAAATGAATCACCATAATAACGTGTTTCACCACCCATAAATTTAGAGCGAGTTTTTAAGTATTTAGGAGAGATATGATTGTATAGAATAGAATAAAGGAGTGAAAGGATGGTAAATACTTAGTTGCTTGAAGAAAGACTTAATTTAATATAAGTATTCTGAAATGTTACCTTAAGTAATCTATCATCATATTCTCATCTGTCAGTAAAAATTCTATAAAATAATAGAATGGATAAGTTAATCCGTGTCATTTCTAATTATATCTCACACGCTATTGTTAGTTGTTCTAACGTTACCATTATCTGAGTAAAATTACATAATACAACTAGGCAAATACTCTATATAATGTACACTTGCTATTTCAGTGGAATTTATTGTATAGACAAATACTTGAATCCTGAATAACAATGTTCTTACCGTACCAAGTACGGTAAAAATGTATTTATAAGTACTTTACTTATATATTTGTAACAATAAGTAATAAAGAATAAAACTCACTTAAACCTAGCCTTTAATCAAATCCAAAAATAATAGGTACGAACCAAGCGTGCAGAGCCTGTATAGTATAAAAAAACATTCTAGAAATCTCTCCGACCGATAACCCTTGCGTGCACCAAACGCAGAGCACTTGGGTGGTTTTTAACAGGTGCAGGTTCAAATCTGTTCGGTGTGTTCAAACTTTTTTTGCGTTTTCACAAAATATTTTTTAATTTTCTAAGTGTGTAGATAAACTTTAAAAAATGTTAAAAATACTGTATAGTATATTTGAAAGATTAACACCGTTCATATCTCATTACATAATAAATAAATTCTTAGGTACTTCAGTACCTTCAGTAGCAATAAAACAAATTTCTGTATGTTCCTTAAACTATGTATTTCCGTACTCTAAGTCTTAATTAAAAGGGCGTGCAATATTTAACAGTGCTAATAAAAATAACATTGAACTTGAAACATTAACGGCAAATAAAAAAAACATAGAACAATATGAAGAAATACTATTATTTTGTCATTTGTTTTTCTTTTTGCTTTCAGATAATTATCTCAAGTCAACGTTTTGATTTGTAGCGCAATATTACTGAACTCAATATTGTAAATATGTTTTATGTGAAATAAAATAAAAAAATAACGTGCACAGTTTAATATAGCTTCACGCTTCTCTTGTATATCCAAGGGTAAGTTGAGAAAACCTAGTCTTAAGACGAGAATAGGGTGTCCTAATGATTTGAACATTTTATGTATGAACTATGAGGTGCCATAATACAGCATGTCAGTTTAAATGAACGAATACGCATTGAAAAATATACTTAATGGCAGTTATAAGTGGAAATGTAATATTAAAATGAAAAATAATGCTAAAAAATATATGGGCGAATAGGCATCACGAAACTTTTGAAATACAATTCTTTGATACCGGACAAAATACTAAATTTAAAGCCTGAGAAATCCTTGACAGAATGTGTGATTAAATTTATATGGAGGTAGCGAAATAATTAAGTAGATACTAGCTATATTAGTCGTACCGTTTTGTTTTGTGGCTATGTTTTCCTTGCAATCAAAAGTAACGAACGACCTTATATCCCGTGTATTCTCCAACGAAACGTAGTATTATGATTTAAGACTCCTATTTTCAGATCTTTAAAGGCTGACAATGCATTCGCCATTCACTTGTTGTTGCATATGTCCTTGAGCGACTATAGCTGTTTTTCTTTAGATAGTTAACCCAAGCTCGTTTAGCCCCTTTCCATTATAAATATTATAATTTTTTTTAACATGCCCAAATTATTTTGATGTAGCCGTTTATCTCGACGCAAGTTGAAGTTGGGGCACAGTTATACCAAAACTAGACACCTCCTTAACTTCCTTTACAAAAAAATTTAAAAGTGTTCGTTCACTTTTCTAATGTGTAACCTATATTATATATTAAATTATATATAAAGCAAAATAAATTTATTTTTACGAATGACATACAGATACAGTACCTATAAGTTTTTAATAATGCAATGCCATTTTAATTACTTTATTGACCTATTGTTTGAGTGTTATAAATGTATTCTATCATTTTGCTGACTTGTATTTGGTGCGAATTTAGCTATTAGCTAATTATCCTTACTAGAAGTAATTCTAGTTACATGTTATTGAACATTGTCTATTAATGTTTCATCCTCACATACTCGCGCACTTGAAATAGACAAGACACGCTATGAAAATATAGAATTCAAAAACGTGCCTTTGAAAACTAATATCTATTATTGTGCATAAATGTTGCCGAGGATTTTGTTGCTGGCTAAGTGTGTTTAAGGCAATTGTCACTGGATGCAGATCGGATCGTGCCATCAAACTGTAATGCAATAATTTAATAGGAAAATAATATATTTTTTAACATTTGTTAGAACTTGTGGTTGTTAGAACTCTTAGGAATATTTTCACAAATTTTCACTATTCAAAGAAAGGAATTAACATTTGACAAGATATTTCTTAATTACTATTTACACACTACGATGAGATAAGAAAAAGACAATAGTCCACTATTTTTAATAATTCACTATCTTTTTTTCTCCTGCCTTTCTCCATTTTCCGCCCGAATTCGCATCAGCAATGCAGAGAAATGAAAAGAAATTTATTCATCATAAAAAATAAAATAAAAGTAATTTATTATTAATAAAATATATTTATTCCTCCGAATCAAGATCGAACCCACAACCAATCGAGTCAGCAGTCAGACGCTGTCCCACTGCGCCACGATGGCTTCACTATTTGATTTACTGAAAGCTGGCACTTTATTTCATATTGCCCTTGATTTCTGCTGTGTTATCCCGAATTACTATTCGAGTAATGTACGAAAGTTAAAAAACTAAGCTTTCCTGTTTGTAATGTTTTTTTGCGAAATTTTCGAGAATTGTTGCGAAATGCGCCTGATTTAATATCACATTATCTGAAATTGTATTATTTATTAAGATAAAAAAAAACATCTCACTTAACATATCTGTAAAAAAAATTGACTGTGATCAGAGAAGATAAGACGATAGATAGATTACATATTTTGATACATTGATATAGATATGTGGGTTTGATTAAGATATAATGTTTTCCAATATACAAACGTAAATAAGATACAATATAAGATATAATGTCTTTTACTGTATAATATGTTTCTTATCCTATAAATAAAATGTAGAATAGTTTTTTTTTTAATTTATAGTTTGTTCATATTTGTCCGATTAAAATAAGGAAAATTGATTTTGACATTTTACTATTCCTGCATAAAAGGGGGTGAAGCCTATTGAGTTAAAATTGTGCTCGTGTGGGACTTAAGGAGGATTTGGAATCCAGTGTTTATATATTTGAGGATGCCACGGACATACGGACGTCACGTTAATTTCTCCCTTACACTCGAAACTATGGCACTCATTTTATTATTTAAGACGCCTAACAATGTATTAGCCATTCACATGATTATACAGTTGCCTATAAGCGACCAAAGCTATTATTCTTTAGATAAAATACCCATGATCGTTAGATATAGTCTTTTCTCATTAAACACATATTGTTTTTTTTTCACATGCTTAAATATTTTTTGTAACAATACATATATATATTTATATATATTTATTTATAACATGTAATGCTAACTGAATGAGGTACTGGTGGGTTATAGTTTATGATATAAAAAAAGAAAAAAAACGGAGCTTGGCAAGATCGTACCTTGAGAAAAAGGACGCTTGAGAATTTATTAATATTAAATTACAAGTAATATAATTTTAGTACGGTACAATGTATATTTAATTAGTAAAATTAACATTTAAATGCACGTGAATCGAAGTATAACTGTGGTTGGTAAGGTGCATATTTGTTAATTTAGAAGAATTTCTTGGTGAGTTCTTATTATATTATAATTATAAAAAAACCATTGAATAGTGTTGTAGGGACATTTTCCTGAAGATCATTGAATTTATAGATTATTTGTATATTGAGAGATTACTAAATTTAAAATTTGAATGGCAATCATGGAAACAATCTTATACAAATATTATTCTAATACTATAAATACAGCCGCGTGCAATGTTTATAGTTAAATACCAAACTTATGTAGTCAGAAGGTCTTTATGGTCATGCTTTTGTTTTGGGAATAACGTTAAAACTTTTTTATTACATGCAAGTATGCAATTACACATTATTACTTTAAATTAGCTATTTAGCAAAATCTGGATTTTAGTATATCTTATTCATAAAGTAACTTAATACAGAACAGCGCGTTAAAATTAAGATTTTACGTGAATATGGTATGTAAAAATAATCCAAAAAGTAACTTGTTCATATTGTGCAGTGCAACATGCACTAAATCGCTTTCAAGAGAGAGAAGAGAAAAAGGGCCACTACTCAGTATGACTGACCGTTGATTAGGCAGTCTTTACAAGACCGTGCATGTCTTTCGGACGCAAAAGGTAAACCTATGAGAAGGAGGCTTCTTAAAGCTGAATTAATATTAAGGTTGCAAAGCGAGAAAGAAGCCACGGCTCGGAACACAAAATGACAACTCGGTTGGAACATAAAAATCGGACCATGAAAGATTGGTCGAATATACTGTAATATAGTATATTCGTTATTATTACAATATTTGGTCGGAACTCCCAGTGCAATCTATGTAAGGCGATCACAGTAAGAATCACACATGATTCCATAATATACTGTTAAACACGGTAGAGGCTCAATTATGATTTGGGGTTGCATGGCAGTCATAAATCTGGTTACTCTGTGGCCTGGATGGATGAAAACGGTGTACTTTTAGACTAGCCACGATAATCACTGGACCTCAATTTAATTAAGCATATTTGGTAAATTTTAAAGAAAAAACACAGAGACAATAACCAACCAATCTTCCTTACTGGCGGCAGTAAAAAACGAATGGAAAGAAATAACACCCGAACAATGTTTGAAGTTAGTTGAAACTATGCCAAAAAGAGTGGCTGCTGTAATAAAATCGAAAGTGGACCTACAAAATACTAATTATATTGTTTTAATAAAAATATTTTTATATACGTAATATTATATTATAAAATATTTTTGTAATGTGTCACGGCTGTCGGGGTTTGATGCGCCTGTAGCATACTGATAACTGATTTTTCAATGTTAATACAAAATAATAAAATTCAGTAAAATATTTTCATTTACTAGAATTTAAATGTATGAACAAATTCCTATAAATAATAAATATTTATAGGAATTTGATAATCTTACTGTCAAAAGTTATATACAAGTAAATTCAGAATTCCTTTTATACTTTCCATATGCCGGCTTTAAAAAAAGGGGTGCAATTTTTTATTATATTTATAAAACATTTCCACAATTAAACCACAAACTTATATTTGACATTATCCAATGCAAATATTAAAATACTGACACTTTTACGCCTCGTATACAATTCATATCTCCCTTATTCCTTAACTCCCTAATATACGTTATAAATTATGTTTCATTTAACATTATGTAAACATTTCATTTCTTTTGAAATAATACTAATATAAGAACATTAATTAATTTTCATCGAAAAGTCATATATATATACATATATATAGAACAGTACACAAGATTTTATAAGTAGTACAAAGTGTGCAAATGCAGTCTTATTGTTGGTAGCAATCTCTGATAGACAACGTTTGGTGAGAGGAGCTTGGTCTTAACAGATATATATGGGTTAGGTTAGTGCAAATAAAGAAAATGAAAAGATTTAAAAAAAATATGTTGACTATTTTTATGCTTACTGAACTAGATATTACTTATTTAAGTAAGATAAGTAAATAATAATACAAAATACAGTAAATAAACATATAATATATATAAATATATATACATAAATATATAATACATTCGCATATATTGTAAATAAAAAGGCATACCATTATATATAAAGCCACAATGAAACAAAGAGTATAAACATACACACTTACAATATATATAGAGATTATATATTATTGCAATAAAAGGAAATAATTAGTCAGATAACTTTTAAATATATTTTGAGATTTAACGAATGTCTTTATATTTAGAGAATAACAAATATCTAATGGAATCGTATTCCATAGTTTTATATGTTTCATTGTAAATGAATCACTACAATAACGTGTGTGAGCAGTTGGAAACATTAAGCGATTATCTTAATGATGATAATTACTTCTTCACCGGAGAATTCACAAGATGTTTCAGCACCCATGAATTTAAAGCAAACTTTAAGTATTTAAGAGGAGGAAGAAAGGATTATAAAGGATTGAAAGGATGTGCAACTTGCGACGGTGTCTTAAAGTAAGCCATTTAAGATTTGACTTATATTCCCAAACGAACGTGGTCAAATTTATTGAAGCCAATCTAGCTTATTAAGCTGGTCCTCTGTTATGTCCATATAGAAGCTTTCTGTTACTTTGCATGAATAATACCGAGCCTTTTTTGGCTGGCTGACAATTGTCGCTGGACGCAGACCGTGAAATGGACGAAAGGGAAAAACTAAACTTTCCTGTTTGTATTGTTTTCTTGCGAAATTTTAAGATATATTGTGAAATACGCCACACTTGATAAATTGTGAAATACGTCACCTTGGCTGAAATTAATAAATAATAATATTAATGAAGATAAATAAAGTACATATCACACATCTAAAACTAATGACAGTGATAAAGTGTTGTTAATGAAATTAAGTTTGATAATGTCAATGGAATTAATAATGAAATTAATAAATTAATTAAAGATTGATTTTGTTATTATATTAGATAATGTTTTATATATCTTATCATATATCTTCTCTCCTATTTTGTTACTTTACTACAATGACTAACTTAATTATCAATAGTAATCTTAGAATCGATACGGGCAATGGGCAAAGTGTTTAATTACATAACTTTCTTTAAATAAGTATTAGATATAATAATTTTTTAATAGATATTATGTTTATTATCCTCCTAGATCCTTAATCCTGACTAAAGTCATGACTACCATTTTTTTTCAAATTCATAGTTTGATCAATTCTAAAATTAGGAATCGTGTTAAGCCAAGTAAATAAAAGGAGAAGAGGAACCGGCGAGCAGCACCGTGTGTAATTTTACACGAACCATTTAAAGCCACTTTTTGTCATAATAATTTTTTTTTTTTACATAGACGTCAAATTAGACACATATTGACACATGCAAGATATATCTTCTACTTGGCATTAATTCAAGACACCTTTTCTTCAAGAACTTTTCTGGAACTGAACAGATTGTTCAGGACCTATATGGTTAGAGTTAGGGTCCGCAAACCTTGTACTTGTCTTGTCATAACATATCTTCGCATATTAAGTTTAAGGCACTTAAGAGATTCCTTTTGTTCGCAATGCCCACCTGCAAATGCATCTGCATTGACGAGGCATGCAGTCAAAGGCCTTCTGCTGATCTAGGAATGCCACATGAGAAGCTCTCCTTTTTTTATTCCATTTTTCATTTAGAGTATTCAGCAGCTCCTTAAAGTAGCATCGCCATCTCTCCTTTACGAAAGCATGTTTCTACCACTTGATTCTAGATTTACGTTTCTCAGCTACTTCCCTTTTTTTTCGGAATAACGACATAGTCTATGACAAGAAAGGGCTGTCAGGTTTTCACCAGGATCGACTTTACATTTAGCTACCTTGCTGATATGACACCCTCTGTTCAGCAGATAATCTATTTGAGTTGAGTGGGTTCCGCTCATATACGTGGTAAGGTGCTGAGGACTCTGTTGGAAGAATGTATTCACCACGGTCAAGTCAAACACAATACAGGTTCTGAGAGTATTTTCTCCATCTGTACGACAATCAACTCCAAAGCGATTGGTGCACGTTCGAACGCATCCGCAGCCTTTCTTACGGAACCATTTAAATCCCCTCCAACTATAATTACTTCAGTAGCTAGTATAGCATGTAGAACTTCTTTCAACTGCTCCCAGAATACCTCTTTTTGGCCCCGCTACCGCCGCCTGAGGCGCATAGGCGCTGATTGAGTTAGTAATTACACCCTCAATCAGCGTCCATGCCCGCATCAGGCGGTCGTAGCGACGGTCGACTTTGAGTAGACCATTCCGAAGCTCTTCAGATAGCACTACCACTACACCAGCTTTACCTGAAAGCGACCTAGTGTATATGAGCCGGTAACCCTGCCCGATTTTCATAGATTTATTGCCCTTCCAGCTAATTTTGAGGCACACTGGACCCCACATCTCATGAGTACATCTGCAAGTTATCTGCATCGTCTGGTTAGAGAGCCAATATTCCACGTTGCATAACGGAGTTTCCGTCTGAGTACTAGTATCTTTAGCCGTGCCCGTACATTATACGGTAGCCCTTGCCACCTTGTCACAGGTGTACCTGATTGCAATTGCTACCGTGTGCGTGCGCGTCATTAAGCGGTGACGCCCTAGCCGTACGCAGCCTATTTCTTTTACCGTCCATTGAAGTGGCGAAGAGTGGTTTTAATGAAGTGATTGCCATCTGACCTTCACAACCCCTTTTACGGGTAAAATCAGAAAAAGGAGAAGGTGAAAGAGGGAAGGAAACTAGGAAAGGGGGTATACGGACACTACTTACATGTCCAAGACCAAATATCGGGCAGGTACTTGGCAGGACACCCTCTGGAATCAGAAGCGGTTATTTAGATATTAATGTCCGAAAATCATATATATTAGCACTGACTGACCTATAGATCAAAATGATTACCCACTTCCATATGACATCCAAATAGGCATTTGGCATCCAGATAGGTATTTGAGAATACAAAGGAACAAATATGAATCAAGTAAATTATTATCATTTTATTATAAATTTATAATTATTTTTTACATTTTATAGTGTTAATCACACACTTAGGAAATTGAAAAGCATATTTAGAAATCATATAAAAATTGTAACAAGCTTATAAGAATTTGGACGCAACTGGATGTAGAACGGATGTTGGAAGGTTTCCAAGAGGCGCGGGTTCGCATCCCGCTACGTTCAATTTTTTATACGTTTTCTAAATACGCTTTTCAATTTAAAGTTAATTGATTCTATTAGGAATACTTACATATCGTACTTGTAATATAAGCATCAGCACTTAAAATTGATGATAGCTGGTCATTATTTGGATTGTAAGGTCCTCGTGTGAATATATAACGAGTGGAAAACCACTGTTTGATCAGCGTTTTAATACTTTTAACTACTTATTACTAAGAGTATAACCGTCGACTTTCGTTTTCATTGCGTTATTATATATAACCAAGAAAGCTCCATTGTAAAAATTATAAACAGAAATCGCGTAAAACCAATTCCGAATACTAAATAAAAAAGTCACATTTCAAAAGGAACATTTCAAATATATAAAATAAGACAAAAAGTAATGACACCCCGAACACCCACCACTCTAGGAGAGTATAGTAGTACAAAAACCATCAAAATATAAATGTGAAATAAGAGCCAAGTTCAATATTATGTTCAATGAAAAAAGGAGTTCAATGGTCAGTCCAAAAATTTATTTATAACAACATATTCTTTCTTTTTATAACCTTGGATAATATATTGAAGCCTAAGGTCTGAGTTCACATGAAAACTAACCAAAGTTTTCATGTAAATTTTTGATAACCATATAGATGGTTATGGCATAGGCCCTGAAAAAAATTTTAGCATGTGAAATAATATAACCACATAATAATATAACAATAAAAGGGTTTTTTTTTATTGCAACTTCAATGCATTAATTGCGGTCTTATTAGCCAGATGGCGAGAGACAAACGGAAAGCAATCGGTGCTCACGCTTATGAACACGTTCTTGCCTTGCACCTCTACAGCCGCTGCACCATGCACACGGTGCGACCGGTGGTTCATAATACCTATTATTTGTCCTAACACTTGTATAATAAGTGAATCAAGGTTTCTTTTAGGTCTATCAAGGTGTAGATGTTTGTTTCGGACTTAATTTGATTTTTTCATTTTTTTCGTATATTCATATGAAAACTAGCCAAGTCAGACCTTAGGCTTCATTATCATATTATATTATGTTATAGGCATATTATCCTACGTTTCTTATAACTTTTATATAAAAAGAATATTTTTAGTACTTTTGAAATATTTTATGTTGTTATACATAAACTGACCATTAAACTTGGCACCACTTGGTTGAAGTCAAAAACCAAGACATATATCATAATATTGAACTTGCCTTTCACTTCACGTATATGTTTTGATCAGATGGAAATTTCTCTAATAGTTTTTTTTCTCCGTTATGAATTGCAAATTAATTATTATTTTAAATATTTTTCTACGTTTACTACGAAAAAGAAAAATGTTGATTTGAATAGCATACAACGTGACATACTCAAGATTCTTCAAAATATTTACAGTTTAAGTATTTCATATTTTTAAAACATCCTTATTAGATAAAACATGTCCCTAATTAAACTAAACACTTGCATACACGTATTATAATTTATCATGGTTGTCATGCTTGATAAAGTAACATTTGGGTATATCCATAAAGACCTTATTCATTAACACATTTAACTTTAAAGTAAAGCATATTTGTTATACTTTGACTTTTTTGTATGTTTTTCAAAGAATTTGTTGAATGAACATCAAAAATAAGGATAAATTTGGAAAACCAAGTGTATTATTAAAGTTAAGTGTTAACGATGAAGTCATATATCATAAAATAATATTTATTTCATTAATATAATTTGAATCAATTGTTTGGGAACACATACAATTTGTACTAATTTCAATCGTAATGCATACACAATAATTAGAGTTTTTTAATACATTTTCTTGTTTTCTTCTTTATTTTTCTATTCTCCTTCTTAAATGTAAAAGATAAAAGTTTTTTACATACCCGAAATACATTGAAATAAATATAATTTAGTCTATATAACAAGCTCAGCTATTTTATATTGGGAAAAGGTTTTTGAGTCTTAAATAATACACAATTGAGTATAATATAAATTAAGAATTAATAAAAAAAACTGTACCAAGAAAAAGTAGTGAAAACTAAGTTGAACACTAGGTTTTCACTGTCTTAAATTTTTTTTTATTTTTAGTATAAGCTAATAAGGTAATAGAGCATATAAAGTCAGTTTATGCTGCAAGTGTTCATGAGCGACCATGGCTATTATTTTTTAGGCGGTATACGGATATGTATACAACTTAAAGAATTATTAAGTACTTTCTTATTAATGTATTGTATTGTCTTATATTTTTAACATGCTCAAATTATTTTGATTTGGCAGTAAATCTCGCCGCACATAGATTTCGGGCACGGTTATATCAAAATTGAGTACCTCCTTAATTTCGTTTTCGGAATTTGTTAAAAATATTAGTGCTTTTAATGTGTAACCTTTATAAACTATATGAATGAAAATCTTTCAACTTCTTTTTACGAATTCTACACGGACGAATCAATGTCAAATTTGGCATAGATAAATGTTATTAGGCGAAAAAGTGGAGGAAGCCAATATTTAATGCACTAGAAATATATTAATTAATAAAAAAATACTGCACTTAATACACGATGTTCCATATACACTATCGAAAAAAACCACGTAGACGTTGCTAAGGTAATTAATTAATGGAAGTTACCGGAACTGTTTGATTATCCAGATTCTCTTAAATAGTACTATGGCTTTTTCAACTATTCCATTGTTCTTCCATAATAAACTTCTGGGTGTCGTCATGAGTTTTATTGTTTACGTAATATTATTACATTGTAGTTAATTTTAAAGAGCGTAGCTATGTAGAATAAGAACAATCACAACTGCAATAAATTTCTTTATTGTCTCTTTCTTCTAAAAACCCTCTTTAAACAATATTATCTTATGTATTTTTTATTTATCCCTTCCCTTTCCCTATCCCTTTTTGTTCACATATCTTTAATAATAAAGGTTTACATTGTTACCTAAATACTATTTCTTGGTTAAGTACAAAATTATAATTTTAATCATAAAGTATGTAACTTTTGATATTGGTATCTAAATACAAAACAATAAAGCTAAAATAGTTACTAAATATATTCTGTGGCTGACAAAAATCGAGTTTAATTGGATAATCCATGGATGTGATTTACATGTAGAGTGGCAATGAGCGAGGCCGTACAAATGTCGCTTGCGCTTGCGCCTGCGCCTTCAGTCGCATGCAATAGTTCGTAGCAACCCGGTGTTACACGAGCACTATCAATTATAACATCGAGAATTACACTGAAACTATTATATTTTTTAATAACATTATTGACCTACTGTTTGAGTGTTTTTAATGGGCGAAGTAAATAAATTGAACACATTCCCTTACATTATGAGAAAGTGTTTTAAAATGGGGCTGTTTAAATGTAAGTATTGCATTTATTTTAAATTAAATTAAAATATAAAAATAAAGAAAAATTTATATCGATATCCGATACATTTTATATATAACATCTAATTGCATTTTGATTCATAATGAGAATTATACATATTTAGAAAAGGATTTTTATTTTATTTTCTTTGTGTAAATATAACACAAACACCTATAGGGTACACCTATAGGGTAATATAAATAATTATATATAAATATAAAACAAGAAATAAGAAACTAAAACTAAACTAAAAGAAACTGAACTGGACTAAACTAGTCACAGATAAAAATAAATAGAGGCAATAAATAAAATTATTTAATTTAATTTATTGCTTCTATTTATTGGATTCTTGAATATATAAAAATTTAAAGCTTAACAAACCGACTATGAACAGGGGGATTTATAGCCGTGTAACGTTTTTTATTTGTATTTATAAAACATATCCACAATTGTGAAGTAGGCTCAGTGCTTTCCTTCTATTCATAAAATAAAATTCCAAGTACGTGTACCGTGTAATAGGCAATATTGAAAATAATATATTTATATGATACCACGTCGAAATATTATGTATATTATATAAACTAATATTTTGTTTGGAAATTTCATTGCAAAAACTTAAATACTGAGTCGTTTACGTGTCGTTTACAATTCACAATTCTCTTATGATGGATTGTATTTAATTTGACATAATAAAATAAAATCAAAAACAAGAAGGAACTTATTTTTTGAAGAGTCAATAAGAGATAACATCAAATATTCCTTTACTAATATAGATATTAATTCGATTTGTTGTTGTGTACTTCATTAAACTTTAAATTTTTGTGCGGTCTATAATCCGATTTGAATTGTTTTAATTCATTTTTGCAATTTATATTTTTATCTATGACTAGTTTACTTCTGAAGATTTCAATAATACAATGTTTGTTTCTTGTTAAATATTTGTGTATAATTTAAAAAAGGTTTTATATATAATGGTTTTTTTACACGTGGAAAATATAAAAAATACATTATATATATATATATATATATATATATATATATATATATATATCAATTTATTTCAACGTAAGCCGAAACACAAATACTATTTTGCTGGATAACATATTGAACAATAGTTCTTGCGCAAACATATATCTTATGGAACCGTGAAAACAAAACAATCTATTATGTGTCTTTGTAAACGAAAATCTATTAAATTCTGTTATTTTGCATAAATCTCACAGAGCTTTTTGGCAGGCTAGGCGTATATAATTGCATATCGGTTCTTAGTTTCCAAATCAAAAACAATAATTTATTATCAAAATAATAGTCCTTTAGACAAAATCGTAATTCTTATACGTTTTTTACAACTTGTGTATGTTGTAAATATTTCTGTAGGGATATTTTTACAAATTTGTGACATCCAAGATTTGTTAGGATTAATTAAAAATAATTGAAGTGTTATTTACACATCGAGATGAGATAAGAAAAAATCAACAGTCCACTATCTTTAATAGTTCACTATTTTATTTTATTTTTTTCACGCATAGCAGGGTAGAACCTATCTCCTAATACCAATCCGATTCGAGACATTGCGTTTTGAGGGGCGGAACTCAATGTCGCACTTTGACACATAACCAATGCAGAGAAATGAAAATATAATCATTCCTCCAATAATCGAAATATAATCATTCCTCCTAGTGGGGATTGAACCCACAACCAATCGTGTTTGTTTGACGCTGTCCCACAGAAATATTTCAGATTCCATGAAAAACTGGTCATATTGACGGCCGATTGGCCAGATAAGAACATAGATACATATACTCGTATCACTTGTTTCGAAATATATTTATATAGATATAATGGAATTTTATAAATTAATTATAGCTTGTTTTTATTATATTTGTTAATGTTTTTTATTTTATTATATTTTATAATGTTTTATTTTAAGTTTTATTGAACTTATTTAAATTTTTTGCTACCTTGCTATACTAACAATCTAAACTTGCCATAGCAATCGTAGTGTCGATGTGGGCAATGGGCAAACTTTTTAATTACATAATGTTCTTTAAATATGAGACATTGTTTTTTACTATATATTATCTTTATTATCCTATAAATTGACATAAATCGTGAATTTATCTTTTATAGAATACATGGTTTGTTCGATTGTAAAGTTTGCAAAATATTTTAAGTTAACCAAAACTGTTTAAATGAAATTTTCCATATAGTTAATTTTTTCTCTTATATATATACACTAAATATGATTTAAAATATTTTTCTACATTTATTATATAGAGGAGAAATATTAATTGTATAGTATACAATATGACATATTCAAGATTCTTGAAAATATTTTAAGTTTAAGTTCATATTTTTAAAACAAACATATCCATTGTAAAACCAAACACTTGCATTTGTTGATTATAATTTTATATGGCTATATTACTTGATGAAGTAACATTTGGATTTATCCATAAAATCCTTATCTCTTTAAAATTTCCTTAATCCATTTAACTTCAACGTAAAACATTTTTGTTGTACTTTGATTTGTGTCCACATTTTTTGAAGAATTCTTTGATTGTACATTAGACATATGTATAAAGTATTTTATAAAATATCTCTTCACCCTAATTATTTAAGAGCACATAAAACTTCTACGAATATCAATTAAAATCCATGTACAATAATTAAGCGTTATTTCTTGTTTTCTTTTTAATTTTTATATTATACAAAAAAAAAAAGAACTTGCTTTCTTTTAAATCTTAAATAATACACAGTCGAGTATAATACAAACAAACAATTAATAAAAAAACAGAACGAAGAAATATTTATTCTCCATTAAACAACTTACTTACTAATAATTTGCTCTAAGTATCTCCATTACAGTATCTTGTCAAACAGTATTTTAAAAATATTCGCAGAAAAAATACAAAAAGAAAGTGTTACACGTTTATGCGGAACCCAAATTGGCGTTAAATTGCTGTCGGTGATTTACTCGTAAACGAAAGCTTCCGCAAGCTCCCATTTAACAACATATATCAAATTGTTATTTCAAATTTATACTTATAAATGTGCTCATACTTATTTTAACGTATATCTTGTACTTAGTAGTAGAAAACATTTCCAAACCAATATTAAAAACTAAAACCAATGGTAACATTGAAATTGGAATAATAGCGTATTGGTAACCGGCAAACCTTTCCTTTTTAATTTTTTTGTTGCTTGGAAATACAATTTACGCAGAACACCTGTGCCTTACGAACGGATGATACTGTGGAACTCATCAGTGGACACGATAATACCCACTAAAACCCAGCGGAAACCCTTTAAAGCCACCTACATTAGGCGTCGCAGTATCGCTCGCGCATTCTACTACGGCCCGCCTATCCGCCACCGTCGCTTTCAGGAGTTTCTTCTAGTGCACCCGCAACCTTGATAACTTGCAGCAGGATGACCACGCACCTCCCTCCTCTAGGGTAGGGGGACATCAATTATCAAAACGTATATATTCCTCTTTATTAAATCTGAACTTCTAATTATTTTCCGCTGCGCCACAAAAACTCATCATAATTTTCATTTTTTAGAATCTCGTATCATAATGCCATGAAGTGTTGAAATTACTGAAGTACCGCTCGTGATCATACAAAACATTGATAGCTGCATAAGATATGATTTAATAGATAAAATACTGAAAAAGAAGGTTATAAATTTTCTTTACTTTTTTAGATCATGTTAGAAGTGCAGTAATTGCTATCTTTGTCATTTGTTCACAATGATATATGGAATGATGAATGACATATGCTTTTAGACTATTTCATTTGTAGTTATGATTCTACGTTCACAGTTTAGTTCACGGTCTCGTAACAATTTCGAGAAATCGTCTCTAAGTGCTCGTTTACAATTTGGAGATTGAAACATATATGCCAAAATTTCGGCTTTTTACGCCCAGTAGTTTTAGCTGTGTGTTATCTCGTCATCAGCCACCCAGTATTGGAAGAGTCTTATTTTTACATAGATACATTGTTATATGAACTAAATTTGAGATATTTAAATATTAACTAGTTAACAGATTATAACGAAATAGGTACTTTGGAAAAATATGGGCTAAATACGTAATTAATCTTTTGGTAAGGTCTCGTTGGTGTTGAGTGGTTTGGATAAGATAACAAAGACGTAACGGTACTATATGTACTCGTACTAGCGACCCACTCGCGTCTTTTCGTAAAACAATTAAATTAAATTATTGTAAAAATGGGAGAAAAAATAGCCTATTTTCACCCCTACAACCCTAAGTATCTCTATATTAAATTTCGGCGATTCGTCTGGCAATGATTGAATTCACAACAGATTTCGTTTAGTTAACGTAAGAAATGAAAAATTGAAAGTATGTTTAAATTTTTTCTTTAAAGTTTGCCTTTATTGGAAAAAAAAAATTTTTTGTACTGAAACCTTTTGTAAGGTTTGATGTTTTTAAGGAAATAATTAAAATTTTGGGGAAACATACAATAATATTCTCTTTTGTTTATTTCTTTCAAGCGCTATTATTTATCGGTAATATACGAATAGGTATATACGAGTATATATACGAATAGGTATGTACATATGCCGTGAGATTTCGGCTTAGAATAGGATCACCCTGGTATTGGAGGTGGCGTAAGTGGCGACTAAAATACGTGTGGCTCCCCCACGCTGCCAGCAATGGCAACACGCATGGGCCGAATCGACCGGTTCATTATCCCTCGGCGTTTAAAACCGGCGTCAAGTAATGGCTTTCTGCCACTGCGTTTCGCATTAGGTAATGCCCAGTTCCGGCGCCCAATCCCTTAAAGGCCGGCAACACCCCTGTAGTTCGTCTGGTGTTACACGGGGTCGTGGGCGGCGGTGATCACTTACCATCAGGTGACCCGAACGCTCGTTTGCCTTGTCTATAGAATAAAGGAAGGTATATAGGTAGGTATATCCGGACTTATGTCCTGTCCATCAAACCGCTTCACTTTTTGAATAAAATATTGTGCTAATTACCAACTACCTTAACTTAATTTAATTATGTGCAAATTTAAATGTACATTAAAAAGTAAAAAGGAACAAAAAATATTAAATGTTTATTTTCTGTGGAAATTGAGCCAATGACCTGGAAAGGGCAATTACATCACTAAATGACGTCTTAGACAGTGTAACGATCACAACAAACTAAGTACTTATATAACAACAATAATATGTACAGATAATACAAGTACATAAGTATTTACGCTAACGCATTACCTAAACTCGATTGAATAAAAATGTACTAAATATTTAAACACTTTTATATCTTAAGCACACAAACAGACCTGATAAGTTATTTAGCTTCACGTTTTTCCCGCATAGCAGAAATATGAATAGTCAGGAGAAAACCTAGTGCCAAGACACTCCGTAATCCAATCGAAAAAAATCCCAAAATCGAGGCATTGCGTGTCGATTGGCGAAACTCAATTTCGCGCTTTGTCTTAGGTACTAGAACGGAGAAATTAATGTTTAAATATAATGAAATTATCACATTTCTCTCGGGGAAATCCCCGAATTGGAGTCAAACCAACAACCAATCATGTTTACAGTCATACGCTGTCCTACTGCGCCACAATGGCTTCTTTTTTTAATAAGTATTATAAAGTGATTTAAAAAAAGATAAATATATTTTAATGTTGAACATATATTTAGAAAACGTATAAAAATTTGAACGCAGCAGGTTTTAACCCGTGCCTCTTGAACACCGTTTTCAAGAGTGAACGGATTTTTTATACGTTTTCTAAATATATGTTTTTCAATTTGCTAAGTGTGTGAATAACACTTTAAAAACAAATGTTAAATAAATATTTCATACTGATAATAAACTCCTTTCACTACTTTCCGTCATATTCTTCACTTTGACGTTTTTATAACTTCTAATATTAGTTATTTTCTTGACATTTCTTGGACCAAAATATCTCTAATAGAAGGCATATAACAGAAAATGTATATACAATAAAATAAGCAAATGAATAATGTTTATTTTTATATTTCCTATTTCTTAATTCATCGCGGCAACAACATTATATCAATTGTATTAAACTTAAAAAACAAAAGATCAAAGAATTATTGAAGTTTATTTTAGTTTATATATTTTTTAATTAAAGCAAAAAGATATAAGAATTGTTACAATGAATACATAATGAATACATGTGTGCAACAGCAGAGACGAAGGCATAGAAATTATACTTCCGGCCGTTTCAACCAGTTTTGGTTACCTTCAGCGGCTTGGGTATCTAGTATAGTATCTGAATTATTTTTGATTTACATTTTATGGTTGCTAAATTAATAAAATACATATTTTACTACCTAATATTTATTACCTATAAGTAATTTGTGATATATAAATAATAATTTATACTAATAGACACGTTTACGCGTAAAATACGCATTGGCTAAATATATTAAATAACGTGTCACTTATAAACAGAAGTGTATTTTAAACACATGGTATCACTTATAATATTAATTTTATTAATTTAATGTGTTTCTAGTTCATTATTTAAAAAGATTTTTGCCTTTCAGCATTCCTCTGCCCGCAAAATTATTCAAGGAATTTCCTTTACGTATGTATATAATATTTATTGAATAGTGTAATAAAATTGTATATAAACATACCGTAACAAAGGTCAATTTTAATTATCTGGCTATTATCTAAATACTTTAAACAATTATATTATTCATTAACAAAATTAAAGATACAACTGCATTTTAGAAAGGATATGTGCAAGAAAAATTATAGAGTATTTTTTATTATATTTTTATATCTTTATCTTTATATGTTACATATATAATACGTTTTATTATTTTTATCATCTCAACTAAATAGAAAAACTCTGTGAAGTAAAAAAAAAGTAAATAATCTTCGATTATACAAACTTTTTTATGTCATATATTTTCAGAAATATGTATAACAAAGATTTCTTGAACATCATTTAAATCTTGATCAGGCTTACTTAAATTCACTAAAGCAAATACGTAAGCTCCATTTTCAAAATAAGTATCTTTAATGACAAAATATGTGACTGGCTGGGCGCAAAAATTATGAGTTCGATTCCATTTGTAAGAAAGTTACATTTACTAGATATAACCAATTTAACTAAGGGCAATATTAGCGCCAAATCGGAAAAATATAAAAATGTAAAGTTACTAGATACAATGCTTCACTCATTCCATCAAACAAGCGTCTTAATTAAATGCATGCGATTATTACTATTCTAGTCGGCTTTAACCAGACTAACCAGTTGTTGCAGGGTTAAAATATATTCCAAATATAGATATATAGTATAATATGTAACCTTTGTCGGAAGTACTACCACATTTCCGAATAACTTTGCATATTTGTGTAGGCTGTTGGTCTTGTGATTAGTGACTTTGTTGACTAAGCGAAGGGTCGTGGGTACGACTCTCATCCAAAATAGATATCTCAATTCATCAATTTTGTTACATTACTAGACCCATAGACTCGTGAAATACGCATTTCCTTATCAACGGATATGTCACTTTATACAAAAGTGTATGTCAAACTCATAGTGGTGTGTATTATATTTATAACATTATATTGTAATACATTTCTAAAGAAATGTTGATCTTCTGCAAAATTTCTAAAATTAGTAAGTACGTAGTCTTTCATTGACCCATTATCGAATATATGAATATTTGTCTATTAACAATATTTAAGAAATGATTCATTTAATAGATCTATGAAAATATTAAATCAATGCCATTCAAAAAACAGGATTCAGTATAACTTATTTTAATTTAGTTGTACTTATAATATATATAAATTACCCAACATAACCTTCTAAAGTAAGTATTTTGCATTATTCAACTATTCAATTATAGTTTTATAGTGGAACGCAATATCCGTCTGTCCCGTTCTTGTGAAATTAGGCAAGTAATGAAGAATTTCCGCCAAGTACGCAATTAATTTCACTACAATTGTGTATTTCTTTTTAAATTTTACTATATTTAAATATATAATCTAAAACTGTTTTTCTCGAGAACTCTCTTTTTATACATTCATTATTTATGAGAATATTTTATTTGTTGTAAACTTGTGACTGTAATTAATTATTATTTGTCATCTAATCAATTAATTAAATGTCAACACTAATATAATTTGTGAAAGTAATTCGATTGGCTTATACGCTTTCGTAGGAAAATCACTGATGTTAGTAACGTACCTTAAATTCTGTAGTCAATTATCATATTTCAACAATTTTTTTTAAACATAATTTATTGATTATTTCTTATTTTACTGTCACTACTTCTCATTTATCTTATCATTATTAATGAAAAATATTGGCCCTCGCTGAGCATAGGCTTCTTTTATCTGGTAATCAAGAAAACTAAACTAAACTTGTTCACACAAAGATATATAAGTTCGTATATAAATTTTACGGATACGATATAAACGGAACGGATACGATTTAAACCAGTGCCACTTGGAATCCGTCCAAGCCAACTAAGCTACGAAAACTTTTCTTGCCGACCCACTTCGAAAATTCGTACCTCTAATTTTTATACTAATTTAAATATTATTTTTTAATAAATATCTGTCAAAATCGTCTTGAATGAATCGACCAACAACTTTTTGGTTAATTAAATTTTACTTCACGCTAGTTCCACGTGCTTAAAAATCTAAATTCTTTTGTTTCTTTCAAAATAATATTTGTTTTGTTCTTACAATGGATATACAAGTAAAAAATATACATATATTATTTTCTAAAGGCCAATGCCTCAGAAATGTCAAAACATACATTTAAAATTTTAAAATATTAATAAAAAAATATAATATTTTTTAAACATATATACTTGTCGATAGCACAAGTACTTTGTGTCATTTATACAAATAATAAAATGTAACTGATCGTTGTCAGTACATGGAAGATATATGAAAAACCAATGGTTCGGGGCATTTATAATAGAACCCAAAACAATGACTTTTAATTTTCCTTTCTGTTTGTCTGTGCGCTGGAGCACGGTAGTCTCATAAATGGGCTTAACCGGTTTAAATGCAGTTTTGACAATTGTAATTTTTTTTTTCATTATTGATTTGAAAACAAAATACAATTATCTGTTCCATAATTAGAAAAGTAACAACTATATCAATTATAAATTTAAGCAAAATTTGTGATTTAAGTGAGAATACAGGAAGGCCAAATTCTAAAAAAGTAGTTTAGTCGTGTAGTTTACGAAGGCTAATCCGCGATCAGTAATAAATATAATAGAATACCGCGTAATAGAGTAGAAAGATATTCTTATAAAATAAATTGAAGCAAACAATGTGTAAAACTAAACTGTAGTACTAAACTGTATTACGAGATTTGCAGAATTTGTAATCCAGTTGCTGGTGCGACGAAATTTATTTGTGCGCAATGTAAATTTAACGCAATTGTATTGCGATTCGAAACACATAACACAGAATCATAAAGGTTTTTTTAAATATGCTAGGTAGGTAGTTCGAATACTTATGTAATAAATCATTATGTACTTAACACTCAATCCATTAATAGATACCGCGTGCTGAATTCCTTTACTAGTTTTTTAGCTTCACGCTTTTTCCCGCATAACATAGTAGTGACAAATTAGGGTCAAGACACTACACCGTTTTTCACTTCACACAGCAGAGCAATGAAAGAATATATTATCAATCCAACGAATGGAAATCGAACCCACAACCAATCGCGATCACAGTGACACACTGTCTTATGTCTAAATATAACAATTTCGACTAGTAAAAAATATTATTTTTACATAAAATGATTATGTATATTATTAACAATATTATTTTTAAATATAGGCAATTTTTAAGTTACTTTATTGCTTTTATTTCTTTGAAGTTAACGAATGCAATTGCGGATTATGATTCTAAATTAAACAAGTCTCGAAAATAAAACAAACTTTACTTAAGATTTATCTTAGAAGAAATTATGTGTACCAATAGCTTAATAACAATTTATCGCGCAATAACCTACGATAAGATTAAGAAACTTCATGACCGGTTTAGATTGTTAAAGCTTAAATTGTTGTTTATATGAAATTTCCTACAACGCACTTGGGGTTAAATGTGCCTTATGAATGAATGAATTATAGTTTTATAAATTGTTCTATGCATTAGTATCTCCCTCGTAATGTATACGTGTAGTATTACAGAGCAGAACTATTACTTTGTATATCATATATTTTTGTTTCTCAATTTTAATATTAAATGTCCTATTTGCTTTCATCCATAAACGTTTGACAATTTTTTATTTGAATTGAATATTTTGACTGACCGTGGTCGTCTATAGACGACTTTTGTGGTCTATAGACAATGATTCTGATGGGTAACCGCCTGAGGTCAATACATACCCAGGAGCACGCATGTACTTGTGTGGTGAGTATATTATATAAGTCCTGATGAATATGTGTCATCTAATTCGGTTATCACAGAAAATGTTATATTTTGCGTTTTTTCGCAGCGTCGGAAAAGAAAACACAATAATTTTATCTCATATTCCATATGGCAGTATGTGACTTAGCGTAATCGATAATATATTGAATAACACATATGTATGTAATGTAATAATATTTTAAATATTTTTAAAGTGTTATTCTCATACTTAAGACATGAAAATATTTGTTTGAAATGTTCAGGATTGTTTACATTTTTATATATTTTCTAAAATATATACTAAACTAATATATATAATTTGTATATCATTACTTATACAATGTGATGGTAACTTACTTATGCAACTGTTTAAAGATCAATTCAAATTAAATAAAATTAATAAATTATTATTATTTCTAAATTTCAAGTGTGACCTTTATATGCATATGCTAGTTTGGAGATAAAAGTTTTTTTTTATTAATAAACGATTCATTTTAGAGGCCAGTGTCTAAGGTTTCGTCTAGGTTACAGCTAAATAAGGACGTATTGTCCTTATATAATTTTGAACCGACACTACCGCTTTGTCAAATTACCTCTTAAGATTAACTACTTCCTATATAGGTAGCTATCTATTTATAAAAAAAGCCGCATGAGGAAATTTTACAATTACTGAACAAACAAAGCAAAAACACGTGCGCTTAAACGTCTACGTGCGTTCGAAAAAGTTTATTAATATATGGCTTTGATTTTTTTGAAAAAAATGTAAGTGAATGCTTTTATGGAAGGTTATGATATTTTTTTAAAAACAAAATCCTTTTTTTAACACTTCATAAAAACAATATATAGTATTTATGTATATATACTCTTTATGTATTTTTTACTTTAATGTCAATATTATAATCAAAAATAACGATTATTGTAAATTGAGTTATAAATTATTGATTGGACTAGAACTGGACACCGTTGTGACGTCGACCGTTTATAATTTCGATTTGATTGAGTCATATGTTAAATTTAATTTAAATAAAAACATAGGCAGCGCTTCCGCTGTTTTAAACATTGTTAGAAATAGCAAGCCAATATTTCATAAAATATATTTTTACGGGTGGATTTGATCCCACAGCCTACGTTTTACTGTCTGTCACATTACAACTATGCTTTACGTGACTTAATAAAACAAATATTATTAAACAACATTCTATAAAGTTTCTCTTATTACCCAAAGAGCTATAGCCAAAACTTTGATTAATCAGAATATAGTTCTGTACTATTCTAGGTCTGTACTATTTCCATAAACCAGCAACTGTCATTGAAGATAGAGCTCATAATTTTATCGTTGAGGCTAATCCCGGCTTCTAATACTGTAAACATATGTTGTGATCTATTAAGAAGACCTATTAAGAAGAGAGGTAATTGATTACTCTAGTAATCAATTACTCTGAACAACTCTTGAACTGGTCTCCTGCTGGTGTTTTTCAATCTATCCTAGTCCCATATATCCCATATTCCAGTCTTCCAAATCTATTATAGTCTATATTACGTTTAATAGAATAAAAGAGAACAAAAAGTCTCATTCAAATCCGACTAGTATTTCTAAGGATTAGAACTTTCTAGATATTGAATATACGGATAAACCTACAAGTAACCTTACCAATAAACGGGTGGAAAAAGTATATAAAATCGTAGATTCATAAGTTCATAACTAGGTTTTTTATCTCCCTAAGTTATATATTTTTCGAAAATAATCAATGTACAGATACATATATTTTATAATTAGCTTAGTGTTGTATACATATATTGAGTTCGCTAAAGTCTAAACCATTATATTTACACGTACTTATTTATTATTATTTATTGAAAGTTGTATTTTCTAAAAAGGTTAAAGTTCAAAGTTTTATCTGAGCAAATGCTTTATGATTTTGCAATTTCATTACCAAAATTTAACATAAACCTTGACTTAAAAAATGATCTCTTTTCTTATTGTTACACATGAACAAACCTTTGCTAAATCACTTACATAAGGTCAAATATTAAAACATGAAAGGTTACTGTTTTTAAAAAGTATTAAAAGCATAAAAGAACTTAACGTTTTACAAAATTTATTACAATAGTAAGTATATTATTATTTTGTATATTTCTAAATTTATGCATTATACTTTATACATTAAAATTGTTAAAATAAAATAAAAAATTTCGAAACGGGCAGAAAAAATATTATATAAGTAAATGAATAAAAATAACGACCTTAAGGATATACAGGACCAATAACATATATAAAATATTATGTAAAATAAATATGTATATATGTCCTACATGAAAAGTATGAAAATGTATTAAAATTTGATAGATAGTTTTAATATGTTGCATATTATTATGTTGCACATAAAAAATTTAATAGAGGATGGTACGTGATAAAAATAAAGTAATCAATATTTTACTATAACAGGAAAAATCAATTTTTATTTATGAATAATGATGATGTTTCTAGAATTTGTATATTAATTTAAACTAGTAGCCATGTTGGCATGTTCACGTTATGCAAAAAATATATTTTTATTAATTCAATATTAGTAATATAGTTTTGATGTATTATAATAAAAAAAATGTTGGCTATATGCAGCTTTTCTACATCGGACCTTCAAATATGTCAATTTTCACATACCTCCGTCCGCATATATTTTCTAAAAAAAGGGTCGAAAGTTTATCCTACACGTATAATTTAGATATATCGAACTAACTAATCGCATGACAAATTAAAACAACAAGTACCAACGTTGAAATATGCCTTCAATTATATTACCAACTGGATTTCTTCAGACAAGAAAGTTCCTTAGTTTAAGAGAATTTCCAAACACCTTCCCAATTTATACACCGTTTTTGAATTACAATATTCTCGTGAATCATCTAGCGTATATACTCGTATATAGACTTAACGAGAATCCCGGCTTATCGTAACTAAAGTAATGGTTAGATTTATCCATCGTTCACTGGTAAACCTCTTAAGCACGCCTGTTCTTAAAATCGGTAATATTGCAATTGATAACACACCACAATCACGAACTATAGAATTTAATGAATACGAATGATATATACTATATTTTTTACCATGATTGAACATACTGTGCTCCCTTATTATGATTCTTATGATTTTATTAAATACACTATTTAAATAAATTATGATTACATGAACTCCTTTGTGACGCTAATAAAGTAACTTGCTTGGCAATAGTAGCTGACTTATTTAATATTTCCACAGACTATATCATTCCAATTTTAAATTTAGCAAATACAATTGCATTATTCCCAATGATTGTAAGCGACCGTTTTAGATTTAGAAATTGTAATTTTGCTTTTTGTGTGTTATTTGATTGAATTAAATTTACTTCTTATTGACATATTACATTTATATTTATTAATATAATCTTTATCAAATACAATAACTACTTGAAGTAAAGTAGTCTTTTTTGTATAATTTTTAGAATTATTTCCTGTATTGGAAGTCTAAACTGCTCTGTTAAATTTTTTCAGCTAAAAGATTAAGATATTTTTAATTAAAAACGAGAGAAGGTTGACCAATTTCTACTTTCACACGTTTAATAATTTAACTTTCAAATATGGTCTTTATCAACAGTTGATAATTCAAAAGAGGTATCATACTATCTTATTCAACCTAGACCCAAGTGTATTCTTGCTGTATTCTTGACCTGACTCGTGATACAATATTGATTGATCAATAATAAACAGCCCATTTTGCATATTAACATCCCTTTCGTCTTATAAAGACTTACTTTGAATTATATTTTAATATTAAAATAAAGCTTATAATTATTTAAGCGTGACAAGCGGCAATACTTGCTAATTAATGAATTTATGAAATTAACTATAAAATGACGTAGTACCTAAAAAACTGTAACTTTTAAAAATCCAACCAGTATTTTTTTTACTCATTTTATAAATAGGTTCTTTAGATAGATTATAATTTTTTTTAGGAATCAATATATATATGTATATATATTATAGCAGTTAGTTTATATTACGATAGTTATAATAACATAGGCTGAACTTGTATTTGCTTTTCTATTTAACTATTATAAATAGATGATATCATTATCTAATGATATCGTTTTGACCTCTACAAAGTCAATAATACTTTATACCAGAACTAACTGAGCATATTTCAAACTAAACCCTTTAAGTAAAATAATATTGTTTAAACAACCACTTACAACAGTTACACGATTTACATACTTTGTAAAATATGGACAAGTTTATTATAAGTATTCGTGATAATATTGAATAGTGGCGTTTAAATTTTACTTACATACTAACGACATGTGTACGCTAAGAATGCTTTGTTTTAGGACACGTTTATAAAAATATGTATTCATATTTTGTATTTTTTTTTGTCATCGTGTATTTATTTAATATTGAAAAATCCAATTTATCATCTACCATTTCAACAATTCTATCTTCCGTAGTTACGACTGTTAAACTTATCCTGACTTTTCTTGTTTCTATTTGAATCAGGAAATCCAGTCTCAACACTCCACTACACTCCCCAAGTACCCTACATAACAAACTTTAAACTTTCTAAATCTATTAACTTCGGCTGTACGTTGGCTGTTCGTTACTCAGTGAGTAATGTAATAGCTATATACGATATACAATTGATTGAAATTTAATTACATTTTTTTTTTAAATGTGTAAAAATAATATTACGCAGCCCACTATTTAAGTCGACCTGGTGCGGTTTTCAATGTCATTATCAATACCGAACATGTTGTCCCGACAAATACACACTGACGCGAAATAAATACATATGTATATACATATTGAGCAAAGTGATATCTTTAGTCTTCTTACTGTTAATTAGCTTATTAAGTTGTAAGCGTTACAGGTAAATGTAGCAATACTTGTACGATACAAAGTACGTTTTAAATTGAAAGACATTTTCCGTACTTCCACGATACAAGACACAATTTTATGTGTAGTTTTTAGTTATATGTGAAATATTTCTTTTATGACCGTATAATAAAGTTATATAAAACATCACATTATCTGAAAGGTCTTTGAAGACACTTTGATTTAAAAAAACATATCGTTAATTAAACCTGGCTCTTTTCGAATTCATAACACATAATGCGATGCAAATGTTTTCTAAATCGTGGATATCTACTTTAATTTTCCATCTGTCGGTGATCAGGACCTACATACCTACCTACCTACGCAAAGCTAATATTATGAAAATTAGTTAGCGATATATTTACGAAAAAATACGACCATTTCTTTTAAGCTTAACTTAGCCTTTAAATTAAAACAAAGCAGAAATATAGTATGATATTCAATAAATTTTAAACGTTACACAAAATAAAGTCCAGATAAGAAATAAACAATAAGACTCGTAACTATACTCGTAACTATAACACTTGTAAGTAACCAGAACAGTGACCGAGTGGGAATCAATTTCACAGAGCACATTCGCTTCCGGAGACGTCCCCCAGCCGACGCCCGCCTCACGCAACTATCATCCACTTAATCTAGTAGTATTTTAACACACTATTTACCAACAATAGGTTCTTTTTTATGTTTTTCGGTTTTTAAATGCTAAACTACAAATTGTATTTACTTCCTCCGCTCCCCCTTACGACAATTACGAAGAAAGCAATTAGTGAATCACACTAAAGAAACTAGAGAGTGACTACGTTTCTCCACAGTCTGTTCATTTTAAAGACATTATATGTTAGATGACCAAATCCAACAACGCATTTTTACCTTTTTAATTAAATTAAAAAATATAATTTATTATATCTACACGAAATTATTCATAGGTTAGGTACCTATTATTTTCTGTAACTGGATAATGAACCTAGAACCAGCTCGGTATATTTATCACGACGAACTAACGAGCTGTTTTCATTTTAATGATTTAAATAAACTTTCATATTTACGCTGAACCTTAACTATAAAATCATTTATACGGAAATTGTACATATAAAAATTATTTCAATGTCACCAAGAAGTGACAGAAGTACAACATGACTTATGAAAAGATGAGTCAAGAGGTATAAAGTTACTACGATAATATAATGACCATCAGTCAACGCTACGTCCTGCGTACACCGTAAAGCTAATTTAATGGGTCACCAGTTAGGTTATGACACTTGATGATGACCGAAGCGGAACGTAAATAGATTGACACTTTTTTCGGTATTTCTTTATGAAACTCGTCACCGTACGTCGAATGCAAATTGAATTGTCTCCAATTTCCTATAGCAATCAATTAAGGCTTTATATTTTTTTTAAATGTCACTTAACACTTGCTTCTAAGTGCATATTACTCACACCAATAAGTATAAGTGAATTATATCTATCATTATTATTATTCTGTTGCAATATTTTCATCAGAGCTCAAGAAATACTAAGCATATAGAAAGCGGGTCAATGTCTACGAACAACGAAACAAAGAATAGAGCCATAATATTTAAGGTTCACTTTATAGATAGTTATTGCAAAAAAATATTGCGTATTCAGTTTCGTTAATGGCCTTTTAGTGTGATATGAACTTCACCAATGTCGCATAGATATTAAGCATTTGCAAGATATACTATTGTACATAATATTTTATTGAATTGTTGCTATTTTTATGCGTACGTTCATTTTGCTAGCCTTCACATGTCAGTGATTAATTATTTAATTACCTAACTAAAGTTTGTTTATTAATTTGTTCTAATATTATTTTTTTCTTAAAGTAAACAATAACAATATAGCTTGCAATCTTCCTTGTTTCTAGACTCTAGAGAATGAAGAACAACGTTGCCTCATATTGTACTATTACATGCTAATTTGAACATGACCGGATAAACGTAAAATATAGTTTCCTTTGTGTTAATAGCCTTTTCCCTTCTATCTTGTGTTTATTGTTTGACGCTTGTTTAGAATCTAAGAACATGTTAAGAGCACGAATTTCTTCTTGAACTTCTTAAGACAAAAAACATGAAAAAATACTTGCGTCCTGTAAATTAATTAATTGTACACAACTTGGACATATATAAGATTTAGATTTTCCAAATATCTGTTAACGTTAGTCATTTTGCATGAGAATTAATCAGTTAAATGAATTGAAAACGAAATATCTGGGTTACGTTTATAGAGACATCCTCAAGAGAATGAGCGTGACAGCTGTCCTTTGGGATGGTACCTAGTTCAATGATAACAATGGATATATGAATGATAACTTCAAGTTTATTTCATTCACTCACATTTTAACAAATTAATCCGTTTTTCGTTATACTAAATATATTTTTACAGTAATTATTCGAGAAATGTCTTTTAATGACATTTTTATTACCCATTCATAAATGGGCTACAGTTTTATGTTACTGAAGCCATATATTACACATAATTGTTTTATTATTCATTCACACATTATATAGAACAGCTTTTGCCATAATTAAACACTCACATAATTTTTTGCTCATGCGTCTATGACACTGAGCGCCGTGAATCCGGAGTTACTATTATCATTTAAAGGCAGAACTAAGAAAACTATTACTCTAAATTGAATTTCAATTCACTACTGCCACGACGTACCAGCCACAACTTATGATACTATGCCACGATAGCTTTTTTATAATTATCTAATACAAATGGTAGCGGTTCAATCAATATCATTGCCAAGGCACCGCACTCGTCCTTTGGTAATGAACGATGTTCGCGTAAACTATTTCGCATCATGGCTGTATGTGGCGTAGCAATTGCTCTCTCGATCAATTAAAACTGATTTGACATAATTGTACGACTTGACACTAGTAAAGGCAAGTTTTATTGCACTTTATACTCATATACGTAAAGTACATTTAATTAGGCGACGCTATTAATAGATACTGACATTGAACAATCCAGAAGGTATATTACATATAATATCATATTACGATATGAATTTCTAGGATGGACTTCAAATTAATCAAAATTTATTCTGTATAATATAATGATAAATATAATATATAATATTTTAATTATCATATATCTACGTATAAACAAATTATAATTGTTTAATTACTTATCAATGTCGAATAATGAAATATTCCAGGTTAGAATATTATAAATAAACTATATGTTATTTTTATTTTTTTTGGGAAAAACCCCGAAAAATAGTAATAGACAAATATAAAACTTACGTATAACATTTTTTTAAGTTGCACAAGTCGTACATAGATTAATAGCGAGCTCGATTAATAAAAACAATCCACTATTGTAATCAGATTACGCTAGGATATAATTATATCCCGGAACTTGAATATATTATGGAGATTTAGTTTCATATACAATCAAATAAGAATTTGATACTGATCTCAAGAAAAACGACAGTTTTGAGGTCGTTTAGGATTAAGATATCTTTAGTGTAATACATTTACAGCTCTATAGTTCTTTGTTAATGAAGTTATAAAATACAGATCATTGCCATCTACTTATACTAGTATGCAAATTGAAAGTTGTTACCAATTATATATTAATATTATTATTGAGCTCCTTAATAGCGCAGTTGAAAGAAACAATTAATTTAATTTAAATGCATTATTAAAATGCTTTAGTAAGAATTTACATAATTTATTTATTACTTATAGCACCGGTGTACTTTCCAGGCTTTGTTCATTGTGCAAGATTTTTTATACGTGAAGTTAAACAACATTTGTCAAAATTAGTTAAAATCTTTATTTGCCTTAGATGAATACAATCAAATTATAACTAATAAAACCATTACCCTGTAAAGAAAACTCAGAAACTATTTTATTAATCGAACCCAGTATTAAAATTAAATACTATAACATTTTGTTACCTAACATTTTTTTTTCCAGTTATCCCCAGTCAAGGGCCAAGCAAAGAGAAGCGTCAAGAAGAGGAGAGGGGCGAGAAGGATGTGGTCTCATCGATCATCGGAGACTATGGCCGCTGGCAACTACTAATGACCTTTCTACTCTCTTTATTTTCATTTCCTTGTACCTTCCACATATATCTACCTACATTTACGGTGAGTATCAAGCTATGTGTTACTTGTTGTCGTATATAAAACCGTTTATTTGACTCACTCTCAAAAGACTCAGTAATACTGGACGATATGATGACAACATGTGATAACAATTTATTTTTATTAAAAGGAGACTATATTTAGTCTTCTAAAATTTACAAAATATTATTATTTTGGAAATTGAACGATTTCAAGCCTTTTAGTCTATAAATTATGTTATTTTTTTACAGGCAAAAGCAACAAAATTTTGGTGTCGAAGACCAGACAACTTGTCAAGTTTACCACTTGAATCTTGGATTAACTACAGTCAACCAGTAGACGCTTGTTACGTGCGTGATTTACCTCCTGGGATTACCGTCGAAAGCATTTTAAATAGCACAGCACCTATCTTGGACTCTTTTCATAAATGCACAGAGTGGGATTTCGATCGTTCAGAAGTCGGTGATACTATTATATCGGAATGGAACCTCGTTTGTGATAATGCTTCGATGACTAATCTGGCAGAAGTCGTATTCTTAATTGGTGTCGGAGTTGGAGGAGTATTGGGAGGATGGATCTCTGATAAGTATGTCTAATTTATATAATATTTTTAAATCTTCATTAAACTGTAGTAATTTCCTAGAAAAGCAGAGAGGACCAAGTTATACAGTATGCTTTCTAGTTCCTGCTAAGTTAGAGACCGAAGAAGAAGTTAGAGAGATATGCCATATGGTTGAAAAAATGCCGCACCTTGTCTAGAAGCCACTGATTTGATTTGGATACAAACTGCGTCGCCCTCAACTGTACGTCCTAAAAAAGAAATGTAGCATACATTTCTATTAATCATAACTAATCAAGTCATCTTTCTTATATAATAGAAATGTTGAATACATAAATAATAACAAAATTATTGCCTAAACAAGAAATATAAGGGAAACACAAGAATAATTTTAATGATTTAAAAATAATTGCATATATGGGTTCAAGATTATGTTGTAACTTCCTACTAAACCAGTAAAACTCATATTATTAACTGGCCTATTGGCTCAGCGATAGTGTGACCGCTTTATTCTTGCTAAAAATGTTATATGTTATATTACTTATTTATGAGTACACTTTAAAATACAGGGTCTGCCCCGTTTAAATAAGCTTGTACCATTTATTGGGTTACTTAACTTTTACTTTTACGAATATTTATTATTTAATCTGCATAAATTTATCAAATGCTGATTTTGTTTTCTTAATTTAAAAAAATACGTCGGCTTAATATTTTTCACGTTTAGATTATTGTATGTTAACTTTTGTTCTGGTGACGAGACGTGATAAATATACCTATCCAAAATACTTATAGGCTCAATGTAAATGTTTTGGCATTATATACATACTTATACATATTCCAACACAACAAAATGTCGTTACTACTAACGTAATAGTCTTCGATATTACATGTATCAAATTTATAGTGCATATGAGATGGCTACAATTATAAAATATGGATAAATCAAATTCTAATTGTTATTCTGATAAGAAAGTTACTAAACTCATAAACAAGAAATTATGCAAAAATATGGACACTATTAAAATTAAAATTTGTTGCCAAGTACTACATCAGCTCCACGGTTTATACCGCATATCTGTGTAAGCAGAGAGAACCTAGCCACGATGCTCAGTTCATTACATTATGAATGGCGGAAATTAAAACCTCACTCTGTTACCAGACCAGGTAAATAAAATCATTCCCTTGAGTGATAATCGAACCCATAACCATCGGATTTACAGTCAAACACTATCCCACTGTGCCACAATGGCCTTATTACCTAATAACTTATATATTTCAGATTTGGCCGAAAGAGGATATTGATAGGTATGATGGTATCACAAAGTGCTCTAGCTATCATATCGCTACTGGTACGATCTTACGTGCAATATGTGATAGTGAGACTCATGATGGGATTGGTGTCAGTGTCTGTGGTCTACGCGGCTTTTGTCCTCGCTGTAGAATTGGTAGGCGGTTCGTGGGTGACCATTGCAGGAGTTTGCAATTTCTTCCCACTCCCATTGGCCTATATAATAGTATCACTACTTTCCATGGTTTTACCAAATTGGAGGGACTTACAGTTAGCGCTCTCCGTGCCGGGATGTCTGCTTCTTCTTTCATTGTAATTATATACATATAAATAGTCTATATAATAATTAACGATGCTTTAACATATATAATTCCTCTAAAACTATTTTAACGAAAATTATACTGACGGAATTATGAAATTGGAATAATTAAAGTTTATAATGAGAAGTGTGAAAACCCAATATTTTTAATATTAAAGCATTAGAAATACATTGAATTAATAAAACAAATATTATATTTGACATACACTTTTGTATAAAGTGATATACATGTTACTGCGGATAAAACATATTTTTCAACGAGGCTGCTATTAGGCTGGATATAAAATTTATATATTTATGAGTTTAAAAAAATATATATTATTTTGAAGTTAGTACAGCTACTTGAGTAATATAAATAATTTGCATGCTGCGTGTTGTAGACAGAACTCATAAATATAATTTGTCTTAATTCCCTTGTTAACTTAGCATTGAATCGCTCATTTATGCTATTTGACTACGTCTATAATACTTTTCCTTGTCTTAAGTGTGCTAAAATAGTATATCAAAATGTATATGCTATAAAAATATTTATTACTTCAGGTTCATCTTACCGGAGTCTCCACGATGGTTAATAAGTATGGGGAGAACTCAGGAGGCTAAAGTGATATTAGAGAAGGCAGCGAAGTTTAACAAAAGAGATAACATTGCTGACTTAGACAAAATGTTGATGCTAGATAAAAATGAAAATGTAAAAGAAGAACCAAGTGTACTTATGCTTTTCAGAGGATATTTATTGAAGAGAACATTTTGTTTGTTCATAATTTGGTTCTCAATGACTATCGCATATTACGGACTATTATTGAATATTGGAAAGTTTAATTTGGGGAATTTACATCTTACTTCAATAATATTGGCCGTAGTCGAAGTGCCCGCCATAGCCTCGAGTATTCCTGTACTATTCAAGGCCGGCAGACGCATACCTATATTTATTACGATGGTACTTTGCGGATCTGCCTGTATTGCGAGTGAGCTGCTTTCTATGTCTTTCGACGATGCCTGGATTATGATATCTTGCCTAATGATTGGAAAATTCGCAATCGCATCCACAAATATTATGCTACCAATTTTTACTGCTGAGCTTTACCCTACAGTGATAAGAAATCTTGGAGTGGGCGCCAGTCAATTAGCGGCAGGATTAGCACTTATTTGTATACCTTACTTATGGGAATTGGTAAGTACAAAAATGTCCTACGATTGATGTTTTATTTTAAATTTAACAATAAACAGATAATATAAAGTTATTAAAGAAATAAATTCTAAATATGGATTATAAATATCTACACTTTATAATTTTTTTCTATCAAAATACGTTCATAACACATTTACATGCTTATTGATAGTTCACTATTTATTTACAATAGTCTATTCATGCATAATGTCTCTTTCATAGGCAAAGCTAAATGAGCATTTACCAATGGTCACGATAGCGGCCATGAGCATCGCTGGCGGTGCTATTGTTTTATTGTTACCTGACACAAGAGGAACGAAAAACCCGAAAACGTAAGAAACAATACACTTATTTAACGCTATTATTAAAGAAAGACATTAATTTTATAGTACTTTAAATATATATTTTTTATTTTAAGTATTAATGGCAATATACTTACTAGGTGTGCTAATGCACTTCAACTTTCCTAGTCTTGCCTTTATATTATTATAGAGACAATAGTACTAGGAAAGTTATATAGCATATTTGATATAGTGGATTTTTAAAACTTTCATGTTACTTAGTAAATGCTATTATAGAACAATATTTATATTTAAAATATTTTCATTTCTTTAAAACAAGCAGAAGCTTATGTTTATTTTGTGTGAATATCGAAAATCAACTGAAAATCAATTTTGCCTTCAAACGACCACAAACACCATTTATTGCAGAACATTTACATTTTCTTTAAATAAGTTATGTAGTCATTAAAGATATTTTCTAAAATTTCAGGGTTTCCAGATCTACAAGCAGTGGAACGTTTACAGCTACTGACGATAGAGGGCATTAGCTGTTTCATTTGACGAGTTGTGGAGAAATTGCCAAATTAAATATAACGATAAAACAGATTTATGTAATGAAACAGAATGAATTCCCTGAGAGTTTAAATGCCTGTCATCTAAATTAATTCTTAGTTTAAATAAAAGTTTTAGCTAGACAAAAAAATCATCTTTCTAAATCGTGTAACTTTGAAATTTATCTTTACTGGTTATCTACTTTATTTTATTTATTTATACCTATATTAGGTATTTATAAAATGCATAGATGATAAATAGAAGTACATAGATGGTAGTTATGTTAGTTTAATATACTTGTTGGGTTTTGCCTTACTTCTAAGAGTTAACGCCTGTTTAGAAATGAATTATAAATTTAAATGTATAAAATATTTAATATTTTAAAAATATCTGTGCAATATTAGTAAAAAAATATTTAGTAATGTGATGCTGTATTTTTAAACAAAAATGTAAATTTTATTATTTCATTAAGCGTGATACTAGTAGCGACATCTGGTATTATGTCATGAAATTAAATGTAATAGTAAAATGTTACCATTCCAAAAAATATATTGTTATTTTCATATTTATTTTCTTAATTATTAATAGATAATACTAATCTTATAAGATTATTATTCTTACTATATATTTTGCTTATATATTTTTACAATTGAATAAAGTTAGAAAATGTTCCCATACCTTTGTCTAAACATAAGGCGGTTGTACTTACATATTTATATTTAACAATGTGTAGATAAAATGACAGTGAAGTGTATATTCCAAAAACAATCTTGTGCTATCAATTCACTTAATTTTGTATAGTTTTAAAATTGTATTGTTATTCCTGCAAGAGAATGCTTGTTTTAAAAAAGGGGGGATCTCAGTTTAATTACATAAAACTACTGGACCCATTATGCTTATTAATAGACGAAGAATATTTTGATAATTTATTAATAAATCTTTTTTTTTTCTATCTGACCTTTAGGTGGGTTATTGTTTACAATGCAAATGACAAAACGTTGAAAATTACATTGTTATATACTTTATTTATATATTGATAATTGTGTGAAGGAAAAACTTCATACCCTTTTTTACAAAAATTGAGTAGACGGAGGAGTATAAAAATTGACATAGTTAATAAAGAAAAGAACACGACTAAGAAATATAGAAAGCAAATATTTTGAATAGTAATACATTTCAAATACGTTAAACTAATAAAATAAATATACCAACCACTACCATGTTTTTGACGTTTATAGTGAGTTTGTTATATACGTTTAAGAAGCAACGCGTCGCTATTTCGGGCTTCGGGTTAACGGAGCTTCTAAATTAATTAAAAACAAGGAAATTATATGAAACATACTTTTTTTTACGAAATCCCGGTGTTTTCGCTCGCTATTCAACACACAATGACTTTACACTAGTGTCTCCCTGACTACCATTCTAGGCTGGAAAAAGCGTGAAGCTGATAGCCATCGAAGTGTGCAATTTGATTAATATAAAAAAAATGTTATGATAGACAAAAAAGTATGTTGATTTTTAAATGTAAATAAGAAATTATAGTTTAAGAAATAATAGTTTAGTAATGTTGATTTAAATAATAAATAGAAATATTTAATTTACACAATCTTTTATTTTTTTCCAGTCGTCAAAGTCAATAATAACAATTGATTTTAAGATATTAGTTCTATAATATACGTTTACTAATATTAAATTAATTTGTATTTTTTTTTGCTATGAATATTTATATAGCTTTGAATTTATAAATTCAAGGTTGTTATTGTTATGAATAGTTTTAAATTTATTTATTTAATAATTATTATTGTTCATTTATTGCACTGATGGCAGATAAATTTGTATCATATGAATCTGAAGTATTATTCATAATTTATGTTAACTCCAATCATCTTTCTAAAGAATTTTTGTACTAATATAACTTTTTATGGGAGTTGCTAATTTTACAAATATCTATAATCGTTAGGTACATTGGATGAACGATTCCTGTACATTTATTTGGTATTTGTCTGACGTCTAAGCGTTTTATATAATGAAGCTATACATATATTCCGTTTTTAGTCACGTCAAACCCACATAGTGGGTACAAAATTTTTATTGATATCACGTTTGTAGAAAGATTTTCACAAAATTTCACTATAGCAAGCAAGTTGTCTTACTCATGAATAAAATTAGATATAGGCATTTACTCGATTCCATTCTGTTCCATTCCATCGAACACGAACCCAAATAAACATCATGATATCAAAGGAACCTTTCTGCTTTTAAGGTGCGGTGCTCAATACCGTATTTTTTCTTATGCACGGAACAAGATTAAAAAATATAAAAAAATCCTCGTTTCTATTTTTTTCCATTCCTTCGAATCCACAACCACTGTGCTTTTTGTTACAAGCATTTTTTTTTTTTTTTTTTTTTTTTTTTTTTTTTTTTTTTTTTTTTTTTTTTTTTTTTTTTTTTTTTTTTTTTTTTTTTTTTTTTTTTTTTTTTTTTTTTTTTTTTAACAAAAACATTTCTTTTGTTTTTTTCATTATTTACCAAATGTTTTTTATAGGGCATTTGATTAAGACGGCAATATCGATATGAGCGACAAGTTAATAATTAATATGGAATAACATTTTGAAAAATGATGTGTACTTTTATAAAAATATATTCATACTTAAATATGTTTTTTTATAAATATTTTATCTTGTCATAATACTTATTAAGTTTCTAGGAATACGCCTGCTAGGCCAAAGTGGCGATTCCGTTTCCCTGTAAAATGTTTTATTGCACGGTTAAATATAGTACTCGTAGCTGCGCGTAATATAATGTATATTAATCTAATATATTTACAATTTAAAACATTTTTTTACAGAAATATATGAAAACTACATGACACTATTGACGACCTCATACAAAGCATCCCACGATTCGGTTATCTCAGATTAAATATCCTTTCACTGTTTGAGATTTATATTGATAAAATTGAGATTAAATAGTTAATCCATTAATTCAAATTCACTTTGTAGGCATATATAAATTATATTAATACCCGTCATAATTACAATTTATTTGAGCTAAGTACCAAGTCTTATATGCTGATGATCTAAAATGTGTATGATATATCATTTAGTAAATGTTCCAGAAATGTTAGCCTTCACTTAAATAGACATTTAAAAAGTAACGTCCCGATTTTAGTCCCGAGTCCCGAGTAGCAATGTCCCGATTTTGGGCGCAAAAGTGGAACAGTGTCATGATACTAGGCTTGCCCTGACTACCTAGCTATGTGGCTAAAACTTGTAGGTGTATTAAATATGAATTAAAATAATTTACTTAATTCTTCTTTGATACTTTAAAATTGTAAAAACTGCGATACAAACATCATTTCGTATTATTAACTTAACTACCGTTAAAGGTATGCGGAAAAAAGCGTAAAATATTTTTTTTTAATACCAATCAATAATCTTATAAGTGTTATAAGTTTTATTAAGACCAAACTCCCCAAATTCATTTAGCTCAAGCTTTTATGTTAAGTCCTCATTAAATAAACATTTAATTTAATAATCACACAGTACTTACCATAAAATGACTATATTACCCTTAAATTATATTTATTATTGTATATATATATAGTTATGTATAAATTTATTTATATTTTAAATGAGTAATATATTATACTTAAAATTTCATCGTGTTTTATTTATTGCACAGTATTGTTGTGCCAACTTTACCCACTTCCACAGGTTGGCTAAAAGCAATCACTTTTAGAGATAAGTCCACCGTTGCTTACTTAATTTCTGTAACGTAAATTGTGTTTTTTTTAAGCGCAATAAAAAATATATAATAAACAATTGGGAAAAAATAAATTATTACATAGAAATCGGCTAGCAAGTCATATGTACGTACACCTACACGATAATTCTATATTATATAATAGACATTTTTTTTATATAATAGATAATTAAATCATATTATGTAATAGACAAGAATGATGTACTTAATTTGTATTCTTAACTTTCGCGTACTATTTTAAATACTTTTAATTTAAATGAGTACAATTTTTCTTCACGTAATATCATATATATATTTGGTCAAATAATATATGAACACTTAAAATATATAATAACTAAGTATGCTATAAGTCATTATACCATAAAAGTAAATAAGTTAAGAGGTGTTCTTGAACGCTAATTATTATACGGGACATTGACATCGTCTAGGGCGGTTAAGGTCCATTCTCACCGACAATTACAAAATGTCGGTAACGGTGAGCACTGAACGTGATTTGGGTGCCAATTCTTAGTACCCAATATTAAAATTCTATATAGCCAAATAGGAACTCGATAGTTTAAAAAGTTTTAAGCAATTGATTCACACTAACAGCAATAATAGCAAATTGATATTTTTATACTTAATCTATTATTTTATAATGTGAAACAATGTTATATTTTAATATTTTGACATAGCCTTAAAGTGCATTGAAGCCATCGAGTTTTTCTCCCACCATGCCTACATTGTAGGCATGGTGGTATTGTAGGGTCCATGTATGTGATTTGATTCTTGATTAAATAATAAATGCATACCGTATCACGCACAACACAATGCACTATTGTAGATCAATATAAATTATGTATTTTAAGATGCAGCGCACATTGCAAATACGATGCAACGTTTGAAAATACCACCGTTACATAGATTTGAATCTAAAGTCTGTATAATATTTTATAAGCTACTGAATAGTATATATATATATATATATATGTAATAGATTTGTTATTTAAATAATTTATATTAAACAAGTGGCAGCGCCTTACATATTTTTTATACGATAAGTATCATTTTACCACGGTAAACATCCTGAAAACAACACTAATAATAATAATCATATTTTTAATGTCAACAAACCGTACGTACGTCCATAGTCGGTAGTAGATCGGTACGCATTATAAAAATGGGGAATATGATTACGTTACACACTAGACACTCAAACATTTCCGCCACTACGCTAGTGACACTTAACATTAGAGGCATCGGACCAATCGTGCTTGCAGGGAGAGGAACTCTGAGAGAGTGCTAGGGACTTGCGACCCAAGTGTAGAATTAAAGGTTATCCTTTAAAATGCATCAACACTCACCTTCACTGCCCCAGGTCCTCTTTCTAGCTAACACTTAATAAACTGACCCTATGTCAGGGCAAGGCCTTCCGCCTCGTAATGAACACTACCGGAGTCCAACACTAATTGTTCTATCGAGAGTGAGAACTCGCGTCTCTCCCATCAACAACTCTTCTACCACTCATTTCACTCACCAGTCATTGGTACAACCTCCATACATTTTGATGTCTACGTTCTTCATAAAATTTCCATTTATACTTATTATTTACAGTAAAACATATATATATATATATATATATATTTATAATATAACTATTTATTGTTCAATGACCGTTGTAAATCAACTTAATAACGCATTTTATGATATGATTATTCCCATGATCTTATTTTAAAATCAATGTCAAATGTCCTAGGAGTTTTAAAACACCCGTACTGTCCAAATTTACCCCATTCCATTACAACTATTGAAACTTACTGTCGAGAATTTTTAGTAGTATTAGTAGCAGTAGTAGCCGCTAGTGCTTCAATAAAATATTTTATTAGTATCATTATATAATTGGTTGCCGTAGCTTAAAATATTCAGAAAGACATTACCTGTAACATAATATAATTTATGTAGGTAGAAATTAGTACAACATTAGCTTGGCTTTCTTAGCTTAGCTTTTAAACGTCGGTTTTTCATTAAAATCTTTTTGTTTTTCTATTTTGTTCTGTCTAACTCCAACAACCTTAAATGAAATTAAGAAACAAAGCAGTCATGCAAAAGGTAATGCTACACTGTTTATTTACAATCAAGATTTTTAAAATAAAAAAATAAATTTGATGCGTGAAAAATAAGTGGATTTCAATTTCAAAATCTATACATTGATCAAAATAGTAATCATTTACAACATTTGTCTAAAAGGACTTGCAATGGAATGTCAGATTATCACTTATTTTAAATATCAAATCTTGTCAATTAAAACCCAAGTTATCAATTAAATAGAGGTTAATGGACACTTAAACGTATTAACGACTTTGATTCGTGTGTACTCCTAAAACATAACATTATACAACATCATTGAAAAATTTATTATTGATAATTGTTAAAATTAAGAACACCATAATTTTTTCATTCCTACTTACAGGATCTAAGACTTGGCATAAGATAATTAAGGTTAATAGTTGAGAGAGAGTAAAATATTTTATTTAATTAGAATTCATGGTATATAAAAAAATATACTAACTTTATACAATAAATATACACTTTGAGATAATTTTCTACCTTATAGGTGTCAATAGTTAAATATACTGTAAAGAGGAGGAAATTTTCAATAAAAGAACGGTGATGCTCTTTTGTCTATGTATAATTTTGTTTCTAAATTTGCAAACACGGTAAACTTCCTTCTATCACGGTAGACACTATAAATTATAAGTGAATTGTTTAAGGATCGTCAATATTTTGTATCCACTTTTCGTTAAGCATTATCATCTAAGATTTAAGTTCAATCAATTTCCTATATAGTAAATAATAATAAGAGAAAAGTACCTCCGTGGTTTTACTTAATTTAATTATTACAGTAATAATTTCTTCCATATTTTTTTTTTAACTAATAGAAATAATACATATTATATTTGTATAAATATAAAGGCAATAGCTTTCCTAAGTACTGCTATTTCTTAGTTATGACATAAATATCCTCCGGTCATTAACCTCCGTTAAATCCTGACATAAATGCATTAAACAGTAATATTCAAACGCTACGAGCATGACCCCGAAAGTCCCATTGTTACAAATAGAGTATGCGTCGTGTCGAATCAGAAACACGCCGTTGAAAAAGGCGATACAGGACAGGTAACGGAGCTCGCTACCGTCCTTGCCGGTAAGTCAGTAGTACTGGGAATATAATATAGTTTCTCTATTAGATATTAAATAAGAGAAAGTTCTTTAATTAATATCAATTATTGATCATCTTATTAGCCTTGTCCTTGACCAGCTCAAGAATAAATAGTAGATGTGTTCAAGATAGCTTGTTTTATTATTTGAAGCATTTTTCATATATCTAAAATATATAATTTTTCTTTTTCGTTGGTGTTAGCATAGCAGAATCCAATGTTACAGATTATTTTCATTCAAACATTCAGACAGTTTTACTTGAAATCTACAAGCATGGCATGAATTAGTTGTTTGCTTGGAGGTCCGATACGCTGACTGCAGACAGTCAACTGCGCCAAATCTGTATGCACTGCATGTTGAGTAACTACTAGGTACATGACTTATATTTAAATCTAAAATGTATAAAAAAACGACGAGGAATAAAGTGTTATGGTCACAGAACTCTCACTTATACGCGTTGTGATGCTGCTGATACACTTTCCGGCGTGTCCGCATGATTAACCTGCTGCTCACGCGCACTTGTCTCTGATGTAACAATCCAATTGCATTATCCTTTACCACAAACAATGTTCTAAGTGAAAGCAAATACGCATATTTTAGCGCTAAAACATGCGATTTTTTTTAAAGTAATTCGCAAAAATATATATAGAGACTGCTGTTGTACAAAAAACATGACATTTAGAATATTTCACCATTTTTATTACATTTAAGATTGACCAATTGTTTAATTACACTTTTTTGTATAAAACCAAATTTATCTATGATTTTAAACGTGAAACGTGAATAGTTACGACCCATGAGCGATTGCCACACCTGACATATAGCATGCTGTGAGCATTTCGATTGAATTACAAATTAGAATCGAACAATGCCCAACATTGCGACGGACGAATCGGATGTGTTATGTAGAACTTGCTTTTGAAATTGTGATCTGAAGGGTATATATTAACAAGTAAAATAATTAAGTACAAGAGTACATAAAATTAATAACACAGCAATTAAGACTGTTGTTGTTTATTAATTTCAATAATAGACCTTAATTTAAACAATATGGGAGTTTTTTCATAACAATTTTCCAATATTGTATCTTTAAGGAAGTAAATTTTATAATAAGGAATAATGTTTGTATCGATGCTTTTACAATTTTAATGTATCTAAGAAGAATTAAGAAAATTATTTTAGTTATTATTTATTATACCTACAAGTGTCAAGAAGTGTCTTGAATATAAGAACGCAATGCCGTTCTATCTTTTTCTCATGAAATCGAGATATTTCGTCTGATGAAGTGGCGGAACCCAACGCCGTCCGTTGTCTAAAGTACAGGAGCGGAGAAATTAAAATCTTATAAATATAGCAATTCCATAAGTGAATTCGGACCCACAACTAATCGCGCTTACAGTCAAAAGCTGTCCCACTGCGCCACGATGGCTTCATTAATGTTTAGATTATTTATAAAACTACTTGTATGGTTCAAGAGATAAATAACACATTTTAAAATTTTGACGCTTCACGCTACGCATACAAGATGTGGAAGAGGAAGCCTACCAATAGTAATTATTAATTGGCTCGTTTAGCGGTATCTTCGCGTTTAGTACAGCCAAATTGTATAGTGGTGCATTTTATTGGCATGTTATTAGACATACAGACCGTTCTTAGTCGGTCACCTTGCAATAAGGTATGGTGGTCGCGTCGGGCTCAGGGCGAGAGTGGGCGACCTCATATAGCTTGCGCGGGAGGCGTTTCCTTTATTTGTTGATCGTTCGCGGCGTGATAGTGTCGTGCCAGGACATCATGCGGACATTACTGGTGAGTGTCAGTGGACAAGGCCAATCTACTTGTTCATCATGCCATCTATTCCAATAATTTGTACATACTCTTGATACAATTTTTCATAAAAACTGTTTTTATCAGAGAAAACCTATATGGGATATATATTTTGTACTCACTATGAAATCCATTTTATGTGCTTTACTAAAAATATATTTGTGTGTTTGTATATAAAGAAATTTTATATAACTCGCAATTTGAATAGGTAGTATGTTATGAATTTGGGTCGATATCATACGCCCGACAGTGGGTATTGATTTCGCATAGCAACCTTGATACTATCGAGAACTGAGAATGCGGTGAAATAACTTTATACGAAAACTTCGCTGTTCTTAATTTCTAAAGCGAAACTAACTATCTAACTAACCTAACCTAACTAACGTAAGCTAAATTAACAAAATTTAATATTTGCGCTATCGTATTAACGACTAAATTACGCAAAACACGCAACAGTTAAAATCACTACTGGTTGCGTTACTGCTACTACTGTAACCAACAGGCTTGGCTAGAAGTAGATACAAAACTACACGTTCTATTTCGACGTACTTAAACTGTACCATTCACTGTAAAATGTATGATTTTATAATTTACCTGTCACACCAGTTTATAAATGAGAAATATTCATGGGAGATAGATACATTTTCGCAACGATCACTTATTTAATATTTATTACGTAAAAGTTACGACATATTCAAAATATTTGCAATTATTTTCGAGAGCCAAATTCGGTATGCCAATTTAAAGGTCGGATATAGAAATATCAGGCGATTTATGTTCTTTGATTTCATTGCGATTCAAATTATTATTATTCCTTATATTCTTCTGTCTAATATACTAAATGTTTATTCGAAGATATTAGAATTATATTTTTATTAAAAAAGTACTGATATTAATATTTCAATTAGTAGCAATTTATAAAGCATGTATCTCTCATGTGCATTTATGATAAACATTTAAACAATGTAAAATAAGATTCCTTTCAATATTTTATATCGATCCATTTTTAATGTTGTATATTTATTTATTTGTGGTTTACTAAGAGCATTTAGTATGAAAAGAAATCTAGGATAGTTCAGATCTGGATTGCGATATAAGCTGAAAAAAGATATATAAGGTTATTACAAAATCATATTAAATAACATACACGACTTCAAATGAAGCAGAACCAATGCTTACACCTGTAACTTAAGCCCTTCGTGGGTATCACATACAGGACCGCAATCACCTTGGCGACTCAAGCAAGAAAGAGTTAAAATGTATTGTTGTAGAGACAAATGACAACGCGACAATGAGGCTTTTTAATTATCGCTCAATTTCTTTAATTCAACGCTATTAGTAAATACGAGTACTTATATAAAAATATCTTTAATAACTCAATTACTAATGTTATGAATAAAATATTTTCTAGTAACTTCCATTTCGAATGTAATTTATATAAAAATCGATTTCAGCAAAAGCAGCATACTTTTAAGGCTATAAGTATATATATTTTTATAAAATTCCTTCGAATAATATTTCATTATTATGTTCATACAAAAGACATCAACGCGTTTACAAAAGCGTGCCTTCAAATATATTTATACGTATTACCCGGACGTACTCACTTGGTATTGACAAAGACCTTATATAAACCTTAAAATAATCGTCAATCGTGACTACCCAAGTTGAGTTGCATTCAGAATGTTACATACCAACAAAATGTATAATAAACAGTAAATTGCAAGATCTCTGACATTTTCTTATAAAAAGTTACTACCCGTTACATATTTCATTCGTTTTTCGTTCTTGAAAAAATCAACTATATAATTTATTGCGATTTCTTATATATAGTCTTATAAATGTTTTACAATTAAGGGAAAACGACAGTCGATATGAGCACAATTTTAAACTCGGATATTTTCAAAACCTGGTGACATTCGATTCAAAAATGGTATGGCTCAATAACGGTAAACAATTGATATATTTGTTTCTTAATCTTAAATCAAGGGCCTGCGCTAAACAAAACTGAAGTCTGATACTTCAGCTTAAGGCTAAATATGTCTAATATTAAGTACAGCTTATGTATAGGTAATGTAATACATCAACATTTGTTTACATTAAGTCACTATTAGTCTATAATTTTCTCTTGATGCAGTAATTAGCTACTACTAAGCACGAATTTTACGTAAATATAGCGTGTACTTATTAAACCAACATTTTAAATTAAACAGCAATTAGTTTGCAGCAAATAGATACTTATTTCTTATATAGATGTTATTTGTTCACAATGCTTCCTTAAAACTTATTAAGCTTATAAAGCATTTTTTCATACAATCATTGGAGCCAAATCGACTCAAGCCAAACCAGTCATCATCATTATGTTTAAAAAATTAGGAAGTTCTTCAAATACAGTTAAGACTAATTTTAAACTGTAAATATATTACGTGCATATATTTTACGGTTGTTTTAATTATTTACTTGTGAAATTTCGCAATTTTTTTTTTAGAATTGAATTATTATTTTTAGAACCAAATAGTTAAAAGGTAATAAAATATATTATCAGCCCTATAAGTAGGTTTGTTTCACTATTGGGTCGTCTTAAAACGTAAAGGTAAAATAAATAGCACTAAAAACTTTTAAACGTGTCATATTAAAAATAACTTGTATCTTACTTTATACTTAGCATAAATTGTTTGAGTTATGCAGGTAATCGACCTTGACTCATATGTAATAGGTCCGTGAAGGTAGATTCATTTTAAGTTCAAGTATAATAATATAAAAAGCAATAAAATTTACTAATAATATATTATGCGTGTGTTATCTCAATTTAAGCTTCATAAATACTTTAAACTAAAAACTTAGCCTTCTTGGAACTAGTGTAGTAAAATATTTTCTTAAAGCACGAGAGCGTTGTCACCTTGACTGGCGGAAGAATGAGTGGCCCAGGCGTCCTTACTACTTTCAGATCGAGGCCCTAGGCCTAGCCTCACTTCACTTACACACGCTACTAAAAAATTTCAACTACGTATATCACATATCTTAACGGTATTTATAAAAAAGTCATATGTTTAATACAATATAGTGCTATAGAATATCATACTGCATTTATGTAAAACTTTTTCTAAAACTGTGAAATGTATAACTTTTTAACGTTTTACCTAAGAGCATTTAGTATGCCTTTGTTTATTTTATGTATTTAGTATTTTACTAAAAAAATGCTATAGTTTAGACACATTTAACTTCAAGCCATATAAAAGATACCTAGTTATAAATTATCATCATCAAAATTGTTAGACAAACATGTTAAAGAAGAGCATCCGTTTATAATAATAGTTACTGCAATTTAATTTTTTTTTTATTTTTAATTGTTTCATGAAAACATAACCTTTCAGCCAGGTTTCATATGTTAATCAATTAAGGCAGTAATTACTTTGAAAAATGGCATAGTTAATCAAATTACTAAATAAATTTCGAAATAATATGTATTTGCAATTAGACATTACGGTTAGAATTAGGTATATGTTTATTAACAACTTGTATATACCGTAGCTGGAATTAACTATAACACATAATGCATCGCATAATCTAACTTATAATATTAATAATAAAATGAGTGGCTTATATCTCTACTCCGAGTGGTTTATTTTTCAATAGTATATTTATAAATCATACTAACATTTGTAATATCCGCTAATTTCTCTTTCTATCGCACAAATTATAATTTATTAGTAAGTAATATATTTTTACGTGCAAAAAGTACAAACATAAAGTACTTGGTATAAAATCCGAATCCGATCCGAAAAGCCGTACTAGGTATATTCGATATGGTAGCTTAATAGTCACATAACTTAATAAATATTAATAACTTAATAAATAATATTTAAATTTAGCAAAAAATTTAGAAATTTTTATTATTACATACCGTATAATTAACTGTAGGAAACTAAAACGAATGTGAAATCAAAGTAATCGCTAATTACAAAATTATCAAAATAGATTCCTGTTTTCATACACCAACGATCGATCTAACGTGTTCGCTTATAAGCAGTAGCGTAACCCTAATTACACAAGCTCTGACATTACTTTAATTTGAATGGAATTTTAATAGCAGTAAAAGAATTGCATAAAACTAGACTTATTCGTACGACACCACTAGTTGCATTAGAATTGACCCTGATTTTTATTGACACGGTCAACTAGTAGTGTAGTTAATGCTCTATAAATAAATATAGAAACAGCGTGTATTTCTTCACATCGTATAATATGTAAGTTTTAGATTGTTGCAATAAATACAACAAATGTACAAATTTCAAAAAGATATTTAAATAAATATGTGACGTAATGCGATGTCCGTAAATGACGCAGACCTATGAAGTATTTAGATTGTTTTTAATATAGATAAAAAGCATATATTAGTTAAAATATGTGCATTATATATACTTGAGTCATTCAATATAATTTAATCGGCTAGACATTATAATAACGAGGAGAATGTACAATTAACACATTATAATCTCAAATGTCACATTCATAACAAACATCGCAAAAAAATTCTAAGTGTGCGATTAACACTTTAAAAAATGTTAAAAAATATCACAAAAATATTTGTCCGGGTTAACTTGAAACACGTTGAACAACTTACTGACAATAAGTATGTATACCAAAATTCGTGAGCTAGACATGGCCTGTTGCACTCGAAAGTACGCTGTCCCGTTGATTAATTGCATGTTTACGTTCAAATTATTACACTTGAGCAAATTAATGTGACTTTTATTATTAATTTATTACATAATATAACTATAGATGTATATTTATTAAATTTCAGATATGTATGCTGTGTGCAGTAACAGCTTATGCTCAATTCGATGGGCCTACGCCGCCAAGGCTTCAAATTCCCGGTGCTCAGTTAGCGGGAACGAGACAGGGAGGATTTAGGCAAGGAAGATTACAATCTGCCCCGATTCCGGTGGGAGTTACTAGAATAAGGAGGCCTGGACTCGCCAGACCTTCATTCAAATCTGTAGATGCAGGTCCGCGACCCAGTTTTCAGTCTCTTGACGAACCATCAAAACCTGTAACAGAAGAACCGGAGGACGAAATCGAAATCAACACTCCCACCGCATACGTGCCTAACGTTTTTTCCACTGCTGAGCCGCAAAACGATTACTTTGATTTTACAACTACATCCCAACCAAAGCCACCCGCAGTTTACAATTCTTCACCTTTCCAACAAACCACACCTTCTGCGCCAAAGCCTGAACCGGTGAGACCTACACAATACCGACCACTGGTACCTCAATCTTTTAGTCCTGTCAGAAACGAGCCGGCTAGACCTCAGCCCGCCAGACTACAGCCTTTGTCTAGCAGACCACAGCGACCTTCATTCAGACCGGAGCCTAAGCCTTTTATTGATGAAGAAGATGACTACATTCAACCTGTTAGACAATTCTCCCGGCCACAGGAACCAATTCGTGCACCAGCTAAAAGTGCACCTCAACAAAAATACTCTCCAAGTCACTCCAGAGATAAGAAGCCAGTAGCTCAGATAATACGTAAATTCAGGGACGAAAATGAAGATGGAAGTATAACTTGGGGTTTCGAAAACGACGATGGATCTTTCAAGGAGGAGACCATTGGTATAGATTGTATTACTCGTGGAAAGTATGGATATATCGACCCAGATGGTTTAAAGCGAGAATATAATTACGCGACTGGAATTGCTTGCGATAAGGCCAATGAAGAGAAAGAACAAAAAGGTTTCATTGACTACCAAGAAAATAAGGCAGTACTACCAAATGGTATTACAATAGATCTCGCTACGATGGGTAAAAAATCAAGAAGGCCATTCAGATCAGCGGGTAATCAGTAGATATTAAGTTATAATGTATATTTATTTTAGGGTTTCTAATTTTAATTACAATTCTTTGGTCACTTTATGCTATGTAAAACCATATTTTGTTAAAATAGTTTTTATGTAGCCTAAACTGGCAAACAATAAAAATATTAAATTTTATCGTAATTATTTATTCTTCCTACCTTTTCAAAATTGCCATACTTGCATGACATTATACAATTGTAGATTAATTAATCCACACTGAGTTTTAGTTAAATGGATAACTCAACACACAATAACTTAGTAAAATGAACGCAAAGAGATTTTTCCACTATTATCAATTTATTTGCCAAAAAGTAATTGATTATATAGAAAAAAAAACTACTTAAAACTGTTACAATAATAGTAAAAATAATAAAAATATAAATTTCAAACCTCATTGAGAAAATATTTTAAATAAATAAATGGAATGCTTAAATATTACCGTCTAAAAAAATGAGAATTTAGGAAAAACATTTATTTCCTACACACCTACCAGGAAGCACATGTATCGCTAAAGTCAAAATGACCTTCAGATGTCTCTGTGATATAATAACCTTTTTGTTTGTACATACAACAAAGTCCTTTATTCTAAATAAGATATACCTAACTGTAGCGATTGTACGAGTGCCAATACATGACATTGTTTATCATTATTGAAAGCGAAAAAGTAATATTTTTATTTATTTCGTATATACTTTTTATTAAAAACCTCTCAACAAAAATTCACACATACTGAGCTCAAGACGATGTTTATCGATGTTTATGAGCATAAATCCTTTTTGGTCTTGGTGTTACATTGACACTCGGCTTCGTTACATAAAATACAATATTTTTAAACGGCCGATAAAGCATGTAGAATTGGAGAACTGTGGTAAAGAGAGCCCAGTCAGGATTCTCTTTGCCTTAGTAGCAAATGCATAAAGATAAATAATATTAACATTTTCAAAACATCTCATTCACGGCATTATGTTGTGGTATACAAAGCAGCTAGTCATAGTGATTGCAATAAAATTTTATGAAAACTATATAAGTACATAATAGACACTTGGCTTTACTGTAACAAACAGTAAATATGTTAAAATGATCAAATATTAATTAATATTCCATAAGAAGGTAGCAATAAACATGCCTTCATATATTCTTAAATATTTTTAACCCCAACTTTAATAAATATACACCATAATTTTTAATAAAGCAGGCTAATTAAATAAACAAATAAAGAAAATATGATGAGAATAAAAACACTCTAGAGCATATCACTAAAATTAATTCACAATGTTACTTTAAAATAGTAAAATACTATTAATTAAAGAAAGCTTCTGAATTACTATTTTTATCTAAAAGATTATGTAACTATTACATAATCTTTTTTTATCAGTTAAATATAATAATCATATTACATTTTATTTGTACATGCAACACCCATCACTGTATTAAATTAAGTAATAACTCAATAATTTGTATCTTATTAAAAAAATATATATATTCAACTTCTGCTCCTTTCAAGTATTTTAATATTTTTTCTTTCTATTTCCATTTAATGTTCGTATCATAAAACAACTGTTTTTAATCAAGTTGTATAATTTTTTCAGTAAGTGTAAATTTTGTCACAAATTATTTAAAATCGAAACAATCAGGTGCCGGAACAATATAATTAAAATTGTGACTATCCCGGCAGTACTTGGGTTTGTGGAGATTTTATTTATAGTAATCAACCGAGGGATCGGTCTCGGTTACGGCCAGTTTCAGTTTCGTCCAAAATTGAGCAAACCCTTCGCCTGTGCCGAAACTTGGTACTTATGAACTATCAGAGCCACGTTCGAGTGACTTTGTTTTTCGGGGACCTGATCCTAACATATACGAACGTAAACGATCTCGATAAATTATATATTAGTGTTAAGACCATAAGGCCATCGTGGCGGAGTGGGACAGCGTCTCCAGTAGCACTGCATCTGACTGCAAAGGATTCGAATACCACTCGGGGAAATGATTATATTTAAATTATTTTCATTTCTTCGTTCTGGTGACAAAACAACAGCAAAGCACGTCGTCGAGTTTCACCACTCAACACGTAATGTCTCGGATGGGGGCGGAAAGTGGAGAACGGAATATCTTAACACTAAGTTCCCTGCGACTATCCTTCTATGCGGGTAAAAGCGTGAATCTGTAATAGTAAAAGAATATTATAAACTGCTGAAGACATACTGAATGAATGCACTATCTATGAGACTGTGTATGTTTGCGTAAGTGTGAATCCTTGGGTAAGAGAAATGGCCAACTTATACTGATTGTAACTGTTTCTGTAGTAGTATTATTCTATTAATGCCAGTTGAAAGGAAGATTTTACAGGACCTTTACGTTTCGGATGTGGCCAGTTTCCTCTTTATATTGGCTACATTATGGGGAATCTTTTGGAGAAAGCAAAGGTTATGTCTGTGTTGTTATGGACAAAGTTATCAAGACAAGAAACTACTAGAGAAATATGGCTCAAATGATAAAATCGACAAGTGATCCTTCGGACATGTTGTCTCTGGTTGTTCTCATTTTGTTAACGGTGACTATTTGCATAGATACTGTACTGTGGACATAGGAGGTACTATACTAAGAGAACAATTCACACATCTGTTCTTGAGAGTATGTACTAAGATGTGTTCTTGATATTAATTTTTTGACATCTAACCTTGATAGGCCTAAAAGAAACCTTATTAATGTAAAGATCAAATTACCAGCCAAACAATTGAATGCATAAATTATATATTGTTAATCATAGAGCCTTTTCTACTTATGCTAGGTCTTTATAGTCCTTATAGGTCCTACATAGTCAAAGCTATTTTCCTAGCTTAATATTTAATTTCCGAATGCATCCTGTTTGACAGGCATGCACAGCTTATGTAGGAAAAAGAATGTGTTTTTCACTATTTTCAGTTCAGTTTCTTTATGTTTTCTGACCTTAAGAACCTTCCTTGAACATCTACAAATACTTTGAAGCCAAAATTAGCTAAATTGGCCCAGCCATTTTAGAGTTTTAGCAAGACTAACAAGCATAATTTCATTTTTACATTTATATTACATAATTTCATTTTTACATTTATATATATATATATAAATATATGTGAATGTGAATAAATCACTTACATTTTTACTACAAGTATAGTACTTATTAAACATAAAAGGTTGGGTGTTGTGTATAAAACAAACATTTGTAGAAAGATATTTATTATCAATTTACTTACATAAGGAAATCACTTAATTGATACCAAATACTTTAAGGATATAACTAATAAGGGCGATTATTTATATAAGGTTGAGGTCTCCGCATGGGAGGTGGCATTCTGTTTGGTGGAGTTATGGAAATATCAAGATAATTACCTATTTGAAATTTTACTTGTCCCAATGTTTTATTGTCATCACCACCTCGTTGTCCAGAACAAGTTACGCCGATTTCTCGCATGCGATATGCAGGCGATCTCATATCAGGATATACAATAGCGAAATCAAAATATGTCCCTTTTCGTCGAGTTTCTGGATTGACTTCTTTAACTAAGCCTGTTAATTCACGTAAAGTAGCATCCATCCAAGTATAAATTTGTAGTTCATTTTGAGGAACATTGCCTCTAGCGTAATCACCTGGTGAATTGTGTCTGCCAGTTGAACAAAATACTCGTAACAATAATGGGCATGTCTGAAACAGAAAGCAAGCCCAAATCTCCTTAAATGATATATTGTGTACAAAATGTATCTACTCCAAACTGTTTAAAATAGTTATAGTAGTATTCCATATCAAAAAATATTTACCTTCTCTCTATCAACGGGTTTCTCTGCCGGTCTAACCTCTTCAACCACCATGGACTCTACCCCTGCCATTTTCATAATCTTCTTATATTCTTGAATAGACAACACAAGATTTATAATAAACTGGTTTCTTAAAACATTAAGTTAATTTTAATTAACGCAGTTATTATTCAATAATGTAATCACTTGACAGATACTTGTGGTTTTAAAATAATAAACAACAATTGTAGATTATACAGACTGTTAATACGTCTGCCGTAGACTTAATGATAAAACGCTTTATGCGTATTAAACGTGAAAAAGTAAAAATATTTGAAAATAATCAATATATTTTGTATGCCTCTTTGTATCTTTATAGATTTAAATTGACAACATGCAAAAATAAATTAAATTACTAAATTATTTTAGTTTTACAGATATCATGAAATAATTACGATAACTTATAAAAAAGGCGGAGATTCGTAATAGCTCTATGGATTACTAATAGAGCCATTAGGAAATAAAAATACAAAACGTATGTTTTGTTTATATGTATTATAATATAGTGAAATCAAAGAAAACAATAATTTTAGTTTGTGGAAATTTAAAAGAACCTAAAATTATATTTACATGCAATTTACAAAAAATATATATATTTATAAATTAGGATCATACCATTGACACTTTTAAGTATAACAACTCCACGCTGTGTTTTAAACTAATTTAAAAGTTCAAATTTTAAAGAGCTATTTCAATAAATCATTATCCATAAAGCAGCAAAATGACATTTGTGACATTTCTTATTTAATCGATAAGTTATTGTTTTATGAAAATATAACAGCCTGACGCGATTGTGATCAATAATTGAAAAGTGCCGATAAGACGATTTTATGTTAATTCGGATTTAACTTTATTGAACATGGCAAATAAAGAAGAGGATGAAACATTTCGAGATGATGTTTATATTAACCCCGAAGATGGAATGCCTAATACTCACCCTAACATTGCTGACTTAGGCCATGAAGCCAATCTCCAAGATGAAAATAATGAATTCGATGACTTACCTAAATCTGTGATCGTAACAAATATTCATAGTGACGTATTTGGTGATGAAAAATTAAAAAAAGATCTAGAAGATATATTTCGTACATTTTCGGATAATGTAACATTTCAGTGGTTACGAAGTTTTAAGCGCTTACGTGTTAATTATGATAGCCCTCTTGCAGCTGCTAGCGCTCGTGTTCAACTACACCAGTACCAATTTTATAATTCGTGTATTAATTGTTATTTCGCTCAACCTGTAACACCAATATCTTTTAAAAACTTAAGGCCCCCTGCACCTGTGAAACAGTTTTTGATATCGCCACCAGCTAGTCCTCCTGTAGGATGGGAACCTCGCGAGGAAGGTGAACCAGTAGTGAATCCTGACTTACTAGCTGCTTTAGCTAGCTTGACTCCAGGAGAAAGTCATGAATTACATGCACCTACACCTACACAACCTGCTATTATTGTACATACCGCATTATCCACTGACACTAATTCAGAGACCTTAAGTCGCCCCATACCACATACTCGTTGTCCTGAATATTGATATACATTGTTGCAAAATATAGGAAATTTACTTATAATGTAGTCTGTTTAATGCTTTTCATTTTATCACAAGTCACAATTAAATGATCAGTGATGCCAAAAATGAAAGTGGTATTTAAAATTGTAACAAATCATAGGCTGACAGTACCATCATACAAATTGTTTTCATTACTAATGACTATGTTAGGATTATAGGTCAGCTTTTTAGTTTTTTTTAGGTATTTAAAATTGAATTGGTGCTATTTTTTAATATTTATATTTGCTTATGTTTTGTATTAGATAAAAATAGAATGCTGAAGCTAATTTATGCAAAAGTCATTAAGAAACATACATTATTTAATTCTAAATGTATTTAACTAGCAAAAGATGCAAGTGAAGTGCACATAATGTAGTTTCTCATTTAAACCAAATTCATCTATCAACACATCAACTATAGTCAAAATTTAATTTACTGGAACAATAGAATGATACATTTTATTTATTGTAATACACAAAAATGATGTGTATTTTGTTATACAATTATAATTTTTAAAATTCATACAACAATTATGTGAACCTTTGATTTGTAGATAAATTTGCTCAATAATTGTATAGTAAAACTGAGAGTTTTAATTAAGAAAGTTTTGGTCAAAAAAATATTTAACACACAAGTAATAGCTTATTATTTAATTTAAATTTTAGACAAAAAAAAATTAACAGTTTTCCTTGATGTTTTAGCAATGATGTATTAGATACACCTTTAGCATAAAATTTACATATTGTTAAACAAATATGTTAATTATACAAGGTATCTCTTATTTTATGCACAAAAATGTAAGTAGATAATCTAATATCTACTACTAAATTAAATGCTAAGGTGTATTTCAATATTATATTTCCCACTTAATTTCAGTTTTGTTTATAAATTTTTAAGCCCAGTTAAAATGTATAACAAGAAGAATATTTACTGTTCAGTTCAAATTTAATTTAAATGACAGTGTACTAATATAAACTTGTAGCAAATCACATTATTGATTCCTGTCAAATTACAAAGTCATACTCATAATTAGTCTATCACCATGAAATAAGGTACTAGCCATGTAATTATTATTAGACAAGTGAATTTATTTAAAAAAAAAGTTATTTAAATAAGCAATTTTCTTAATTTTATATGCTTATTAAGATGATTATTTACTATAAACAAATTATTAAGATGTGAAGTACCATCCAAAGAGATAATAAAATAGGTTACATAAATCATATTCAATACAATTATAATTTACTTGCTTAAGATATGTAAAATTGTATGAGAGTTTAAAATAAGGATCAAATTAGTTTCACTTACAAAATCTTAAAATTATATTGCAGCTTGTGGGGCAGGTATCTTTTGTATTTCATAAGGTCTAAATAGATATTCAAAAAAATTAAATTGATAATGATAGCTGAACTGCATTACATAGTATATGGCTTGAATTGTAGTTCAGGTTAAATATGAATTATTTTCCTTCGGTATTGTCCATTTGAATGTCTAAATCTTTTCAGACAGACGATGTTGCAGTTTTGGTAGACAAATTATAAACGCGCAATTTATTGTTCAGGATATCTTTATAAGTAAATTGGAATGGGCGAGCTTGGTGACTTACATTGAGATATTGTGATGATTATCAATTAATTATACTTATTATATTTAGAACATAATATGTGTATGAAACTTGGCAATTAAAATAGGTACACACGTTTTTTAAACCATAAGATAACAAAGCAAATATAATTGAAATTTCATGAACAAATTGCTTGTGTCCTTTCCAATTTCAAAATAAAATTTGGCTGTTTATATAATATTTAGTAGATTTTAGTGTAGATATAATTAGGTCACGGTAATTTTGTGACGAACTGGAAAACTTTATCAGAATTATAGATTCATATTTTTGGAATACATGTAGATAAAAATGTTGATTACTAATTTTAAGTGAGTTAGTATTTTTATTATTTAAATGCTAATGTTGAGAAGAAAAAAATCTTGTGAATCTTTAAATTCACAAGTCTGTAATTTTGCAAAATGCTAATGATGCATTAATCGATATTGGTTTTTTTTCAGTAAGTTAATTAACATTGACTATTTCACTTTTGATTGATTTATTTTCCTTGCTATATATATTGATTTATAACCTTTGACGATGCTAATCGCGAATATTGGCTTATTTTTAACAAAAACTTACTAAGTTCCTTACGTTATTAGTCTATTAGGTATTTATTGAGTTACTTGTAATATTTTACCATAATATAATTTATGTTAATATAACTAATGTTATCCAAAATGAATTATCTTTGTGTAAAATTTAAATATGTCCTATACACTGGGCAATTATCAGTTTCCTTTACAATTTTAGTGTATAGGTACTAAGAGGAATTTTAATTAATTTGTAATCCAACATATGTTAATCTACATATATGTTGGAATACCAATCGCTTGAAGTGTACTGGGCGTATTTAATATTATGATTACCTTTATTTATTGCTAAAATAATTTCAAGAAAGGAATCTCCAATATAATGTTCTTGTTCGTAAAAAAATTGTACTTATCTCGAGTCATTAATGTTTGTCATTCTTACTATTGAACTTACACTAGTGTCTCCTAATTGTCGTTTTAATCTCACTGTGATGTATATGTTTATTGTTTGTTGTAAATATTAAATTATATTGAGTTTTTACTTTTTTCTTTTATTGAACTGCTGAGCAAACCCATGTTCTTCTCTTTCCTTTACAGATTTTTTTGATTCAATCAATTTAGGAACGTCATCTTCTACACTTTTAGAGTAAGTTTGTACACTTTTAGAGTAAGACTGTAAGTTTCCTAATTAGTAATGTGACCGAAAAAAGGCTTTCAACCAAAACCGAAACCAACCCTTCGGGTCTGACCTTGGTTTCAGCCGAAACCGAAACTTGTCAACGCGTATTAAAATTTTAACAAAATGTAAAAACCTAGTGCACTCTTTGAGCATGTCAATTGTTGTGGAAATCATATTTTACTTTTAGTAAACTAACTAGCTGAGCCGGCGAACTTCGTACCACCTTATAATTAAATATTGAGTCAAAATTCAATGAAATTAAGAGAAAACCATAAATAAAAAATACGCATGGCATTTTTTACGAAAACTAAAATACAAATATATAATTTTCATGGAACTATTGCGGGAGCCGGTATCATTTCTCTAATCATTGCAGATTTGTTGAAAATGAATGAAATATTTATTGCCAAATATCAGTTGGTTAAGACAATAAAAAGAATTTTAATATGAATATATCAATTGACCGACCAAACTATTGAATGTATAAATTATATGTCGTTAAATCAGGTGACCGAATTTTACTAATGCCATTTCTATTCATTTTCCATGGTCTGAGCTATTTGCCTATGTGTTCGGAAATTAAATATTAATATTTAATTTCCGAACACATCCTCTATGACAGGTACGCACAGCTAGTATGGGACAATAAAATAGTTTTGTCAATTGTGAACACGATTGGATGTTGGTTCGATTCCTATTTTACACGCAATCTCTTGAATACGGGCGGAAAGCGACACACGGACTGGCTTGACACTAGGCTCAATCTGACTACCCTGTTATTTTTTTACATACATACACATACTATAACGTCCACAGTGATAAATTAAAATGTCTGGAAGTGTTATTTTTTGAAATTTTACCAGAAAATGTAACTCTATGCTTTTTTCCGTATAACAGGAAACTTAAGACAATTTTCCTACATTTTTGTGGGTGACCAAGATAGCCCTGACGTCCACGTAAAGTGTTGTCTGTATTTATTTTTTAATTTCTCGTAGCATCATTTTTAACTGACAGTAACTATAAGATATTAAATCATTTAATCGCTTAGTGTAAAAAGCTATCACATTATATAACTAGTATATATATAAATAAATAAAAGTCAACAAGAAGTACCAAAAATAGTAAGTTCCTTTAGTAATTTTTATTTTAAAGATAGTAATAAAGGTTTAAAGCAACACTGCACGCGAGTTTTATAATCCTGTATATCTATAACAATTAACATAAAATAATTAAATACTGTTAAATAACCTTGTTAGCATGGTTATATAACCTGTGTTACCGATTATAACCCAACAGTAGTAACGAAATCTATATTATAAGAACTGAGTACATGTATTTTTAGAGCCCATATATCTATATGTATTTACAAAATAAAGTACCTGTAAAGCAACCTTTACTTTACCGGTCTCGTACTGGTAAAAATAAAGGTACCTTCAAACATACCGGTGAAATCAATACCGTTATCGAAAATAGGAGTATCACTTTAAAGTCATTGTTATCTGTATTCGGATATACCAGCATTAAAAATAAATATTTAAATAGGTATCTCCATCGAACCTACTCCAGGACAAATTTAAAGTTTAAGTATAGGTTTTTTTTTACAATACAATACAATATTTAGGAAAACTAAATGTATTATTTTAAAAACAGTTTACATACAAATTATAAATAATAAAATCATGTACCTTTAAAACCATTACCGAATACATCGTTTTTAAAATATAACAATTCAAAAATAATTTCCTATATAATACAAATAACTTTAAGTACATACATAATATATAATAGTACAAGTTAAATATTATTTTACCAGTGTGTTGGAGAAGATAAAGACGCAGACTTACACGCAGATTGTAAATAAGACAAACAGTTTTCCTAACTTTTATTTCATAGTTCACCTATCGTTTTCTTTTATTTTTGATGTTGCTTTTAGCTTAATCTTTTGTCCCTTGCGGAGTAGTCAGAATGAACATGGCACCAAACTCTACGGTCCCTACATATTGCTTTCGTCTCGTCCACAGTCATCGACCTCTTCATACACGCCCTCTGCGGCGCCCTCGGCTTTTTGCATGACCTTTCTCCAGTATAATCAATACTGTGTATTCTTACTTACGCCTGCCATTCTGTGTATCTCTTCGTTGCGGATTCGGTCAGCTTAGCTGACTACGCACGTCTTGCAAAGAGATCACATCTCTACAGCATTCATCTTTCTTTCATTTTTCTTCTAATATACCCACGTTTCGCTACCGTATAACAATGACAGTATTAGCACTTCACATGCTAAGCTGACCGTCGCATCAAAACAGAGAGGGCACAGTTAATCCTGTTACCGGCAGCAATACGCCTGTCTACATCCATGTCGTGTCTCCCATGTCTTTTTAACATACTTCCCACTTCATTTATCTGAATAGTAGTAAACCTATTATATATAAATAAATAGTATTGAATTAAGCACTCAATAACACACGAGTACGAGGACACAAACACTCATTACTAGTACATACACAATTGTAACCAGGGTCCAAGGATGCACGCTGGTGCAATCCATTCGTACTGGCCAATGCACACGCATCAGCAAGGAATTTGAGGGTTTCCACACTGGGCATTGACTCTAGGTTAAGGCCTGACTGTAATTCCTTTATTGCAAAAAGGAACCACACTCGATGGTTGTGTTTCTGCCTCTTATATATATTGTTAGAATTTGGTGAAATAGTACAAATATTCTTTATTTAATATTTATTAAATAAATATTATAGTTTTTTATACATTTTGGAAATTTGATTTATAAAACCAACTAATCCACGCTTATTTTTGGCACGTCAGATAAAAAAATGGTCGTTCAATTCTATTTGGTATTTATTAAAACTCTTCATTTAATATTAACAAAAAATATACAATATAAACGATACTGACACGATATAGTCGTATAGTATCGCACTGTAGTATACCTAATAGAAAGCAAGTTTAAAGGGTGTTTTAAAAAAAAAACTGGCTTTTTATTTATATAATATTTTGTTATTTATTTACCTTACTAAAGTATTAAGTGAATAAATGCATGCAGTGAATAAATGCATGCATGCACAGGTGCATTCATACAATGGAAACATATTGTTCATATATTTACGACTTTTTTATTGGTATAAAAAGCATTTCATTAACATACTCTTACACAAATCCGTTGACAATACAATCGTGCTCGATAAATTAAATTTATATATCCTCTCTCTTAAATGTAAGCATAAATAAGGCACTGGATTCAGCTAAATACTTTTGATCACAAATTGAGTGAGATATAGGTACATTTAATGTATACTATTTACAATATTTATTTGGCACGCCATTTGTACTATGTTATAATAAAAATTTAGACTAAATGTTAGAAGGAACATCTCGATAAATTGTAATAAACGGACTTGAAAATTTAGAAATTTAACGTAGTCCAGCCTCTACTATATATTTTTATTAAAGAGTTACATATTATCACTTATGACTTTGGCTAATAAACGTAAAAAGGTAATAAAAATTAAAACTAAACGTTTGATTTGTAATGTATTACAATTGTACGAACTTGTATATATATATCTTGTGCATTGTTAAATATGGGAGTGAAGGTTTACAAAGCACTCACAGTGAATATATTAGCACTAATATTTTCATTTTATATCACACTCTTATATTATTTACAATTCTATACTTTAAATGATATAAATATAGATATTTGGTATTACATTATTATTATAAAATAATACATACGATTAAGAATTTTAAAATATCCAAATCTAAGTAAGTATCACATGTTATATTATCAATACTTATTGTCTTTATGACCACATTTCGTAGGACGTGTTTCCAGCATTACAGCTTGAACTAGCAATGGCAATATTTTATTTGGACGGAATTGACTGTTATATTAAAGAGAATATCTTATTTATACTTTCGAAAAATGTGAGACGGTCCCATAATTTTATTAAACTTTTTTATTAATGTCATCTAAAGGGACCATACATTCTGCTACTTTGTCATCTACAGTGTACGCATCGTTGTCTCCACTTTTGCTAAGGCAACTAGTGAAACACGTATCGCCTTTGCCAAAGTTTTCTCCATCATCCAAAGATTGGGGCATCGGTTGATTCATTGTTTCTGGTAAAAAGCAACATAGGAATCCTGACAGAAGGGCTACTAAACCAAAGATTACAGCTGGTATCTTAGGATCAAAAGAGTCCAACAATGTAATTAAAGGTGTCATGGCTCCTGACAATCTAGCACACATAGAACCTAAGCCCATAGCTGAGTTTCTTACTACTGTAGGGAATAGCTCTGCGGAATAATTATACACAATTGCAAAGGATCCGGCTATAAAAAGCTTTCCTGCTATAACGACGACCGTCGACACTATTGTTCCACTAGGAATAAATGCAGCAATAATGCAAGCTGAACCACCAATCACCATCATCGAGCTAATAAGTAATCTGCGACCCCAAATATCAAGGAAATATATAACAGCAGCATAACTTGGGAATTCTACTAAACCAAAAACAGCGGTTATGAGGTATGGGTTACCTTCTAACTTACCAGTGCTAAGAGTAAGTCCGTAGTATACTAAAGAATTAGCAAACCAACAGAAGCTGACATTTAATGTTTTGTTTCGTAGATTGCGAGTTCTGAACAGATCTAATGTACTGGCAGATGGTTCCTCTGTTTCTTTGGTTGATTCAATTTTGCCTTTTGATACGAGCTGTGCTCTATCTAAAACTTCTTCAGATTTATTGAATTTCAAAGCTTTTTGAACAATGTCAACGGCTTCTTTAGGTCTACCTTGCGCCCAAAGCCAACGAGGCGATTCGTCCATTATCCAAATATGCGGAACCAGAAGAAGACCGTGTAGACCATATACAACTTGCAAAACTATTCGGTCATCGATAAGTGCACCCCAGCCAGCCACTAGCATTATACCAAATGCAAACGCGCATTGAAAAGCGACACCGCAGGCAGTGCGTTTGGATGCTCCGACAATTTCCATAGTTAATACAAAGGCGGGGATATATGCCCCAGCAGAACCAAAAATCGCATAGAAAAACAGAACAACCATAAAAGACCAATATTCAGGAATAAAAGAAACGACCACACCTAAAATTAACTGTAATACACCTGACCAGCAGAAAACCGCCTTTCTCCCTACTTTGTCCGCTAAGCCTCCCAGAAATACTGCTCCAGTGAAAACTCCCAACATGAAAACTGTTTGAGCTAAAGCGCCTTTCCATCGTTGATTGCAGACGAGATTCCATTCGATGGCACGCGATGAAGTTCTGTAACGGGTGTCGAAAACCCATTTATCACACCTCTTGGTAATGTTATCCTCATTATACATGAAACAATTGTCCAGGCCGCCAGATGGTGTTAGAGGTATGGATGCTAATATTTCTGATGAATTCCAAGCTGCTGCAGCTTCATTTGTGTCTACTCCGTCTATCCAGCACCTGAAATATTTTATAATCGTTATATACCACTATTTTTAAGTATTGTGATTATTATACATGAAACATTAATTAATGGCTTTAACGGTAAATTAATAAGCAAGTTCAATGTATTTTTCAGAAATTTTTACTTTATGAGTTAAATATATTTTTAATTATTGTATCACAATACACCTGTTGGAATAGTAAAGTCTATTGGTACTTATTATAATATACTTATAATTATCTTCATATTTTTTAAGTTACAAAATTTTCATAATTACGGAAATACACGGAATAATAAAACAAAATGTTTAGTTAGAATATTTTATTGAAAAATAATTTAAACATTTATAGTTGTCAATAAGATTTTTTTAAGATATACAATGAATGACGCGTTAATTATATATAAGCTTTATTTTATTATTAAGATAAGAGAGTGTCGTAGTGTGAATTAGTTTAAATATAATTTAAAATATGTAAATTGCAGTGTTAATCCCTGTTAAAAGAACACAATTAAATTAATAGTTCTGTTTAAAATTATATGATAAGAGGTTGTTTTCAGTACATAGTACTATTGTACAATATTACTTGAATAAAGCAAAAAAATAAATAAAATGAATAAGATTATATTTTTTCCATATGTCCTATCAAATTACTTAGTGTTTATAATAAATAATTAAATGCTTTAAGCCGATTTTTAACAAAAGTTAAAGTAAAAGGAGCATAACTGGCAGTGTATAGTTTCTTTATAACAATTTCTTAATATTGCAGGTATAATTCTATATAAATAATCAATAATATGTAATTTCTTACTGTCATAAATAATAAAAAATATCTCAGCATTATCATGCAATTGTTCCAGTTTATAACTTTCACAAGCTAGCGACTAGGTGTTGATTAGTAAAATTGAATACAAAAACACTTAAATAAATGCAACAAAAAAATAAAATTGTAAATAAAAAAACGCTGACTATTAACTTGGTTGACTACCACTACTTATCTGATAACTTAAAATAAATGTAAATTGCGGAAAAAATGTACTGATATTTGTGTACCCACCATATTTTTCCAATCTTAAACGTAATCTTTGCATATGCTATATCTAAGCTAATAGTACAATCCAGTCTAATGTTTTCGAACATAATTTGACTAGATAACTTCTAAAGTTACGTACTACAATTTTTCACAAAAACAATTCATTTCTAGCAAATATAACCAAATTGTCATTTTTAATTCCATGAAAATACTTAAAAAACTTAATTTACCAACATACGTAAGTTCTAGATAAAGTAGGTACAAACTAAATTTTAAATTTATAATAAATTCGAATATTATCAGCGGCAAGATTTATGTACTAAAATCAAAAGAAATTAAAAAAAATGTTATTCATATAATAATGAGAATAAAACTAGTGTAAAGGCAGTTATTGTAACAGCTAATGTAATCAATTGACCAACTATGATTTCTTGACATCTCCATCCAAAGGAATCATTGTTTCAGGAATATCAGTTGACGTTTCACTCATTCGCCGACCACTGCAATTAGTAAAGCAATTATCACCTATACCAAATTTTTCACCATCTTCAATAGACTGTGGCAGTACTCGCCCAATAGTTTCAGGCAAGAAGAAAGTAGAGAATCCAGATAACAGTGCGAGAAAGCCAAAGATTATTGTAGGAATTTTGGGATTTAATGTATCGAGTAAACTAATTAACGGGGTCAAGGCGCCAGACACACTAGCACACATGCTGCCAAGACCAACGCCGGAACTTCGTACGACTGTAGGAAATAATTCAGCTGAATATTTGTAAATTATTGAGTACGAGCCCGATATAAATAGTTTGCCAACCATTACGACAGCAGTGGCTGCTGTTGATCCGTGAGGCAGCGCGACGACGACTAAGCACGATATCCCGCCCAATAGCATCATTACACTAATGAGAGCCCTATGACCTACACGGTCTATGTAGTACATTATAATTATATAACTAGGCATCTCAACTACACCCATTAAAAAAAATATGAAGTAAGGATTTCCGTTTAATTTTCCAGTGTTAAGTGAAAGTCCATAGTATACAACAGAATTGGCAAACCAAGCGCCGCAAATAATAAGTGTTTTCTTTAACATATTTGGTGTTTTAAAAAGATCAGAAGTTGCAGAAGAATAATCATCTGAATATTTAGCACATGTAGCTTTACAATGTGATACTAATGCAGCGGTGTCAAGAACTTCAGTGGACCCGTTCATCTTTAAAGCTTTCTCAATAATCGCTACAGATTCTCTAGCTCGGCCTTGTGCCCATAGCCATCTGGGTGATTCATCCATCAAAAACCAATGAGGAAGTAGCAAAACAGCATGAGAAGCATAAAGTAATTGCAAATAAAATCTATTATCTATAAGATAGCCCCAGGCAGCCAAGAGTATTATACCGAAAGCAAACATTACTTGAAACATTACTCCACATACAGTCCGCCGGCTTGGTCCAACTACCTCCATAGTTAGGACAAACCCAGCTATATAAGGACCAGATCCAAAGATCCCGTATAAGAATCTTATGGCAATGAACATATAATAATCGGTAGAAAAAGCAACAGAAGCTCCAAAAAGTAGTTGGAGAACACCAGCCCATACAAATACGGATTTCCTCCCAAATCTATCACAAAGGCGTCCTAAAACAATTGATCCTAGAACTACACCAAACATATAAACAGTTTGAGCAGCAGCACCCATCCACCGTTGACTGCAGACAAAGTTCCATTCGATACCGCGTGACGAAGTATAATATTGTGTATCATAAACCCAAGATTGGCAATCTTCTAAGGAATTATTTTCGCCATATATCTTACAAGATTCCAATTTCCCGTGATCATTCAAAGAAATATGTTTGCCAATAAACGATGAATTCCAAGGTTCCGTGTAATTTGAACTGTCTAATCCTTTTATAGTGCATCTGAAATACAAAACCAAACGTCTGTTAGATAAAGTATATTTTAAACTGTAAATAAAGCACAGTGATGTGGGTGATATACAAATTATTTATATTTATTTAATGAATCCTAGAGTGCTGTATCATTTTATGAGCATTGTAGCATTTATAACTATGCTATTAAATGTACTTGTAAATAATGTGAAACTGAAATGTATAACAAGTTTTAACTATTCTATGTAAAATTATTATGATTAGAAGAAAAGATACCAGTACCTACTGGCACTAATGTAATCAGAAATATGCATAGGTTCATATGCATGCGTGAAAGTATTTCCACTGACATGCGGGGTTATTTTAGTCAATTGAATTTAAAAACATACATACAGCATTACAAAAATAAATACAAGCCCATACTGTTAGAAACCAGTGATGTAAATGGAGAAGCAGTTATGATATAAAGCAGTTAATATAAAGAAGAAAATATGTAGATAAGAAAAAATATACTTACTTTCAATTTATCTTGTAGAAAGTCACCAGTTTAAAAATAAGTAGTACACCTGATACCCAAAAAGCTTATTGCGCAAATTTTGCGATCTCATTAGAAATTACTTATGAGGATCTTGGTTGTAAAGTTTAATTAAGCAAAAAATCTTAATATACATACATATTTTACTAAGCATAAGATAAATTAATCTGGTCTAGTATTTGTAATCAATATTTATCAATAATTCTGTTGGTATGGTAAATATATATATATATATATGTTAAAATTTAAAGCGTAAATTAGACAAAAATAATAAAATTTAAGTTCTACAATTTAAGATCTATTTCATTTATAGTAGTGTTTTAAATTGCTATTACTTCAAAAGGTTTTTCTATTATTATTATAATAATCTTAGATAATTTTAGCGTTTGCTGTCAACATGCATCTACCACCTCAAGGAGTAAAAATATCAAAAAAAATATTAAAGCGTAAGACAAACCCACTATTCAGAGGTGTTTCAGAGGAATAAAAAGCAGTAAAGCCACACAATATTTTTATCTTTATTTAAACCCAATAAAAATTCCAAATGTATAAATATAAATTAATGATAAATAAATAAAAGGAAAATAAAGACATGTTTAATTTTAGTATTTTAAAACAACGCTTTTATTTAACTATTGTTTTGACTCGAAATAAAAAATAAAATAAATATTACATTATTAATGTAGTTTCAATTTTAACTCTTCTTGGTGCCTTTTCATTTCTCTTTAGCGGGCTGAGCTTTTAAGTACCGTTTTGGCGTTGGATCCAAGATTGCTGCCCATATAAATCTGCAAAGTATTTGTAAATATATTATATATATTTAATAGCGTAAATCGTGACCAGAACATGTCTTATCATCAATACTAATTATTATAAATTTAACCTTCTACTTATATAAATTAGATATATTGTTTTGGCGAAAATATCTGAAAATGGGATTAGGATGGCATAAACTAGTTCCCTGAAATGCGTTAATAATAAAACTCATTATATACGTATTTTGTCGACCCACTTATAGGAAGCGTAGATGTGAATAGATCAAACATATTTTGTTTATTCTATTATATCCAACGAATATGTGAATAATCTACGTCAATTTATGTTTTTAAAGATCTTGGGTTATTTAAAAAATCCTCTTAAAATAGACGACTTGCAGGTTTAATTCCTGATGGCTGCAGCTCCTCTTATTAAAAAAAAAACCAGTGTTTGACACTGAGTACCTTTTGTCTGAACAAAAGGGTGTGACGACTGATAAAAAAGCTCACTGGCCTATGTTCAGGATACAGCCACAAATCACAAGGACAACATATGAATGCCAGCTGTCAACCCTTCTTGTGTGAAAAATTGGAATCCTTGATAACATCAAGTCCCTATAAAAATTTAAATTATTTTTTAATATCATTATTTTCATATAATAATATTAATTATGGAAAATATTATAATAAAAATCTTTATATTGATATTTGTTTGAATCTAATTACTTACTGTATATATTTTTTATATGAAAAACCATTAAATTAGACATATTCAAAACGTATAAAATGCAGACCTGTAGGTTTGAACCCGCGCCTCTTGGCGAAAAGCTCATTTCGAAATGTGTCTTTCAATTCCTATGAATATGAGACAACATATTTAAAAATATTAACAAAATAAGTGCTAATTTACATAATATTGCGTTTAAAAGTTGTTCGTGCACTTTTGTGCAAATACAATTACCATAACTTTGTAACAATATTACTAAAGGTATAAACTTCAATATTGTTTGCTGTAGTTAGATTTGCAAAGCAAGGACATAGTAGGGCTAGTCATATTATAATGACAAAAGAAACAAATCTTTAAGCGACTTCTTAATAGTGACGTTGAAATTACATGATCATTTGAATAACGCTCATCTATAGACATCATATAAGAACATAACCGTTATTTCTCGCTTTAAATATTTTTAAAGACTTGAGTAATTTAATATAAAATACATACACTTAAACATTTTCCTAATTTTATATAATTAATCATATACTAAAAATTTCAACAACAAATATCATTATAAACATCAGTATTCATGAAATAAGATGATATATATCTTATTAAAATGTAATAAATGTATTACCGATATAAATCGTCATTGACGATGTACGTATTATCAATAATGATGTACCTATCCAAATTCAGTAGCTTTTTTATTTCTGTTTTTTTTTCTGGTAAAAATGAAAATATATTTTCATGACTAGTAAGTGAAAACTTGTCCTGATCAATGTTAGTAAAGTTAACTATTTTGATATCAAATTGTCTACCTTTTACATCAGATAAAGCATAAACATTTGTTTTGAATATTCCTCTCCACATTTAAACCTGTATTAGGATATTGTTATTATAACTTCTTACTCAAAACGAAATAAAGCTGTCAGTGAAGAGATAATTACTATACAAAACCATTGCTAGCATCTTCATCTAATTTTAATATTAGATTTACAACTTTACCTTGATACATATGTATATTATACCTGGACTTTATTCATTGTAACATAAATCAATTATATTTTGCAACTATTGAAAAACTAATTTATTTATATAAAGGAAACGGATGTGCGCCATATTCCACCTAAATTATTCATAAATAGCTCACAGTATCTAAGTTGATAATGTCACAACTACTATTGGTGTTATCAAAACTAAACGTGGTTATCGAGAAATCCACTTATGCATTTAGTAATCTCCTTGAACACATTGACACATCATAAGATATTACATATACATATTATATGTAAATATGATTACTGTTATATTATGAATAAATAAATTTGTTTGACTATTGTATGCACAAGTTTGTTAATCATCCCGCTCAATCTCTATGGCGTTTACCATTCATAATGCACGGTGTCTATGGCGAGATAACTTACATGATATAGTTTTTAGTACCTAGAAAACTGTTTTGTTTTAGCATTACAGTTTATTAATACAATATAATATAATGTGTAGCTGTGCATAGTTATTATATTGGAATTTATTCCTTTATATTTATTGTTTTTCCAATATTAGGTAAATGTGACTAACGTATGACATGAAATGGCCACTTAACTCACTTTTGTTTCTCAGAAACTCAATGTCAATAAATTATATTAAATATAAATAACTGAAGGCTTTATTGATTATCATATTTTACATTTCAATTGAAAGAAAACTTGGCCAAGGTTACCGAGACCCTTGAAAAAAAACGCACAAATTACTATTGCATATTGTAGTAACAATCTGCGTGACCTTTCACTTTCAAATCCCATAGTATTAAATACACTTGCTTCAATTATGATAATGCATGAATTTAATTGTTTTTCAGTTATATTTTCTGAAGTATATTGTAATTACTTTGAAGCTCTTACCATTATACCTACTTAAATTTTGGTTAATTTGTTTAACAACAATACTTTTAGTCTTAATTGCTGCTGTCTTCATTAGTCATTTAAATTCAGAAAATGTGTATTTCGGATATAATGAAAGACCGGCCGTCTATAAAACAGATGTCATCTTGTAGGTCACTAACATTATACAGTAATGTCAAATAAATGTAACTAGTAGGCCCGTTGACGCGTAAAATAATCGTTGCCTTAGCGACATATATGTCACATAATACAAAAGTGTACGATAAACAAACGGTGAATGTGTAATATTTGTTATATTTATGTATTTATGATGTCCTATTATAAAAAATATTGATTTTCGGCCTTTATTCTCTATATAATTTACTATTGTACCGTACCATAAGGTACGGAACAATAGTAAATTATAACAATAACTTGTTCTAATAAAGTTATAATATTATTATTAACTTATATTAGAAGAAACAAAATTGCTATCTTAAATATTTACCGTATAATTGCTGGTTATCTCAAAAGAAAGCTGTACTCTTTGATATATCAATAAATAAAGTAATTAAATATAATACAATTGTTATCGTAATATATTTTAAAACACATGAGCAAGATAACACTGAGTAATTGTGTAATATAACAAATAAGACCTGATTTGTTATATCTATATCTTGTTATATCTATACTCAAGGTTTTTTGAATATTTTTTATCTTAAATAATAACTTTGATTTAAAAATAAAAGACCGTGAAAGTTGGGTTGTTGTTTCAATAGAAGTAGTAATTATCATTTTTAACATTTTTTACACTTACAAAATTAAAAGCCCGCACCTCTTGGAACCCGTGCAAGAGCCGTAGGTTCAAATCCCACTGCGTTGAACCTTGCAAAAAAAATGTGCGCTGCAAATTTCTATACGTTTTCTAAAAGTGTTAACCTAATTATCATTTTAAACGTTTAGAATATTATGATTATAATTTAAAAACTCATTTGGATAGAAAAAAATTGGTAATTATTTGTCTAAACAAAATAAATTTCAAAATAAAGAACCTAAATATTATAATTCTTAATACAGTACTATCTTATTCGTATTAGTTACAAAAAGGTCTATGGCTTCCGTAGTATTGATAACAACGACCATCACCCGAAAGTTAAAATTGGTGTTAGACTTATCACTCATAGTTTTGTAACTGAATTTGCTACTTAAAGACATAATCGGAATATCTAATTTTTTTATTGTAAATTTACCTTGTAAGTAACTCAAGTGAAACTTGAACATATTGACAAAATAGCTAAGTATTAAGCATTTGATCAACTTAGATTTAAAACAAAATGAATATGCAAAGCAAACAAAGTGAATATAATATGTAAAGGTAAATAAATTGTTTAAAAAATACATATAAATTTTCTCGTGATTCATGTCACCCTGGCAGGGGCATCTAGTTCATAGTAAAACAATATTGTATTCTCATCGGAACCTGTGTACATTTGGATAATAAAAAGTGCTTCGCTTCGCGCTGTAAGATGTACCTACACAGGTTGAGAGATAGAAATATAGGTGAAGCTAATAAAAAAGTGTTAATAAAATGTACACGATCGTTTTATCAGTCCTCAAAACGTATCGCTAAGTAATTGGTACCTATGTAATATTTTATTTGCGAAAACCCGCCTACTAGTTTTAAAATGTTAATGTCACCGTTCAGCATACTTCATTTAATATTTATAATTATTGTAACTATATAGTCATATGATAACCTAAAATTACAGTTTGAAAAAAATAAAACAGAGCGTAACGTATTGTTTGTTTAAGTTTATTTACACAGCTGGTTACACATATTTTGTGATTAACAATGAACAACAATTATATGTAATAATACAATTTTAATACATAAAATATTATTGTTTTAATAATATGATCTAACTCAGCACTTGAGTCTTGACGGTATGGTATTGTCCGCGTTATCTCTACACAAAATGTGTAAATTCGTAAGTAGGTAATGCTCCTGTACCATTTTGTGTGTTGGGTCAAAGCTTATCTAAGAACGTATTGTAAATTACAATTAATTCTAATAATTTTATTTTAGCAAAATTGAATACGTATTGATATCTTTCATTCTCTGACAATTACACAAAATGTCGCATATACTATTACAGTCTGTAGCTTTTGTAATGGTAATAAGAAAAAAATTGGTATAAAATTATATTTTATAAAAAGAATTATAAATACAAGGAAAAGGTATGACAATTTTTACCTTTAAATATTAGCTAGCAATTAATATATAATTAATTCAGAATAAAAAACTCAGTCTATCAGTAAAAATGTACTTAATTTACTATTTAATTGCTGTACAATATCGAGGAGGTATATAAATAAAAGCATTAAGGAAAAATAATAAAAAAAACTGATATAAGGGTCATTGGTTATTTATCAATCGACTTATTCTTCTTGAAGTGTAACATTCAGTACCTATCAAAGTATATTTTTAGTCCATAAATCAATATATTTGTATAGTCTGTAATTAAATGTAATTATAGCTTCTAGTTTTCAACATATAGAGAATAAAACAATAGAGTTTTAACGAATAAACATTGAGAGAAATATCAACTTTTCTATTTGCTATATTTGTTCCCTTAAAAGACGTATTAATTTTTTTAAGTAGTAGTTTTTCAATAATATAGGCAGCCTTTAAAAAAAGCGTATCTTTATATGAATTGCTAACTAAGCGTAATTCCACGATGTTGTTAACAAATGTTAACAAATGTTACCTAAATAGGTAAATAGAACTTTTACGTGTAGTTTAAATATAAGTATAGTTGCAGTGAATGACATTGTAAAATAATAAATTAGCTTCAAACAATCTTAAAGGTACTCGTTTTCATTTTATGAAAATTTTTGTACTGGGATACGGGTACCATGAGAAAAATTTTCACGCAACCCAAACAGCAATAAGTGGGTCAAAATAGCGTAGCAATATTTTCTTATATTGATAAATACAGGTAAAGATTAAAAATTAAACTAAATTAAAACATTTAAGACTAGTTAAGAAAACAACGCCATGTAATTAAAAAAAAAAAAGGTAAATACCAATATAACAGGTATGTTAAATTTGTCGCACTGGTAGCAAGTGCATATCCAAGCAGATTCCACAAAACGAGAAGTAATGGACATCGGACGTTATGCTACTTTACGGTAATCAAAACCACTTTATCCCTTACACTTATTTTGCGAATTCTATTTTGTAACGAGACTACTACTACATATACTTCAATGTCCTACTTTTTACTTGCTCAATATTGTTATATGATTAAGATTACAAACAAAATGATAACTTCTTTGTACTGCAAGTTATATATAATATTTATAAATATAATTATAATTACGAGACGAGGAAAAAATATTAATTATATAAAATATTTTTATTTTATCGTATATTTAAAGAAATATTTAGCATACTATAGCTATATGATTTAAAATACTTACATTACTTTACAAAGACGTCATTTATTAATTATTTATTATTCTCCTTGAATGTTAAAATGAAATAGTTTAATAGTACGAGTATATTATGTGTATCGTGTAAACGAATCGATAACATTTTTTAAAATTCTCGATGACGATTTCTCGATTCAGCTTGTTGTGGGCTATTCTTGTACACCAAAATAAGCATGAAGAGACTAAAAGCTATAAAACAGGGATTCAATTTTTTAACTGTTCCAAAATTCAATTTATTCGTACATGTGCACGAGTTAATAGGTCTAAGGTCTGAATAGGTCTAAGAATCAAGCGAAATATTTTTAAATATAACCATTCCTCGTCTCATTAACCGTCAGGATGGCGTCAAATTTATTTCGGGTAAAGCTCTGATCGTTACTAGTTCTGAATGTACGAATTATATATCTATTTAACTCTAGCACTTCGTTACACAAATTAAATGATTTATATATATTTTCTAAAAAGCAATATTCAATGTAATGATTTTCTCACTAGAGGAGTACACGTGTATCCCTCTATATACGGTTTTACGGAATATATCTAAGGTATTGCGAAAGTTGAGAACGAGAATTAAAATAAATTACTAAATATTATTCAAATAGAAGTAATACTTTATTTTAATTAATGATTTATTAATAATTTCTATAATATAATGATATAAAAAAAATTATACTAATCTAATAAAAATCTTAAAGACGACGTGTATAATTTGCCGGGTTAGCAGAGTTAGTCGTTCGTATATCTCAACTAAGCCATGAGGGCGTCTATTCTTTTATATTTTTACGTTTATATTTGTACATTTAAGGATATATATATATAGTTTATTCTTGCGGTATACGTAAATATATAATTCAATTCTACTTCTATTGGTAGGTTCACATAACATGCCCTTTTAATTAATATTAATGTAAAACCACAATAACAGTTGACTATAAAAAGAGTATTGTACAAATTGTTCATATTGACATTGTTTAAAGGATTTTATCACATGATTCACTATTTATACTCGTATTTGAAAATACTCTGAAAAGGGAAGTCCCTTGCGGCTTTAATAATACTCACTGATTTATTTAACAAATACAGATAATTCCTTGGAGTTCGCCTTTCAAACTTTATACCTATAAGTTTCTTACTGTCGTTAAAGCTAAAGGAATTATATTTATATCTTTGCCAGGTAATATTTTTTCATGCTACGGAATTTTTTTCACCAATTTGCCACTTTCGTAATTTATTCAATCATTATTACCAATCTACAATTATTTTCCTTTATTACTTAAATTACTGTATTATTTCAGAGTTTTAAATCTGAAGTAATTAATTTTTGATAAAATTAATAAGTTTTTTAACTTACTCAGTCTCGGACTGCAAGGTCGGGTGCAGCAAGCACTGCAGACAAGCAGATTAGACCGCATTGCGTCATAACAATTACCAAGGTCATAATTTTTTGTTTTGTTTGTTTAATAATAAAACGAATGTATTCGAAAACAGTATTAAGACAACGTTTATTATATTCAGTCTCTCAACTCTAAAATCAATAAAATTTTGGTATTAATTTGCAATATTTTTAACATCATTAAAGTGTTATTGATTATTACGACTTAGTTTTGTTGTTATCATCTCTGTAGAAAGATATGTACAAATTTCTGCTACCCAATGATAATTCTACGAATAATTGTTTAGCTAGAGAGAATGCTATTTATTATACATTTTTTAATTGTTATTTACATACTCGTACTTACGACATTTAAAAATATTTATATACATTTTCTTAAAATGTTTAGTAATTTGCAAGTTTTAATTATCTTATATATAAAAAAATTTAAAATCGATTTTTTTAACACGCTTTTATCTTGCTAAGCAAGAGGTATTGTCAAGTCCAATTTGCTAAGCTAATTCTGACAGACCTCTTGCAGACCAATTTGTTCGAATATTTACACGACTCTCCGGATCCGGTGACAATACAATATTTTCATAGGAAGAACTTGATACGAAGACGACAGGGATAACGAGAAAAAAAATTGAGCGTATTTTTACTAGTTTCTTTTAAGCTATTTTGTTGTTTATAAAAATGACAGTAGTCATATCTGACATTAGCTCTATAGATTGACGCATGCGTTGGTAAATTGCTACGGATATACATAGTATTGTTTACCGTTATAATATTATGTTCGGACTATGGTAATCACTTAGATGTGTCTATCAATATGGATGATAACCACGAAGTTGAAGGCCGATAGGATAATCTTAGTTATATATTTAAGTATGTAGTAACGTGTAAGATACTAGATACGATCAGGACTAATTGTTGAAACGTATACTGCTACCTCTATTGAAAATAAATTAGAAATTTATTTATTATAACCTGCGGTGTAAGGTTGGTGTATTTTAATAGAGAAATGTAATAGAACCCAAAATAATGATCTGTTTTTTTTATTGTTTGTCTGTGCGTTTTTACACGCTAATCTCAGAAACGGCTTAACCGATTATAATGCAATTTTCAAAATTGTATTTTGGAAAGCTTTTTTTTCCAATTGGTTCTTAAATAAAAAAGTTACAACAATTTTAATTGTAAATTTAAGTAAAGTTTGTGATTTAAGTGAGATGCGCTGGGCAGACAAAATAAGGAAATAGTTTATTACAAAAAAAAATTGTTATTGATTTGCAATATTAGAAGTATTATTACACTAAGGAAATTAAAAAACATTTTTAGAAAATCTATAAAAATGTGTTTAACGCAGCGGGATTTAAGCCGGGTTTCAAACATAGTTCAAGCCCTGCGGGCAAAATTTTAATACGTTCTAAAAAATGTATTTTGAAATAGTTTGATCATGTGGTTTGCTTTGGCGGCGAAGCGAGCAGCGAAGCGAAGCGGGCGAAGGCGGTGAAGGCGGTTTTATTATAAAAAATTGATTTTTATCTTAATGCATTTTACAGGTGTTTGAATGTCACGATAATAACCTGTTCGCGTGACTGACACACCTCTAAAACCGCACTAAAGCGTTCATTATAAAACAAAACAAATGAAATACGAATGAACTTTAAGTTATTAAGATAAAAAAGATATATATGTACATAATTTAATTTTACTATGTATGAAATAGTTCTTTTATCATTATATATTGAATATTTTAAGGTCCTATGTTTTAAATAGTAGTGGTAACGGAGTGGTTGATCAAATAAAGGAAAATATTTATTAAGTATAATACGAAAAGAAAAGTGAGCTGCTGCAAAATTTGTGTGTCTATGTTTGTGATTGTGATCGAATGATAAAGTCATTGTTAGATTAAGCATAGTGAGGATAAAGAAAAGTCTTAAAAGCAATGAAAGAATGTTGCCAAATAGTTAAGCAAAAAAGGAAATCTTAAATATAGACTTGCGTTTTTTTTTACGATGGAAAAAGATGATGAGAAAATGCCGTAACTTTGTTAATAAAAAAACTAAACAAGTTAAACTTGTGTTGCAATTTAACGCAAATCCTGCCACCTGCGCGTTACATTGTATTTAAATAATTTATGTCGATATCGAGTGATGATAACAGTATAATTCATATTCATGTGCAATACAAAAGAGTATCAAGGTTGCCATTATTCATGTTTTCTTCACCCAAAAGAATGTATAATTGAAACCAAGCGAGTAAAGTGAAAGACAGTTTACGAGATATATGTACTTTTGTAAAGCCGATTTTCTTTTAAATATTTAAATTATTATTTCACATTTCATTTCATAACTTTTGATATATATCCATACTATCCATAATTCATACAAATACGTAATATTATAAATGCGAAAATAACTCTGTCTGTCGCTCTGTCTGTGACGTCATCACGGCCAAACCGCCGAACCGATTGTGATAAAATTTTATATACAGATATTTGAGGGTCTTGGCATACGTCATTTTTTCTCTTAAAATTTCCCGGAATTTCACGAAAAGGCCGCCGAAAATACGAAACAGCTATAATTCACGCGGGCGAAACCGCGAGAATTAAGATTTTCATACAGTAGTGATAATGAGATAATAGTGGTAATAGTGATAACGTAAAAAAATAGTACTATAATATATATTTCAGTATTTTTCTTAATACAAATACGACATTTTCAATTTCTTATATCAGGTTAAATTTAGGATTAAATGTAAATATTGACTTAGTTAAATACGTCGCACACAATCTCTACATCAAATTATTCTACGCTACCCTTTATCAGTCGCCTAAAAATAAACTGCTAAAAGCTTTGGGCGTACATTTAATATTATTACCCTTAGTAGTTGACCTTACTTACCAGAGAGCAATTAATATAATTCTTAATAAGCAACAAAAGAAATTTAATAAATTCTTAATACTATTTATTGGCCAAATTACAAACTAACCAGGACTAATTGTGTCTTCATATGTACTTTTTTTACAAATAAATTAAATTAAGCTTAAAGTTATCATTCACAAATGAACACAGTAACTGAGTATTGCTTAATTTAAAAATGAAAGCTCTTTCGCGCTGATCGCTCATGCCCACACGAAGTTGCTATGCAACACGTGCAATTGGAAGTCTGACCGAGAGCCCGACTTTAAGAAAACGGGGCACTGTTTATTGCTAACATATGTTACATGACTCGCGCCGTTCAGGGCGTTACTACGAAATTAATAAAATTGTCAATAAACTGTTTAAATACTACATTATCACACAAAATAGATAGTTATAGACTTACCCAATTTCCCCATCATCTCTTCCAAAGCGTGTTCCTTTTCCATGGTGGCGAAGTTAGAAGTTCCCGGCGTGGTGAGGTCGAGCTCCTGTAAGGCACAGCACCATTGATGTATATAGTGGAGCGCGTCTTGCAAACGCCAAGCGCGTTTGCCGGCGGACGGACGAATGGACGGTTATCGCCGTCGTGGCGCCGACTGCCGACAGCGTGGCGGTCGGTCACCGCAACAAAAACTCGGTCCACCTTATTTCACCTGACCGCTGAACAAGCGCCGGCGCTGTTATCACACCTATACGGATTAAATGCGCTTCGATCGCCGTTATATACTTAATAGAAGCTCGTCAGCTCCCTATTTCATTTAAATAGAAATTAAAAGCTTGGTGGCACATTCTTATCGCGATCTAAACATATGACGTCACACAAATTGATTAACAGGCCTATTCAATTTTTAGAACATTTTACTACAAAATTTAAGAGTTTTTATTGCACGCTATTGTATAAATATATTGCTATTCTAATTATTCTATGTAATGGTCACGTTTCATTTAATGTCATGTAATACTACGTATTATTCTTTACAGATAAGTTTATTTAACTCATTTAGTTGCGACTTGTTATCGATAACACTAAAACTAATTAAACAGTTCATTAAAAAAAAAACAACAAGTCCACGTCTTAATAATGAAGTAACGCTTCGATTTTCAAATATAACCTATGAACTTTCTTATCCTACATTAGAATTCAAGGTGAATTGAGTGATTCCAAAATGAAATGTTATCACATTAAAGGCATAATAAAGCTTACATAACTGAGAAACATTGCTACCGATCTTTACGAACTTAGTGGTAAATAACTACTCTTCTTAAAGGAAAATAAAGAAACATTTTTACTGCGAAATCAATATCTAGCCTAAATAAAATATAGTCGTAAGTTAAAATTCATAAAATGTACATATTTATAGGTATATGCTTTTTTTTGACTCAGTGGGAAAAATACTGTTGCGGGTATCCATATGCTGAGTATTATGCGGATTATGAGTATGCTATGAGGCTGCTGTATCCAAATCACTCGAACCCCATGATTATACACCAGGTACTCTACACTCTATCGCAACCTCCTTGATTAAATATTCTTGTTAAACTCCCTCTTGGTACACGCGCCAGGAAAAATAAACACCTCGTCTCTGTATATACCTAAGATAAATTAGCCCATGTGCTTTTCGCGGCGTTGAGTTCCGACATCTCAACACGCAATGTGTCAATAGTGAGCGGAAGGCGAAAAACCGAGTCTTGACACTAGGTTCTCTCTGACTAGCAAGCTTAAAGAAAATTAATGCTTTTAGTAAACCGGAATATAGTGTATAACGTTTAATATTATTTTAAATATGTACATGAAGGTTATAAAAACGTTACAAATTTCCTTTTCCGGTTCTGATATCGGCGTAAATCGAGCAATATTATTACAAGTTTTGTAATATTATAAGATTACTTCATATGTTTTGTTACTTAATTATTAATTCAATAATAAATATACAGGAAAATTAATGAATCTACAGAGAACATGATAATAAAAGGTTTCTAGTAATGCATTACACCTAAAAAACAAAAAAAAACTAAATTCTTATAAATCCTAAATATTATAAAAACTACATTAATACACGACTCAAACGTAAACTATAGATGTTTTGTGTTTTCGGCGGCCTTTTCGTAACAATAAAATTCCTGGAAAAACTAGAAAAGAAATGGGAGAAAACAGCCTACGGTCATCCCTCAATATCCCCATATAAAATTTCATCACAATCGGTTCGCCCATGATGACGACATACAGACAGACAGAGTTACTATCGCATTTATAATCTTATATTAGTATAGATTACTTCACTTAAATATAACCATTGTCTACAGTTGGAATCGAGCCTACAGCCATTGCGTTTACTGTCAGACGTGTCCCACTGTGCCACGATGGCCACAAAGTTCAATATTTTCTATTTGTTAATCAAAACTGAACATCTTTAACTAATGAAGCATTTTACTCAAAATTTTGATCATAATGGTTCTTCTTCGGTTACACAAAATTTTTGTAGAGTACGCATCTCGTAGAACAAATTGTTTTAAGGCGGCTGTTTATTATTTCTTATAGTTTAGCTGGTTTATTATGTGCTGTGTAGCCCTTAACTGAGATCTTAAGTTCTGCTCAGGGTTAAAAGCTATACACCAAAATACTGCCGAAATTGACACTTGAGACAAAAATTATAATAACTCCTTAAAGGTAGTAATTTTTTATCTCTTAAACTCACGCTTCAGATGTTTTAGACAATTGTAATATTTTTTTCAGCTTAATGCTTTTCTCTCCTTCCGAGATGATCCGATTCGAGACGTTGTGAATTGAATGCTGAAATTCAACGCCCATCTTTTTATTACTGGAGAGTAAAAATTAAAACAATATAAATATAACCATTCCATCAAGTGGGAATGGAACCCACAACTATCGCGTTTCCAGTCAAACACTACCCCATGAGGCACGATTTTTTTTTTTACTTTATTTTTCTAGTTTAGGTTGTCTATCAAGGTTCTTCGTCAGATTTCCCAGACTATTAATTGTTATATGACAATGTAAAATGCTTATGACGTTGAACAGTTTTTATTACGAGGCAGTTTCTATTCTAACGGTTTAGTTAAACTATCATGGTTCTTCATCAGCTTTTCCGTTTCTTGAACTTTTATATGTTAACAAATGCGCATCACGCAGTTTAAATTACTTTTAGGTGACATTTCGTTATATCTTATAGTTTAGCTAAGCTTTTAGTTATTATATATGAGGGCATGATGTTCATCACCGTGAACAAGTTTTGTTAAAGTTTCATTACTTTTTTTTTTTCAATCAATTATAGTTCTACGGCAGGTGTTCTTTGTCTTCATCTTTGAAATCAATTATACCTTCAGTCCTGACCAGACTTAAAACATATACAACGAAACAAGTTTTATTCTAATGCCTCCAGTAACTACGACGACAAACGCGTACAAACAGGCAAATAGACAGACAAACATTTAAAAAATCGTACCTTTCCTCGATAAATTAATATATTTACCATAATTTTAGGTAAAAATGCAAAGAAAGATATAGTCGACAAATTCTATCACAGGAGGGAAAACATGATGCTCTCAAATATGGTTAGAATACGTTAGAATACGTTACCTAAAATGTGATATGCCTTAAGTGCTTAAAAAAAGAATAAAATTATCTATCAATTGGTTATCTATATCTATTTCGCAAAAGTTGATTAAACATATAATATAAGTAAATTCGAGTCTACATATTAAGTAAATATGATTTAAATTGTGTACAAACGCTGGTAGTCACGATTTCACCAACTTACGGGAGTGCCCCGCTCGCTCACTGGCCTGGACGTATTTTCCTTGTTTAGTTATCTCAATTTCATAATCTTTATAATACTATTGTTGCAATAGATATAACATATTCTGATATACGAACTCTTATACATATTAAATTATTATTCACATAGACAGATAGACTCTACTACGGACCAGGCATTACGGTTAAATTTACTTTATCGATTTTGTTATTTCTATGATGGGATCTACTTTTTGTTAACTTTTTATCCTACGTTTGTATTACCTTATTCGTTTTTCAAGTGCAATAAAGAATATAATTTGTAAGTAACACTTTGAAATATTAATATATAATAATGATTTGAAGTCGATTAGTAAGCAACTTATTGAATAAAACTACCTTAAACTTAACCCAAATGGTAAGTTACAAAGGTGTATATGTATTATCTCATGATTCGGAGAATATCATAATGTATGTCAGATAATATTTATAAATCTTTTTCTAAGTATTTTTTTATCTTCAAAGAATAAATTACAAAAAATCTTTTTGACATATATAACATTACAGACAACTAAATAGCATTAAAAATATTGATAAGTTCAATCGACTTTTAATGAATTACCTAAACTATACGTCTTTTATTCAGCGCTATCTATCAATCTTCGTTAATTTACATGTATCAAATAAATTAATTAGCCAATTATATTTACAGAACAATACAGAAATAAATTAAATTATTAACTATCTGAAGAAAATTAATTATACTTTGAAAATAGCTGCTTTAAATGTTCGTACCTTCATTTTTCAAGGAATTGTTCCAAACGAGGACAAAATTAGAATAAGGGGAATAACATTCGGTTAGAGTATTTACGTAACACTTTTAGTTTTAATGTCCATTGAGACATTTATCCTTATGCATACATAAAGCCTTTATGATAAAGGTTGTAACGATAACCACACATCTATTTTCTTCTACTTAAAATTCTACACGTAATGACGCTTTGAACTTACAATGAATACGAAAGAAATAAGACATAGAATACATTAAAAACTAGTTGGCTTCAGTTTTGACAACAAATATACATAGATCATTTCTAACGACTTACTTAAAAATGTCAATGTAAGTATAATGCTAATAAAAACTTAATATCATATAAGTAAAATTAATATGATATAAATAATAATGTTTTAATACATTTTTAGCATAGGAACTGTTCATGAAGATATTACATCTGATATTTTGGGGAACATTGGTTCATGGCAGTGGGTGGTCGTATTTGTCTCTACAGCATTCATGATGACGACTATGTTTAATCAGTACGAGGATGCATTTCTTCTATCCCCACCTCGGAATGTTGAATGTGATATATCTGGAACATCTGCGATATCAAATGCAACTTTATGCACTTACACTATAACAAGCAGTACAAAAGAATACAAATGTAACAAATGGCACGTTAAGGTCTTGTGGATTGTATGGATCAATAAAACGGTAATATTTATAACGTACACTTTAGAAAAATAACAATTGTATGTTATCGTATTATTAATATTAATTACTATATGTATGTATCCATATATAACTAAGAAGATGTCATTGCGGGAAATATTTTATAATGCGTTTGACTGATTGGTTGTTGGTACAAAACTTATTCGCAGAAACGATTATGTTAATACCTTATATAAGTATTCCGTCAAAGATGTGTCGTATACTTTTCCCGCATAATAGAGGAAATTCGTGAAAATTCATATTTATACAGAGATTTTCACACATTCGGTATCCATTATCTATACTCTGGTTGCCACTTAGCAGAGTAGTGAGAGAGAGCCTAGTGTCAACTGTCGTTCTCCATTTTTCGCCCGAAATCGAGACATTGCGTGTTCAGTGACGTAACTCATCACCGCGTTCTGCCTTACCAGAGAGGAAAAAATAAAAAAAGTTTAAATTTAATCATTCTTTCGAGTGGAGGTCAAACCGATCACATCAACAGTCAGATGCTGTCCCACTGCGCCACAATGACCTCAATTCCAGAATTTTTAGTTACAATAAAAAAAACTGTAATTAATGCTCATTCACACACGTATGAAATTTTCTTGATTTTAAAATATATAGCAAAGTAATCACCCCGTAAAGTTAATAACATGAGACGTAATTTTTAATTACCATAAAGCGTTAAGCTCTAGCGATGTCAATAGTAATTTGACCATCATGTTCATTCGCTATAATTATGCTAATATTATCTGTCAAATTTAATAACAATAGGATATTTAATTGTTCATGTGTGTTTATCATAAAGTTTTCTTGACTCAGCATCTCCTGTTCTGTGAGCATAAAGTGAAGGTATTAGCAACCGCTATCATATCCAGATTGGGTCTCACATTTGGTTTTATCATTTTAGGTTTACTATGCGACAGGTAAATATTGCTAAATAATTTTGTATTTTATTAAAATAATATGCTAAACTTGGGGTAAGTACCCAAAATAAAAAAATTAAATTATTTTCGACGTTTTTATATATGTTGTGTTATAATAAAACTGCTGGACAGATCTCAAATCTTGATCGGTATCTCGCAATGTTCAAATTTCAGATCCATTCACAAAATATTTTTTTGCCGTAAATGTTCTGATGCCTAAAAAATTAAGAATAGAATAACGAGCAAATATTTTAGAGCGTGTATTTTTAAGACTACATATTATTTTGTTATTAGTTAGACAGTACTGTTATTGTTGCGAAGCAGTTTTCACAGTTACGACGTAAACAAATATTACATGAAATCAGCTAAAAATCGACGATATGAATGAATGAATAGTATGTAGGTATATCATGCAGTGAAGGTCACATAATTAAACGAAAAGTCAAAATTCAAGATCAAGCTCATCGTTCTGTTATCATATATTTTACATTATAACTGAAACTTGTTATCAAGTTTTATATATATTTTGCTTATGCAATATAGAATCTATTTTTTTTATATTTATTGAAAAAGAAAACAATATGTATATACGACATATTATTTAATTATCTTAATGTTGTTTGAAAAATATCGCTTCCATCAATAATAATACCATATTGGACGATCTTCCTTGTTGAAAATGTTTTCGTTCTGTTTATTCTAGTTGATGTGCAGGAGCTAATGTGTATTTATATTCGTAATATCTGAGTGACTCGTCTACTTCACATTTTCTATTTTAGAACCTTGTATTGAGACACCTGTCATATGACAACAAAATTATTTTATGTGACATTTTGTTCGTCGTTTTGAATAATATGAAAACGCCTATATATATAAATATATATATATTTTTTTTTTTTTTTTTTTTTTTTTTTTTTTTTTTTTTTTTTTTTTTTTTTTTTTTTTTTTTTTTTTTTTTTTTTTTTTTTTTTTTTTTTTTTTTTTTTTTTAATGTAGAAATACAACCTAGAACTGTGTTTTTTAAATTTCTTTTCTGTTTGTCACGCTACTCTCAGAAACGGCTTATCCGGTTTAAATGCAGTTTTGATCATTGTATATTGGAAAACGTCCCTTTACATTTAGCGTTAATTTCATTCCAATCGGTTCATAAATAAAAAGTATCAAATTATTTTTATGGGTATTTTATACACGAATGCAAAATATATATTTTTGTGTTATCTAAAATAGTAAGCCACTGACCACGAGAAAAATATGCCAGGTGTTAAAAGTTTCTCGTACAATAGTGAATGGCTTGGCTTATTTATTCAACAGAATACTCCGCCACTGGGTACACAAACATTCATTTATTCAGATCTGCTTTACGGATACAACTTTTAGTGTAAACAAAACAAAACAAACTGAATACATTATGAAATTAGTATTTCCTTACTAGTTTTTAAAGTAGCATTATGTGCTAAAAATCACATCTTATTCGTAGATTCAGACTTGAAAAACGATGTACTAGTAGGCATGTATCTATGTGTGCAGATTTGTCTACAAATTATACACATTGTATAATAATAAGTGACTGTTACTTTAAAATTCGATTCAAATCTAGATATGTTTCTTGCAACGTCTTATTAAATAAAGTACCTGGAAGAGATCGCCTGTAATAATAATAAATCAAAATTGTACTGCCATTCTTGTATATGAAATAAAGTCTTGGAACTAAATTAGTATCTAGAAGGTACATAATAATACTGATATATTAAAAGTTACAATATCTATATGTTATCTGTTTCAGCTTTGGAAGGAAAAAAACAATTATCTTAAGTATAGTCGCGGAGCTTTCTTTCAGATTGATACTAATATTTTGTGATTCGGAGAGCTGGTTTAACCTGTTAATATTTTTAAGATCACTATTCGCCAGTGCAAATTTCTACGTGGGACTAATTTTGAGTACGTAATACAGAAATATACAATATATAAAGGTCTGATTTATAACAAAATATCGTGTTGTTGGACGTTGCAAATATCGTGAATAAAAAAAAAGACGACTGAAAAAAATATCAAATAATAATATATCTGTGAAAGTCTATCAAATATACTAAAGTAATGTGTCTAGCGGCCTCGATATAAACATCACATCACACATATATATATATATATATATATATATATATATATAAATATATTTTTTAGTTTTACGCTTTTTCCCTAATACAGAGGGTAGGCACAGAGGACCTAGTGTCAAGATACTCCGTCCTCCACTTTTCGCATGAACCCGAGATATTGCGTGTTAATTGGCGGAACTCAACGCTGCTCTATAAAGGCCAGAGCGGGGTAATGAAAATAATTTAAATATTATCTAAATATAATTGCTTCCAAAAATATCGAATCCTATATTCTTCTCTGACTATTCCCCAATTTCTATATAAGGTCCCTTTCATATCTAAGGTCCTAGAACATATTGTGTATGGGCAAGTACACCGGTTTTTATATAATATTTTCATATAAGAACAGGTATGCTTGCACATATCCTGTCCCCTTTCGAATTTGGTTTCCGCCTCAGACAGCAAAGCCACCGCACTTAATAGTCTGCGATAACATTAGATTCGACATTGACAACCAGCAAGTCTCCTTACTTGTTCTACCAGATATTTCCAATACTTTCAACACAGTAGACTTTGATATTTTACTAGCAATTTTAAAGACTATAAATATTGTTAATTCTTAATATAATAGCTTTCTTCGTACATTCATGGCCACTGACAAAGCATTAAAATTGACGGAAGGCAATCTTTTAATGCTGGAGTTCCGCAAGATAGTGTGCTTTCACCTTTGCTTTTTCCCATCTTCATTGCACTCTCACTCAACAGGTATCGTCATCTCATTATGTGCTGATGACTTACTAATCTATATAACCGTAAATCGTAATCATAAATCGTAAATCAATAATCGTAAATAATAACTCAACGCTGTTGCTTAAACTAATTCTGATTCACAATTCATTAGCACCAGGTGTAAATCCTTTGGACTATGTGTAAATCCAAGAAAGTTCTAGGTATGAGATGTTTAATAACGCTCAATAATTGTTTATAATTCATTGGTCTCTACTTCCTTCGATTGATTGAAAAGCTTCAAGTCAAGAATTTGGGAATCAAAATAGATTGCGCGTTTTCCTAATTGCTTATAAGATGTTCTCCGTCATAAGTGTATTTATAAGGAAGTCTCTCGTATTCTTAAAGACCAAAATATCGCTGGCCCATTCTTCTCCTTCCTGTCCTTGATTATGCTCTTTCTTGCTACTTTGATTTGCTGTTATTTATATAAACATTGGTTTCGTTACTGTAATAAATTTAATTTCTTCACGTATATGTATATATACATCAATACTTGTACATATAATCTGTTTGTAAATTGTATTTTGCTATCGAATAATCCCAAGTATCAATCAAACCCACAACCATTGCGTACAAAAGCAGACATGGTCACACTGCGCCACTATGGCAAGTGGGCAATTTTTTTTTAATTGGTAGTATTATTTTTAAATAGCAAAAGTATATATCAAAGAAATAAAATATTCTGACAATTCTACTCTATTAACACTCAACACATATGCAATTGTTATTTCTAATAATAAAATCATTACATACAGGGAAATATTTTTTATATAAAGCCAATAAAAGAAACCATCAAATATATTATTACTAGCATAAATAATATTATTTATTTGTAAACAAATTCATTTGTTTCACAAAAGCGAAGCTTAGTCAATTATAGGTTATAATCATTTTTATATTTATATTCAATATTTTTTTATAACATAAAATAATATTATTACATTTGTAAAGTTTATATATAGTAAAAAAGCGAAGAAAGTGTGAAGTAATATTATTGCATTTATATACGTTATACTTTATTAAGTAGGTAAAAAATGTATAGGTATCTTCCTAGTGAGTTCCCTCACCTTTATAGGGAGCATATGCGTTTTTTATAAACTAAGTGTTATATTCTTTAAGAAATATTTAAAGACGCTGAAATATTGACTTTTGATAATATATATGGAAAGCAGTACCTATAGTAGAAACCTTTTATTAACAGATATGTTACTTTTGAAGGAATAATAACAGTTATAAGCAGCTATATGTTCAGTGTGAGGACCTATGTAGTGTAGGAAGTAAAAATACAATTTATTACTTTAACACTATATCACGTTTAATTTGCATATTGAACAATATTTATGTGTCTACCTTTATATATGACCCCGTAAGTATTTTATTAAGCATCATAAAGAACTGACCTCTCGATGACTTAATTGAAAGTAAACTAGATTCGCATAATAATTGCGTAATTATTTTTTATAAAATAACTAAGTATAACTTATACGTATATATGTAGGTATAATAATTAGCTGCAGGCTGTCATTAATGTTCCATTCATTCCACCTTGGTTATTACAGTATTAATGTTCTATTATATTTGCAAATTACGATAGCCGTGTTCTGTGCAGTATGTGAAATCGCCAGCTGTTCTTGGAGGACAACACTCATGTCGATCGTGTCGACACCACGTTTGCTTGCCACTGTATGTCTAGTTCCAATAGTAAACGTAGCACCGAATCAAGAAACTTTTAATATTTTCGCTTGCATTTTTGACATCATACTACTCTTGGTTTTAAGGTTATTTAAATACTACGTGTATCTTAACACATAGAACTTAAACTAAATTACAAGAACATAAAAGCTATCAGAGTTGCTTAACTCTTCAGGTTGAAAGAAGCTGTAAACTTTGGATGTGGATTCAAATCTCACTTAAATAAATATTTATTTGCCTGTCTTGTACAAGTTCACAAATATCCAAATACCAGGAAATTCTGAAGTATCACGCAAGCTTTCTCTTTTCTTAGCTTTTGAATACCAAAATGATAAAAATGATATAGACATAATAGTAATCAATTACAAAAATTGTAAAGGCATAGGCCCTTATTAAGTAAATGTACGAAAAATGCGGCAGACATACTAAACTAATAGTAATTGCAGGTGGACTCCTGAATCACCCCAATGGCTTTTATACAATAGAAAAATATCTCAAGCTGAAAAAGTTATACTCAGAGCTGTGAAAGTAAACGACATTAAAGTTTGCAGTAACTTTAGCATACGACCAGTCAATCACAGAGTACGTCTGTAAGTCGTAATATGATTGCCTATAAATAACGGCGATAAGTAGCGCTAGGGTTCCTAACCTTTGTTCCGTTTAAAACAATAATGAGGGTCGCAATGTAAATTATCAAAACTTGCTTTGAATACGACATTTATCATAATAATTGTGTTAATAAAAAGTGTTGCGCTGAATATTTTTATTAAAACAAATATATTGTAATGTAGTAACTTCTGTTTTGATGACGACCATTGTCGTTCCAATAACCGATATACGAGTATATATATAATTTTGTGGAAATTGTGGAACAGATGTGTTATCAAACTAATTAAAAAAAATACATATATTTTGTGGAAATTGTGGAACAGATGTGTTATCAAACTAATTAAAAAAAATACTATCATGTATTGTACTTTTTAATTTAGTACAATAATATGTAAAACATATTAAATTTTTCAGGCTTATGACAGTTTGGACGAATCTTGGACTTGCATAGGGATCTTAACCGTCCATAACGTCAGAATGCTAACAGCCTGTATTATTATATTTTGGGGCATCTATTTCTTCTTATGGAGTTCATTATATATACGAATATATTCGAAACAGGAAAAATATTTGGTGTTAAAATTATTATTTATTATCATTCTTTTAGGATTTTTGAATTGGTGTGTAGTTAAAAAAGTTAAATTACGAATATTGCTTGCACTAAATATATTATTTATAGGTATCTGCAGTATTTCTCTCATTTTCATGGAGCGATTTAAAATTAATGTGAGTTGGAAAGCAAAAAAGTATATTCGCATACGACTGCTATTTAAATTGCAAAGGCGATGGCCTTCTTTATTCGTTTTTAATTTATTTTAAACTTTTTAGCATCTTATAAGTAGTACAATATCATGTTTAGCTTTGGGAAGCGGTATGATTGGTCACGGATTAATTCTTAATATTACGCCAAGGTTATTTGCAATTAATATACGTGCGACCTTATTCGGCTGTTGCAATTCCACTGGACAACTTGGCAGTATTATTTGTTATCTTTTAATTACACTAAATAAAATTGACGACTTCACTTGTAAAATAATCGAAGCAAGTTTAGCAATTGTCCTGACCGTTTTGTGCTATGTTATACCCGATGTCGATGGAAGAGAACTGCCTGACGTTATCGAAGATATGGATTATTTCTCAGAGTAATTTTTTAATAATCATAGAAAACATTTTTCTAAGATATAATGACAAATATATAAATTAATAACAAAAATATGTAGCTTTCAAATTTTACTCTGCAAGTTTATTTCTTTAAAATCACTTCAATAATTAATTAATAATACCTAAGTTAGTGGCAATGATATAAACCAATGCTAAGTGATATTCATCAGTATTTGTATTGTAATCCATTTATTTAAACATTAATTTCATTACTTTCAAATAATGAACTATGAGTACTAAGTAAAAATTGAAAGTTATGTTTCCTGAAAGTTTATGGTGAGTGATATAACAAAATAAATTTATATCAATTTTTGTCATTATTAACAGAAATAAAAAACAGCACTTTATCAGTAGACAGCAACTGAAGGACCAATTCTTTATCGCTCTACTCTTGATACTACCAAAATTCATATTAATATGTATTACGTCATACATATGACGTATTACGTCATACATATTGATTTGACATTTTTTTCAGATTATCAAAACCATTGCGTTGGGTTGCACAGAAAACTAATTCGCCATCGCAGGAGGAGCTCGAAATGAGAGTGTACTCTTTTAGTAGCGGTGTCCAAAACGTTTCAAATACACAATCTAGACAGCGTTTTCCAGCAAGAATAAGGCCTAGACAATGGAGAACTTTAATACAGAGAATTACAAATCATTTATTTAATGTTTTTCATCAAAATATGAAGTAAAATTCTGAACTCCAATCGTAAAATATTTTATTTACTTTTAGTTACAGATGTCAATAACTAATGTCTAAACAACACGTCTACTGTGCGGCATTATATAAACATTATATATAACAAGATATCTAGCTTACGGCCTATATTATTATTTTTAATATTAAAGTTCAACATTGATAACACGTTTGAAAATATCACGCCATTCTGAATATTATGACATACACGCAGTGATATATCTATACTAAGTGGTTTTCTCATTAATAAGAAACACACATATTAGTATGAACAAAGACAACGAATTCAATTCGTTAAATTAAAATATGGACTTGATACATATATTTTAGAGAAATAACATAAATTATCATATTAAACTGTATTATAAACTTAACAAATAACTTAATGAAACACATAATAAATGAAGAAACCATTACTTCCATTTTAACGAACTTTTAAAGTATTAGGTTATCACTACATAAGTAGAAATGTACCCTTAATTCTTACAAACACTTAACAGCAGGCGATATAAATAAAAAGCTACTATTTAATTAATATATATTTTTACCTATAAAATTCATAATCGGTTATAAAAAGGTTTACACCAGATGAGCACTATTTTGCAGTGACAACCTAAATCATAATAAAAATATTATTCACAAATTACTGACATATTTCAAACTTATGTCATAGAATTTAAGCACAGAACATTTGAACAGAAAAAACAAAGAACAATAAATAAAACAGTACGAAATTTATTAATCTAATATTTTATATATTAGAATATATTCTTTTATAAATACATTTTTTTTATTTCTTTCGATATAGCAATATGAACATCACACAAAAATATGTTTCGATATAATTATAAGTTTAATATTAGAACAATTGACATTTGAAAATATTTTACAGGCGGATTACTATATGTATGTATATAACACGCAAAGTCAAAATAAAATAATACTGCATGTGATAACTATAATTTGAAAATATAAGCATATAATTTAAAAAATTGATATTACTTTGTTTTTATATACGGTTTATTATACCTATTTCAACTGGAAGGATTATTTATATATTTCTTTTTTAATTAAGCAATGACTTTAAACATCATCCCATATTCCACTGTACGTTATAATAAATACTATCTCTTATACAAACTATTGTAATATTAAAATCAAATAGATTCATGATTGATAACTAATACTAGTCTATTATATCTTATTTCTCACCTAATACCGAATTGTAGGAACTTTTATGAGATTAGAAGAATGTACTACACAAAGAATATAAGAAAATTGATTGATTTCTATTGATTATACATGTTTGAAAATGTTTGTATTTCTTTAAATACGATATAATGTTATAATATTGCAATAGCAAGCATTTGTATCAAAATATAAATAGCTTAATAGTATCATAATAGGTCAAACTTAATTCATATTGCATTTAAACATAGGAACTTTTCTAGGGAATTAAATAAATATATCTACTGCAAACACAATAGGTAAATGACGTAAATGCAAATTAATTGAAATTTACAGAATATCGTATACTATACGGTAAAACAATGAAACATTTATTCCACATGGAAACTGTCCGATATCCAATTCAAGTACAATCAATACGGTCTGGGGAACATAGCGATTACTATTAATATAGGGACGTCAAATCTATATGAAATGACCATAGTATTAAATTGTAATGATTTGTGACGGTTCTTGATTTTATATAGATTCATATGATTTCTAATTGTAGTGATTTCTAAAGATACAAAATATTACTTTCCATTGAATACATCTCAATTTTAAATTAATGTCTCTAAGGTCCTATTTTAATTTGATTATCTCTCACAAGTTTTTTTTTTCTTACATAGCAGGGTAGTCAGAGAGAACCTAGTGTCAAGACACTCCGTTCTGCACTTTCCGCCCTAAATCGAAACATTGTGTGTTGAGTAGCGGAACTCAGCGCCACGTTTTATCCTATGTACCAGAGCGAAAAAAATGAAAATATTTTAAATATCATCATTTAATATTCCCCTAAGTAGCAATGGAACCCATAACCAATCGTGCTTACAGTCAGATGCTATCTCACTGCGCCACGATGACCTCATATCACATAGTACATTGTTAATATACAAAAATTCAATATCGAGACGTTTATCAACGCAATATCAGCATATAAATGTTCAATATATCGGAATATTTGACGTACCGTATATTTGTTATTTGATAGTACAAATTTAATAAAATTTGTGTACAATATTTTTTAAGCCTATATTAAATACTTAATCTTAGTCGCAAAAATAATTTTAAATTAAATGCTATTCTTTCTTCATTGTGTTATTTTTTATAAACTATTACATATTTCCCTTAATTTAGATTAGTTAGATTAATCGCAAAGTTAGCAAACAAAATAAATTTGCTTAAACTCTCTTTAATATAAACTAATTTGCCTTTATTTAAAAATGCATTTGCATAGCACCATCAATATTATATTGAAATTGTATTATCTTGTGATTAAAAAACAATATTAAAATTAAAATTTCATATTGTGTCATTGTAGTACATAAAGTATAAAACATTTATTGACATAATAAATTATTAATAATTAAATGTGAAAATACGTCTCTATTATCACTCTGACAAAACGACGCTTCTGCTAAAGTTATTCAAACAAATATATAACATTCTTAAAGAAAATAAAAACTTACGGTGTATACTACAAAATGAACATTAAACACGTTATATATAAAATAAAGTTACCATTGAAATTAAATCACAATTGCTTATTTATCTTTATTATGTCAACGTTATGAGCAAATTATCTTCTTTGAAACTTACTTGTTCAGTGGTAATTATTGCCGTCTTGTAAAATTTCGTAATATGATATGAGTAAAGTCCATACAAAATTATAAGTTATGTATATTCTAATAAGCTTTTATGAAATCATACCCCTGAGCAGTATGTATATCGTTTTATATAAAATTTACTTGTCAGAATTGAATTCTTTTTAAAGGCACATTTTTCTTTTTATAAATAACACTTTTTATAAGTATTAGCTATAATTAGTAAGTAATTATAGCAGATATGATGTTAAGGTTGATCTTAGAGATTCATTTAATAACCTATAAATTTTTCTTAAAATTTTTTAAAGTGTTAATCGCACACTTAGGAAATTGAAAAAGACATATTTCGTATAAAAATTTGAACACAACGGGATTTGAACCCGCGCCACTTGAACGGTCTTCAATGGCGCGGGTTCAAATCCCACTGCTTTAAATTTTTTATACGTTTTCTAAATATGTGTTTAACCTATAAATTACATACACGTTCAATTCGAGTTCATCTGCTACTCTCAGACGGATATCTGAAAACAAAAGCCAAAAAATACTTAAAATTAAAAAATACTAGTTTACAATAAAACATTGTAAAAATCGTCGTTAGAATAACGTTTAAATTGTCAATTTTTTTACAAATGTAAATTTGTTTCTTTTTCAATAGGTAGGTATGTTTAATCGAATACGTATTAATGTACCCTTGGCGGAACGAACACATTTTTTTTTACATTGTATAACGCTATCTTTAAATGTAACAGTAATAGAAATCGACATTCTGCCCTAATTTTTTCAAAATCGGTTAAAAATTTATTAAAAGTATTCCGGTCAACTTACCTGAAAAAATTCTTCATATTTCTTATTATTTTTGAAATCTTATGCCAAACATCAACGTAGCACCGATTATAGGGGATATACCTGCTAATATGAAAGGTAACTTATACGATTGATATGCAGAATGTATGAATCCAGCTATAGCGGGGCCTAATGACAACGGAAATGCGGCTAATCCTAACATACAGCCTATGCTCTGCGCAGCATACGCCGTACCACAAAACTGTATAGCAATAGGCCCAATCAAGGCTATGAAAGCACCGTCGCAAACTCCCATTGCTAAAGATATGACTACCAATAAATGGAATGATCTCACAAAGGGCAGTAAAATTGTTAGACTTCCTATAACATAGAAGGGGATTTGTTGAAGCATTATTCTGTTGGCCCATTTTTTATCAGCTAATATACCAAATATCAATCTTCCTACTCCAGAAGCACCAGCGATACATTGCAAAGGCACAATGTGTAATGAATGATCAACACTGTCAAAGTTTTCCTTTATAAAATCTTGGTTGTGAACATATGGCACGAAATATCCGAATAATGCAACTGGCATTGATAAGGTCCATAATCTGTACTTTTTGTTTTTCCAGATTTGAATATCTATAATAGACTTCCACAGAACTGTAAAACCATTTTCTCTCGTCGGTTTTTCAAGAACCACTACGGGTATGGGTTTAAATAATAACCCACATAAAGCTACGCCAACAGTAATAATAGCTAATATTCTAAATAAACCTTCTAATCCATATTTTTGTAGTGCATACTTCATTAAAGGTGCCATAAGAACAGTAAATACTGAGCTTCCAACGGTGACGATCCCATTTACTAAACCTAACCGTCGTTTAAAATAATGGCCAAGAATGGCCAAAGAAGGAGTATAGGCTAACGATGCTCCTAAGCCATACATAATGCCATAAGTAAAGCAGAGTGCATCAACATTAGTTACAAGGAAAGATGAAGTAAATAAGCCAATAACTGCAATAGTGCCTCCTAGAACCGCAGTACACCGTAATCCAAGAATAGCAGTCAACACCCCAGAAACAGGTGATAACAGAAAAGTTGTTCCCAAACTTAGTGCACCCACGAGAGCTGAAAAGAAAAATAAAAAACATTATTTGACATAAGGTTATATTTAAAAAATAATGAATAATGTATAATAGATAGTCTTTATGTCACAATGACTAATAAGTACAGCAGATTTCCACTTCCTGGTTTTAATTCAAATTTTTTTACTTATTTCTTTAAAACTATTCAAGTTTAAGTATGCGGAATAATCAAAGAAAAACGCCGAGCATTAATTAATACAAAATAAGCATTATTAATTATTTATTGGATTGTAATGAATAATAAATAAACTATATTTATCAAGCGCTACAACACATTAAATAAATGTCGTAATAACGACTTTGTCAATATTAGTTTCGTCAATAAGTACAATATTATACAAGTGGGCCAACAAATCCGTAATTGAATTACGTGGAAAAGCTGGTAACAAGGATAAGTGCTTCCTATTTAGAAGTTCTATATAAAGCCGTAATGAGCCTTAAACGCTGTGTCCTAAGCTAACAACTAAGATAACGTTGAATGTTTCATTTTTTACTTTTATCAACTAGCTAACAATAGTGTGTAACACGGTCAACGATTTCCGATATATTCCAATCTAAGCAGCACAATTCAAAAAGTTCGACATAAAAGAGTTGAAGTTGGCAAGTGGAACACAATGTCCTGTAATCTAATCAGGTCATACTTCACCCACGAGATAAATTCTTCTTTGTATCATAAAATAGTTGTTTATCGATTCCAATAGTTAGATATTTTAGGAGACTGCAGATTAATAATATGTCTTTTATATATTAACTAAGATGCTATATGACACAGGCCGACACGTTCATTTAAGCCTGTTAGGCTACTGTAGTGTAGTATAACTCTTAAGTATGTACAATGTAACTAGTACTTATTTCATTCATTCTCGCTCTTTAAAAAAAAATGTAAACAACATACATATAAACGATAAAATAATATATTTTTTCTATTTAGTAAAAAAAAATACGCGTGGTATTTGCGTTTTCCTCTAGCACTCGATGTTACATTCATAGATAGAACTAAAGCTGAAACCAATGGCAATGAATTTGCGACTTTGTAATGAAATTGATACAATCATGTGGGTGGTTAGCTAAATGAGCGTTATTACATGAACGTCGGCATCAAAAATGACACGTGCGCAACTTGACTGGCGCCAGTAGGTTCAAGTGACAATTAATGCAAACAATTAATTAAATATGTATTGAATTTTTTTTTATCTAAAATGAAAAAATATATATGTAGAATATACATGTAAAGTAACATTTATAATCATTAGATCTAGGTTTAAATGTTTATTGAACTAAAACCTAACATTAATTTTAGACTAAAACATATTAACAAAAGATTAACATAATTTTTTTTTATAAATGGTGTAATAGATAGATAAATGCAATTTAAACAATAAAAAATACAAATAAAAATTATAAGTATGTATTGAAAAGTAAAATTTAAATCTTTTTGTATTAGCATATTGTTTAATTTTAAATTAACAATTTAAAAATTGAATTATGAAATTATTTTAATTATATCTAAGTACTTCATATATTAAAAAATATATTTTGTTAAACGGAAGATTTTTGCTTTTTTGTTTATTTTTTTAAATTCTAATATATTAATTAACATTAATGATTCAGTATTTTGCTATTTACATTTCATGTTCATAAAATTACAACCATTTAATCATATTACTAAAGAAAGTCTCATTTTAATGAAAGAAATATTTAATTGAAAGTTTAGTTAATTATTAGACTTTAAGCATAAGAATAATTTACAACTATTATCAATATTAAATAAAAAATACTGAACATAATTTTGCACATATAATATTTTATATGTGCATAATTAATATACAAACAAAAGTAACTATAAATATATTTACAAGTTGAAGTATTTTTTTTCTATAAATATATGAAACCAAGCTCCTATATAGGAGCCATAGATATATCCATTCATGAATGAACCAAATAGGGATGCTCATTTTAAAGACAACGTTTAGTATTTTTATATTAACACATAATTTTATTTTCTCAGTTTTCTATCTATTCAATTTCCTAAATGTTTGGCCTATCACATGTTAACTTTACACACCTTAGCTAATGAAAACAATCCAACTTATGAAGAGCTCAGTGTAGCCTGAATGTTTGTATTTTTAACTATGCCATGGCATAGTAAAATTATACATAACCAATTATTTAAACCATGTATTAAGATATTCAATCAGAAAGATTATTATTTTATTCTTACCTGCTCTTCCCTCATAATTTGTAACCTGTTCATCCTTGAGTTTCTCTTTAAGAACAGTGAAAACAATACTATATGAATTAATTATACCAAATATTAATCCATTTGTTAGAAAAGAAGCAACCACAACCATGTAAGCTCTAATTCCTCCATCAGGAGGATTTCTTGATAATTCTCCGTTTTGAACTAGACCATTTCTTTCAGGTTTTGGGGTATTTTCACTATTTTTTGATAACAAATCTCTATTCTCCATTGGTGATAGTTCCATTTTTAATTGATAATCTAAGTATATTAGTTCTTTTTTCATCAGAATATAAGCACATGGCCTTCTTGACGGCTAAATAATATTTGATTGGACACAATTTACAATGAGTTACTCTATTATATTATTTTTCCCGTTGTATAATTATTTTCGTAGATGTTAATATTATGGGTAACTTTAATTTACACTAATAGTCAGTTTTTAATTCAATATTTTTGCGCTTCTCATTATAGAATATTTAAAAAGCGATGACCATGTTCACAACACGACTTCGTGTTTCGAAATTCATAAAACTTAAAATTTGAAGTTCTCTGTTCTATGAATTACATGTCAACTGTCAACATTTGACACTTGACATGTAAAAGTGACGTTAACATTATTTTAAAGACCCAATTAATATTACTTTTACAATTACAAAATTAATTGTAGAATATAAAACATAATATAATGTAAAATGTTTATGTAACAAATAAAAGAAATAAAATAATTATTAATTCATTATTTCCTTAGATTTGATTTTTTATTCGTAAAGTCATAAGTTGAAACTTGAATATCTACCTTTTTTACTATTTATAATCACAAAGATTGTGCTGTCCTCTCCTTGTCCGGGCACCTGGCGAGAGAGCTTGAAATTGCGTGAAATGTTAGTTTTTTACACCTGGTAATTAATACTTTTTCCCTCCATTTTATGAATCTCCATGTATGAATTTAGATACAACTTGACAACTTCGTTGGTGTAAAGACGTTTTTAAAAGTCTAATAGTAAAAGACATATTTAGAAAACGTATCAAAATTTGAAACGCAGCGGGATTTGAACCCGCGCTTCTTGAACGGTTTTCAAGAGGCGCGGGTTTAATCGAGCATTAGCTTTTTAATTTCCTTAGAGTGGGAATAACACTTTAAAAAATGTTAACAAAATATAAGTCTAACAGTAGTCGAAATTTTGTCGAAGTCTAATAGTAATCGAGATGTATAAACCGTGGCTGGGAATTACGAAGGAGACCCCGAACATCATCATACGACTGTGAAGTGACCGACGTACGTCGGAAACTAATAGCTCAATTAATCGAGCATTAGCTCGCCAATTATGGCGACGTTACTCATTACGTGAGAATGATGGGGGTAGTCAATCTTAGATCAATTATGTAAGGAAGTTATCAAAAAGAAACAGTTATTAGAACCGGATATTTATTATGAAAATAACGATGAATTCAATTTTCAATCCTTGTACGCGACGTTGAAAGAGACGGGGTTAGGTTAAACAAATAGTAAACAATTAAAAATATTTGTTCCGTTTGACGTCTGAAGTCCATTATGGGAGTACATCGATTCATGCTTCCGCAATCCAACAGATGCCAGTATCTGTAAGCTTATAGACGATCTTTGCGCCCTCTAGCGACATAATTTGAAACACGAGACAGACTGCCGAGTTCTCTATCTATTTTTATCGATATCTCAGGATGTTTGTAAATAATCTGTTATCGAGTTGCGCGCTAAAGTTATAAAATTGCGTCGACGGCCCTTATTAAAATCGGTAAAATATAAGCTTACTTAAGAATATTTAGTAAAAATACCTCCTTATCCTGAGTACATGTTTAGTCCAAAAGAACTGGCATCATACTTACAGAAAATAGGTGGACTTGATGGAGGTGGAGATCTCTCCATCTCTCTCTAGAAATCTTTCTACACTATTAATTTTCATCCCAGAGCTAAATAAATGTACGTCAAAAAATTTTCGCGGCCAATTTAGTAAGCCAAAGCCAAATTTAATAAACAAACGTTAATTCACATTCCGAGGATGACTCTTTAAAAGGAATAGTTGTTCAAAAAGATTAATCAGGGAGAAAATTTTATCGAAGGAACAAATGACACGAAAAACTTTTTTTGGGGATTGTTTAAAACTATTTCAAACACATTGTAAAGTTTTACATTCTCTAAAAGCCGTTTTAAAGATGATTTAAGTAGATGGAATTATCGGACGTTGTTTTATCCAACAGCAAATTTATTGAAAAAATATCAAAGTCCAATGTCGGCATCTGCGTGCATTTAATTCCTAATTATGTTTCTTTAGACTTGTCAGACTCGAACGCTTGCTATCATGACGCGTTCAGCACTTACTGGCATTACGCTTGGATATTCCCGCCTCCCAGTCTCCTCCCTAAGGTTTTATGTCATCTCAATACTTAATTGGGACGATACAAAATAATAGCCCCCATTTGAACGAAGGAATAATCGCCCTTGATCAACACAGGCCGTAATCTGCCACGAATCCAAACCATACAGTTGGAAGCCTGGCTCACTTCGGGTGGGATTTCTTGACTGAAAACTGAAGTCCTCAGGACTATCTCTGGAGAAAAAATCTATTATCATCATGTTGGCGGGAATCTGTCTTTAAGACCTATATACCTATATAGAGCAAATGGTCTCGGTTGTGTCAAACTCATGATATCAATAGCACCTACACCACCGGGGAGGGCTAGATGTCAAGCCTATTTATATTTAACAGAGAAATTGGCTTACCACACTTTATTATGGATCGCTCCAATATGGGAGTTAGAGTACTAATAAGATATTTAAAAGAATATAGTCCAAATCTCAATAATTTGTATGTCGTTTCACGTCGTACTGCTGTTATTTTACTTCTAACCTCTGGTCGTAGGGTACATGATCTCACTTTGCTACGCTGTGATACCAGAAACTTTATAGATAACTCAGAATCCATAGTTTTACACCCCGAATTTGGGTCTGAAACAGATTCATTAACTAGAGTACCATTTAACCCGGCTTTTACTGTAATTGGAGAATGGATATAAAGAATTCTTGCTGAAGCTGGTATTGAAGCTCGCCTGGTAGTTATAAATCAGCGGTGTCGTCTTTAAACTGGATTGAAAACTATCCTATAAATTAAACTTTGGTAAAATTTATTTGGAGGCATGACACTACATTTCGAGAATATTACCAAGAAATATACGAGGCTCATCGTATAAAACTCTGATAAAAGTCTATCTCAATTTTTTACTATAGTTTAAAGTCGATTGTTAATAGTTATATAAATAAAAATCAATATTAAATATATAGTTATTTTACTCGTTCGTAATACATTCCTATATCACATTGCTGCGTGCTTTATACAAGCCACCAGAAGATACCAAACAAATATCTCATAATGGTCTTGAGACGTCAAACGGAACACATAATATAGAAATTTTGCTGATTTTTACGTCAGAGGAACAAAATACAAATTTTATTGGAAGGTAAAATTTCTATATCATTAATATTTTGCAATGCTCCAAAGCATTCAAGCTATTGGTATAATATAAATTTTATAATAATAATAATAAATCTTGAAATCATTCGATTGGTAGTTAATAGTATATTATACAGATATAGATATTATTCAACTTATTAACTACACATTTCCGATTCTCGTTGTCAACCAGTACGTAAAAAAAGCAACATTCAAATATCGACTCGTTTTTATTACAGCAAACAAGTATTCGTTAGACAGTGTGTCTCCCCATATAACGTAGTTAGTTTGGCTTTCACATCAGTACTTCATTAGAGTAATCATTTAACGGAACATTATGTTTGATTAACTCCGATCATAATTTACTAAATCAAAAGCGCGACTAAGGTCTAAAAAACAAGCGTACCTATACGTTAGTTTCTCTGCTTGTGTAATATTGTACCAAGTGAAATAGGTATGTAATTGGATAGTTCAGTTAAATCACCTGTTTTATTTGCGTGAATCGGAACTACTGCAGTCTTCATAAAATTTTTAGCCACGAAATTTAAAATTAATTACACAAATTAAACAAACACATAAAATATTTACTATTAACTCGAATGTGTACTGAATATGTTCAATACTTAGACTATCGCTTCCTAGGGACTTACCGCGTTTCATAAACTTTATAACATTTGACACATCATCAGGTACATATGCTATAAAGTAATTATTACTTAGACAAAGATTATTTTTATACGGACTATGCTCTGTATGCTAGGGCTTAATATTAAAATGATTTGAAAACATAACTTTAATTTTTACCTGTAACATGCTCAGGAAGCCGAGATTTTACTTGAGTACTTTACGCCTTTTTAGCATGTGAGTATATAATAAACCACTAGAGAGCTTACTCCCTAACAACCAACGTGAGTAATTTTATGAAAGCATTCACTAATATGGTAGTTCCATCCAACCATTTTTAATTTTTTTGTATTACCATTGCAACGAGAAACGAAGCTCAATTCAAATGCTTTTTGTAAAATACATATAATTTCATCATAATATTTATCAATTAAAAATAAATGTTCATTACAGTTAAAATTATCACAATTAGCACGCACGTTGACTCTCAGATGGTGTATTTCAACTTCTAGTTTTTTTTTTTTTTATAGAGCTTGAAAGTAATGAAAACTTAAAAGCTTTTTGATAAAAATAAATTCTTACCCTCATGTAAACGCATACTTTCTGCATTGTCGAACGCTACTCTAATAAAAAGGGACATGTTACAGAACAATATTACTAAATTACTAGCATGGGTTCATGATTTGGAAACGGACAAAGAATTTAATAATGTTTCGAATAATATTAGGCAGATAATTTGTAATAAACGAGCAGCTATTATTAGTAATAGAAGGCATGAATTATTGAAGCCGTGTAACAATCGTTTTAGTATTGATAAATTAAAAAGAAAATACTACAGATTTCTTTCTCTCAGATCTACAGATTTTTTGTTTGAACCGTAATTATTTGATAAGTGTTTGAAAAAGTATGGGGGCCAACCAGATATTTGCTAAACCACAGCTAGTTAGAAAGAATCCTATGATTTCTTCTAAATTCTAAATAAAAGGTGAAGCTAAAAATCATTTGCAACTATTCAACATCTCGAAGTTGCACAAATAAGTCCGTTTTATTTCTCGAAAGTTTTTAATACCAAAACAATATCAATCTTACCGTCCAATTATATACTTGATTACACATTTCGAGAGTCCCAAATTTATTCAATTTTCACAGGCATATTTTCACGTGAACGTAGCGCAGAGTCACCGTCGATACCTACTATTGGTTACATTTTTATATGTATAGATATTTTTTTTGAAAATTGATGAACAAACCAATTTAGCTTAACAGTCAATTGGAATATTTATATATTTTTATTCTAATAAATAGTTCAGAAGTTTGCGCCATTTGTTTTCTTATAATTTAAATTTATTTATCAATTTTGTAAGTACCTAAAAAAACTTCATAGAGCAAACATTAATGGATAAAAGAAACGAAATTTTGTTCGAGTTAGTAAAGAAGAGTTACTAAAGAATCGAAAGTTGATAAATAGTATATTTTCTTCAATTTATTTATATATTGAACATCTGATACAAAAACTAAAGTTTGTGTAGTACATTCAGCTGTAACTAGTACTTTTTGACATCAGTAACGAGGTTTTTCATTATTATGATATCTTCTTTTAATTTTCCTTGTATTGTCACCTTTTCTTCCTCTATGGCTGTTAAATAGCTTGTTACCAATTCTAAAACATAAAGTGGTATTATTGATGAGTTCCTGTTTCTATTAATAAAATATTTCAAACTCTAAATGAAAATATTTAAAGTTACTTTATTATAATTAAGGTTATGAATGACATTATGGGGCAGTGTAAAGGAGTCTTGACTGTAAATGCATGGTTGTAGGGTAGATTTTCATTGGGGCAAATTATTATTTTAAAATTATTCTCATTTCTCTGCTTTGGAACGATAATATGGGGCGTTGAGATCCACTACTCAACACGCAATGTCTGGAATTTCGGCGAAAAATGGAGGATGGATTGCCTTAACACTTTTCTCAGCCTGCCTTTACTATGCAGGAAATATGTATGTGGTAAAAAATCTACATAAACTATCACAAATGCTATCCCACCGTGATATTTCTGAAGTTTATCAAAATCTTGTTCTTTTAGTTGTGATTTAACAAAGGCTATAATAATTGGAACTTGTCTTCCAGAGGCATGCAACATGCTTTGGTTGAGTATTGTAAACAGTGCCAGCACAACTAAGTGTAGAACTAAAGCAGGTTCTTCACAATTTTCCAATTCATATATAAGTTTCTCCCTATGGTTTTGTATTAACAACCTGTAACAAATATAAAACATATGTTAGTGTATAGTTAGAATAGACTATATAAGAAACAGATTAGACAATAGACTTACAAGAATTATTAATAACTACTATCTACTACATCTAGGAAAATTTATAAAAAAAGCAGTATGGAAAATCAGATGAATAACAAGTTAATTACATTTTGATATGAATATATGGTATCTTGTGACTATGTCTTAAAACAATAAGGAAATTTTAATAAAACATACTTATCTTTTTTCTTGTCAATTTTTTTTAGTATCATGCCACATTCAGCTAGACAAATGTCCACAGCTTGGTAGAATTGTTCCATGTTTTGCTCCGACAGAGATGCATTTAAAGCTTGTATAGGCTTCATATATTCTTCAGATAAATCTTTGATAATTTTATTTCTTTGCTCTAATGATAATACATCGACTTGCACTGACAGATTACACTGGTTAGCTGCATACTTGCAAAATTCAGACAATATGTCACCTCCAACTGACTTTAGTAAATATTTTATAAATTGTGACTGTTGGTCATTTGGGAATAATTTTAACCCCTTCTCGTACAGTTTCATGTCATTAATAAGGACATTTATCCTATCCTGCGCAGATGAATGAGTCTGCTTCTTGTTTTGGTTTGCATCTTGAACTAACTTCTCTGCAAGTTCTTTTGCTGTATTTAATGCTGTATGATTTAAGTTTCTGTAACCAGTTATAAATGTAACTTAAAAGATATCAGAAGTACAGTAAATTTACAGTTAACTATATGCTATAAAATAAGTTATTATAATCTTTAATTACAGTAACATTACTACTTACACTTGTAGGTATTCTGCTATTTGAGTTAACAAATCATCAAGGCCCTCATTTTCTAAAGTCTCTTTAATAATATTTTCAATATCTTCTACACTCACAATTTCCAAATTTGTTGGCACTTTCTTTGAACTTCCATCATCAGAATCTGAGTCATGAGACACATGCTTAGATCTTACATGTTTTTTTACTGCCTTTGTTTTTGTTTCTCTGCCTTGGGTTCCACCACCTCCTTTGCCAGAACTGGCCTTTTTTCTTCGTTCTTCACGTTTTTCAGCTTTATGATCAACATGTTGTAGAGCATCAGACTTTACAAGCTGCTTTTCTAAGTAAAACTGCTGATATTTACCAGATTTCACAACATTTTCTGCATTTTTTTCTGTTACTGGCATGCACATTTGTCTTAATTTTTCAACAAAATGATTACTGAATACTGAAATAATTGAAAAAATATTAATCAAATTGTAAATGAAATAGAATGGAGAATATTGAAAATACTTTTTTGTAATCACCTGTCTTTTCAAATAAAATAATAGTTTTAGAATTGTTTTTCAAAAGAGGTTCAAGTATGTTATCTATATCTTGTTCTGATAAAACTGATGGCAGTAATGAGACTACATCTAAGTAACTCTTTGAAGAAATACATTCCTCCAGTGCTATCTCCATCTGTTGTTTTATTTGGGCACCAATAACACAGCTGCTTAAAAATGTCATATCTTCATTAGCTAAAACTCTTCTTACATAGCCCTTAGGGTCAGATATGCCTAATCTTGTTAAAGCATCATATTCCAAATAATTGTTTTGTTTGTAAAAACTTAGAACCCACTCATTTTGAGATTTGGTGTAACATGAAGGTACATATTGAGCACCAGCCTGACGTCCAGTGAGAACTCCTGGAGCATTCAACTTATCAAAGAGATACATGAATAATCTTTCACTTATATTACAGTGTGAAATGATTAAACTAACAGGTGTAGGTTTAAGAAGACCCATCAACGCTCCTCTAATTTTTGCTTTCATTCTCATAATATACTCAGCTGTATAAAAAATCCGTGGGTCATATGGATCTTGATTTCCATTAATAATCTTACCAAGGTTTTTTTCCATAATGCCATGTTGTAAAAGATCTGCTGGCAAGTCATATTGTAATATTAGGTCACCAACAGTGACTTGTCCTTGTAGTTGTAGTTTTTCATTGATTTCTCTAGCAACCTTTTCCAAGTAATAATTGGCAATTAAAGAGCCTGAAACTAACTGCACATCTTTTCCTTTTAATATTTCAGCTACATGAACATTTATATGATTTAAATCCACATTCAGCTCTTTTGCCAAGTCCACAGTATTTACTCTACCGCCTCGTACATATAATTCATCTTTCATTTCTTTTATAAGCTGCTGTGGAGTTAGATATTCTTTTCCATCATTTGTAAAAATAACGTCTAATAATTTTAATTCTATTAACTTTGACACAATTTCAATACAGTTTCTTTCTGACAACCTGGAAATAATTCCAATTTATTACAAAAGTCATATTATATATTTTTTCTTCATCATAATATTACTAACCGTTGCGAAGTAGAGCTTAGCTGAGCTTTTTGAAAGTCAGCTGCTAAGCGTTTTATTTCATCCCAATCGGTCGATGGTGCCATTTCTGGAAATTATTTGAGTTGAAAGTATATTGTTTTAAAAAAATAGAAATACGTAAGTACGTTAGACTTACTAACTACACTGCAAAAAATACGAACTTAAGATTATTTTTTACTTTCATAAATACGTGTCACTTTTAAACATATTATGACTTAATAATCATGTCAGTTGCCAAATTGATAAATGTCAATTCATTTAATGTTACAGTAACTTTAAAGTTTACTTAAAAGTTCGATATCATAGACATAATATAATTATATTATCGTCCGTTTGTCTGTTGAATGTGGGTTGTGTGAGCAATTCTTGTAATACCGGTATTTTCAAATATAGGTAACAGAGACCTTGAAACGATACCTGTATTTTATGATAACGGTATCGACTTTAACGGTATCCTTGAAGGTACCTTTATTTTTACCGGTGCGAGTCCGGTAAAATACAGGTTACTTTGCAGGTACTTTGTTTTGTAAATAAATGTAAATGTGATTTAAAAATACATGTACTTAGTTCTTATAATATAGATTTCGATACTATTATTGGGCTTATGATCTGTAATACAGACTAAATAACCAAGCTTGTAGCTAAGAGTTGTTTGACAGTATTTCATTATTATATGTTAATTGATATAGATAATAGATTCAGATACAAGATTATAAAAATCACATGAAGCGTTACTTTCAACCTTTATAAATCTTTAAATTTAATTTACAAAAGAAATTTATTATTTTAAAAAACTTGTTTGACTTATATTTATTTATATATGTTAGCTCTTTATACTAAGCCATTTGATGAAATATCTTATAGTTACAAGTTTAAAATTGTGGCTTCAGAAATTATAAATTGAATACTGACGACACTTCACGAGGACGTCAGGGCTATCTTGGTCGCCCACAAAAAATCCAGGTAAATATGAAAAATAGAGAATGGAGAGGTCCTACCCCTCATAAGGTCCTCTCTACCTTCCATACTATGCGGAAAAAGCAGTTATATTTTATTTCAAATTAAATAAAACATTTTCTTACAATTTCATTTATCATTTTGGACGTTATAGTATGTGTATATATATATGTACATATAAAAATAGCAGGGTAGTCAGATTGAACCTAGTGTCCAGACAGTCCGTTTGCCGCTTTCTGCCCAAATTCAAGATATTGCGTGTAAAGTAGGAATCGAACCCAAGACCAAGTGTTCACAGTTGACACAATGGGTCACGATGGCCTATAAGTATATGTAAATTTTCTTATTCAGAAATTTCTTACTTCTGTTACTACTACTTTCTTTCTTACTTGTCTCCTCAAGGATACCTTATTTCTTTTTCTTTCTACACCCTGTTGACCCTAGAATTTATTTATAAATATTATAACTTTTGTATTTATATTTTAGTGTCGTCGTCGTCGTCGTCTATTCCATTTTTGTATACTTTTATTATTAGTTTTTTTTTGTTTAAATATGTATATATATATTTTAAATTGAGATTTGAACCGGTTTCTGTGATTTGATTTTTAACATCTTCCTGTCGAGTCGTACGGTTAAGTATTCAAGTAGTAAGTAGTTCTGCAAAAAACTTGACAATGGCATGAACTCCAGTGAGGATGCCTAAAACAAGGTCCGCATTGCTGTCTAGGCCGGCATATTTTTCCGGATTAGAAAGACCAAAGACTAGAATGTCATCAGAGGGTGCACAAATAAGGATGACCTGGATAGTGTGAGGGAAAGGCTTAATATTGGGCACCCTGTAATGAAGGTGGAGATTAAGCCCAACAAAGACACTGGTCATTGTGCGTGATCTCTTGTGCTACAATACCAACGAGGACGTTTTGGGCGGACTTAAGACCCAAAATACCGGCACATATAGCAGAGGAACAATACAGGGCTAGGCATCAGATATCGGCTACTGGCACGGAGCCAGTTGGAGTGCCATGAGGTACTCCAGCTGGCTCCGTGTCTACTCCAAGTCTATATTGACTTACAGAGAGTTGTAGTCAAGAACCAGACTCCTCTTATCCAATGGTCGAGATACCTGGGGTACGGACATGGCAAGAGCTTTTGCACCGAGCCCGTGGATAGGTGCAGCCACTGTTCGGGCCTACATCTGAAGGATGACTGTCCGATAAAGATAGCAGGGGGCGAACGGACGTGCGGTAACTGCTTGTTGGCTAAAATTAACGCTTACAACTATAATAGCTTCGCTACAGTTGCCCGGTGCATAACAACCAGGACAGACGGTTGCTAAAGTCGTCCCAGGTATCAGCACAACAGCAGCGCACACAGAGCAAATTACTGCCCAGGATGAACTCTACAAGGTTCTCCAGTCAACACTCCCAAGGGAAACCGCGCGGCCATGGTTGACATCAGCCCAAAACCGGTTTTAATCACGGTAGTCATATCTATGATAATACTGAGATTACTGAACATCAGATATTCACCATGGCAGGATTGATGTAGGGATGTTTTGAGTACTATGTGACAAGAGAGAGAATATCAGAGTATAAAAACGAGTCTCATTATGAAAAAATATATAATGAATATACTATGTATAGATGTATTCATAAAAAATATATATAATATATATGAATACATATGTATAACCAAAGAACAGTAATGCTAAATGCTGAAGTAGTAAAAGAAGTATAAGAAATTGTATGAAAACCTATAATATAAGACAAGAGTTTATCATATGAAAAATTTATTAAGTAAATATGTTATACAAAACCAGCGAACAAGAAATAAATTAACATTCATAACGTTATAGAATAGAAATAACAATGAAAAATTTTAGAAAAAAATTAAAATTAAGTTTATATCATTAAGTAAATACACTTTAACCTTTATATATTACACCTTAATCAACCTTTAATTAAATTTAACCAGATGGACATAAACTCCTGTACAGTCAGTCACTAAAAAAAAAACCTGCGAACTGTGCCAGTATGGCACCAATTGAAAATGATTTTGTCAATTTCTATACAATTACCTTTCTAGTTTCAAATTATTGAATATTTGCTCCACCAGGATCAAATAAAATGTTACTTGTATATCTAACTGTTCTGCTATCAGGTTAATCACTTTTTATTAATGAATAATTCATTTTCTTTTTAAAAGAACCTCCCAACCTCATGGTTTTAAAAATATATAAATAAAAAATCATATTTTTAAAAAATTTGTGGGAAAATTAAAGTCATCTTGTCATTTATCACAGATGACTTTACTAAGAATAAATACAAATATTAAAATGTACAAAAATATTTGTTTTAAGTTAAAATTTGGCTTGTATCAGTATAAACACACTGACCATAATGAACAACATATCTATACATATAATAAAAATGTAACTGATCACAGTCTGTACATAGATGATGTATGAGAAAAAATTATATTGGGGGCATTAATCAATGTAGTCATAGCCATAACCATAGGCTGGTGACAATGCCTAGTAAGAGACATTACAATCTTTTGAAATGCCATTTACTATATGAATACAATACAAGTTTTTGAAATCATTTTTATACTTTCCATTTTTACAATTTTATTTTATTTCTTTACTGAAAGTGCGTCGAGTAGATCTTTACTCTCATCCACTATACTGTAGTGACATCGTCCCGAAATAGTATTGTACAATATTGTTGGACGTCATATTAAGTATTGTTGTTGTTTTGTGAAATATATTATAACAAACATAAATATAAAAAAAAAGTATAATAATCTGTTGTTTCATTTCAAATAAATAATCATAGATTGCCTCCAAGGAAATAATAACTAAAAGGTGTCATCTAGTATGTATAGTGCATGCTGTCAGTGTATTAGTACAGTTTAAAGTTCAGAAATAAAAAATTTCGTTAAAAATATATTATATAAGAATAATATATTAATTATGATATACACATGGATCAAAAAAAAATTACATGCTATTTTTATCTACTTTTATCATACCTGAAAATAAAAAATATATTTTTTATTTAATATTTAAGCTTCTTTACACAGGGCATTGAATTAGTTTAAATTGAGTAACAAATTAATAAAATAAAAAAGCATATAATCAGCAACTTTTTTTATTTAATATGTAACCAGTATTTAAAACAACATGAGATGGAGAAGACATAGTTGAAATCATAAATTATTGTGTTACTAAAATTAAAGCAGCACACCGCTTATTAAACAATAAAAGGGCATTTAAAATATAAATTATAATTTTTCAATATATGAAAAACAGAAAATACTTGTGACTCTACATTTAATTAATGTCATACCATCCATAGGTTTTGTTTTTTTTACATCTATTATATAAATATGTGTACATAATTAAGCCTTTTTGAAAAATAATTATATAAAAATATTGTTAACTAAACTGCTTTTGCAGCTTGACGTCTCTTCACATCCCAGTTATAAACTCTAGCCATATTAACTTCTGTTGTAGTCCATTGATCCCTAAAACAAATATTTTATAAATTTACATTTTTTAAATTTATGAATTTTAGTCATAATTTAAAAAGTATCTGCCCAAGATCATGTTTGAAATTAAGACAAAGTTTCTAACTTGCATGAAGATTAATAAGATAATAATTTTTTTTAAGATTTAATATAATTTTTTAATGATGTAAATAGGTGTGTAAATTTTAATAAAATAAACATGTAAATGTAAAGTACCTTAGGAAATCCAAGTCGTGTTCTACACAAGACAAATTTTTCTTAGCTGTTGCCATATTTGTGGTCAATAATGTCTCAGCATCTTCTAGGGAGTATTCCAGCATTACATTAGCTCCAAGCCATAAATATACAGTCTTTGTTGGCATAATATTAGCCTGTTGATTAAAAAATGACTATAAGGTCAGACAGTAATAATCAGTAACACCCAGAGATACTTAATTAATTCGGAATGTTACAGTGCAGATAGATATACAGAATAGCTGTTTATAAAGAAAACCATGAAATCATGAAATTCATACCTTCAAAAACACTTGGTCACTTAGTACAAATTGTGTATCCATATCTTCTTTTTGGATCTTTAATTTTTCAATTACTTCCAGTGATCTTGCTAAATCGGGAATTTGTTGGCGCAAACGCCTTCTTTTAGTGTTTAATGTATATTCCATAAATTTATATTTTCCGTGTTGTTCATCCAATCTTCTCAATACTTTTTCGACCCCTTCAGAATTTTCAGACAAACTCATAAATTCGTCAACATTATCCTTAAACATATATAGTACAAAATAAAACACATGTACATAACTTTTTTATATTTATATAAGAAGAAATACATAAAAAAAGATTGATTTTTACTTTATTTATAAGGTGTAAATTACATTTTACTAAGCAGGTGTGTGTAACTAACCTATGACAAAAGTTTAAAATATACCTGTAGAAATGTATATACATTGTATAATATTATTTTATTATCATCTAAGTTATATTTTGTTTTCAATTGTAAAAATACGTACTACAAAGACAGCTTCAGGTATTCCTGAATAAGATTTTGAATTCTCTGCTCCATCGCCTTCCATTTTAAATGATCTTGAGATGCAATAAATTAATATACCTGTAAAAAGTTATGAATTATATATGAGCATTGAGACAATATGTAATTACTTTACGTATTATTCATGAGAAATAAATAAAATAAATTCCAACCTAATAATCTAATACCGCAAAACTGAAAAAACAAAAATTGACAAATTAAGATAATAAATGACAGCTATAGAGTATTAGAGACATGTAAGGCTATTATACATGATACGTTGATAGTATAAAATTATATAAATGACAAAAATCACCTTTATTGCTACCAACTGAGTGTTGACTAAATCAGCCGGTGGTGTTGTAGATGCTTCAAATGTTTTAAAGCCAAGTAATGTAACTAAGAATATTATTTTCCTGCAAATGGTAATATAAATTCGTCGTATAGCTTACAATTATTTTATATGTAGTGTCAACATCTGTTATAAAATGGAACTTAAGAAGTTCCAATCCTAATTTAGCGATTAGGGTACAATAATTTATTAACAGTTCTCTAAAAATATATTGCTCTTTAAAGGATTATTTTGTAAAACTTATCTTCTATATACTCTTTGATCAAACTGATGAGTTATTAATATCTGTGGTCACTGTTCATTCTCATTACTAATCGTTGTCAAATTTGATCGTATTCGCACTTTTATCTTTTCGAAATTAATTTATAAATAAATAATTACATAGTAATATATTAGGTACGTAATGTAAGTAAACGAATATAATTATATTTTTGTTGTGTTTGCAAAAGTATCCATGAAAAAAAGATTTATTTTCAGATTCTAAGGCATCTTTTGAGGCTACGCCCTTATTTTGCAAGGATTGCGTTGTACGTTTAGCCTTCAACATAGGCCTATCAGACACTGCCGTAATGGATATGATGGTATCAACTTTGCAACAGCAACGAGCTGTTACCGAACAGCTAAGAAGGGAAGCCGCTATAATGCGTATTCCTGTTTCTGTAGCTGTGGCGGATATTGTACGATACATAAATGAACACGAGCAAGAAGACTGTCTTCTTGTTGGCTTTTCAAGTCAAAAAGTAAATCCTTTCAGGGAAAAAAGTTCCTGCACCGTTCTTTAAGTATAAATAAAAAAATATATATATGGTCTTTATTTTTGTGTTGTAATTGAAGCATCCTATTTGTAACATGTGAAATATATATTTATATTATCATATACTTTATTATGTTCTCAAACATGTAATACCTGTAAGTCAATACTGTATTTATTAAAGTAAACTGCTCTACAAAGTATTTTATTTTTAGTTAAGTGCCATTAAAAAAGATAGTATTTATATTGTAAGAAGTATTTATTCTGGTTGTCAATGTGTTAATTTTATACTCAGTCTAATTGATCAAACTAATATTTATTTTGTTAGAAGAAAATCTGTTTTTCTTGGCTACAAATTAGATTAAAATGCACTGATAATATATAATGATAAATTTTTTTACAAAAAAATACAAGTAAAACACACTTAAATAAAAATGGTATCTAATGGGTATCAAATAAAAAAACTACTTGGCTTAATGCTTTATTTGTGCAGAGAAACACAGGAAATAATGGAACCACAAATTTCAATTCCATATTTAGGCTCAAGCGTGGAATTGTTTTAGATTCAGGGTATAATACTATTTGACTATGTGTACAGCCTTCATACAGTTTACCTACAATTATATGCACCAAAATGATATTTGAATATCAACCAGTAGAAAAGTGATTATAATATTACGAATAGAATGTCATTACTTTACTTAATTAAATAAATTTATATATACTAAGAAGTTAGCAATATTTGGTGTTTATATTGAATATACAGGTATATGTAATATATAATTTAAAATTAATAATATACCCTTATGCAAAAACAATTGCCTAAATTATCTAACACAAATGTAACTACACATAAAAAACAGAGTAAGTATTGCAATAATATGCTTACGCTAAATTTACAATGACTACTTTTATGTGCTCAAAATGGATATATATATTTTATATAATATAATTGATGCAATAGAATTTTGCAGTGCATTATTCATTTTCAAAGTGCATTTTCATGTGATGCATGTTATACTTTTAGAAATCAGATTTTTCGCAGATGCAAATATTTAAATTTTAGTAAATGCAGAGGTGCAACAAAATTGTGTTATGTATTTTAAAACAATTTGTTATACAGTAATATGTTATCACATCTCATCATCTTCATTCATAGCAATTCCTATTCCACTCTAAACTACAATGAGCATTGGGAGACTGGATAATTGTATTCACGGCAGTGGAGTTAAACTTAGGTAAACTTATGTAATATTTGTAAATGTTGAGCAAATTTGGAATTAAATGAATTATTCTTATTCTAGGGGTAAAACTATATAAAAAAAAAAAGATTACCAACTATCAGTCTTTTAAATTGATGTTGAGTATCAACCTTGTAGCAATTTGTCTCTCAAAAGTTTACAATAAGTAAAATTAACTAAAAATCATAATATCAAGTAGCAAGGCTTAGTTTCTAGCAATCTATTGTCCCATACATTACATTAAGAATAATTTATCAATTATTACATGGTTTTATTAGCTTTACATTTCAATTTCTTAGCATAAAATAAATAAAAACCTATTAGTACTCATTAAAAGTAATATAATAGTAAAAGCATTATATTTTGCAATATATAAAACTATTGCTGTTTGTTGTTTACTAAACTTGAAGGTTTATCAGTTATTCTGTAGAAATTAAGTTTTTATAGAACAATACTTCTCAAAAATTATGATTTCAGATAAACAAAGATACTTTAGATAAAACAAAATTGATGTGCTTTAATCTAATGGTATACTCATTTTATTTTTTTAGAATTCATTTCTTATTATTCATTCATTTTAGCTCATATTCATAAGATTAGATTCTTACAATTAACTAATAACTACATTCAACATATACTTGCTTAATTTAAGGGCCTTGTATGTTATTGAATGAAAATACATTTAGCTTAAATAATTACTAATTATTAAAGTGAAATATTATTACAAATGTATGTAAATCTACCTGGATAAGCATATCAATTATAATACTATGCACAATATATATTTAGTCAATATTAATAATAATTTAACCAATTTACAAATCCAGTATTTCCTTACAAAAGGCCTCTTTCAATTGGTGTCTCTGTAGTATATTTCTATGAATGTTAATATTCTTATAGTTTAAAATGCTGTTGGAATTAAGATATAAAAAATATTTTAAGTAAATTATTTAAAAAATAACTCAGCACTTTTGTAAACTTTTGAGATGTACCATCCCCATAAATAAACAGTTGAGGTTTAAGTTAGGATACAATAGGTTTTGGTTTTCACTTTCACACTCTCTCTTGGCTTGGGGGAGAAACATCTTCCGTCCCATTTGCAACACTTTGATGATACAATTTCAGAAGTTCCATGGCATCTTGTGCTTGACGCTTCTCTAATAATATTCTGAAATACATATATAAAATATATTTTGTGACCTCTATGAGATTTATATATTCTTATGTTTACAATTAATAAATCTGATGATGATGATGATATTAATTTACTTACTCTATTGGAAAAACAAGTGTTAATATATAATATAATTGGCATGAACATAAAATGATTATAAATATTACCTTCCAGAGGCTTCTTTAATATGTTCAAGGATTATTCTGTTATCTCTGTCAGTTACAATATCAGCTAAACTGTCAGGGTCCATGTCTGACAAGAGCTCTAAGTCTTGACCTCCTAGTAGTGAAATATGACACAAGTTGTGCTGCAATCTTCCAACCAGATTAGCCACTTGAGTCTTGTCTCCCAAAGTTACATCATCAGTTTGATCTAGTGAAACTTGGCATTTTGGCATGTTTGGTGCCCATTTTTCATTTCCATGTAGGATCATAAGGGATGTATCTGGTTCTAGGGTTGAAAAATATTCCTCGTCGTCTACTTCGGTACCGTCACACTCGAGAACAACCGTCAAATTTTCAGACGGTAAACCCAATTTATCTGGCACTTTAGCTACCAAGTCTTCTAAGGACGTAGCCACAATACCTTTTTTCTTTTCACGATTCACGTCACATATTTTATAAGGCTTATTAATATCATCCTCCATGGTATTTTATATGACAATAAAATAATTTGATCAAATGTAGATTAACAGAATAAGCCAAAGATGTTGTAAAACTCGTTTTTTCTTATTATTCAACTGAAAACAAAGAATATATATAACCACTACCTTAACCCTTTTATTGAAATAGCGAAGGCACAAATTAACTTATTTAAATTTTGACATCTACTCTACGATAATTGCCATACTAGAAAACAAAATATACATTTCAGTCAATATTTAATTTGCAAAAGGATGATCATAATTAAAAAATATATCACATAAACTGTAATTCGATGTAGAGATAAATCAATCAACCAATGTACTTGAATGTAAAAGTAAGTAAGTACTTATTTATAAACACCAAAATCAAAACATTACCGGCGCGACGACTGCGTCTGACGCTAGCGAGATACTGAATGTGAGGCGTTTCGCGTTAGTGTGAACTGTAAGTTCACAACACACCACAGAGTTTTAGTTTTCGAGTCTGCGTGCAAGCCTTCTCCATCCACCATGAGACATAAATAGCGCATTACGATTATATACGCAAATATTTACATGCGAGAAACTTAATATTTAGTTGTTAATGTTTTTTTTAATAAAAACTATAATAAAAGAACTTTGATAATAATTAATAGATTGTACTTAAAAGTATCAATATATATACTTCTGCTTCTTCTTCGTCGTTACACTCTTGACAGAGTGGCCGTGGTGTCGACTATATATAACACTTACGGATATATGGCACAAAATATTAAATTATATATACAATTGTAGTCACAACGCATAATTTATTCTTGCTTATGTTAAATTCATGACTAAGTTCTAAAGCAGTTTTGATATCGTGTTAAAAATTTCAACAATTTAATGCGAATCTACAATGATATTTAAATTAAAATTGCATTCTTCAGTTCAGTTCTCTACTTATGGCGCTTCGAACGTGCAAGTTGTGGCAATGTTACGTTGTATGGAGAATACACGAAGGAGATTGTTCGGTAAATATATTATTCTTTAGAGTTATTTGGATAAACTTTTGAATGTTATTTGATGCCCACCTACCTACATATTATGTCATATATAGAAAAATAAGAACTAACTTATGAGAATAAAGTCCTTAGTATTCCATGAATTAACTTTATTTGTACTATTATTATTTTGATTTACATGGTTTCTCGTACTTGCGACTCAAGCATAGGTTTGATATATCCGAGGTCCTCTCTGTCTACCCAATCAAATTGGAATAAGTACTACTATTTTTTTAACATTTTAATGTGTTAATTCTCACACTTAAGAAAAGCATATTTAGAAAGAGTATAAAATTTTTGAAATTTTTGGATTTGAAGCCGCGCCTCTTGTCCACGGACGGTGTTGACGGATGTTTTTCAAGATCCTACTATTGCCGTGCACGAAATACATGCTAGAAATGAATTGATGATATTTATAGACAGACTGGACTTTTACTAAATTATAGAGAGGTTTCGTTATTTTACCTCTCGTTTGCCTCTACCGCGTATAAATTAACTCTAAACCTATTCCTGGTAAGTTCCTTAGTAGGTAAAGTACTTGTTAACTTTGGAATTATGGTTTTTTGGAATATTTCTATACCAGTACTGTAAGTTAACTACTGTTAGTACCAGAATTACGTCTTTTAGGCTGCTACAGTAAAGGAAGATGTCCGAAGGACAGGACATCTTCCTCAGTAATTTTATACTGGTTCTCATACGTGTACATAGTGATAGTCTAATCAGGAGCTGACTCTAAAATAGAGTAAGGCTTTTGTGTGGATTTTATAGACGAGCTCTCTATCACAAGCCCTTTTGACCATTTGGTGGTTGTTATATTTGTCTGTGCTCTTGCTACTGATAATCTAACTGCTTCTTGTATGATTTCTAGCACTTTGTCATGGCGGGGTTATTGACCGCTATTTAGGAGTACCCTACACCCTAATAACAAGTGTTTGGCTATGCCCATTGCCTCTTTAGATATAACAAGACTTTTTAGTGGCTTTATCCTACCTAACATAGTCACTTGAAATGCATTGATATAGGATGCAGGTGGAGACCAATGATGAATAAAGGTGCATTTTAAAGATAATAGAAACTCTACTATGGTCAATCACTAGTTTTACATCTCTTTACCCATTGCGGGCACTTAATATATTTCGTTCTCGTCTTGCCGAATAACATAATTTATGATGACGTAGACGTCTTGAACGTTCCCGTTGGATCCTAATCCTGCTCTATTTGAATGTGCACCTTTCATAAATTAATTATTGTGTAATACTCAAATTGTGGTACACTTCTGTTTGTCGGAAATGATGTGACCATAGTTTTTCAACGTATTTATTTAGTTTAATAGTCAATATTGTGTGACTTAAAAAAATGTATTAAGTGTTTTACAGGTTTCATAGATAGCGTAAGGAAGCACTAGGAGGATTCCCCGAAATGAGAACGCTTAGTTGCACAATATGTTTTCAGTTGAATAGAAACAAGAATAACATTAATTTTACAATGTAAATAATATCTGTAAGAAAATTCGTACCGGCTCCATTAATATTTACCAATTATGCTAATAAAATGGTATTTATGATATCTGCCAATGTTTATTTGAAAAATAAAGTATGTAACACAAATATTAATTAAGTAACGAAGCGTTACTTAAAAATAATATTTTGGTAAAGTACTTTCGTCGAGAATATATATTTACGGTACCTTTCTAAGTTTCATATCTTCCCAATTCCAAAAGTTCCAAATTTTGCACTTAAATCGATTTAATTGTCATAATATTTTTTTTATCTTGGTAATCTAGTTTAATGTTTTTTAGTGAACAGCGCTTTCTCTCCGGTTATTATCAAATAAACTATGAATTTATGTTGTTACACTGATCACATTACATTTACTTAATGTTAGTTTTAGAGAAATGTAGTAAAAATTGTGCATATGAGACATGAAATCTAAAATAAAAAGAATACTTAATTATTTTGTTAACATTTTTTAAAGTGTTATTCCCACACTAAGGAAATTGAAAAATACATATTTAGAAAACGTATAAAAATCCCGCTGCGTTCAAATTTTTGTACGTTTTCTAAATATGTCTTTTACTTAATTATTACATTTGATCTTGAATAATTACAATTGAAACCGTATTACACAAATAAGAACAAAAATAATTGGCGGGCAGGTAATGTCTATACAATATTGGGGGTCATGTTCGGTCAAATGGTGGCGCGACGGGCGGAGATCAATATTCTCTCCACCCTTGTCTACCCTCAGTGCCTCGTCTAGATGCATTTCTAGTTTGTCTCACTAGCTACTAAAACCTAATTATTATATATACGACCTCGTGTATGATTTGATAGAGCAGTACGCTACATATGGCGTTTACCACTCATACTCATATTAATATCCTTATTCAAAGCTAACAATACATAATAAGGTATTGTGTTAACATGTCATATTGACATGTCTTTATTTGTTTTATACATTTTTAATGCTAAAATTAAAAGATATTTACTGACTATACAGCTAATTACTACTGACTAAAATATTATTACTGACTATACAGCTAATTTTGTGTACACATGCTTGTTACCATTAAACCTTCATTATTTAAAAACATATTAATAAATAAATGTAAAATAAAAAATAGGGACGCTGATTAATTATGTAGTATTTATTTGTAATAATAAACTACGCTGATGTAGTATTTATTTATTGAGAGTTATAAAACTTTATACGAAAGTAGCAAAGTTCCTAAGTTATTTTGTTTAATGGTAATAATATCAACGGTTAGCAGTCTTCTGAAATATGATATTTATTCTCGTAAATAAACAAATTTTAAAATATATAAAATGAAAGAGTTTATATAGGAACAACATACTAGTTCTTGTTAAGACCGTAGGTCGATGGACCAAATTAGCTGATCATGGAAAATATTCACTCTCCACTTTTTAAATTTCATTTTAATCATGAATTTCAGTTCATTCTATACAATATATCTTATTGCCTGTTTAGTATTTTGTACAAACGAACGACGACAAAATTTTGTCTAGACATAAGTACAAATAATAAGATTAAATACGAATGACGAATACAGAAAAAAACATTTGGTTAATATCTTTCATTATTTCATTAATATTATTCAATGTAGCTTTATATTGGTATAACAAAACGGCTTAAAGGTGGCAAGAGTGTTACAATTTGTAATATTATAAAACATAAAGCACATTAAATAATAATAGAAAAAACCTTGGAAATAATGGGTTCTATTAAAATCTTATAAATATTTAGGCTACGTAACGACTTTTAATTATAATCGTGTCATGTAGGAGATCTCATCAACTTACAGCACCTCGTTGAGGAAATTCTGACAAACACGTTGTTAGCAACTAGAAACACTATACGGAAAACCCCAAACAAACGAAAATGAATTCAATATAATTATAAATGTATTCAACACTCCAGTAGCTCAAGCAGTTTCTGGGAGGAATGGGAGGCACCGGCTATTCGTCGGGTCAGCGGCGTCTCCGGCTGCAAAAAATCCACCTGGGTGATCCAGAGTCTTAGCTGGCAGCGACATCCCTTGTTTCCTCGGACACCTTTCAAAGTACGAGGCGTTGATGAACCATTTTGAGGCGATCGAAATGGCGGCGAAACAAGCTGAGGCCAGCAAGCTCACCCTGATCGGGGACACTAATTAACTACCTTATACAGACAGGGATGTAGTTTATTACACGATAAGAATTTCAGATAGGATAAAAATTTACAAATGAATTATACCGGACCAAACCTCGTGACGTCTATCTTTTAGAGCTCTCGAGGCGACTACACACTTGTACACTGGAAGTAACTTATGCTCTAAAGAATATTTACGATGGGATATTCAACACAACAATAAAATATTCTAACCACGTGGCATATATATGAGCCAAATTATTATTTAAATAGTAATTTGTTTAAGGTCAGGTGGAAAATAGTTACAATTTGAATAACGAAGTGTCATTAAACTAGGTTCTCTGCGTACTAGGATTGGTTATTTTTAAATAATTTCTTTATTTCCTACAAAAAAATAAAAAATGGCTATAGCCAGTACAAAGAAAATTCAAGAAGACCAGAATATATTCTAATCTTTGTATTTTCTTAGTACTAATTTATGCGGTAAGCTCAAAGTTAGAACTTAGATATAAAGTTAAGCCATGCCATATTTATGATGTATTTTTTTATACATTAATATGTGGGAATGTATAGACTAAGTATTACTAGCATATCGTTATTAATTACACTAGAACTCTTTCTAAATATATTCTTTTGAAAAACTTAAGACTGTATGAAAATATATTTATTTATTTAAAATAAAATAATTTTGAATCCAACAATATAAAACAAACTTGAATAAAGTGGGGTCGGGTCACTAGTAACTAAATTAAAAAGTAAAAATATGATATCATAAAAAGTTTAAAGTAGGCGACTAGTAAGTAAGGCTCAATTTTTAACTAAAAAACTGAACTGAACTGATATGAAAATATTCGAATATGTCAGTGCGAATTACATATTTAGTAATGTCAGAGTGGCGCGACACCAATAACAGTGGCGTGACCGGAAACTGACGACTACGGGTGTTTTACTCGACGCCTCTCCATTCCGGCCTATTACGAAGCGCACTGTTGGCATGGATATCTCTTCTTGATTACGAGTGGCAAGCCGAGGTCCCACAGTGGGCGCCCTTGCAGCCGCTAACGTCCTCTCGAGCGCCCTCAGTGCTCACAATTCTTGTGGGGTGAGCTACACTAGCCCCTACCCCCCGGTGTCGATGCTAAGACCACCCAGATGAACAGCAGAATTAGTGAATTCGAGAAAAAAACATGGCCATCATTACCTCGTCGAGAAGTGCAGTGTTAACTTCTTGTTATAGTGTTTTGTAAAATCAGTATTTCAAAAAAAAAAAAAAAAAAAAAAAAAAAAAAAAAAAAAAAAAAAAAAAAAAAAAAAAAAAAAAAAAAAAAAAAAAAAAAAAAAAAAAAAAAAAAAAAAAAAATGATATGAGTAATTATATGAGATATGCATGTAATGTAATAGAAATTTCACGTGTTTGGTACAAAATAAATATTTTAATATTTGAGGTAAATTATTTAATACTGCATATTTTTCAGACACCTTTTAGTTCTCTTATTTACAACTTGGTTTTTCATTAGCTAGACCTTTAAATATGGTGTTGCTAGCATTCCTAATGTATAGCTCTTCAGTATGTAGTGTAGCATTTAAACTGAGCTGTAGTTGAGCTAGTAATTGAGCTGCTCGAATATATATATTGCGATTCATGAGGGTTCGATCACTATACGGAGGAATAATTATATTTAAATGAAAATATCACGTGTGACGCTGAACTCCACTACTTAACACGCATCGGGAACAAAGTGTCTCGGCACTACGTCTCGTTCTTTATACCTGTATATAAAAACGTGAAGCTACAAATAAAAAATAAATAATTATTAATCAGCAAATAGATATTACTTTAATGCCATTAGTGTATCACAGATTGTGCATTAACATTTTGATAAGCATCAATCTATATATCAGTACATTACTAGAATGACAAAACCACAATATAAATTATATTATATTATTATATAGCATATTATTATATATAAATTATATTATTATATAGCAATGCAGTTAAAGCAATATATCAAAACTATTTTTAGCACACTTTTTCATATTCTTCCTCACCTGTAGCTTTATTCACATCTTTGTTCTATACGTATTTAAATATTTTTAAAGAGTTACATATTTAACATTACAAAATATAGATATATGATATATATTTATCAATATAAAAAATCTTTCAACCCACATTGTGCCGTACGAACTCCTTGAAAATTTGTATACGTGTCTGGGTTGTATCTATAACTATACGATATTTTCATAGCAAGAACCCGGTGGCTCTTGTTAGGACAACCAGGATAACGAGTAAATTGTTTTAGTTTTTTCTTAAATTTATTATTGGGGCATATAAAGCAGGGTGTGATTCGCTTCCCGTTTCCATATTTAGAGACATGTTTGATGTTAAAAGGTGTCGAGGAGCAAAACTTAATTACACGGTTTGTCTTACTAGAATGTGAAAATAAAAATGTATTATATGACGCAAATAAATAAAATATTCCATGCAGCGATATAAAATTGAATATCTTATAAAAATCGATTATGAAATAGAAACTTTACAGTGGTGAAGGTCAAGGACGCCGAGTATAGTCGGCACCGACTAAAGTAAATATTCCCCGAAGGCGCTTTTAACATCCTTTTACAAAATTCTTTATTAATATAGAGAACATATTTTTTGTTCATATAAATAAAAATATTATAATAACTACTATTTATATTTCCAAGATACACACTTTTTCTCGTCTAGCAAATTAGACCGTAAAAACTTAGTGTCAAGACTCACCTTTCTCTACTGTTTCTGGCTGAATTCCAGATAGCTGAGTGGCGCTTGAGTGGCGATATTAAACGTCGTGCTTTGTCTTACCTAGCCCCAGATGAGGATCGAACCCACAATAATCGCGTTTATAGTCAAACGCCACTACTACTTTTGTCTAGAGGAAATTTTATTTATATTTGGTTATTTATAAATAAATATATATTTTTTTTATACTGTTAATTTTGATATTGTTGTTGTTGTTTTTGTGTATGTTTGACATTACAACAAGATTTAAATTAATTAAAAACAGCTTAAAGAAATAATAAATTAAAATTTGCAGTTATCATGAGCGTGATACATATAACTTTAAAGCATACTTTACACTTTGAAATTAAAAGAGTGAGTTTATAGAGAAAAATCAATATTATTATGAAGACGTAAATCTTAAGAATATAGTGCATCAGCTGTGGAAAAAATTCCTAGAAATGTCATGTAAAAAGTCATGAAAGTATTGTTATTCCTTGCATAAACTTCTGTGTATATATATATATATATATATATTAAGCTTATAAAACATTTATAAGTTTTTACGTATTGAGTAATTTTATTTATTAGTTTTATTAATACTTGCGATTACTTACGTTTGGTTGTGAGTTAGATCCTCACTCGGAGAAATTATTATATTTTAATTATTTTCATTCCCGTTTCTGGTAATACAAAGTACGGCGTTGAGTTACGCCACTCAGAACGCAGTTTCTCAATTTGTGTGAAAGTGGAGAATGGAGTGTCTTGATACTAGGTTCTCTCTTACTTTTTTTTTATTGTGAGGAAATCCGTTACAGATACCCACCCGATCGGGGTCTCGGACGGGTTATGTCGGACTAGGGTCTGGCAGATGTAGGGCGTATACCTACTAAACTCTCACGGGACCACGGGAACTCTCCAATCTTCCGTGAGCCCCGGCGACTCTCTTACCACCCTCGTATGCACGAAAAAGCGTCTAGCTAGTTTAATTATATTTTCATTTAAATATTTCAAGAAAGTGAATAAAATTAAAAACCTTAGACAATAGTATTAAAAATATAAAGGTCCTTGCATGAAATTATTTTTTAATCAGTGATAAATATAAAATGAAAGATTAACATCAATCCAATATCAATTCAAAAGATAAATTGCAACGTTTTAATTACAGACACAGAATGATTTAAACTTAATATAACTACACCCAAGCAACAAACTTAATATAACTACAACCAAATGTAATCGATATATTGTAAATTGAAATTATCCATTAAACTCAAAAAGGTCCTTGGAATCTGCGACGACAGTGTCGATCATCCAGCAATATCGGTAATAGGTTTAGGTATTCTGAATAAAATAAGTAAAATTATATTGACCTCGATGTCGAGTGAGGGAGAAAAACTCCTATAAAACATTAAACTAAAACGACTTTAATAACAAATTACTTTTACACATAAATCTACTTAACTTGAAACGTAGCGATATTGGGTTTTATTTTTCCTCATATGTTTTTATTTACATTTCTGCTCAGTTACTTAACGGTTTCATAATAAAATAAATTGTATATGTATCTATCTATATTTTGTGTCAGTACAATATTGTTCACAATTTTGCTGCGGTATCGCGACGCAGTATTAACCTAATTGCAGATATCACTTAGTTATTCCACGCTTTATACATATTCTAGGAATTCAGTCTGACATATGCGATTACTATCATGTATTTGGAAATTCCTAACATAAACTCAATGCATAGGTATAAGTATTTTAATACAAAGTTTTATTAAAAACTAGGTTTTACAAGTGTGCAAATTAAATAGAGCATAATAATTTCCAGCGGAACTGCAGTAGTAGCTTTTATATTAAAAATACGTGGAAATTAAAAAAATTGTTAAGTTTATAATGATATGAGGTTGTGTTAAAAACTAACTTTTCAAAATACGATGCACGAATCTTGCTCTGAATATAGAATACTTTTTATACGCAAACCCCAGAGAGCAGTGCGCTGTGCAAACACGGGAAAATGTACTTATTCATTCGCTATAACTGGTTTCAACTCTCACTTGATAATTAAAACGCTTCATTAATTCTGTCCCTAGATGCTAAATTTCCCGTTTAGTAAATGAAGACCTAATTAATAACACTTTAAGCGTTATGAACTGCCGCGTGCAATGTCACTGAGTTAGCAAACTCCTATGTCTAGTTTCTGCAAATTGCAGAGTGTAGTTATTTGTTCTTCTCTAAGTAGCCATCTAATCTAAGTATAAGTCATGATTAGTTATGAGAGAGTTCAGAGAGTTTTAGTTGTTTGTATAATCAAAAGGGCATCTAAAACAGATATCAAAAAATAATTTAATATTACTTCTTCTTTGAGATCATCCGTTTGTGGATAGATTTCTAAAGATGTATTAAAAATTCTAATTTATTAATTATAATTCAATTATTATTGTAAAACTCGGGTACTGTAATTTTGTCATGATATTTAGTTTATTCCAGTAAAGGACAACTCATATAATTTTAGTATGGATTAATTAAAAGTGCCTATGCAGTGCTTAGCTAACTGGTGCATGACAAGCAAGCATAAACTGTAATATGCATATCTACAATAGACACCTCATTTTCTATATGAAGCTGAATCCATTTGATTTACACGTGTAAGCGTTGGTTATGAAAATAGATATCGATTTCAATACCTATTATATTATTTTATATTTTTTATGATCGTACATAAATATTTGTTATAAATAGTTTTTATTCGTCTCAGGTTTGTTACACTTGATTAAGTAATGTTGAAAAGATTAAGATCCTGGCAGCTGATTAATGCCAGGAAGAAGAATATAAGTAAGTATAATATTTGCATACGGTACCAACAGTATTAACTTCATAATAAAAAAAAGTCAATCAGATATATTCTTCTTATATTGTGATCTTACTGCGCTTTAGTGTCACGGACAAGCTTAAAATAAATATACTGGTATTATAATTTATTATTAATATCTATGCAGCTTCTAATAATTGATGTTTTAATTAGTTTACTAATAGAATATCGAAAAATTAAAAATGTGTTTTTTTTAGGCCTTTAACTGTGCATGCAGTGCTCTTGTACAAAATAAAAAAACCTATGCCAATAAAATTCTATCAGTTCATCAGACGAAACAAAATGAAGAAGATACTATATAAAATACACGCAGGAGTACCACAGGGTAGTGTCATGGGTACTACTATGGGTACTACCCATAATGTACCTTTTATATACTGCAGATTTACCCACCTCAAATGTAACCATAACGGGTACTTTCGCCGACGATACAGCCATTCTATCAGTTGATGAAATGCTAAATCAGTCACACTAAATGGAATTGAAATTTCGCTAGCATGAAAACGATGCGAATTAACCTGGAGAAAACATATCAAAATTTTCTCTGACTTACAAATTATTGCTTTACAAATTCGTTATTAAACCAATCTGGTGCTACGAGCTACAGCTACAGAGGCTTAGCTGCAAATGTTGAGATTCTGCAAAGTTATTACGTATGATAACGAACTCACCTGAACTCACCTGAGACCTGGACATGAGGTTGTAGACTGCAAAAAATAAAAGAAATGTGAGCTAGTCATTCGATAAGTATCGTGCAAGACTGATTTAAATCAAATAAATCCATCTATTGCTGAATGACAATTTTTTTCTCACTTCTTAGGGCCAACATTTTTCTTTTACTTATAGCATACGTAGTGTTTTTTGTATTCTGCACAAATACTACCTTAAATTTATGCCTCATAAACGAAGAATATGAACGAAATATAAAATTCAAATTCCTTTTGTCAGGTTTATTAAAGGCAGTTGCTTATCTAAATGAATATTTTAATTAAGTTTTCTAGGTCAGGTTCAAGACACGAAATATTTTTTTCGCGATTCACGCGAATATGCACGTTTTATGAAGTTAACATAAATTTTACGTTTATACATAATATATTTTTGTATTAATTTTATAACTACATCTACAAGTAGTACTAACAAAGCTAACATTGCTTGCAAATAATGTTACATGTTAAGTATTTGTTATATTTGTATTTGTAGGCAACAAACATCAAGTTTCAAGACACTCTTTTCTTCACTTTTCGTAAATATTAGGTGTGCGTAAATGTAGGCACTTGTGCGTCTTGTGTTGGATTCAAGCTACCATGAAATCAGTGAACTCAGTTCACCCTGATATATATGAAATCAGTTCACCCTGCGCGAACGTAGGCGCGAGTAATTGACACTAACTCGTAGCTAATCAAACACGGCCACTTACCACCGAACACATGACCTTTTACACCATCACAGGTCTCCTCTGTGTTTTGGTTTACCGTGTCGGTAATAGACGCAGCTACTAGGCCACAGAACACCTAGTTGCTATGTCCGGTAACTGCGATCGGACACTGTGTTACTGATACGTTACACCATCAACATCACAGGAAACAGAGTTGTTGCTTTCGATTTTGGCGTAGTTCAATATAATCGTAAAGAAATTTTGCTAGTGCCGCTTGTGTCTTTAAGATTTCAGTTACCTACACCGAACACTTTTTGATCGGCTATTAGTATGTGTGAAGTGGAAGTAATTGGACTCAACATATGTCATGAGCCAATCATGAACTGACTTCATATTCACTGGTAGCACAAGACACAAATGTGAGGCGCTTAGAGAAATGTTAAATTTTTTCAGTCACTGAACACCAAAACGAACAAAGCAGAAGATTATGTCAAAATGAAACTATATGATGAATTGCGAAGTCGGTATCTAATAAATGACATAAAAAATGTATACCTAGCATTAAATAATACTTTTCCATATATGATTTCATTTTACCAAATCACAATGTATAATAAAGTAAGTGCTTAACCATAAACCATCTCTACTTCCCAAATCATAAATACGAGCTATTGCTCTTTATTGGCAGAACTAAACGCCGCGCTTTGTCTTTCCAGAGTATAGAAATGCAAATGATTTATATGTAATCATTCCTCCGAGTCTGAATCAACGCCTCAACCAATCGCGTTTACAGTCAGACGCTATCACACATAAAAATACATATACACCCTGTGTGTTAGTATATTAGAGAAGTTTACATTTTGTATAAGGTATACAGAAGTTAACACCACCGCATTCAAGTTAGTAAGAGTTTGACAGAACGCTTAATTATGCTTAAGAATAGATAAAGAAGAACAGATAATTATGCTTAAGAATCGATCGGGGTTCTCGGGATTTACACGTAGTTACAATGCGGTGTCCAGTTCGTTATTTCCGAAACGGATGGAAGGTTGGGAAGCAATGTGTTATTTTTAAGACAAACATTTATGCTATGTACATGGAACACGCGTGAATATCACACATAAAAAATAAAAAGTCTCACAGATTACAATGGACAAACAGAAACCGGCTTTAATGTGTACACATATTAATGTTACATGAGACTTACATTATGATTTATAAAAGTTTTAACGGTACGGCACTTTTAGTAACATTGTTGCGAAGTAACATTGCGTAAATTGTAAAGTCGCACTCGTATATATATACATATATATACTAGCGACACGCTCGCGGCTTCGCCTACGTAAACTACACGATTATAACTATTTAGTTATTTCACCACCAATGTGTTCTCAATCTTAGCTTACATCTACAATTTAAATTGTTGTAATTTATTAATTCATGAACCGATTGAAATAAAATAAACACTACATGTTAAGGGAAGTTTACAAAAATACATTAAAATCGGTTAAGCCGTTTTCGAGATTAGCGCACAGTAAAACAGACAAAAAGAAAAGAAAATTAAAAAACATTGTTTTGAGTTGTATTACATTGATAAATGCCCCCAATAATATTTTCTATGTACAGACAGCGATCAGTTTCTTTTTTATTATATGTATAGATATAGGTACATATAGGTACACTTGGACTATTTGGATCAAACTATTTTGATATAATGTAAAATTCTAGCGAGTTGCATACAGCTATATGACCTTTCCGCAAGGTTTTCAGGTCGAGGTCAGAGGTCGCCTATCCCAGGTGCCTACTACGGGTATTCTGTAGCGTCCCCAATGTAGGTAATTTGTGCTGCTTCACGGCTCACAAATAAGAATAGTTTAGGATTATAATGTATAGTTTACCAGTCTGCTTTAGCATTCTCTTAGCGAATACTTTATAAATATATATATACATACGGTAAATATATGTAAGGTAAATATATGTAAGGTAAATATATATACATAATAAGGTACATGTGACGTTTATGTAATTAAGTGATTTCAATTCAACCAATCAAAAAATCAAATTCAATTTATATCTACTTTTGTAAGATTTAAAAAAATGTTTTTATTATGTACTTTAAATTCGTTTTGTATTCATAATAAAAATTTAAAACAACTATTAATTTTATTTAAAATTTCTCTTTTATATGCATACAAATTAATCAGATATTTAAATGGTTATATCAACCATGGAAGCAACAACTACGAGATTAATTAGTACATGGAAAAGCTTGCTGTTCATTTTATTAATTACATTTTCCATAATAATTCAGTAAAGCGTCGGCCAGAGTAATTAAATGACTAAGTTGATCGATCATTTGACATTTTATATTTTAACTGGATTTCACCCGACACTTTATACGCTTCCTATTTCCGCAATACTATTTCTTACTTTTTGCAGCATACCAGGGCAGTCAGAAATAACCGCTTGAATTTAAGCTATTGCATGTTGATTGGCGGAACTCAGACAATCAAATGAAAACATTTTAAATATAATCAGAACAAACAAATGAAAACATTTTAAATATAATCATTCCTCCGAGTGGGAATTGTGGGTTCAATTAAAATTAGATAATGGTTATATTTGTATTGTTTTTTTTCTCTAGTATGACAAAGATAGTTTGATAGTTAGGTTAGGTTAGGTTTTTTTCGCGTATTACTCTACTTTTTGGGTATTACTCTTTAGAAATTTCGGCATTCAATATGCAACGTCTCGAATTTGGGTGAAATGCTGTTAACAGAGTGTCACTAGAGAAAAGCGTGAAGCTGAAAAAAAAATGAAAATCGTCTAATGTGGAAGACTTGGAGACAAAAAAAATATTACTTTAAAAAAAATAATTATATTTTTGGATCAGTACGTAGTAAATGGAAGTAATCTATAACAATATTATAAGTGTGAAAGAAAATAACCGCTAAATCGATTGTGATAAAATTTGATGTATAGAGACACTTGACGTTCTAGGGATGAGCGTAGGTACTATTTTCTCCCATTTTTAGTTTTCCAGGAATTTCATTGTTTTAAGAAAAGGCCGCTGAAATCAGCTATAGTTAAAATGGGCGAAGCCGCGAGCGGGTTGCTAGTAAGTAATAATTTTACAATTAAGGTATGAAATTTACATCTTCAACCGAAAACGTTATAAAAATGTGGCAAATCTCTAGAAAATCTATTAGATAAAATTTGTTCGAGCAAAAATCTCATTTACAGTGACACCGTTTTATTATTTAATTTAGAAAGCGTCTGACCTTCAAAAAGGTTTTAAGCGAAGGTCATAGGGACATCTTACTTGTACTTCATTTGAACTTTAGTCGTACTTTACTTATTTATCAGGTCAGCGCCTGAGTGTAAACGACAGTAGTGGATTCGATACCCAGTTTGAGAAATGATTAATGATTATGATTATATAGTTTCAAAATATTTTCGATCTTTGTTTTATTTCTTGTAACAATAAGAAAAAAACTACGTTTTTCAGGTTTATAACCAATTCATGTTGATATATAATCGTTGTACAGCTTACAAATTTTTCACATAACACTGATATGGTTTTACGCTCTCGCGATGATGATATCTTTGGATGATTGATATTCTGTACTGTATTCGATAATATAAGTATTTTCCCAGAAAATGTCAATAATGTTGCATCTCCAAATCCAATCCAAGTTGTCATAGAATCATGTCAGCAATTGCTGAAATCTTCCAAGCTATTACTTTTAACACAAAATATTCGCACTATTAACTGTAATATAACGGGTAACGAAGTTCTGCTATCAAGACTAAATGTGGAATGTGATATGCTAGTCTTAACGGGATGCTGGCTACTAAAAACGAGCGTGATCCCATCTATCAATGGTTACCTCTCCAAAGCTACTATAAACAATAACAACCAAAACGATGGCGTACTTATATATTACAGGCCCCATTTTAATATTACTTTTGAGGAACTTGACTTTGTAGGCGCGATTTGTCTTGTGGGAGTCATTGATTGCTAAAATGTGATCATTGGTCTATATCGATCTCAATCTTACACCAATATCGACGAATTCCTTACATCACTCAATAAATTACTCCTGAAATATTCTAGTTTTAGTAACATTATTATTATAGGAGATGTTAACATACCTATTAACTCCAAAAAAATAATTTCCAAGGCGAAAGCTATTTCAATCTTGCCGCAGCACATGGTCTCCTACCTGCTCACACGATCATTACTCGAGTTGATTCAGAATCATGTATTAATCATGTTCTTATAAAACAATACTACTGATGTATCAAGTATAAAAATAAATCCTTCGCATAATTATGCAATTTCCACGAAAACAATAGTTGATGCACTTAAATTAAAAGAAGATATATCTAACATTAATTTTGAAAAAGATATATATTTGTGCAATGATCCTGAATCAGCTTTAAGCTATTTAATCAATTGTTTGCATGACGTCATTAATAGCAACACAAGAGTAGTAAAATTTTCTAGACGTCTCAGAATATTGCAACCCTGGATCTACTTCGCTGCATTAGAAACAGTGACAAGCTTCATAAAAATTCTAGGCAAGCACCAAATAACGAAATATTAAAATTGCCGTACAAAAGATATAGATCATTCTGCAAATGTATTTTAAAAAAATGTAAAAGAAATTACGAAAAAATTAAATCGACAGTGCAAAAAAGACAACAAAAAGCTATGGCAGGTTATTAAAAGTATAATTTATAGAAACAAAGAATATAACTATCTTAAGGAACTCCTGACATTATCTTCTTTCCCTCAAAGTTCATTAGATATTGTGAATGATTATTTTACCAACATTGCTCGAAACTTATCACAAAAAATAGTTAACCAAAATATGAACATAAATAGTTGGGCTATTATTACACATTTTGAAATGAAACTATTTTTAACTGGATTAATCGCGTATAATATTGGTCTGGCAGAAAATCAGTATGGTTTCGTAGCAACAACTCCACAGAAGAATGTGTTCTTTCTCTAAAAGAACATATAACTGGACCAAGCAACTTGGACCAAGGCAAAAAATGCTTGACCATTTTCTTGGATTTAGCTAAAACTTTTGATACCATATCGATTTATTGACTAAACTAGAATGCTTAGGCATAAGACGAACTCAACTTAAACTTTTCTAGGACTATCTCTCGGGTAGATATCAACATGTTAAAGTTGGTAACTATACTAGTTGGTAACTAAACTAGTTGTGATCGCAAAGTCTCGTTCGGAGTTCCGCAAGGAAGTGTACTAGGTCCAACACTATTTTTACTCTATGTAAATGATTTTACGTCCCTGGAAATGTCAAAAGGTAAAATATATTTCTATGCAGATGATACTGCTCTGGTTTTCACGGGCAACAAATGGCGTGAGGTGTTTCAAACAGCGCAGTTGGGTTTAAACAGTGTCATTAAGTGGTTAAGAGGCAATATGCTAACTCTAAATGTAGACTAATATATCTGTTTCAGTATACGCAAATTAGAAATGCTAAATCATATGCTTAACATAGTTGCTCATACATGCGACTTACGTACAGACTGTACCTGTTCTTCACTCGAACGGAAGAATTATATCAAATATTTGGGTATAATTATATTTGCGTTTCAGTGATCACATAAAGAGTCTAACTGATTGTTTACGAAAATTTATTTTTGTCTTAAAAAAATGGCGGCATATTATTGATTTTGTACTTATTAAACACATATACTTTGCCTTATGTCGGTCACTTCTGAGTTACTGTTAACAACTAGGGGTGGTTTGGCAAAATCCAACATATATATTCTTGATTCTTGAACAACGCTCTCTTCTCAAAGTCACAACTTTCAGACCACGTTTATTCCGCACTTTTGAACTTTATCAAAATTACCTTTCTAAACGTCGTAATCATATGTTCTGTGAAATACCCTATTTGAGGACCTCTTTTGCTAAGCATTTCTCAATAATATTCTAAGTATATATCCACTAATAAAAACGTCATGCAAGCGAAAAGTATATAATCTCTTACATGGACTCTCACATACACTCATACACACAGAGAGGTTACACAAGAACTTATCTCGTAATTTCATTTTTAATAATATATGTATATTATATTATATTATATATATTTTTATCAATCTTTTTTAAATCATTTCTAAAAATTAAATAATACTGCTGAGGGGATTGGCGCTGTATACCGGAATACAGGTAACAACTAGTCGGGGTACAGAGGTTTTTTGTTTTGCAACTTTGTAACTTTTCAGCAAGACCAACCTAACTAATATTTTGCTCGTTTTTATTTTCTTCACGTATTACAAACATTTTGTGGAATATACATACATAGTGATGATACTGATGATAACTTAAATAGTACTATGATTGGTGATAACATAAATTATTGATAAGAGTTTTGTTACACTCCTTTGCCTGTTGCCCTTCGTACCAAAACGTATAAAATATGTAAAATTTAAAAAAAAAATGGTAAAATTAAGATTAAACGTCCACGCCATATAAGTAAGATGTGCAGTATTCTATATATTTTTAGTAAGTAAATAGATGTCTCAGTGTGCATAATTAATTTACTGTAACGAAATTGGAGTATGATTTCATAAAAAAAAAACGATATTATATTAAAAGTAATATATAAGTTAGAGCTATGTATGTACAGCTTTGGATTCAGTAAAATGATACTATATTTCATGGTCTGAAGTTTACGTAATATCCTAACTAGCCTCAGAACTAAAGTTGGGCAAGGAAACATAATTTAGAAGCTATATTATAACACAAGACATATAGGAGCAGTTTCATGTAACTTTGTCGTAGATTTCGTTTATATTTTAAAAGTAGTAATGTCAAATTGATTTATAATAGATATATGCCAGTTTTCCTTTTGTCCAGTCAAAGTCAACGACTTTGTTTTTAATTATTTTAATTGCGGTAAGCATACATGGCTACATAAATACTAAAATATTTATACCTACTATACTAAACAGCCTAAAAATATATGGAAAGAAAGGTTAGAAAGAAAGATCATGTCATTAGATTTTCGTTTAGACATAGGTACTACAATACTACATTTATTAGTACGGCAATATTTATTACTACGGCTTTACTTGTGAAACATTTGGTTATTAGTATATTTAGAAAACATTAAGAAAATAGTCATGTACTACGAATAAAAAGAAACCTGCGCAAAGGTTTTTTTTTACAAAATAAAATAAGCCGTTAAAACTTTTAAAATCATTCACAAAAGAGTTTGATTCTATTATATGTATATGGAGTAGGAGATAAAGATGATATAGGAGATAAGGATGGATAGTATAGATATAGGAGAGAGATACAGTGCAGGGTTTCTCAAATTAATTGTTCTACATTATTAGACTTACAAGACCATAGTAAACCCTTAAATTCTGGCTACTAATAGCCATTTTATTAAAAAATAATACCAAAAACATGAACGATACATATATTGTATGGAATAAATCAGGTATTTTATTATGTCGTTGGTCGAGTGGTTGCAAGCGCGACTGGCAGTAACTCGTCTCGGGTTCAAACACTTCTTACACACCAGGCAGATTATCCTGTTATGCGTACTCCCCATTGAGAAAACCTGGTCTAAAGGATATAGGTGTTCTCAATATAAAATTAAGCGTTAACATAAATTAAAATTGCTTTTGTACTTTTAAAAAGCTTCTAAGTATTATTAGAAAAGCTTCTAATAATTATTTGCATTATATATTGTAAGCCATTGTGTAGGAATATCAGATATTTAATACTATTATGCAGATAACTTAAAAATTCATCCAGTGGCCATTACCTTAGGCTCCTCCTCCGCCTAGAAGTTTGAATAGAATGCACTGGAGCACAGGTGTGCAAGTTGTATCAAAAGTTATAACGATAAAATCCTTCTATTAAGCAATAAATTAGATATAGTTGACCATTTGCTTTATAACATTGTCAAATGATTGTCGATGATACATTATCCAATAAAATGATAAAATAATAAGATTAGGGAGCATTTAAATAAAAATAACAATACTTGTTTTTCCTTTATTGCATAAAAAGCAAACATACATACAAACTTAAAAACAAAATCAAATAGGGTAACTCGTAAGTTTGTCTTGTTTAAATGCATTCCAAAATGTAGCGAGTTACCTCAAGATGTTTGCGAAGTAGGTCGTTAAATAACTCACTCGTTGCATTTTTAAAATTTCTTCTGCTAGTCTTGTACTGTACTTTGCCTAAAATATTAGTTTTATATGTCGTTGTATAAACATCTACATTAATTGGTGTAAATCTTACACTTGTACATTTAATTACAACTTAACTACTCTGTATTTCCTTCTACATATTCAATATTTATACCGTTTGAGTAAATCTATTAAGAAATTAATATTTTTAAAACCAGCTATTAAAACAACGCCACATTTATATATTAATAAAAATAAGGAACTGCATATGTAGACGGCAGCTAAACAATGATTAACATCAACACTTCTAGAGTGGATTTTTAAAAATATGCAATAAGCATCCAAAACTTATATTAGGTTTTTTTTTAAATAAATATGTAGTTTTCATCAGTAACTACAAAATTGTTAATTTTCTGTTTTTTAAATTTTCCGTGGGTTGATGCTTGCCTCACTTGATACAGCTACAGCTTGCAATATGAAACTTTATCGTGCACTAATAGAAAAAGGCATGTTCCTTACTTTTGTTTTAAAATATTAAGTTTACTGACATAAACGTCAATAAAAATTCGTGATTAGTAACAGTAAAATATACAGATATATATTATTTTATAATAAAAGCAAAGTAAGAGACGCAATTAAAAATTCAATCAGTTCGAGAATAAAAGCATTTTCGTTTCATTTTCCCGCCATTACTACCGTTCATTTTATTTATGTATTTGTGCACATATATACATATATCTAAAATAAAACGTTAGTGTGCAAAAACATGACCAATCATTATAGCAGCAGCTGACGTCAAGTGTGATTGACGCGCTAAATCAACGAAAATGAAACATAGTCCGCTGTTTCGTTGCTAAAAGCAGAGTCATTTTTAAAATCTATATAAAAAAAAATTATGGCCATTTTTTATTAGCCACTAACGATTTCAGATATAATTTTAGTAGTCTTATCTGTATAATTGTTGACATCGTGTAAAGTGTTTGTGTGTGTGTAAACATGTCAACAATTTTACAAATAGAACCAATTTCTTGCTGTTTGTTTACAAGTACATATAATTCTCCATAAATTAATTGAATATTGACATTAATATATAGTTTTAATATATTATTCTAGTACATAGAATAAAAGTTTATATAAATTTAAAGAAACCAGTGTACATTTCATTTACAGAGGCCGTCATATCGCTTATACTATAACTTTCAATTACGCGAGTTATTTTGCAAACGAATATGCTATGAACTTTGACTTGAATATAAACTGCATTATTTCCCTATTTACTAAGTATTTTACAGTTAGCGTTCATGATTTCAACATTTCATTTGAGCAAAATGAACCTGCCAATTTAAAAACAGATGACTAGAACTAACCTATAGTATAAGAAGAAAACGCCACGTTGAGTTGTTCCATTCAACTTGACAATGACTCGACGTCAGGTGGAAAGCGGAGAATAATTTCTCTTTTTCTCTCTCTCTCTCTCTCTCTGCCCTGCTATGTGGCAAAAAGCGTGAAGCTACAAACGAAAAGCTTTCGAGCAAAGCACAAATTAATATTATTTATTATGTCTATCACTATAATTGAACTAAGTCACAATCTATTAAACCTTTATATGAATAGAAATAGATGGTAATATTATAATTTATAATATGAGTTTTACAATGAAACTGAAACGGAGCATCTAATAGTCGGTCATATTAGAATTTGTCCTTATAAGAGATAATGCAAACGTGTTCAAGCCTGGGAATCTCGCATAAATGATCAGCAAACTTACTCGACCTTAAAAGCTTACATAATTCATGCAAGCACAAAGCTGGCCTCATTTACCATAAGAGAACTCGTTCGAAACACAATTTTACTATAATTTATTGAGTAATTAAGTTTTGTTCATCGCATCAACTAGTCTATTATGTTTAGAATATGTAATGTTTAGTTTTATTTTCAATAAATTTTCTTTTGTTCAACAAATAATTTCAAAACGCAAAGTTGGATACTTGTTTCACAGTAAAAACGTCAAATATCATAGTACAATATACAAATAAAGTAAGAGTTCTTTGAATACTAATTGTAATTATTGTGTATTTTCAATATATTATGAGTGGTTGATGCTAAATATTTTTTGTAAACGGGTTTTATTTAATCAGCATACAAGCCTTCGTATAGTGAACGGGGCATATGTTCAGCCAGAAGGGACTTAAGTTTCTCCCGCGGCGAGACAGGTGTGTAGCGTGCGAGCGGGAACGTACGTGTAACGCCGTCACTGAGCGAGCGTGTTACTGCTGTTAGATCTGCGTCCTGAAATTGTTTAATATAAAAATGATACATTTGAACTGCAACTCCTAAATAAATTGTGCAAAACATATTATTTTGTTTTGTATTCTCTAAATATTCATCAATATTTCACAGAAAGGTATACCTAATTATGTTTTTTATACTTTTCTTTATACTCATTTGGTAATTTAAGAGTTATCTCAATTGGCTGTTAAATCAGCCTGATTTAACCTGTTTAGGTCTTGTAATACAAAGAAAAACGCCAGTCACATTCCCACTCATATTAAATGCGTAAATTAATATTCATAACCAGTAATTAATTGTTTATATTATATGTAAATTATGATAGATTTACAGGTCAAAAACTTGTCTGTTATTTTGCTGTTTCATTTTGAAAACAACTCGCCATTACAAATGAATTTGGATTCATTAATTATATTTCAATGAATGAACGTAATTACATTGACGTACGAAATAAATAATTGTTACCGTATTATTTTGGAAGAATATTCAACTTATTATGTATTCTTATCGGTAGGCCATTTTATTTGATTGAATATATTGTTCAATGAAATTATCATAACCTTAATTTGAAATTTAAATTTAAATAAAAAAATTAAATTTAAAAATTTTAATATTGCTGCTATAAATATTTATAATAGCAAAAAGTGTGTTTTAAGGTTGGTATTAAAGTTATTTTTTAGGCTTCATGGTATGTCCTATATTGAGTTCATTGATCTCAATTTAATCAGCACACAAACGACTAACTATATATATAATATGTACATGAAAATTTTCCGTATTTGGATCATTGTAAACAAAGTTTAAAAATGCCTTTTCGTTCTTTTGCTATATGAACATCAATGTAAATGCTCATAACTTAACAAATTATACAAACAGTAGATTTTAAAACATGAAATTATCTCGATATGATAACTACTTTTTTTGAGATGAAAAATAAACAATATTAATTGTGAAATAAAAAAAAATAAGCTTACAGGGCTTTTAGTGTATTTTTCCAAGCTGCGGAGTGCCTGTTCGAAGTAGTCTTCTCCATAGGCGCCCTTTTGTTCGTCGCTAAGCCGCTTCCACATATCACGCGCTTGTTCCAGAAGTTTTTCCTCCGACAGCCACGCGCTACCCGTAGTATATTCGCCGGCAGCGACGACCACCTGACACAAATTTATATTTTATATTTGTATACCAAAGCGATTGTTTATTTAGGGTAAATTTGGAGGACCTGAAATAATATAAATAAAATATGATATTGCAAGCAATACAGATGTCTCTGATGTATAACCAATTAAGTAATAGCTTTAACTTTTTCATACATCGAATTTTGAATGTATAAAATATATTTCAAACGTTAGTAATTGTTAGTCAACATTTAATCATAAAGCTCTAAGTGGTTTCAGGTAATTTCAAAATGTGTTCAAATGGAGTTCCTTATTAAGAACACTCCGTAAGCTTTTCCGATCGAATCAGTACCGCTAATTTAGACTTGAGTAACGATGTTGACGATTTGCGCTCTGCTTTCCAAAAACCAACCAAATTGAGCGATCTAATTAGGTAAGAGTAGATACATTAATTTCAGCATTATGCGTATATTATTCAAGTAGCTGTTATGTTTAATTCAATGTTTATATTATTAAAAGTGTCTAAGCTGGATTAAAATATAAATTGACGATTTGAAACATTATAAAGTACATATATAGTTATATGTATATATAACGCACTATATTTTTTTTGTATGTATTTTTTTTAACCAACTTTTATTTTTAACCAATTCTTTTTATTTTATTGAAATGTAAATATTTTTTGAGTATTAAAATTATCAAAATAAACGTTGCTATATCACATTTAAAATATTTAATATAATTTTGAAACAATAGTCACATGCTATAAGTAGCTTACATTAGTATTTATTTTTTAATGATCTCCGTTGCTTCTAAAGCCTAAAATGTATTATAATAATGAATTAAGTAAATTCATTCAATTCTTTATTTCAAAATAAGTCCTAAATCATTAATATTCGCACCCACGCAAACAAGCGTTAAAATTCATAATTCAGGCATGTATTCTTGTGTCTTTAGAATTCAGAAACTAGCTCGTGCTCAACACTGTGCTTTTGACACGCCTTTGATCTCATAATGACGTTTGTATAAACGAAATTACCATACACAATGTAACATATTATCTGTAAAAGGTTTCATATTCACTGTATATATCGTTGTAGCAATAAGCAAATATCTTGACTTTACATGTATATGTTTTAATATTTAAAAAATATTTTAACTTATATTTATGTTATGAATCAAATATAGCTTTACATTTTTTGCCGCATAGAATGTTAGTTACACTCCGTTATACAATTTCTGCCCTAAATCCAACCATTATGTATTGAGTGGTGGGGTGGAACTTAACGCCCCTTTTTTTCTTACCAAAGCGCAGAAATAATTTAAATATAACCAAAGCCCTGTGTAGGGATTGAACCTACAACCAACCGTGTTTACAAACAGACGCTGTCCACGCGCCGCAATGGCATTTTTCTTTCTCATCTCAATATTGCTTTATAAATTATTTTTGCTCTATAAGATTCTCAATTGTTATATTGTAGAGATTAGGTTGATTTTGTACCAATTAGTAATTGTTACGAAAAGTACAATATTAAATATAAAAACAACCAACATATAAACAGAAAACAGGTAATGGTATAATTTTTAAATCTATTCATCTATTTTTTATAATAATTAATGCAAATAAATGTTTTATTAATTTCTAACAAAGGCATTGCTTATAACTATTCTTATGCTTAATGACATAAAAAGTTTTTAAAAAACTCAAGACTGACATTAATGTCTGCATGTGAAAAGAAATTGGGGCAGCATAAGTTTTTCTCCAACACCTAACTAGGATTTGATGAAAAGGCTAACAACGCCAGTGTAATTGCAATGTTAAGTTATTAGGAATTGTGAAGTTACAAAACTTTGCATTCAGTATTTAAGTGAATACATAGTAAGTCCAGTGAAAATAACTATCACTTTTATGTAGGATTACTGGTACATTTCTTAATATTTAAGACGTTAAAATACATAGGTTGCATGTCAAGTCGATATTATTTTATTATTCGATTAGTAGCGCTACCATCTCAGACGTACGAGTATGTGACTTCAATTCAGTTTCATCTTATACCCATTTATTGTCAATAAAGACCACTTACTTGACAACAATATTTCATATATATTGACTTTGTCAATTTATACATTGCAAAAGAGGCATATAAAATTGCCGAACGCTTTCAGTTATTGTTTATATTATAATTAATTAAATATCACAATTAACATTTATGTGACAAAATACACACTACACACTTAGATACTCACTTTTTAACACATTGTTAGTAATTATCGTAAACGTATTTGTTAATGTTCGAGATCTAATTTTAGACTAAATCAATTGTTCCATATAGTGTGTTACTTTCTGGTCTAAATCCGTATTGTCTGTCAGAAATGTTGAAGTTTCATAGAATTCAAAATAAGTATTTAACCTTTTTTAAAAATTTCTAAAGTGTTATTTCATACACTTAGGAAATTGAAAAACATTTTTAGAAAACGTATAAATTTTTTAACGTACCGGAATTCGAACCGCGCCTCTTGGAAGCCGTCAAAGCGCTCTGACCGCTAAGCCATGCACTCTACGACGAAATTCTTATAAGCTTATTATTACTACTACTTATTTTTTTGTTAGCATCTCTGTAGAGAGATTTTTACAAATTTTATTCTACGAACGATTTTTATTATTGAACAATATTTTAATAAGAGATGCTATTTATGAAATATTTTTTCTAAAAGTGGTTTTCAACTTACTAAGTGTATGAATAATACTTTATAAATTTGTAATACACTTACAACATCTACACCCCTTGGTTTGAGTTCCCTTCGGAGGCAAGCGGCAAGGGCATCGAGAGCAGCGAGCGATGCTTCGTGCACACCTCGTACCGGGGCTGCCACGTGTGTCAAGATAGAAGACGCTAACACTACCCGTCCTCGGGCTCTACGGACCAGGGGCAACATGACTTGAACTAGGCGGGCCGGTCCTGAAATTATATCTAAATATATAATACATCTAAATTACTTTTATTGTCCTGCGTTAATAAGACAAAGCGTAAAGTTAAGTTCCGCCACTCAACATAAAATATCTCAAATTTAGACGGAAACCGGAGAGTGAGAGACAGAGTGTCATGACACTAAGTTCATTCTTTCTATTCTGCTGTATGGGATAAAGCGTAAAGAATTTTTAAAGAGCTTCATTTAAAACGTTTTGACTTTTATTAAAAATACCCTTGATAAATATAATATTTTTTGTACATTTTTTTTACAAACTGTGCTACAGATAAGAGATGTTTATTGTTCAAGTTAGCGGATATACAGCCTCAGGGGCTTATTTCGACAGGCTCCGTGTATGCATGCAATTTGATGACTTGATGAAAAAAATCTCTAGCGTATAGTAACATAACATGACATGGTATGTTATTAAATTAATTAAATTAGCTTTATTTGTTTTTAAGAATATTTGAAATTGAAGAACTTTCATTGTATATTCAAAAAGCTAGAAATAAGTAAGTTTGAAAACTAAAAAATAAACACAAAAGAAACTGTAAAGAACCTTGTAAAAATAGGTACTCGTCTAGTTATTGTTCTGCTCCGAGCTTACAATTGCTTTTTTTTAACGTCTTGACTGAAAGTCAATATATACCGACTGCATAGTCATTGTATACATACATGTTTTTAACATTTTTAAAGTGTTATTCACACACTTAGGAACTTAAAAACTATGTTTTACATATATATTTTTAGAATTGATTTTAATCTTTAGTAATATGAATAGTTTTTCGGACAATAATTAGAAAATTAATAGAAATATTTACAAGTATTTACAATATATAAAATACATAAAATACAAATACAAATACATCTACTAATTATTATACGCATCCATGTCGGACTCAACTTGGAAGAGTAAAACACAAGTATACTATATTTTTTTGTCTGAAAACTGGACAACTAGCGTCATCTATCAGTAACATAGTAAGTCAATGCTGTTACAGCCATCTTACGGTAAAATATAATAACTCTATACCTTACCTAAAAGGTTTACGTCCATCGCTCGACGTATTACTGAAAAGGGTACCCATTCTAATTCACCGAGTGCACACCATGACTCGCAGTTGACGATCGCCCACAAACCTTGAGCGCCCTCTGGCAGATGATCAACGATATACAGAGATGCTGACAGAATCTGGAAAGCAAGCTTCGTCATAGTTATATTCAATTGTGGAATGAGGTCGCTTAACGTCAGGCTTATAAATCATTAAATTAAAATTAATAACATATGTAGCTAATACTTATTATCTCGAAACAATATTATTTTGTCATTCAATTAATTTTGTATTAATATAGTCTTATCTGTATAGTCTTACCTTTAAATTATATTATTCTAACAAAATAATTATGTATTTATAATTTAGTTGCGTATTCTGAAAATATTGTTTTAATAGATATGTATATTTATAATGACAGCGTTTTCTTAGATTTATAAGACAATTCAATGTTGGGTTCCGCTACCTAACCCCACAATGTCCTAAAGTGTCGATATGGTACTTAAAGAACTGATTAAGAAAGAGCGCTTGGACGGTCTCCAAGAGGTGCGGGTTCGAATCCCGTTGAGTTCAAGTTTTTATACGTTTTCTAAATATGTTTTTCTAAATGTGTGACTACAGATTGTGTAACACTTTAAAACGTTATTAACGTTAAAAAATATATATACTTATATATTATGTTACATTCATATTATTTAGCCTGAAAAAGTTCTCAACAATTGAAGCATTTTCTTTTGTCCAACTCCTCTGTTAATTGCGCGTACTACCTGAAATTGTTGTTGCTGGGAGCTATACAAGTATAATATTCGTTCCAAAGACTTTATTAGACTTTGTTATGAAATCTCGTTAACCTTAATAATATTGTCTATAAATTATAGAAGCTTACAAGCTTAGTTGCTAGGGATAATGAACGCGTTGGTGGTAAGCTCAATATGCTTAATACAATGTAAGACTGTAATGTTTGTGTGTGACAAATTGGCTGCATGTGTCGAAAATTGTTATTTTGTTTAATTATAACAAAATAGTGATTATAATTATAACTTTGAATTAAAATAATTTTTAGCTACACAATTCGCGTCTTATTACCACATAGAAGGGTATCTAGGATAGAACCTAGGGCCAAGTCATTCCATTCTCTACTTTCTGCCCTTATTCGAGACACTGCGTGTTTAGTAGAGGAACTCAAAACCACACTTTGACTTGACAGGGCGGGAAAATTATTCATATATACTCACTCAATCGATCACTCACTCGAGTGGGAATTGAACTCAAAACACAAATACAAAGCGTTTAAAGACAGACTCTATTCTAATGCGCCACAATATCTTCAACTAGTATAGATACATATACTTCTGCTACGTTTAATGTAATTGAAAAAAGGATAAAATAATTGAAAAGCCCCTGACTAAATGAATTAATACAATAAGACGGTCGGGACGAATCCGTTGGGGGCTGCCATCACTATTTTTAATTGCAACAATGCAGCTATCCAAAAAAATTTGAACAACACTATCTAGTACTTTGGAAAAAAATTGAGGACGTGTAAACACATATACAGCAATCTGTATCTGTGTTATCAATATAAGTATTGATAACTGCTAGTCTTTTGAAGACTTTGTGGACAAAAATAACGTCAAAGAAGGTTTTTTCAAAAAAAATTATATTGTTTTTCATTTAAAACTTTTTAAAGAGCATATTTTCGGTACATAAATGATACGATATCGATATAATTTATTTAAATATATAATATAAAAGCCGCATCCAAATCGGCCAAGTAGTTTTGATTTTGCATAAAAAAATATCTGCTGCAGCATCCCCTACTGAATTGTCACGATAACACATCTCTATCTGTCATATAATAATGCATCAATTAAACCCGATCCTATCACTGAGAATCGCATCCCAATTGGAATAGCAATTTTTGTTTAGCACAAACAAATGTTTACTGCAGCGCCCCCTGGTGAGTTGTTACAGTAACATATATCTAAGTACAGCAACAATGAAACCTGAACCTATGACTGAAACTCAGTCGAGTAATTTTAGAGACAAATGGCAACATTTGTTTGTACAAATAAACAAACCAATCCCCTCATAATTATACCATCTCCGTACCGTCGTAAAAATACATATGTAGATAAAGTGATACCGAAACACAGAGCATACGGTCATGGCTTTAGTAATCGAACCCAAGCCACCTTAATAAAATCATTAATCACATGCTAGTTGATATACATCTAAAATAGCTGTACAATAACTGTAAACTAACATTTTAATGGACGTTGGCAGTTCTATTTGTTTATATATCATCTTATAATTAGTTCTCACTTATGCTTGACTAATTTAATAATTCATACAGTAGTAGCGTCTCGGCGCAAACATAGCTACATATTGAAAGTGCAAATGTTTATCATACGCTAAGTAAGATGTAGCACTATATTAGGTTTGCTAATGTAATAAAGAGAATATTTATTGTGAATATACAAGTTCATACATAGATAAAATACAGGCTAATTTATGTACCATATTATAACGACAACTTAAAATTACATTCTCTTTATCGTGGTTGTCTGGGCAAGGACTTTAGTTACATGCTATGAAAATATTATATTGTTATCATTCCTCAGGAGAAAATCGAATGACATAAAGTGGGTCAAAATAGAATTAGTAGTTTTTTTTACATTGATAGATATGTAGGTGAAGCCAATGAAGCCTGTACAACAATAAAAAGATGCAGAAGTGACATTATCTTCTACCAGCCAATGTTAATTATTTTGAGCTTACCATTAAATTTTCCATTTTCTAAGCTCAATTTAAATTACAGGTACACATAAAAATAAAATAACGAGTGGTATTTGTTTCATGAAAATTAATAGAAACATATCCGTAGTCCATTTAACAAGGTTTCATAAACGTTGTGTACATTTTTGAAATTAAATTCATATATTGTTACAATATTGTTAGTTAGTTGTCAGGTATTTTTGTAGCAATAATAATTGATTATTTTTTCACTGGCATATACTTTAGTATATACTGCAGTTAGAGGCTTAAGACAAATTTCCAAAGTAATCTAAGTAGTGAGAGACTAGTGCTAGATCACAGTGTTAAGTATTTTGGCAGGGTCCAAAGGTAATAAATATAATATATATTATTATCAATACAATTATAATTTATATATTGGATATTTTATATTGTACTACATAAAACGTAAAATTTCTATCGTTTCCGTGAGAATTTACGGAAATACCAGTACCAACCTCCCAATGTGACAGCGTCAGACTGTATACGATGTTTTTGGGTTCGTTGGTCACTCGTGGAAATGAATTTGTTTGAATTATTTTCATGTCTCCGCTCTGGTTACAACACGAAGTGTGGCATTGATTTCCGCCAGTTAACACAATACGGGATATTGCGCGAGCCGGGCGGATAGTAGAGAACGGAGTGTCTTTACACTAGCCTACTTAGCTTTCGCTCCCCAAAGAACCTTCATGCTAAATTTCAGTTTTTTACGCCCAGTAGTTTTAATAAGTAGCAGTCAGTAGTTTCAGATATTAGAAGTCGGTAGGCAGTGACGCAAGATTTTTATATAGATTTTTTATAATTTCTATTAACATATAAAAAAAGGAAACCAGATGAGCTAATGATTTATTAGCAGTTTTGATAAAGAAGGAAATAAAATTAATATGGATGTAATATGAACTACGAACTGTATTTCATGTATTATACTATATTTATTTATATTTCACTATATTTAATTTATATTCATTAATGATTAGTATATAGAAATAATAAAATATATTATATTAACCTGAGTTTCTGATGTGATGTCAAGTTGTAGCGTGTGTAGTCTGCCTGAGCAGTCTTCCTTCAACATGTCCGCGTCTATGTTTCCAGCTTTACTTTGAAAGCCAGCAAAAACATGGTATCCTAAATCATCGAGCTTTCGGGCGAGAGCGTTTCCTATAACATTGTCACATCCTGTCACCAATACAGCTTTGCCCGCTGCTGTTACCTGCCGGAAACATTATCCAAATAACATCAAATAACTTTTTTACAAGGTTTTACTGTACTAAAAATAAAAAACAAACTAATTTGATATAAAATTTATTAATTGAGGAGATGCAGAGAAATGCTGTTAAAAAATAAGTAATAAATAATTAGTTTACTTTTTTATAGTGTTATTTATCCATTTTAAAGCACGTGAACTTTTAGATGTATGCAAATATCAATGAAAATGCATAATCACAAAAATCTTAAGCCTTTCAATTAATCCTTGTCTTTTATTTGAATGTAAAAGCTTAGAAACAAATGGATGCGATTAAGCGTCTTTGAATTCGTCTTAATTATACAGTGAATGAAATTTGTACTATAGGATCGGGCGAGTGACGAAATAAAGTTTTCGTTGAAAATAGACGTCGACAGGTTGATTGATGTCGGTTATAATAACTGCTGAGTGAATATTTTATTCAGGCATTTCGAAGTACTTTCAGCCATGCGTGACGTGATGACGTTCAAGGTAACTATTTTAGGGTTGCCTAATCATTAATTCTTAATTTTACCTTCCTCTTACTGTTTCAAGTCACGCACTAATAAAAGCGACATTTGCATACAATATGTTTACTTTTAATTATTTTACGTATATCTTATATTAATTCACAAAAAAAGCAGCATCACGCATTTTTTCTCTTAGTAGGGGAGGCAGCGGAAACCTAGTGTTGAGACATTCCGTTCTTTGCGTTCCAGTCGAAATTTGAAACATTGCCTGTTGAGTATAGGAACTCAACGTCGGAAAATGAAAATATTTAAATATCACAATTCCCTAAGTGGGGATCAGCCTACAGACATAGTTTTTACAGTTAGACGCTTTTCCACTGCATCAGAATGGCTTAAAATCTATTACATAGAAACTAAATAAAAATATATACTTATGTAATTAATATATACAAATATGGAAAAAGAATAAAAAATTTAGATAAACGTAGGTAGAATAGACTAGTACTATATTTTTATTTGGAAAAGATAAGTCGTTCCGTACGGCGTTTCCGGTTTTCACAACATCGCACGTATTGTATTCAGACGGTGAGGATGATATTTCAGTCTATTACATAGGAATCAACGCAAATGGTTTCCCAGAACATTCGCCGGGGTAAATGCGGTAGAGAACGCACAGCGATGAAACGTATCTACACAACGCCAAAGTGTCTATCTAATTTTTCACATATTATTGGGTCTTTTACTATGCGAAGGGCTCTACTTTGTATGTGTTCAAATGGTTCAAGCTGATACGAGGGTGCACCAGTCCAGAGATGAGAACAGCGCGAACTTCACGCTAGAACGAACCTATGCCCTATATAGGGACAATTGATGCGTGCATGTGAAGTATTGTTTTTGTGAAGTAGCTTCTTCGAGGCCAACTTGGCCTTGCTTTTCAGGTGATCGCGATACTAGCAGTCACTTGAAACTTAAGGCTGATACTCGGCGCGGCTTTACAGACTAACTAGAGCAGTACACAAAGTAAGAGAAACCTCATTAAACCGTCAGTGTGTGCAGGATATTATAAAATATAAAATGTTTTATGGAAGGTATGTGCTATCTTCATCCTTAAGAGTTAATATAATTGTATTCAATTTATGTAATAATAGTCTGTATACTAATAAATAGGACACAACTATTTGTTGCACTATTCATTGACAATATTGTTGGACCAGTGCTTATATTATTTGAAAAATCTTTGTAGTACTTTTATATTCCATTAATCATAGTTTTATTGTTTACTTAATTAACTACAAAAGTGTATGACACAGAGAATAATAAATAATATTTTATATTCTGTTGTTATATAATATACCTAATATAATAATATATATAATAAAGGATTGTTAATTCAAAAATAGTCTTAGGTATATAATATGATATATGTAGAGAAAAGAAAAAGATTTAAAATATATATTTAGGAGTGTCTATTTTGCGAAAACGACCGTTAACCTATTTTTAAATTGGACTTTCGAATAGAGTGGATGACGCAAGTGAATGTACCGAGATTGGCAACACACACTGCAAATGCTACCTACGAGTACATACACGTCTTCAATAGAATCGACAAATTATATGTCGACGCATACTTTGTTATTTATTGATTGAAACTATTCCTCTCACCTAGTTACAGTTATAATACGAATACGTCAATGAAATAATTAATTGTCTTTCACCAATCACTTATCTAGAATATAACTTTGGAAAAACAACGTCATCAAAATTTACTTTAACTACTATATTATAATTGTTTATGTCAATGAAATAACTAATTTTTATTTAAACAAATATTTTCAAACAAGCTTTGACTGTAAAATAGAGCGTGAGTTTTTATTATTTCTTTGGTGAATTTTAATAATTATTAAAATATCTAACGTTTTCTATAAATATTGAAACACAACCATGCACTGCAATAGAAACAAAACAAAAGTAAAAAAAATTGCACGCATAACAGGTACTGGTATTTATTATTTTAAAAGGCATGTATGTTATTCAACCTTTCAAGTAGCCACCTTTACTTATCACCTTAAATGAGAACGAACTTAGTGTATAAATAAAACTGTCCATTATTATTCTTGTCCATCATTAAATATATACTAAAGAGAGTATATATGATGGTTAAGATTGCATACAATAATTATCCATAGCATACATTGATAAAGTACGGTTCGATATTGACAAAACAAGCTGTTCTAATATGTTTTTTAGAAATAAAATTATGTACTTCAGTGATGGTTTTACGACTATATAAATCAAGCTCGCTGTGTCAGTGTCATGCGTTTTAATATTATTTGGTTTGAATCGTTTAATATTTACCCGACGTTGTATTGTAATATCTGTAATAATGTAATAACTCTAGATAGATATTTTAAAGTGTTAATCACACACTAAGAAAATTAAAAAATACATATTTTTTATCATAATTTCTTCATATTGTTTTCTAAAAATATGTTTTTCTAGATAGATATTTTATATTTTTTAAAACATTTTTTTTAAGAATACGCTGGTAGAAAATATTTAAAGTTGTTATAATTATATGCACTAAATACATCTCAGCAAGTACGTATTTTCATTCAAATATTTTAAAATTTAATAAGTTCTTTGATTTTCGCGATACACATTTTGAAATGAAACTATTTTAACCGGATTAATCGCGTATAATTTTGGTATTCAAAAATACATTTTCAGAACCCGACGTCTCGATAATAATAATAATTTATACCATTTAAAGATTTAAGAAGATTTAAGAATTTCAAGCAATGGCTTATTTACTTTCTTCCATATTTAAAAAAAAATAATTAAGATATGCATATAACGTTAATGGGCTTTGTGTATAACAAGAAATCAGAAATATTCTTTATTTTTGGGGAAGCTATGCCAATTTATTTTTTAATTTAGTAAAATATCCATTTATTTTATTAAGCTCACAGAGCCGCTCCCTCGGGGGATTCGCGACCTTATTTGGGATATTTTGGTATATAATTACTCGCGAGGCAACGCCCATATACAACAATGATATAATGGTTGTAGTAATATTCAGATTTCCTCATAGAAACTATTTATATTATTTACTTTTATGAAGAAATATTCAAGAAAGTAAAAAAAAAATTATGTACCACAAAATTAAATTAATAGAATAAAAAATAACACTTAGGGGAGAGTCGGTTTTATTGGACTATTTTTTTATTTTCATCAAAATATCTTTCTTGATGAATTAATTCATAATTATAAAAAGAAATAATAACAATCGAATACTAAACAAATTTACGCGTTTATCAAACTTAAATATTTTACTACTTTAGATTAGATTTTTAATATATACTCATATATATATATTAAAAATCTTAATTAAAGACTTTTCGTATTGAGATACAGTTTAGTTTCCTTATACTCTGTTTTAGTTCAAATAATTATCGCAAATATCTGGTTGATGTGCAATTTCCGTGGACCCATTTACGATATTAAATACACTGTCCAAAATCCAGTCAACATTTAACTTGATTTTGCCAGCCCAAATCCAAAGTAGCTTGACTTCTTAAAGTACACATAATTCATTAGCAAACTTATTTCGTTTTCTAGTATGACGTTTTAGAATTTTATTAGTACGTTTAGGAGCAAAATATTTTACAAATATCTGTTTCAAACTCATCTTCTGATGAGTAACGTGTGTGGTTGGGTTAATTGCACCTGTACAGTTAAGAAAATTATTGGTGGTACAATTTAACAAACTAAGAAATTTAAGAATAAAATATTTGTCACAGTATAACTTAAAAACTTTAGCAATACATTACTTTATAGTTTGAAACGTGATTATAAAATCTATAACAAATTTTGAACTTGCCTTTTTACTTAAACTTTAACTAGCATTTATAAAGACGTGCTTTGTGTCTTTAATTAAATCCAGTGCATTTAATTTGGACGCTATTACAAAATTAAAAGTAGATAAAAGTTCTGTCATTTAGTTTGGTGTTACTATTATAAAACAGTAAAATATTATGTCTGTACATTGAAACGTATAGTACATTGTACAAATAAAATAATTTAAGGTGATGGAAAAACAGTAAACATTATATACACATTTTACAGGAATACAGAAAAAATGGCTTCACGTTTTTTCCATATTGTCAGAGAGAACCTAGTGCCGAGTTATTTTCCATTTTCCGCCTGAATTCATTGCGTGTTGATCGGCATTAGGTACCAGAGCGAGAAATAAAAATATTTAAAATATAATCATTACAAAAATTGTTTAGCGTAATGAACATTATCCATTGACATATAAAACTGAGATGACGAAGGACCATGATGGACCAGCTAAACTATTTCTTATAGTGTCACATTAGTATAAGTTCCGTATGGTGGGCAGTTTTCGTTAACAAATAAAAATCATTGAACTATACTGACGCAGTGGGTCAGCGTCTGACTGTAAATTCGTTGCTTGTGTGTCCGATTACTACACGAGGGTATGGTTATATTCATATTGTTTTTATTTTGCTCTGTGTAATATATATATATATATATATGACAATGATTGCAAACCATTTTTTTTGGTCTGTTTGTTTGTGCACGCTAATCTTAGAAACGGCTGAGCCGATTTAAATGCAGTTTAGATTATTGTATTTTGGTAAAGTTCTCTTAACATTTAGTATTTATTTTATTTCAATCGGTTTCTGATTTAAGTGGGAACGTGGGCGGGTGAATGAATCATGCTCGCACGTATCCACAGCTGTGAGTATAAATTTGTAATTATTACTATCTGACTTTATATACAACAGACATACTTATAAGGTATGGTTAAATATATTTTCTTTGATAATAATATTTTGATACTACCCTAATATTGATTTATGAGAGACACTAGTTTTCACCAAAAACGTACAAGTCTTTATTAATGATAATATGAAATTCTAAACCTATATAAACATTTAGTTGCCTGGGTTATCGATTAGTACAACTTCATATTTCGGATTTCTTGTCTGATAATCAATATTTATACTAAGTAAATATAGTCCAGTCCAGCCTGTACATTATTGTAAGTACTAGTTGTTTCTGTTTTAAACTTAAGCTCGGATGCAATACATACAATATGTTACCAAGAGCTTCAACATAAGATTTATTTTTTTATATTATTTTAAAATAATGGCATAAATAATTTTTAATGTAATTATTTCAGACACAATTTTTCAAATTTCAGATACAATATTCAATAATATTGTAAAAAATATTTATTGTGAATATCTTTAATAAATGTTTCATTGAATATTTTATACCCTTATCAATTCCTTAATAATAGAAATTATGACTAAATAGGAACAAATTAAACTAAATTCTACAATTTTCTGACTAAATTTTACATATTAATGTTGAAATATTTGTTAAAGCGGGACCTGAGTGTACTTAGCAACTTGAGTGGAAAGGTTAATAATTCATATACTTATATGTCAAGTTACGTGAAATATCTACCTCCTATTTCTATGATGGAATAAGGCCCTTGATGTGGCTATAAAATTGTTTATAGACTGGTAATGGAAATTCGCTACGAGAGTCACTTCAGCGTTTATGAAATGGATTTTGATATAATGAAAATGTTTATGTCCATTTTTCATTCATATATTAAAAAATGACTTTAATGAAATCTTTACTTAATATCCATCTGTATAGTTTTCTCTAATACATATATTCTGAAAATAAATCAATTATAAAGTCGATATTATTTTCGAAGATGAGTTAAATGAATACGAACAAATATTTGTGCTTCTATATTACTGAACTCATAAAGCTATTGAATATTAAAGCGAATTACATTAGGTTAATATGCTCGCAGTTCCAATTCGGTCCGTCTCTATCCCGCACCACACGTGGGCGTTTCGGCGCCTTTTAGTTTTCGTTTATACAAATGATCAAAAACATACTACAATTTATTTACTTTATAAGGACTAGAACATTTAAGATGCTATATAATATAAGCTTAAGCTTAGAACTTATAAGTTTAAGCTTTCTTAACACTAACGATACAAATAAAGGTATTCAAGTGAAAGGGTATTTTCCTCAAGTTTAAGTACTAGTAATTTGTACTTGCTGTTATCTAATGAAAATACAATTTAATATTCTATTTAATTTATGAATCAACTTTGTGTTAAGCGTGTGGTTTGTCTATAAAGTGTGGAAGCTTTCTTGATTGTTGTTTGCATAGGAACTTTGCGGGTTTAAATTATTCATACAAATCACTAAAAATAGCTTTATTTAAGTTAATAACACTAAAATGCTAAACATAGCTGAGAAAATATTAGGTTTAAATGAGGTCAGCTTGTTGGTCAGACGGGATTGTGTACGTTATAAAGTGGACCCAAAATAGATAATCACTTCAAAAGCGAGCACTAATATTAAAGTGTTTACGGGCTACAGTGTCACATGTACGTAGGCTGTATAAGCTATAATACGTCCAGAACTCGAGTAGCTATTGTTGCCTGCAACCTCATTCACATCTACCATCATGCAAATAGTATATATAGTATCCAACTCGTCCTATTCTACTCGTCCTACATTCATGGTTAAATGCCTGGCAAAACTTTTAAAATATTTCACAATTGTAATTTGAGATATATTTATATGCGTTGTCACCGGCTATTTAGTTTGCGTGGTTTTTAAAATAAGAATTTCTATTTTTCCCCGTTCCCGTAGAAGTTTCGAGAAATCTTATAGTGCACAATGCAAGGAATACAATCCATCCATCTAAGCAATTCATATCCACCCAGGTCCACTTACTGAATTTCAGCTTTTTACGTCCGGTAATTTGAGCTGTGCTTTGTCTGTCAACCACTCAGATTGTAACGAAAGAGTTTATATAAATATATACGTAAAATTCATACCATGTATAATTTAAAGAGGCCGCCATATCGTATTAAGACTGTGTCTGACTGTTAACGCGATTGGTTGTGAGTTCGATCCCACTCGGAGAAATATATATATATAATAATATATTTTAAAAAAAATTCGTCTCTTCGCTCTGGAAAAAGGTATGAAGCTGTATAATTAAAAAAGTATAAACCTATAGGAGCAATATAGATTTTTATATTGTGTTCATGTTCAAATGTCTTGTTTCAATTCATGAACGATTAACACAGCTCTTAAGCTATATTACTGACATTTAGCGTGTTTCATTAAATATTTGCTTAGAAATTATTAATACCAACAGTTAATAAGTAATTTAGTTCGTTATAATAACCCAATGAAACTAATTTATTGAGTGTAATTGCCCTGAAGCTATATCCCAATGTGCCGAATTAACGTTCTTAATAAATAATAAATGATACCGTTAAGGCGAAATCCATCCTCCGTTTTGGCTCACCCTCATGCGTATATTGCCGGCACTATAGCTTACTCAATGCATTTACGCCTACGCTTCTAGAATAGTTTTATTCCCTGTGTTATGACTTTCAACTTGATTTTATATCTGGTCGTAAAGGTTCCCATATTACTTTTATTATTTCATATCATAGATATTGGCCTTAATGTTCTTTCATATGTTAAAATTATTATGTTGGTGTAAACGATCTATATTTCTTGAAAATAAATGTGCCCTTATCTATTCATCGTATTGCTGCAGGCATCCCACACAAATGTGACTCAGCAAAAGTTCTATGGTGAATGAGTGGGTTGCTTGAATGTCAAAAATTCATGGTTACTTTTCAAATTGGCGCCGTTGATCTCCTTTGCAAATCTCTCGTTTTTGTAAGTTTGTTTTGTTGGATATCTGTATTGATTACCACAGTATTATTACTCATTCGGGTTGTTTACGTAATGGTGCTATTTTGATAAAAGTAAGTGACTGTTCATTTACTAAATGTAATTTTATTATATATTATATAATCTAGTAATATATAATATAATCTAGTAATATATATTATATTACATAATCTAGTAATATATAATATATTATATAATCTACTAATATTTCATAAACTATTTATATATGTAAATATTTGTAAATATACCTAGGTATATTTAAGTTAAGTGTTAAGCTAGCTTCACCGTTTTTCCGCATAGCATGATAGTAAGAGAGAACCTAGTCTTTTAACAATCTGTTCTCCACTTTTTCGCCCGCCCGAATTTCAGCTATTACTGTTTGAATGGCGGAACTCAACATCACTCTTTGTCTTGGTCACCAGAGCGAAGAAATGAAAATAATTAAATTATGATCATTCCACCGAGTGGGAATCGAACCCACAACCAATTGCTGTTGCAGTTAGCCACTATCTGCCTCATAAGATGGGTTATGTCAATTCACAACTAATATTTTTTTTTCAAGTAAGCAGACAACCTAGTGTTAAGACTCTGTCCTCTATTTTCGGCTACTTACGAGTATATGTATTTAACAATAAATAAATTCAATGACATTAAGAAATCATATCAATTTACAGACAATTTATTTTTGTAATGAAAGGCACAAATATAATGTATTTCATATATGTACGTTTTTCGCCCACTTCAAGCATTCTATGGCCATGGTCCAAATTATTCAATCTAAAGTGATATCGAATGTACTGAAAAATGCTAAGGCATAAAATAATATTAAAATAGGATCTCCCAATCTATAATATCAACCTGTTTCTTTAAAACTACACTCGCTTACATAACAAAAATTGTCCTCTATTTAATATTTAATTCTTAATAAAAATATGCAATAGGATATGAATGACCCTTTTAAGTCGAATAATTACACTTAGTAGTAATGTTTATTATTCAAAACTTTTATATTGAAATCTCTTCTTATTTTACTTGCACACACACTGTACGGTCCATCAATAATTCCAAGTTCATTTTTCCCTCACTAACTCATCAATATATAATGAACTTATGAAACTAAACTATTTATAACTATTTATATAATAATATTTGTTTTTATGTTTTTAAAGAATAAATATTTTTTTACGTAACCTATTCACGATTTATTAATATTTACAGTTAACTAAACTCGCTTTTTTGCTGTATCTGTATTATTAAGACCGTCAAGCTCAACTAGGCTTTATCATATAGTATATGGCATGGTAAAGGATTAAAGGGGTGGTACATTCAAAACATTAAAGCTTTCACCGATAGATTCAATTAAGGACATTTGCATATGTATTCTACATACTCCAACAGCAAATAAAGATTATTGATAACATAACACATTAACATTTCTTAACGCTTAAACGTTGGTGTTCCTAGTAAATTGTATAATATGGAATGATTATAAAATAGTAATCAATATTAATATATAATTTGTAACTAGCGAAAGAAAAAGTAACAATCTTCTGGTTATATATACTTAGTTCCAATCTGATTTATTATCAGCTTATATATTTATTATAAACTAGCAGCTACCCATAACTCCATTTACGTGAACTTAATGACTCACCCCATATTAATTCTACTTGTCAACCTTTTCCGACAAAAAATGGGTCCAAAACCATACCGCCTTTACCACGTGTAGCTTGTGTTATTATAGATATACATTATGAGGTAAGATAACCGTTAAGGCAAGTATCTCATCCATCACGTGTAGCTGTTTTTGGTGTGTGTGACACAAGGTGTCATTTTCTTGTCGCGTTGATTTCCAGGGCAGATGTTCCAGATGTCTGATATTATTAAGTTTTCAGCTTTACGCTTTTTTTGTAGTGATCTCACTACAAAAAAAAGCGTTCTGCCTATCTAGGCAGAAAGATCCTAGACAGTTTGTTCTAAAATTTGCTCCCAAATTATAGAAACAATGATTCCTCGAGTGGGGATCGAACTGATAACCATTGTGTTTACAGTTAGACGCTTTCCCACTGCGGCATATTATTCTATAACTTTAATGTTTTTTTTTGTCAACGAAAACTGCTCATCATAATGGAGAACTTTTCCTAGACAGTTTATTCTAAAATTTGCGCCCAAATTATAGACACATACTGATTCCTCGAGTTGGGATCGAACTGATAACCATTGTGTTTACAGTTAGACGCTTTCTCGCTGCGGCATATTATCCTATAACTTTAATGATTATTTTTTCTCAACTTAAACTGCTCATCATAATGGAGAACTTTTCCTAGACAGTTTGTTCTAAAATTTGCGCCCAAATTATAGAAACAAAATGATTCCTCGAGTGGGGATCGAACTGATAACCATAGTGTTTACAGTTAGACGCTTTCCCGCTGCGGCATATTATCCTATAACTTTAATGTTTTTTTTTGTCAACGAAAACTGCTCATCATAATGGAGAACTTTTCCTAGACAGTTTGTTCTAAAATTTGCGCCCAAATTATAGACACATAATGATTCCTCGAGTGGGGATCGAACCGATAACCATTGTGTTTACAGTTAGACGCTTTCCCGCTGCAGCATATTATCCTATAACTTTAATGATTTTTTTTTCTCAACTTAAAATGTTCATCATAATGGAGAACTTTTGCTAACGCTCTATTTACTTACTTTTTATAGAATAACTGGTCTATTATGCTTTTTCGTCAGATCCTCCAGATATTTGATTTTTATACGTCAGTGGTCATAAGACCTAATAACGTTTGTTAAGTTTCTTATATATTGCAGTATGTTCTATTAGATTATCTAGACCGTTAACTTTTGTATGCCCAAAAAAATATGCACATCACGCTGTATATCTTTTGATAAAGCAGTTGTTACATATATTTATTATGGTTAAGCTGGTCTATTATGCTTGTGCATGGTGTTCCACTCTTGCAAATCGATTATAGCCTAAGGTCCTGCCCAGGCTCAAACGGTACACAACAAGCAGCTTTATTCGTCAACTAACTACAAAGACAAACAGATAAACAAAATTCGTATCCTATTATTGTTTTTTTCCCCCTACATTATTTCCCCTAAATTATTTTTTCGTAACAATATTTAATGTACAGATGTAACTTTTTCACTATTTTATTATAGAATAGATAGATTTAGAATTTTAGAAGTGCTTCTTAAAAAGTCGTCATTACTTAGGTTAAAAATAGATATCTGAGTTATAGTTTATTTAGTTGCCGGTATAAGATTACGAACAACATGGCGGCTTATTTAATTAATTTGTGGTTCTAAGGTAGCTTATAAACGGCTTCCATATGGCATTAGATAAAATATAGCATTATCGAGAAGTGAGACGTGGTCTTGAGAGATTTGGTAAGCCCTCGCCTAAATTAACCACAAAACTAATTAATACCCAACAGCACAAGTACCGAGACTAAATTTACATTTTAGACCTATATAATTATCTAACTTAATACCCTCTGATTATATTTACTTTAGACAAAATTTACTTTATTATATTTCTTCTTTAAGTAATTTGAAATGTTTTACGTCCATGTCAAATCTTTTTCATTCAATGAAAATTGTTCATTGAAAGAAAATATATATTTTTAGAAAACGTATAAAAAGAAAAAAGCGAGATTCGAACTCAGGCCTCTTGGAAACCGTCCACTCGCTCTGACCACTAAGCCATGCGTTCTACGTCCGGTTGCGTCGAAATTCTTATTTGTTTTTTGATACCATCTCATTTTCTAGAGAGGCTAACAACAAAAATAAGTTGTATTAAGCGTATAAAAATTACAACGTAGCTGGATGTAGAACGCATGGCTTAGCGGTCTGAGTGCTTGGACGGTTTCCAAAAGGCGCCGGTTCAATTCCCGCTGCGTTAAACATCTTATAAGTTTTGTAAAAATGTTTACCATCTTTCTATGTGTGAATAACACTTTAAAATGTAAAAAAATGTTAATTATAGATTTTAAATAGGTTTGAGAGCAAAAGCATATTTTTACTTATTCTACATACATTTATATTTAAGACTTGTTTCGTACATATACCCGATGTTGGTATTTTGAAATACCGATAACAATATTTTTATAATATTTATAAAGTTTAATGGGATTCCCAAGCAAAGCTAACTTTAATTCTAATTATCTGATATATTTTATATTTCCTTAAATTTGTCTTTATTTAAAACAAGTTTATATGTGGGTAGTCGCGATTGCCAACGTGGGTGGTGCCTACCGTAGCAGCCGGTAAAATTAAGATGTTACAACTAAGATTGTTCCTTTGTGCTGTAAAATCTATAACTTAATCACATTCAAATGCATGTTTTAAGAAATAATGATTGCATCGAAATAAAGATATTACAGACGTAGATAATAGATATACCATATTTGGAAATAAAATGATTCTATTCTAGCATTGTATTACTATTTAAGTATTGTAGATATAAATGTATAATTGTAAAAAAAATATCGAAAACGTATAAAATGTTTAACAATTTATATATAATGTTTTTTTTGGTCCCGTCCGTTAATTACCGTCCCTGTAGACAGATTTTTACATATTCCTGCTACTCAAAGATAACTCTACGAACAATCTCTTTTGCCAAAGCAAAAGCGAATGTTATTTATTACTTATTTATAACTTATTTATAACTTTTTTGAAGTGACAACACTCTTTCAAAATGAAAGACATTTTTAGAAAACGTATAAAAATTAAAAAAAACGTAATTATATTGCGGTTTCCAAGATTGCTGCGTTCAAATTTGTATGTATACGTTTCATAAAAATGATTTTGACTTTCATAAACACACTTGAAATATAATCTTAATAAAAGGAAAAGCCCAATTTTTTTTTTAATTTTAGTTACAAACTATAGGCCAACTTCATTAAATATACATTTTGATAAATCAATGTACTAACATACACTAGAAACGCCTTTCTCTATATGTCTATATTTCATTTAATACATATATAATCTTACACGTTGTTAATTAAACATACCTGGAGGTTGTGATAGAACCAGAGCGACCCGGTCACGGAGATCGCAAACCAGAGGAAGAGTGTGAATACAGACACTTGGCTGATATGTAGAGCATTAAGCAACGCTGACAGAACAACGGCTAGCGCGTGGCACATAACAATTGGCAGTGCACACCGGTCTATAATGTCCCATGGTACTTCCTGTAAATGAATTATCAGTTACTTTTCGGTTTAATAAATAACTAAAATATATTAAAGTAAACGCCTAATCCTCAAGTGTTTTCCTATATACCAGGGAAGACAGAAAAAAATGACGAAATTTTGATTGACATTAAAACAGTAAAAATAACCAATTAGAGCATGGCCATCGTGGCACAGCGGCACAGCGTCTGTCTTTAAACGCGATTGGTTGTGGGTTCGATTCCTATTCAGGTGAATGATTATAATTCAAATATTTTCATTTCTCTGTTCTGGTGCTTAAGACGAAGCACGGCGTTGAGTTAAGTTACTCAACTCGCAATGTCTCGATTTTCAGCCGGTACGTGGAGAATTGAGTGTTTTGACACTCGATCATCTCTGACTACCCACCCTGCTTTGCGGTGTGAAGCTGCTAAAAATATAGCTATTTAATAATATTACATTATGATGTATAGTTTTTGTATAGAAGGAGGTTCTTAATTGTTGTTCTTAGAAGTCCCTTTTTCGTATTATTTGCAATATTAATTTTCTAAAAGCAATTTTATTATTCCTATAATAAATATTAAATAAATTTATATTTACTTGTGACGTAGACGTAGGATTTTTGATAAGTGATCCTCGTCTAGCCGAGGGTCGACGGTGCATAGAGGGCGCCGTGATAGAGGCGCGGCGGGTGACGTCGCCCGCGGCCATTACTGCTCAGTTCTGCAACAACAGGAAATCAATGTAATTGACCTTTAACATTTTTCTGTAAAACTTCTAAAAGGATTTAAATTTAATTACTCAAATTTATTAATTTCATGATTTTTTTTTAAAGTTAAAGTTAATGTTTGTGAAGATAACTAAGGACGGTGTCGGTGTAACGGTTTTAATAAAAAATACTCAATTTAACAATTAATAAAAATATTTAGTTATTGTTTCATTATTCATTAACTTAAATCACTATATAACAATACATTAGTAGAAAAAAAAATACTAGTAGTATAATTATAATAATAATATTTTATTGCACATACACAAAAATGTATAATTTACAATATAATTACAAAATACCTGAATCAATATGCAATGGGCTCAACACTAACAGCGAGTTTTTACAGACAATCATCAATAGCCGATTTATTAAAAAAGAAAAATAGAACAATATCTTAATATACAAATTCTAAAACACAACATAAAATAAAATTAATATTTTATTATTTATTATCAATATACTTTGCAATTTCAAGCGTAATGCTAAAGCGAATTTACCTTGATCTATATTAAGAGAAACAACATCCAGTTATAAACGTTCCTGGCTAACCATTATCATAATCGGAAATAGATAAAATTATAATTGGAATTGGAGGCCAGTATTGGTGTCCATTTTTTAATTATACATTTCAGTGATATCATTTGTTGGCCACAGATAAAAATAATACTTATATTTTGATTGATTGAGTAAAATATATAAGGTAAATATTAAAACAAATACTTTGCGCCGAAAGCGTGAACAGCATGCTACAAAACTGCATTTATGGACAAGTTGCTAAATAAATTCAAATTAGGACAGAGAAACCCATTATATATCAATTTAAATACATTGGTTTAATAGCTGTGCAATCTTGTTGAAAAGAAGGCTAGCTAAAATCTACATATAAATCAAGCAGTCGAGCACTCCTGAAGCCTTTCAATATTGTTAGTTCGCTGAAAAAAGCGAAGCTTATTTTCGCTCAGCTCTATGTCCTTCTAGAATATTATAGCTACAGCCATGAAATTAGATACAGAGACTGATCAGTGTCTACATTGATTTGGAAAATTTTCCTAATTAGCGTGGTCAAGTCAGATGTAAATAAAGGAACCTTACTCAGTAAAAATGAGAACCTCAATCTTGTCTTATGACAAAAATTGAAATAAGAGTTTAATACTTTAACTATATTTTAATTGAAAAATATTCAAGGTTAAAGTTCGCAAGCTTGTTTTTTTTGCGCTTTTAAGTAAACTGGTAATTTAATTTATTTTATTTAGGATATTATGTATAAAATATAAAAGCACAAAACAAAATAGTCGTTAGTGCAAAACATCATTTTAATCTAAAAGTATTTCGGAAACAGCTGCAAGGACAGTGTGCGCTTGACTGGAATACTGACATTGTAGAGGCAGTACGCGTGACCGCTGTGCGAAGTTGACATACGTGCCGTCTGTGACTTCGTAAATAGAAAATGCACTCGGTGTAAATGTCGCGGACCGTTTTGACCGCGCACCGCAGCGAACATATGTTTATTTTTAATACAAGCCACGTTCAAACGACCTAAAACTCCATTTCGACGCATTAATACAATTTTTAATAGACATCCCGTGGATGCCGTCACTTTTGTACTCGATATAATAATTTGCGCGAGTCTCCGAGGTAATATTGGCAGTAGCCTTATAAATATTGACGTGGGAAATAAAGCGGATGTTTGGATTGAATTTGTCTGACATACAGATTTACACAGCCTGCGTAATTTGTATTTTTTAATTACGTCATTAATGAAAGTGTTTTATTTTTTTTGAAAAAGGAAAATGTAACAATAAACGCAAAAAGAGTTAACATTTAAAACTGTTATGTTTTTTTTAATTATTTCGTTTAAATATTCCGAATATGTTATTTCCGCTTCAACTGTAAATTGACTTACTGACTTCATTTGACTGCAATTGATCGCTAGCCTCGTAAATCTTACGTAAGGTAACCTTAAGAAATAAATTTGAAATATTTACAGGGTAAAATTATATAAAAATATAGTTGACAAATGTAAATATCAATTTATATGCAAATATAAACCTATTTTTTAACATTTTTTATATAAAGAAAATATACCATTATATTTGTATAGTTCAAATTTTTATACGTTTTCTAAATATGTATTTTTCAATATAAACCTAACTCATGATGTTATATTTGCGGCTTATAAAAAGGAAAGTCTTGCTATATAAATACATTTATTAAAATATTTTCTATATAATATAAGTAGAATCTTTCACATACAGACATTTTTTTAGATTGGGACATTGCAAATATCAGTGAAAAAGTGTTTAGTAAGACAAACATAATGAAATATTCTCACCCTCAAATTTCGAACATTTTATCTTACGTATAAATTATCTTGTATCTTGATTTAATTTTACATTTAAATATTGTTTTATTCAGATTATCTTTCTCAATTCATATCTTTAATAGTGTCAATGTTAGCCAAACAGTTATTAATTTACAAAAAAAACTTATTAAATAAGTCAAAAAACCCAACATTGAAATATGAAATGTAAAGAAACTGAATATATAATAAGGTTTCGGTTTTTTCCACGAATACTGAAGTTTAACTGTTTAGCTGTTGTTAATTGTTTCAATTATTCTTTGTAGAAATAACTTTTACAAACAATGCTAAAATTTAAAGTTCTGCTGAATGAATCAACAAAACAAAAAATCAAGCATAAAAGAAATAATTTCAACAACTTCCAAAACCAAGTTTTTGATACCTTTCAGATGTATGCTTATAAGCTTGTAGGCATCAAACAAAAACAATGAATGTATTTTTTTTGTTTGTAATTGACATGTTCAAACGTATACTATACTAATATTTAAACGAAATCTGTTTAAACATTTCTACTTAGACGTGTCCAATAGAATTGCCAGACCTGTTCATAATTTTCCACCCTACGTAATTGCTTATTCAAATATAAGTTCATTTTGAAACATTTTTATCTGCCTGGATTAGCACAAATATTTCCATTGAGATTTATTATTTTTTTTAAATGATGCTAATAACCAGAAATATTATCACGTTTCATAATTATAATTAAAAAACGTAATTATATATCAGAAATATTATCTCGTTTAATAATTAAAAGATTTATTGCCACCCACTCCAAGATGTATTTATTTTTTACTATTGTAAAAGGATATTTAAAATAGTATGAATATGAATAAATAAAGGAATGTGTTAATACTGAATGATGTGTATAGTTCTAAAAAAAATATCTAAGTGGATTGTCGATCGAAGGCCTAACATTGACTAACTGACTTAGTTAAACATTGACGGTTACAGAACCATGGCTGATAATGTCTGCCGATGATATAGCGCTCGCTGTCGAGAGCCAGATAAAGCTGGAGCAGAGGATGAACCTCTGGAAGCTAAATGTGATGAAAACCGAGTACATGGCCTGCGGGTGCCCGGATTCTAGCACTGTTCAAGTTTTGATACCTTGGATCTGTTTTGCATGAGTCTGGAGGCATCGATCACAATATCCAAGCTCGGATTAGCTCGGTGAGGTCACATGTTGCGCGCTAGCCTAGGGACTTTGTCGGCAGAATATGCCTTGAGATTGAGTTAGACCTCCCGGACTCCCAACGAAGCGATAGCTGGATATCGCGAAGCAGGATATGAGAGCCAATGGACTTACCACAAAAATCGTGCAAATTTTTGAAGGTTAAGTGGGAACGCAGACTTGCTAATGCTGGGATTACCATGGGGCCAGGAAGAAGAAGAAGAAGGTTATAGACTTTTACCTACTACTAATGTACTTGGACATGTATTAGAAGAATAATGAAGAATATACTGGTATAGTCTTTGATATAAATTACCTAGATATCAAATATACATATTTGGTATCTAGATAATTTATACAGGTTATTAACACGAGACTTATAGCATTATTTATTTATTTTATTTATTTATAGCATAAAAACCATGTCTTATATTGCAAACAATTATAGTTATTATTACAACATAATGTGTAGATATATTATTCGTACGTAGAGCGTGAGACGGTAGAAATAATTTATACTAATCGATGTATTCTAAAATAGATTTAACGATACTGGCAAATGTATTTAATTATTTACACAACTTTAACTCAAATCTAAGGCAGCTATATTGTGCCAAGATATTATAACTATATTATATGTATTTGAACGGTTACCTCTAATTGCATCTTATTGCATTGTATCCATTAATTTAGTAATTTAAAGCGCAGAATGTAAGGGGAATATATATATAATATTACATTATTTTTGATGTGTTCTAATCTTATTTATAGCGTAAATCTTTTGATCAACTTTAAAATAAACGAATGTAACTATTGAATTTTATCTAATTTTAAATAGTACGTGAAATCGTAAAAGTTCGTAATGAAAAAAAAAAAAGGTTCTAGTTAATATACGGATTCTCTCTAAAGGTCCTTTGATCGTTTCGAGTCGAACAAACTTGAAACTTATTTCGAAGTTGCTCCTGCCTAGTTTCTATACTGAAGAAAATATAGTTACCAAGTACCCTGTCGGCTTCAAAATTTACTCAATAAATCTGTACTATTAAATTATCTTTTGCACTACGATATTTTTTTCACTATCACATTTATTATGTACAGGTACATATATACATACAGATTACAACAAACAGTGTAGAAATAATATAATATATTTGACACTGCTGTTCTGTAAATACATTTTTCATTAAATATTATTTTGACTTTTGACTCGAAATCTGTAATAAATACCTTAATCACTTATATAGGAAATCAGTAAAAAAACACTAAATGCACGTACTTTATACGCGGCGAAAATGAAAGAAGAGTACTATCGCTCTAGTCTGATGTTCGACGAGTCCGGCGTCACAAGACGGTCGCGGGATGCCACTGTAGTTGCCGAATCGCCTGAATCAACTTTCCACCGCGAGCGGACGCGTTAAATTTAAACACATACACTATATTATTTATTACCTAGTACATTTTGGGATGGTTTGTAAAAACTGAGATTTACGCAATGGAGTTTGTTTTGCAGTGAAAAATTTGTTATAACTTAATAAATGTAAGTGAAATTAACGTCAGCCGGTTTTTGGAGTTTTTAAGATTTATATCGAGGGCTAAACACTTTATACTAAAATACAGTTAAACAATTGCATTTTTAATATTGCAGGCCTTAAGACATATGACTTGAATATTTATAAGCCATGGTGCAGTGTGCGCTCGCACTGCCTTCAAATTCCACTCTGGATGCTGCCTAGATAATCGATAGATATCATACTCGATGTTTGAGAAAATTACTTCAAGTTCTTTTAATATTTTCCAAATCGAAATTTATTCTTTTTTTATTTTCTTTATTTTTACGTACATGCCTCCTACAATAAGCGTCTTACATAACAGACGGTGACAAGTAATTCCGTTCATGACTTTTAGTCCATTTTTGAGTAGTAGGCTCTAGGGTTGGGACGCCGATATGAATGATAAACTTGGAAAATAAAAATATCAAATGAGACTTGAATGCATTCACAATCGTAACGTTTAATCAACCGCGGCCTATTATATAGATGAAAAATCTAACTTGTAATCTTATAACAGATATCACTGTTTTCCACGTTGCCATTATATAATTATTTTGTACATAATTTATACACTAGATGCGTCTTCGTAACAGGTTATTCTGTCCCAATCTATCTGGGATCTAGAATAGGCATACCGTGCACTGTTAAGGCTTTATTTACATTTGAAATTAAAATACAACAAACATTACTGCGGTAAACTCGCAATTTATACGCTACATACGGCCCACAGGTGGCGAATAACCTTGATTTTCTGAAAAGTGTTACTGAAGTTTACGAAGCTTGAATATTTGTTCTGAGCCAGATTTTCTTTGTTTCTAATGGAAATAAAAATAGCATTATAAAAAAACCCTGACTGACTAAAAGACAATTTAAAAAAAAAGTTATTAAAGATTTAATGGAAAAATATATGATGAGCAAGGGAGTAGCTACAACGGACAGTATTAGTATTTTTTTTTAGTATAGACAAGACAGACGCGGTGGGGTCATGATGGTCTTGATGCTAAGTAAAATTGCTTAAGCGGCTTGTGGTTTGTGATTATAATTTTAAATGTCGCTTTAGTAGTATTAATTTTTATTAAATGTCTGGCAGGTGCTCTCTGCCTCTAATCTAGGACTTAATACAATAAGTGTGATATTTGCTTTTGCGGTCCACCGAAGTTTAGAAAAAATTACGTAGCACTAGGTGTTTTCAGCAAAAAGAAGTCGAGGTTAAAAATTAAACGATTTGCATGCCTATATTATTTTGGTAAATATTATAGCTATTACTAAATATTATAGCCATGCATAGAATGAAAATCTGTGATCACTTTTTTTTGACATACGGCTCGAAAAAAAAATCTTGTCTCCTTATAATTTATCTGTTACCTGTCATTTTGATATTGCAGAACTTAACGAAATATTATGGCATAGCTTCTATTTTTAATATATCATCTATTATAGTGTATTTGTATATATATATTACTAACTTTATATCGGCTAATAAGGCGATGGTTTTCGTTGACGTTTGTTTTGGTTGCCACACGTGTTAGTGAGAGTTTCTTAATTCAATTCTGTTTTTCTCAAATTATTTTTTTATTTATAGTTAAAAGGAGATAAGTTTATAAAAATATCTACATATTAACAAGGTAATTGGTTGTAGTGTGTGTTGTTACGTACATGTAAGTAGGTTAGGTTATTAGAAATAGATGCTGATTTATTTATTTATTAGACCCTTTTAATAAAATAGTTACTGAAAAACTTAATCACATACAATATAAATTATTTTAGGACGAATTATTTTAGGTGCAATGAGGTTTACAATGAAGTTTACATTACATTACAGGTGGAATATGTATATCCGCATCTTCCTATCCGCCGACAGTTCCTATCTGATCGATTTGTTGGCAAAATGTTACAGTTCCCATCCTTTGTGGTCTGGGCTATCTGAGTTGGCCGACCTTATTCTTTGTGATAAACCGTTACCATATTTGCTTAGTAGTTTTCTCAAATTCACTAAGATCCCTCATCCCTTATAATAATCTCCTTATTTTACTTATGCAACAAATCTCTCAAAAGAAAAAAAGATACGTTGGTGCAGTTTGCTGGATCCCAAAATTCACAATTATATTATAATTTAAATGTCCTCCAGAGTCCGTGTTTACAGGACAGGCTGTTGCTTCATTAGACGCAATCCTGTTCACGCTCTCCCATGACTTTAAACAGACGGTTATTTGTACTGACTCATTAATGCTTAATGGCCTTAAAGGGCAATCTATTTAATAGTTAAATAAGATCTTCAATTATTAAAATATTTCGTGAAGAATTGTACTTATGTCATTCAAAGGGCTTGGGTGTTACTTTGGCGTGGATTACAGGCCATTCTTGAATTCGTGGGAATGAATCTGCAGAATCTTGTTCTAAAGTAACCGTCCAGTGTGGTACTTTAGATAATTTTTCCAATTCGACCCAGGATTCGTTGTCTCTTGCAAATATTCATCTGGATGAGTTCTGGAATGACTATTGGAATGTGTGCTTCTGTCAAGCCTCATATCCCAAGGTGACGGAGGAGGACGGAGAAGGTGAGGAGGAACGGAGGATTATATAAACTATCTGTCGCTTGTGCCTTGGGCATGCCTGCACACCTGGACATTTGGCCAAGATCAGGGGCAGGGACCACTCACTGTGTGAATGTGGTCTCAACGAAGACTTCACTTCCCACAACCTTTTCTCCAGTCCTAAATTAATTAGTTCTTTGTATGTCCTTCCTCTTAAAGTTCCCCGTCCCCTTAATGTTCAATGAACATTATGGCGCTGAACTAACTCTATATCTTATCTTTTTTTACCTATCAATCTCTTCCGTGTGTTTTCCATATAAAGTGCATATTCGTGCCTATCTGGCACGTTCAAAAGCCAAAACTAAAGAAGTCCACTCAATTGTTTTTTTTTGTATTATTCTTATATAAACCCAAAATTCTATCCAGCCTAAAAATGGTTGTATATTGTTGCGTATTATAAAAAAATAAATAAAAATCGAATGATACTATAATTAGTATTTTCTACCATAATTATTTTTTTAAATTGCTGTTTATATCATAATAGATGACTTGTTAATTAAATAACAAAAAATGCGTATCGTATTTGAAATATTATTTTATATTATCAAAATAGCAATTAGATATAGTCCCGATTCAAATACCTCATTGAAAGTTAAGCATGATGATATCTTTATAACGCCAAACACGTACAAGTGTAGTAATTTAACACCTTGATCGTGGAGGAACTTGAATATTTCATTTAATATTCACAAGCTTACGCTGATAATATACTGTTTATACTGTAGAACTTCCCGAATATACTTTTTACATTGTCAGGGTAAAAGACGCGTTCAGCACTAACTATTATAATCTTGACCTACACTGGCTTCGGCTTCGGCTTCGGCATCTTTAAAATTTACGATTAAACCCTTTGGTTTTGTTTGTAATTACAATTTTAAGTATAAAATCTGAAATTTTTCCGACGTCTGTCCGACGTAATTTTGTGATATTATAAGCATAAAGTATTTTTATTACTAAAAAAGCTTTATATTATAAATATTTAGAAATTGTCAAATGGTATAGAAAATTTCAGTAAAATAAATTCAAATATAAGAGACATAAACGTAATAAGAAAAATATTAATATATTTCATTTTAAGATAATATTTTGATAGTATACCAACAACTACGCCTAAAAATTTAATATTTTTTTATTATAAGAGATGAAACATTAGAACTATATTTTATATATACATCCATATAGCCTTATTGTGGGTTTTGTTATGTTTTCAAATATTTTAAATTTACATTTATAATGTAGTCCAAATAATATAGTCTTATAATATTACAAAAAAGTAGCAGTATCTATTTGATGCAAGGCTTATATAATATTTGTCAATTAATATCAGTATATATTAGAAAATTTTATTTGTTTCGTATTTGAACAGTGACTAAAGCAGATAAGGAAGCATTTACTCTATTTTCATTTATTTCCGGCCATACGAACGCTATACGTGAGTAATTACGCACTAAGTGATAAAATAATAATTTAGATTAAAGAAAAGACTTTTGTAACAACATTTTTTTTTTTAGTTTACATATTGATGCATATTTACATATATTATCTATTAAATTTAAGCTGTTCGTTGATAAAAACTAAACAGAATTGCAAAAAACGAGGAAAATATATAACATTTGGATATGCGGCCTACGCGAGACGTTTATGACGCTTACTTTTATTATTATTAATCGTATATCATGCTTGGGTGTTATTGATAATGTTGTACGTTTGATAATTTTTTACCATATCTATTTATAAAATATTTAATTATAAATAACTGACGTTATACATTGAAATTTTATTTGATAATAATTTAATACTTAATAAACCAAGCAATGGATTGAGTCGATTAATATATTGTTAACGAAGTGAAAATACTACTTAGCATATTTTTATCCGTTTGTCCGATTGTTAGTTATTATAAAATCGTAATAAACAGTAAGTAAAATGGTAAGCGTAATTGTGATTGAATTTATGGCGTTGTTTATGGCAAAATTTACTAATTTGCATACATAATAGGAGCATTGCCATAAAATTTTTAGCCATCTGAATTCGCCTGCGCATCAGGTTTGTCATTACACAGCTGACAAAAAAATATGACAGAGTAGAAACATCGCCAACGTTACCAAAATGTGACTAAAATAAACTGTGGTCTTTTCTATTTTCTTCGAAATGTGTTGCTGGAGGAGAATATTGCGCACACCATGGTCAGCAAAATAGACCAATTAATTCTCGACCAACTTAAAATTAAGACCAGACTCTCCACTATCTGCTAGCAAAGAGCACTTTGGCCACATAGCTGGGATGCAGTTGGATAATTGTTGTATCTAGCTGATTGAGGTTGGCAAAGTAGACAACAGGAAGAACCGCGCTTTCCTCAACCACCTGGCTGATGGTCTGAGCCGCTTCAAGGAGACGACAGTGGATCCTCTTTTAATTACTGCAGCTTTAAGACAAGCTTTAATACAAGAAGATAGGCAGGCATTGAAAAAGCTTATCACTTCCTCTCATTTCACATTTATGTTTTTGATGGGATATATATAAGCATATTAATTACTTGCTTCTTACAAACCTACCTAAACAGGTAGCAGGTAGCATAGCTGTACAGTACATGTACAGTAACCTGTAATTTAGTATAATTTCGTTTCAATAAAGAATTAAGTTTGTATAACATTCAATTTAATTAACTTGAATCAAAATTAAATTTATTAAATATCAGCAAACCCACGCAATTACGTCTGCGTCACAAAAGGAATACATTTTACCTTTTTGCAACATTTTTCATCGATGGTTTGCTATTATTTGACGAAGCGTGCATTTTATGGCATATATATAATCTTCTTCGAAAATGGTAGCAGGCGTAGGCGATTACACACAGGGTACAATCTACAATAGAATTATTGTAACGCCCAAGCCCGGCATTCCACTATAGTGTGATGCGCCGAATCGACGGGCGCATTACGCTCATAGCACGCCGGTGACATCACCCGACGTGCAACCTGGTACAGGTATTTACTGAAACAACCATACCCCGTCTTCACCTGCAACAGTCTGAACGTCAGAACCCCAAAACTTCTCTTGACCCAGCACTCTAGATGGGGGTGAACCGCCCTCACCGTCGCTAGGGCCATCTCTAGGGACCCAAGTCCTTCTTCTAACGTCAGATCAGGGCTTCATCTGCCCTTTTCCTGATCTGCGATATTCTCCCTTGATGGTAAATCACCTCGCGACTGCTCACATACGTAGAATATGTAAACCCTAGCGAGCACTTTCGCCTGCAACTCACACAGTGGATCGCCCGCCACAAGAGTAGGCGCCGTCCACGACACCGGTACGGTATCACTGAATTGCTCTCACCGATATGATCCGCTGCGATTTTTGCAATTGTATTCTATTGCGAGTGGTGAGAGCATCCAAGCCAACACGGGCGCACCGTATAGCGCAATGTACCTCAACACGCCGACATGGAGATCCAGCCTTCCAACATTCAGCAGTAACCTGCCGAGGGCCTCCGCAGCAATTACAAGCTTTGGAGCAAGGTGAGTGAAGTGTGACGCAGACGACCATCGTCCATCTAGGCCCAAACTCAGATGAAGTATCTATAACCATTAAAATATAAATGATATTTCAATGAACTTAGCATTCTGTTATTATATATTTTATGCTGTTACATTAGAGCTATTGATAGAGATTCTTTATTGCAACACCCACATGCGGCTGAAACAGTTTATAAGTGTTACATCACAATATGATAAATCGCGTTCAACATTGAAAAATTAGGACAGATAATATAAAGGAATGCTTTGTTGTTGATCTATTTAACATCTGTGAATGTTATCCACGCGCTTTTATTAGCTTCAAATGTTATATATTATATAGAAATCAATACTAGAAAATCTCGCAACGCAATTTTGAACCACTTCTGTCCGTCTGTTTTGCTTAAAAATTTGTATACGTGCCCGGATCAGATGACGATATAATATTTTCATACAATTTATATGATCCATGCCAGCATAACCAGAATTACGGGAGAATAGTTTTAAGCTTGTTCCTTTTTATTTTAAAGTAATTTATTACATTAATTAGACTTTTAGTTTATATTAACTTGTATTTATAATGTAGAGTGTAGATATTAAATATAACTACAATTCAAAATGTAAATGTGCATAAATTGAACTAATTATGAAGTAGTACTAGTTACTTCTAGTCCATAAATAGAAAAAAAGCTTTATAGTATATGCAACGCAAACAGGAATTTAAAGCAACTGAAATCTAAAAAATGCAATTGTTATTTCAGCTTGATTTATAAAATTCTCGTATTGATTAGTTTTTGAAATAGAGGGGTAAATGTTTGGTCAAAAATGAACATCTAAGTGGATCACAAATTTAAACAAGCGTGCTTGTCAATGCGGTTGTACAAAACCTTTTCTATTGTTTTCTGTATAACGGCTCTATTTATAAAATATGTCTTGAATGTATTATTTTTACTATAAATGTTATCATTCACTTGTATATGTGTTTTATTATTCCGTTCTTTTTGTGGACTGGACGCAGACAGATTTTAATGACACGTTACTACTTTGTCTGACTGTTTTTAAATAACGTGGAGGTATGAAAAAAGAATAATTCTTATTAAGCTTAATTTCTGGAACTTCCATGTCCATATATGATGTAATAAGACTGATATATATTTTAGAGCAGCTTGTCATGAAGGGTTCCATATGAGGTGTTCGCAATTTTGGTTTTATACATCAACAAGATAAATAGATGAGGCTGAATAACAATTGTTAAGGTTCCATTTTCTTATATGTTACAATGTTACTGACCTCTGTTGTTCCAGAACTTTGATTCTTATATGTTAATAAAAAAGTCCCATTACACTGAACAACTTTTCCTAAGCCGCTATCCTTATTTGTTAGCTGCTGTATTACGGTTTTGTCTTAAAAAGTAATTACACATATAAACTTAATATACACCTCAAAAGTTTCGTTCTGCAAGTTCAGTTTTGGAGATTAGTATGTAGATTGCAAATTGCAAGAAATTATATATTTATTTAAAGAATTTACGGAATATTTTTCCACCTCACTTTTCACCTCACCCCACAAATAAACAAAAATAAATAGTGAAGGTGTATCTTAAAAAGTATATATATAATCCTATTGCCGAGCTTCTTGACAAGAAGCACATCTCAAAATCAAACCAGTCAATTTATATTGAATTTTAAATATAGACCGGTACCTTCACAAATTTTAAGTCATTGATCCATATTCTATTTTTATTTTTCACAGCCATAAATGTCTTTTTAATAGTTATATTCACGTTACAGTCACACAGTCTTTACTGTTTTATTATACGCATTGATTTTTAGAGAAGATTTGAGTGGTAAAATCTTATATTCTACTTCGTGTGTTCAAAGCGGAGAACCATCTGAGCTTTGAAATATACTGAGTTGTGAAGTGCCTGACTGGCTATGTCCGTAAGTTCGAATCCCAAAGGAATGATAAGTATAGATTTTATTATAAATTTACCAAATATAATTAATAAAAGTAAGTTTCAAGTAATTATATAATAATAATATATTGAAATTTAATGCAAAATTTTTACCTTTAAATCATGATTCATATTGTATTTAATTAGTTGCTTGGTTAATACCAAGGCTAAGAAAAATATTTTGCAAGCATTGTTATAATAATAAGACTGTGATATAAATATCTATATTGTTGAAATTTCTAGGTCTAATTGTTAAAAATTATGTTAAATGTTGGTCTTATTGAAAAATAGGTATATTATTTATGTATGTTCCAAATAATTGCACAAACCTTATATTCATTGATAGTTTATATTATGAATATTAAAGTAAATTTAGATCAATTAGCTGTATCTAAATATATGAGTAGCTACTCATATGTCATAGATACAGAATAGATAATTTATTTCCACTTTATATATTATGTAATAAGAAGTATTTGTAAACACTAGTCGATAGCCCCGATAACGCTTCAAATTCGCGTTGCCTGAGCAACTTATATATGTAGGTACTTTTTATAAAAGTGTATGTCAAATACAGTGTGTATTATTTATTTTATTAATTTTATGTATTTCCAATGCATATTGTGAAATTATTCATTCTAATATATAACAATTAGCTTTCTTTACTTATTTTCTAAATAAATTTACACTAAATTTCATACTACCACGTCAGCGTAATTTTATAAAAATGGGTCAACACTTTCTTCATGTATAATTACGTAACCTATTACTATACAGATTTTCATAAACGAGATTACTTTTGCTATTCATTAATTATATAGTACATTAAATGTTGCAAAAAGTACCTAATATCCATTAAAACGATTAAAGCGCCTTCATAAAATTCCAGTGAGCATCATTTCACAAGCGTAAAGTATTTTTGGGTGGTAAGTGTGTCGCGAGCGGCGATCGAAGACACGACTGTACGCCGGTCGGCGATTGAACATTTGCCAGGCGCCGAACCACGAAAATAATTTTCACTCCTATTTTAATGCACTTGTTACCTATGGCATATGTACGTGATTCGATGGATATATATTTTGTACAGTCATCTGTGTGTATCTGATTCGTAATTTACATACTGGGTATTATATTTATATAATTCATTTTTTTAAAATACAAAATTTCAATGATTTTAAATCACAACACAGACACGACAAAACCAGTGTGTAACAATATTAATTAAATATTTACTCAAATGAGTTTTATTTTCAACAAGCTTTATTAGCATCTCCTTGTCTAACTATATATGTAAAAAAACTTGTAATAATACACTTCGAGCCGACTGATTTATTTTAAAAGAAGAATAAAATAATACTTTCATAGCCTGAGTCTGATGTCCTTGCTAGGACAACCAAAACACTGACAAAATAATTTTACTGTTTTAACATAATTTGTTATTGTACCATTTTATATATTAAAAAATATATATATTATTATCATCAAAGCCACTTCAGCCGCAGGTGGGTTTTGGTCTGGTCCAGAATATCCCTCCATTTTGCCCTGTTCCTGGCTTTATTATTCAATTTATTACGCCCAGAGTTCTCAGGTATTGTTTAAATTCAGCCATCTGAGTTTTGATCTGCCTCGGTCTCTCCGTACAACATTCTACTAAGATTTGGCCGTTCTAGACTGATTCATTCTCTCCACATGTCCGGCGTCCTATCTTGATAATTTTAATTATATTCGGTTCAATATAAATGTCGTAGAGCTCGTAATTGTACCGACATATTCTGGTACTGCTCCGAAAACACGTCTTACAATTTGACGTATTTTTTTATTATATGAATATAACTAATCATTATACTCTTAATAATAAATGAATGAGTATTGAATTATTTGTACGAATCTAAATCTGGACAAGAAATATATGCTTTGCATATTTCTTAACAATTTTCTGGTGACAAAACCAAAAATATGCCATGACACTCTGTACTCCAAACCTTCGTCCTAGTCTCATGACACTCTATTTTCCACGCCCAAATTAGAATCATAGTGTTTTATTGGTGTATCTCAACGCCGCGTTTTGTTTTGTTTATTAGAGGTAGTGTATCTAATATTTATTTTATTAATTTAATGTATTCCTACATATAAAAAATATAAAAAGTTATATAAAAAAAGAGTAATCAGGGTTTTTACTCGGCTGGGCAGACTGCCCAGGCAGACAACCACTTCCCCTGGAACCTTCCAGATTCCCAACTCCCAACTCAAGATTCACAAGTCATGCAAGTAAATTACTAAGCATATTATTGTTATTATTAAATTTATTTTATTTTGTTAAACAATATTGAAAGTTCATAACAAAACGCCAAATACCCTATTTGGCGTTTTGTTTTGTAGGAGTTAAAATTGATATTTGTAAAATAGTATATAGATAACTCTATAAATAGTGGCAAGATTTTAAAGTGAAATTGTACAAAGACTTATATTTGAACTATAAGAGAGAATTGAAATGTTTATCCTAGCAGATACAGTTTAAATATTAAATCCTTTGCTATCCTATAAATAAAACAGTGTCTAATAAAGTTCAATAAGTATCAAGTAAGTCTCTTTAGATTAAGCTCGTTCACTTTGTTGGTACTTATTTCGAAACAAGTCTGGTGAACTGATTAGATCGTAACTCGATTACTAAGACGTCAGTTTAAAGTAATTTCGCTCGAGCTTCGGAACAATCTTATCAGAGCATCTCGACTCTTAAACAATCGAAATATATATGAATAACTTACTTGTATCATAATAATCTAAAGCTTTAATAGTAAATATACCTAAAATTAGCAATTAGATGCAATAAATATGTATAGTAAACATGGCTAGTTTTTTTTTAGTTTTTTGTGGGTTAACATTACTTGCTTATAGCAGAGTAAGCAGCACTATTATAGTATATATATATATATTTAAATATAAATATGCTATGTAGAAAAATCCTTGTAAGCCGAAATTTCTAGAAATATTTCATTAAAATTTATGCTGTTAAATGTTTTCCTTTTTCCTGTTCATAATATTTGCTTTGGCTTCTATTACTGTCAGGGACGCTTTTAGTTGTGTTATATCAACTAGCGGATTTTATATTTTTATTCAAACGGCGATATTATAAAATATTGCGTTGATCTCACTGGGGAGAAATTTAACTACAATCCTGGGAAACTGTCTCAAGAGAAATTGTGATAAAATGTATTGAATAAATATTTTGGCACCCAAATAATAAATAACCCACTACTGATGTCTTAACTTTATAAAAAACCCTACTGTGCGGGTATGTACTCGCAATTATGGGTAGATAGATCGATATGGTCAGTAATTACTCCCTGGCGTAGATAGCAGCAGGCTAGGAAAATATGATTACGTCAGACACTACACTGTACACTCATTCGTCAATACGCGATTGAAACTTAACACTGAGCGTCCAGGCCCATCGCGTTGTAAGGGGCTTGTGTCCCAAGTGTAGGTTTAAGGTACCCTTTACAATGCATTAACACTCACCGTCACTCCCCGAGCTCCTCTCTCTAACTAACATAACGTTACGTTTGAAGTGACAAAGAAACAAGGCGTCCCGCTTAGTATAGAACACTACCGTAGCTAAACCTCAACTGTTCCTGGAATACAACGAGTATTCTTAAAGCCTCTCATACCAATGACTAGACACCATAGATTACACCATAAACACTCCACTGAAACTAGAATAGATGGCGCTAAACTAAGTATAATTTAATAGTTAAATATATACTGGATAAATGGGATTCCGGGGTGCGGCCAGACAACCCACAAGGAAGGAGAAGTAGTGGTGGCAACCACAGACGAAGCCGCCAAAGACCTTAGGGAGAAGCTGGTGCACTGCTTTGGTGCGAAAACACTAATGAAATTACGCACAATGGCTTCGATCCTAATTAATGACTTCCATGAGAGCACAACTATACACCACTCCGGAGCCCTATTTATGGCGGCTTGACTGTCGTGAGCAGATGTTGGCACCCTCATCGAAGACGTAAACCAGCTGCCTTACATCGATAGACACAACCTATTTGATTTAAGGTTCAGCAGCCTAAGCCTAACTACAAATATTACATGTGAGTTGCCTTGCACACACCAAAATCCGCCGGAGTCTACAAAACCATATATTCCTCTAGCCCCATCGTCCACTCCCTTAGAGATAGACCAACCGGCAATGACGGTACCTTAAACTTGGTCTATACACAGGACGAGGACAAGCTCCTGATGGACCAGGGGTATGGAACTGGAGCACGGTCGCGCGTCATGACCATCCACGAGGTACAGGGGCCTACGACGAGGTCATTATCGTTTGAGTCAGAGGTACAATGACACGGGTCCACGAGGGTCCACGAGAGCATGGAGGCAAACCTGAAAGGAGCAATATCCCAACGGGATGACAAAATTATTAAATTATGTATCCAAAAACTGAGGAGCGGCGGACATGTGGCAGTTTGAATCGCAGGTTACCACACAGCAATGTAAATGTCATAGTACTAAGCGGAAGTAAAAATTTTTATATTATCTCTTTTTAATATTGTAACAAGTCCGATTCATATTAAAGTCACAAAAAAAATTATGTCATTAAGGGACTCACCTTAGTTAGTTTGTATATTAATGGTCTTGAAAATTGTAAGGAACGCCAGTGTAAACAAAAAACTTTTTAAAAAAGAGCACAGGCCATACATGCCGTGGTCATTCCACGGCATTTACTGATTAAAAAAAAATAGTAAAAGATATGCACTGTAAAGTAAAAAATAGTAAAAGACAGACAAATGAAATAGTTGAATCACTTTTTCTTTATAAACCAATCTATATCTTTATATTTAAATCCATACTATACGATATTAATTTTTCGAGTAAACGTTGAAGCCACGACAATTTTTTGCCACCAATTTCTTTGCTAAAAGATGCATGCATCAAACGGAATGTGTTATTTTAATAAAAAATGTATTTTGAAGAAGTACAAAGACTACATAAATACTCGTAAGTATAAAAAATAAAATAAAAATGCTTATTTCCATGCAAATACTACGAGCTGAATGTTTGTATTGGCTAAAATTTTTGTCTATTTTCTCGGTCCGGTTAAGACGAAACTATGAAAACCGGGCTGAAATTAAAGAATGTAGTGTTGAATCGCCGTTTTTTGCTCCGTTTCGCTTTTTACTGTTCGTTTTATTTGTATGTACGACGTGTTAGTGATTTTAAAGGAAGAGTAATTAAGATGGACGAGTACTCAGTTAACGGATAAATTAAATTTAAACTACAATACTCGCCGTATTGTATACTGAGAACTCACTGTTCTGTTCGCCGGGCCCACTTAACCACTTAAAGGCCGGATTGCGCTTTCCTCAGCTACTTTCCTTAGATTTTTATTTTATTTTCTTATGGTTCATTTAGTTACTTATTACTCTGAAACAACTTTAAATCTAATGCTCTTTACCATTTTTGTGTTTATTGGTTGGATATTAAGCAATTAGATAGATCTAATAATGTATTTTAGCAATTATTTATTGTATGACACGGAAAAAGAAGATATAAATTAATATAAGTGCTTCTGGAAAGTATGGACGGCGATTTTCCCCAGAGGAAATACGAGTAATGTACTATGTAATAGACATTAACAGTCATGACAACTTTGTGTTCGACTATCTTCTTATTAAATACAATGTTAGTTTTTGAATATGGAATTATAATATATGGCTTATAATTTTTGATTATAAGAATAAGGATTAAATAAGCGTCTTACATAAGTTATAAATTCACCATTACCGCCTTGTTTTAGCGGATAAAAGCGTACATCCCTCACTCTTGTATAAGTACACGACTTTGAATTTAAGGGTAACTATAGTCACGTAGGCGTCAATAATAGCAAACCTTATCTTGGCACGTGCGCATTTACGGGCTATGCAAAGTTATGAACAGCTAGTTAAAATGGCATGCTCGTTAAGGAAAGTTTGCGTCCGAACAAATGGTAAATAACAACTACAACATGTAAAAGTTTCGTCTCAAAAGAAATTAGCCGTCGACTGATTCGGAAGAACAAGTTACAGGAGCGCCTTATTTTGAAAAAAAAATACTTTGTATCCTCTTAAAGCGACAGCATTTATAAGTTTTTGCAGCCTTTAAGCGTAAAGGGATAATAAAGTTATTTTTCGAAAGCAAGTCAAGTCAAGTGCAAGTTAAAAGTAACAATGCTTAAAGAAGATAAATAATGAGTATGATATATTTATTTAAATTGTAACTTAAGTATAATTTCATTAAGTTTAATTTTAACATTTACGTAATATTTGAAGTACGTGAAATAAAATTAAATTTAAAAGAAATATATATTGTAAATTATTGTATAATTTACTAAACTTTTCATTATTATTTTTTTAAAGCAAACAAAAGTAAGGTAAAGATTACACACACACAGTTAAACTCATAAGTGTTGCAAATTAATCGAGTCGCTAATAATAATTCTAGCACCTGACTCAAACACATGAGCAATGTTTATGATATGAAATTTCATAGAAGTCAGGAAGGTTTCATATAGTGGTGCAACAAAGTAAACAATTAATGTACAGTAATAGTATTTTTATACTGGCGTACGTACAGTGAAGCTGTTTCAGTTAATTACTAATTTCATGTTAGTTGCTTAAGTAATTAATTTACTTACAGATTGCATTAACAAAGATGTGTCTAATGAAAATCAACCTACACGAAAGACATTGCTCCTGGAAATAGTTGTGTATTAAGTAACATTATTTGAGTAGTAACTGGTATGATGATTAATATTTTTTAATAACTCGTATCTTACGTAAATAACTATATATCGATTCATAGTACCTACCTATAATAAAAGTAGTAAATCAAAATTTTAATATATCACTACTATTTTTACGGGACCGCAGTTATAAAAGTTTCAAAGTACTAGACATAAGTCTCTGAACCAAATAAACACATAAACCTTTTCTATTTTTGAAACGTTTGAGATATAAACTAAAGCTGAAGTTAACACATTTTTGAGCAATAAGATGGACTCTATAATGTTGATATTTATTATTTATTTGTAATTTTACATTACGTTGAAAACAATATCGTGACCTACATTTGGTATTTTGTATCATGATGTAGTTACATGGTAATATATATTACAGTAGATTTTTTTTAAACGTCTTTCTGTCGTAGACACACGTTAAAACCAGTTTTATTCTGTTTTTAGCCATAAAAACGTTGATTCGACGACATTATAGATTTATTTTATACTTTAAATTTAATTATCCTAGATTTTTTAAAATTATTCGTTATCTCAGAGCAAAAAGCATTGTAAGTGATTTATAAATTATATTAGAAATGTATATTTTACTCTGGTTTCTAATTGACACCGTACTTCCGGTACGGTCATGGTAGATTTATTCAGTTCCTGTGGCCCCGGCTAGTGGCGGTCGAGCACCGTGTGGTTTTAGTGGGTATACGGACGGCCTACCATCTGCCAGTCAGAAGTCCCACATAACAGCGTCCATGTTCCCAATCGGGGGGTTATCCGTATGGGATTTCATCACAAAAAAAAAAGAGGCATGAAACTATTTTTATAAGAAATTATTTAATTTATGACTGTTTAACAAGTCTTATGCTCTTCTATTATATATAATACTGCTACTCAAAATATAAGGTATACTCGCATCCTTTTCAAAACTAATTAAATAACTATATATTAAAATATATATTAATAGCTACTACGACTAAACTATTACGTGTACTCACTTAAATAACAAACTTTGCTTAAATTTATAATTTAATTTGTTGTCATTTTTTTTTATTTATAAACCGATTCCAATAAAATAAACAGATAAACAGACAAACAGAAAAACACATTGTTTTGGGTTCTATTACATTTATAAATGCCCCCAATAATATTTTCTTTCATATATATTCCATGTACAGACAGCGATCAGTTATATTTTTATTATATACGAGTATATAGATATAGATGTACCTCTAAATAATAAGTTGAATAATTTTACAAGTACGTAGTTCATATCACATCCATAAAAAAATTAAATTAGCAGTTTTGCATATTAAAGGAAGAACAAAATACTCATAATAATAGTTACCCCTGATTTTATTCTTCACATGTTTAAGAAATCTATACAAACATAAAACTCTTGCCTCACTTAATGATTACTAAAGTATAAAATGTTTTTTTTTGTTTTATAGTCAACCAAACGTAGTTGAGGGCTACAACTTGTATAGCATAAGATGAAATTCATTTTACACGTCATATGCATTTTATTAAGACCACGCCACAATTAAACTATCTGTATAAAATATACTCTTGGAATGCAGTGAATTCATCCATGCATTTAAGTAAATAGATACATTGTTGTGGCAATTTACTTCATCCATCACTTTATGCTGAGGAAACAGCGACATTACAAGCTACTACTTGCAATCATCTTAAAATGTTGATGCCCAAATGTTAATAACTAGACTTAAGAGTAGTAACGGTTTATAATGTTTATTATAAATATTATGTTTATTTATACTTATAAATACACATTTATTGTTGCGCCTTCAGATTCGCAAAATACATTTTCCATACTTCTAGGTTGACTGTAAGAAATCTCTATCATAGATATGTTCACCTCTGCCAACATAATTGTTAGTTTTGTATTCATTAATATTACAAATGAAATAAAGAATATATATATATAACAAAAGTTTCACAAAATCCGTCCAGTAGTGTTTGCGTAAGAGCCAACAAAAAACAGACAGACAGTCATACAGGATCTCCGTCTATAAAATGTGCGTCAGATCCTATCTGACACCGCTCTAGCGTGGTATGTGCTGACCCACACCAACCAGAGAAGCACTATGCAGGTCGTACAAAATACCGCCTTAAGATGTGCCACTCAGGCTCCTTGGTGCATGAGGAATGCCACTCTGCATAAAGACCTCCGTATCACGAGCATGTAGGCTTACATCCAGGAACTGACCGATGTTGCACTGTGTGAAGTCCTTGGATATCCGGGACATCGCACCATGGCCTTCAGTCCAGCGTTGTCGATGATGTCTTTCAAGAGACCTCCTAAGAGTCGCCTAAGCTGGCCTCCCTTGATTAATAAGAGGTTTCACACGACTAGGAGGGCCGCCCAGACGGCGAATAGCTACACTTGTATGACCAGCTATTCTCCTCCTTCGGATCTCTCCAGTTCCACTAACCACAAGGGGCCAATGGCCTAATCCATATTAGTGGGTGGCGCTGAATACTACGACCATACCCCGCTGTGTAGGAGTGGCAGTTGGTGTGATTTGGGAGGAACGGAAGCATCTTACATAGCTTTTTGATGGTCATGATGATTTGCTGCTCCAGAATCGGCCACTGTACACGTCAGCCGGTGTACAGTGGCCTCAAAGTGAGACCAGTCAATGGAATGAAGAATCAATATTTCGTCATGGCTCACTTCTGGCAATTATTCTGAGAAGTGGCGAGTTAAAGTGGTTTAGGTACCCCTCCAATCTGGCTAGGGGCGGGCAGCTTTTGTGGTGTACAGTTTACCGTAGAAGTCCTCAACTTCCACAATAATTTCCTTTTTAGAGGAGACTGTTTTTCCTTTAGAAGTCGTCAACTTCGTCCGATTGCCATTGGATTCGCTCAATTGCTTTCTTTGGAGGTCGCGTCTTATCAGCTTTGATATTTTTTTATGTCACCCATATTAACTCCAAAGACTTTCCCGAAAGTTTGAACTCTTTTCCCGGAGTTTTACGTCTGGTTTAGTTTTATCCCTTCACTGAATAGTTCCTACTATTTGGTCGAGCTCGTGGTCAATCTCAACGTAGCTTATAGTTTTAAAAACTGCGAATCGGTTTTCATTTTAATTTTTTAGTGACATGAGTCACGAAGTCTCTATTTCCGCTTCTTGTATTCTAAAATGAAGTCTATCTCGTTTCTGATCACAACGTTGAAGTTTTACTACATCCACTTCCATTTAGGTTCTTTTTTAAAGAATGAGTTCATTAGAAACATCCCCTCTATCTTTAGGAAGTTAACCAGCATTACCTCTATAACTACTGCTTCCGTGTGGTCGTATCGATACACTGTTAGTGTGTACTCGCACTTAAGCGTTGAAGTCCCCTATGACAACGCTGAAGTGAGTGAAATATAGATTAATATAAAAAAATATATAGATATGCGAAATGCTACATTTTATATTTTATACCTCAAGGTAATGTGGGCATTACAGTAGATTTAGCCATATTTCTCTACAAATTAGTGAAAGGAAATTTGTTATACTATATATTTATATTTAACAGTAATAATACTTACCATCCAAATGGCCTTTTATAATATTATATTGCTTATATTATTTATTACTTTTAATTTTGTTTATGGTTTTCTATAATTAATTTTCTTGGTTTTAATCTTTTAGCAATAATATTTTCGTTCTTTTATCTTAGCTACAACTCAGATGACAAATGCCGGCTGACCTGTTTTAACTTTTTGCCTAATTAATTTTCATTACGCGTACACGGTCCCAAACGAACACATAATCCATTTTTTTTATTATATCAGGGTAAGCAGAGAGACATTTCACTATCTCCGCACTCAACGCCACGCTTTGTCCTTATGAGAGCGGAGAAATTAAAATAATTTCCCCCGAGTAAGAATCGAACTCACAACCATCGCATATACAGCCAGACGCTGCCACACTGCGCCTAGGCCTCGGTTTGAATAGACAATTCATTTTTGAATCGACTTTATTGCTTCTGAGGTTTTGACTGCATTGTGACCCAGTGGGTAAGTAGGTACTGTGCACGGTGTGTTGCTGCGCACTGTGAATGGTTGTGGATATACAGTCATACAAAGTTATTCTAGCAAAAATATCCTCGGAGTGGTTCGCCAATTTATAGAATGATAGAAACTCTTAAAATTGTGAAACAACAATTACTAAATAAATACATAGTTTGCAGCGATAGGTGAATAACAAGGTAACACCTCGTCTTATGCATACAAAACATGGTAAAAAATAATAGCGAGATCAACAAAAAAGATATGGAGTATATATTACAAAATTTTACATATGGGGGAAGTGAGCAGGTTGCTGGGGAAGATAGAATTAATGCCGGGAATTAATCTTCAAATATGGTGGACCGCGCATCTTGGACTACAATGCCGTGCTTCTAGTAGTGGAAAACAGGGTAGGTATACAGGTAACGGTTCCTAGATAAAATATATAAGGCTGTTAATTTTATTAACTTGAGTATTAAAACTAATGTAAAAATATTATCCATACTAATATTATGAACGCAAAAGAAACGCTGTCTGTCTCTCGGTGACGTTATGACCAAAATTTTTGGAGCGATTGTGATGAAATTTTATGTAGAGATATTTGAGGCCTTGGGATGAACATAGACACTTTTATTTTAATTTAGGAAACAACTATAGTTCACGAGGGCGGCAATATACATATTATTACATATTATTTATTTAATAAATACATTACGCAATAAACTATTTCATTATATTATTCACGTCGTTAAGCATGATGTAACAGTATGTAATAATAATAAAGACACATAATTTTAAATTAGCGAGAGTATTCGAGTATGGATTAAAATAAATATACTTTAGTTAAATTTGGACTATAAAGTTTCATTGAGTTGCTCCCGCATATTTGCAATGCGTTTAAGCTGGGATTCAGACCGTAGTGCATGCGTTAACTACAAAATGTGACAATGCCTTTGTATAGCTCGTACGACGTATAGTACATTAAAAAGTAGGAAAATACAATATTGTCATTTAATATATCTTGTGCGAATTACTTTTACTTAAAAGCCTCTCTTCTTAACAATGTGTTAAATAGTAAATATGTGTACATACTGTATATATTATTACCCAACGGACCTTATATACCCAAAACATGAACAAGTAAAAACTTCATATACAAACATTCCCTCATGTGAATTTAGAGCCCACGATCATCGAATGCAATACAATGCAATTATGCGGCAATTCGGCGGATATTTTTTTTTAAATAATTCGCCCGTCACTTTTATTTTAAGAAGTTGCCAGTATCTCTCGAACAAAAGAAAATTAAATTAACTAAAATGTCAACCTTAATTTACCGTAGCTGTAACAAGTTTCTTGTGTAATAATAAAGTATTTCGCACTCTTTAATTGAATTTAAAAAAGAAAATTTTAGTTTATTAAATTTGAATCCAATTCTAAAGTAAGTGAACACTTGCACTAAATCATTTTCAGTATAATGTATAACATATCGTCTTCTTCATATACCTACGCACAAAACTTCCAAAGTTTTCTGCTTCTGTAGATGTTATTATAGGAATAAAAAGTTATAGAATACTTACATTGTACTGTACCGAACTTTTATTGCTACATAAATTTAAATATAAATTTATATATATTGTTTTAATGGAATAATAATAACAGTTAACTAAACAAACTGTAAAACAATATTGATAAATTGTACTCCCGATATAAATGCTCTTACTTACTGTAAAAAACAAAACAATTTACTGTTATGTATATAATACTTGAATATTCATTTTATAAGCACTAGCTTCTTTAACCTTATAATTACAAAACTTCAATGCAGTAGATATTTCAAATGATCGATTTGTCACGACTCACGATCAAGCATTTAAATATAATTTCACGTGGCACGCTGTCAATAGAACTTTACATTCGTTGTAGTTAAGTTAGGAAATAATGACGCAAAAAGCGTACAGCTGTTATTATGAAAAGACAGTTCCGGTTTTTAATAAACGATAAACAAATTAAATTTAAAACTATAAAAAAGGATATGTATACGATTGGAACAGTAGTCGGTTAACTATTTAATTGCACATTATGAATCAAAAAATCAAATAAAAAATTGGCATATCAAAGTATCGGCATCAAAATAGCGACAGTACTACATTATATTAAGAAAATAAAAAAATCTAATATTATTATAAATAAATGTATTATATAATAATGGCATCAAAATACTATACTAATTTACCTAATTACACTATTAAGTATAACTTAAATTTATCATCCAATTATTATTGTCCTTTGGAGCTATCTGTCTCGTTCCATTCATACCAAGGCCAAATGGAGGACTGGCCGACGTTCGCAGGTAAAAAAGGCCGCGGGTCGAGGTTGAAGAACCATATCCCATGACGGCGTACTTTTTATTTTTGCATGCATTAGCTTCATAATGTTGCCAACTTTGGCAACGAATGCCCACGAAAGATTTAGGAACTCGTATACTTTCTGCGTACACTTCGGCTGCTCGCAGATGACTACAAGAAGGCATTATGCAGCCTGGTTGCTGGGGGCCTCCACCGTTAATATAAAAGTCGGCATGCCCCAGAGGCTCGATTACGCCTTGTACTAGCATATTAGAATGCATGACATCTACATATTTAGCGTCCATTTTATCCAGTCTTTGATCGTGAAAGGCATACGAGAAACAAGGACCCGCGGGATCCAAACCAGTTATGCGACCGATGGAATGTGACTTGTATCTGTGAAAATATTTTCCAGCCCATCCCGCAACGTGCGCGCCTAAACTTATACCTAAAAGGTGGAAGTCCCCAGCGCTGGCACCAAAATTTTCTAAATTGCCTAATAAATTAGCTAATCTTTTCCCGACAAGACGAGCATTGTATACAGAAAGTATATATCTTTGGTTCATCATTTCTTCAGTATCCACGAGAAGTATATTAAACAATTTTTTCTCTTTGTAACCTTGTGCTATATCCAAAGACACGGAAGACTGTGAACTGTCTCTGTATCCGTGAATAATTATTTTGGTTTGTTTTGTTATATCAAACATTCCAGGCTGAGTAAGCGAGTGATAGGCTTTATCGATAGGAAAGCTTTGATTGCCTTTGTTGTCTAGATAAATTATTTTCATAGTCTTCAGTATAGCATTTTGGCTAGTCATAGAATTGAACTGAAAATCCAAAATAGCACGACCTGAAAGCGCAAAAATCCTATTACTTAGTTTATTACTTTTAAAACATGTGAAGGCTAAATTTATTGACTTACATGCACTGGACATTTTGGCATACAAATTCTCAATAAAACCCAAATTCTGGTGGTCACTTTGTGCGTTAACTACAAACATAAACGAATGTAAAATCGCGATTATTATCAATACTTTTATAACGTAGAGGTTCATGGCAAAACCTCCGCGATAACACGGTCACTGTGTCACTGTCTGTACTAAGAGAAAGGTCCAGTCAGTATCTCGCCAACTACAGCAATGGCTTAAGTTTTGGTGGGGCTTGTGTTTGAAATTAATATCCAGTGCACTACATTCGCTCTTAGAAGGCCGCTTGAATTGCTATAAACAAAATAAGTGGCTCCAGTTATATTAAGGTTATACAGCAATGACATTTAACTCTTTTTTTTGCTTAAAAAATGCAGTTTTATAATCCATATATATGTGTATTATATATATATATATATTTGTATTAGTAAAGGTTTGTAAGTTTTTATATGAATGTAAAAATTTCGATTGTGGGTGGACTCCCACACAGAGATTTGCTTACAATAATTTTTATTTTTAAATAACAGGGCAAAGTGAAAAATAATCGTCTCTAAAAAGATAAAACAATAAACGAATGTACTTACACAAAAAAAAAATTGCTTCAGGCTTTTTCCACCACAAACGGTATAGGTAGTCTTCTTCACCTCCTTCACCTTCCTTTTGGCCCCTAGGTCAACCTAATGCCAAGACGCTCGATTCTCCTATCAGAATAGGTAACGATTTGTGTAACATGATTTATATTAATAAATCATGTTATGAGTTTATTTATAATTAAATTATGAGTTTATTTAATTATAAATAAACACATAATTCTAATCGATTAATTTGCAACATGCAGCATTATAGCAACAATATTGTCTTATATATATAATTTTATTAATAAAATTGGATTAGAAACAAAAAAATTCTCGATTAAATCGTATCAGCCAAATTTGACATACTAACATCGAGTGCAATCTAGCCACAAATAAAATAGAGCAAAATCTAACTTCAAACACGTTTGAAACGTATTTATGTGTTTTTTTTTGTACGTTAGGCGTGAGCTGTAGTAGTGGCTACGATTAAAATGTTACAGCGGAATACATTTCAGTTTACAAAGACTATGTCAGTTAAAACAAAGTTGATTATATGGAATGAAGTGTATTTGTAGTTGCATTTAATATCATTCAAGATTTCGAGATAGAAACTAAACGAGAATTACAATGATAAGAGTATGAAATAAACTATTTTAATATTATAAATATTTTAACATTATTAGAATGTAGTGAATAACACTTTGGATATGAAAAATATTTTACGAAAACGAATTAAATATTTGAATGTTGCAGGATACGAACCCTCACCAAAAGATTTGCCAAACGATTCTTCTTAGAAATAATCTTTGGGTAGCACAAATATGTTAAAATCTCTAATCTAGAGATTTTCTCTAAAAAATAATAAAAATAAGTTTTAACAATTACGCGTCTAAGAATTACGACGTGGCCAGATAGAACGCGCTAAGCGGTCACAGCGCTTAGTCGGTTCCCAAAAGGCGCGGGTTCGAATCTTTATACGTTTAATTCATTTTTATAATAATTGAAGAAGAAGAAATGAATTTTAAGTATTTGTGCGGTATACACGTCTGTCTTATTCTCTCAGAAGAAATATAAATGTATTCTTCTGAGGCTAGTAAATAATGCTTGCTTGTCTGTCTCATTGTTAATATATAACGGTTCACTTTGTTCTGTTACTATTATACCTATACAATTTTTTTATAACATTTAACCATGTTCAAAACTATTTTTGAATATTTCAGTTCTAGTTTATGTGAACATTCCAACTTTCGTATAGTACTCGATAGGCCCGCAGGGATTTTCCTCTTACTTTTATTTAGTTAATCTAAGCACTTACTTAAATGAATTTATTTGTTTTCACTCCAATTTAATTCTCATGATAACTTACTTAACTTAGATTAATCCAATAATTTAATACGATCATTTCGAAGTAAATTTATTTGTTTAAGCAACTCAAGCTTAAAATATATCCTTATCTTATTCTACTTCGAATCATATTTGAAAATTGGCTTTCGTGTTGAATTTAACGTCGTTTCCTATTACGAGTACTATGATATGACTAATTATTATTTACAAAATTATTTTAAAAGTTAAGTTCAAACAAAACAAAGCGAATATGTGACTCAGGTTAGTCTGACGTGACACATCAGTGTTCATAATACTGACTATAAGAAATGCGACAAATAAGTATATGTGAGTGAGTGCTACATTTGGTTGCGATTTATCAAATTGACTTGAACATCGCCTACTTAGCAATCTGTTTATCGACAGAAAAAGAGTAATTTCATACATAACATCGGGATTCGAACACAATAAACGGATGTATCCGATCCGGTCAAATATGAATACACGGTTAATACTTAAGCGGGTAATTAAGCATCTTAATTGCATACGTGCAGAATAATTCGGCGTTATATTATTCGGTGTGGGGTAAGTGGCGTGACGACGGACACCCAGCCGTGGGCGGGCTGCGCTGTGCGCGCCGACTGCCGCCTGCCGCCTGCTCCAGTAGCTGCTCGCCGCCGCGCCAGCCGCACGTCCCGTCGCTTCCCGAGCCGCCCTCCCGTGCCGCTCTCCCGTACCGCAGCCGCCGCGCCGGCACAACAAACCGCCGCTCGGTGTCCTTTCTGTATAGTGTCTCATGTAACTGCTACAAATCTGGGAATTCGTCGCGCCTTACTCCCCTATACGTAAGTTGCAATTTTATCTTAATTTATATACAATAATTTAAGATATCATAAATGCTGCGCTTATGGTTTGGTTTCGTTTATTTTTCTAAATTTATTTTTGCTTTTTTTTGCTTCAATTATTGCCTCCGCCTTGATTGCTTTTTTTGTATGAATCTTATTTGTTATTCTTGTTTTTTTTTTTTTTATTTAAATAAATGATTTTATTTAAGAAGTGTTTTATTTTATAAGATTTTATTTCTTTAATTTTAAGACGTGTAAATACTTGCCAAAATATGTTTCATAATTGGAACTAAATTATTACTTTAATAATAATCTCAATAAGTTTATAATAAAGAGGTAATATTTTTTCAAACAAAAAAATAGTATATTACGAATCAAAGGGTTCGAATGTTTAAGGATATTTAAAAAAACATTGCGCTATCCTTAGCAATTCGTCGTGTCTCTCCTGAACCGGCTTAACTTTCTGACGTCGGACGTGACGTCACGATAAGAATGTGGGACCCGTGTTTCACGACGAACGCATCGCTGTTATTTTTAGTATAAGTAAGCATTTAACATGAATTTATTAAATAAGTTTTCTTCTCACAACGTTTATACTTAAATATTTCAAGACATCAAAGAAACGCCACATTATTGAAATGAGTTTTAAAAACATTTTGATAACAGCCTGGGGCTATTTGTACAAATCATATTATAGCTTTTGATAATAAAAAAATCTTTTTTCTAGTCTAGTACATCAATAAACTACATCTTGCATGGCTAGCGTGCTTAGAAACTGATTTAAATTTTTAAATAGATTTAAAAAAAGGGTAAGCCTTTTGATGGTATAAAATACACCCATACTTATACATACATAAATTAAATGATGGCTAAAAAAAATAATCATCCTCCAGGAAAAGAAGATTTCTTATTTGCCTTAGATGAACGCCGTCAAAATTTTTAGTAAGTTAGGAAATGCTATCGCCGACCTTTATGTAAACTCAATTTTAATAAAGTTCTTAATATTACCAGCTTATGAGTTTCGGAGCCAAGTAATGAAAGAGTAGAGATAATTTTAACCGTTTGAACCTCAAAAAGTACTGAGTCGTTTAAAACTTCTTTAAGTTTTTAGTTTTTCTGTTTAATATACAGTATACTATTGAAAAATACTCGTTACTAGGATTATAACGCTTACACTTTTTACCATCTTCTCATTCCGTTTTTATTAAACTAAAATATCAAGTACCTGTTAACATCGTGTATCGCTATAAGCATCTTGATGTACATAATGTTTATATTAAAGCATTTTGTGGATAAGATGGAATAGATAGATAAAATTACTTACCCCTTCCATGGTATTCGCCGCGATACGTATATAACGTATTGAAAGGTAGAACGCAATATCGCTTACTGGCACCACAAACGTTAGTAAATACACATTTATTCATCAATGACATTAAGAGCGACAATTATCGAGTATTAACGAAAAATATAATAATATATATATACTTACAAAAATTAAAACTTTTTCAAATTACTGCCTGTAGAAATATTTTTCTCAGAATGAACGAGAAAGTTGATTGTTGGCAGCAAGCAGTTGGCAAGCGATTCAAATGAAACCCAAACAATTTTATGTCAAAAAGCTTAAGATAAATAATATAGTTAAAACTTTAAGGAGTTTAGTTTTCACTTTTCAACGAGTTTTACACACATGTATTTTATTTTTAAGACGTGTAGGTTTACGTTTATCTACGGATACAGAGTTAATGTATCCGTATAAAACAATATAAATATATTGTATTTTTAATAATATGTAAATAACACATTCATTTTCATTGTAAAGAGAAAAACTAAATACATCACAATATAATTTGAAATCACCTCCTGGCGTTATTTTGAAAGCGTATACTAAGCGCTGTAAACAAAGATTTTGATAACGCTACGGAACGATGAAAAGACAAAACATTAATGTAAAATAATTTAAATGCTTCAATTTTTGTACTTCGAACCACTGGTTCACTAAAGTGAATGCCTCAAGCCTGCGAAAAACCGGCGCAAGAAACTCAGCAAGCTACTTTATTCGTATGTCAACACTTTATTCGTACTTTATTCGTATTTCAATCTAACCTTTAATCAGAATAATCAATTCAGACGATATATTAACATAAATACTGAACTTACTTAGGAAAAGTGTATAAAAATCTTTAATATCTAAAAATACCTTTAATGCATTTACTAGAGAACGTATGTGTTTTCTAGATATTACTACTGTATATCATTATACAGATATACTTACACCTAAGTTGTTTTAAAAATAATGGCAGACAAGTTTTTTAATTTAAGTTAATTTACATAATTAGGGAGACATTACACTCATTTAATATATAGCGGTTTGATAATATTATTTTGGAATAATGTGGTCAACAAGAAAGAATTTTCCTGAAACAAATATTTTTCGATTTGTCTTAGGAATTAAACTAACCCCTGCCACTCTTTAGTGTAGAAGCCCTAACAAAAGTGCCTTTCGGAACACTTAAAGTTTCTTATTTTTAGGGTTTTTATGCCCGTTTTTATATATTTTCCTCAAGACAGTGACCTCATTTAGCATAACATCATTTCATTTTCCAACTCTCATATAGGAAATGTATAAGATTATTATGTCTAATATAATTAATTTCACACATTAATTTATATATAGTTTAAATTATATTAAAGTGCAATAGACAAATTGTAGTAGTTAAATACTCTATATTTAGTTTCATGGTTATTACAAGTAATATTATCAGTAAATATGAATGTATTATAAATAGTTACGTATTAATATTACTACGTACGAATTGAATATCAAGCAAGTTTATTTATTTTCCAGTTCAGTGGTATGAAAGATGTCCTAACGTCAAACATGGATATTATCTAATTAAATTGTAATGGAAAATAAACCTAATACGATGAGCACATTTTATGTCAGGTATTGGTAATGTCAACATCACTTTAATAATTAATATGTATTTTGAGAAATCGAGACTATACGGACTGGCAACCGAATAGATATAGAGATAGACACGTGAAATTTGATTAAAAGGCAGACTTTTAAAAAAAAATCTCAAACTATTTTAGTTCATAATAAATAAATTATAAACTGGAATTTACTAAACTCGAATTTAAAAAGTATTTATTTTATTTATTTATTTCCACTTAGGAAAAGGTATATTTTTTCAAACCGTTTTAACAAAAACATTTCAATGATTCAAACCTGCGCCTCTGGGAAACCACCCAAGTGCTCTGACCGCTGAACCATGCGTTCTATACACGACTATGTCGATATACGCTTATTAACTTATTTTTTTTTGTTCGTTTTGTAATAATGTTTTTGAATTTCCTAAGTGTGTAATTACACATAAAAAAAATTTACACCTTTTCTTTACATATTTACGATTATTACTCGCATATTCGATTATCCAAAAACAATATCAATCATTAGTACGGTCTCTATTGTATTAAGGTTTTATTAAAGAACAAAAACGATAAATAACAACATATTTAAAAAAACATAACACAAAAAAGACCGTACTGATGATTGGCAGCGGAGTTTTTATACGTTTTATAAATGTAAAAAAAAATTTGTGATCTATTTTTATGTAAACAAGTATTTTGGTTGGACTTATACTATTTATTATACATGAACTCTTGGACTACTTCTATTATATAGGGCTCAATAAGCCAAATTAACTTAATGAACATAATAACAGATAAAGCAGTTATTCTTACTCTTGTTGTATACAAAAATGTTACATAATAATTAAGGTTTTAAGTTAGTTCAATTTGTTTTTGAAAACACATTCGAAATTTAAATAACTTGCATGTGAATATACCTCTCGTCACACGATGTCAAAAAGGTTCGTTAGAGATTCATTCACTAGAATACAATGGAGTGGAATGTGAGAAAGGCGAAGCTTTAGAATTTAAATGTAAATCATAATTAATTCCTTTACTCATCTAATAGTTTTAGTATTGAAAATGGTAGCAATAATCAAAGTTAAAAGAAATAGAACTAATGTCGTATAAATTTATAAAATATATATTTTTTTATTCTCTAATTTCACGGGACTCTGGTCCAGGAAACTCTGTCCTCTGATTTGAGGAACTATGTACCCCTAGAATAATTTATTTACTTGTTATAATTTATAATAATTTGCTTCTTTATAATAATTTATTTCTTAGTATTTTTGAGAGAAGAAGGCAAACATCGCTCAGCATTACATGAATTACAGTAGTCCTAAGCTTCCAGTGACTCTCAGACCTTAGTTTAGAACAACTATTTTTTTTAAATACCTATTGTCATTGGTTTATTTTACATTTTGTAATATATTTTTCATTATATACTGTATATCAATGTTTCTAGTCATCTCCCTATCTACTAACAGCTAAAATTTTAAGAATATTTATAAGTTTAAGAGTTTTATCCCTTACTTCATTATTATGCTTCATACATATTTCTTCTCTATCCATATACTCAAATATTTTATTCTATTGCCTTGATTATCAGGCTACTATTATGAATATTTTATATATTTATGTAATAATTTAACTCCAAAATTACTACTTAAGGTCCCGTCCCAAGGTCCCGTTTTAATGTAATTAACTGGATAAACTTAAGACATATCAAAATTATTATTCGCAATATCTGCATATACTATAAAGAACGGAATCGTCTGAGATATAAATACGCAGTATTTGTAATTACAGTTTCATAATATTAACAAATAATTGGCATAAGGTTAAGACAATACCTACATCTATCAAAATTGCTATGAGGCTAGAAATATTAGGATTGTTGTAAGCATTGAAATCTTTTAAGCATTCATTTGTTATCAAATAATTAAAGCTGTATATTAAATTGAAAAACTTTAACATACCTACATATATACGTATTTTAGACGAAAAAAAAAATGTGTTTCTTTCTAATTACGGTAATTCTGTTTTTTTTTATTTTATAGAAACAAATATATTATACAATAAATTCAAATTATAAAACATTTTATGAGTATTCCCCATTTTTCTTTTTGCATAGGTATGAGTAAACATTTATAATACGCACTAACTGGAAAAATAACGCTTTCTTCTGAAATGAACAGAAAAACGACTCGTGTATACTTAAACAGTAATTAATTTTATTATATTCATAGAAGTTGAGCAAAAATAAATCTGAAAATTTTAGATTTACTCACGTTGTTTTTATATTTATTATTTTTTGGTGTACAAAATTTTCTTTTATCTTTCCTTGATTTACAGTATCTAATGTTAAACATACAAAACATCAAAAGGCGTGATAAGAGCAATCGAACTTTCAGTCTCACTCTCTAAATTTTCTGATGACGTCACTTTTATAGCATCTACGTCGCTAAACTATTAAATGGAATCATTCTATTCACAATTATTTGACGCCTAAAACTTCGTCTGCATAGACTTTATAGCATACTACTTCCATTTACTAGATTGAATCTTGGACTTAAAGTTATAATAACTTTCATTACGGTAGTAATTTTTAGTGACTTGTAAACTTTAACATCAGACGTTCCAGACGGTTGTAATTTCATTTAAACTATATGGTCTCGGCAGAACTCAAACTTGAAGTTTCGTCTTATCCAAGATGAAAAGAAAACTATTTCCTCGAGTAGAATTCGAACCAACAACTATCGCGCTTACAGTCTGACGCTGTCCCACGGCGCTACGATCGCCGTAATGTTTAATTATTTTTATTTGTGAACGAAAACTGCTCAAATCCAGTAACTACGAAGACATGCAAGCACCAAGAGACAGAACAAAATTACAGAGTAATTATATTATATTACTAGCTTTTCGTTTATAAATTATTTTTTGGTGAAGATATTCAACTTACAGACACAATTTTTTATTCCTTTATACTAAAAAAACACTATTTTTAACCTTTAAAATCTTAAGAAAAGAACTCAACGGGCCATCGTGGCGCAGTGGAACAGTGTCTGACTGTGTACGCGATCATTTTTTTGATAGATTCCCAATCGGGGGATAATATTTAAAATATTTTCAAACTGATTTCAGCCGGTAAGTGTGGCGACGAATGTCCTGACACTAGATTCTCTCAGACCCTGTTATGCGGGAAAAGTGTAAAGAAATGAGAAATAAAAATAATAAAACTCAACCAAAGTACGTAAAAATATATATAGTATTTTTATTATGTATGTTACTTCAAAAACCTGCGTTACGATAAATCTGTATGGTGTTATGTTAAATTAAGCATTAATATTTGGGATAAAAATCCAAACTTCAGATATATAGAACAGTTTGTGACTACAAACTACGAGGTATTTAGAGACGCGACGCTGTAAACATTGAAAAAATTTAATGAATGATAATGAAATGATTAATTAAATTATTCAGTCTAATGTAAAAAAGCGTGATGTACGAGTACACCAATATCAAGATGTTTTTCTTTTACTCATTTTATTGTAAAATTTTCTTTAGCATTATACTTAATCTAAAATAAAAATTATAAAAATTTATAAAAATATTTGAATTATCTTGGATGTTTGCATCCGGACCCTATCGATGGATTGACCCTATCGGGTAATCTCTACGGATTATATTATTCTTATTTCTTGTCCAAGAAATAAGAATAATAAATTATTTTTGAATAATAATTTCATATCTCCGACCACAATACACTAACAACAATACATTGCTATTGTAGTTCAAATATATTTGTGACATTTTACTGCCAAAATTAAGTGGTAGCAATATTTAGTACTTTTCTGTTCATACGTTGTAATAAACTGTAATGTATGGTTGAAGTAGGTTTTCATGTTCAGTGAATAAAGAGAAAAGATCACATTAGCGTAGAAAGCTATAGAGGGATATTTGGATAACTTTTTTCGAAAAATAAATAATGTCATATATGTAAAACGTAAAATGATATGTAAAATCTGTTTTAATAATTTTAATAACGGTTGAACTTGTGATATTTTAAGGCATAAGTAAAGGCACGTGTTGCATCCCACACTGACCTGCACGTAAATGTCAGATTGCCTTAGCAAATCCATAAAAGTTTCCTGTGTTTCAACTACAGAAATTTATAACGAGGTGCACATCAAATTTAATTTCATATAAAATGTTATACTAATGTAAACTAAGATTATAAGTAGATATTATCTATTTTAACATTTTTAAATTCACACACTTAGGAAACTGAAAAACATTTTTAATAAAACATATAAAAAAACTTGAAATAGAATAATAATGTCTTTTATATATTATAATATATATTTGAACAATCACGTTTTTGTGTCAGATAAATATTTTTCTTGTTAATCAATTCATTTAACCTAACCTACCGCCAAACTCAAGACTGGCTTCGATATAAACCACGGATTTGATATCGGTCCACTCCCTGATGTTACACAGCCTTCGACTTCTTCCAGCGCGCCTTACGCTGTCCATTTTACCTATCGTAGTAAGCTCAAGCAGAGTGTATTTGGCATGCCTCAAAACATGGCCTAGGTCCCCTATTTTACGATTTTGGTAGATTGCGTCATTATTAGGGGCATGTTGACACGCTGGAGCACGGTTTCGTTTCGAATATTCTGCGCTCAACTAATGCGAAGCGTGTGCCGGTAGCACCACATTTCGAACTAGGGTATTTGCTGCCTGGTGCAGCTTGGGACTTGATGCCCTTTAAAATGGTCAAAATAATTTCAGATTTCCGAACACAGTAGGATAGATATATACATTTTTATTGCTTCAAAATTATAATAACAATATTATTCCTTATATATATATAAGGAATAACATTAGATCTTGGTAAAATTTATTGCAAAAACATAAAAACGAAGCTTACGTGCTTTTTGACAAGCAAAGTCATTAATCACATTTTCTAAATCAATAGTATCGACTAGTTCATGTTCGATTGAAATGATAGCGAGATTATTTAACCTAGTATGTATGTAGTTTTTAATCAATTTAAGTTTTGAAAAACTTCTTTCGCATGTTGCTACACTCACTCCGATGGTTAAGCAAATCCTGAGAAGGATTACAATATTAGGCACAAAATCGGGATATATTAATATTATTTTTATCATTTTAAGTGTTTTTTAGACAATTAGGAAATTGAAAAATATTTTTAGAAAACGTTAAAAAATGTGAACGGTACGGGATTCGAAATGCCAAGAGACGCACGTTCAAATCACGCGGGGTTCAATTTTTTATACGTTTTATAAAAATATTTAACTTTATATTAATCAGTATAACTTTATAACAGTACTCAATATAAAATGTAAAAGTTATATCATAGAACCTTCAGTTGTTCGTATTTAATAAAATTTCTTAACCTCATCTCTCTTCTAATATTGTTATAATATGCAAGTCTTGATATGCATCATAAGCCTGTCTTTCTGTCTGTCTGACTACTCTCCTCGTAAGGAAAATTATAATTTAATTATATATATATGTTTTCACGTCACAGCATCTACATCTATTAATTTTTTATCATATAAAATAATAATAATATTTAAGCATATTGAGATGTAGGTTTTCAATATTTCATATACATTTTCTCAGACATATTAATATTCATTCAGATTCACATTCTAATTATACGAGGCAAAATGAAGAATAATAAAATGTTATATAACATTTTCTGTCATAACAAGAATTGTTTAACATTAAATCCTTTTTTTGCGTAATAATAATATATCGACGCACCCAATGCTGACTAGATCAATTATCATGAAAGTTTTGAGCTATCCTACAACTATGCAATCGTACCTCGTAAAGAAAAAGTATCACTTATATTTTTGCTATTCAACATTGTAGTTTGGTTGAGGTTTTTTTTTATACTGGTCTGTAATGGCTTCCTCCTGCGACTCTGTGATCGCGTTGAAGGAGCCTTCGGAACGGGTGCACGAGTCCAGCGCAAATACAGACTTGCTCCACCGTCGGAGGCCAGGGGGTAGGAGAAGGCAGAACGCGCAGTTCCAACTTACCCTAACCTAAAAAAACTACTGCGAGGAGATCATGGGAATCCTCATGCAAGTTATCGATGCGGGTGCTCTGGAAGAAACCCCGGAGTACTCTAAAGGTGCCGGTGGTCCGCAATAGGCGAGCAGTACACCGATCCGCAAGCAAACCTGAGGTGTCTCATGTTAATGGAGAAGGTTTCCGCTGGTTCTGTAGAACAGTTTACTTGCCTTGGGCTCGGATGGTCTGCGTATACTGCATTTCCTAGCGACAGAAAGGTTTTTGGCTACATAAGGAACGTTATTTATCTGTACGATATTTAGCTTTCCAACAAGCATCAATGTAAATACTCTAAACTAGCGACCCACTCGCGGCTTTTCCTGCGTAAACTACACGACTAAGCTATTTCGCCCACCGCGTTCTCACCTTAATCACAAACTAGTCTTAAATTTATAATTTAATAATGGTTAGAACATAAGTATATTTTGAGTTAACAGCAGAATTTCTACTTCATGTAGTCCTACTTAGAAGAAAGACAAAAATGCTTATATAATTTTTATTTTACATATTTTCATCAATTCTTATATCCTAATATTATATTACGCATAAAGTATGTTTATTAACTTAGGCTACGTTCAGTACCTTGTAATTAAAACAGAAATGAAAATTTTATTACACTTGACAGAGCTGCCTTGAAAGATGATAAGTAAGGTAAATTTCTTACTTACCTTGGTTTGAAATTAATACTTCCCTTGTAACTGTAACCTTAAAATATATTTTCTTCCTAGTTAGGTTCTTGTTATATATTTCTTAATGCGTATTACAATATTTGTGTGATTTTACATAATCTTTTTAAAAGCTCCTCATGTTTATATTATGATATATACAGTTAAGGTAAGGTTATCAACCAATGTCTATATCACAGAAAATTTGTTTAGTGTGTTTGCGTTATAAATAAATACAAGTCAATTTTAACACAAAGTAATTAACATTCTAGAAAATGTATTATAGAATTCAATTTATTATACACCATGCTATCATAGCAGTGTTTTTGTCTCGGAGAAATGATTATATCTAAATTATTTTTATAAAGTTAAAGACGCGGCGTTGAGTTACGCTACTCAACAAGTAATGTTTCACAAAGCTCTGCGTATTCACACTAGGCTCAAAAGAAACTAGGAAAAAAACCCATATTTTATGATTCTTTTTCTCTAATTTAATAAATAAAACCGAAATACTTGGCCAAAATTGTACTTCGTTTTCCTAATTCTATTTTTATTTTCTTTCCATTCTAATTTTACTTTCCAGGTTCGCTCATTGACATGGCATAATAGATGACTGGAACTAACGTCACATTTAATATTTGGAATACATACATATAAATGTCTTTTTGCCTTTTATTGACACATTTTTTTGCAAATATTTTGACTTTGTATTGTAACTTTTACATTTTCACATATATCACATACATTCTTAAAAAGTGTACAGAATTTTCGGTAGGTATCTATATTTTTGGCATGATTAGCGTCATAGCTATTGTGTGTAGGTCAATATTTAATGATAATGTCTTAATTTATTATAATGAATAGTAGCTCAGTTTGGGCATTTTTGTTTGAACACTGGTTCCTACGCAATGTTAGAGCAAAGCATGAAACAATACAATAGGCACTAATATCAGTCCCTTAGTCAAAAACATTGAACACAAGATTGCCTCAGGCTAAAAAGTAAACAAGCTCAAGTGAAAATGATAAGAGCATCCATGCTCTAAATATTACAAAGGTTTTTTATTAAATATGAGTAAACGGAAGTTAATAAATTACTTTACTTATTTTTACGGGTCACGTGATAAAGTCAACGAAGCTTAGGTGTCAAACGCAGTTTGAAAGCGTTAAGCCATTGGGAATTTACACTTCCACTTGATTTGTGGTTTTTAAACTCCGCAAACAAGAGTGTAGCTAAAGCCCCGTGCGGCGGTGTAGTTGGTGGCATTGTCGGGCGTCAAAGGGCGCAGGTGGCTAGGGGGCTTTCCATGAAATGAATTCAGACGCTTTGTTAGTTGTCTCTTGTATTCGTAAGTAAAATCAGCATTCAAATGATATATCAACATATCTATATTGGGAATGTTAATGAATGACGATCTAAATTTGGTGTAGTTATTGTCTATTATTTCACTTCACGTATTCTACATAATATGTTCTAAATGTGGAATACACACACACAAAAAGATTGAGTTGAAATAAATTATTTATACCTAATGATTCTTATGTAAATTGTAATATAAAACTAGTTATTAAGCAATAAATAAATTAAAAAATGTTACCTAGCATTGTACTTTTAATATAGTAAGGCATGTCATAAAATTAGCATTATCCAAAGAGCCGCCAATTAGGTTAGCGGCGCGCTGTCTACATTGGGTGTCGACACGTTGACTGTGGCTACTCCTGCCATTTACATATCTGGTTCAACCGACGCTAAATGTAAGGGACACATTTAATTAATCATTGTAGGCTTCTCGATAAATTTATTGCTATATCTTTTATACATAAACATTTATGTACGTGCTTATAACTAGTTCAAGAGTAGGTATTATTTTTTATGGATTAGCATATATTATGATACAGTATTGTTTTGTACTTGTTTAAACAATAACTTTAGATAAATTTCTTAGCGTTTTTTAATTAAATATATATTATGAAAATGCACCTTTCTATACGTACATATTATTAATACAATAATTTTAATTGCTAGCACATTACAGCAATAAAATTGAAAGGATAGTGGTAAAGGTTCGCTTCATAATATTACAGGCTTAAAGTTTTGCATGTAAGATGATTCGGAGCCAAGTGGGTTGCAGGCACAATAGAAGAGCTGGCATTGCTCATCATATCATTAACATTCGGAACGTCGCGACATATTGTATTTCATTCTTAATGGTATTGTGAAATACGTTCATCCTTTGCAAGGTTTGCCATTTCATGCTACTTTCGAAGATCACAAATGCTATATATATATATATGCTTAGTCTGGCCATAAATACTGTTATAATTAAAAATAAACAAAATATTACTTTTGAACTTGGAATCTCGGAAGCCTTTTTTATATTGCTCCAATATATTGTAAAATATTTTGTGATCTTAAAAAGGAATGGGGTGATAAAGAGAACAGCATCGCTGTGACTGCACTACAAGAAGTAGTATGTATGCTGCTGAATACAATTTAAATCCTCCATACGCTTGGTGTTAGTCAAATGATGGTATGTCAAACAATTTGTGTACCGGGGTACCGGGCTATTGATAGGTACAATGAAACCTCCTGTACAAAAATGGCGATCAAAGCAATAATGGTAAAAATTCGAAGAAATTCTGTCCGATAGCAAAACATTTAATCTCGGGAGATGAAGATAGCACCTACAACCATGCCGCGTATTTCAAAACACTTATAGCCTATAAGAGACGCACTGTTGTTTTTTTAACTGATAATTTTAAAAAGAATAGTGTGGTAAGATAAAAACACCTACTTAACTAGTGCTAGACTAAATATATACAAGGTGCTCATGCTCAAAAGAATGTTTATATTTAGTAGATCGATTAAAAAAAAGTAGGCAGTATATCGATTTTTTTTTATGAATTATTAAAGAACACAATTTGGGAATTTATTTTTAAAAGTAATATCGTCAAAATATAGATCCTTGCATTTGCGGCACTTATTTAATTGAATAGTAAAGTTACTTATGACGGCTCAGCAGGCAGACTCAGTGATGGCTGCCATTTCGTGACAGATATATTCTTTCAAATGCGCCAGGGAAGTCGATTTACTAGCGTAAACTTTAGATTTCGATCAGGACTGCGTGGAGGCCAATTTATGTCACTTCTCCTGGAGATCAATTCGCCGGAGAAAATTTCATGACCTCGTGGCAGAGACGTATTGGCCGTGTGTGACGTTGCTCCGTCCTGCTGAAACTATGTACTTTGGTTATGGTCAGGAAAGTTATGCAGTTCAAGTGCCAAGAAGTTGATTAACACCTCTATATAACGCTCTGAATTTAGTAACGCTCTAAAAAAAGTAAGGGCTGATAATTCATCGCGCCGATCTCGCAGCCCATACGGTCACTTTAGGCATTTGTCTTTGAACGGATTTCTAATGCTTGCATTTTGCTTAATTACGTGTCTATTAAGATTAAAATGGGCTTCATCTGAAAACAAGATGTTGGTAAACATTGAAAAGCGCTATTTTCCTGATTTACGAAGTCAAGCCTCTTACTGGCATCTTGGAGCTTTAATTCTTGCGCTAATTAAATTTTGTAGGGGTGCAGCTTTAGATTTTGGTGCAAAATGCGGTGTAATGACGATCTATGCACATTTAAAGCAGTTGCGCTCTTATTAACACTCTCTTAGTTTTCTACCGTTCTTGATGACCTTAAGATTTTCACCGTTGTACCGGTTTCTTTGAACTTTTTGACACATTTCTGAATAAAACGAATGCTCGGCGCTACATTTAAGTGGTGAAAACCTGGAATACTGCAGAAACTTCTACGCGCTACAGTCGCCGAATCACCGTTTATATCAAACTTTCACGCTTAAGCTAAATAAACATAAACTTTCTTTTGAGATTATCTATATTAAAATATTGTATTTAAACTGTTACTAATACATTATATTACATTAAATATGTTACACATACTTAATTTTCAAAGTCTAAACGTAAAATACAAACATAGAAAAATATAATGATAGACAAGTGAAAATCAATGGAAGAGGAACTTTTTACTTGTCATTTTACAAATGCTACATTACCACACTGTATGAGTTACAGATAGTCTCGCGTGATAAATGTAATTGAATAGAAGCTCATATCAGAACATTGGTGATGACATGGAACAAGTAGGTTATGTATAGTGCACGCTACGTATTAGCGCGTACACACGTACGCTTTAGAACACTGACCGCTAGCTCTAGCTCTATCTATCTAGCAAATTACTCCCAGTGTGGAGTACTAACCTAAGTACATATAAGTCAAAACGTAACAAATAGTTTGAGTGATTTATATCATTAAAGCCACGTTGTACATTGTAAATAAGTTCTATTTTGACGACTCTATGTCACTCCTTATTTATCATACAATCTTTAGCCACAGAAGAATATTTATCATAAATACGGGTTTACTCGTACAATTTTTCATATGCCCATAATATTTTAATTTGCCACGTTTGTCGTCGAATATTGGACCCAAAATCTCGTCGCCTTCACCACATTGAGATACTCCCAGCTTTTCTTATTATTTACATCCTACTAATATTATAAACGCGAAAGTTTGTGAGGATGTTTGTTACTCTTTCACGTAAAAACTACTGTATGGATTTTAATAAAGCTTTACAATAATATAGCTCATACATCAGAATAACACATAGGCTACGAGTTATAAAGACATTGTGTGAATTGACTTATCTCTTATGTTCAAGCCATTAAAACCAAAATAGTGAACCATTGTAGTCAATAAATTAATATTATGGTATATATTTTGAAATGAAACTATTTTAAACGGATTGATCGCGTATAATTTCGGTATTCGAAAATACATTTTTAGAACCCGACGTTTCGAACACTTTGCAGTAGTCCGTGGCCACAGGTAGACTGAGGTGGCACTTGTCTGTCATTTGATATAATTATTATCTCAAACTACCGCCAATGATTTCTTAGTAGACTGTATCTTTATCTCTGGTGTGATGGGATTGAGACTTCAAAGTTTTCATTATTGGGTCCCAGGTGGTAGAAAGTTTTTGTTTCGAAACGTCGGGTTCTAAAAATGTATTTTCGAATACCGAAATTATACCCGATTAATCCGTTTAAAATAGTTTCATTTAAAAATGTGTAATAATCGCGAAAATCAAAGAACTTATTATTATGGTATATATATGCTAAATGAATATGTATACACGCTACATATACCAGAATATTATTTTTTGCAATTTTTGTGTCTGTCAGTCTGTTTGTTCCGGCTAATCTCTAGAACGGCTACACCGATTTTGACGAGGCTTTCACTGGCAAATAGCTGATGTAAGATCTCCACGCGGACAAAATCGCGGGCACAGCTAGTCAATTATAAAATAAAATTTGCTTGTAAAAGATTTGCTTGTACTAACAAACAGGCAGACAAGATTGTTGACTTCATAGATTATTTTTCAATTTCTGTTTTTTCATAACTCTGAATCAATTTCCATAAGCATATTTAATTTACTATACAATACTATACATGTTTAATTTACAGACGCTTTTTGATTTATCAATATATATACATTATATATAATGTACCAATTACCAAAATAGTTTAATTTTTATGTATCTACTTCTAATTTTTATAATTTTCCACTTTATTATTAAATTAATTAGTTGCGGTTATACTTACTTAAAGCTTACTCGACCAAAATATTGTATTAATATCTATTGTCAATAACATGATATGTAATTAAATATTGCAGCAAATTAAAGCATTAGTCGTCGCAACTGTGCATACTTTACAGCCCTCAGTAAAAATAGCAAACTCTAGTTATTTCTGCATTGAAAAATTAAGAAAGTATATCTAAAAATAACTAACGATTTTTTACGTATTTTAAATTATTTTCAGTACCATTAATTTGTCACCTATTCATTCACAAATTGCATGAAAATATAATGTATCTGTTTTATTAAACAGATGTCACGTTTCATATGTATTAACGCAATTTACGTCACTACACACAAAATTTGCTTGTTGCGTTTTTACTAAAAATAAAAAATATGTAAACAAAACAATCGTTAGAAAATATAAAAAATGTTACACAGATTACACTGACGATAAAACTGCAACTTACCCGTCAGTAATATGTAAATATCATTCCCTTGATAAAAAAAAATTATGTCGTTAATAAGGAATATAGAACGCTATAAATTTAAATTCAATAAATTATTTTATGGTAGTTATTAGATAACAAAATAATATTTAATTAAACATATATAATGTTGTTATAATACCATACAAATATCGTTATAATGATAGAAAGGTGAACCAATCAAATGGCCATTTGAAAATAATTTTCCGTTAATGGCAGCGAATTACCACCAAATATTTTTTCAAGAAATTACAGCTATTTTAGTATTTCAAGTCTTGCGTCAATAATGAAATCGTGTTGAAATTTTATATAGCTCGTAGCTTTGGAGCGTGCCATAATAATACATTCATGCCGTAGCAGTTCAATAACATCGCGAAACTAAAGCGTCGATAGAACGTGTATGCGCAGATATTTTAGGGTTCAACTCAAGTTGCGTACATTGAAGCTCTATCTGGATATAATTTAATTCCTTCATGGTGCGAATTTGCAAGTGCGTATCGGTGGGCGCGCCGCCCAGCTCGCCCTCCCGCAGGCGCTGACGTCAACGACCCACCACACGCCACCCGATTATAAATATAGCCTTGCCGATAGCACGCTACAGGTTTTGGCCCTTAAGTTACCTGTATTGTAAAAGCAGTCGAAAAATATTGAACGTGGACTTTTACGATATTCCATTTGCCTTTATAACTAAAGCGGAACTGGTTTACGAAGTGCTTTCCAGATCTTACCTTGTTGAAACAAATTTAAATCAACTTTAAGCCTTAAGGCTAAATAAAGTCTTTTTGGCCACTTAAAGTAATACATAATAAAATAATATTCATGTAGTATGGTAAATTACTCGAATATTATTTAATTTTTAATAATGTAAGGTGCATGTATTTAGACTAGCAATAATAATAAAGATTATAATTAAGAAACTGCTTTTTAATGATTATATTATTTACAAAATCCAACGTTAGGATAGTAAAGGACCGAAATACAACTGTATGAAGTCCCAAAAATGGAATCATATAATTAGTTTTTTCTAAAAGAATAACTCTTACTAACCTGCATTTATAATAGTAGGTTATACATTTAACAGTTTTGAGTTAAGAATAAATAAAAATAAAATACCTAATATTGTGTTTTCCTACGCAGTGTCTTTATAATTTTAAATTTAGTATAGGTACTTGTATTTAATCTATTACAATTCATGTTACATTAGCAAATTTTTAGCTGCCTATAAAACTTATTGTCATTATTCAAATTAAAGTTAGATATATGTTATAATAAATGTCTTTACTCAATCCAAGATTCATGTTTAAATAATGAAAGTTCCATACACCTGATTGAATGGAATTTGGATCGCTCATCGTCTCTTCTGAGAAATGTTATTGAAATTTACGGATAAATGAAGGCGAATCAAGGAAAATTTAATTTAGGTACGTCAGCGTGACGAAGTAAATTGTACGCAGGTAATCAGTGAAACCGTCATTGTTTTAATACTTAACTCTAATTAAATATGATTAATATTTAAATAAATTCAAACACGATTCCTAATAAAGTGTAGGACTTTTTTGTCTCATAGAAAATACCTTAAGACATAAAATAGTTTTAAAGTTCTTGCAAAAGTCTTGCTAACCAAAAATTACCAGCTTTTTCTTTCTCAAATAGAACTATACGATTATAGGAAATAGGAAATACGATTGTATTTTTAGCTCCTTATACCTATATATATTTTAGAGAACTAAATTTTAAATACTAGGATAAACTTAAATTAAACCTGAGATAGTAAACTATTTAATGTTCTATACAAAATATTAATATTTTTATGGCTTCATTTGAAAATTGGATACCTATACCTGTTAAGGAGAAATAAGATTAAAGACAAACTTTTATTCTAAAAATAAACGTAAAATCTAGTAGCGAATGTTAGCACTCAGACCACAATTTATTTGTTTTTATGATAAAACTTTTCACATTTCCAGTAAACTCAGCGCTTCGTATACATATTCTGTTTTTTACATCGATAACAAGTTCAGTATTATTAGATTGCTAGATAGAAAAATGTATATAAATTATATGTCATATCTTGTACCTATTACTTGTAACACTTATTTTTGAGTCAAACGAAAATTACTATTTCAAATATAGATACTGATATTTAACAATAGAAAGATACGAAGTAGTAAGTATTGAGTCGGAATTAAACTCGGGGATTGATTAGTAAGTTTTCGTTAGAGTCCTCGTCTGGTAGTGAGAGGCACATTAAAAAAAATGAAGTAAACTTGCCATAAATATAGTTACGAAGAAATTCATTTTTTTTATTGAACGTAATATGTATTACTATTACAGTCTGTTAGTTTAATACAAGGACTATAAAACCATTAAAAATATACAGTGCTTATGTGAAAATGGTCTCTGTTGGCTGCAATACAGTTTTTTAAACATTGAGGCCAGTTATTATTTTAGCAGCACGCACTCTTTCTATTGGATAATTCTTCACTGCCAATCGTAAAGAGTGTTTTAGGGACTCTAAGTTATCATGGCGTTTAGAACAAGCCTTACTCTCTAAAACTGACCATAAATCATCTCCAAATATCAGAACCAAATATCAGGACTAGGTGACGGCCAGGCTTCAGCTCTGATGAAGTCATAATTTTTCGTGTTTAACCAAGATTGGGTGGATAGAGCTTTATACACAAAAATATGGCTCAGTCACTCCTTCATAGCTAACACCCCACCAAACCATCACTAAAGTCGGATAATTCCCACGTTGTACTCTGTTGACTAATTAGAAAGCTTCTTTAGAGCTTTCAGCATAAATACGGTCATTTTGTTTATTAAAATATTGCTCAATTGTATAAATGTTGTCATCCGTAAACAATTTTGTTCTGCGAAATCCCTATACCGCTTCAGTAGTTTCGATGTTATCAACCTATTATTTTTTAAATTATCAGTTAAAAAATGACAACTACGCATAGGCTGCAAATCCTAAGTCATCTTTTAAAATACGCGGCATGGGTATCGGTGCTATCTTTATCTCCCGAGATAAAATCTTTTGCTTTTGGACATGATTTCTTCGAATTCTTTCCCTTACATGACTGCCCGGTCTTTTTCTGCCACAAACACAGGAATTTTCATTGTACCTATTAATAGGCCGGTAGACAAACATTTGACTAATACCATGCGTATGGAGGGTTTTAAATATTGTATTTGGTACCATACCTACTTTATGTAATGCAATCATAGCGATTCGGTTCCCTTTATCACTCCACTTTAGAGTCACATAGGATATATGAGATGCAACTTTTATATCTCCAATATTCAATACATACCTATAAAAGTCTTCCTGTACTCACTGAGTGAATAAGATACAACGTACAACCGTAACTTATGGGCGTAGAACGCAGATATATAGCATGTAGGTTTTTATTTGGGAGTTTCCAAAATTCCTACAGGAACGGCAAAACGGGCTTTCTAATAAATCTACGTTGTTTTTAATTTATACTATAAATAGGATTATTTGTTTCAGATAAAAATCTGCATAGTGAGATATCAAAATAGCAGCAACTGTTAAATATTAATTGACTTGAAGTGAAAACGGAAAAGATACCATTTAATAGTGGAGCTTCAATAATGTGGTCGGGCACGCGCCCGGTGGAGTTCCGCGTCGGGCCGAACGAGTGCACCGCTAAGTAGTATCAGATGCACGTGCGGTGGGGGGCGCGGCCGGCGAACATGCGCGTGTGCTGCGTGACGACGGTGCTGGCGGCACTGGCTCTGCGCACTGCAGCTGAGCCTGCGCCGCGTCGCTTCCCCTCCGAATGGCGCGGCAGTCGCGAGCTTCAGCTGCGCTCGCGCCCGCTGCATGAGATTTTCGACCCGGAATCTGCGCCCACGGATCCTGACTCATTCATGCATCAGCCTATGCATAAAGACCGCCGTCGAATGCGCAATAACAAACGCACGCCACATATTCCGGCCGAGCTCGCGAGCCAAATGATGCTGCGTGCTTCGCGTTCCGGTCGACCTTACGATGTTCCCCAAATAGGTAAGTTAATTCTTAATACTTTCAAAAAATTAAACTATTTATAATTTTATTATGGAAAATAATATCAGGTAGAACGATATAACAAGAAATAATTTGTTACAATCGATGTTCGGGCGCTTATGTAGGTTCCCATGTAATCGCGTCTCTAATTAAAATCCTAAGAAGTCAGACTCTCCGTCCGTCTTCGACGTCAGACTAAGAGCACCAAAAAAATGTAATTTGTCAATTAGGTTATATTTTATTTAATCTTCTGAGTGAATACTAGAGCCTAAGCAAGCTGTCGGAAAAATCTAACAAACCTGTTGCATTTCACTGATAACTCGGACGACGCAACGATAAATAGGCATAAATGATAACGATCTTTTCAGCATCTACAACGTCCTTTATTTTTTTGTCTACAAACTTTGACATGAATCCTTGTTTCATACACTCATATGTTAACTATTTTAATATTATATATAATATTTATTTATTTGACCATAATGGATCACTGGTTGTGATCCTCATAGGTGGCATTTACTCATAGGCACGTTATTAATATTTACCCTATTGTAAAGTTAGCTTTATAGTTATTTTATTTGCATACATTTTATAAATATACTTTGGATAGTAAAGTTATATTAAAAATAAGATTTTATACACACAAGCAAATTCAAGCAAATTTTGTTCCTAAAAATAATATTATATTAAATAATAGTGTTCATTTGATGTAGATAAACTAGATAGAATTTTCCAATTTATCTTCTTATATATCGACGTTTTAGTAAAAACAATACTCACTCTGTAAAGGCAATACTTAAAAGCTTGGAACCAATGATTATACAACTTGCTGGCAAATCTAACTTCGAAGAATATATTCATAAACATATAGAACACCACTAAACTTAATATATTAAAAGCAGTATATTTATGGAATGGGCAAAAAATACATATATACAGAAAAATAAGTTATTTTTAAATGATTTCTTCATAGATATAAGGCAGAGACTTGTCACTCGTATGATGTATTATGATAGATTACATGTTTCTTTTTTGTCACTTGTATTGCTGCTGGTACGTTTTATTTATAAAGTAGTGAGACATACACAAGTAAGGCAATATTTCCCTTGTAACAATAAAACAAAGATAACAAACATCATACCTGAGTAACCGTAAACTTGATTAAAAACGTCTACGGAACAACTTAACAATATTCTACGAGAGTTAATTCTACGAGTATATCAAATATATTTATTCATTTATTTTGTGCTTTCGTAATAATAGTATAACCGTTACACATGTTAAATTTACATATATTACATCACCTTTAACGTCTTTATGCAGCACTTGAACACACAATATAAACGATATACATATTTCGCTATATTGTTATAGTAGGGTTGTTAAATTAATATTATATAAGACGTCAATGTTTTATATTATAAAATGTTATTATAATCTTTTCATGGTAATGATTGACATTAACAATGGCATAACCGTATGTTTAAATTACAAGTACGTGAATACACATACAAACCGCAATTTGATAAAACACATATAGACTACATAAGCTTGAACTATTAGCCTAGGTTTGGACACAGCGGATACCGCAAGATTTTAAAATCGCGTAGAAGCCGTGCGGGTCTTATTTGTGCTACCGTTGTCCTTTTCGTTTTTTAAATCGTAGAACGATTTTACCATTCCAAGCCGCGCAGTTATTTTTTTTTATACTATAGACAAGGGAAACGAGCGTTCGGATCACCTGATAGTAAGATGGTCGTGGGGGGCGGTGACAGCCCCCCCCCACCCCCGGGAACACCTGAAAAGCTACAGTGATATTGCCGACCTTTAAGGTGGAAATAGGCGCGCTTTTTCCAAGTACTCATATCGAATCGACCTAGAAACACTGCCGCTGGTAGGCCATTCCACAGTTGAGTCGCACGTGGAAGGGAAGTTCCTACAAAACCGTACAGTAGTAGAGTGCCATGTATGCAGATGGTGAGGATGGTGTTTCATTCTGTTACGTACTGAGCGTTTGGAAAATTCAGCGGCAGGAATTAGGTCAATCAATTCCCCAAAACACTCCCTATGATAAATGTGGTAGAGAACGCACAAAGATGAAACGTCTCTACGCATCGCATACGCCAAAGTGCGCCTTCCATAGATTATTGGGTCGTTAACAATTAAAATGGCTCTACGTTGTATTCGATGAAATGGATCAAGCTGGTACTAGGGTGCACCAGCCCAAAGACGAGAACAGTACTCTATGTGAAGCCGAAATTAGGCGTGAAATACCAGCGGGCAATGATGCCCACTTCTTCGAGGCCAACTTGGCCTCGCTTTGCAGATGATCACGACACCAGGCAGTCACTAGAAACTTTCCACAAATCGCTTGCTTAAATATTGTTTCTATCGAAGCTCACGGAGTGAAAACTGAGTGACTGCTGAATCACAATGCGCCTCTTAATAGAACTATACGAAATTTCAAAGAATTATGCACAAATAATAATATTGGTGTCTTTTCCTTCTGACTTCGTAATTTTAAGAAAATTATAAAATTAAGCGTGTTGTAAGTAGGCTCGTACTATTAATTTAGTCTTAATTTTAAATTTAGGTCATAGTCCCATTTAGAACGCAGTATTGTTTATAATTGGAACATCATTAAGTCTCGATCTGTTTTCTGTATTCTATATTAATTATTGTAACAATGTATGCTCTGGTAGCGACCTACATAATAAATAATTGAATCGAACCCACTACCAATTGCGATTACAATCAGACGCTGTCTCACTGCACCACAATAGTCTTTTTCAAAAATTTATTAAGTTTTTTAATTAGCTTAAATACTCTTCAAATAAAGGAGAGTTTATCCATTTTTCATGTTATGTACGTTACATACGTACCTACGTACCTACACCTATACTCTAGATGCGTAATAGTCTTTGGAACAGATACAATTCGAATTGGTGATATTTATTAAATTCATATACTAGCGTGCGGAGACAATTTAGTTTTTTACTATATAATCACAATTTAATGATGTGAAATTTTACTAAAATTATTCAGGTTTTGCGCCATTACTGTATCTTTTTAAATTGATATGCCATTTAGTACTTCACTTGCAATTTAGTAATCGACGTAATTTTACCGAGCCTGTTTTTTTTACTGTGACCCTACGCGTTAATAAATTATCTTAGTAGGATGATTCATTTTTTTCGTCATCATTAGTATTCATATCCACACAAAATTTTAATGCGAAAGTAACTCTGTCTGTCTCTCTGTGACATAATCACGGCAAAACCGCTGAACCGATTGTAATGAAAATTTGTATAGAGACACTTGAGGGTATTGGGATAAACATAGGCTTTTCTTTTTCAGGAATTTTATTGTTTTACAAAAAATGAGGGTGTCGGTTTTTTATTTTGCCAACGTAATGAAGTTCCTACATTAAATTTTAGAACTAAATTATTGTGTATGTTGCACCAAATTTGAAGCTCTTTATATTCAAATCATTTATTTCTATTCAGCAGTTATCTGTTTATATAGTAATTTGTCTGTTTCAGAGTTAATATTTTTTCTACAAAAACAACATCTAACGTCGGGATACAAACTATCCTGTATGTGCCTCTGGACTACTACCATGTCAAAATTCATTCATTTATCCGATTGTTTTTGCATAATTGACGAACAAAGTAACCGACAGACAGACAGACAAAAATTCTACTGAGTGGTCTTATCGCTTTTGTTATCAATATATTAACGGACCAAATTTACATATACTGAATTGACTTTTCTAGTCTTATTATACACTAGCAACCCGTTTGCAGCTTCGCCAGCGTAAACGACACTGCTATTTAATTTTTTCGTTTTAATTTAAATTATAAGCGTTGCCCACACTTATGATTTCGTCTAATTATAATATGTGGCAATTGATAAGGGAAGCTTAAATAGTGGAAGGTCACTTTGCTTTCCATTTCTCCCGAACTATCGAATCGTCACCGACGGTCTACACCGCCGGTCAACAGTCTAGGTATCCCAATAAGTTGTGCTAGGAAATTCTACTCCAGTACCGAAGTACCTCCGGACTATAACCTGCTACCATACCAAAGTTAATTAATTTTTGTTCAGTAATTTTAACGTAATTGACGCCCAAAGTAACAGACAGACACACAAAGAATGAAATATTATAACTATTTCATGTACAGAATTGACTTTTCTACAATTTTATTATATATAGATATGTTAACTGGAATGAGAATTGATTATAAATTAATTGTTTTTATACTAAATCTAAGTAAACTAAAAATAGTGCAGGGATCAGATATTCTTACCTGGACGATGTTTATTTTCTTGCGTAGCTTCGTAGCATCCCTTAACCTTAGGTTTCGTTAAACACAATAACATGGCTACTTTATAAAAAAAATATTAGTTATTATTTTTAAATTTTCAGTTACCTTTCACTCTAAACATATAACATATTATTACCAAATAAAGAGAAAAATATCAAAGTAGAACCAGAATCGTTCGTTTGTGAACAATAAATGAAATGCGTTATTCCAATGGTTTCGTAGAATTTTGCAAATTATTTATTATACGCTTACTTGTGGCACACGTACATTATACGTACGTGACGAAAGCTGTATATGCTTTGTCCTGGAGCACGAAATTTTTACCACAACCCTAGTAAAGTACTGTTAAGGGTTACATGTTATGTTATACGAGACAACACCATTCGTCCCAAGAGATAAGGCTAAGCTTGACATGCACTCTCGTCTACTTTATACCGCTTTCGATGTATGTGATATAACAGTATTTAAGAATTCAAAAATAGATTTTATGTAAAAGCAATATTTTTCCTTTTTCCTTCTTTTTAGACCTAGATTTTATCTGTCCCTATATTGCAATATCTGTGAACGTTCCTTTTATCATAAAGTTCGTTATATCATAAAAAATATAATATTTTCCGAAAATTGTTTAAATTTTCGCAAATGATAATATATAAACTTAAATTACATTAAATACGTTAAGTGTAAAAACTAAATAAAATATAAGTAATGTTAAATTTTTTCAATAATTGTTATTTATTTCTAAACTCATTATCATTGAAATATTTTATTACTGTAAGCAATGTATGATGATTCCATTGCTAATAACTGTCATCCGGATGAATATAGTAGCTGACATCTGATCCATTTTGCCATTTACTTCGACCCGAAGCTTCAATTGTCATAGCTCCATTAGAGTCAAGCCACGGATGCGTAGGAACATATGGCTTGCTACATGAATTCTGATTATGCGATCAATAGGGAATTAGCTCAAATGTATTTGAGGTTCTGCCTTACCGCCACTTATTCAATTTTGCTATACTGGAAATAAATTGCATAGGATTAACATATTAAAATTTAAACTGAACTTTATGTGAAATGTATTAAGTCTGAAAATCTGATTTTAAACGGTTTTAGGTTTCACTTTGAATTCAATTAGCCTAAAAATAAAATTACAGATACTTCTAGGTATATGTACCAAACGTTTGCTTTAACAACCGCATATAAAAGCTTATAATGAATATATAATAGTACCTTGTTAAATTTATTTGACTGGACAAAACAGTAAAAAACTATAAAACAATAGAAGTAGGTACTTACTATACAATTTCATTTATAATATGAAATCCCACATTAAATAAGAAATAACAACCCAATCGGAAGCGTCTTAAGCTTAATGATAATATTTTGCTTTACATAAAATTATAATATTGCATAGCAGGTGATAATTAATATACAAAGTGTAATTATATGAAATTTATGTTAGACATCTTAACGTTACAGCCGCTGCGGTGAGAAGTAAAACACAATTAACCTTTTCTCGAAACATTATGGTTAACGCTGAATGCCGTCCCATAGTTATATATAGTTCAGAAAAGCTGTAACGGCCCACACTATGCCCTACAAGCTATCGTAACAAAGTAAATTAGTAAAATATAATGAACATGTGGGTCTGAATAATTGATATGTCAATGGCTAAATATATATATTCTAAGAGAAATATTAAGTTGTGTATTCTTTATTTTACAATGGTTTTGGTAATGGTAACTATTGAAAAAGTTCTGTGACATTTTAGGGCTATAAATAATAAAATAAAATTATTTTTTACAGCTTCATTATTTTTCCCGCATAGCATGGTATGACTACCCTACTAACTTTTGCCCGGCTATCAGTCGTACTTGCCGGTTTATTTATTTAATTCTTTTGATTTAAAACAAATAATTAAAATTATATTCTTATACTGTGTATTTCAAACGTTTTCATAACGCAAAAAAGTATAAAAAATAAACACTTCATTTTTAATACGAAAAAACAATCAAAAATATTTTTAACATATTTAAACATATAATATAAAAACATACAAAAAGTGTTATTCGCACACTTAGGAAATTGAAAGAGACATTAAGAAAACGTATAAAAATTAAAAAATCCCGCTGCGTTCAAATTTTTATACGTTTTTAAATATATCTTATTAAAATAACGCATATCTCAGTTAAAATATTAATTTATCAACAAAATTAACTGTCATTACCATACCATATAGCCAGCCAGACCATACAGCCAGCCAATCATTATAAACAGTTCATACTAACGTGTTTCAACTATGTCTCGATATCGTCTTACAGGTAGAGTGCATAATACAGGCTACCTGAAGTATTTAATTTATTAGTATTAACAGTTCTGAACGAACTCTCCAAGCTCCGCGGCCAGGCATAAAGAGCATCGGTCGTTATGTGTCTAGCCCGTACTTCGAAAGAACATACAAACCTCTATTTAAGTACGTGTTTCTACGTATTAATACATACGCACGAATTCGTATGTGGCACAGAAAATAATATAAATGTTTTTTCATATTTATGGTAATTTGTTATAGTATTATAAATAAAATCAAAAAGTATAATATATATTACGGTATCTTTTTAACATATAATGCAAGTTAATGATAGTCGCTTGATTAATAAATAAATTCCAGACTTACGTACTCGACGAAATTGGTAATGTTTTAATTTATATATACGAAACATTTACTTTATTACTTAATTTAATACGACCTTATCTTTTTTTCATAATTATGAATATTTATTAAAATTATATCTACGTTTAAAATATTAAGGTAAGAAAACATTTTTTGATAAATATCTATCTAACGCATCAAATTAAGACTTCAAACTATAGTAATGACGTAATTTTGTTGGCAAGTAACCTTTCTATAGGATATAAACCATTTACCCTCTGTAATGTCCACCTATATTTAACTAAATTAAAAAATATATTTACCCACGAGTATTAAATATAGCCTAGCCAAGTGAAGTTACTGAAGGTTTAGAGCTTATGTCGCAATTGCTGATAATCGACAACTTTGCTTTTATTTCGGTATCAGGTGTCCACCTTAATTTGAAAGAGTATCTTTCCATGGCCTCGCCGCAACAGGTGAGAAGCTCAGCGCAGGCGTGGCGCGCGCGTCGATACCGCGCCCCGCCCGCCGGCCCCTGCGACCCTCGCTCATTCACACACGCACACACTCAAACGTTCATATACACATATACCCACACAAAGACCGCTACTACAAGGAAAGCTCTACAGAATTAAGACAGAGCACCTTATTTATAAATAAGTCCGGCCACTGGAGATAAATGATAACAAACAGCTTGCGGAGATGATGTCACTTTACTTTACTAGAATTTTTCCCTCAAAAAATGGCTTAAACAATAAACGTGACTGCAAGTCAAAGATTTTGCGTAAGGTTAGTGGAAAGGGAGTGGCAGGAGCGGCACGTTCTAAGTGTCTATCATAACTTGGAAGCCACAACTCGTAGCAAACGACGGACCGGCACGAAAGCTTAGGCCTTTAACTATCTATAATTCGACCGAATATTGACAACAACCTTCACACTATGTGTTTTAAGCCATCCATTACCTTCGTCACAAACTTTATGTCCTTTATAACCTTATCAAGCATTTAATGTTTCATATAAAATTACAATATCAAAGGGCAGCTGCTTCATAAGATTATATATGAAATAAGGTTCTAAATTACTGTTTATTTCATTTGTCTAATATTTTTCTATTATATATTCTTTCTTTTTCTAATATAAACTTAATAAATTTAAGGAGTGGTATATAAATTTACTTATTTTCATATGCATTAACTTTTATAAATTAATTTTTAACATTTTATACGTAGAAAATATTATAACGATCTAGATAAATTAAGGCTTCTCAGAAATATGCAAACTTATTAAATAATATTCATAGAAATTACTTAGTGTTCATTTTACGGAATATTCAACAAGTTGACCTTTCGTGGCAAATGTTACCAGCAAATATTTCCAGGAAATAAAACAGCAACAGGACTAACCTTAGTTGGTAATTAGAACACACGGTTACTTGAAACTAAATATAATTATTAACGACATCCCTCCCGACCTAATATTTCATATATTATGAAAAATACATTTGAGTACTAACCACTTTACAAGTTATATATATTGTTTCCTCTAATATCAATCCTGACTAGCTGAATGACGACCTGACTGCCGTTCATACAATAACCTGTATATATATAATATATACTCATTACTTTTTCAATGAAATATAGAAACTCTTTATTTTGCACGATTTACGATTAGTTTAGACGCTTCCAATGATTATATAATAACGTCACACAGTACCATGACACTTACAACATTAAAACAGAAATCTATTAGTACTCAGCACTGGCGGACGTCGCGCATCCGCCGCGCCGTAGCCATTTACAAAATTACACACTATTCAAGCGATTTGCGTAATTTCCATAAAATGAATATCATGCAATCATGTCTTTTGCCACTCTAATATTATACATACAATTTAATATTATTAGATATGGCATATTTTCATATTGCATAATTATTATTATATTACTTATTTTAACTTTTCTCACGTCAAAAATATTTACTATTTAATAGTTACTATACTATTTAATGGCTACTAAATCATATCGTATTGTATATTTAGTGAGTTTAACATAATTTAATTTTTAAATGTTAAAATAAAGTTTATATTTCAGATTTTAAAGTTTTATAGTAAAGTAATTATATTTTTTTGCTTACGTGATGTTTGTGATAACAACTCTGGTCATACTGAAACATGTATAAAGTTAATAAAGTGTGTATTTTGTTAACAACTGAAAGATATGCATCTAATATCTACATACATAACAAAGCTACGAAACAATTCAATATCACTTTTTTTCTGTTTTAGACATTACATAAAGTGTAGATTAACTAATGGTACAAATGTTTATCATCGACGTTTTCGTTATTATAGGACCATTTAGAAGCTCTATGAATAATTACTTAAACATTTTTAATATTATTATTGTGCTCTTGTCGTAATCATTTATAATTATTTTATAAAGGAACGCTAGATGCGCTATAAAATATGGATATAAAATATCTTAATCAATTTAAATTCCAATAAAAAAAGGCTATTATCGTTTTATCTTAACAAAGCAAAAAATGCAAATAATTACAGACGTCATCATGTTTCGAGTTCTGACATTTCATTTTTACAATTTTTACTCTTACTACTCTTTTTTTTTACTCATAAAACAGAAAGAGATTGTAAGTAAATAAAAAATACAACTAGATATAAATATTAAACCCATATTCAGATCGCTTAAAAGACGATTAATGTTACATTATAGACATTTTAGCGTCATTATGACTTTACCAAATTACCATTAAAATAAACAATGTTCTTTCAAATACATGTAATGAGTGAGAGTAGAACAAATAATCAGATAAATTAATGAAATTTAGGTCCTACCAAGACTTAAAAGCACAAGACCTAGTATACATCTATATTAGAAAAACAACAAATACACATATAATGTCCTCCGATGACGGGGTCATCCAATACGCAGCCAGGTCGCGCTAACGTATCCTCGCTCCCGCGTCTCCTGTCGTTTGCGCCACTAATTCCAGACGCAAAACGCGCCGCTCTAGCGTGGCCAACTACTAAGAAAGCGCCGTTCAATAAATGTTTTGTATTTGCAAGTATGATATAAGTATTTAGTGTTCAAAAAGTAACAAAAGAACAAAATATGATTTATAATAAAAACTTCCGAGCAGAACAGTATAGCAGCATAGCTCATTTCACAGAATAGAAAAAGGGTGTATTATGTAAAATGTCTTTTACATGTTGTATTATGTAAAAGACATTTTAAAAAATATTCTAGCGTTATGTGTGATCTATCGTTATCGATTTTGCAATAAACAAACATAAATACATTTTCAGAATTTTAGAATGCTTATCTGAAAAATAAATAAAGTAAAAATTTTATCTTACATCAATATTTTTAATACAAATTCTCAAATCCGATCTTATGTTATATTTTTCTGCCCAGCTTCTAGACACTTCTCATTCACTCGAATTCTAGACATTGCATTGTTTTATCAGAACAGGGAAAAAATAATCATCAAACATTGTACCCTAGCTTGAGTGGTTTTAGTTATGAACTGATTTAAAAAATAGTCCTAGCTTATCAAATATAATAAAATAATTCAGATCCCACTTTAAATACATACTTCATATTGAAACTGATCACAGCTCAAACCAATGTATCAATCAGAAACTATATACAACTACTATATCATGTCGGTAGCGCGATTGTCGTAAGAATGATAGACCAAGCATTTATACTTTGTAGCTAAACACCACACAGTAAAATATATAATTTTTAAATCCACGTTTGACTACAACCAGCACAATACATATAAACTTAACAAATAAATGATAAACTAAAATATTATTTTATTATAAATCAAATTATTAAAATATTCTATCTATAATCTAAAATCAATTATTATCGGAAACGTATTACAATTTCGCAGTAAAATAACCAATCACAACACAATTATTATTTGTATATACAACTATTATTTAATCTCAACTAATTTGACAGTTTTCATGCTATATACGATAATATTACGTCCCATATTAATAAATTTTGGTAAGACGCGACCGTGGTGTCGACAAAAACAGATGCACAGATTGGCAAATGTGACAGATAATATGATATAAAGAACATACAGATGATATAAAGTAAATAATTTTTTTAAATTATAACTTAATTATCATAAGGAATTACTTTGACATCCAACCAATTCATAATTCATGATGAAATTATACCATAAATAAATTATAAAAACAGAATGTGGATTTTATTTGTTAAGTAAACACGTTATTGTTCTTTTTCCACACTCTTCTAGATATATTTATTTTATGTAGTTCAATTGTATGAGTTTAAACAAGTTAACTAGGAGTTTAGTCGAGTGTATGAATCACGCGACCACTTGTTACAGGCTACGAACGGCCATGTTTCTTCTGTTCTGTTCAACACTGAGCTAGCCATTACTTTGTGTATTAATTCATTTTACAAAACATAAGAATGCAGTGTACCTCCTAAAAGTCATACAGCATTTGCAAATATTTTATTCAATGTAAAGTACAACTAATTTTGAATATAATATTCTGTCTAAGCGGTTTAATTGTAGTTCAATCTGAATTAATGATTTACAATGGTAATGACTAAATATGAAATAATTCACAACTTCTGATAAGGCTGTCATGGCGCAGTGGGACAGTCAGTCTGGCTGTATACGGATTTGATTGTGAGACTGATTTTCCCTCGGGAAAATTATTTTATTTTAGTGTCTCCGCTCTAGCCATTGAACACGCAATGTCTCGAATTCGAGCGGAAAGTGGCGAAAGGAATGTATTATCAAATTGGCTAAAAAAGTATGATGATTCTTAACTTTTAACCATAATTTTAGTTCAAATTATTAAATAATTTACGATTAACAACGAAGCTTACTAATTAAATCCTACACGCGATTACTAATCAAGATGTTTAGACAATTCCCTTGTTACACAAAGTCCTCGTAATTAATCACTTAAATTTACCTACCTTATTAAAAGCACCAAAATAGGTTATAACAAACTCGGTTCTCAGTGTTTATCTTAAATATAGTTGAAATGAAATTGCCTAAAAGGAGCTTGAACAAGTTTAATCAAAAATGCAACCCTAAGTATGTTGGTTTTTATAAAAAAAGTAATATATATTCTGATTAAGAAATAAAAATTATATAATATATATTAAGCGCCACTTGTGTGTGGTCATTATGACCTTTGCCATATTGTCTCCATTTCTATCTTCCATCGTCTTGACTGTAAAGCGTAAAATTTTTTCCTATTCCTGCAGCTTTATTAAAAATAATTAAAAAAACACCACAAAGATTCTTGTAAAAATATTAAATGTTTATTTCGATAAAAGTGACGTGACATAGTAAAGTAGGCCGCGGGCGATGAAATCAACCTCGAAGATAAAATCACTGGTATTAAAGCAGGTGTTACTTTGAATAGCTTGAAATAACAGTAAGCTGATAAATATCGTAGCGAGTCGTAACGGTTGAATCTATTATTCTATTCTATTGATGGAGCGCACACCATTATCAGCTATTACTGTTGAGAAAATACCTCTGGGACATGGTTTTAAATAAAATAATAAAGTAGCCTTTTTTATACGTACAATACAATGCTGAAACCTGAGTGACAATCTGACAGTCTGCAGGTTCCTATGTATTTGTAGCATCCCAGTAATTGTAGCATTGTCGGAATCATTTATGCACATATAAAAAATGAAATACGCGTACGATTATTCTTATTCCTAGGACAATAGCTCCTACTATAAATATATTGTCAGAAAAAGTTATTTTTAAAGTAACCTTTAAGTAAACATAATATTAATAAGTCTCTAGAGATGTCGCAGGAACTTATAAGCCGTTACTTATAAGACTAGAGTTGTTTGTTTTGCGGCAATACAATATAAAGTAATTCTAATGATAATTCTTTTTTTATTACAACAATAAAATAAATATATCAGCAAAATAAAATTATTTTTGTTTTCGAGACTACATGATGATTTGTAAACCAATATTTTTGTTTTGGTAGTGTGTTTTCCTTATCTATTTAGTATTATTACTTACTCGAATGCAACTTTGAAGCAATTTCTTTTATAAAATACGAAGCGTTACAGACATATAACATTGTATTTTAATGAGCATAGACATTTTATGCACTAAGAGGTTACACGTTAGAGCTTACGTAGCATTTCATACGTCACTTTGATCATTGATTTTCTGTCGGTACAGTGATGGTTTAGTTTTTTGAATAATCAATTGTTTTCACTTGCGTGAAAGTAATATATTTAAAGGGCATTGCTCCGGTAATTCTGTATTATAATAATCAAAAGCCACGCCCTTGCTTATTTGAACCACAACATTTAAATTAATTACAAATACTATATTAAAACTTACAAGTGTACATTATTAAAATTATTGTCTTATATGCATTCTTTTTAACATTAATTATAGAAATAGTTCGTTTTTAAAAGAATTCTATCATCATGAGTTCATGTCTAAGAATGTTACTAATGCAATCCAGTTGCCTATTAGTGTTTATTATTAGTGATTATTAATTACAATATGAAAATCGCTGGAACGCTTCGTTATCTTTTGTAAAGTTCCCTTGATTTTCTATTAAAGCTTCAATTACTACCCCGCTAAAAAATTCTAAATGTATTTTTTTACTATATTCCATCCAGTGGGTCTTAATTCATTGCAAGAAAATTAAAATATGGTTCATATAAATATAATTTGGGTTAAAAATAAAATATTGAGTGTTTTTCGATTACTATACTTCTACAATCACGATACTTGGATTCAAATTCGCATACTTCCCAGTAACTAGAACGTAATATAATTGACATATAATCAGTAAACCCTTATGATTCCACCTTTTTTCAATGTATGATATGTATAAAGCAACATGTATTTTTCCCTTAAGGAGACTAAATTATCACTTCAATTAACATCCTATGGTACCCATGAATTGTAATAAAAAACAGTGAATGCACTGCGTATTTTAAAAATAATTGAGTATTAGTAGCAGTATTAAAAATAAGCATTAGTATTAAAACTAGTATTAGCATAAAAACTTTCTAATATTTTCCATTTGAATATTGTCTATAATTTTCTTTCTACTTATCCGTAAATATTATACATGCAGCGTTTTACGTGTGCGTGAAAACAGCCTGATATTAACCACCCGCCTAAAAAAATAGTCGAACACATAACCTATAATAACCTATTTTATATATATTTATTGATTTTATTGCTAAAAATATTTAATATCAAGTATGCATGTATATCGCCTAAATTTGATAATGTTTTATATAAAATAATTTGTGTTTGTCATTACATATAATTATTCACATAAGTCAAGCTGCGCCACTTGTTGAAATGGTAGCTTGAAAAAATGTGTGTGATATCAAATTATATGCGATAAATCAGATTAAAATACGTTTATTTGAAATATGTACGTAAACAGAAATCCAAAGATGATATGATATCAAACATAAAAAAGATTCTGAAAAATATACACATATATTTATACATCGGGTTGAAATATAACTTCTCGCGGCTTCCCCGCATGGTTGCACGACTATAGTATTTACTACAATATTTTCTATACTATACTATTTCTTATTTTCGCTGACCGGCGTTATCGCTAAAATCACTAACTTTGCTGAAACTTATAATTTGTTGTATATTTTATCGAATTATTTAAATGTCAATAGATAATGGAAATTCAAATATTGGTAGACCGCTTTGATTTCAATTTCTGAGTATCGAACTAGGGCTTACAATCCCGCAGTCTATATTCAATCTCGGTATTTGCGGGACTAGGAAATTTCAATCCCACTGGATCTCGGTATTTGCAGAATCCCGCATACGCATTGACATACGTCAATTGTTATCGAAATCCATTTAATTATATCGTTAGCCTTAAAGTCCTCAAGTGATTTATCATCTTAGTTTCTAGTTTTTCTTGATTTTTTGTCTACCTTACTTTCTTGATGTTTTCTGCATCACGCGGGATTGGAAAATGGTGCAAGGATCCGCAATACCGAGATCTTGGTATTGCAGGATTAGAAGCCATATACCGAACAATACAGTCTAGACCTAGTTACTCCAATTAGATTATTCTAATTTCAAACAAATCGTCGTAAGGAAATTAGTACGTTGAATAGAACATAATAGTTTTTTGAATTATTGTTAAAATTACCAAGTTTCCAATATTTATTAGTGTCCCTAGAACAGGCAAGGTAATCTTTTTAGGCTCTTTGCGATTCGCTGATATCTTCTAAGTTGTTCACTTTATGATGTTCAAAATTAATTTATTTCTATCTTATTGTTTTTGTAAGTAATATTTAAATGCGCAATTACTATTTTAATTATCAATTTTCTCGGAAGCCATCATGGCGCCGTGACGTACATTTCATTTCAATTTATTATTTTTACGGTGTGATAAAGAGCGTTAAGTTCCGCACTTAACACACAATGTCTTGAATTCGGGCGGAAAGTGAAGAACGGGGTGTTTGATACTAGATTCTCTCCAACCAACGGGAAAAAGCGTGATACTGCAAATAAAATTATTTTTCTGGAATATTCTGAAAAAAAAACAACGAAGTTAGTAAAGTAATGTTGTGTATTGGTAAACAATTTTATTATTTTCTTCGAGGTCCTAAGGTCTAGAACATACTATATACAACACCAAGTGCTCAAGGCATACAATTTTTATTTTATGTCATCGTAAAGTATCATCTCAACAAATTTTTCCTAAGCCTTTACATTAATATCTCTTAAAGTTTTACATAAGGTGCCTTAGACCTACTTTTTTTATACCAACAGCAAGTGCTCATTATGTTCTAGTGCTGAACTTTTCCTGAGACGCTATATTAATATCCGTTGTAGGTTAGACGGGCTGCTAGGGTTTCACATCAGGTAGACTTTTAAAATAAATTATAGCCTATAAGTTGTTATAAAACAAAAAACTATAAACAAGCTAAAGAGTGTCAACAAAATCTAATGCAGAGGTGTTTGCGTAAAAGCCAGCAAAGACAAAACGAAAAATTAATAATAACATTGTTATTTTCTACATATATTTAAAAAGTACCTGCATTTTATTTTATTATAGGTCATCACGATGACCACCACGCCACGGCGCATAAAGGCAGCGTCTGAACCCGATAGTAGCGTGTTCGCACCTCGCTCGTGATCATGATTATTTACAGCTGCACTAACTAGAGAACTTCCACTTCTAGAAGTTCCACTTTTTCTCTGGAACTATTGCTGTTGCTTAAAATAGAAAGACTAAATTATCTTTGCAGTTTATTATGCAAAAAAACCTTTATTGGATTGTAGCTCGAATTGTTATTGTTTCATAAAAGTTATTCTTGTTGTTTTGGAATTTATTGTCATATCATTTAGATTTGACGTTTGTAATGTTTGTATTTTATTATTTTAATGTAATTTAGCATATTGCAACAACTGACTTCGCTAGTACGATGTCATGAATTGCATTTGACCCTGTCGGTTTTTTTTATTTTATCTACAGAAACTGCATTGAATATAAGGATAAAATCTTTCTTGTATATATACATAATCTGGAGGACTATAAGCTAGTTATAAATTTGATAATTTCTATTCAGCAGTTTTTGCGTAATTGACACACGAATTAACAGACAGAAATACAATAATTCTATTGAATGAATTTCCATTTAATATATACATATGTAAATAAGTAATCCTGAGAATATGAAAGATTTATGCAGCAAATACAAAATAAAGAAGAGTGGAGCGTAAGGAAATCGAAAGAACATTTTCACCTCCGTCTTCAGTAGACCTCAGCCTATATGAAAAGCAAATTTTATGAATAATGGATGAATCTAACATGGCATTCACTGGCTTTAAAATATTTTTAGATATACTACGTAATCTTTGGACCATACATTTCCTATCCAATAATTTTATAATATATAAAATGTACCTTTTTTCAATTTACATGAATATTATAAAATTGTTCTTTTTAACTAAGTGATTGTTGCTACAATATAAACACAATTTTAAATATATAAAACATACAAATAAATAATAGTAGCATAGGTTTTATTATTACCGATTATATTATAATAATATAATGAGGAACAAAATCTTAGCAGACAAATATTTTTTTCTTTGAATGATTTACCTGAAAAGTTTAACTCACTGTCAAATTTTAGCATCTTAGTTTTTAATTAGCATTAACAGCTATTATTCAACACATTAACATCAGACCATCATGAGAACATGTTATTATATTTATCGTGGTCGCAATTTTGAATTGTTGTTCATTTTCACGGATCACAGCCTTATTGATTGGATTTGAAGAGCAAAGTTCACTCTTCCAGCGCAAGGCAGCTAATATTATGCGTTTGTAAAGTACATATATTAAACTTAAAATGTTGCTGAAAATGTTTCTAGCTAAGATATTTATATATGCTAACTGCAACCTTAAAATGAAAGAGGCGGAAATTTCATACACACAAAATACTTTGACCTTGACAAATATATATTTTTATATAGAGGATTGCCTCGCAATTAAGACCACTGAATATGTGACTCCGAAAACTACTTGCTTTTATATTCGCATTCCTCTCTCCTGTGCCATTTTTATTTTCTATTGTTTTTACACCTATTAGTTAAGCTGGGTTTTTTCAAATAATAGACTATAATACAATGTAATTTGAAACTGCATCTGAGGCTGTCAAAAACGAATCGATTCGAATATCATAATAATCAGCCTTCTTGACATTGAACCCAAGAGATTGGGATTTCAAGAGAGAGATTTCTAGAGTTCTCTTCGTAAAGCCTCCGTAATTTCCCGTAAGCTTATATGCTACAGTGTGATATAGTTGCAGTTAGTAAAAGCAAATTTTGGCCTTAGATTACACTTAAATATGACAACTTCTTTTGCCCTTGCGAGACAAACTCACATTATGACTTTGAGCTACTTTGGAATTTGATAAAAATATGATAATGGGCTGACTTTCATATGATGATATGTGCTGTATCAACGAACAGGTTGAAGATTCTGATTTATATTCAATGAACTGCGATATTTGCAAGTATCGCTAACGTTTTATGTGCACTTAATGGCAATGCAATGTTTAACGTAACTGGACTAAAAGCTCATTTCTAAGAGTATTGCTATCGAGAGGATGTCTTTTGAATATTTCGTAAATGTACAGACTAGTCTTGCTAAGTAGTGTTGGAAATTTGGACTTTAGTATCAGTGTAAAGAAAGGTGATATCTTTCTGTGAATTGAATAGTGGCTTCGTTCAAATAGTGAAAGTTAGGGCGCGCTGGATTTAGCGAGGTATGAATGAGAGAGGTATGTCTATAACGCGAATTTGTATGTTTACTGATAAAATCCAAAAATTGGTATAAACGATAAGAAAGCGCACGTTGTTAGTTGGACGTATACGTAAATATGTCATCTAAATTAAAATAAAATTTAACTAAGGGAATAAAGTTTTAATCTTTGTAAAGTTTAAAAATATTTAATATCCTTACTGATATTATAAATTTATTTATAACATTAATCAATGTTGTTGACAGAATAATTGTTCAGTGTATCCCAACTTAGGTAACTTACACTATGCGTTTTAGGGTGTACATAACCTTAAATAAAAACATTCATGAAAGAAAAAATATAATTTAAGTACAAATATGAATAACTTCTATTGCTTTTGTTACACAAGTATACGTAAAACATAAAAAAATGAGGATAAAGGTCGTAGGAAATAATACCTATAATATCTCAATTTGTGTAATAACAATTCAGAGTTGGTATGAATGTTTTTTTGTATTATCTCAAACGTTATAATGTCGTTAAAGCTAAAAGTTTTACGAGAGATAATTCTGTCTAAGTATACGCACTGGCGCCTTATACTCCTACGTTATTTCCAAAGGGCATTCAAGGACTAATCGGCCTGAACAAGTATATTTCACTTTTATTATTGAATCGAAAAAAGCCCATGGATTTATTTCTGTATTTTTACCTAATACAGCAATCTCAGCACACAACGTTCTCGTCTTTTTAACCTTATATTGAAATTCATCAGGTTCAAAACTCTATTAATATATTGAAAGAAATAATAAAGTGATATAACTAAATTTAATTATATTAATTCAATATCGTTAGCCATCATACTAAATATATACGATAACTATGCTCCAGTAGTACACAAATAGTTGATTGCACATTATTAAGAGTAAACATAAATGCTCCACTACTAACATTGCTATTCCTGGAGAGCATTTGATATTAAAACAACACTCGGAAGTGATTTAGTACAATATGCTAATGCGCTTAAATTAAGTCTAAATTTCTATTCCCAGCATTTTAACTGGTTCAGTTCAAAATTTTTCGATTTGATTTCATAAATATAATAATATAATTTTGATATCAACTTACAATGCATTTTTAATTTGTACATGTAAGTTTTAAGTATTTTATTAAAGCAAATATGGATGAATGGACTCAATTTTTTTTGGCAATTTAGAGATTTTTGTAAATAGCTGTAAAATATATTTAAGTATATACACATAGAAAACAACGATAATAATGAGAGGTAAGCTTTGACAGAGCTTATGACGAAATGAACTTATAGTTAATGTTTGACCGTCTGGAGTATATAAAATAAATATAAGTTTCGTGTTCTATAACTAACTGCAGTTTATTTAAATAATACGGTCATTACTAAGATAGTAATAATGTAAAATTTAAGTCAATTAATTACAATATGTCAACAAACCAAATATATAAATAACCGACTTGGATAGAAACAAATGTGAAAAAAGCTCTTTAAGCTTAGACAAACTGAACCTTAAATAAACTTACATAAATCAAACATAAAAAACGCAAATAAGTCTAATGATACTACTGAATCATATTTATATATTATATTCATATAATTTTAATATTTTCCCATACTATTTCTCTTCCCATACTATTTCGATTTCAATACTCCGGTAGTTTAAACTGTAAAACGTAAAATCCTGTCTTTTTCATTCTGAGCGAAACCTGTGAGTTGTCCATCAATCACTGAAACAATGGGAAACAGTTTTATGTAGGTACATTGATTGGATGCCGAGGTTACATTTTTATTTTAGGCCAATTTGGGCCAAATATCTTGTTTACAAATTCTTCATATTTTGGTATGTAACTGTAGTAAATTTTTTTTTTTTTTGTTAAATAGAGAATCTTATTTAATGAGAATAAAAGCAGTAAGAGTAAAACTTAGATTCTGGTATTTGAAAGAGATTAAGAAAGAATGGCATTCAAGATCAGGGTAAATGAAAAAAAAATTAGAACAGGTTAATGAAGTGGGAAGTATGTTTAGTAGAGATGGAAGATATGATATGGATGTAGAAATACATTGCTGTCGGTTACAGGATTAACGGCTCTCGCTGCATGGATGCAACCGTGGAACTTTAGCATACCTGCACGTTAGGCAGTGCACAAAGCAGTTATGGTATCGACGCTGTTATATGGCAGTAAAACGTGGGTAGGTCGAAGAAGAATGAAAGAAATATGAATGCTGTAGAGATGCAGTTTCTTTGCAAGATGAGCGGAGTGAGCTTAGCTGATCGAATCTGCAATGAATAGATACACCGAATAGTTATTGTAAGAGATAATAGTTGTTGTAAGAATGAAGAACAACGTGCTTAGGGTGGCTTGGGCACGTCGAGAGGATGATATACTAAAGAATTGTGTAAGAAAGATTAATGAAACTTTTAAAACAGTTAAAGAAGGAAGGGAGGGACCTGGGCTGTCTTTCGCGGATACAGTATCGATGATACTGGATGGAGGTTTCTTTTGGCGCTCCGTTTTCTTTGACTACCCTGTTAAAGATAAAAAAAAAATATGGATGTACTTAATTAAGAAGTTTAATTATATTTTTGTGTAAAGTGGAAAAAATATATCTTAATGTAAATAAATACAATTCACTTTATAACTAAGGATTCCATTTCATATTTACATATTTTATGAAATATTACAAAAAGTCTTTTGTAAAAACCCAATATTAAAACATAATAATTACCTCCTACTTTATAAAATAATTTATAAAAACAAAAAGGTTATATTTCTGGGGCCTTTATAATTATTAATTTAAATTTACTATACAACAACAATTATACCTATACTAAGAAACTGCAATCAAATGCTACATTATTTGCCAAATGGCAACTCATTAGACTTTTTGTTGCTTCCTTAATGTGTTTACTGCAATTATAACATGCGTGAAAAATCGCCGTCCGTATGAAAAAGTTTTGTAATATATGCAAAGTTAGAATATTTATTATATTTATCAGCGTGTCCTACTTAAGAAGTTGGTAATACCAATATATTACTGGGGTACTCTAAGTATAAAAATTTAAAGTGAGGAATATGGTAAAGTTAAATTTATAATAACGTTAAATCATGCTTATATGTTTTGTTTATTAAGCATGTAAGGTAAAGGCATGCTAGGTAAAGAACGTACGTTCACTTATTTACGGCAATTATGAATAATCGAATAAAACATTGTAATGTTTTCGGAACAGGAAACCCACTCCAGTAACAAATTATCAATCAAAGTTGAAAACAAGAGGGAGACGGGATCAGGGCGAACGAATAGTAGGGGGGTTACGAGGGTGCCTCAGGCGCCAGACAGGCTGGCGGCGGCTGCACACCGCGCGGTGCATCTCGCGCAGGTGCCTCCCAGCCTCACCTAAGCCTCAAACGGGCTTATCCCATAGAACACCTGTCTAATTGCTATTGTACTATATATAGGCATGTCCAAAAATACAAATTCTTTACATTGTGACCTGATTCATACAATTATCATAAATTAATTTCAGTCCAAATAAATTTATTACCGAAGCGTACAATTTTTATAATAATTTTAATAATATATTTCAATTTTATTACATGTATTAAGTTTTACAATATATCTATAAAAATAATCTTATATTTAATTCTGAATATGAATTACTTCACGCATACGCTACGCCATTTGAATAAAACGAGCGTAGACGTGGTAGGTATAAGCTCAAAACTTCACAACATGAATGAGCTCTCCCTCAGTTTTGTTAAACAAAATTTGACATTTCGCACCATACATATGAATATATAGAAAACTGATACACAAAAATACAATCTTATTTGTAATATTATACTTACCCTAGTAGGTCTGAAGTAACAAACATTTCGTAACCTAGTTAATAGAAAAAATAGTCTAAAAATAGCAATGAAAGGGAAACGACCTCATTCTAGGGAACTATATCGCTCATTCACTGTTCTACGCACAGGACCTATAAAGTGGATTTCAGTAGTAATGATTCAAACTTATCTTGGCATCGCATGTTATGTTTGAAATACTAATGAAAGCTTGACATAATAGCTGAAGATCGATATCATCTGTACTATTTTTAGTTAATTAATGCCAAGTCGAAATAAATACTGCTGGTAGGCAAATTGAACTTAATTACTACAGTATTTTCAAAGCCATTTTGAGGTAAAACGGAAAATAAATAATGACATTAAATTCTTCTTGGACTACACAATTTTCTAAGATTAAATTATATACTTCATTTTAAAGTAGGTACTGAATAAAAATGATTTCTATATATACTTAGGTGTGCTAAGAAACAAATATGAACATGAAGCTACTCAGGATATTGATTTTGAAGCTCTAACACACAAACGAAAATGTCAAAGGCGAAGTTTATTTGCTTTTGTATAAATAAAATAATTATAAACCATACACGTGGATAATATGCATAGGATGTATTTCTATTACATTAATAGAATCAACAGATTGTTGATCTATCAATAGTATAAATAAAAGATATATTGGAAAATATTCATGAAATATTCATAGTAGAAAACCTATCCTATCATCACAATATACTGTCTTGGGCGAATTGTTATAAGTGGCTAAGGCTAAATATGTTCGTTTTCTTAAATAAAATACTATTTTGTGCTTATGGGACAAGCATAGATGTACATATCCTATAGAAGAATATGTAGAACCCAAGATCGAGCTCAGTGGAGTACCATGGGCCTATGTCCAGCAGTGGACGGAGAAGCGCTGATGATGATTGTATGCAAAATTGTCTAATTAAATTATTAATGAACGAAAGACAATAAAAAATATATAAAAAAACTATACAGATATATGTGTAAAACGTTATATAAATTAATTTACGTTACTGTATAGAATCATATAAAAATTGTATCCAAATAATATTCACACTTCACATTTTTTATAATGGTATTGTAAAAAGAACCTAACTACAACTATGGACACTCTTTGCATGCTTGTAAATTTATATTTCATACACTAGTACATAGTTTTCACTAATGATCATTAATATAATCTTCTTTTTAATAAATAATAAACATATTATTTATATACGTGATTTTAGGATGTCCACAAAGCATACATTAATTTTTATTAAAAAGGTCAGATAGGACTTTAACATGTTTTGTGTAACGTATTAGACCAAAAGGTACATAGATTGCAATTAAACTATCTTTGAAATGCGACAAAACAATTATACTATGGCTTACATCTAACATAACAAGAACACCAGAATGTTGGCTGGTAGCCAGCACTGCCCCGTGTAAGCATAAATTGTGAGAGTAGACTCACCACTTGCCACAAACCACCCACTCTACGCCTCACGCAAACATGATATGGAAAAGTGAAAATAAGTCACGTGATTTCCAATTGCATTTCACAATTAAAACCTATTTAGAGATTATTATTAATATATTGATGACTTAATTTCGAAAAATCATCTATTTTTAATTAATAATAGCAATAAATAGTCTTAATATTAATAAATATTATAAATATGTTATTGCTATAAATAATAATAAATAAATAAAGAAATATTCCGTTATAATTTGCATTAAATGTAAGTAATGCAGGTAGTAGGTAGGTATAAACAATACAGTCATCGTAATATTTAATGAGAAATTGAATTATAAGAGGCATAATGTATATAATTATGGTACATTGTTTTAAAGTGGTGGCTAGGAATGTACTTGACAGAACACAGTGGCCACAGCTCAAATCTAATATCTAAATCTATAATTTTCATTACTTAGCGTTAGGTTTCGCCATCCACCATATAAATAAAAGATGAAATAAACAAAAAGAAAGAGGCGTTAGTAAACAAAAAGTATAGAATAACGTGAGCATTACTAGGTTTCATACGGTGAATGTAATAACGCGTCAGATGCGAAAAGAAATAAAGAAATTCTAGCTTTATTTACATATTACAAAATTTAATAACAAAATAGATTTTTAACGAATTATTAAAATTAAAGATATTTTTTACCTTTCCATCTTAACATTTGTATTCGTGCACCTGTATCGGCAACCAATAGGCGGAACTATAACGATTGTGGTGTGGTCTTAGCAACATATTGCCTATTGTTTGGCATCTTCGACTTTTGGCATCGAATTTTAAATACAATACTAACTGCGCTGTCAGTTTAAGTACATGTTTGTATAAGGCACTTACTCATAACTTACTGGTAAGACTAGTTTACAAAAAAATCTTATTTAATTTAATTGCTTGTCGTCTGCGAGATATATATTTCAAATGTCAATAAATGCTATTTTCATGGAAGGCTATTATTGGATAGGATCTAGTGACAAATTGCACCGATAGTTGTTCAGTAGTTACGGAACGAGGAGACTGATAAATGACATGTAGTTAGCTAATAATAGAACCAGTTCTGCTGTGATTACACATTTTCTTATATAAATATTCATAAAATATAGCTGGAAATGAAAGAATAACTATTAATAGGTCACACTGAAAATAAAATGTTTATTTGTAAGCTCCACTAATCTAGTATATTGGAGATACGATATTTATTCTTAGATACCGCTTCGTTATAAACTTAGATATAAATAATTAACTGAGTATTTATAAAATACCATGAGTTTATTTATGTAAAGTATGAAAATAACTAATTAGTATGTTTTTATCGTGTTCCATAAACGATGTCGATAAAAATATCTCCAAATGGTTTAGAGAGGTAAATAATTTAGTACAATGCTTATGGATCGATACGAAGCGAACATTTTTGTCTTATTTGTATTTTTCACTTTAAACATTTCCTTATAATTATATAATTAGATATTATATAAATATATGTATTAAATGTTAAATAAATATATGTTAATTTCCTTACGATGAAATAGAAGGTTTATAAATTTTACGCGAACAAAAGCTTAAATCTGGTTCACGGCATAAAATTCAAAGAATAGCTGAGCTACTTCATTGAGTATTATATCGTCATTTCATTGAAGCAATAAAGCGCCAGTAATATGATTAATGTGTAAGCAATCTTCCACCGACACTCGCCCACTCACAACCGATTCTTGTTCGTGACTCACATCTATGTAAGTAAATTCATGCTTCTTCATATTTACAAAGAAAATATTTTATCACAAAAAAGGGCAATTCATCGGAAGTTATATTATGAAGTCAATATCCTTAGTAACATCGAAGATGTATACTGCCGTTCTTTTATATTTATAAAACAAACTAAGAGAAGAACTAAACATCATAACTTTCATTCGTGAACAGAAACATAAACTTTGCAGATGTATTATGTTTGAAACTTTTAAGTTATTTGTTATATGAAATAAATTATCTTAAGCACTATTATTCATATACCTACGTACATAAGTCATGACCGTTGTGTTTATTATGGTAATGTATTTAAGATTACTGTACTAAATTGTTACTATAGTTTCGTAGGAATAATAGATTAAAATATAGAGCTAAAAAATATTGTTTTCGTTAATATTTTATCAGATCTAATAGTTAATCATGTGAATATTATTTTCAGTAACAATACTTCGTAGCACGTCTACGACAAGCCTTGTACCAAGATAATGGAACACAATCTCGTATCTCGTACTGTCTAAACTCTTTTAAAATTGTATTATAATTTTAGTTGAATGTAAAATAATTTATTTTAATGATTGTAACATACACATTGATACACCGGCTTGATTACGTCACTAATCCAGACAAAATAAGTATAAATAATTATTGAGATATTTTTTCCTTTTCTTTTTATGTTACAATTGCGACATTAAAATTACTGTAACGTTTTAGATATTTTGTAATACGATAACGTTTTGAAAAGCCTTTATTGTCGTTATATCTTATTTACTTAAAACTAAGAGTAAAGTCCTTCCAAAATGGAGTGAAGGAGTAGGCGGAGCGAATAAAGTTGAGATTGTCACGGCAGACTTTGCGAGCACGTACACCAATGCTGTCGTAAATATTTATCAGTTAATACTATTCACAGATCCTTGTTCAATCAGTAAAATGTTCGCATTTAAAATAGTAATAATCATTAAAAACTCATATCTATCCGTCATTACACAAAGAAATGATATAAAGTAAAAAAATTGGTTTGGTTGTGGGTTCGATTCTTACACGAAATGATTATATTTAAATCTTTTTATTTCTATTTTCAGTGACTTATTTCGATATTCTCTCTAATTAAATACAATATATAATAATTGCGCTTGTTAAATATAAGTGTTGCTATGTAAAAGTTATATTAATATATAAGAAATACTAGGCGATTCATTACATATATTAGGCGCCGGGCCGTAATAATAACGTTGAGAATAATTTCATGTTTGTCGGAACTTATTTTTCAATGTAGGTTTACAAAACCTTCTTCTGTTATTTATAATTGTTTTTATTTAGGAAAGATGACTTAAAACTATACTGTTTGTAGGTTAATAGAAGCTATAGATTGGAGTTGAATTTCTAGTTACTTGCTAATACAGCAATGGTCAAAAGTTACAGTGTAATAGGTACATCTGTGCCTGCTTGAAAGTCACGTACTGGCTAGATCTCAGGAATCAAGGAAATAAATTAGATTCTATTGTTTCCTTGAATTTCAAGTAACTGAGTCGACATCATTGGTAGCAGCGAAGTGAATTTTCTCAACGGCTGTAAATAAACCTAATTTAATACTTTATTTGTTTTTAAAAATATATATTTTTTGTGAAATAAACTACTCTAAAACTACAAATAGTTTTACAGGCAAGTAGTGGAGGATATTTCAAGTAAAAATAAATATAACTAAATGATTACGAGTAAAGTACGGGTTATATTTTGCATAAAAGTAAAATTCTATTTCATGCGTCCTTGGAACTCGGATTTTTTTCTTTTCAATAAACAAAGTTTTGTTAATCAATACTTTGATTGTATTTCGTACTTACAGCCATTGCTCAACTGTGTCAACTCAATTTATCATAAAACAAAAATAGTTATAGAATACTAATCGTTCTATTAGTCTTGAATTGTATAATTAACACTAAAACACCTGACATAGAATATAATAAACCACATCGTGATAGGCAAAAATATAAAAGAAACAAATTCCGCATTAGCAAAAGTTTATTAGCACATGTCCTTTGTATGAAAATCAAAGATCTAGATGATGATGACATTTGATGTCGAGTTCTAAGAGCAATACCAAAATATATAAATTGCGCTTTAACAAAAGCTGTTCAGTGTAATGGGTATTATTTGCTTTTAAGCTTAGTGGCTTCGGCTGTATGTTGTCTGTTAGATACTCAGTGAGTAACGAGTACGAACGAGTGGAATGTATGTATATAAATACATAATGGACGAATTATTATAATATTAAGCTCAATTAAATCATTCTCTTCAATAAAACTGCAAATATTTCTGCTCAATACTCTATGCGTCGGAGTAACGGTTAACTTACAATATGTTCGGCGCCACTATGTCTGAGGACACACTAGACCTCTCGATCACCTCCACGTTTACGTCGTTAATTTGTAAAGTAAACGGGTAATGAAGCCTAGAACGTTTAAACGATATTAATACTTTAATCATATTTCATAAATCGTTCAGTACAAAATTGTATTATTTTTTAAATACACACTTACACTTCCAAAAAATAACAAAATACATGGATAGCCGAAACAACATAATTGTACATTTAGAAAAAACTTTTGATTTAGTTTCAAAGTGTTATAGATATAGCTCCGTTTACCTGTCCACTACGAATATTTTCATTACTTTATAAAAACTGTATATGAGAACACATATGAAAAATGGCTTTAAAAGATATATTAAATATAACTAGAAAACAAAGAATCATACGTGATCAGACGTATAAATTCTTGAGTATAATTCAATTATAGGAAATCCATTTCATATAGATATAGTTTAAGAAAATGTTTGAAACACGCATCCTATATCATAAGAAATTCTAAGTTATACTATCGCTGACAAAGACTGTAATCACAGATAAAACAATAATAAGAAACGCTTTTTAACTGTATTGCAGCTTTTAGTATAAAAATATCCAAATGATTTAAAAATAATTTTCAATGTTCAACTTTAGCTTCAAACTTTACAAACATTTAGTAGGCCTCTACTACATTTCTGAAACAATTATAAATTTTCAATTGTATAATAATAACGAAACTCTACATCAAAGCGAACTGTAAGTAACTGAGCGGTGAAAACTTTAAAATACATGCATATTACCATTTAAAATTTTACTTGGGTCTAATTTTTAAAAGTAAAATTAATCTGCAGCTGAACAGTACTCGTTGGAAATATGCAAAAATAATAACAGATACAATTGTACGAAATATCAATCAGAAGTTGCAGTCTGTAGTAGTCATTAAGAGCATAGGAGCAATACTAGTAGAGCTGTAAGAGCTGTCGTGATATCTGTAACAAGCCTTTGTGGAAGAAGCTTTAAAGCTAACGTCCGCGTCATTCTGAATTCTTTATACTGTCGTCGGTACCACATTGTGCAGTGCCATACGCAAATTACTGTAGAAACATTGGCAAAGAATTGTGTTACTATAATATTTTACACGTTATTTCCTATCATAGTTTTGCTAATTTACTTGTCTTCTTAACTAGAACTCGGTTAATTAATAAGAACGTATCGTTTTTTTCCTGTGGCACAGTTTTCCTATTAAATCTAAGAGGGAAATCCTCAAAGCAATTAGAAGAAGATTAGATGAGGTAGTCTGAGGAACTCTATTAAGACAGTTTGATAAAACTCGATGGTACGATTAAAGATTACCCTTCCATTTGAAGCAATTTTAAGAACGATAACGCTGTGAACTTCTATATGTATAATTTAATTAAAACCTGGTGAAATTATATTCTTTTATTTCAATTAAACTTTATTTTATCTGCATGTTGATTCATTTAATAACAAGCCATCAAAGTCAGAATTAAATGACTTACGTTGAAGGCAGCTTACCTGAGCGATCCTACCCCTGTTTACGAATGCACAAGACGTTGCGGCTATAGACACTCGTATATACATAGAGGGCGCCCGCTCGCAATCGAGCTGTGGCCTCACTTTCCCCGGCGCGGCTAAAAATAGACGCTCAGCACTGAGTACCCGGCTATCTTGGTAAGCGTGGACTAGGCTAACATAAATCTTTATTCGTATAGATCGCTTTTCATTCAAGAGATAACTTTTCTGTTAGTGTAAGTTGTTGTCTCCCATTTGTAATTTCAATTTGGCTTACTGATTTTGACTTAAGGCTATAAATAAAGACATTAAGTAGATTTCACGATTCGCAATTCTTTTATGAAGATGAACGTAATTTTAAACACAAAAATTCATCAAATTATTACGCTCGGTTGCGAAAAACCAATGAAGTCCTTTAAATATGTTGAATCTTATAATTAACGTTACTACATTATATTTAATTTAAGCATAATTCTACTCCCACAGTTTCATGTTTGCTTTATAATAAAATCCGATCTTATAATTATTCTGACATTCTTAACATAATATTTAAATAGAAATTTCTTATTTAAGTAAATTTAAATATGTATAATATAAAGTATTATAAAAGGAGCAGTGAGACAGTCTGCCTGTAAACGTAATAGTTTTAGGTGCCATTCACAGTTCACACGCAATATCTCGAATTCAGACTGAAAGTGTAGAACTAAGTGTCCCAACACTTTGTCTATGCGCGAAAAGTATATAGCTAAAATATACATAATATATAATAATAGTATTAAATAATTAATATAACTTAAGCTTAAGATGCTTAAAAAACGATTAGTAGGTATATGTTACATTTAACAAATACTCATATTTTTTTATTTGAGTATCTTTAATTAATATAGATATAGATTTTAGTCTGGAAGTACATATGGATAGTTATTATCCTGACATAGGAAACTACATCATAGTTTTCGTAGAAGAAATAAAAAACTGAAATAGTCAAATTACTAATTACACTGATAACTTCTGGATATAAATGAATGATTTTTAACATAGTATAGTGTCTGGAGCAAGATACAGGATAATTTTATTCTGAAGTTCATTGTGGTCTCTATAGGAAAAATTGAAAACTGGCACCGTCCGACACCGACAATAAGTAATGTAATTATTAGAAAAAAAACCAATAAAAACAAGATATTACATACAGTACATTTGTTTCTTAATAATTATATAATCAACATATATTTAGAAAACGTATAAAAATTTGAACCCGCGCCTCTTTGTACGGTTTTCAACTTCCTAAATGTGTGAATAACACTTTAAAAAAAATGTATCAATCTTAAAGTTTAGATATATTTCATCGATCCATAAAGTAAGAACACGTCGCGCCATCTGTTATCGATTAGGTGACATTGAGTTCCTACGGAAGTACTACTGCTACTAAATACTATTTTCACGTAAAGACTATTTAAGTTATTAAGTAAGGAAAATGACGACTAAAAAACCGTTTTATAAGAGGCGTATATGATATTATTACTTATAAATTATATTTCTGTAAATTAACAATCTAAGTAACAAAGTCTTGCAACGCTATTTTGTAATTAGACTTGCTTTCAAATTTACACACCGTAAAACCGTATCCGGTTTCAATGATAAAACAATATTTTAGGTATGTTATTATTAACTTATTTGTTTATTAGATACTTATGAGAGAGTAATTAATAAAGTAAGACTCAATACGATATAAGGTATCAAACCTCTATTACCTTTCATTACTATAATGAAAAAAATCATCCTACTAGGATAATTATTATTGTCACATAATGTAGCAGAATAAAAGGAAAACTCTTCATGTAGGAAAAATAACAAAACAGGCTCAGTTAAATTACGCCAACTCAATTGCAAGTGTGCATTTTACAATATAATTATATATAAATATATATATATATATATAAATGAGACGCGGGGTCATTTTTCTTATCCTGAATGTAAAACATTACATGTTTTAAAGTGTTTTAAAAATATGTAATATTGCTTTGCCAGCTCTAAAGTTACTTATAAATATTTACTACCTGGTCCTGCCTGGTTTCAATTCGAATTTCCTGATGACAAATTTGTTAGCATAAACTAATTGGGGGGGTATCTAGCCTTTTTTATTCGGTGACGATTCGGTAGTACGATACAGAAATTGCAAGGCAAAGTCCATTATTTAAACTCCATTATAAGTTGATACATTATTATTTTCATAATTAGACAAAGTTATATTTTTGAGCAACTTTTATAATGTCAGTAAAAACGCGGGCGGACGAAAAAAGTAAATAGCCGTGTAGTTTACGTTAGCGAAGCCGCGAGCTGTCGCTGTACTGTATAATTCCGTATTAATTAGAACTATTAATGATATTTCTAATAATAATAAGTAATATTATTACTATGTTAATTTATTCCGACCATCACCAATGCAAGAGAAACATTTATTTAATAAATTTGCAAATAATTCCTTTTCATAAATGTTGTCTTCGAGTGACAAATCCTAAATCAATGTATTCAAACAGCCCCTCTGAACCCTTGCTTCGTGATTAGATTACCAACATATATTACACGGGCTTAAGGGCGCTTTCCTCTGTTTTATGTATCGAATCTATTAAACCCTTTGGGACATACACATTGTGTAAATTATTAACTGCCTTGATGTCCTATTCAATTACATTCTACCAGTAAAACGAGGTTTATTTATATCTAAATAAACAGATACCTACTTCACAGATATTCAGCAGGTAGATAAATTATATTGTTGATGAGTTTAATGAGTTTAATTTTCGACTTGATAAAATGATTTCTATGGCAAAAAAGTTACCACCAGTGTAATGGAAAGTTGTGGTATTTTCTTTACATATAATTTAACATTGTGAAATGCTTTTTAAACAGGAAAATTAATAGCAGATGATATTTTTACCTAATTAGTCTTCTCTAATCTCAACTAAAATATTCCAAAAGAAATGTGAGGGTAGTGCCTACTTATTGTTTTATTCTAATGACATCTACTAATTTAATGATAGTAAAAATTTAATTTTAGTAGAATAACGCTATATAGAGTCGTATTCTTAAACCTTAACTTTACGAATCTAAACCTTATAATTCACCATTTAGTTTTGAACGCCAATTTATTTTGAATTGTTTCTTACTACAGTGTGTTGTATTAAACAAATCAAACCCTTCTATTGAATACTAATATTAAGGAGTTTTTAAAATATATTTAATTATTATTATAAGAATGTGTGTAGTATAAATAATTTTAGATTTTTAATTTGTGTATTATATTGTATAGATTGTTATAATACTGTTGAGTAAAATAGAAATAGCTTTCTAGCTTTAGCTCTGAAAAACCATTTATGTTTATGTAAGTTAAAGTTAAACACAAAATAATAAGGAAAAAAGTCTGTAGTGTTATGTTCAAATAAAAAAATATACTATAAAAACATATTTAATACGCCATTTCATGGAGACGGCTATCTTAATAATTAACACACGTAAATTTATTATCAAGATAAGTGTGTACTAAGTTTAGGTCACAAAGTTAATGAAAAATGCGTAAAATTTGAATTACTTCAGCTTTCAAAGTGAAGGTAAATGAAACCGATTACAAATTAAAAGAAATGCTATAAAGAAACTGAAACTGTAACCAATACTGTGCAAGTGCAAACTAACTATTGTGCCCTTCTCCAATCTGCGGGATTTGCTATCCGTATGGGTATAACCTGATTACCTGTGTCGATATCAAAGCGTCCGGTACTTCTAACCACAACTACACATAATGTAAGGTACATTACCGTCCAACATAAACGTTCGGCATATCTAATATATGTAATATATGTATACAAAAATAATTTTCAGAAATTTTTGACGTACATAAAAAATGTGATCGATAATTAAAACATGTTTTCAATATAAAGATTGCCCCGAGAATATCACGCTAGTACTTAAAAATATTTTCTATTTTCTTCTCTCCTAAGAAATAGTTTTTTTATATTTCAAAGATTATTATTAAGGCCAACATGGCGTAGTGTGACAGCGACTGGCTGCCTACGCGATGATTATATTTATAATGATTTTTATTTATCCGGTTTGGTGCAAGACGAAGCGCGGCGTTGAGTTCCGCCACTCAATGCACAATGTCTTTGATTCGAGCGAAAAGTGGAGAATAGAGTGCCTTGACACTAGCTTATCTCTGCCAACCCTGCTATACTAGAAAATGCGTGAAGCTGATAAAATAATATTAAACGGGTAACATTAGTGGTATTTATTACGATCGATGACCGAAACATTATACGTTATTTCTTTATAGCTAACTATTTATTATTATTATTTAAAAAAAATTGTAGACTTAAAAGGAACAATATATTATTTTTAATAAACTAAGAGCACAATTTCAGCGGCCTCTTCACAGCATTTAATTAGACTTTATATATAGTGCCTGACAATCTCGATAGAGCTGATGTTAAAAGTTCACGAACTCAATTAAAATTGTTGTATAAAGTTTTTGCACATGTCGTATATTTCACAGCTTCTGTTATAAAAATAATTTTGGATGTAAATTTTAATTTAGCGTCCTACTGGATTTATTTGCACTGTAAAGGTTTTTGTAAAAATACGACTACAATACGATGCAATTACAAATAAATTAAATTTTTTAAACGGTTTTTTAACCCTTTTCCCATTACTTTCTATTACAATACGAGTATTTATCTATATACTCGTGTAAACAATGCATTGTATCTTATATACAACATCAAGTTGGATGTTAAGAATGAAGTATTAAAAATGCGTACTTTGTTAAAAAGAATATTCTTTGTTAACATTTTTTAAAGTGTTATTCCCATACTAAGGATATTGAAAAGGACATATTTAGAAAACGTATAAAAATTTGAACAAATTGTGTAAATATCTAATTACATTATTCACGCACTACATATTGTTATCAAGTTAAAAAAAATGCCAGAAAAAGCTAATATACATATACGTAAATAGCAAAAAAGTATTGATAATAATATACTATACGATATGACGCTAAAAATACAATACAAAATCAATTGAAAGTAAAGGAAAATATTCCAATAGCTAGCTTATACACGCTAATTTTAATGATGATTACAGAATGTCCGCCAGCTGCGGATGGCATGGAGCGGTTCGCGTGTCCAACCCCCGACCGACAGGGCCGCTACCGTTGTATTGACGACCACGTACTGTGCGATGGGTTCATCGACTGTCCTAACGGCGAAGATGAAGATCGACAGGCGTGCATGTTTTATAAAACGGTATATACTCAATTATTTTATATCGATAGATGTAAAAGGTGTATTGAAGAATGGAATATGATATATATTGATTATACTCTGACAGCCAAAATTTAATTACAATGTAAATATTAATATTACAGACGAAGGCCCACTTGGACGTCCTGGCCGACGCGCTCTTGCGGTGGGCGCGCGGCCGCTAATCGAAGCACCCCTCCCGGACCCTGTAACCTCACTGCTGACTTACCACATTCCAACAACGCTGCACGGATAGACTGACATTTAATTGATCAAAATGTGCACTCGCGTTCAGTGATGGCTGCGACACCATTAGAAATATTTGGACGCAACCAGTCATGTTAACTAGGAAATGCGATGAACGTAATAAAACATATCAAGCAGTGGTGCAATCTGACTAAAACGGCCACTAAAAGTGTAGTGTAAGGATCCAGCGATCGAACTCTAGTCCGAAATGATATGTATCGTTAAATGTATGTGTGCAGAGTATGTACGAGCAGCTAGTCGTTGAAAGCGAGCTAGTAATGCGACCTGGTTTCGTCCCAATAATATCCCGCAGCCAATTTATTTATTTCTCATTTCGTACCTTCTAGCACTTATTAAACTAAAATGTGAGACTGGTAGTCGACATTGTTAGTCGGTAGAACATACATAATATACATAAATATTTTAGAATAAATTGTTCTTCATTTGAAAAAGCGTAAATGTTATTACGTATCTGTTGGTTAAAGTATTTATTCACTCGATCTATTTATTCTATATTAAGTTATTAAACTCCTTATTATGAGTATTGTAAAATATATAAGGGATCGGTTAAATATGTGTATATATAATCCTAAAGAAATATTTGAGTTTCACTATTATTCGGCCTATATTTGGAGACCGGCGTCTGTTTTCAATTCTTAAGATGCAAACAGCCGCCGAAAGCAGGACTTATGCAACTTTTTTTCTTATTTTTAAACATATTTCTTTTAAAAAGGCACCTAAAATACCTATATATCATATGACTTCGGAACAAAAGTCTTCATTCCGGCAGCTATTAATATAATAAAGTAATCTTAAATTCAAGTCACAATTCGGTATTGTTAAGTACTACTAATTTAAATGATAGTTTGAAATAATATTTTAGTTCTTATAAGTAAATAGCATATTAAAGCTGTGACTGACAGTGCTCGTTATTATAGTTTGCCGAAGAAGTCTGAGAGATACGATGTCTACCTAATTCTTAGGTTACTTCGTGTTTTAACCTTTCCCCATAGTAATACTTTCCATGTTTTAATAATAAATAAGTTGTTATATTTTATTGTACCACATTTTATATCGGTCTAAACTAGTTTCAAGTATATTTAGACGAGAATTCATTGGCGAATTAATATTATTAGTTGAAAACAATAATATAATTATTTATCTGTATTATATATATCAACTTTTAAGCTATAGGAAAATATTATGTTAAGCACTTAAATATTTCTGTTATTTTGTATAATCAACATTAATGTTCGCATCCATTTTAAAAGAATTGAAGAATCAAGATCGATCAAAATTAACTCAATTTATGTCGAAATTTTAATTGTTATATATGTATTAATAGTTTTTAAACCATAAGCGAGTAGGCAAACTACAAAATATATGCATATTATGAATTTATAAATAAGAAATTGTTGAAAATATATTATATAGTAGAATTAGGCAAATTGCCTGAAATATATAATCGATGCACGAAAAATTCGTTTTAGATTGTACAATGTATGAGCACCATATTTTTGTGAGTGAGTAGTTTAGAGTAATTACTTATTTCAAAAATATTTATCTAGTATAAGCTCACAATTAATCAACTTTAGAATAAGAGATTGTATTATGGTAACACTATTTTTAATGTTTAGGATGCGAACCTTGATGTCTTCATGATACATCTGTTTGTGATTAAGGAGGCACATCAGAGCATTGCAGTTTCTTTTCTATTATACATCGAAACATACACGAAATAGTACTAAGCGATGTTTAAATCAAATAAATACCGTTGTAGTCTGATAGAACATTCGTTCTTGAGCCATCAGTCTCTGCGGTATTTACATTTTAACACATTACACAAAACGTTTGTTGCAAAACGCATATGAATGTTTAAATTCATATAAAAATTAAACTACGTATGCTTTGGTGTATGTATCACAAAAGATTTATCATATAATTTTTTTATACGTTTACCATTTCTTTGGATGTCTTGTTAATAATAATATTTGTATAAGTTAAGTTGTTCAGGCTGAATTATAATTTGTTATGTAGCTATATATATTTATTTTACACCATAATTATTATACCTTAATTGTCTTTAGAAACTTCCTTCGCCAATGGATCCTCGTAAGTGCATTTATGCGTGTCTAATCTTGTGTCAATTAGGTATACCAGTGCACACAGATTTTTCATTACTCAATTAATCAATCGTCGTTTTTCCTCAGTATGAAAATTAATAGTTCTAAGAAGCATATTATTTTCAGAGTGTCTAAGACTATTCGGCGACTACCCACTCTCGTAATGGTACCACAACTACTAAACTAACACTCATTTCTTGTTTTCTAAATGTATATGATTTGTTAGAAGTAAAAGTAACGCTAATAAATATATTAATGTAATTGCACTCCAAATTTGCCTGTTTCGTATGTGCACAGCAATTTATTGTGATATTTTTAATATTATAGGTTAAGGTGCAGGTCATGATCTCAAGAATAGACTAAATACCTATCAATGTGATTGTTAATTTATATACATGTAATATGTTACAATGATGCGGGTCTGTATGAGATACGGGCTAATCGTGTTTACTATTTAGGCTTGCGGACAGCTATTTAAAAGCTATGAATGTCATTTCTAAGCATTTAAAATTAATTCATTGGTCAATAGAATGATTTGTTTATATTAACATATAATTTAGAAACGATTAGCAATTTTGGTCAATTTAATCTGAATTATGTAGATATAAACTATAATTGTAATGGATACTATATCATTTAGTTCTGTTTGTGTTAAGTCTCTGGGTGATTAGTTTGTTCTGTTCTCTAATATCTCATCTATCATCGCTAAGTCCACGCCTTGTTATTACTATAAATTATATTAGTATATCTATATATTATTGCATTGTTATGCAAGCACAAGCATTCAGTACAACTCCATTGCATATAGCACAGCCAATTAATTATTATAGTTATATTTTTTGTTTGCTGATGAAAATATAAAAAGTCATGTAATTTTAGAAAATATGCTCAGTAGTCAATCTCGGAATTACATATTATATAAATATTCTTGTAACTTTTTTTCATGACATCTATACGAAGGTATCCATCCTCGACCTGTAATCTACGCTCAATTAAAAGAACATAAATACCTTGAAAAACGTCAATGGAGTTTATTGTTGAAGAATGATATTTTTAGACAGCCTTGTAGTTATTATTCTTTTATTTTTCAAATAAAATTGGCAATATAGATTTTCAGATAGATGTATGCAGACCTGTAAAGCTATTTTCAACAGAAACGGTTGTATAATTTCGTCAGCTGTTTTCAAAGATTTTATTTAAAAATGCAACTATTTTTGTAGATACTTATATACGTTTGATTACCACTAGATAGAGATTTACATATATTTTCTCATACTGTTATGTTTGCCAAAAGACAAACAATAAATGTATTCTTACAACCGCACAAACTAAAGATAACTTTGAGACATTTTAAATTTCTACATACTGGAAATTGAGAAAATAGAAAACGTTCTTCGATTTCCTAATATTTTTCACACGGGCTATATGCTTGAATTGTCGCTAACTAGCCTCGGTGAAAAATACTCTGACTGTTTTGTTTAAACGTGACCATTCCGTAAGCGTAAACACCATAATTAACTATTCTCTCTGAGAACATTCCTAACTTTCAACTGTGTCATTGATGAGTTGCCTTTACATTCGCAAAATATGTGTAAGCAACTCATGTGGCGTTAATCTTATAACGACTACGCTATTTTGTAGGCGTAATATACTTTTGGACTATTTATTATGTATTGTTAATTACTATATATGTTGTATTAAGATAAAAAAATCGAAAAATAAAAATAAATGTTAATAAATGCCTCAGCCAGAAAAGTTGTCTTTTTATTTTTAAATACCTTTAAAACATTCCCACTGTATGTTCCGCATAGCCAGGTAGGCAGAGTGACCCTTGTAACAAGATACCTTCTACAATTTCCGCTAAAAATCACGACATTGCGATTTGAGTGGCTGAACTTAATGCTTAATTGAAGCAAAGAAATAAAAATAAATTATAAATAGTCATCCCCTCGTAGGGATCAAACCCGAGTTTATAGTCAGACACTTCACCAAGATAACCCTTATACTTTTTAACTGTTGCATAATATGAAGATGTATCTAATATAGAACCTAATAACTATTTAGAGTTATTGTTCTTTAATTCTTTAAAAATGCTTTTTGTGCTGCGGTGCTACTTTATTGCAGTGATTTTCCAAATTACTTGATTGACATATGGGAAATTTATATTTTATTTAGTAGTTACGGTGTCAACACTGTATTTCATTATTGGCGAACAGCATTTTTATTTATTGAATCAAAACCATAAAACGAAATAAAATGGTCTGCTTAAGACTGTATGATAGAAAGAAAAAGTAAATCAAAAAGAAGGTAGGTGAAATATATAACAAATATTACTTGTCGTCTCGAGCTGACTTTTTACTAAATGAGCAATAGGTACATAGCCGAACATAACGGCCTAGTCTTATTTAATACACACGAAGCAATTAATAAAGTTTATCGTGCTTTTCACTAAATAAATATTACAAAACTTAAAGCCAACGGAAGACATCGAGATTAAGGCATAATATTTACCTCCACGAAAATGTTCCAAAGCGAATGATGAACAGTTTCTTTCAAATAAATCATCGATCGCCCCTTCACGTCGAAGATTGTGCCCTTAATGGTTATTATTTCAGAATAATAACTAAATAGAAGAAAATAAAATATTTAGCGTATCTCTTAGTCTTATCAGAATTAAGTTATCTGTAAAATAAAAAAACTGACATATTGACTTTGACAGCCGCGTATGTGACATGTCTTTGTTTTCAATCTTTGTGAAGTTAGCGAATCGATGAAGATCAGTTTATTTACGGGTAAACAAAAGAATTAAAATCATAAGCGATCACAACGCATCAAAATGTCGGCTTGTGAAACTCAAAAAACAGAGGCAGCTAAGGACAATGTCTCAACTCATTCCGTTGACGAAGGATTACCCCGTGAATTAAGTCAACTTAGCCTTTCGAGTGCATCAAATTCAGATGAATTTCATTGCAATAAAGGACATTCTGAAACCACTATGAAGAATATGTTTGGTTATTATCAATCACAAAAACTATGCGACGTAGCTTTAATTGCTGGCGGTTGCAGGTAAAAGTTAAAATTAATATTTTTATTGTAAAGCTAATTTTAGTATTTAATAATATTAAATGTTTTTGCTTTAAACCTTGCTTGTAGATACCATATTAACTTATTTAAATAAATTAATTATTGTTTTAATTTTTTTGGGTTTAATATTAAAATTTTAAGAAATAATCAGATTTTTTAGATACTAATTAATTAGAAAAAAATTTAAACCTTTAATTTTGGACACAGGGATTATTAGTCTAAGTTTTTCAGAATTTATTTCTTGTAAGAAATATTTTTTTGCCGTAGTATCTGTAAGTATCTGGGTATCCAAAATTTTTATACAGTTGTAGTTGTATTTTTTTCCTTCACATTACTTCTTATATTATTTCCATTTTGCAGATAAACAAAATTACTTATTGTTTACATAACTCCTAAAAATTACTAATTCCACATTCATAACAGGATTCCAGCACACAAAGTCGTTTTAGCATCTTGCAGTGAGTACTTTGCAGCCATGTTCACAGGCTCTCTACGAGAAGCTCAATCATCAGAAATAACTTTAGAACGAGTTGACTCACAAGCACTTAGATCCCTTGTTCATTATTGCTACACAGGCATTATAGGTATTTAAGCATGATATAAATAAATTTCTTTGTAGTCTGTGAATCTCTGGCTTTATGTTATATCTTTTGTATTATGCTTCCAGAATTAAGTCAGGATACAGTAGAGATTCTCTTGTCAACAGCCAGTTTACTCCAGTTACATTCAGTTACAAAAGCTTGTTGTGACTTTCTAGAAAAGCAGCTGGATCCATGTAATTGTTTAGGCTTTGGTTTGTTCGCTGAACAACAATCATGTATGGGCTTGCACAAAAGTGCTTTGGAATACACACACCAACATTTTATGCAGGTTATTAATTTTAACTAAACAAAGCGAATTTTGTAGTACTTTTTATTTTTAAATGTATTCAACTAAAATCTATTTCATAGGTTGTAAAACATCAAGAGTTCTTAACACTACAATGTGACCAACTGTCTAGCTTACTAAAATCTGATGATCTCAATGTGGTCACTGAAGAAAGTGTATTTGAAAGTCTTATGGCCTGGGTCCAACATGATAACCCCAACAGACAACAACATTTGCCAACTTTACTAAAATTAATCAAGCTGCCCCTCCTATCATCAGAGGTATGTGACCTTTTTATTCACTGTAACATAAAACCATAGTTCTCTTTAACAATGTATAACTTGAGTAGTACTTTTAACACAGTTTATTTCACACAATCATTCCTTCAGTAATCTTTCTCCAAAGCAATTTAGCTTTATTTAATTCAAAAAACAAATTTAGTGTATATTTATTCTTTCTTAATATAAGGTAATAAAATATTATGCAAGTTTTAATTATAAAAATATTTAATATTCCCTTTAATGCATAGAAATATATTTACTGAAAGTGAGATAAAGTTCTACATCATTTGAAAGGAAGATATTTTAATTTCCATTATATGCCATTGTGGCACAGTGAAACAGTGCCTGACTGGGAACTCAATTGGTTGTGGGTTCAATCCCCATTTGGAGGAATACGCTTTCTAAAGGATATTTAAATAATTTTCTCTGCTCTGTTCTGATGAGATGTCTTCTCAAGTGTGACGTTGAGTTCTCGAAACGCAATGTCTTGATTACTGGTGAAAAGTGGACAACGGGAGTGTATTGACATTAGGTTATCTCTAACTACCCCACTAAATGTAAAAAAACGTGAAGCTGAAACAAATATTACTTTTGCATGATATTACAATAAAAACTATCTAAGATTTGTCCTCCATTAGAGTATTACATTAATAGCTACTCAACATATGAGATTTATAAAAAAAAAATGATTTTTTCTTTTACTTTTTAATTAAAATTTAATTTAAGAATTTATGTATGTAGTCGTGATTGGTTGTGGGTTAGGTCGCGACCCGGATGAATGATCGTGATTTAATTATTTTTATTTCTCCGCTCTGGTCAACTAGACAAAGCGCAACTCAACACGCAATGTTTGGAATTCGGGCGAAAGTGGAGAACAGAGTGTCTTGACACTAAGTTCTCTCTGATTAACTGCCTTGCTGTAAAAAGCGTGAAGCTGTTGATTTGTTCCCACTTAAAGTATGTCTGTTTATATAAATATCTATGTAATGTCTAAGTATATAAATGTATGTTGACATGTGTTTATATGACACTTGCCAGTTTAATTAATTTTCAGTTCAGTTTAATATATTTAATTTATTTTTTTCTTTCATTTGCGTGGTTGCCTTTCCTTGAAAGAGATTGCTCGTATTTTTAATACTTAGACCAAAATTATATCTTGCTGGTGTACATAAAGGAAAATTTTCTTTTAACAATATATTTATACAAAGTACTCATTCATGCCCACATAAATTATGCAACCAGGATTTTTTTATTTAATTACTTCATATTACTAATAAGGCCTAAGAATGCAGTCTCAACAAACATATATGTGATTTAGGTATTTGTTACACCTGCTTCCTATTTCCTTATATGAAACTCTTATATAACCATATCTTTTCATTCTCATATTTACATAAATGTACTTATATATCATTGATTTTTTATTGCATAATAATAGAAAAAAAATAGACAAAGAAGCCATTATGGCGCAGTGAGACAGCGTCTGACTCTGGTAGGACAAAGCGCGCACTGGGTGGAGCTACTCAACCCGTAATGTCTTGATTTTTGGCGAAAAGTCGCAAACGGAGTGTCTTGTCACTAGGTCGACTTTAAAGTAGGAAGACAATTTATTGATGTTAAATATGAAGTTAGACAGCTTTTGTATGTAAACTAGTGATAAGTTAATTTGCAGCTTTAACCTTGTTCCGCATAGCAGCTTAGGCAGAGAGAACCTAGTGTTCAGACACTTTGAATTCGAAACATTGCTTGCAGAGTGCCGAAACTCAATGCGACACTTTGTCATACCAGAAAGGGTAAATTAATACAATTTGATTATAGTCATTCACCTGAGTGGGGATCATACCCGCAACAATCGCGTTTACAGTCAGATGCTGTCCACTGTGCCACATATTAATATTTTGTAGAAGTTCGTATAATTTTAAAATTATTTTATTATTATTTTCTGTTGTTAACTATCTATCTCTGTCTTTTATATGCAAAACATGTATGAAGCTATGTATAAATTCTAGTATTCAATATTTTGTTACAGTATTTAATTGACAAAGTAGAGCAGGTCTGCGGAGACGTACCAGAATGCCAACCGCTTATAATGGAAGCGGTCAAATGGCATCTTTTGCCTGAAAGACGCTCATTATTGCTATCACACAGAACAAGGCCTCGAACATCAACTATTGGTAGACTTTTGGCCATTGGAGGCATGGATGGTTATAAGGTACTCATATATTGGACTTGTATGCTTGAAATAAATATGCTATGCTAACTGTTCTATCCTATGCTAAAGTTTGTACGACTAGTTTCATCAAATATTTATATTTTCCATTTCGTATTTTGAACTTATATATCATATAATTATTGAGTTTCCTTTATTAAAACAACGTCGTAGTGACGTAGTTGAGTTTTGTGTATGCTTGATAGTTGTGGATAGTTAAGGGTTGTAGAGACACATAGGGGGGAGTGAGGGAAGAACTTTTATTTACCTATTTATAATTTAGTTATTTCTGTCCATGTTTCGAAGGTAATTATTACTTCGCCTGTTCCATGCAATGTGTGACAAATGACGTGCAAAAAAGATTATATATATATCTTAAATATCAAGCCCTTTTTTAAAAAAAATTGGGAATAAATATTTTAAAATCTATGCTTATATCAATCATCAATCATATAATATATATTTTGAACTTTTTTTTTGTGTAAAAAGTAAGTAAGCCATACATTGTTTAACCGACTACGTCGCAATTGTTATACGCTTATTACAACTTACGCTAACAACATACTTGTTCTACGTTTTCTAAAAACATGTATATATAAATTGGTTATCCTTTAGGGTGCTAGTAATATGGAAATGTATGATCCACGAACAAACACTTGGTCGCCGTTCATGAGAATGGGTGCCAGAAGACTACAATTCGGCGTGGCTGTGATGCAAAACAAACTTGTTGTGGTTGGAGGACGAGATGGACTCAAAACTCTTAATACTGTATGTAGATGTTATATTTCATATTTGATTGAAACAGAAATGTCAGAATAACTTTTTTTATTTTAAAGCAACTTTTACTGAGCGTTACCATATTTTTCTTACTAAATGTTTTAATGATATATATATATCGAAATATTATTTTTAATGCAAAATTGCCATCTTTAACCATTTTTACTAGTTGCAACTTACGAAAAAACCGATATATTTATATGAATGAACCACAGGTGGAATGCTTCGACCTGACGTCGCTGAGCTGGAGCACGCTGGCGCCGATGAACACGCACCGGCACGGGCTGGGCGTGGCCGTGCTCGGCGACGGACCCAACGCGCCCATCTACGCCGTGGGCGGACACGACGGATGGATATACCTGAACTCTGTCGAAAGGTTCATCTACATTTCTTTTAAGCACTCGCTAATATGCCCAACGAACGTTGCTTGTACTTTTGTACTTGTTCACGTGTCAAGTTTAGTCAGATGAAATGTATTGCGTCTCAGTGCGTTGGTCGTCGCCAATTAAATAGAATTATATGTCCATAAATTACGCTAATATTTTATTACTTTAAGCACGGTAGACAAAAACAAACTAGTGTCGAGACACTCTATCCTCCACTTTCCTCTTTAAATGAAGAGATTGCTTGTTATGTGGTGGAACACAACACAGCTGCTCCTTTATAACCCTCCTCTTCCCTCCCCACAGGAGCGTTGAAATGAATATAATTAATATATTTATTACCCCGAGTGGGGACCAAATTCACAACCAACCGCGTAACCAACACCTACTACGTAAAGTTTCGTTATTTTAAAAGTAACGCTGAACAAAAATTTCTATTGCTAGTTTTAAATGAAATTATTTGCTACAATTTGCGCATGTTGTACCAACTGTGACGTTGACAAAGCAAATGAAACATGTTGGTGCAGATGGGACGCGTGCTCGCGCACGTGGACGATGGTGTCCCCGATGGCGGGCGCGCGCAGCACGTGCGGCGTGGCGGCGCTGCGCGGGCGCCTGTTCGCGGTGGGCGGGCGCGACGGCGGCGCGTGTCTGCGCTCCGTGGAGTGCTACGACCCCGCCACCAACCACTGGGCCAACTGCGCGCCCATGACGCGCCGGCGCGGCGGCGTCAGCGTGAGCACACATTCATTCTATTGACACTTTAACAGCTTTATATAGATGTATAAAACCGATCTTTATTTCATCATTATTCCGAAGAGTAGCTCGTTAGTGATATATGAGTATTTCACTAACTACTTTATTAAGTCAGTATCTATGTCTCCTTATTTAAAATTTCACAATAATCAAAAATATAAATATCAAATACTCAGGCTTAACAGACTAGGCAAATAACCCTTAAATAGGAATTTTCACAACGAGACATATTATACCTCACTGCCGTTTAGCATTTCTTTTAACGACATATATACATATAATGTCAGGTGTGCGCGGCGAGCGGGTACCTGTACGCGCTGGGCGGACACGAGGCGCCCGCCAACACCGTGGGCGGGCGGCTGGCCTGCGTGGAGCGCTACGACCCCGCCGCCGACTGCTGGGTCATGCTGGCGCGCCTCTCCTACGGCCGCGACGCCATCGGCTCCTGCCTGCTGGGCGACCGCATCGTCGCTGTCGGTGAGTTGACCTTGGATAAGAAACGTATATGCACGTATATGCACCCGTCTCGTCTATTAATGAAGGTGGTAACTCACCAGGCGGGTACGACGGCGTGCAGTACTTGTGCGTGGTGGAGGTGTACGACTCGGAGGCGAACTGCTGGCGCAAGCTGGCGCCGCTGAGCACGGGCCGCGCGGGCGCCGCCGTCGTCTCCGTGCCGCCCCCGCGCAGCCTCTTCTGATACCGGCGCCACCAGCTCGTCGTCTACGTCGTCGCCTAGCCTGCGATACGATCTCATCGGACCTCCCCCTCCCTCCCCCTCCGCCTCCCTCTCCCTCACTCCCCAACATCACCCGAAACTAAAGGTGTGTTTCGCTTACGCTTTTGTCCGTTAATATTTTCGAAACCCTGTCCTTGCTTTGTCTTTAGTGCCTCGTTCAACAATGGCTCAGCACACAAATACGGGTATGCTGAGTACTAATCTTGAATCTTATTTAAAAGAAAAATAAAGAACTGAATATTATTTTTATATATATTAGGCCATTCTCCGGTCCAGCCCTTTCTGCGGCAAGCGACATGAGTTGTTTAGGTGATAAAATTAGACTGTTATGGTAGACTTTAGGTAGGTATATTACGCAGACTGTACTTAAATTTCTTATATCTAATGTTAATTTAACACCCTGCCAAGTTCAGTTTCGTGGAATTTCGAAACTTATCATCCACCATGTGTATAGTATTTTTGCTATATATCTAATTAGTATGCTTGTGCTCATTTAGTTTTAATGTGATTGTAGTTATGTTTATTATTTTTAGCATGTGTATTATTAGATATAATGATGAGTAAACAACTAGAAGACGGTGTTTTATATTATAAGAAGTGTAGAGTTTCAAACAAGTAGTCTGAATTAATTAAAATTAACTAAGTATGGCACTAGTATTGCTACTATAGTAATCTAGTTCTTTGATAGTAATTAGTATCATTACACGAGTTATGTGTATTTTTAGGCAACTAATTTTCTTATTTCATTTAGTTGTTATAAATTTAAAATTATAGAGTAATATAATTATTGACTTGATTCATAAACCTATTTTTATATTGTCATGCATTTCCTGTATTTAGCGGGATGTGCGAAAAATAAAAAAAACAAGGGATACTTAAGTTGTCCTACACTTTCCACTCATTTTAGAATCTACATGTTAGATGGCTGCACCGCAAATTGTAATTAATTAATATAAAAATAATTGGATACATTTCTATTCTCGTATCTCTCGACATTTATTAGTAATTTGTAGATTAGTTACGGCCATAAGCATTTTTACTTAAGGCTGCCCAAAGTATTTACGGATTTACTCACATTCGGATTGAACTCGATATGCGAAAAAATTAAACGCTGTTATGATCAGTTTTGTTAGATTTTTAGTAAATATTAGTTACTTATTATTGTACATATACACATCAACACGTCTTTGTTAATTGGAAAAAAACAAAAATATTAGCATAACTTATAACGTTTCGTGCATTTACTTTATAAACAATTAATACAGTATATACTAGTTGCAGCCCTTAAGCTCACATACATACTCGTACACGCCGTTATGCTTGTTTATTGTTTTTACTTTTACTGATTCGAAAGATTAGAAACCTTTTTACACTTGCGCTTTTATTGATTTACTTTAATGTCAACGATTATTTATTATTTTTATGATTTGTATATTATTTCACATATTAGATATACTGTGAGTGTAAAAAGTATTCGTACACCATACTATTACGTACATTTTTTTAACAAAAAAAAGAGTATTTTATAAAATATTAAAAAAAACAAAAATTAAATGATCAATTTTTTTATTCCTAACGTTTTGAAACAAAAAACAACATTGAATGTAAACGTTTGCAACATCAAAAATTAGAAAGTAAAAAGATTAGGGAAATTACAAAAAGTATTCGTATAGCGCCAGTGGACATGAATAAAATAGCGACTAATATTTTGTGGGTTATCATTCAATCGACAAGATTTTTTTAATGGCAGGTGCAATTTCTACCAATTTTTTTTTAAACCTCAATGAGCTCTGCCTGCCTTTTACTAATAGAATTGTCTAATAGACTGCACAAATGTTCGATAAGATTTAAGTCTGGGTCAAAACTTGAGGAGTAGTGTGCAATTGCCAAGGTACATTGTACAACAGCGATTTTCAGTATTATATAGCCTTGTGCTTCGGATCGTTGTCTTGTTGGAATACGAATTCATATCCAAGCGCAAGTGTTTCCGCACTCGCGGATGTCTTTCACCACATATGTCTTCCATCCGAACCAAAAATATAAAAAATTATATATGAATAAGGATATTAATTCCAAAAGTTGTTTTTGATATTATTTTTGGTGATAATATACTTTTTTCCTACCCGGCCGTGTAATCCATTCTTCCGTAGGATATATCGTTTCGTACCAGATAATTCGGCCGACCACTTCTACTTAAGTTCTTAATTGTTTTACGCGTGCCAAGCCTATCAATGATAGATTATGTCGTTACCCATAAAGAACAACGACTCACAAAAAGCTGGTGACAAATTAAGAGATGAAGATGAATATAAATTTACGAAGTGTTCTCTACGTAAAGGCAAATATTGCTGATAGTGTCAGCGGGTACGAATACTTCTTGTACTTCTCGATTTATATGCGATTTTCGAATTAATATATCGTGATGCATTAGATTTTAGTTAAATATTAACAAGAAAAGTAGAATTTATAATAGTTATATGAATATACGTCATATATTTCGATAGAATCTATCTATTATTTATAAAAGTACTGAGTGTACTTTTTACGCTCACTGTATACATTTAATTTTTTTGAGATCTCATTGTGTTCGTCAAAAGTTGTATTTATTTTATATATAATATACATTTATTCCTTATATTGGTGTATTGAAAGACTGTTTTAATTTTTAAAAAGTATATGTTTTGATAGAATATAATTATAGAATGCGTCTGTTTTCTTTCTTTCTTTCAAATTAAAAAACCGTTTTGTTTTACTCAGGTTATATATTTTTGTATAATAATGTCTTCTAGCATATTTGTTCAAGTATGTTTATATATATATATTTAATTACAAATTATTATACTGATGTTGGCTTTTACGCTTATTTTATGTATTAATGATGGCAAAAAAATATTTTTTATACATTAAATTATCTTTCAAAATTTTTGTAATACTAATATATAATGTTTATAATATGAAGCTCTTAATACATTCTGGTAATTATTTGTGTTCTATAAAATTAAATTATTACACTTATTTTAATTTCCAAACACATCACAAAAATTTTGAGAGGCTTGTGTTTTAAATAAATATATTATGTTTATTTTCCATTGCATACAGTATTATCAAATTACACTTCACTTTTTTTGGACTGCCTGTGATATAAAATTTAATAATAATGCATAATTTTAATTTAGATTTATTTTCTATGATAGTTATTATACATGGTATGTAAGGTGATTCAAAGTGACAGCAGTTTCTCATATTTGTATTTAGAATGTAATCTTTAGAGTATGATTTAAAATGTAAATGGCGTGGGCGCTAATTTTAATATTCCAACAGCATTATATATTAAAATTATTGTTAAGCATTCTATGAGATCCCAAGTTATAAAGTTAAATTTTTTTCATAACCGACAAGCTATTGTCTATACTTTTTCAACATTCGGTATGCAAATTAATTTAAAAATATTATGTGACCCAAAATTTGTAAAGCTATTTAAAAAAGAACGTGTTAAATTTTTTATAAGTATATAATATAAATTTAATAAGAAAAAACACTATTTTCATATAATTGCTGTAAAACATTAACACACACACACACAATTACTTATACTGTTATATATTATTTAATTTAATACAAATAATTTACATGTATTGCCGATCTACACAAAAATTACTATCTCTAATTATTTGTGATCTTCAACTTTAATAGTTTAAATGTGTCTATAGACTGAATAAATGTTGAATATGGTCCAAAATTTCCTAATGTCTTTTGACTTTTTAAATTTGACAAATTAGTAGTATTTTTAGTTAAGTAAAATATATAAAAATATATAATACGTGTTTCATTTCTTTATGATTTATAAACAAATTATTATTATACAAGAGAAAAAAAAGTACGTTAGTTAAGGGGTTAGGCTACTCTAGGATTTTCGACAAATCGTTTTTTTATTGATTAAATGATTCTGATTCCTTAGGACCTAAAAAATTGCATCCCAAAAGATTAGGGCTGAGAAATATCTCTAAGTACCTTTTTTTTTTCAAAGTACAGTACAAAACTGCTACATTTGCAGCGATCCTACCATAATACATCTCGGCATACCCGGGCATATTCCATTAAAGAAATTCAGTTTTCTCATGAAGGCAGTTAATACTCCTCAATGTGAATTGTGCAGAGTGGAGGATGATGATCACCATTTCTTAGTGAAATGTGTCCGTAATGCCGAGGCCCGTTAAGATTTAATTCGTCAATATAATTTATATTTAATTTATGAAGGTGTTTTTAATGTTTATTGTCTGAACTTTGTTCTGTGGTAGCTAAGATGCTGTATAAATTTAAGTATAAATAGTGTTCTTAGAATTAAGATTAAGATAATGCTATATTTGTGTGTTTGAAGATTGTTTTAGGGAACGATGGGGCTGACATTTTTGTACTATTACTTAAAAAGTCCCTAAATAAAAATAGATAAAAAAAACGGGAACGTAGGACTGGATTTTAGGGTAACCGGAGTAAACATCGACACGGTTGAAGTTGATGTTCTAGCCAGTCTACGAAGAATTGATTGAAAATGATCTTTCTACTGGATGCCCAAACCAAAACCAAAACTGCAATGAATATTTTTATTCGCCTGTTTTGGCATCGGCCCCAAGAAACGTTTCTAGTGTGTAGTAGCTATGGACCATGCGGTTTGTGTGTATAATTATGACTTTTGTTTTAATTTTGCATATCATGAAAGCAACGGATTTAGAAATTGGGCCGAACAGCTACGAAATGTGCTTGGAGATTGAAAAGCAGCGCATAACGCTTGTAATATTAAAGATTTCAATTTTAAATAGTTTTGTTTACATAAAACTCATACAGTAACTACAGTGGATGAGCAACCTCATTTAAACACATCAACGGTTTGTTGAAAGTACTAGAGTGGCCCATCGTTTAACTAACGTAGTTTTTTTACATATGTATGTATACAAAATATTAAGTTTACAAGTACATACTTGTACCTACTTCCTACCTACCCTTGTGAAACTTTGTTTTAAGTAATTTCAAATATAATTAAAAAATAAATAAAAATTGGAGAGGTACGTCATAACATTCTGACTCGTCATCGTTTTCTGATCCCGGGGGCGGGATTCACGAGATATGCGATCGCTCCGTTATTGGCGGCAAAACGCAGTGGCAAAGGAACGAAGATGGAACAAGAAAAATGAAGAATTGAGATAATAGGCATAGGCAAAAATGTATAGCAACAGATCAAATATAGTTAAAAAATTATACTCAGAGAAGAAAGAAGAAATGGTCTTAATGATATAATCAAGAATTCGAATAATTAACGTATGTTTAAAAGCTTATTAACTAAAAATAATACATTTTGTAGTTCATTGTTTTTTCTGTATTTGTTTCTTTTCTGTGATAAATAAACGGGGTAATTTGATTGATTTAATAGCAAACCTGACATAAATGTTACGTTGATTAACTGGTTTTATTTCCGCTATATAAATAAGAATATTTTCTATATGCGGAACTCGCAAATACTGGGATGCCGCGGGAATGAAAATTCTAGTCCCGCAAATACCGAGATTGACACTGCGGGATTGGAAGCCCTAATTCTGACACTTATACTAAAACATTTATTATAGTATACACAATGCTTAATCGCTATAAACAAGTGACTAACAATCATAAAAATCATACGTTATTATATTCGTAATTAAATAATATAAAAAACGCATAAATTTAATGCGTTATAGAAAGACCACGTTCAAAAAATCTGTTTTTGGAGCAGTCCCTGGGACTCCCAAGTATAGACTTAAAGGTAAAGCGTAGGCTCTCTACTATTTTACAGTTTTTAGCTTTCTATGACTTTAGGAAGTTTGCCCTTACAGTTTTGATCATCGATCATCATTCATCAGAGTACTTAAAGATATTTCGAAAAAGCTAGAGTATTTTGTGGTATCGTAGGTATTCCGAGAATTAAGACAGTACATATAATGAAAATGAAACTAATGGCTGTTTGTGCTAGCTAATCTCAAAAACGGCTTAACCCATTTTAATGCAGTTTTGATTATTATATTTTGGTAAATTTCCCTTAACACTTAATGTTTATTTATTTGAATGTATTCATAAATAAATCAGTTACAACAATAAATTTAAGCAAGGTTTATGATTTAAGTGAGAACGCGGGCGGTAAAAATTCTTATTATATATATATATATAGCTTAATAATGAACAGGGGCACAGAGTATATATATATATATACTCTGATGTTGTGTGCGCACACAATTAGATGAGCTAAGATATTTTGTAGAAGATTACAGTTTTTATAAAATTAAAGTATTTTCTTTTTAATATTTTTTTTTTCATAATCGTAATATTAACAAAATATTAACACTTTTTATCGTCCCGTAAAATCTCTGCTGTCGAGTGACTTAACTTGGTAACTTGAGTAACTTAAATTTTATATTGCAAAAACTTGTCTATACATAGAACAACAGCCCATTTGCGCTGTGAAGTGTGAACAGTTTACCGTATATGTAAAATTTTTATCTGTGGTTGTTCATATCTCCGGCATAGTTTAGAAGATTCTCGTGATTCTTTTTGTTATTATTTAAAATACATTAAATACTATTAAAAAATGGCTTTACATATACCAAAAGCCCCTGGAGTATCCCAAATGTTAAAAGATGGAGCACGAGTAAGTTTTATCTAGAAATATTTATCATAACCAAACTGTTTTATAGCATTAGTCATGTGGGATCGGTGTCCATATGATTTTTAATTTTAAAATATCTTTGAAAATATACTAGAACAGTCCAATTTTCCACATCTCAACTATAGTTTTTGTCAAAATATTTTATTTGTAATAGATACTTTACAAATTTAGTGATTTATTTTAATTTGCAAAAAATATTAAAATTCAATCTAATGAATTTCAGATGTTTTCTGGCTTAGAAGAAGCAGTATATCGCAATATAAATGCATGTAAACAATTTGCTCAAAGTGTCCGTTCAGCTTATGGTCCTAACGGTATGAACAAAATGATTATCAACCACATTGAAAAGCAATTTGTAACAAGTGATGCCGGTACTATTATTCGTGAGTTAGATGTCGAACATCCAGCTGCAAGACTTATGGTATTAGCCAGCCAAATGCAAGATTCTGAAGTAGGTGATGGCACTAACTTTGTAATAGTTCTGTCTGGGGCCCTCCTAGAAGCTGCTGAAGAATTGTTGCGCTTAGGTGTAACTACAAGTGAAATTGCAGAGGGATATGAGAAAGCTCTTGATAAGTGCCTAGAAATTCTACCGGAACTTATTTGTCATGAAATAAAAGATTGCAAAAATGTCAAAGATGTGATTGAAGGTATAAAACCAGCCATTATGTCGAAGCAATATGGTAATGAAGAATTTATTGCAAATCTTGTAGCCAAAGCTTCAGTGGCAATTTTACCTGAAAAAACTACATTTAATGTAGATAATGTCAGGATATGCAAAGTAAGAAAATATGAGTGATTATAAAAAAATATTGTTATTCATTTGAAACAAAAACTAACTATTCTTATACATGTTATTTTTTTAGATACTCGGTGCTGGCCTATTACAATCTGAAGTATTATCAGGAATGGTATTCAAAAGAGAGGTTGAAGGAGACATTACAAGTGCAAATAAGGCTAAAGTAGCAATATATTCCTGTCCAGTTGATATTACTCAAACGGAAACTAAAGGAACTGTGTTAATTAAGTCAGCTAATGAACTTCTTGACTTTAGCAAAGGAGAAGAATCCCTCTTAGAAAAGCAAATAAAGGAGATTGCAGATGTTGGTATCAATGTTGTAGTTGCTGGTGCTAAATTTGGTGATATGGCTCTTCACTTCCTGAATAAGTATGGTATAATGGCAGTTCGTCTTAACTCCAAATTTGATCTTCGTCGTGTTGCAAAAACTGTTAATGCTACTGTAAGTAAATACATCAAAAAAAAATTTGTCTAGTATATAATATAATTCAGACTGGATTTATATATAATATAAGAAGAAGAAAACTATAGTCTGTCTAGATTTTAGTGCAACAGAGCAATTAATGAGAGCACCACAATCTCTAAAAAAAACTTGAAATTTGAAATTATCTTTTTTCCTATTAAATTGTTATAAAGTTAATAAAGTTGTTTCATAACTTTCTTCTCAATCTTTATATCAAAAAAAAAGTTTATAAAGTTATTTAATTTTTTGTGCTTGTCAGGTTCTGCCAAGATTGACGACCCCAACTGCTGAAGAACAAGGTTACTGTGACTCGGTAAGGGTGGATGAAGTTGGTGACACTAGAGTTGTTGTGTTCATCATGGAAAGCAATGAATCCCGTATATCCACTGTTGTTGTCAGAGGATCCACTGACAACTACATGGATGATATTGAAAGAGCTATTGATGATGGTGTTAACACTTTCAAAGGCATTGCTAGAGATGGAAGGTATTTGCATTTATTTTATTTTTAATTAAATATATTTAGTAAATACTAATAGGTATACTCTAAAATTAATCACAACAAATTAATAACAATGTATTAAGTTGATGTTAAAAATAAGTAAAAAGGATATGGAAAAAGTTTTTGTATTGTCAAGTATATTTAAATGAAAACATATATATATTTCACAATTTGCTGTATGTATACATAAAAATTGTTTGTTTTATTACAGATTTGTTGCTGGTGCAGGAGCTACAGAAATTGAGCTGGCACAACAACTTTTACAGTATGCTGACACTTTGCCAGGATTAGAGCAATATGCTGTGAGGAAGTTTGCTGTGGCCTTAGAAAGCATTCCACGTGCTCTAGCAGACAATTCAGGGGCTAATGCAACAGAAGTTATAAACAACATCTACAAAGCTCACAGGGTAAAAATTAATATCTAATTTTTATTTAATATTTTAGAATTACTATGTTAACAGAAGAAAAACCAATATTTTTTAACATTTTTTAAAGTGTTAATCGCACACTTAGGAAATTAAAAATTAGAAAAACTTACAGAAACGTCTTTTTCAATTTCCTAAGTGTGCGATTAACACTTTAAAAATGTTAAAAAATATTGATTAAATAGCTTTCTCTCTTGCCAAACGATTGTTCATAAAATAATCTTTGGGTAGCAGAAATTTCTAAAAATCTACAGAGATGCTAACAACAAATATAAGTTGTAATAAGCATTAAAGAATTTTGGAACACCAATATGTTTTGTATGTTATCACTTCTTTTAGTATTTTTGGTTTTTAGTTTCCTTTACTTTTGTTACATATTCTATTTTATAAAAATTATATTGATTACTGTTTTTAGGAAAACAACAAATATGTTGGTTTTGATATTGAATCAGCAAACAATGGTGTATGTGATGCAAAAGAAAAAGGAATTTTGGATTTATTTGTATTGAAAAAATGGGGCCTTAAATATGCAGTAGGTGCAGCCACTACAATTTTAAAAGTTGATCAAATTATTATGGCCAAGAGAGCAGGAGGACCAAAACCAAAAGCAAAAGCAAGCAGTGATGATGAATCCTAATAACAAAACTGTTTAATTTGATCACAAACTAGAGCTCATTAGAGCAGTATTTACTTTATTATTTTAACTTAGCACTATTTTACTGATAAATGCTAATTTCGAAGTTGAGTTGCTTTAAATTAATACTTATTTTAGTATTCAACAATTTTGTCTTGATGACAATATAATAAAACACTTATTAATATCTGGCAGTTTCATTTTTGAACTTTCTAATAATAAAACATTATTTTGGTTATTATTTTTAAATCTTCATAATCAAATTACACTGTCACCTTTGTATACTACCAGTATTGACTAAGTTAACACCAAATAAAAAAATGGTAATTGGAGCCGTTGGGTATAATAAACTTGGAGTTTCGTTGGACACTAAGCAAAATTTTGCAGGGCTGGTTTTTTGGCATATTTATAATGTGTACACCTTTAAAAAACACATTATAAATATGCTGAAACTGGTTGGGGTCTGTACATGTAAACTAATATTGCGGGCATTTATCAATGTAATAATACTCAAAACAATGAATTTGAGCTTTTTTCTCCATTTGTCTGTGCGTTTGTGCACACTAATCTCAGAAATTACTTAACGATCTAAAGGTAGTTTTGACTATTGTATTTTGGTAAACTTACTTTAGCATGTATTGTTTTTATTTTTTTCAATTAATTAATAAATAAAAAACTTATAACAATTTAAATTTAATAAAAATTATTAACATCCAGTTCAACTTAGAAAGGAGGTGTGCGATACGTGGGAATTTTAAGTACATATTTTACATTTATGAAAAAAAATCTTATAAACGTAAGCGTTACAAATATTAGCTTATAAAGAAAGTATGTAGAATTAATTTTAGTATTCAATAATAAAAATCCTGAATCTGGTTGACAGTTGACAGATAATAATTGACAAATGAACACCGAAGATTTTAATGATTAATCTTCTAGATTGCTTAAAAATGTCAATTTTAAAACAGTGACAAGCGTATGTAAGTTTCAAAAATATTTAATAATATAATTTCCACTTAGTATTTCTAAAACCGTAAACCAAAGTGAAAATATTAAAGGAAATCAACATAATGTCATCTTACAAAGTAAGCATTTTATATACTAATTCATATTTTTACGTTATAAGAGTTTTATAAAATTATGATCATTGTTGTCAGTATGTTTAAATTTACATGTCTTTTTCTTTTATAAATTATAGCCCATTGATTCTAAAAGGGAAGAATTTCGTCGCTATTTAGAGCGAGCCGGAGTAATGGATGCACTGACTAAAGTCTTGGTTAGTCTTTACGAAGAACCGGACAAACCAGAAGATGCTCTTGAATATGTCCGAAAACACTTAGGCACTGATGGAGGTGATGACGAGCTAGAAGCGGCTCGAGCTCGAATTGCGGAACTTGAAGCTGAAAATGCCCTGCTCAAAGGAGAAACAGCTCCAACAGAGGGATAAGAATGTCATATTTTAGTAATTGAATTGATCTCAATGTCATGATCTCTTAATATTTTGTTGAATCTTAACATAGAGTTGTAATGTTATTTATGAGAGGTTTATTTTTGTTGTCATTAAGTAAGTTCTTATGCAAGTTGCATAATTTTGTTTTATTTTAATTTTGTCAGAATAATTAAACTTTATAATACTTTGTGTATTAAACATACATGTTATTATAAAACTGTGTGGTTCTTGTAAATGTCACAGTGGAATATTTTTTGTTACTCAAAATTATAGAATATATTTTATTTAAGTTCTTGTGCAGTGAGCACAAATAAATGTTTTGATTTGATTTTGAGTATTATTCAATTTGCCATACATATATTATTAAATGTATATTTCATGTGTTTAAAAAGATGTACAGCTTAGATATTATCAAGATAATAATCTTAGCTAATTAACAATATGAAAAATAACGTCACAGAAAAGAATCCTTACTACCAGTTCTAGTTTGTTATTTTTATTTTTAATTGAAGATTTCATTTAACTTTTATTCCTAGTAAAGTATTGATGTTATCCATTAAATAAGAAATATTAAATACTTAAGTCACATTTAATATTTTTCATTTCATGGTTGACTATAGAGGAATGTATTGGGAATGGAATGAAAAAAGTCAATTCATTGATTTAAGAGTTTACTTAACAGAAATCTGGACTATTAATTCAGAACAAAATAATATTCATCTAACAAGTTTTCACAAATAATTTAGACAGCTGCACTGATGAGCTCAGTGTACTTTTTGACTTTGCTGGCAACACTCATGTCTACATACTTGTCCCCAATGGATACAACCATGCCTCCAATCAACGAAGGATCAACTCTTGCAGTCAATTGTAGAGTTTCGTTGCCTTTCAAAAATTTCTGGAACAAATTTATGTATAGATCAATATGTGAAATGCATTATCTGTACTTGATATTTTGAGTTTGAATCTAACATGGAGAAATATTTGTACAAAATATTATTACTGTCTTATCAAAACATAATATAAAATGCCATATCCCAATAAATACTCTGAAAAAATGCAGGTAAAATCCCAGGCACTCCTCCAAGCTCCTCTCTTGACAACATTATGGGCATGGTTCATCAATGGAATGCTAAGGAGTTTTTTCTCATAAGCATATAATTATATTCATAATTATATAATGAAAATTGTGACCATTTCAGTGCAGTTAGACAGTGTCTCTCAGTTAGACAGTGTCTCTCAGTTAGACAGTTTTTTTTTTCAGTTAGACAGTGTCTCTCAGTTAGACAGTGTCTCTCAGTTAGACAGTGTCCCAGAAGGGGAAAGTTATATTTAAAATATTTTAATTTCTCTTCTCTGGTACCTAACACAAAGTGTGGCATTGAGTTCTGTCACTCAACACACAACAACAACTATATTTTTTTTTCAAAACAATACTTAAGTATTATTTTTTAAGTTACTATATAATTACCTTAAGTGCTGCTTCCAAATTTTGTTTCTGTGCTGGATCTAAAGGCTTAGCAGTTACAACTTCACAAGTGACCTCTCCACGATGAGCAGCCATCATAATTTTGAATGCATTAATGACAGCTTCAAGTTTATCCAAACGGCCATTTTCTGCCATTAAACCCAACAAGTTGCTTGTAGTTGGAGTCATGCTAGTCTAATAAATTGTGTGGTTATACTGTTGTATGTTTATTATAATTTGACATTATTTACATATTTTTTAATGGATGTATGTATGTAGATTTGTTATAAGTGGAAAAACACAATTTTACAGAAGAGCAAATTAAAGGTACCTACAGTGTGATGATAAAAAATTCTGTATATGCAATATTTAGCAAACAGAAATTTTACATATTTCATTTGAACAATGCCAAACAAATTTTTAATTTATTAATAATATTATTAACCTTAAGAACCTTTAAATTTATAAAAATTGTCTTTATGTACTTAATATGCACACATAATATACATGTGAAACAGTTGGAACATAATTAACTAAACTTAAATGTTAATTAATTGTTTTCTTTAAATAGAGTATTGTGTATTTAATAATATACAGTAATTAAAGGTGTTCATAAATAATCTTAAGAATTTAATGTCTCATACATAAAAATATTCTAAGAGTATTCTAGTCTATTACTTGATATCTAAATTAATTTAGGACTCCCAACTATTTGTAAATGAGTACTTACCTTAGAGGCAACATGTTTTAAAGCATCAACCTTCAAATTTCTTTTTAGAGTTGGATTTATGATGAACTCCTTGAGTTTAGCATCAGATTTCATAGATTTTTGAAATTGAGACAGCTCTTTTTCAACGGCGTCTAAAGATTTGCTTTTAGAAGCAGCTGAATATAAAGCAGATGCATACCTGCCCTCCAAACCAAATACTTGTACAGGAGCTTTGACAAGTTGAGCTGCAGCTGATGAGGTGCTTAACGAGCGAATCTGTAAAGTTACGTAATGGTAAATCTTATGTGAATTTTATACTTTTTTATTTTAAATATATTTTTATTACCAGCATATTAGTCTTCATCATAGACATGGTGATTTATTTAAGGTAATTCTCAAATACTAAAATTTATAAAATTTTATGTGATCAGCCCTAAGCCGATAACATACCATGCTATGAAGGTACAGATAATTCTTACAATTTGACATCTGGCATACAGCTTACACATCAGTGTTGCCAGTGGTAGATAGTCAAATATAACTAAAAGAAACAATTGAAAATGTAACATTTTCACGACAAAAGTAACATTAACTATTTTACATGAACAATCGTTGAGATACAGAGAGAGAGAGAATATAACAAGAAGGCGATAAAGTTAGTAAAGTATACTAAAGTTAATTTGAGGACTGAGATAACACAGGTAAGTAATAAGTATTAAGGTTGATGCTTTGTTTCGATCCTTTACACCAAGTAAAAGTTTTGATTTATTTTTAATTAAGCACGCATATATTGCGGTTACTTAATCATTATGAACTGTAATTTGTAGTTTTATGGTTTGTTTTCTATAACACATCGATTAGTAAAGAGTAAAAAAATTGTTAAAAAATCATTCCGAATTTGATCAAAGCTTCGAAGAAACGAAGCTATCGTAGTGAAAACTAAAAAGTATATAGTTATACAGATTAGGCATGGCGCCTTCGTTAATTAGCTGTAACGTATACATATCCGATATTAAGTTTTTATGTCGATATCTAAAACCATTTTTACATATCGATATGGTAAACTTAAAATTAAAAATCGTTTTATCATAAAATCTATTTATATCTTAATTTTTGATTTAAATATAATTTATTATTGTTGTATTTAGTGACTTTTACAAAATAATAGTTAATTTCCTATTTATGTTATCAAAATATATAAATTTTAAAATCAAAATGTACTTTGATTATTAATTAACTTCATAACTATATAATAATTATTGAAAACTTTAAAAGAAACATATTCATAACGAATTACAAAACTCATATTCGCTTTGTTTCTTTTGATACACTATAAAGTATGACATTTAGAAAGAGGAGCCTATGACTATATATATATAATATAAAGTGCATCGTTTTGCATTTTAACTGTTTGAGTTTTTGTTACGATATAGTTCTCATATCTGAACCGTTTTTAGTTATTTTATATCAGTTATGAAAATGTGGTTATCGATAATTATGATATAAATGTCAAATAAGTTTTTAGTTACGTTGATATATCGGTCTCATGTCTAATACAGATTATTAATGTAATAAGTCCTGGGTATACGTCAAATGTGTTATTTAGCGTGCGCGGCAAGGAAAAACGTTCCGGAGGCCACGCAATAAAACAGAATCTTGTGATCCGAAATCTACAGAAACATAAAAGTTTCAGTCATTTATTTAATATTTATTTGGATGTGATAAATATTTTGTATAATTAAAAAGTGTAGTGTATTCGGAATTAAAATGACTTCCAACGAAGGCCGAGCTCAATCAAACTTGCATCAGCAAGATTTATCTAAGCTAGTAAGTTAAAATTAGAATTAAAAGTACATTTACCTTTAGTTTTGCAGCGACATTTTTCAATTTGTATTTGTATAATTTACAAATTGTATAAGTAAATAAAAGGTTTATATTATAACCTATAATTTTTGACAATAGGCAAATCTCTGTTATATAGATTTTTTATTGTAATTGAATATGTTATAGATATTTTTATAAATGGCTTTATTTTAGGACGTCACAAAGTTGTCTGCCTTATCACCAGAAGTAATATCTAGACAAGCTACAATAAATATTGGTACAATCGGCCATGTAGCCCATGGAAAATCAACTGTGGTGAAAGCGATTTCAGGAGTACAAACTGTCAGATTTAAGAATGAATTAGAAAGAAATATTACAATTAAATTAGGTAAGTAACAAAAGTGTTCAGTTTTTATGATATATTATCACCATTTTTGTATACTTGTTTATGTTACCAAGAAAATGCTATAATTGTTATATATTTATTTTCCTCTACTGTGGGAAACTGCACAAAATCAGTTAGAATACTTTTATGGTTAATATTAAAATAATCTTATTTAAACAAAATTGGCTAAAATATATCTTTAAGCTATTGGAAAAATTACAGGCAATATAACAATAAATTAAAACAATTATAACTGTAGCCAAAGCATTCCCATGTATTCATGTATATTAAACTAGTTTAAATAAATTTAATCTTACACAAACTTGAACAGCATTTTATAAATATATAATCAAATTTATATATACTGATTGTAAGATTCAATTAAATCAATGTCTGAACTTAAATATATTTAAAATCTTTATTTTATAATAGCTGTTATTATAATGTTAATTGCTTACACCATAATAAAATTTCTTGATTATTTCAAATCACACAAGGGTACAACAAATATATTGTTTTATTTATGTTTTGTTAATAGTTCAGTTCAGTTGTTTAGATAAGGTGTTATATTGTGCTATTTTAGTCAATAAATGCTTAATAAATATATATATAACATCTTACTAAATAGAAAAAATATATATGTTTTTTTATAATATTATTATTTCACTAACTCTGTAATACTGTAGAATTTATATACCAAAACATTTCATCATATCTAAGACTATGTTGTAGAGTTATTTCCTTATTCTGCTTCTTTATCAAACAAAACACGTCACTAATAATATGAGTTTCTTTGCAATGTACCATGTGAAAAAATAATTAAAACCAGTATACTGGCTTTCTTTGTAATTAAATATTATGCAAATATATAAATTAACTTTTAATCACATGGTATGTTGCAGAGCGCCTGGCTGACTCAGTGATAAAATTGTACCATGAGAGAACAGATGAAAGAAATGAAAACCTATTTTATGAAAAACTAAGAAAGGCAAAAAAGAGGCTGTTACATATTGATACAGATGTGACACCAGAAAAAATGTCAAGCAAAAAAAGAAAAAAGAAACAACAAGAACCTGAAGAGTTTATTATAGAAAAAATTCTTGATTTTACATTTGAATCAGGAAAAGTAAAATTTTATATAAAATGGAAAGGGTGGGATGATAGTGAAAATACATGGGAACCCATTGAAAATCTGGATAATTGTCCTGAAATTATAAAAGAATTTTTAATTGATAAAGAGCTGAAATATTGCCATGAAATGGAAAAGGTTAAAGAGGAGTTATCTTTTGATAACTTATTAAGTGAAGCTAATCTTGCAAATCGACTAGATGAGTTTGAGGAATTAGAACTCCCTAAACTTAAAGAGGATCTTATACTCAAATTGCTTAGTATGATTCATCTTAAAGTATCTGAAGAACATTATGCCTCTAGCCTTGTTGAAGATACTAGAAACATTTTACAACTATATTACATGTATAGAAAAAGATGTCGCCAACTTATGGCTTTAAAAAATTGGGAAGAGTATTTAAATCAAGTTGATAAATGCAAAAAGTTAACTATTGAAAATAATGTTGACTTGACTGGCCCACCTGACAATTTTACTTATATTAATGAGTCTATTCCTGGCACTGGTGTTATTATTCCTAATGAGCCTCCAATAGGTTGTGAGTGTGAAGCTTGTAACTGTCGATCTAAGTCTTGTTGTGGAATGCAGGCTGGCCTTTTTGCATACACAGTTGCTAAACGACTTCGTGTAGCTCCTGGAACCCCCGTTTACGAATGTAATAAGGCCTGCAAATGTTCATCTGAATGTAGCAATCGAGTTGTTCAAACAGGTCGAAATATAAAGCTTACTATATTTAGAACATCAAATGGCTGTGGGTGGGGTGTTAAAAGTGAACAAAAAATAAAGCAAGGTCAATTTCTGTGCCAATATGTTGGTGAGGTTATAACTTTCGAAGAAGCAGAAAAAAGAGGACGAGAATATGATGCCAATGGATTGACATACTTGTTTGACTTAGACTTTAATTCTGTAGAAAATCCATATGTGGTTGACGCTTGCAATTTGGGAAATGTATCACATTTCATAAACCACTCGTGTGATCCCAATTTGGGTGTTTGGGCAGTATGGGCGGATTGTTTAGATCCAAACTTACCTATGTTAGCTTTGTTTGCAACAAGAGATATTGAAGCAGGAGAGGAAATATCTTTTGATTATCTCCAGAAGTCTTTAGATAATGATGATGATACTGCTGTTACAGTTCGTAAAGAAGAATTAGAACAAGATGTTAGCATTCCAAGTGCATCTGAAGCAAACTTAACAGTTTCTCCAATTTCACCTACTAAATCAAGATTTGAAATTCAACAGCAAAATAGAGCTATGCTGAGAAACCGTACAGAATGTAAATGTGGAACATTAAAATGTAGAAAATATTTGTTTTGATTGTTTATAAATACTAATATTTTTGCACACTTTTGTACAATTTTATTTGTTTTAAAGTTGCCAGCAATGTCCAATGGTGAAAGTGTAAGTGTGGGTGTATGAATCTCTTATTCACATTGGGAATATATTAGACAAATCTGTCTATTGCAGTTGTTATATTTATATTTCACATGGTTGAAAAACTTAGTAGAAGTTGCCACACATTCAATGTTAATATATTTAATTTAGCAACAAAATTTAATAAAACATTAAATATTAGAAAAAGTTACCTCAATGATAAAATTATTTTCAATGCTGTAGAATTAAATAATTCCTAAATTTGTTTCAAAAATATCTGCTGATTAAGACATTTTAATTTAACATTTTATAACTCTTATTTTGGTTGCTGTTACTGTAACTTTTAATTAAATCATGTTAATCTAAGTTCTAGAATTTAAAGTATTAGTAAAATTAAGTGATTCTATGAATAACTTTTATGGAGTCCAATTTTCATTACATTTCATATATATTATACCTATAATATGTACAGACATATTTACATTTTAGTAGTTAAATAAAACATTAATGCCTTGAAAGTGCGTTTTTTTGGACCACGTTAGTTACTAAGCTTCAAATAAGTGTCTAAAAATGACATTGTTTTAATTTAAGATGCATATATGTAATATTTTACTTATAAGAACATTTAAAAGGTTGTTTACAGATTTTATTGTATTAAGCAAAATAAATTATTAAGATAGTAAATTGTGTATTTGTATTGTGTATCAAGAACCTAAATTACTTTGTTCAAATACTTAAAGTTGCCTTATTGAATAACCAACTCTTTTGCAGGACTCATTCACATTATGAGTAGTTGCCTCATTTCAGCAACTACTTTCGTTACTATAGCTACAACAGCTTGCGAAATATAGATAATTTATATTATTCTATTGTTATATCTGTATAATTAGTATCTAAAATCCTATCTAGCAAAAATTTTCACCAACAAATGTTCATAGGCACATATTGAAAGTTCCGGCGCAATTTTGTTTGTCCAAAGGTTACGCAAACGCGAAAATTTACAAATGCGACAACCCGAAGTGTCAGCGCCCCACTAGCTTCACTTCGGGCGGCTCGTCCAAGGACGACAGCTTCCCGTGCCTGCGCCCCGCCTGCACCGGCCGCTTCCAGCTCGTGCGGCACGTCAGCTTCGTGGACTGCCCCGGCCACGACATCCTCATGGCCACCATGCTCAACGGCGCCGCCGTCATGGACGCCGCGCTGCTGCTCATTGCTGGTATGTTCACACTTGAACGTCAATATGAACTTGATGATACTAAAGAGTAAAAAAGGGTACGGTCCATGACCGCTCATAGAATACTTAAACTAAAACAATCATAATAATTGAATATCAATAAAATATATGCAATTATAAAATTTCAGGAAACGAATCTTGTCCGCAACCTCAGACGAGTGAACATTTGGCTGCCATAGAAATTATGAAACTGAAGCACATTGTTATACTACAAAACAAAATAGACTTAGTGAAGGAAGGCCAGGCGAAGGAGCAGCACGAGCAGATAACCAAGTTCGTTCAAGGGACCGTCGCTGAGGGTGCGCCCGTCATACCGATATCTGCACAGCTCAAATATAATATTGAGGTAAACAGTATTAACGAAACAAAATAAAATTAGTTTGTTCACATATTATATGACGTAACTAATAGAAAATAGAGTACAATTGCCACACCTTGAGGCAATTGGAAATGGGTGTGGCGAGCGATAGCTGTGGGTTAGATCCCTATTCGAAATGTTCATGAAATATGTTTGCTACCAGCGTCCGTGTGCTGCGTTAAATTGCGGCAATCTCTCACGTGTAACATGGACTATCGAATCCGTATTAGATTACATTTATTGTACATTAATTGCATTGAATGTATAATTTATATTGTTTTCTAAACAGGTGCTGTGCGAGTACATAATGAAGAAAATTCCGGTGCCGATCCGAGACTTCACGTCGCCGCCGCGTATGATCGTCATCCGCTCCTTCGACGTGAACAAGCCCGGCTGCGAGGTCGACGACCTGCGCGGCGGAGTCGCCGGCGGCTCCATACTGCAGGTACGCATGCAGACACTCATGTGACGGCACAGTCCTCGGCCATAGACAGGTAACAAACAGAAACATGTGCATACTATATGTACCAACTGTTTTGATTATTTTCTATAGAAAATAATAAACCGAATATTCTTGAAATTATAATTCTTCACCAAAGTCTAAGTGCTATTGACACACTTAGAATATTGGCTCGGTGGCGGAATTCAAACTCGCGCTGAAAATGCGAGTGCTTTAAATTTATTATATATGGGACGCACGTTGACATATCTAAATATATTGTAAACAGATGAGAGATCTAGGTAAAGATTTTCGTTTCGGTCGTTTTTCCGTCCTAATCCCGGGCTATTGAAAATAAATATATATTTCTTTTTTTAATTAATCAGGAATTCGCAATGTTTTTATAACGATCTGAGAGATCAGTACTGATTGTAATCAGATCGTTCGACCGGGATCCTGAGTTTGAATGCTTGGTCAGAAATGCACTTGACATGACAAAATTATATATTATATTATAGGAAAATTACAATAGTACAATATATTTGTAGCATTCCTTTTTTTATATTAATTCCGTATGTATATATACACACAATGAACGCATAACCGTTGGCGTTATATGTTAGAGACGAATCGACGCTATCAATGATGCTCAACATGTCGTCTCTAAATCAGGAGTAAATAACCCGCGACCCTCGAAGCATTTATTAAGTCCTGTCAAATTAATGCTACTTGGTGCAACACAAAATATGGTTGCGAAGTTACAATACATTTTTGGATACTTTACACTTTTTTACAATTTTTTTGTCCGCTTATTGGCAATCTACACGGCATTGCATTAAAGTAGAAAACTATAGCTTAACTCAATAACTTGATGAGTTTGCAGGGCGTGCTGGCGGTGGGTATGGAGATCGAGGTGCGTCCGGGGCTGGTGAGCAAGGACGCGGACGGCAAGCTCACGTGCCGGCCCATCTTCTCGCGCATCGTGTCGCTGTTCGCGGAGCAGAACGAGCTGCAGTACGCGGTGCCCGGCGGCCTCATCGGCGTGGGCACGCGCATCGAGCCCACGCTGTGCCGCGCGGACCGCCTCGTCGGACAGGTGCCTTATTCATTATTCATATACTGTAAATCATTATAAAATGGAGTTCTAGAGGACTATTGTGGACTCGACCCCACTCAGGAATTATTATTATTTCGTTTCTCCGCTCTGGTGACAAAACTAAAGCGCGGCGTTGAGTTCAGACACTCAACACGCACGCAATGTCTCGGATTCAGGCGGTACGTGGAGTGAGTGTCATCTTGACACTAGGATCTCCGTGCTTACCTTGATATGCAAAAAACAGAGTGAAATAGAAAATAAATTATATAATTTTGAATTCAGAGAAGTAATTATACATTACATATAGGTTATGTACAGTTTATAACACTACATGTGAGTTTATTTATTTTTTACAAACTTGCATTTAGGTTCTTGGTGCGGTTGGAGCTCTGCCAGGTATCTTCGTTAAGCTTGAAGTGTCATACTACCTCCTGAAGCGCCTGCTGGGAGTGCGCACTGAGGGAGACAAGAAGGCTGCCAAGGTTCAAAAGTTAACGAGGAACGAGGTAAGAACATTAAATAGGTACTAAATTTAAATGGGAAAAAATGGCAGGTATATTTTTTGAATGACAATATATGGATTTAACGTAATTGAATCTCTTCCGCGTCTCTTGGAAACCGTCCAAGTGCTCTGACTGCTAAACCATGCGTTCTACATCCGGCTACGTCAAAAAATATTATACGCTTATTACAACTTATATTTGTTGTTAGCATCTCTGTAGAGAGATTTTTACAAATTTCTGCTACCCAAAGATTATTCTACGAACAATCGTATGGCAAGAGAGAATGCTATTTATAAAATATATATTTTGTTAACATTTTTTTTAAAGTGTTATTCCCACACAAAGGAAATTGAAAAAGACATATTTAGAAAATGCTAACAAATATAAGTTGTAATAAGCGTATAAGAATTTCAACGTAGCTGGATGTAGAACGCATGGCTTACCGACCGCTTGAACGGTTTTCAAAACGCGGGTTCAAATTTTTTTACGTTTTCTAAATAGGTATTTTTCAATTTTCTTAGTGTGGGAATAAACTTTAAAAAATGTTAACAAAATGTTATTCACACACTTAAGAAATTGATAAACATTTTAAGAAATTGTATAAAACCATATACGTTTTCATATGAATAACTCTTTAAAATAGTATTGTAATATTTTTTAGTTCTTTACTTAAGATACAATTAATAAAATATTTTAGAAAATTTATATTTAATTTGGATGGTTATAGTAAATCTTTTTCTATTCCATTTAGTACTAATTTCATTCATTTTAGCTAATTAGGGATATTGCTTGCAAACTCACACTTGCCTTATATAGATGAAGTTATTCATAAACAAAATAATTTTATAAGTATATGTATGCTGTATGTCAGTTAATGCATTGTTCCAGGCGTTGCTTGTTAATATCGGATCCCTCAGCACCGGTGGAAGAGTAATCGCCACTAAGGCCGATTTGGCGAAAATCGCGCTAACCAGTCCTGTCTGTACTGAGATAGGAGAGAAGGTTGCTTTGAGTAGAAGAGTGGAAAACCATTGGAGGTCATTATTTTTTATTTATCTTTTTATATAATAGAACCATCACTTTTTGTACAAATATAATAACTAAATACACATTTGTTAAGGTGATATGTCGCAAATGAAAATTTTTAAATCATACAAATAATTATAAACCTAAAAATCAACATCTTTTGCTGTTTTATTTAGAAATTTTCGAAATATTTCTTTACCATTAATATTTCATTGCAAAACAATTCGGTATTTTTTTTAATAAAATTATGAAAATATATTATATTAATTTTATTCTTTTATATTATAACAATATTTAACAGTTTAATAGTCTGACACCTTCCAAAGTTTTGACAAAACTTATCTCAATTTTCACGAAATTTATGTAAATTTAAGTAAATTTTCAATTTTATAAAATAAAAAACAAATTTGTCGAAATTCGCTTTTGCGACATATCATTCATACGTGCATTTCTTCAATTACAATCTTATATTACTATTTGATTTTTGTTTTACAGATTAATTGGTTGGGGACAGATACAAGGAGGTGAAACTATTGAACCTGGAAAAAATTAAATACATAGCCTGTACCTTTTATAATCCATCATATATTAATAAAAACTTATTGTTAAGCAGTGTTTTATTAACAAATAACCAAATTAAATTAAGAGTAAATAATTTATTTCATTTGTTCATTTACATTGGAGAGGTACTGTTAGGCCATGTATATAAACGTGTTGATATCTTCATCGTCGCGACGCATATATTTGTGTTCTATAAGCCATTCTAACTGTTCTTTGATCATCTTTTTCGATGGAAGAAACATATTTTTTAATATTTCGACAAGTTCACTCTGAAAAATATAAATATTTGTAAATCAAATCAAAATCTATCTAATAAATCTAATCATTAATTTCAATTAACCAATATTAATACACCCTATTTTAGTAATTAAAATATTATTGGTGTCTAGTATATTACTAATTTCACATAAATATTAGCCATTACTATTGCTAGTATTAAGTAGCTGTAAAAAGTATTATCAATTTGTCTAACTATAGTTCGATATGCTAATGTTAATGTACTCAAAGTAAAATCGGTGTTTTAAATATATGAGACTCTTGGCTTGCTGAAATGTATATTTTATTGATTCTTAACTTTATAATTATGTATTTATATTATTTATAAAATACTAAATTAAAATGTCATGTATGTTTTAGAATTGAAATTTATTAAAATTTCGAATAGAAAAGACGAAAATGAATATGACAAATTTGAAAGTGATAAGATTAATTTGATGTGTTACAGAATAGTTTTGGGGTTCAAATCCTATAACATAAATTTTTAGATGTAGATGTTTAACAAATAAAAATGTATTAAAAAAAGTTACCTGTAACGCAGTATTTGTGATACGTTTTCTCATCTTTAGTATTTTTATAATTGCTTCTTGTGTTCTAAGTATTCTTAGTTGCACAATGGAATGGTTATCTTCTAACTGTGATCGTTCTGTACTGAGTTGAAGTCTTCCAATTAAGTTGATTTTGCCTCTTCTTTGTGGCTTTCCATTTTTAATAAGGGCAAATTCTTGATTAACCCAAAATATTGTATTTTCTGAAAAATCTTTAGGATTTTGAACAAGAGGCTGATAACACAGCAGTTGACGTTTTAATTTAGGAAATGCAACCAATGACCATAAAGTTCTTCTTAGTTCTGGATCAGGTAACTCTGTAGCTAGCCTTAAATTTTCATAAGTAACCTTTTCCATGGGTCTTTGATTCCAAGCAAATAGTACAGCCATTTGAAAAGTTGTTACATCTAAGTCAAATCTACCCACCGAATTGGCAAATGTTATTGTACCATTGCTCATATGGTGATACCACTGTAACTTTCTACCTGAGTGTTTCTTTTTATAAAATTCTTCTACTTCTGGAATATAATCTTCTAATTCTAAAGGAAGACTTACAGTAACTCGCTCTGAGCCTCTAGCCCAAGCACCTGCATTGAGAATCTTGATATTAATAGCGTCATGCCTTGTAGTTTCGCCTCTGAATTGTGTATTAAGATCTTCACTGACTTTAATATCTTGAAACATGCGAGCCAATTTATTCACATAATCTGCAGGCATACCAACTTCTCTAAGCCACTCAACCATATCTTCTTCTTTTTCAGAGTCAGCACTAGAATCTAATATAAGGCGCCTTGTTAAATGAGCTTTATGGTACCTCATAAAGACATCTTTATTTTCAATGTATTTTAGTACTAATAAAACGTCTTTTAATCTGGACTCTATCTGGTCACTAGTCAATCTTTTACTAAGAGGAGTCTTACGTAATAACATATCACAGTAATTAGCAAGAAGTTCTGGACATTTGCTTTCAGGAGCTGTGCCCTTGCTTCCTCTTATTAATGCTGAGGATGGTAATTCCAATTTAAATACTGTGGTATCATTCACAACACACTTATAAGCCTTATCCCTAGCAGTGAGAAATCTAGGATCATCCAGGAAAGCATCTTTAACTAATGTACTAAATCTTTTAAAAAGATCTAATAATCTCTCAACATACTTTTCAGAATCAGTTGTAATGATATCAGCTGAAGCAACCATATCTGCTAAGCCTGCTGACACAATATGGGCTTCTAAGTCTCTTAATATTGGAGTGACACCTTCAGGAACTCTATCTAAAAGACGGAACATCAACTGAAGCTTCTCAGTCTCACCAGCCTTGATTAAGGGTGCACTTTCAGCAATCAATGTTGGCAAATGTTCCCCAATGAGGACTTTCTCACAACACTGAGTTAGTGCTGCAACACTTCCACTACCTGGCTCTAAATAACGATGAGCCCTAGCCTCTTCCTCTTTAAGTCTTTGATCAGAATATCTCATATAAGACTGTACTCCATTAGATAATAAATGTTCACTTGCTTTTAATTTATAAAATTCTTCTGTTGCTTGCATATAAGCAGCTTCAAAGTTCTCTCTGTATATTTGTAATTTATCAATAGAATTTGAGCAGAGATTAACTGAAAATTAAAGTAAACTTTAACACTATATTGTTACTAAATTTATAAATTTTATATATTAATGTTGGACTTTAATATCAATGATACCAACTAAAGATACTTACCATATGACTCTCTTACTCCTATAACAAGTTGTGAGTCAAAAGATTCTCCATTGCGTTCAGCTTGTACTAATTTCATGGCTGAATCTTGCAATCTCTGCTTAATATCTACAAAAATGCTTTGATTCCAAGAGTCCAACATCAGCTTGCGAACTAAACTATCTTCTATATTATTATTATTATTCTTTTTTTGAGAATTTGAAGCGTTAGAACTTGTACCTTTGCTTATATTGTTAATGGAATTTTCTAATTGTCGAAATGGTGTGGGCAGGTAATTACACTGAGTGAAAAACTTTCCCCATTCAGCTATATAGGCCTTCAAAAGCGCTTGATCTTCCCGTTGGGCAAGTACACGTGCTTGAGCCTGTTTTATATACATCATTACATCCTGTTGAAGTGCCTCTCTTAATTTATGTGGACCTCTGTCGTCCCACAAGCACACTGAATGGACTGCCACAAAAAGATCTTGCCATTCCGTTTGGGTAACTGTTTCTTGTTTAAGTAATTTTAAAACTATAGGACGCATGGATGGCCATTTGTCTTCGAACGTTACTTGCCCTTTGTCCTTTAAAATTAAATACATATAAGTCACATCAAAAATTAGGGGCTGTGTTACATTTTGATAAAATTTAATAACGTACCTTTAACATTGTTGAGTATGACCTATATGTAATTATGAGTTCTGAGAAACACGATGCAAAGTTCAATTACCATAATATTATAGAGAATACTGGGTTACTTATGGTAATTTAAATTTTGCAAAAATGACTGGAAGCTATACTTTTGCCTTATCTGCCATATTGTTATTTTTGAAATTAAAGTGTTACTAGAAGTCACTAAAATTTTTGCCTTGCCTTGTAAAAATTCACAATTTATATTTAATAAAATAATGCTATTATTCCCTAACAAAACCAATATATATCTTTTAGAATAGTTAACATAACATTGTTTGACTCATTTCTATTCACGATGCAACAGTCTCAGTTAAGGCTAATTATCATTGTTAAAAAAAAAGAGAAAAACAATATATATTTTTTTCTTGAATTCAAATCTTAGATATATTTGTTAGGAAACCGAACGAAATGAAGATAACGGATTAACTAAATATTTAAAAAAGTTATAAAACCTTATCGACTAGCAAAATATGGTTATTCAAATATTTTACGAAATGTTTCTTAAATTATCGAAAAGAATAAAAATAACAATAACATCAATAAAACCATCAATTTTTTATCAATGATAAATTTAAGATTATATTATAAAAATATTGAATTATATTTTCTAAACAATTTAACTGACATTAGCCGTCACTAGCTGTAGTTAGTGTTCGACTCTACTGTCAATATTTTAGATGACATATTTAAAGTTTTCAATTCTACGGAGTCATTGGATAATTAAAAATTATAATGTCAATCTCAACAATAAAAAATAAATAAAATTATAACGGTATTTTCTTATCTCGATGTATGTTGTGTAATATTTTAGAAATTTACATCTGTTTATATTATCTCTATATACAAGTCTTGTGTGCTTAAATTTTTAAAACAATGGGAACATTTGGAGAAATTGTTGAACCGGTTAGTAGAAGTATTTGGGAAGACTGGGATGAAACTAATGCAGAGAATTATACAGATAGGTATAATATTTTTTTTTGTTATATCATGATAAATATATTAGGTTTTATCATCTTCCATTTCGCTTGTTGTTCCAATGTCGAATTCGTACTCAATAGTTCTATAGCATTTATTCAGACATAACCCAACTGCCTCGTGTTTAATTTATTATGAGAATTATAAATATTAATTTAGGGTTTGAAACCTTTTCAGTTTACAATGGAAAGTACCTTTACAGATACCAGATGATTGTGTTGAAATATTATATATACTAGAGGGAAAGTTACTTTCAGATTACATAAAAGAACAACCAGTGGATCATTTAAAACTGATTAATTCTATCCCAGAAGCAGCTGCAAATTTATATAAATTAAAATGTTATAATCAATATGTGTTTACCATTAAAGACTATAATTTACTTCAAAGCAGTGAAATTGTAGAACTTCTGAAACCAATTATGTCTAAATGTGGGGATGTTATAACTATACAAACAAAACCTCTGCCAGAATATCAGACGGCCAATCTTTCAACACATACAATGGTTATAAGACAAATAGCTACTTCAACTGCTACAAATAAATTACATAATTTAGATTTTAGGTATGAAAAGTTAGAGCAACCTAACATTTTATCTGGAATTTCTGCTGGAGGTAAATATTTAATTTTGTCAAATCATATATATAAATTAAACATATTTATCTATGTTTAAGGAATACAGATTTGTTCTTTAGCTTACAAGATTATTTACAAATTACCAATACTTAAACATATAATATAAAATTTCATATATCAACAATTGAAATTAATATTATTTTATCTTAATCTTACTATATTATATTTAGAAAAATATATTAAAAATTTAATGAGTGGGATTCGAACCCGTGCCTCTTGGAAACCCTCCAAGTTCTTAGACTGCTAAGGTAAGCCAAGTGCTCTACATCCAGCTGCAGTGAAATTCTTATTATGCTTATTACAAGTTATTTTTGATGTTTGTTTTTCTAAGTGATTAACACTTTAAAAATCTTTCTATGTTTTCATTAAAGCATGCAAATTTTAACCATTAAAGCATGCAAATTTTAGTATTTTTGGTAATGAAAATATAAAAGTTTTTTAATAATTTATGTATTTGTTTCAGCTGTATGTTTAAGGGAGCATATGAACATGTCGGCCCTAGCTTTAGTTTATTATATTGAGCATATTGAAGACTTTCAGACCAAGCCAATACAGAAACTATTAGAGAAACTTGAAATAATTAAAGTTGGCAATATCAAAGGAAGTACACTGTTAACTACTAATTTGTACATTTAATAAAAAAAATATTTACTGTATATTATGTTTTATTTCTTGAATTCATAAACAATTCTAATATTTAAAAATAAAAAATAACATTAACTGACATATCAACATAAAATTATTATTAAAATATTTTACAAAATTAAGATAATAACAAAACAAATCTTATAGAAATTTATACAGATTAGCACAGCCTATTGGATCGCAGAATAGTTTTAGCAAAAATATATATTTTGTGGCATGATCTTATGATCATCTCTGGTATTTTTATTACTTCATATTCTTATGCAGTTGGAAGTAATAAAAGACAATAATATAATATTAGGAATAGATTGTACTTGACTTTGAAGAGAATATCAGAGATAGAAATATTTTTACATAAAATTGCATGTTTTTCATTTAAAGGTAATTTAAAATAAAAAGTTAACATAGTTTTGGTAATTTAAATAAAATATAAATTCATGCAATCAATAAAAGTTTGATGGCTTCTTCAGATAAGATTTAATTATATAGATTATAAATATTATACATGGATACATTAATACAAAATATTGCTTATATTTCTTGTACCAAATTTTTTCTTTGTTAAGGCTGATGGTAAAAAAGTAAACTGTTCAGCTACATTTCACTAAATTAATATGACAAATTATACATCACTTAGATACTAACTAGACTATCTCTAAAGTATAAGATGCTGATTATTAAAGGGTCAGTATCATCTATTTTTATGAAATATATTGATCTTACTACAAACTAAGTTTAAAATGTATTGTACACCTTCAGTATTAATACCTACTAAGTATTACATGATCCGTTTAAAACGTAATATTATCATCTAGAGATTGATATTAGCCAATCAAACAGTGGTGTAAAAAACGGCTATAATGCTATTAAAAGAAAATTGCTGAGATTGATAATAAATACACTTTATTCTAATTACACAAACGTCTTAGAGGTAAGTAAAATTATGGATAGCAGCAAAAGAGTCAACTATGCAGTGAAATAATTCCACTTGATTGATTTTATAATATTTCACCACAATTTGATGGGACAAATTACCACTCTCAGAATTAATATTTAAATAGTTACAAATGGTGAAATATATTCATTATATTTACGGCACACCAATGGTAAAAAAATTGAAAGAACAATATAAAGTTTACCTAATTTAATATAACGAAATAAAATTAAACAAATATGTAATGGTTATATTAAGCAGGACAACTATAACAATTGATATTTAAACGCAAAAAATATAAATATGAGATATAGAGGTATCTTAAATTTATATACAATAATAAGTATTATGATTTGTATATATTTTTTTATATCTGTCTGATTTTTATCACAAATATTACTTTCAAAAATTAAAAAAATATATATTTATATATATCTCTTATTATTCTTGTTTAGTAGTGTACATTAATTGTAAATACTATTTAAAATGCTTTCACACCACACTTCTGTAGTAATTTTTAAGTAGATTTATTTATAAAAAATAAATATACATTTTATTTTTAAATGTTTAGTAATCTAGACAACATCAGTTTCAAACAATTAATTATATATACATATACATATGAAAAACACATTGGACATATATTTAATAAAAAAATAATACCAAGATTTATATTTATATAATATTTGATATGTATAAAAAATATACGAAATATGACAGGTATTTAATACATCACAATTACTTTTGTACATATCACGACTGCAGACTGGTCCAATAATATGGCAATATGTTTTGAAAAATGTAAACAGCATGAGATGTCTCATTCATATATGTATGCATGGATCAACATATTAATATTTTATGTTTATATACTAATGCTAATTTTTAAGGCAAATATGCAACATTTGAGACATGAAAATTATTATGTATTAATTTATTAATAAGGTATTTTATATAAAGTATATAACAAAATAAATCTCTTTAGTCAATGTGCAATAATAATAATAGTAGCAGGGTCAAGTTGTAACAAAAAATATATAAAGATTCTGTGTGAATTTTAAAACCCAAAAAGCTTTTAAGCTTACTTGATAAATATATAATTATTTTGGAATTTATTTATTTCTGAATGCAACAAAAAATCAACAAATACAAAAACGCTTGTAACTTTTAAGCCTAGTGAAACATTGTTTATATTTTAAAATAATACCTAGAATCTATACTTTGTAACCTTAGGATAAATAGAAATTTTACCTTTTCCAAGCTAACACTATATCTAACTAAAATATGACTACAATCAATGTTTGGCTAATATTTTACCAATATTATAGGAGAATAACACACCATAAAAATAATTATTATAAAACAACACAAATTATAACTACATTTTTGATGAGAATTTTTTTCAATATTCTTGTTAGTTGCCTTTTGATATTTCTATATTCTACTATTACTAACTATTTTCAATTCATACAAAAATAAAATCGTCTTTGACAATTAAGCTTCTATATGAAAGAGATAAAAGTTTTCTCTAAATAACTTTGGAGGTACATAAAACAGCCTTTTGTTATAATATTCGTAAATCTGTACATTACCTTTATATGTCATTTAGACCACCATTATTTTGTCCTGATTTGACATTGTCCAAAATTTTATTAACAAATTCAGAAGTGTTTCCTGCTATTTTAATTTCTGTAAAGAGAGATTGATAATATTTAACAAAAAAATTAATAATATTAAAAAAGAAGTCTTTCTTTGTATATATATTACCTGTTGCAGTAGTAACAATATTATTCATGTGGGAAGACCAGTCAACATTATTTTCTGGATTTTTAACTCTGTTACTAACAATTTGTTTCATTTGAGAAATTCCACTTATAAGTCGCCCTGAAATATAGATTTTTTTAATATACTGAAGTTCATAATTATTTTGTTAATATGCCAAATAAATAAAATAAATTTTATAACTAACTATGCTCATGTTGTAGGCCATAAAGTTTTAATTTATTAGCTTCATGTTGAGCTTTTTTCTTCAATCTGCAGGCCCTGGATGCTAGTTTATTTTTTTCTTTTCTTGTCTTTGGTCTTGCATTAAATGGCAATTCGCTTACAGGAATCATGTCATTAATAATTTTTCCCAATTTGTCTAATTCTAAACCTATTAAATATAGTTTTCTTGGATTTGGTGTAAGATCATTACCATCACCTTTTCTTGCTTTTCCACTAAAACGAAAATAACATTAAAAATAAAATTAATTTATGTATACAAGGCTAATATGTTTTTTAACATTTTTTTAATGTGTTATTTGCACACTTAGGAAATTGAAATAGACATATTTAAAAAACGTATAAAAAATAGAACACAGCGGGATTTGAACCAGCACCTCTTGAAAACCGTTTAAGAACATTCATATATCATATTTAAAAAAATATATGTATTTACCTGTGTTTTATGCCTTTTACATTGCAATTAGCACTAAATACAGGATCTGTGACTAAATTTAACACATGTGGGTCTTCTGATTTCTTTTTCAAAATTAACCTCTGTCCCTTAGGGCCTTTAGCTTGTACATTGTACTGCCAAAAGTACCTTTCTTTTTTTGCATTATGCCGTGCCTCTTTTCTTTCAGGGCATTCATCATTAGAATCTGTAAATATATTGAAGTATATTATAATAATAGAAAAAGAAGTTTCCAAGGTGTATATTTGTAACTAGTTATGGAATAAAAATTTTAGTCTTCCTGTTCCTGAATTTCGTGAAATCTCTCTTAGTGCACACCAAGGAAACTAAACTATGTGCTAAATTTCAGCCATTTAAGCCCAGTAATTTTGGCTGTGTTGCCTGTCACACTCAGTAATGCAAGAGTTATATATATATATATATATTGTAAATAAATCACTTGCCATCTGATGATAAATCTTCATATCTATCACTGTCCTCATCAGATTCAATGTCTCTATCATCTTCATCCTGTGAATAATCTCCTGTTCCAGGACTAAGTAAGCCTCCTGATAAGGAAGATACAGAACCAGCTTCAGCTAATGAACTTGTTGATAATAAGTGTTTGCGGGGCTCCCGTCGCTGCCATATCTTTTAAGAAAATATGTTTTCAAAATGTAAATTTCTTATTAATATCATTGAATAAATTTCTTATTAATATTAATACAACTATTTTACAGATACAAATCATGATTAGCTATAAAATAAGCAGACTACAATATTTTTTTAAAATATCCAATTTATTATAACAGCAATTGTAAAAAATTTTTTTTTTTCTTTTTAACATATTTACAAATATATTTAGTAAAAATATACCTGTTCCATAGTCAAATGTGTAGGGGCTGAGGATGACAATTGAGACTGTTGTGTTTTTACACTAGGAGGATATGGTGGTAAAACTGAAGATGCAGGTACAGATTGGCCTAAGGCAATCTCTCCACTGTATCCATCCATTCGAAGAAGTAGTTCTGGTAGTTGACTAATAGGTGGAACAAAACTAGAAGATGCTGAGCTATGTTGACTTGATGGGGAAAAAGCAAGTTGAGCACGGCTGTATGGACTACATGGACTATCTGTAGACATCATGTTTGAAGCTTGCAAATTATTTGATGTGCGTTTAGAACCGCTCATAGCACCACCTATTTGTATACAGTATCCACTTTCTTCTGGTAAGAGCAGATCATCAAAATTTAAATCATCTAGAGATGTGTCAGGATTTGCATTTAATTCAGCTAATGTCGGTCCTAATATAAGATCTGCTTTGTCTACTTGAAATATGTCATCATCTTCCATCTTAAAAGGTTCCATTTTTGAGGTATCCACTTCGAAAGTTAACTTGCTGTATGGCAAAGAAGGAACACTGTGAAAAGATCCAACTTGACTATCTTGTATACATAAATCAATGTCTGTGTTAAAATCTCCAAGATCGATTCGCCTGTGTGGAATTGGTACAGATGCTGACATTGCACCCAATTCATACGATGACTCCTGCTTAATTTCTAAACTAGGATCTAAAAGAAAATCATGAGTGTAAATAGAATCCGACATTGCACGTGTTTGTTTGAAGTGACCTTGACGTAGAATCGTCTCGTTGATAGACTGCCGCACGCTTACGTCTTTATCGATTTTAATTCACCGAGACCCACGTGTCGAAGCTTGTAATGTTTATTTATTTCACAGGTTTACACAACGTAACACTAAAATGTTTTTTTAAATGTTTATTTCTTTAGTTAAGTAAAAATATTTCTTTTTTTTCATTACATAATGGTATTCGTATTACTTGCGTAAGACAACACTAAATAAATTCACTGGTAATTGGAAATCCACAATGACTTCAATGGTCAATTTAGAACTAATTATATATTTCACAGTTTTTGAAATGCCAGAACTAAGAATTTCTAATGTTTTTTTCAATATTACTAGCTCACCAATAGATCGAAACGCATTAACTTAACTACTGATAATATTTTTATCCACAATAACAAAAACACTCACGCAAGTTACAAGTGAAGAAGTAAACAAAGATTTTATGTTATTATTATTCAGCATATTCAAAGGTCATCAGAAAGTAATAGCAATAGGAAACTTCAAATGAAAGAGTGAAACAGTAGTAGTTTGCTAAAAACAGGAGAATGAGGCGGGGGGCGAGCGAGGTGTCAGGATCTGTACATTAGGGTTGAGCTTATAATTTCGTATTATTTTTTATCGAATAACAGTTAATAAGTTTATTAGAGAATCTGAATACTACTAAAACTATTATTTTTTTTATCTAAATTACTAATATGTCTTTATCAAACTTTTTTTATCTTCTAATAGACCAATATTACTATTTATTCATGATTTAAGATATATTACAGTGGAATATTTTTAATTGTTTTTATATTTACTTACTAATTAGACTTAAATAACTTTAGTTAAAGGAAGGAAGAATGGTATTTTAATTGACAAGTTTGCAATGCCTTCCCAATGAAAATAAAGACATTAAGAAAATATAATTTATTGAAACTTTTTTAACGCAATATAGATTGTTGTAATATAATATATAGTTTATAAAAAATACGACAATTTTTAGAGCACACTTATGTCACAGATCAGCAATAAAATTATGTCAATATGCCAAACTAACAGCTGACTGAGCGTCAAAATCAAAAGCTCAGTGACAAAAATTGTAGCATAATTACTCTTTTAATATTATGGGTGACGATAATTCAAATTCTCGTAAGAAATGTAATGTAAATAGGTACAAAGTGGTGATAATTGGAGGTGGCATAGCAGGACTAGCTGCCGCCAATTATTTTATTCAAAATGGCATGGAGGATTTTATAATAATAGAAGCTAGAAAACGAATTGGTGGTAGAATACTTTCAATACCCCTGAAAAATCATAATGTTGAATTAGGAGCTAATTATATACATGGAGTTTTGAGTAACCCAATATACGAATTAGCAACAACAAATGGACTTGTAAATATTATAAGTACACCTAAACCTCATAAAGTTATTGCGGCGACTGAAAATGGTAAGCAAGTGCCTTTTGGAGTTTTACACGAAATACACGAGGCATACGTTTGCTTCTTACGGCGATGCGAGGAGTATTTTTTGTGTCAATATCTTCCTCCCCCAGATATACATAGTGTTGGGGAGCACATAAATCTAGAAGCAGCTATTTATTTGGAGCGCTTACCATCGTCAGAAGAAAAAAAGCTACGAAGATTAATATTTGATTGCTTATTGAAACGTGAAACATGTATATCTGGGTGTAATACAATGGATGAAATTGATCTCCTGGAACTAGGTAGCTATACTGAATTACAGGGAGGAAATATAGTGATACCTTCTGGTTATAGTTCTATTTTAACACCTATGACTAAAAATATACCAGCTAATAAAATATTATCAAATCATCCAGTTGTTAAAATAACTTGGGATTCTAAACATAACAATACAAGACAATTTGATGAAATTGGGGAAGAATCTGAAGATTCAGATCAAACTGTAATAGAGGATATTTCAAAAGCATCTACTTCAGAAAAAGCAGGTGACTCTAATGAATCTAATAAAAGTAATTCTGAAAAATATAACAAAAAATTGTCTTATTGTATAGAAATTATTTGTGATAATGAACAAAGTTTTTATGCTGATCATGTGATATGTACTATACCATTGGGTGTTTTAAAAGAAAAAGCAACATCGTTATTTGAGCCTTCATTACCTCAATATAAGCAGGAATCCCTAGAAAGATTGCTATTTGGTGCTGTTGATAAAATATTTCTTGAATATGAAAGACCTTTTCTTAACCCAGATATTACGGAAATAATGTTATTGTGGGAAAATGCACAAACTACAGAAGAAGTTTCTGTGTCATGGTACAAAAAGATCTATTCATTTGTTAAAATAACTGAAACTCTATTGCTAGGATGGTTATCTGGTAAAGAAGCGGAATATATGGAGACCCTGTCTATGGAAGAGGTTGGTGCTACATGTACGAAAATTTTACGAAAATTTTTGAATGATCCATTTGTTCCAGAACCTCTAACATGTGTGTGGTTAGTATTATTGACATTTATAATATTCAATCATTAATATTAATATCTAAAATATTCCTTAAATTGTAATTTAAATATGCTTATCAAATAAATTATCTTGAGATTAATATAAAATTGATACAAGTATATCTATAAAAAATATTAATTTAAGCTTAGTGATATCAATTTAACTATAGGTTTTGGCTGATTTTACATGGATAAAATAAATAAAAAATAAAAGATTAGTGATATAGTAAAATAAAAAAATCATTGTCTGTTCTAATATCTGTATACCGATATAACTGACCCTTACATATTGACCATACAATATGTAATGGTCAGTTATCATATATACATATTGTATACAATAGAAAAAATTGTTATGTTGTTAAGTTCTTTTAGATTTTGATGCAGTTTGAATCAGTATTTCAATATGCACCATATTTAAAGAGTTATATAATATAGCTATGTTAAATGTTTTTGACAAAAATACTCTTAGTGTTCCTATTTACATAGCTTTAATATGTTGAATTTTAGAATTATTAATAATCTTATCACTCAAAAAGTATACTTTAACAACATAAATAGTACTTATTTCATTTCTTAAAAATAAATTATTGAAGAAAGAAAATATTTTTTTTGCATATCCTCTAAAATATTAAAAGAGACTATTACATATCCATTATGTAAATGCAGGGGTGATATTTAACTTAACTTTACTGATGCTCTAGATTGAAATATAATTTTTGTCAACACATATTTTCCAATATTTACATAAGAAATTATAATTTTTCTAATTTCAGTACTAATTGGAAAAAACAACCATACACAAGAGGATCATACACTGCTATTGGTGTTGGAGCTACCCAAAATGATATAGAAAGTTTAGCACAACCATTATTTAAAAATGTTCATGATAAAAAGGTAAATGTCTGTATTTTCTCTTTTTAACTTAAAATATATTAATTGTTCATTCTTGTAATTGTATTTTATCATAACAATTGCTGATTGGAACTCTGGTGAACAGGAAGTGGTGTTAAGTCATCACTTTATTTTGTTTATACTTATTAAAAAATACTTACTACAGTATGACATTACAACTCTTGCTCATGTACATATCAAGATGATTGACTTTGGCTTATGAGTATTTTTTTTTTCATAATGGCTGACTTTGTATTATTAACTGTAACACCATTGTGACTGTACAAGTGATGATTGTGTGTTCCATTACCATTAAGTTGAGATTATGACTATAAAAATATAGAAGAAAAAAATTATAATAGTATTTATTAATTATGAAATTTCTATTACACAATTTACATATATATGAACCAAATATTAGTAATGTAAATCTAAACAAATATTTAATTTTTATATTTTCTAAAATTAGTGTTAAAATTAGAAAATATAAAATTTTTATATATACAGCTATGACCAGACCAGTGAGTTATGATCTATTGTTATTAATTTCAGCCTGTACTGCTCTTTGCTGGAGAGCACACGCACAGTAGCTTCTATTCGACTGCTCATGGTGCTTATCTTTCTGGTCAAGCAGCTGCTCGTCGCCTTACTGTTCCTGATGTTTCTGCTGAAAATGTTCTTGATTGTTCTGCTTCTAATGACCTTAATACCTGGATCCAAGGGATACAATTAGATGACTAACAATTTGTAACTGTATATTAACATGACATAGGAGGCAATTTGCCTTAAAGACATGAATTTAATAAATAGTGTACCTAGTATTTATTTTTAGGCAACTAAACATTTCATATTTAAAGAGGCTTTGATTCTGATTGCTTAGAATACAACTAACTACATGTGATTAATTAATATTCAATAAGATTAAGTAGAAGTTAATACTACTTATCGTTTTTGAACAAGTCATTGTTGCTCTTGTGCAATATTTTCCATGGACTTTTGAGTACTTATTGAAAGCAAAACTGTTTTATGAATGGTCAGTAAATTGGTTGATTTCATTTTGAGTTTTAAAGTTATACTATTTAGCCTAAAGTTTTAGGTGCATATATATATGATAGTGTTTTATACATTTTTAGTATGAAATGTAAATTGGTATTCCAAATTTTTTAAATTAAAAATATGCTCATGGTATTGTTTTGTACAAACTGTATATATAAATTAAATTAAGATGTGTTACCAGGAAATTGTCTTTCACACAAAATGCATTTCTAGGTTAGCTGTATTAGTAGTTTTTTTTATTATAAATGTCGCACCCACTTTATAATAATCTAATGATATTCTTTTGACATTGAATTAGTTTATTTATTAAAATTATTATTTAATTTACCAATAACAATGATTGTTATAAAGGTGGCAATTAAATCGTAATAAAGCGATGTAAAATAATTTTATGGTATATGCAATAAAAGATTCCGACTTTGAATAAAATAGGTTTCATGATTTTCTAGTCACTGCATGTTTTGTATTGCTTAAATAAATCGTCATAATATTTGTTCTTTTTTTTATATACTAATTTTCGATATTTTTAAATAAAATCATAATAACTGTTTATGCTACATACAAATATAATAATAAAAAAGAGGACAGCGATAAATAAAGAAAAGAAAAATCTAAATGTTCTTTATTCAAATAGGCTATTATTACTTCAATCACTTTCGAATCATCAATTAATAAAATGTCGGTATTGTTCTGCTCTCGACAATTTCTCTTTCCAAATATAATTTTACAAGAATTTAATTAAATGTCAATTTCACAACTATGATAAGCCTCCCCCTAGTGAGCATCAATATCATTTAATTCCACACATTAACATCAGAATACTATACTCTTAGGTAGATTAATATACTTTCCTGAATAATATGTTTTTAATCTTGATTTTAAATTGTTCAAGTAGCAAATCTGAAATTATTTGTGAAATTTTATTATACATACCCTCTGATATAAATGGTTTATTTGCCTTCTGAAGGCGAAATTAAGAGTTAGCTTCAGCTTATTTTTACTTCTTGTATTTATAACGTGTCTGTCACTGTTTTTTTAAATATGTGTGTATTCTTGCGTTACAAACAAAATATTATTGAAGATATATTGTGATGCAACCGCAAGAATAACCATTTTATTCATCATCGAAAAATTATTAATCATCAAAATCATCAGGGTATGCCAAATTGGACATCAATAGATCGTCACATCGTGTCCATCTAGTCTTGGTAATGGCTGCGCCATCAACTCAGTCGCACCTCGCCCTCCATGTACGATTATTGCATTCCCCTTTACTGATTCTAACTAATCACCTTTCTCCCATTAATCATATTATACCGTACAACGCTGCTCCTACTACTTTTATTGCTCTTCTGTCACCCTCCACTAGGTTATCCAATGGACATAATAAAAATAATTCTATGGAAATGTAATCGTCTCCACCTCGGAAAGTCCGAAATTCTCCACTTTCAAGATCATAAGCCTGTTGTTCTTGCCATCTCTGTGACCTTGTATACATATTCCAGGTTACTCTTGTCTGAGTCATTAATGGGTTTGCAGGCATTGTATTTGTAATTAGGCGCTCAGTTCTTTCTCGTGTAAATCCTTTTCTCTACATAATCCTGATATTAATATCGTTAGCAGTAAAAACCCTCATTATAACTTTTGTGTCATTTTACATCGCGCATCCTCATTCTTCCCTAGCTCCTGATATTCAGGTCTAATTTATCTCGGCCACTTCGATGAGTCTCGTTTGTTGACTTATCTTCCACCACATGACGTGGGGCTGCCATTACTGCGACAGTTTTGCCATCCATTTACTGAACGTAATTGATGATTCCAATATTTGTTTTATTAATTATGGTACACACTACACGTAGGGTTTACCCTCACCAAAATTCAAAAAGTGCCGTTGAGTTAACCCTATGTTCCCTATGTTTGGATTCATCCTTGAATTGGGAATTTCTTTCATCTTCTTTCGGCGGTGATCATTTTCCCATTATTGTTTCATGTCCTAAAAAATCATCTTCATCTCTTGCTTCTACCTCTCTGACGCCATACCGGTTGAATAAAACTAATATGTTGGGGGCTTCTTCGTTTGTAGATTCTCATTTTCGTAATTTACCTATTATTAATGTTGGAAATTCCCTGGCTTGCTATAAAAACTTTATCACAATTTTTTTATATTGTGCCGCTGATTCTTATATTCCACGTAAGCGAAATGATAGTAGATATTTCTTCCCCTCCTTGGTGGGACGAAGAATGCTCTAATGCTATAAAAAGGCGAAAATCTGCTGATTTCGACAAGGTACAAAGCATGAATTCTGCAATATAACAGCCGAAACTAAAAATATGTTTAAAAGTAAATAGAAATTAGGCTGGTTACGTTTTTGTCAGCTATTGCATCCCTCCATCTCCATCCTCTAAAGTTTGAAATTCGATTACAAATTTCGTTCTTCGCTTAGCGATACTTGTGTAAGATTTCGTCCAATGAATCTTCTTGTGTAATTTTTTTTTTTTTTTTCGTGTAGTCTAGGTCCCCGTTTCGTTCTTTACTTTGATTGCTTTTGTTTTGTCCTCTCACCGCATGTTAACTAGATGGATACTCCTTTTTCTATTAATGAGCTTTAATTTGTCTTGAGTGACTTATCTGACTTGTACCCAGGTGAAGATGGTATTCCTTATTCGTATCTTATGATACTTAGTAATTCTGTGCAAATTGTGTGGATCTAGGTGCATCGCTTTATCCTGAAAAACGCAAATTATTATCCTAATTTTAAAACCTATGGAAGACCCCCAAAGATTGCGCTTCCTACCGTCCAATTGCCTTGTCTTCCACGGCGTGCAAGATATAGAGCATTTAATATGAAATAGACTTGACTTGATTTTAGAAAGTAAAGAAATTCTTTCTAAATCACAATATGGATTTAGAAAAGGTCTTGGTACAATGGATAGTCTTAGTGTTTTTAGATATAAGCTCAGCATATGGTAGTGTCATACTTTCAAAGTTTAAGCTTAAAGTGCTTAGACTTGACCTCCCACCTTATCTCAATTCATTTTTAATCTTTTTGGCATTCGAATTAATTATCAATGCAACCTTCCTCTTAGATCTCTTTGGAATGGCCTTTAGAATTTTTAGAGAAATTGGTTGATAGTTTTGTAATATTTTACAATAAACTTTTTTGATATCGTGCAATTTTTTTGTTGCGTTTTTGTTCGACCCCTATTTTTAACTCCCGTATTCGTTCTTTATGTTCCGTTCCATTAGTTCTCTTACATAATAAGCCTAGGTATACATTATATTGTTAGGTATTTACAGACGCATCAAAGTCCTCGCATAAATTCAAGTCTGTAGAAGAAACAAACTCAACTATAATTATTATAAATAAAGAGTCACATTTAGAACAGTTCTGATTTGAAACTCGATGAGATGAAAAACCTACAATATAAGAAGAAAAACACGCGTACATAACTTTGCCTGCAAGACAATAAAATAGTACCTATAGGTACGTTTTTTTCTATAAAACTTAAATATACATACCTAATATGCATGTAATAAATTATTATACATAATTCAAATATTATTTATATGACGGAGAATATCGTTATTGTGGCGCGGTAAAGGTATTGTAAGTTGAAACAGACTAGCGAAATTATATGTCTAATAACTCTACTTTAAGTGCCGACAACAACTTACAAAGTCTCGAAATTGGGCGGAAAGTAGACTCTGTATGCTTATCATCGCTTCCATGTACGTGAATGCAAAGAAATGACAGGATATTCTACAATTTTCCTAGTTGTTCTGACCTATCCTACTTAAAGTGAAGTCCACATATACTCTTTTAAATAATATTTATAGTATTTCTTTAATTGAATTTATATTTAATAATAATACATTTTAAGTTGAAAATGTATACAAAAAGACCTATATATAGATAACCTTTTACAACTGATCAATAAATAACACCTTTGGTAGTAGCAAATTACTATAGAAGCCGTGTATGTTTTTACAACTAAAAATCATATTACAATAATGTTTTTCGTATCTTTTTAGTCATTAGTAAATTATCAATAATGGATAATTGATATAGTTTATAAGAAACAATTTTTTGAATTTTTTTAAAGGGTACAAGGGATGTATTTTATATATTTCTAGCAATTATTAATTAACAGATTGGTGTTTAAATGAAAAAACAACATATATAAACAAACATGTCTAACTGTGTAAGTCATGAGTGTGCTTATTTTATTATTCTTATGAGTACACACTTGTAGCTTAGAAGTAGAAGTGCAATAACAATATTTCTATCAAAATTTAAAATGATGCCTTGGAGTGAATAAAAATTCAAATGAAATTTATTATAATATTTATTGGTGTAAAAATTTGCATTTAACAGATGTATCTAAATAAAAAATAAATCTAGCATTACAATTAGTAATTAGTAATAAGTTATGAAAGGTACATGTGTTATTTTATATTTATAGCACCTAATTTGTTAACAATAAAATTACTGAAAAGGCTAGTAAAAACCATACATCAATTTATTAACAGATATTCTATAAATAAATATATATTTATTATTTCTAAAACCTATCAACATAAACAGATCTTTAAAAAGTATATTCTACATCTATGTATATAATACCTTCACCCTTGTTTTTTGAGTATATAAAAATTGGAATGTTATGACTTTGACATAGTCAATATAGTTTTTAATATTATTCACATTACAGTGAAGCATTTAATACTACATGGTAGCTAAATTATTAAACATATTTGGACGGTTATACTTTAATCAATAATGGAAAGAGAGCTTAAGTTAATGAGTATATAATGTGTTATTCTGAAGGCCCTCATATTTATTATAACAATATATTTTTAACGTACAACATGTAATTCAATAGTAGCATTTTTTGATGATACAACAGGAATTAGATTTTTTTCAACTTCTTGAGATAATTCATGCCAAGCACACTTCCCAATTAATGGAACTTCTTCTAATGGTGGTCTAAATAGCACAAGAAGTGTTAGACAACAACCATCTGCTGTGGGGTCAGCTTCTACATTAAGAAGCCCCAAAGGCCTGTGTTGAGCTACATCAGCACCAAACATTTCAACCATAAATCTTCTTAAAGTAGAATGTACACTTTTTGCTGGGTTAATCTCACAAGTTGGAAAATGTAACATTGTCTTTTCACTTAATAAGACATGTAATCTATTTGTACTTCTTTTTTTGATTAATACTATTAATCTCATTAAATCTTTTACATGTGGGATTGGTGCTGGTAAAATGTTTTGATGCCAGGTTTTGCCAGGTATACTATGCTTATACAGTTTGGCTTTTTCAATGAGGTGAAGAATATCATTTGATCTTAATGATATTTCTCGTAAATTGCCAATCCATTTTGCTTGTAAAGATTCCTTATCAGCTTTGGCAGGAGTTTTCAGTTCACCTCCAACTACATTTCCTGTTAACACAAATCGAAACCATGTGCCACCAGCAGTTTCCACTACAAGAAGTGTATCAGGCTTGCAATGCAACCCAGTTTCCTCAAGTACCTCTCTAGTTGCAGCTTCAACAATGGTTTCTCCTTTCTCCATGCGACCAGCAGGAAGATACCATTTACCAGCACAAGTTTCTTTCGCTTCTTGCATCATAAGTAATTCATTTCGGTCGTTTAATATAACACAAGCGACGACGTATGTTACATTCCCACCTAAAACTGGTTTGAAATTTGAGGGCGTTGTTGGAGTTATACCTTGCGATTCAGCCACTGAGTTTTGATCTGCTATGGTAAAATCACAAAAATCGTTTTCTTCTCCTCCAAGGCCTAAACCTACCAAGAGATTGCAAATATTCGAGTCTACTTGACGCGACATAATTACCTACTTACAGGTGTAAATTACACAAGTAATTTTTACTATGGTAGTTTTATTATTTAAACGAAGCATGAAGTCGCAAACAACGGTTAGATCATGTTTATTTTTCTTTAATGATGTTAGATGTTTTTAAGTTACACGCACATTGTTAGTATTTGGGTTATGACTTAATAATAAATGAATGTTATCACAGATCCCTTGTCAATGTCAAATTTATCTAACGTCATGTAATATCCCTATATTTGTCAGAGATCAGAAGTGGTTTTTATTTTAATTAGACTGGGAAAATGATAATATATATTTATAAAATTAAATTATAAATCATGATATCAAAATCAAAAGTCTGAAAGTATAGACATTAAGTCATATCTGGCGAGTTGTTTGTAAGTAATATCTAGATATTGAATAATCAACACAATTCACTTAGAACAATAAATCCTTAGCATTCCATGAAGGCCTTTAAAATGCACATTATTATTCATATTTACTGCGCGCCGCCGCGTCTAAATTACGTGTATAATAATTGTTAATTCAGAATCATTTCCTTTTTGTATAATTAGTATTTAGTAAGCATGCGGCTGTCAACACTCATACCAGCAGTCAATGTCAGACATCTCATCATAAGGCTAATTGTCATTTTAGTCACAGTTAAATCAAAACGAATGAATCAAAATATTTTCCTTCAGTCATAAATAATAAAACAATCCGCGAAATTCATAAATGGATAAATAGATGTTTTGAAAGGTTATGCTTGGCCAGGGTAGTAAATATTTCTTAATATGACGTTAAAAAACGAAGACCTACAGGAGCATACTAAAAGGTTACGATTCAAGAGCATAACAAATATACAGCATTGTTCAGGTGATATCATTGACAAAAATGAAAAAGGGACAAAATATAAAGGTTACATTTATCCTCCCTTAGTCTTTTAATTTGTTTGATATTATATGTGTTATCAGTCCTATTTTATTTTGTAGAAAGTGACAGAAATGCTTCTCTCCTCACATTTTTACATGTCGAACTTACAAGAGGATATTTATTGGAACACGATGAGGAGAGATTTTCAGCTAGAAGAGAGAAAGTTTATTCTTTTATAAAAATACCCCAAGAATTAGAAAAGTTTATGGCTTATGGGTTTTTTCAATGTGCAGATTCACTTTTATTTGTTTACACATTCTTGCCATTAAGATTTATAATGGCTTTCTGGTCATTCTTTAATAGACTGCTTAGAAAATGTTTTGGGTATGTTTTAAGATTTGCTTGTAAAATATTAAAATATAATGGAATTGTTTATAATAATTATTTTGTCACTAAATAATTGTTTCTTTTAGATTTTGTTCTCACCCTAGTAAAAGTATACTCAAGCCAGCTGAGACTTGTGATGTACTTAAAGGCTTAATATTATTAATATGTAGTATTCTCATGTGCTATATAGATACTAATATGATGTATCATTTAGTAAAAAGTCAAAGTGTTATGAAGTTATATATTTTTTATAATATGCTAGAAGTTGGTGATAGATTATTCTCTGCTTTTGGACAAGATACAATTGATGCCTTATTTTGGACAGCCACTGAGCCTCGTGATAGGAAAAGGGAACACCTAGGTGTTATACCACATTTAATTTTTGCAGTGACTTATGTCTGTATCCTTTAAAATAGTAGTTCTATATAGATAGTTATAAATATTGTTTATTTAAGTTACTATTTTAGCAGTTAGTTTTTTACAAGTTTTTTAAAGTTTTTGTCTGTTTACATTAATATTAATGTTAACTGTAAATAGTCTTATTGTTCTCTGGGCAAGAAGCCTCCCAAAGGCAAGCATTTAAGCAACATCTACTGATACTTGAATCACACCCTTGTTTCGTCCATATTAGAAACTTTTTTTTTGGGTATTTACAAGTAATTTATTTTCTTTATTGCCTGAAAGATGTTTTTTTATTAAATAAAACAATAATGAACCTTTGGTCTCACATGTTTCTGCTACTTTGTTAAAAAGTTGATAATGAAGAAAACTATTTATACTATTCTTTAATATAAAATAAATAGAATTTTCTTTGCAGAAAAAGGGTATGTGAGAATAGAAGAAGTAATAAAATACACATTTTTTTTATTTTTATAAAATGCTGATGTAACTATAAAGTCACATTAACATTAAATAAAGTTATATAACTCAGTTTCTAAAATTTCCAATTTGCAACATTTGTCCATTTATTATAAAGACTTAAACTGTTATAGAACTGTTATAGTTACAAACTTACCTTATTGATATATACTTAATTTTCTTAATTTTATCTTAGTTCTTCACAGCTTATTGGTATTGTTTCAAGCAACAACACTAAATGTAGCTTTTAATTCAAACAATAAAAGTCTTCTTATAATAATGATGTCTAATAATGTAAGTATTCAATATATTCTTAATTATTGCATATTCATTATTTATATATTTTAAATTATTTAAGAACATAATAATGAATATAATTTAACTTATTTGTGAATTATTTGTGTTTATGATAAATAAAATTAATAAAATTTTCCTTTCTAGTTTGTAGAATTGAAAGGAAGTGTTTTTAAGAAATTTGATAAAAACAATTTATTTCAAGTATCCTGTAGTGATGTCAGAGAGCGACTTCATTTGTCTGTACTATTGTTCATAGTAGTCCTTCAAACTATGAAGGAATATATGTGGAAAGAGGAAAGATTCTGGATATTAGCACCAGATTGTGTTCTAGTGCTTGCATTTGAAGTTATAATTGATTGGGTGAAACATGCTTTTATTACGAGGTATATTAATAATGCACTTCACAAAACAACATATCACTCATTAATGGTGCCAATTGTTGTATGATATGAGCAGTTTACATTTTTAACAAAAATCACATTGCTCTCTAGCTGATTGTATTAAAATAGGATATTTTGACTGTTAGTACTGCAACAAAAATAAATTGTATTAAACATATACGAATTTCGACGTAGCTGGATATAGAACCGTTAGAGAGCTTGGACGGTTTCTAAGACCCGCGGGTTCAATTCGTACCATTCAAGTTTTTATACATTTTCTAAAAATATTTTTCATTATTCTAAGTGTGTGACAATCCCATTAAAAATATTAAACACACTTGTTCGAGACATTTTTATCATTTACTAACCGTATCTCGTTGCAGATTTAACGAAATTCCATTTGGAGTGTACAGAGAATATACAGTGAGCCTGGCATATGATGTTGCGCAAACGAGACAAAAGTACGCGTTCAGTGACCACTCAGATTTAGTCGCGAGGAGAATGGGTTTCATACCATTACCTTTGGGAGTTGTCATAACTAGAGTGTTGGTCCACGCAGTAAAAATAGACGGGTGAGTTTTATTTCAGGGATTTCAATTCAACAAGTAAAACTTTGGCTGTATATAGAATTGTAATAACATATATTTTTTTAATATTGATGTTGATGTATGTGTATTTATGGTTCCTCTTCCCCTCGGACCGCGAATGCGTTTAGACGTATCCAAAATACAAAAGAATAATTTCATTTAATTCTTTAAAAATACGTGTTCCAATGTACTAGGCGTGCATAACTCTTGCGTGCATAACTCCAGGAGCTGTGTTGGGATGTGTGAAATATATCGTAATAGTTAAAACAAAAATAAACTACAAAGTCACTCGAAAACGTTTTTAGTGATGACTACGTCGTCGATCGGTTGTCGGCTGTTACAATTTTTTGTAACATAATTAAATAATGATGCCGCTCAAGAGAACTATTCCGGCTACCCCGTTGCCTAATGCATCGACTGATTCTTCCTCCAACGCTCGAAAATTGGTGGTTATTTAGTGTTCTATGAGCAGATTCCTTGCATCATTGTAATTCAGCCTCGGATTTGTCGTTGTTTGCTGCAAATAATGTGGACAAAGAAACGAAAGTACAGTGATGTGACCCAACATGTTAACTATAATTAAGCAAATGTTTGCGGAATTCACAAAGGAGATGGATAGAAAGTTTGTGTCTTTGAAATTCCATCGAAATTATGAGTGAGAAATATGATATAAAAGACAAAAAGATTATTTAGCAGATCAAAATAGAAACACTAGAGCGTGGGTCACGTGCTACTTCTGTAGAAATTTGTAACTTACCTATGAAACAAGGTTTCTTAGGTAATAATTTAAATAATTTAAAGTCTTAATTATGGAGCTGGGACATAAATTATATGTCAATATTGAATTTAATGTTGTTAAAGAATTATACAGAATTAACTCAAAATATAACTCACAACCTGTTATTGTCGCGCAGCGCGCTGTTTTAAAATATAAAATTATAAAAGAAGTTAATTTTTTTTTATAAAAGTAAGCCTGGAATTAAAAATCTCAATATATGCATAAGCTATTAAGTGTCTGTAAAACTTGTCTACAAAGCGGACAGTCAGCGGACTTATAATACACAAAAACTATACTACTGCTAGATCTTTGAAAAAAAGCTCACAACTATAGTTTTTGTTGGACGTTAAAAGGCGTAATCTATCTTCGAAAGTACACAAATTCTTATTTTAAGTGATGTAGAATTGGATAATTTAAAAAAGAAAAAATGACTAGTTGGGTGTGCTAATCTGTATTTTTTAAGTGAATAAGTAATCGGCCCACTCCCCGCAGACGTATACACTGTTTGTATCCAGTTACGTTATCCATTTGACACATAATTGTCGCCGACCAAAAAGCGTTCAATGAAGGTGACTGAAAACTAAAAGTTCAGTTAAAGAAACACATGCAATATTAGCAAACTTTGTGTGCAGCGCCTTAGACATTCAGTGGCAAATGTAATTAATTCAAGAACTAATATGTAAATAAAATCAAAGGCTAATTCTGTTTTTTTTACACACAGGTTGGCAGCGGTATTCTTAATATTTATAGCCTATTTATGTCTAATATCAATAAGGGTGCTTGTATCTATAGTAATTCTTGGAAAAGCATGTGACCTTATATCTCAACATCAAAATGAAAAAACTGATAGTCATCATACTACACCTAAGCGGTGAGGAAACAAATAAATGCCCCATTTGTTTTTTAATATTTAATTTTCTGAAAGTTAAACTTATGTATGAATAAAAACTTTGGTTAAAAGATTAATGCTAAAATAAAGAATAAAAATTGTCTTTGTGCATGCTTAGAAACCCAATATGTAAGTACTATGGTGTAAATACAAATATTGCATTTTTCAGTGAACAGAAGGATAGTAAGGAATTTTCATATGCACATAAAGTTTCAGAATCTGAAACACCTACAGACAGAAAGTCAATACAACCAATAAAACTGCTGGTGCCAGACAATGTGTTGGTAAGCTATTTCCTTGTATCTACATATTTTTACCTACGTATTGGAACGTATAAGTCATTCAGTTTCATTAATTTTCTCCATGTTCCGTACATTTTAGTGACATTCTGCGTTCTGTCTGGTAAATTGGGGTAAAGTCACCGAAAAATCTTGGCATATCTATGGTGAGGCAATAGGGACAGCTAAACCTTTGTTGGTAGGGTGTAGAGTACTCCATGGTAGCCGTCAATACTGGCGTCGCTATGATAAGATGTTAGAAATCATACGTGAAGCGGTTAGTCTTTCAGTAGCAAGAGCGCAGAAAAATATAACAACCAACAAATCATAAGTCGAGTTTGTGAAACAAGGCTCGTCTAAAAAATCCACACAAAAGCTTTACTCAATCTAAGAATCAGCTCCAAAATGCCTGAGGTAGTTGGTATTTCGCCATACAGTCCACACACAGACATTTTCCTTTACTCTAGAAGCCTAAAACGTATAATATACTAGCATTCCTAAAGATCATGACTTAAATGTAAATAAATACTTCGAAAAAACTTAAACTTAAAACTTACTAACGAACTGACCAGGGATAGGTTTAGAGTTAATTTATATGCGTTAGAAGTAGTCGCGAGAGCTATAACAGCGAAATCTCTCTATAACTTACTAAAAAATGAGAACGGTCTGCCTAGAACTATTATCAGCTCATTTCTCATTAATAATTAATAAGCATGATTATGGTTAAATTTCAGACGGAACCTTTGGTCGATTCATCAGCTGGGGCTGCTGCAATTTTTTCCAACAGTGCTATAGATTTAAACGGTGTTTGTTATCTTAACGACAAAATGAATGTGCCCGTTAAACAAGAACCTGGGGATTACATTGAACCGGATATGGTAAGTTAAAGAACAAGTTGCTGAGTTTTGTTGAGATGGAGAACGGATTGCCTGTAACTTTGTTTCCCACTTTATACAGGGAATGTGTGAATTAACAAATTAAATAATTCCTGAATATGTATTGTTATTTGCAATCAAATCAAGTGCCGAAATTATATAATTGCCATTAACAAAAGGCAATTTCATTATGACAACCCATATATAGAAATGGATCTTATAATGGATAATAGAATATTAAGTCTGGCTAGAAATAAAATACTAATAATTTAAAAAGAGAGAGAGATAATATTTGTTCAAAACGACCAGGATGTTAGCCGCAGTGCACCAGATATAAAAGCAGCAGCATCTGCCAGAGAGGAGTCAGACGAGCGGCCGCCGTCTCCGGACGCAGACGGCTTGAAGCGCCGCGCGGAGTCCGAGCCCAACCTCGCCAAGAATGACGATCAAGAGACTACATAATGGTATATACATAGGTCACAGTTTTCTTCCAATTGCAGCAGCCTTTTGAAGTTTGAGAACCTGTTTGCAATTTATTGAATTTTCTATCTATACATAGAGTTTAGTTGGTTTCATTACCCTACCATTTTTATTAATTTTGAGCGACACATTTTTTGTTAAAAATTTCACAGCTTAAATAATTTATTATTTCTCATATGACAAGGTTAATTTTATAAATAGCAATAACGCAGTAGCATAATATATAGTCATATAGAAACAATAAATTTCTTGTATGTTTTTAAACACAGTTCTTCTGTATTAATGTGCAATTGAATATAAATAATAAAAGCTATAATAAGTAAAATTCTCTATAAATATTATTATACATTATTTGAATAAAATGACAAAAGCTGTGTGGTATAAATGCATTGTACGAAATAAAAAATTAAAGAATAGATTTTTTGATTGATTTTAATATTTCTGTCCTTTTCTGTTTTGATACAGGATTTTATACTTTAAAAATAAATTATATTTACGTTGGTTGTATGCTAAGTTAGCATTATAGTTTTATTTATTGTAATGTTGTATTTCTTAGTAACTAAAAAGCAGAGAGTATATTATATTGCCTTTACATTGAAATGGCTGAAATCAGAGAATAGAATAAAATTAGCATTAAGAAACAATATGAGAATGTGAAAGTGACGTGAAGTGATATGAATAAATATATATAGTTATTTTATGTTTTATCTATTTATTGGAAATGTATTATGTGACAAGTTCATATTATATAATGTTCTAGGTAAGAAATACAATGTGTTTTTTAACATTTAAATTGAATAATAGTGTTTGTTTATTTAACTTAACTGGCTGGCATACATATTTAAAGATTATTTAGATTATATTTTAATTCTATGCTATCAATTTGTTTAAGTATTTATGAAACGGCCTAATTTAGATTGATTCGAGCCTTAAAACAAATATTATAACGAGTACTGGTAGGTCCTGAACGAAACAAATTATAATAAGTAAATATTGTGAACAATACCCTTAGCAATAAAACTAAACATATCTAATACCTTTTGACATCAAAATAAATAGTACGATAATTATTAACCTCCTAAACAAAATGTTGAAATGACCTTTTCTTCTTACAACGCTTTTCCCCACATACCAAGGTAGTCGGAGATAACCGATTGTCAACGTCAAGAGTCAAGACTCCGTATTCCACTTTTTGCCCGAAATCGAGAGATTGCATGATGGCATTAAAATTAAATATTAAATTATAGAATAATTTTCTTTATTTTGTAAAATAAATTTAATGACTATTTACATTTATTTTAGTAAATGAAACATAATATTGTCCTAATATAATGTTTTTACCAACACGCATTTCTTAGCTTCACTCGTAAGCAAAAATTTTATGACGTTAATTTAATACCTCCTATTGATACAGTGATTTGCCCGAAAATTTGTCCACAATATTTACAATGTTTTGATAGCATGAATTTGATGTCCTAGCCAGGACGACCAGGATCATGAAAAATTGTTTAAATCAGTGTTTTTTTTTAGTTCCTTTGTAGTATTAACTATATAAATATATCAAATAAGTCATATACATACGTATATTTTCTAAAAATTCATCGTAATTTTTATAAAAAATTCAAATGAGTAAAAAGATTAAAAGTTCATTTCTAGTAGATGTGGTTCACTACAATACTCAATTTTGGTAACAATAATAATAGGAAAAGTGTACCTAGTTGCATTTTTCCATTAATAGGCGAAATAGATTGTAATTATAGCGGAGTTAATAAAAATAAACTTTTACAATTTTGAAATATACAATTTTTTTAAAATATCTTAAATCTTACGTATTTGTCGAGACTGACTTGTTTAGTAATTACTAATTAGTAATTTTCAATTTTTTTTTGTTGAATTATATTATTCAAATATAAAAATAAATTTTGTTTATTTAATGTCGTTTAAATCTGTGGCGTTTTTTTTTCTATATATTATTAAAACTATATACAAAGGGTTGATAATATTCTGGATATTTAGATGACATTAATGTTATAACATTCTGGTGTTGTTTAGGCTAGTGTTTTAGCCTACACCTAGAAACATTTTGATATATTTATTAATTCTTGTCTGCAAATTTTCTAGTAGTCACCAGATACAGACCAGAGAAGTATTAAGAAAATGATTCGGCATGTTACAGATTTTTGATAGGCACAAGTTGACGTCGAAACGTCAAACTTCAGTGAATTAGATTACAGTTCTTAAGTTTTTTTTAATAGTGCTAATTTTTAATAGTAACCTTGCAAATAGTAAAAAAGTTACTTAAACTAAATGTCTACTGTACTGTGTTTAATTTTTATTCTTTCACGAGTTTTAAATAATATGTTTACCACTAAACTTACAAGGGTCGGAAAAAAATTATTTAAAAGTATAATATAATTTATTTAAAAGTTATGCAGTCAAAGTTAGGCGACTTGAATGTTTGGCGCCATCTATACTTGTCCATAGACTGTCAGTGGTCGTATTGCCATGTATATTTTCTTTGTCTTTAAACGCCCACTGAAAGTCTCTAGTTTCAACTTTCAACAACTTTAGCTATGAATAGAAAACAAAATAGTATCCTTAAACTTCCGACAGGTGGCGTTATGAATTAAAAGCTACAATTTAATTGTACCGATATAATTGTTATGTATATGGTATAGTAAGTATATGAAATTATTGTTATGTTACTAAATAATCACATAAGCCATAACTTTTTTTATATTATTTTTTATTTATTTTAATTGTTAATTATAAAAAAGTTAAGATACATTTAATGACAGAACATTGAAATTAATTTTTATTTTTTCGAATTTACAATTTCGGGTTACATCGGAAACCCTAAATAAAAGTCACTTCGTTTGCCACTTTATACTCATTTGGAGAAACTGCGTGGCAGAAGGAAAAATCGTACTTTATCTTACCAAATCCTTCTTTTGGGTCCTATTATTTGTTGTGAACCTATGACTATCTTATTTAGTTGGACACAGTCTAACTCTGTCAAAAAGGCGTAAATGAACTGTTAATGTTTGAATATTTGTGTACTGTAAGAAAAATGAAAAGTTATGATTTATATGTATTTCATAAATTTTGCTTTTTATATTGATAATTTTTTTTTATAGTAAGCGATTCGCTTGCCTGCGTAAGCTATACGACTATAACTAACTATTTACTTATATTGCCCACCTGTGTTCTCACTCAAATCACAAAATTTGCTTACATTTAGAATTTTAATTGAAACTTTATATTTATGAACCGATTTAAATAAAATAAACACTGAACGTTCAAGAAGTTTACCAAAATACAATAGTCAAAACAACTGTATCAAATAGGTTAAGCTGTTTCTGGGATAAGTGTACGCACAGACACACATACATACGCACAATCAGACAAGAAAAAAAAATATTATTTTGGGTTCTACTACATTGAATAATGCTCCCAATAATATTATTAACATGTACCTACAGACAGCGACCAGTTACAGTTTTCGATAGTTGTACTAACTGTCGATATAGATGAATAGTACTTATTCCTTAAAAAGTCTTATATAATGCTATCGAAAAAAAAATGTTTAAATTTATATATTTCTATACTGGTCGTTTAATTTTATCAATACAATTTATCGTTTCTTTTTCAATAGAAAACTTTAATATTATGGTACAAATATTAAGAAACTCAACCTACTCGTATCAAACACAACTTGAACGATATTTATTGCTTGCTAGTTTCGTTTTTTAACGAAAGTGTGTTTAAAATACAAATAAACAGACTTGTGTGCCAATGCCCACCACTTGGTGCACTAAATTTAACACCCTAATGGTTCTCGTTTTGTTGCCAATACATGGTTTTTCTCTAGAGAATAGTGTGGAATGTGTTGTGTTTATATGTAATGTATTTATTACAGGTTATATTTAATAAAAAACATATTTGAAGTTTTCAACAATTTGTATTTTCGCACCTTAGGTGAATTTTCATATTAAATAAAAAATTTCTTTTCTCTTATATACACATTAAATTTAAATTTAGTCAGAGTGTATTTACAAATAAGTATATTAAATAGAGTTTAGTAAACATTAGTGAGATTTAACAATACCTAAGTAGACCTTAAAACTATCTAAATTTAGAACATCAATAACATCTTTCACGCAGGTAAAATACAAAAGACATATTATATCAAACATACAGAAAATTCGTACTCATTCACTAAAAGGTGAACTTCATGATTTTTTTTTATTTTAGCTACTTTTCAAAATCACTAAAAGCTAGACAGTTGCAATATAATAACAGAAGTTTCAACAATGTACCCAGGCTCGGCCGCGGCGCGTCAGCACTGCCAGCTTACGAAACAAACCAACGACGCGCCGCAACGGGACCCTCTAGTGGTATCTTAATACAAATCGTATATTAATAACATCAACGCGATACAACATTGCAAAAATGAATGAATTTAGTCTTCTTCGTTTCAATTGTCACTCGTTTGACTAACATGAATACACTTTATTAAAAACCTATCTACGCTAGCCATGCCTAACTGAGACTAAGTCTCTTTTACAATAGTAAAATCATTATAAAGTCGTTCACCATTTTACCAAATATACATTCATAAAGAGAGTGCATTTGCGTGAGTTCGTTTCGAGCGCGGAAGATATAACTTTTTTAGCTTAAGACTTTTGGCGTTTGACGTGGAAAAGGTGACTTCCGTAATATACAAAATTACCGCCGTTCTTTAAATACACAATTAGAAATACAAGAGTTAGTTATATTATTGTCGGATATCCTAAATTCATAACAATCGAACATGCTCGAAAGGCCCACCCTGTTGTACGTTTATCACTTTATCCGGTGACTATACTTTCATGGCAACATTTATTTTATATAGATATTTTTATTTTATATTGCACTATGTCTGTTAAGCTAACAATGTTAACAATTCATTAAATAAATATAGTTCTATTAACCAGTAAACAACCATGTTTTAAGTTAAAGGCATATGTCATTATAAGTACGGTCTTCATATAGACAGTGAATATAACGACTATTTGTGCTTCACAAAACATCCTTACACGAATACATATATTACAATAAACGTTACTGTTATAGGTACTATAGCTTACCAAAATATTAAACAGAATTTGTTTGTGACAAATATTAGGTATGTTTCAAGATTATTTCCTATTTCAATTTTCAAATTATTTCTGAACCTATAATGCTAGTCTAATCTATATGATGGGGTACAATATTTATATTTATGTAGAAACTTATGAGTATTATAAATAGGGGCCCTCGCTCTATTTGCAAATAATTAATATTGATTAAGAGATCATAATTTAAATCCTAACAGCTATAACTTCACTAAATTAGTCTAATTACGAAAACTAAAAATAAAAATATATACCACTGGGCGAACGAAATTTTAAGTTATAAAAATAACAAGTGCGGCTAAAACGAAAGAAAAGGTGTTAGTGCAAGCGTGGAGCGGCTATTGAATGTAAGTCAGAGAACAGGATTGAGCAAATTTTGTTAAACAAACTTTGAGCAAGAGAAGATGACAGTAGCTGTCGAAATGAAAAGGAATGGGTTCTTAAGTTGATGGACGAGACTTTAGTCGATATCTTCACATCCATATCTTCGACTAGAAATATAAAAAATAAAATAGTCATACTAATAATTATCACTTAATCAGCAGTCATGTTACACTTAGTATTAAAAAAATTGCCGTGGCACGTGGCGTGATAAAGTTAAACGAATGGCACAGTTTCACGTTAGTTTGTCAAGTATAAGAACATTAAATATACATTTCTACCTAATATATAAGAAGATTTTGGGCAGAAAACGTTTGCCACAATTTAGTTTAACATCAATAGAAGGTAAATATTTTAATAATAAACAATACCTATCTACGTTCGTTAGTGTTTATACTTACAAGAACAAGTGGCAAATGTTTTCCGATTTCATACTTTCTGCTAATAGGCCTATTACGTATCACCTTTTTACGATCACTATACACGCAAATGCGGTCCACTCATGGATTTGACCTTATATAAGAAAAAATCTGCGCAATCCATGTACTAGAAGACAATCGTTACATCGTCAGCGATATGTGTATGTACTACGACGACGTCGTCGGATACGTTGGCACATAACCTTTCTTAATGGTGGAGGCTTAATCCACACACTCCTTCTATATTTGTTCCCAGTCTAGTTCATTCAATTATCCTATCTAATAAAAATAAATACATCAAGTTGATCGTCACTTTAGTAATAATTACAAATATGTATAAAAAGATATATAAATTTCAGTGAATTTACAAATGTAGAGTTAATAAAGCTTCGTTAAAGACAATCTCTTACACCTAGGCGATGAAATTATTTAATAACTTCAACGTGAAAGTAATTAACAGTTCAGTTATCCGCGGGCGCGTCGCTGCTGGAATGTGCGGGCGATGGCGCCAGCGAGGGCGCTGGCGCAGTTACCGTGGCAGAGGCTGCTGAGGAGCCGGGGGCCGCGGGCTAGAGTTGCGCGTGCGAATGTGGCTCGTGATGGTGCGTCGGTCCACCGCCACCTCGTTCCCTCTTCAAACGTTGTTTCAAATGCACTTTTGCGTGTCGTTTCTTCTCATCTGATCGTGCAAATTTGCGTCCACATATGTCGCAAGCGAAGGGTTTCTCACCTGTGTGCGTTCTTACATGCGTAGTTAAATGATCAGATCGACTAAAAGAGCGCATGCATATACGACACTGAAATGGTTTTTGCCCTGTATGGATTCTTATGTGTCTCGTAAGTTCATCTGATCTGGAAAATCTACGATCGCACCCCTCAACGGGACAGGCGTAGGGCCGTTCATGTACAGGTGTTTTGCTCGGACGATTGGGATATTTCCGAGGTTTAACTGCGACTAGTCGAAGAGGTTGAGCACTCTGTTGGTATACTTGGGATAGAATCTCGTGACCTTTGCTCGTGGACGGGTTATATTCTGCTAATTGTATAGGTCTATCTCCTGCAGGACTAGGGTACGGCTCACGTTTGGGTACCCCAGAGGGACCAGGAGCGGGCTGCGGTGTACTTGCATACTCCTGCGTTTCCCATGTGTGCTGGGGTTGAGGTTGGGACTGTGGCTGGGGACGATAATCGCAATGTGGCTGAGAGCAAGCTTGAGGTGGCGGGCAATACGAAGGTTGGCATTCTGGAGGAAGTAATTCAATACGTTCTTCATATTCCTGTTGGAAATATTTGTCAACACTACCTGGGCCAGGGCCCGATGGTAGAAGCCATTGTAGTGCTGGTGAGGGCGCACGTTTTCCACCCATTGCAGGTCCGTATAGCGAGGCACTTGCACTTGAAGCATTGCTCGCATCCTCTGCACGAGCGCCAGGAGATAATGAAGCTTCATGCTTATGACGACGCGGGGAGCAAGCCAGCGGCAACTCATCGCCTGGCAAAGTACCTGTAGCAAAAAATACAAACAATAAATATAAGGTCTTTCTATTTGACATACACTGTATTAATTTTTTAATTCAAACGAATGTGTATCCAGTACATAAGGGAAAATTTTTAAATAATTAATTTGTGGCCAACCCAATCACCCAAAAGTGGTACCTTTATCATAAAAATAATAAACAAACAAGAGTAAACTATCACTATTAAATATTCATTTAGGAATTGTTTTAATATGTAATAAGATTAATACTTAAAGCTACTAAGCTACTAATCTAAAACCAATGCATAAATAGTGTACTGACGTTAAATTTAATTTAGTGAATACTAATACGACACTTATTTTGCATATTTTGTAATGAGCAGGATGTGTTGATAACAGGCGGATGTTGATAGGTCTATCGCACGTATCTGGCATGCTCTACAGTTGGGCGTCGTCTAACGCGATTTTAGCATTATCTCTCTACAATTGCTAATTTAATGGCATTGTCTTAAAAGGTATTTAAAATAATTTTATATATTAAAATTTGGTACATATATCCGCGTTAAATTTATTTTTATTAATAAGAAAATATAAATTTGGTAGAGTTATTGTAAATTCTTGTCTAATAAGAAAAATAATAAAGTATTAGTACCAGTGAGCAAATTGTTGAGAAAAATATGTTATAGATTAAATTTGAATGATAACTTTTTTAATAGAGTTTATTCTATATATACCTACATATCTACAAAATAAAGTACCTAGTAGGCAAATATTAAGTTATAATAAATTTAATTTACGTATAATAATTTTATATACAATTGTTTATAGTCACCAACTTGGCACCACTAGGCTTTTTATTTAAAAATCACTTAGAATCACATCACTAAATCATACAATATCAGCCGACGGTATTTCACAATGAAGCCTTTTCATTCAAGAGCTTGGTATCGATCCACTCGTATCAAATGGATAAGCGAACTTTCAATTTCACAAACACAATGAGACACTGGATATTCTAACTTTTTATAAATTTATAAGTTATGACAAATATAATATACCTACTTATATATTTTTTTCTTTTATCCGAACAACTGTATTATATAAATAATGAATTTCACTTTACTATTTACTATATCAATTTATCAATGCCAAAGCTGAAAACTATAAACAAAATTTAATTGCGTGACGAGTTAAATATTGTACATTGTTTATTTACAACGTTATCGGTCGAAAGCCGGCGGGGGCAAATCCCGTACACCCGCCTACGGGTACCATGGCGTGAGGCATGCGACGTGTGACGTGCGAGAGGAGCAGCGCGTGTAGGGACGCACCTGATATCGGCGGAGGCTCGAGGAGACTCGGGAAGAAAGCGGGTAGATCCGATGTGGTGACGGGTGTATTAAGGTCGGCCGGCGCGCCTCCCGTCATAGGCGCCGACACCGGCTTGAGCGCACAGTCGAAACCGAGCGCTCCCACGTCTGCCAGCGAGAGAAGGTGCGGGCCGGCCGGGAGCTCCACGTCGGTGCCCATGCCGTCCGGCACCACCTGCTCCTCGGCCCACGGGCCGAACGGTATCACGAACAACGCCAGCGTGAAAACGGCCTCTCACGCGGCCGGTGCGAAAGGGACTGGCGCCGCGCGACCCCGCGTCGCACTTTTATCAATGGAACCGCGGTCCCATATTCGGTAGCGGCGCGCGCAGCTCCGCCAATCCCGCAGCCGCTTGGCCCCCCCCGGCTGACGTCACCGCCCGACGCCGCCCACCGCCCGCGCCGCCCCCCCTAGCGCCCGCCGCCTCCTAGCTCGCGAGACTCAACGCTTATCGCTTACGCCGCACGCGCCAGCTCGCCCACTGAAGCCTCTCGTGCCACCTGATCGCGGCTACGAGTGGTCGTCCACACAATTCGTTAACTTTGTACTCTTTTCTATATCTTATACAGTGTTAATATATTGTATGCACTATTGTTCACCATAATAAACATATTAATAATTCTTTTACCTACCTTTTTATTCGCAACATTGGCAAATAATATTTAGAATTTACTTACATTAATTTACATAGAATTAAAAATATCTAATTTTTTTTGTTACATGTTGACATAATACCTACTTGATAATCAAGTAGGTATTATGTCAGTTTTATTAAGTAGAACTTTTCTTTTTAAATTTTATATTTCATTAAACAATTTATATAAAAGGTTTTTTATGCGATATATTGCAGCTTTAGTGAATTTTATATTATTTCATATTGCCAATAGTTGTTATTTGTATTTTTCAAAGCATTATACTCACCATTTTGCACTTTTGGATATTGGACAACGTAAACAATATAACCCTGTACCTACCTATACAGAAAATATTTTGAATATATTATTAAGAACCTCTTTTAGTACTATGTCTACATATAACTTAAATAAATATCTATTCGTATTCACCATTTAGTAGGTATCTTATCGTAAAGTTTATATTTGTTGCTGTATATCGATTGTAACTCATATTGGATACATATCGATACATATGAGTTACGAGCACAAAAAAAAAATGACAGTTAGAACACCCACGATTTATAGCTGTACTTATAACTAAGTAAAGTTTAAAATTTTGACTTTCCGCATTCCATTATTCCATTTACAACCTATGTGCATACGCAGGTAAGAACATAGAACCTTTTTAGGTTCTATGTATCACGTCTAGTAAAACTCAACGTCGCATTTGTGTAGTTACCTATACTTTTAAAAGTACATGTCACAACGAACGAACATTTAAAAGACATGGGGTCTTTTATATAGTATTTTAAAATCCTATACGTATTCTAAGTTATATAAATTCTGACTCTATTGTACATTAATAGCGTTTTATTAATAGAATGTATTTGTCGTTCTATAAATAAGTAAATACATAGATGTGTGTATTTTTAAAGATATTGCAACTCATTGACGTAGGGTGTTAGTTAGTACGGCTGCCTTCTTTCTTACAACTTAAACGATAATTGGATGTTGCCTGCATAATGAGGACACTTTTTTTTAGAATAGGCTATTTTTAATAAGCGGGTTTATATCAGTTACTATTTTTGGTATTAGTGCTTAAATTTGCATGGACACTAGTGTATAGTAGAATTTAGTAATATAAAGAAAAATCACTGCATTCTCTACATAGGTAGGCACTGAGCATGACATTGTGTGCCCTTGCACACATCGAGCTGATTATCTCTATTATACCTAACGTTCGAAGATTTAACAGACAAGAAACCGTTGCAAATGTGATTTGTTAAATAAATTTATATAGGGGAGAGTCGGATATGTTGGACCATTTCTTCAGTTTCATCAAAATATCTCGTTTTGATATTAATTAAAACAAATTATTAACAAAACTTTCCATAATTTACGACATTGCTTAACGTGTACCGCATATCAATTCCATACTCTTAGCGTATTTATCAAAGTATACGTTTTTCTGAAGGCTTTCCGTTGGAGCAATTTACCCAACTAGTCTGTTAAATTTTACCCCTGGTTAAGTACTAAAATTGTACCACTAAGATGTAAAGGACTTCCAAATATTATATATGGTTAAATTACATGGGTACAAATTTACAATATTAATAGATGTTATTACATTTATATACTGAAAAAGTGCTGACAAATATAAAATATTTATGTTAGTAAAATTCATTAATTCCTAAAAAATAAAGTTGAAAAAAAATACTATACAAATTTAAACATTTATAAAATTTTAATACCTTTACTACTCTCTTATAAAGTTAATTGATTTGTTATTTGAAAACAAAGAATGTCACTTTGGTCAATTAATAATTAGTTCTTTGATTTTCACGATTATTACACATTTCGAAATGGTTTCATTTTAATTAATAATTGTTTTGTATTGAGATGCAATTCTTTAGCTCTCACTTACTTTGTTTTAGCTTCAACATTCAGCTCTGTTTTGCCAGTCCAAATGGAAAGTAGCGACTCTTCTTTTAATGCAACCATAAAGCATTGGCAATACTTATTTAGTTTTTCAGTATAACGTGAAATACTAAATTTTGGAACAAAATATTTTGCAAAAATTTGTTACACATCTCCTTCTTTTCTAAAGTCAACAATGCCCTTTTTAAGTCCTTCTTCCATTTATTATATTTTCTTCGATATAATTTATTCGAATTATTAATACAAACTACGAAATTTAAGAAGAAATTCATTAGGTATATTGGTCAAAATTTATATTAAACATTAACTAAAATGTTTTTTTCTTCAAGCTTCATGCACTAGCCGGACATCATTACAAAATCAAAAGTAGTCAATACTTTCTTCAGCTGTCTGTCAGCGCATAGATTGGTGATACCAGTAATAAATAATTGTGACATTTAGTGGAAAATTTTGAAGTGGTACAATTAGCCAGTTCAATATACTATACAGACTGTAATTATTTGATTTGAAGTCTTAGGTCCCTTATAGAAATCTCGTTGAGGTATAAATCTATGTAAAAAATATGTATGGTATCAACTATTAGCAGCTTCAGCTTCATTTTCCCGCATAACAGGGTTAGTCACAGAGAACCTAGTGTCAAGTCACTCGGTTCTGCATTTTCCACCTGAAATCGGAATTGCGTGTTGAGTGGCGGAAATCAACTTTGGCTTCGTATCAGAGTGGAAAAATTTAAATATTTTAAATATTTTTATACCTCCGAGGTGATATCGAACCCATAACCAATTGCGTCTGCAGTCAGATGCTGGACCACTGCGCCATAGAGGCCTCAACTACTATATACTGTAATATGGAGTATAAACATATTTTTTATATAATAATAAGTGAGACCATCGTGGCACAATAGGACAGCGTCTGATCGTTGTGTATTCAATCTCCATTCGGGAGAAACATAATATTTAAATTATTTTCATTTCCTTGTTTGGGTTATTCACAAACCGAATTTGGACGGAAAGTGGAGAACGAAGTGTCATGACACTAGGACGTCATCTCTGCTTACCCTGCTAAGTAGAATAAAACATGAATCTGAAAAGAATAAAATTTCTAAATATAACTACACAGTTCGATAAAGACTTGATTAAACTTTATACCTAGAGCCAGTATAATTTTGTATTTGTACTAACATGCATTTTAATTATTATTAATACTATCCTTATAGGACTTAAAAAGATATTTATAAAAATAAATATGAAAAGGTTTAAATTTAATTTTTATTTCTTAAAAATAACTACGAGTAAGAATAACTGTTATAAAAAATGCAAGTTGTAGGGACAATGGCCGAGGCGCGGTGGCCGCCGTGCCCGAGACACGCCGACGCCGATCAGGCCCACATGCAGCGGCTAACCCAATTATCGCGTAACGGAGACGATAAAGAAAAATAACAAACCCACGATTTCACCGCCGTCTAATTATAGCGCGCTATTTGTGGGTGCGCGGGCGCAAGCGGCATAGCGTGGCCGCGATGTCAGGGCTATTCCTGGCCGTCAGCTGACGCTCCCGCGCCGCGAGCGCTCGTAAACACCACGCAACCGATTGACGTAAAATGCGAACAATCGAGTTTTCAGCAGGTGAATCACGAGACCAAAACGTCCCTGCTGGAATAGTTCTATTATTATCTTGACTACTTTTGGTTCGGACTTCGGAGGCGGGGTTCTATTTCGGCAAGGTATCTAAATAATCGTTATCTATTTGAATGGTATGACATATGAGAGCAACAAACACTTTTCTCAATTTGAGTTCAGTTAAACAGAACTCTCTTTAGTAGGTACCTACTAACTTTTACAGTTTTAAAATATTAACAATTACTTAAAGTTCAATTAATTAAAATATTTTTAAGCAAAACGTTATAAAATAATATCTTGCATATTATACAAAATACTATTAGCTAAAACAAATTCTAAATATTTAATTTTTATCTCAAGTACGCATAACATTACGCACAATTGTTATAGGTTTTTTCTTTGAGTGGGTCATGCGTAAAGTTTGAACAACATGTCACTTCGAGCGTTCTTATAGGATGTGTGCACTTTGTATTGGCTAGTGCTTCCCACGATCGGTACCGGTGCTCTCGGTCATCGGTGGGTGTACGTCTGGCTCGTGCATGCATTGCAAGTAAGAATAGCATAAATACATACTACTTATGACTAAACGATTATTACTATTGCAATCTAATTATTTTCTTCTACATCGAAACGAAAAGTTGAGAATAGAAGAGGATCGATTTCATGCTATCAATTATACTATCTTCATTCTACACAAATTTAGGAACGTTATCAGTAAATACTTCATGATTTAAAGAAAATCTTTAATAATTTGCGCGGTCTTTGTGACATCGAACCCACAACCATCGCGTTTACGGTCAGTAAGTGCCTCACTGCGTCACGATGGCCCATGGATGGATGGATGGTACTTCAATGAAAAATGCCTAACACATTAAATAGTGTTTGTTAAGGGAACATTTATTTATTTCTTCCAATGTAGTTAGACCGTTAAGGTTCTACATGAGCTGTTCTTGTTTTCAACGGATTCTTTTGGTGAAGGGAAATGCACATCACGCTGAGCAAATTTTGTCAAAGTGGTTTTCTTTATTTCATATAGTTAAGCTGGTCTTTTATAGTTCTACATGAGGTGTCCAACTCTTCGCAGTCAATTATACTGTAAGTCCTGTCAACTTTTAAGTCTTTCATCATGTACCTAAACATATTTTTTCTGCTTTATTTTAGTAGGTATATGTTACTTAAATTTGTATTTTAAATATAAAATTTTATTTTTAAAGATTATACCTGTTTATAATGTTTTATTCATGGTGTTGGCATTATGACACTTATTACTTTTAGAGAGCAGTAGCTAAATCGTATCGTTTTGTAATTTTGGCAAGCTGTCGCCTTTAAATATTCTTCGTAAAACATTTTTAAGTGATGATATCAATCACATCATAAGAATTCGTGAGTGGCTAATAATGCAGTCAATATGCATTTTGCATGTGTATTATAAAGACATTATAAATTTTAAAGAAAACATGTCGTTTTCTTGATGATTTAACACGTAATACATAATAAAAACCATTATACGTATTTTTATCGAAGCTGCAAATTATTCTATTCCTTTCTGAATACATCATTTCGTATTACGTATCGACTAATAACCCGTGTAAAAATAACACGTAGTGACGCGGGCCGCGAAATAAGCCAATCTCATCGAAAAACAATGTTGGCATACGTTCGGATCGCGCGCGTCACTCCGGCATGTCACCTTTATAATAACGCTGCTCTCGAAAACTCTAATTTCATCAATATACCACCGTTGACGTATCTATGGATAATAATAATAATAAGCCTTTTTTTTCGTATACCTCTTCTTACAATGGTTATTAGTATTGTTAATAAATATAATAAGTACAGATAAATTATAAAAGGAAATTTAATGAATTAATTGTTAGTTATTAAAATTAATATTAGTTCTTGAGATATGGATCCCATTTTCTTAGGTATAGGCCTCCTCCATTTCGCTCCATAACTCTGTTTTTTTCTAAAACAATTCAGTTTTGTCCAGCTACTTTTTTAATACTGTCAGCTCACCGAGTAATTGGTCTACCGTCGTTTTCGTTGACGTATGGATACCATGCATATTTCGCAGCAACGCGAATTATGGTAAATCGATGTTTAAACGTATTTTTTACGCGTTTAATGCATGATTAGCGTTTCTATCAGATAAAAATAACGTCACTACTTTAAGCTTTAGTTGAACGTCCAATGTAAAGGTCCAAAAAAACCTACTCTAAGTTTTAACTTTTGTACTTAAATTAAATTAAAGTATTAATATTTCAAATATATAAAAAAATAATATACTAGCACCCCGCTCGCGGCTTCTCCCGCGTGATCTACAGCTGTTTCGAATTCTCGGATAAATTGAAGAAAAAAGTAACCTATGCTCATCCTAGACCCTGAAGTATCTCTATATAAAATTTCGTTACAATTATAAAACTTCGTGCAGCGGTTCGGCTGTGATGACATTACAGAAAGACACATGGACAGAGTTACTTTTGCATTTATAACATTAGTATGGATTACCCAAAATTATAATGAATTTCTTTACAGTTCAATTATAATTTTTTTTTTGTCTCTAAATCTTCCACAACAGACGATTGTATTTTTTTTCAGTTAACGCTTTTCTCTATTTTGGCAAAAAGGACCTAGTGTCACTCCGTTCTCGTGAGGTGAGTAAAGAAGAGAACGCGAGCTTGGCGATGAGATTCGGCCGCTACTCTAAATGTATGTATAATCAACAGTGGAGTCAGCGAAGCACACGAAAAAAATTTAGATAGCGCTTCTTGCCCTATTACTTCATAAATATCAATTTATTTGGCTGAAACTAACAAATATATACTTATGCATCAGGGATAATATAGCTTTTTAACACTAAAATAATTTTTGAAATCGTTTCGGTAATTTCGGGGATTACCTGCCTAAAACATACAAACTCACAAATGTTTATCTCTTTATATTATTAGTCTATATAAATAATTGTAATATCATTTTTTGTTTGTTTAGTAATAGTTTGTGTTTATTAGAATTGAATTTTATATTGCAAAGAGTGTATCATTCGTAATTTTGAAGTGGAGAGCCAATGGGAGGTTGAGGGGGAAGTTACATGACGTCAGAACCCCCCCAGGGTGGAACGATTCACCATTTTCGCTTGACGCACGATCTTGTTGACTTAACTAAAGTTTCATGAATATGAAACATATTTTTGTGTTAATATAATTATGTTTTACGAGTATGTCTTATTATCAAAAAATAATTGACGCTGTCCTGATGCAGTGGCGGCGAATACACGTCATGCCGATGATCGTATGTTAAAATTCCAATCGAGGGGATCATTTATAAATTATATTTACCTTGTTTGGTGATCCATCTATTCATTGAACAAATTACAGAACAGAACAACTGCCTACTTCAAAATGTCCTCGATATTTTTGTACAAGGATATTAAAAAGCAACGTATAAAGACTTTTTGCTTTTTATTAACAAATGTGTTTTTATCAAATAGTTTCCATAGCTATCGTCTTAATAAATATTATTACAACGAACAAAAACCCATTAACTTTTAAATAAAGCAAAATCCGTTTATTATTTACGTTTACGTAAAATTTATTTAATAAACTTTCGAATTTCTAAGATACCAAAGAATGTTTAGACTATGGCCTATTGATAAAATAATTAGTTTTGTAATTCCAAAGATTTATACGTATATTTTAAAAATACAAATGAAATATAAACTAAGAAATATCTTATATAAATGAGTGAATCCTACGCCTATTAGAATTCCGAGATGAAGTGCTCAAGCATTGTCATTTGGGCATCTATATGTCAATCTACACTCTAGTTAGAGAATTACTATGCCAATGTTAGCTCTGTGCAAAATTATTATTACAATGTAGAGCTTAATGTAAGCCATTTTAGTGATAGCACTGATAAGTAGAAGCGTCAGTGCTTATCATCGTTTATGACGTCATTATCAAAGTAACAAAGTATTAGTTTTGCGGAAAACTCTAGGGCATGCGTCAAGTATCCACCTGTTGCACGACGCTGCCCTTGTATGTTAACCTTAACTGGGGCGGCGTAGCGATCGATATCAATGACGTGTGTCCTCATTCATAAATAGGGAGGCACCCCCTCTTCTGGCGCTCGCTATCTACCACCCCATCCCCTAGCTCTGTTTCTGGTAATAGATGGGAAATTCATGAATGGCGCGCACACTAATAAGCAACTTATATTTTCTTCAGTGTGAGTTTTATATTTATTAAAAAACGTATATTAGTCTTTATAAATTATATACGTAATAGGCTTATTAGAGGACGTATAAAACCAGTTTAATTAGCTGCTTTGACTGTCTTAACCAACTAAGGAATTAAATAAGGATCCCTTATCGACATAATGTTGCCATCATGAGTCGGATGCACAGACATTGCTGTGTGGGCGTGATGCAATTTGACACGCGCTTGCAATACTTGCATCTGCAATCAGTACATTACCAACGGCGTTGACCCTATTTTATTACGTTTTATATTTTTAAATTTTAAATTTTATGCCATCTTGTGTAATGCAGCTCGTAAGTTTGATATAAAGCAAAGAGTATATCTAAACCGAATATAAATAGAATATATGCGAAAGTTTCTTGCAAATTAATATGTTAGTATAAGATAAAAAATAATAATAAACGAACTAAATTTAAGCCTTAAATAATAATTTACCTGTGCATAATATATTTAAGTTATAAAGTGTACCATAACTTTTTATATGTTATGAATTGTATTGAGGGTAATAATGTGTAAAAGTAAATAAAATAAAAAATAAATAAATAAATAAATTATAAGCCACTCCTGAATTCTCTTTGTTCTTGCTTCATAGTAATATAATCAGCGCTGCGCACGCGCCTCTTATTTACGGCGGATTACGCGCACAGTTTAGTTTTATTTCAAGAATAAATTTTTCTTATGCCTTTAACTGACTCGTATTTAATAGGTAATTATTAAAGTTATGCATATTTCTTTTTTAAGAGGTAATATGTAAAAATTATTTCATATAATTAAAATGGTTGTATCTAACTCGCTAGCTAGTCTTTTTAAAAGTGATATCTGAAAAAATACTATCTCTTTGCAAATTGTGTGCAGGTGTGCTTTTTTATATTAACGATACGTATATAATATAAATAACCATAAAAATTTTAATATAAAATGCTAAGTAGATAACAGATGGTAACGTTTAGTTGCGACTGTAATAGTTTGAAAGGCCGTTCGTCGTCCGTCCATGGCAGTGGCATTGGAGGCGGCATTGAACAGTGTGTGGCCATGGCAGCGAACAACGTGCCACTGCCGATCGATGACGTATCCTTGAACCTTGGTATCGACTGCGCACGCGTCCTGCCGATGCGGACGTCATACCTTGCCCATGGACGTGAAAATCGCACTGAGAGCCACCATACTCACCCCTTGCCACCCTTGCCTCCATCTCATTCATACTGCGATCGCTTTGCTGGTGTTCTCAACTCTGCCATTTCATATCGATTCTGACCTTTACGGAGTCACCTGTTGAATGGTAAATGTGTTTGCCTAATTTTTTCATTTTCAGAGGTGCTCTAAACCTGTAAAACGCTCTGAAACTATGGTAATGGTAATGGTATATAAAAAAAAACTGATTTCTAATTTGATATTTAAATCATATTGAGATTTCATATGCATGTATCATAAAGAGTTGCGTAATGATACCTTATAGCTATCGTTTCGTATGTTGTTAATACATGGTATAGTAGGTCGACATTGAGGCAGTTCGCAACCACGCAGGGCCCTGTATGAATGAACTTACTGTGGGCGAGCAGCGTGGCCCGTTCATTCATTAGCTGGGAGGCCATTTCTCATGAATAATAACATAATGAAATCTGTTACGCAAATTATAATACAGCTGTTTTAAGTAAAACTTCTTAGCCGACTGCTGTCACAAATTACATTGAATTATTCTAAAAAATCATTCGATTAGCTGTAGACTTTCAATTTCATAGTTTTTATAAAAAGTGAATAGCCTCGATTACCGTATTGGCTAAGGTTGAAAGAAAAGTACGCGTTTTTAATACGTAACTGTATATTATTAAAGTAGGCAATCCGCTTTGACAGGGTTTAGTCGCTTAGTAAACAGAGCAGCGATGCGTAGGAGTCAAGGTAAGGCCTGCAGGTTTTAAGCGACACAGATTAGAGGTATTGTCTACACCAACACACTAAGCAATTGCCGTTGCCATCTGCCGCAAAATGTTTCAGCCCTTGACTCATCATGATGTTTTATAGGAGTAGTTCATTGGAATTACGATATCAAGTAGGTATTATCAAAAAAATTATTGATGTCGTTGATATTTCTAGCATGATTTTCATTAAGAGTTAAACTCTAAAATGGGTGATATGATTAGATTGCTTGTTTTGCATTTCAAATTAGATATATATGAGCCTATAAGGCGATCGTAACGGAATGGGACGTCAGATTGAAGACGCTAAACGGCGTTAAGTTCCGCCACTCAACACGCAATGCCTCTTAAGCCCGCTTGTTATCTCGGAGGAGAATAACATTAAGCGTTTTGACACTAGGTTATCTCTGACTACTCTACAATATGGGAAAAAGCGTAAAGCCAAATGTGAAAGTACCTTAAATTACGCATTATTTATTTAAATGTCTATTTTTACTGACAAACCAAAAAAATACCTTGTATCACAAATGAAATGGTAAGTTGTAAAAATATAATATCATATACAAAAAAGAAATAATCGTATTGAAATGAAAGTTTGCAACATTACGTAGGTAAATTGCAAACTTACATTTCCTAAGAAAGATTAAGTATTCTAATGAATACATTTGAAATATTTGAATGCTTCTTTTATTTTTGTATATATATGAATAATTGTGTTAAATGTTATTTTATCTTCTTATTGTTATTTATAGCTTAATAGACCCGTTGACGCGTAAAATATATGTTGCCTTGACAACACGTGTCTGACTTTATACAAAGGGCTTTTATCAAAAGTTTTTATCAAATATGGTAGTGTGTGTAATTTCAATTAAATTCACACATTAGTTTAGTGTATTCCTAATGAATTATAAAAAAATACTTTCTGCATTCCTACTCCATATAAATTTTAAGTATGCCAAATATCATACTTCTTCGTAGGCATAATTTTCGCAAATAGAGGTACAAAGTTTTTTTCTTTATGAAGTTACCACTAACACTTAATTATGATGATAATGATGGTGATGGTGATTTGATGATAAGTTAAAAGATGTCTATTTCATATTTATTTACAACATAAAACCAAAATAACAGTCATCGTGTCATTTATCCATTTTTCATGATACTATTCTTTTTTTTAATTCTGTTCCCATTATACACTAATTATACATTATATTTATACCTGACATACACAAAATATTTTTAAAAAATTACAATATTTGACTCAATTTTTTTTATATGCGAGTATATAAAGTAGGTAATTTAGGCTTAACAGATTCTACAGTCTTTTAATCATAGACCCGATAAATATATCATCGTAATGTGTTCCGGTTTCAAAGGATATATAATTATAAGTAAAAATAGCTTTTCATCTTGTATACATATAAATATTTGCGTGATATATATTTTTTCAAGGCGGATCTACTATTATGAAAACGCCCTTTTATCTTATGAAAGAACGAATGTAAAAAACTGCGTAGCACCCTCCACTCGTCTATATTTGTAATCAATAATAAAATTTTAACTTTTATATTCTTTCCTCTTTATTTTTTCTCTTCGGCTCTTTTCAGCAGCTGCCTTCCGAGCTGGTGGTAGCTTTAAGTTAATTTGACGATTAAAAAGTGCTTGCAAAAGTGTATTTGAATAAAGAATATTTCGAATTTAAATTTGTATATAAAAGTTATACTTCTTTTAGATATGATAAATATATAAAAAAAATAAGCAATTTATAAATATATTTTCTAATTTCGTTTGAATTAAATAAACGGATGATTGCCAAACCAATAGATAAATTCTAACAGGCGATAGACGAGGCCATTTCTGTCTAATTGACCATTTTCAATAAATTGGTAATTATTTATGTTTTGGCAATTGTTTTTAAAGAAATAATTATATTTAATTATATAAAGATGTCTCAGTAATGCAGTAAAACAGAATTTGATCGATTTGATTTGATCCAGTAGGAGATCCAGTTATATTTAATTTATTTTCATTTCTCTGCTCAGTTAAGGTAACGCTTTGTTTTGTTCCGTTCCACACGCATTTTTGTCTAGAATTCGAGCGGAAAGCGAATAACAGTGTGCCTGCCGGCAGAGTCTAGAGTTCGGGCACACTTTTACTGTCACTGTTTTCTTGTAAAAGTATGAAGGTTCAAGTAAATTCTATAGGATGATTTCTTATTTGGGAAATATACCTTTGATAACAAATCTCCTAATGATAATAAATTGATATTTACTTATGTAAATTTATAATATTATTTATTCATCTTAATATGAATTATCAGTCTTGACAATTTGTTTATTACTGGACTTTTAATTAATTGTTAAGTCAACTTTATCGACAATATCTCTGTAATTGAAGGTTATTGTTACACGCATTGTTAGTGTGTCATTTTATTATTGTAAATATAAATATAGGAATTTAAAACACATATTCTAGTTTTATTTTGCGACAGCTCATATATATACAGATTTATATGAGCTGTCACAAAATAAAACTAGTTAGTTAGCATCGTTATTAGCTTAAAATATAGATTTTAAACTAATAACGGTGCTTACTTTAAATAAACAGATCATATTGAATATTAAGTAGGTGCAAGCAACTGTCCACTTAAGACACGTAATGAATACAAAATAATAAATGAACACAAATAGCTAAAATTTAATAATTGCTTTGTACGTACGTAATTATACAAAATACGTACACACATTTCAAAGGATTTCAAATGTATATTCTTGCAGACGGTCGCGCCCGTGCCGTCCAATAATTAGATAAACGAGCGTGTGGCGAGGTCTCGACCGCAATTACTAACTGCACTACTCCCCATAAATAATCAGCGATATGGGACGCTTCTTCTGAGTCATTCATAATATTGGCCAGTAGAGTTAGTTATAAAAAGATAGGAATGTCCATATGTGTAATAATGTCTAATTCATTGAATATTTCTTTAATGTATTATGCGTTTCAAATATCATTTCTAGGTAACAATATTATTTTGACGCTGAAATCTTTTAGATCAAGGCTGTAGAACTGTTAATGGAAGTGGTTACAAATGTTGCATCCAATGCCATCTGTGGGCTACACATATAACAGAATATTTTTAATAATGGTAGAAAAAATTGAGATCAAAGCAAATCAAATTGACTCTATTGGCGCGGGCCTGGGGCTGGACAACTTTGGTTTAGATGTAACAAAAAATATAAAATATTGTGTGTAGTAATTTCATTGAGACGAAATAAAAAATGTTATTTGATGTTTTATTTGAATTATGTATAATTGGCTAAAGAGATATCAAATTTAAATTTATTTGATATCTCTTTACCCAACCATACGGATTATGGAGAATAAAGATTTTTCCCACTTTCTTTTCGTTTATATATAGTTAAGATGAATATGTTACCATGTTTTTAAATGTATTTATGGGATATGACAATATTTTTGTCGTACCAGAACTTTTATGCAGATTATATTTGTATATATTACCTACACATATGTATATTGCGCCTTTTGTATCTATAACTATATATATTTTTTGCTGTCAAGTATTTAAAAAAAACCAAAACAAGTCTTTATAATTTCTTGTGTCGACTAATTTAACTAGCGATCATTCACGGCCGGGACCTTGTTCACGTTCATCAATTAGAATATCCGCTTTTTTTCTATTGCTGCTTATTACATTAGTCTTCCTCGGTCAAGAATGAGTCAAAAGTGAAGGCACGCGACTGAGATGACGTTAATTAATTAAATGCATAATGAACACTTACTCGCGAGTGGTTAGCAATGAATGTCTCACGTCTTAAAAACGTATTTTGTTCACGTATCATTTAGATTAAGCAAAACAAAAATTTAGGGATACTGATTGTATTATATAGAAAAGAACTACAGCTGGAAAATATGTATTATTCTTATTACAATTTTGATTAACAAAACCTTATTCAAAATTAATATTAGAAATGTTTTTGACATCCTAGTACTAGGATTTGGTAATATTTTAAAAATATGTAGATAACTTAAAGTCATAAAATAGACACAATTATAGAACTTTTACAACTTTTAAAAAGAGTTTATTTAAATACTAACCGTATGCCGTGACTTATCTACAATATTTAATATATCAGAAAATATTTATTGTGCGAGTGTTCTTTAAAAAATAATATTTTTATACATATTTCATTTTTAAATAATAATGTTAACATTTTGATTGTAATGAACATTCAATAGGTCGATAAGAGCCAAGTGTCAGAAATAAAACTTAGAAGAATTTGTTGAAATTCATTTCGTAGTTTTTCCACGATACGCGCATGGCATTCATTTTATTTAGATAATTTTTTTTTTATTTGAGCATGTAGGTAATTAACTTTATTCAGTTAAATTCCTAATCTTAATTAAAATCAGATAGTTGAAAGCGATATATTTTAGTTATTTTGTTTCTTCTTAACGATAACGATTTTCGTTTTCATACGAATGTCGAAACTGTAAACTATGTTTAGAATAATCATTGGACTTCATTTCATCTGAACTGAACTTCTTCATTAAATGTAACACTTACATATTATATTCTAGTAAATTTTAACTAACTGACTTATCTATAGACGACTGGAGGTAGGTATTATGATATACTAATCTGGGGCTTTTTAATATTTTTGACAAAATAAGCCTCGCAGACAAAATAGAGCTGGAGCTACGATGAGGTCCCAGTTATATTAAGCGAGTAACTCTATTTTTGATCATACAACTGCACTCTACACAGAGAGTAAAATTATATTTATTTAATACAATGCACGTGCAGTGGCCTCACTTTCATATAGACCGCTGTCATAACCAAGGTGACAATGTTAAATTATTAGGTCAATTGAATAAATCCTTTAAAAATATTAACTTCTTACAACATCAATAGTAACCAGAATGTCTTAAAGTTTTTTTTGCTGTGAAAAAATATAGTTATAAGTATTATTTTAAAATGTGAATAAACTGAGTATTATAGCCTTAAAGTATGCTCATAAATATTGGTTACAATAATTTTAATTAAAAATAAAATAATTTAAACTTTATATTTGTTGTTTTTATGTTAAAATATATACATGTACATACATATATGTAAGTCTTTGCTGAGCATTTCTTGTGTAAAATAAACCATTTTAAATATGTTTAACTTACAGTGTTAGCTCTATTTTGATTTGAAATTATTTGTAAATGATAACTCTGTACTACATTCATTTAAATACATAAAGTCTATAGCTGACGCATATCAAATTATTGTCGCTATGTATTTATAAATTAATACATGCAGGAAAAACTTACGATCCTTTTTACGTGAATTTGGACGGACGAAATTTGGAACGGTGAAGAGAGAAAGGCTATATTTTATAATAATTATTAAAACTACTTTAGATAAGGGAACAAAGACAAAGAAGAATATTTATATATATATATAGTCTGGCCATAATTACAGCTATAATTAAAAATAAACAAAATATAACTTTTGGATTTTAAATCTGTAATTTTTATATGATTGTTGATAAGTGTATTATATAGAGAAGGTATGGTGCCAAATACAAGAATGTATTTGGCATAAAATTCTCCATGCGCTTGTTATTATTGAAATGTTGAGCTATTGATAGGTACAATTAAACCTCTCTTATTTGTGATAGAAAAAGGTCTGGCCGTCTACGTAGTGTTCCTGCGAAAAAGGCGATGAAAGCAGGAAGGGAAAGAATTCGAAGAAATCTTGTCTGAAAGCAAAAGATTTTAACTCGGGAGATGAAGATAGCACCTAAAACTAAGTCGCGTATTTTTAAAGATGATTTAAGACTTGCAGCCCACAAGATACGCACTAGTCATTTTTTAACTGATAATTTAAAAAAGAATAGGGTAAAATCAAAACAACTACTTAAGCGCTACGCAAAGGGAAAATTTTGTATACGGATGAGAAATTACCGTATGAATGCTGAAAGTTCTAAAGACGCTTCCCAATTAGTCAATAGAGTACAGCGTATATATTATCCGACTTCAGTGATTGTTTGATGGGTTGTTAGCTACGAAGGAGTGACTGAGACACATTTTTATGAAAAAGGTATCAAAACATTTATAGTCAGTTTTAGAGAGTAAGGCTTGTTCTAAACACCATGATACGTTGGAGTCCCTATAAAACACTCCATACGATTATTTACTCCATAAGAATTTTCTCATAGGAAGAGTGCGTGCTGCTATTCATAACTGGCCATTCATAACGTTAAAATGACTGTATTGCAGCCAATGGAGACCACTTCAAATAAGCGTTATATATTTTTAATGGTTTTATATTAACTTTAACATTAATTAACTCACTGTAATAGCAATAAACGTTATGTACAAAAAAAATATTATCTTTGTTACAATATTTATGACAAGACTAAGTATACGTTGTTAAGGCACATTTTACGCGACATCGGGGCTTCTACCATGTATAGTAGGCCGAGTAGGCACGCGCTGGGGCTCCCGCGCGCTTCTCTGAGCAGGCCGTCGAGGGTGCCCACCACCCTTGACCCCTTGCTAGTGGAAGATTGGGATTCCCGTGGCCTCAGCTAGTGTCGGTCAAAGAGGAGCACCGTGAGGTTTTAGTGGGTATATGGACGCCTTATATTTGCCACTCCAGAGTACCATATAAATAAATCCGAATCCCTAATCGGGCTGGTATCCGTAACGGAAAATAAATAAATAATAGTATAATTAAACTTATCATCATATTTACTTATAAGTATGGTTATACGCATCGATGGAAGTGGTATTTACTCAGTAAAGAGACGAAGGATTAGGAAAGGTAACAATATTACGGCATCATATATTATTACCTGAAAATAAAAAAATTGTAAAATTCTCAACAATAATTTTTGTCTTGTGATAGATGTTATATTTTATGCTTACCTATAAATACTAAAAACTTTTTAAATGTATATATTATAACAATAATAAAAACATATTTTTTCCCCTGTGACATAACATTTAATGTGGCAATACTCGTAACATAGTGTCGCGTGCAACCGTTTTAGTTTAGAAAAATAGGGCGATTGCATAAAATTTAAAATGAGTCAAATTTTGGCTCTTATCCAGGTTTGCCGCACATTCTTTAAAGTATTCTGTTATAAACAAGAATTATTGTTAATAGTCCACTAAAATATATCACAACACAAAAGAGTGATCAGTACTTATTTAAAAAAGCGCAATATGACTTAAAAGAAAAATGTTTACCGCTACAATAGATATAGCATAAAATACAAATTGTTTTTGTCATAATATAAATAACTACATTTCTAAGTATCTAATTAAAAGAGGCTTGTTTTATTTGCTTTATTTCAAAAGACATGAAGGTGTAATATATTTTAAGCAATGAATTTAATTTAAATTTATACTAAGAAAATTAAAAGTAGCTTTATTTAAAAGCAATTGGTTTAAGAGGACGTTGATATAAATTTATATTGTGTAAAACTTGTTTTTAAGATAGAAGTCATTTATTCAAAGTTGTCACGTAATCGGGACGCAGGATTCTCGCACTCGATGGAATGTGACCGGAGATTGGCATCATATGTCATTTTTGATATTCATGGAAGTTTTTTGTTCTAGTTTTGTGTATAAATTTAGTGAAATGGGTGCTTCTAATATAAAATTAACTATTCTTTATATAATACAATGAAAACAATGCGGATACGTTGTATATAACTAGTCATATTTCATACTTAAGAATTTAAAAAAAATCTTAACTCTACAAATGTATTATATATGCACATTGTGTATGATCGATGTGATAAGATAATATTAAAATAGGTAACAACAGGTAAACTAGAGCTACAGATGAAAAAGTATGCTTTATTGTTTCTTGTGATTACATATATGCAAGTTATAAAGACGTTCGTCTGTTTATGAATTAGTTTAGAAATACTGTTCTTTCTTATTTATAGTAAAGATTAATTTGATCAAGATAGTATTGATGATTGAGATGTCGGAGGATTTGTAACTGAAAGTGTTAAGACTCGCGTACACACGCCGTAAGTAAGTTGTATTTTTTTGAAAATTTGTTACTACATTATTCTAGTTAAAGTAAAGTTAAAAGTATGTAACTACTAGTATGTAATTTTTAAAACTTTATTAATTGTCATAATACACACGTATTTACGATACTCAAGTGACCTTAAAGCGGTAATATTTAACAAACATCTTCCGGTCTAACTGATGGAAGAGATTGCAAACTCACGTGAATGTTTTATGCTTTTTGTGATTTCCAGAAGCCGTTTAGTCTACGTTTCTTGAATTTTATACATGATGTGGATGTGGATGTTAGGTATATTTAAAAGGCTCCATTGTTTCCAAAGAAGGGTAATCTTGTTTAAACGAAACACTAATTATGGTTACTAAAAACAATGTTTTATAGCGCAGTCAATCGTTTGGATCGGAGTCGCCTGAGTCAGCTGTAATCGATACAGTGTAATTGCGGAGCATGTACTCGTATCGGGTGAGACAATGATGTTGGCCGGCAAACGTAGATCGTATCATTCGCAGTTACATGCGTTTAAGTAATTGCGGGAACCGCCATTGTTAACCGGTCGACACAAATTGGGCATTAGCGATAATTTATTGACTTTTAAATCAACTCGCATTGTCATTGCGTCTATTTGAATATTTAGCGTGTGGGCTCGATAGGCCCTAATGATAGCAATTGTTCTTCATCACTGACCACGATGTGCAGGTGCGCCAGAGTACGTCTCATAAACAAATATTTCGAATAATATGATAAGCTAAATTTTATGTCTTACAATTCACGTTTCAAAAATATTTTAAGAAATACATAATTGTAGCCAAATAAAGTTAGCATTCGCCTGGTAAATATTAGATTGTCAATTTATGTAGAGTGACGTGAGACGGCGCGGTTTGGCTCAAAGGCACGTCCGTGGCCCCGAGTGCATAGCGGGCTGTTCAAAGCTTCTGCAGCTATCTAGTATCAAAGCTTCCAAGGTGTAATGGCCTATCGTGGGCACCTCTGACGAGCCGCTGTTCCCGGTGTGACGCTTGCAGCGTGGGCTGCACCATTTTTGACACACATAGCATGCTAGTGTCTCATTTATTTATGTGATGTTTATATCTGATCGTTTTTGCGTAACGCTTGGGTGCGCTGTTTGAAAATAGATTTTTGAAGATTATTTATTTATATGTGTAATACAATAATAGAAAGTTTAAGCGGTGGTGCAGACAAGACCTCATACTCATGGTTGTGTGTTTATATAAATTTCATTCTTTCGACGAATTATTGAATTCAGTTACACAATACGCATAGTAAAGTAAAAAGATACTGTGCAAAATGGCTGACTTGTGTGAAATCAAAATATTTTTTAATAAGAAACAGCAATCTTATTAAAGAGATTAGGTAGGTGGTAGCTAAAATTATTCGCATGACTGTTATCGGAAAAAAACAATTTCACCATTATAATGCCTGCTTTCAACGCCCAATCGTAGACGTAGATTTTATTGACTCCGCCCCTCTATATATAATGAATATATCTAGAATTGATCTATCACTTCAAAACTATATTAGTGTACTATAAGGGGAATATTTATTAATCATCTAAGAGAAGTTTTAAACTAGAATTCGTATCCAATTACATTTACATTGTTTTCGGTTTAATTAAATAAATAAAAATAACAAACCAACATTTTCGTCGGCTCAAGCAAAGAAAAGTAATCTACATACGTGTAGGTACTTTATATATACCTATTAAGTACGTAAAATAGACGTATATGTAAATATACAAAAAAAGATAGTAGATGTAAATCTAAGTTATTAAAGCAAAATACAAAATAATGCCCGCTGCTTTTCAGGCTACTTAAATACAACGTGTGCTTTTTTTAATAAAATAAATAATTAAAAGAAAAATATCATCGAACAAAACTAAGGCTAAACATAAAACACGCATCTTACGCGAGAAAACTTATTATGCGAGAAATGTAATATTTTAGGTTACTAAAATATTGTTATTGTTTTGATAAAAATATTTTGATAAAATTTTGCAACGCGTCTAAACTACGATAAATACTGAAAACGCCTGGGCGTGCTATTCGTTTTCAATATAACTTTTTTTGTGAGTAAATCATGTTTTCAATTGATGTGAATGAACTCATTACAATACGATGTCAGCCTGCTTAAGAATTAATTAGTAAATACTGCTAATTCACTCAGAATTTGTGTGATCAGCTAGCCATGGGGCGCGGCCGTATCATAGATAGATGGCGTATTAAATGGGACGTATCGTATTAAGCATGATCCTTTGAAGACATGTTCCCGGTTGCCGAGACTCCCGTAATCTGTTAATACGTATTTTGTTGATGTATATGAGGAAAAATAAATACAATTTAATTTATTCCTTTTTATTTAATAACTTATATTGTTTATATTTTTATTTAACTTTGTATTGTTTTTATTTTCAGTTTATTATTACGGTTTTTTTTCAATTACATTATGATTTCGGAAAAAGATATACTTATGAAAAAACAATATGTATTATCCAACCAGACATTTTAATATATTCGGTTTTAATTATTATTATCAAAAATGTCTGTGCAATATTGCTATTTAAAATATAATAAAATGTCAATTGAAAATAACAAAATATGCAAACATTTAACTAATTAAAAACACAAATGGATGATATATTACAATAATCATACATTTGAAACCAAAAATTACTGTTCAATTTAAAAAACGTAAAATATAAAAAAAAAATGTTACTTTAAGAGGAGTTCATTAAAGTCCGTTTGTAAGTAGTACTTTTTTATAAATATACTAAATATAATTTAATTTGTCGTAAAAAATATTTAAATTGCTGCTTAAAAGAATATTTTTATAAGAAAATTTCTTCACATAAAAGCAAAATAAAGGGAATTTTAAGGTTTGTTTTTTGGTTTTGCTTATATTATGCACCGTCTAGTCTAGTCTATTCGTGCGTGTTTTCACTCTTCACTAGTGTCATTGGATGTGTTTAGAGTTCGTGTAGTCTTCAATTAAGAGAACTGTGTTATAGTGAAGTGAGATGGAATCAGCTGGTGTTAATTTTTTTACAAAATATTGTATTTATATTGTAATTTAAGAAAGATAAAAATATATAGAAATTTGTTATCTTCTTAGGTATGAAAATTCATTATAATTCAGAATCAGAATTTATTATAATTATTTAATTTATATTTTTAATAAAAACAGATAAATAGTCTAAGCTTCAACTTGCTATATCCTCAGTCTATGCTATGTCAATTTCTCAGATTCAATAGAAATAGAATATATATTTAATTTTTTAAATATATGGCGTTCATCGTGGCACTGTTGGACATTGTCTGTGTCGCTGTTGAAAAGCCTTTTTTTGTCTCAACCTTTTTTTCACGTATACTTCTTTCACCTCGTTATAACATCGAACTGTACACGTAAATGTACTTTCCGGGGGTCCTTATATGCATTTTACGTCACCTTTATGTTACCGTGTTCTTAAAGTTCATATAAAGAAGAGGAAGACCCTTATCTCTCTTAATTACCGCTTATACTTATGTTTTTTTATCATCTCAATGTCGCCAAACATGGTTGTTTGGCACGCACGTTAATTTTCATTCTTACTTTTTACTATATTTTTGTTTACAACTCTCATGATGTATCTCTTCGATAAGGATTAAATTATTAAGGCTGACTCTGTATATCTTACAAAGAGATCGAAGTTCTGACATATTCATATCCCTAATATTTCATGTTTATCCAATCCTCTTTACCCGAAAGGCATGAAATTCCTTTATGAGACCCTCTTGAAGGAGTACCTTAAGGGTCTTAGTGGGTATGATCGGGACTGGTACTGGTACCACCTGTTTTGCAAATGGGATACGTGAATTTATATTCCATAACCACAAGTATGTGATTTTTACATATATTTACGCTTAAAAATATATAGAATTAACGGCCAACTATCTCATAAACCTATATTTACATATATTCTAAAGTGATGATCGCAGTGTAATGAGGAGTAAAATGTATTCATATTCAGATATAAACATCCATGTGTCAACTGTTTAAAATATCATGTAAAACACATAAATTTAAGTAAGTAACAATTATGATTACACATTTTAATAAAAAAAATATTATTGCATTAAAGCTAAGAAGGTTCTCTCTGCCTACCCTGTTAGCAAAAAAACGCAAAAAGAAATTAAAACAAAAAAAAATACTTGATTTTATTTTTGAATGATAAAGATTTTTAACATCCCTATCCAATTTATATTATGGAATAAACATTCAAGGTTATATAAGGTCAATACGAATTGCAATGTTTACTAATCTCTCTCTACTCTATAGTGTTTTGTCACAGGCAAAGCCGATTAGCCCTGTCCGGTCCAGATAACGATGAACGGAATGCTGATCAAAATTTTACAATCTCGCTTGCTTGTTGATGCCGCTGACATAAAATTCTTCATTCGTTAAATCATTGTTATATCAATGTAATATAATGACCAGTGCTTATGCCTACAAAAAATAATAAAATAGGTGGTGTGATCCAACGTGTGTATTTTTGTTTTGTGTTTAAATATTTTGACATTTGACATTATTGATATTTTGTTTTTTGGTCTACAGTAATGTTTATTATGTTTTTGGCGCCATATATTGTGTAAATTATTACTTATTCGACAACAGATATAATAGGTAAATCTACTAGTATATGTACCTACTAGATAGCAAATAATGGGGTATATAACGTTTTGGACCAAATATTTATAATATGTAAATCAGTACAACGAAAGAATAAAAAAAAATAACGAAGGTATTCCATTAAATTACTATTGTAATTCATGCTATACTTATATTTATATTAAATTATTACATGAAATAGAAATCACCACGGGGCAGTTCAGTAGTGTCTGGCTATACACGATGGTTTTGAGTTTGGTTCTCATATGGTCTTGCTTAGTTATAAAACATTTTCAGTTAGCTTGTTCTGTTAGACAAAGTGCGATGTTGGGAACTGCCACCCAGCAATTAATGTCTCTAAAATGCGGTAATCTTACTTAAGTGCGATATCCATAAAGATTATTACAGGTATTATCGAATATATATATTTTTTGTAAATAAACTATCATTATAAAAAACCGGTAAGATATTTAGTTCAGACATTGCTGTTGTTTTTAGATGCTCACCAGGAGTGGTTGGTGTAAAATAGAGCGCAAACAAATCGTCGACGGAGGCAGTTGTAGAAGTAGCAGTCACTGAGGACGTATGCGCAGGCGACTGCGTGTAAGGCTGCGGCTGCGCGAACGGTGGCGGCGGGCCGCCGTAATGCAGCCCGCTCGGGCCTGCCTCCACAAGCAGCTGCATGTGCGAGATATCCACGAACTCGTCGCCGTCGCCACGACCGCCCAGCTCCTCGTCCTCCGGCCGACGCATCGCGATCACCGAGAGCATCGCACGAGCGCATCCCCGCACCGCGCTCACCACACCACCACAGCACCGGACCACCGCACGCTCACACACCGGCACACGCGTTCACACTATTCTGTCGCCGCGACGGGCGATCGCTAAAGCGCGCTAAACTAACTTATTTACTTAATGTCCTAAACAAATTGACGCGATCACAGAACATTTCGTATAGGTTGTATATAGGAAACTACAAATATGCGGCACGGTAATCACACTAAAGGGTCACGAGCGTCTACTGATAAATGAACACAGATTTCGCACGCGGAGAGTGTCGTCGCGCCGAGAGCGCCACATCCTCGACTGAGGCGCGCACAAGCCGGCGGCCGGCGAGGGCGTGCAGCACGCCGCCCCCGTGCGATGAGGCGCGGTGCCGCGGTCGTGGACCGCCGCGCGCCCTATCAATGGACGCCAGCTACCCGGTCGAGGTCGGCGTTCATTCACGACGGCCGCGTTAATGGCGTTAGAGCCGGGCGCCCTCGCTCAGCCGTCGTCGCCCACGTGCGCGAGAAAATGGCGCGGCGTCGCGACGACGAAGGGATTCGCGCGAAAACTACCGGCAGCACAAGTGTAGAGATGACCGGGAGCATGCGGCGCGTGGGCACGGAGGCTCGCCGCGTGCACGCGCGTCATTGCGTTTCCGTTCCTGCCCGCCGCCACTTTCTCCGCGCTGAATCACGCTCCACTTTCGTACGCTACGCGGTGCGCTGGCCCGCACCCGAAGACCGTTTTGGTTATGCTACAATTAGCCGCGGGCCACGCGCTCCCGTGACGTCGCCGGCCCGGATGGGATAGTCGGGAAATTACGTACCTCGGAGTCGGCTATAAATATAGCTATGGTCATAAAACGACGTAAAGTTTATGACAGTTGGCATTTAGGTATAACTATTTAGTATATTTAACATAAGAAGATGATGTATTAATACTATCTTTATATAAGGAAACTATACTTACAGGAAAGTATACTCTTATCAAAAAAACGTGACCTACATTTTATACTAATAAATCATGTTTCATTCCTGAGGGAGCATTGATAAGATTACGCGTAATTTTGTGAATAATTTAAGATTATATAAAGGAAATCTTTTGAAATAATAGCTAATATGTTTGCCATAAAAGCTAATAAATAAAATTTCCTTCCGCTGGAGTAGACGGCGGATAAGTGACCTTCACAAAGGTCGTGAACTGTTTAGCCGTTGGCATGGCAACCAGCTGTTGATCCACAAAACCGCAAATGTCAAAGAGCACAGCGTGGGCGCCTCGTGAATTGCTCTTTTGGGAACAGCTTCATACACTTTGATAAGAGTCGTTTTCAATATTTTTTTGTAGATTATGTTTTACATAATTTTTAGCTGACCGTAAAAGGGTGTAAACTAATTTAGGCCAACGCAACTTTTATAATTAAAACGTTAAAATAATTATCGAGGTAATGGTATAGGCGATGGTTGTGGGTTCGATTCCCACTCGCGGGAAACAAGACAAAGTGCGACATTGAGTTCCACCACTCGGCATGCAATGTCTCAGATTCGGATGTAAAGTGGTGAACGAACTGTCTAGGTTGTAGGTAGGTTCTCTGCTTATAGAGCAGCAGGCTTCGTGGGAAAAAGCGTGAAGCTGAAAAAAAATCTTTTAAAAGTGGAAACCAATATGTCTTATCACTAGAATTTCTTTCTGCCTACATTGTTATGCGTGAAAATGTAAATAAAAGCTTATATTTAAGAAACAGACTTCTTCGTGCACTTACTAGGCAAAGCGCTGTACTTGGCCCACTTAGTGGTATTTTAAATCTTAATTGGTAAATACAAGTTTACATTATTTTAGGTAGGTACTCGTATATTATGTTAAGTAAGTTAAACTGCCTACTCAATAGTTCCCGATTTTAAAAAAGATTACTTATTTCAGCTAAGTAAATAAATAAATGTTTTTAAATAAATGAGTAAATGAATTTATATTTTATTCTTTTTATGGAGCAAAAATACTTGTCTTCAAAATAGCACGCCCACTTGTAAATTAAGTGAAACGTATTCCACGATAAATTCTAAATCAAATGAAATATTATTAGCCTTAAATTATTAGATCTATAATATTATATTGCACCCACACTATAAGTGTAGTTATATAAATACTTGTTCACCTATATGTAGACATATTTATAGATAAGTAAAATAAATTACGAAAATCATGCGTATATTGTGTATGAAATTAAGTGAAGTACGAGCATTACATTACGAGCCTACGCGTGTCCGGCGCCTACTATAGATTATGTACCGCGAAAGGTTAAGGGAAAATGTGCCACTGATAAATGTATGGTATTAGGGAAAGTAAATTTATTATATTCATATAAAAATTTACGTACATCTTTCGTATTGCCTTTCTACTTTATCCAAAAAGAAAAATCGGCCCTCGGCCGGACGGAAAAATTTGGCAGACCAGATTTCTCTTAATGTATGAAAAGTAAATGAGTAAATTTATAATGTAATCACACTGGATAGCTCGTTTAATAGGAAAGACATAGTGTGTACGTCACTTCAGGTCATAGTCGAACGTATTAATGAATTATCCTGAGTTGAATATCAACAGTATATTATAATATGCGTGTACCGAACTTCATTAGGTAGTTTTAAAATATTTGAAAACAAAATGGTGGATACTCTAAGAAAATTCTGTAAAAGGAGTAAATATATAATAATTTGCGGTGATTTTAATGATATGATGAATGATATTTACCCGAACAACACCCAAAGTTTTCGTTTCTTAAATCTGTATAAATAATTTAATTTTATAAATACTTTCTGCAAACATACTCGTATCAGAAATAGTTTAGCAATTTGCATAGATAACGTCTTCTGTCACTGTGACGTCGAGGACAAACTTATTGTGTATTATTTAAGTTCTGATCCTTGTGGATTAAAGTTTTCAGTGTCTTACGATACGGTCATTAATACGCGAAAAATAACAGGCCAGTCAATATATTTAGTAGCAATAGATTAAATATATTTAACGATAATGTTAAGAGTAAAATATCTAAAAAATAAACTTGCATAGAGAATCCAAATCAGTCTTATAATACTATATTTAATTTACTTTTAAATGAATTTAATGCAACATTTAAACTAAAAACGTTACACAAAAAATTTAAAATACGATTTACTGACTGGACAACCATAGGGGAACCGTAACTGAATAAACCTTAGTAGAAATAAATTATACGAATTATATGGTATGAAGCAAAATCCCTAAGGAAATGAAATTTTAAATTCTGAAAATAGAATAGGTACAACGTGAGACATAATAACTAGTGCACCTGTAAGATCTAAAGTTTGTAATAAATCGATAGAATTAAAAATAGATTATAAGTTAATAAGTTAAGATCTAGAAATATTTATGAAAATCACTTTTCACTTTCGTAGAAATCATCTCCGTCCGTTGCAGTTAAGTTATTGCAAAATAATAATAGTCGTTGTAATAAAAAAAAATAGTTTTGACAATGTGACACCAGCAGTAATTGTCAATTTTTTAAAACTGTTTATGTAAAAAAGTTATAATTATGTTATGTTTTTTTGTAAGTTTATGTTTATGGAGTATATCTGTAAAATGACTGAGCTCTATAATATCACATTGCATCTCAATGAGCTATGATATTAAATAAATGTGTTGACATAGGTATTTTACCCAAACTTATGAAAAACAGCAAAGTAGTTCCAGTATTTAAAAGTCAAGAATATAATGATCTTAGCAACTATAGACCTATATCTGTATTGATATAACTAAAAAAAAAAAAATCGAAAAAATGGTAAAATTTTCGAAAAATGATCAGCTATCTGATTATCTTACTGATAATATTTTTTTTCATTATGCACAGTATGGTTTTACTAGAGGCAGAACTACTGCAGATGCAGGCTTTGGTCTTCTTAAATACATCTCGTCACAGAATGCATTCGTAGGTTTTTGTGTTCTTGACTCCGTGGACCCCGACACATTACTGCCTAAATTGAGTCACTATGGAGTCCACGGCGCTCGTGATATCATTACTTCGTAGCTTACTAAAAGGATTCAGTATGTTGCTATAAATAATGTAAAGTCGTCCGGTTGCTATCTACGGATGGGTGTGCCACAAAGACCGTTATTAGGGCCTTTCCTTATTTTTGATGTATATAAATCTTCCATTTTATGGTAAGAGTTTATGCGATATTGTGTTGTTTCCTAAAGGCATTTCTTAAATTTTTAAAGTAGATCGTAATAAAAGATAATTAGGACGAGGTAAATAGTGAGTGCACTGTCGCAAATACTTCACTGGCTTACAATTAACAACTTGGTATTGAACGTGAAAAAAACGAAATGTATAGAATTTACTATACCCAATGTCAAGAGACAAAAGCTTAACTTAAGTCTCTATAATGAAATTATAAATTATAGTGACTCCGTAGTATTTTTAGGAATTACTCAGGGTTCGAAACTTCAATGGGGCACCCACCTGTCTTCCCTTGCGAGTAGACTGAGCTCCACTGCCTACGCTGTTCGAAAACTTAAACAGCTTATAGACGTTAATACAGGCCGACTTGTTTATTTTAGTTACATTCATAGTAATAAGTTCTTTGATTTTCGCGATTATTACACATTTTGAAATGAAACTATTTTAACCGGATTAATCGCGAATAATTTTGGTATTCGAAAATATATTTTTACAACCCGACGTTTCGAACACTTTACAGTAGTCCGTGGTCACAGGTAGATAGGTAGAGTCTACCGATACCGAAGCGATTAATCCGGTTAAAATAGTTTTATTTCAAAATACATTCATAGTATCTTATTCTATGGAATACTACTCTGGGGCAATGCTGCAGATTTCAACAATATTTGTAGTTCAAAAAAAGTTGTGCAGACTATTTAATTTTCAATAAAATGGGTATTCTTAGGGTTGCATCACAATATATCTACAATAATATTTTGTTTGTCCGCAAAAATATACACGATTACTTAAAAAACAGTGATAGACACGATATAAATACATAAAGTACAAAAAAAGCTGATTCCTCCTATTTTTCGCCTACTAAAGGTGAATAAATCATTTACGAGTATGTTACATGGTATTCGTATGTTTAACAAAATTCCATAAATAATTTCAGACTTGCCACTTGAACAATTTAATATCAAGATGAAAAACATATTATTGAGGAAAGTTCATGTGTAATGTTAATGTGTGGAATTAAATGATGTTGATGCTCACTCAAAAGGCTAATGATAGATATGAAGTGTAAAGTGTGAAGTGAAGTGTTGTAAAACTATATTTGAAAAGAGCAACTGTTGAGTTTCTCACCAGCTCTTCTCAGCAGAACTGTCGTCCGTGGTGGTGGTAGCTGCCGCTAAGACTGACAATTTCATGCTAATTGACGATTTGAAAGTGCTTGTAAGAGTCTATTTCAACAAAGAATATTTTGATTTTGAATACATATATAGATATTATATAGTTATATTTTTGAATAAGAAGATAACATCGATATCCGGGTTTCATTTTTAATTTAAAATAAAGCAAAAATACGGAAATAAGTACATATTTATTTTTAAATAAATTTAGTTTAGGTTAGCTTTATGTGTTTAAAACATAAATATTATATTGCGTTATTTTTTACGCACCTGAACAGTACATAAAATCATTACTAACATTACGAGAACGCGTCGTGCATAATAAGTAGAGTAAATCGTTAGGAGAGCAGTCTTTGTTTGTCATTTGTATCTATTTGAAGCCTACAGTATTTTAAATAACGAGTTCACATGTTTCGTGTAATGAGTACGCACACGTAAATTAAAGCTAAGATCGAAAATACCTTTGTAACGACTTACATGTTGTAATAGTGATATTGCATAGTAATAAACCCAAACTGAAGGAAAGGAGTGTTTTAAATTCATATTAGCAGATTGGAAAATGTGTTTTGTGTGTTTTTCAATATAAAACGTAATTATGGTACGTTAAAAGTATAGAATTATTTGTTTTAGTAAATGTATTTTCAGCCTACACACGAACTTGGATGTCAGTAGCATTATATACGTTTGGGGGCGGGTGACGCATTCGTTCTCACACTTTCGTCAGCTTTCTGTCACAAACAATGACGTTTCTCGTTTCATAACTTCCTATTTAGATAATGAAGGTTGATAAAACATATTGGAATCCAATTTAATTCAAGGTAAAAATAGCCTATTTATACGCTGAATTCGTGTTTTTAACGTGATTGTAATTTGTATCATGGACCATTGTTGTACGTTATACATAACACTGTTAATGACTAGTAAATGTACGTATTATTAATTAGCTAAGATTTTGCGGGTAGCTTCAATACATTAAATAAAATGTAGCAACTCTTTGAATATTTATAGCTATCTGAATTTTCTTTGCAATGAAGGACATAATAAATTAAGGCCACAGTACCGAGGTGTGAGACGCGATGGTTGTGGGTTCTATTCTCACTCGGGGAATGCTTATATTTAAATTATTTTCATATTTTCACTCTAGTAACAACACGCAATGTTTCAGATTCGGGTGGAAAGTGGACACCGGATTATCTTAACTCTAGGTTCTCTCTGACTAACCTTGTATGCGGCAAAGTTCATGAAGCTGAAAAAAAATATATATATGAGAGTAATATTTCATATATATTACTTCTACTGCCTATACATATATAATTCGGATAACAGAATATTCATCTCAGTTTTAATTTAAGAATGTGTATGTATTATAATAAAATTATAATATGGGGCTTAATAAAATATAGAAAAAAAATCCTTCGTGTATGGAAATCATGGAAAAGATTTGTATCAGGGTTAGGACGTTGCGGGGGCGAATAGGAAGACTGACTTATAAGGTAGTGCCGCGAGGCTACGTCACCGCCCGATGAACTAACTACCGACCTGCTGTTTGACTTTTAAACAAAAAATAACCATTTGATATCTGCGTGTACTTATATAGACACACTGGAACACACCAGTCCGACCTTATTAGGTAAGGAAAACCTATTTTAACTTGTCGAATTAGTCACGTCTGTAGAAGTATAAAAGAAATTGATTTTTATAATTTAGGCAGACTATACATATATATTTTATGTACATGCTTTAGTTTATTTATGCATTATTAATTTAATGATGTTATTATTTTGGAATATTTTTTAATAACACTCAGAATGCAAGATTAATGATTTTTATACCAATAATACTAAAATACATATAAAGATAATTTCAATAGATGACATCGAGCCTTGTTATAGCGAATATTAGGCCAAAAATGTAAATAAAAACAGGTGGTGGATTATTAAATAGACAATATTATGGCACGGATAACACGCTCATTTAATTTCTGCTTGCGGGTAATTAACAACTAGGCGGTTTCGATTATTCTCTACAATGCCAACCAAGCTAGCTATCAATTATTATGACAGTGTACATGCACGGTGAATAATAAACTTACCTATGTTAATGTTCCAAACAGATTCTGTTATGAATTACTAAATTTATTTAAATAATGGAAACGTGTCAGCCTCAGTAAATGGTAATGTTCTGAGATACGAAATATATTATTTATTAAAATAATTGATTTACAATCATGCTTAACGTCTATGAGATGATGATGACCGCCAGTATTTTATTTATTTTATTTTCAATTTTAATTTATTAAATAAAAATGCCATATATATAAGTATATATATATATAAATTAATTGGTCATAGGTTAATATTGAAAGGTTATTTTTTGTCATAATTTATCCCCTTTATAAAATAAATGTAAAAGAAGAAAAAATAATCACTGATTTTATATATGTCGTACATTAGGTACCAGAAAACCGTACTTTTTCAGCAAAAATATTTTATAATCAATTTTACACAAGTAAATTCTAAAATAGAGTAAGAATTTATTCATATTTAACCTATGATTTAGAAAATAAAATACAACATACTTTTTTACAATTACTCATACATTTTATACAAAATACTGAAAATATAAAAATATCTATCCACACACTCAATTACAATCACTATTATATTACAGCCAGAAAATTTCTCTTATAGACATCGAGATACGCTTACAATAAATCAGTAATAGAGCAATCTGCATTCACTGCTGTTTGTAGAAGCAATTTGGCGTCATGCAAGGCAATAGGAAATGTTGTTACAATTGTTTGCGAAGCTGGGGTTCGATTCCCGACAAAGATAAATTGCACGCCTGCCGATGGACTGCGGACCGTATTAGAGCATGCATACTGAATTTAAATGGAGACTGTTGAGACATATGTGGCGTTCTTCTTTGCATATAACATACATGTGTTCAAAGTATATATGTAATATGTTCTAAGCTACATCTTTATGTCGTAAATTTATCGTAAGCTACATAGTGTGATGAAAGATATAGAATATTTTTATTATAATGCATTATGAATAAATTATGAAGCCATAGCGGCATAGCGAGACAGAGTTTAAATGTAACGATTGGTTGTGGGTTCGATTACCACACAGAGGAATGATCATTTTTAACATTTTTTAAAGTGTACACACGTAGGAAATTGAAAAACATATTTTTAGAAAACGTATAAAACGCATGGGGTTTTGACCCGCGCCTCTTCAAAACCGTTCAAGCGCTCTGACCGCTAAGCTATGCGTTCATATTTAAACGCCCCTTTGCATTCAAATTTTGATACGTTTTCTAGGAATTATCATTATTTATTTTCATTTCTTCCCTATGGTGAACAAGACTAAGCCTGGCTAGGTGCGCCACGTAATCTGCAATGTCTCTAATTCTGGCGGAAAGTGGGGAAAGGAGTGTCATGACACTGGATATCCTTTGACAGCCCGTGGCATATAAAATATACGAAATAAATTGGAATGATTTTAAATCTTTTTAAGATCCGATTAGGTAAGGTTAGGTTAGTTGCCATGGGCAATAATATAATAGTAGCTGTTACTCACCTACTACAGTACAATGTTTTATGTGTTTTATAATTTACTAGTAGCAGAATCAACTAACATTTGAAATATAATTAAAAACAGCAGCATCCTATAAAATCAGTCGCGGTATAATAAATAAAGAGTAAAAGCTCCAGACTACCGCGAGCGTGAGTTCGATATGACGTTGATTTATAGATTCAAATTGTGTATTTTTCACCGTGAGCCTCTCGCCATTTTGGCGTCGATAAGTGCCATTTAACACTTGATATAGTGTCGGTAATTTGTGTCTGAGTTCCGCTTTTCCTTTTTCAATCAGCTTCAAATGGAATCATGATGTAAGAACAGTAATTGGTGAAAGATCACTCTATAAAATATCCAAAGGAAATGTTATTTTCATTTTTAAACAAAATGAGTGCAACGAAAGTTTTAAAGTAATATGGTAAGAAGGTACATTCAAACGCAAATTAGTTTTTACATTTGCATATGTAAAAGATGTTTGGTGGACGCCGGAGCGGAGGTCAAGAGCCAGGAGGTGGTAAGAGTGGAGTGCGTAACGAGCTTACTGCGCCCGAGGGTATATTGTAATTGTACTGAAGCACTAGCTCTTACAAATTCATAGCCTTGCACGCGAATTTCGATGATCTCTCCTTAGTAGGCATGTGAAAATTATAGCTTTAAAGAGAAAGCGTGTAGCCATCGTTGTCATTAATTTTGTTTGATGGAACAGTACTCATCCAAATAATAATGCTTATTGTATTAAGTATATGCTGTAGTTAAATATTTGCAATAAAGTTCAAATTGTCTTAACGTTGGTCTGAAAGTTATGCATTTTGTGCTGCTTGCGCTGCTTTTTTTTATTATAATTGTATTTTTACTATAATTTTTTTTTTCTACAATTGTGCAAATTATTCGTACTGAAAATATGTCCATTACATACAGTACCAATAATATTCACATGTACTTATTGTAGGTTTTATATTATTAAACTCGTATTGTATTTAGTCTCACATTTTAAGTTGTAGTAATGACATAAGAATTTTATTAAAATAGCTGAACTTCGTACTACCTCAGAATTAAATAATGTATCAAATTCAATAAAAAAATTATATCGCCAGCACATTCTCTTTGAAAATTCTCCTGATTTATAACTGTGTGTAACATTTCTCTTATTGTTGCAGATGAATAACATATTTGTTGTCAAATATATATTTATAGTGCTTTCAGAAGCTTTCTTAGTAAGATAATAAATATTAATTTTAATTTTAATTTAGAGATCAAATGGCCGACTGGTTTTTAATATATGCTAGCTAGGTCTTTTAATATAACATACTCCGAGCTATTTTCCTTGCTTAATATTTAATTTCCGTTATTTGCACTTTGTTTACCTGGTACGCACAGCTTATATGAGAAGGTAAACTAGTTTTTTTTTAATTTTACATTTAAATTTCTTTATGTTTTCTGACCTTTTAAACCTTCCTTGGTCGTCTAGAAATATTTTAAAACCAAAATTAGCCCAACTGTTAGCGAGTTTTAGCAAGATTAACAAACGTAATTTGCCTGCGTAATCTGCGTAATCTTAAGTTTACAATGTAAATGGTTGTAATTTTTTTATTTATGAACCGATTAAAAAGAAATAAACACTAAATGTTTAGGAAAACTGACCACATTACTATTATCTAAACTGCATTAAAATCGGTTAATACATTTCTGTACAAACACACAGACAAACAGACGAAAATTTACAAATATTGTTTTTGGTTTCTATTATATTGATAAATGTCCCTTATAATATTTTATTTCATGTACAGTTCCTGTTCTTTATAATAATTTCGACGCAGCTGGATGTAGAACGCATGGCTTAGCGGACAGAGCGCTTGAACATTTTTCAAGAGGCGCGGGTTCAAACCCCTTTGCGTTTAAATTTTTATACGTTTTCTAAACATGTCTTTTTCAATTCCATAGTCATCAGTTATTTTTTTCAGTCAGTTCCATTTTTATTATATGCATAGATGTTTTTTTATATTCATAATATAAATCGCTCCAAAAAAAGCATTAAACTACATAAAGCGATCATGTCATAGATTTTGTGTCTATCAGCTTTCTCGGCTCAGCATGTTTAAATGGCTATAGTTACTCAAATGTAAATAATACTTTAAGTTGTATTCTTATGTGTCGCCACGCAGTAGGTGATAGTCTTAATATACATTCTAATCGCCATCTTCACCGCTTGCTCAATCCTCTTCTTGGTTCTAATATCGATTTCCAGTGTTATTAAACAAGAGTCAACATAATTTATTAAATTTTTATCATGAGATATTAATGAAATGGTTAAACACCATTATGAATTTACTGTATCGTATTACATAAGATTATGAGACCCTTAACACCAAATAGTTATAAATAATTTATTTCAAAGCCTTGTCACTTTATATTGTATGATTGTAATAATTATTGGCCTTAAATTTATAGAAATTTTAAGTCTTTTTTTATTAGGTAATCAATTTCCACTTGAGTATGTCATGATTTCGATACATACTCGATAATCGATAAGAATAAATACCAAAAGTTGTTTTATTTGACATTTGGGAAAACATAAAATTTATTCGTGACTGAGAATATACTTATAATTTATTAAATAAATAAAGGTTGATATTAGTATATTTACAATTATTGAATATTTTATGCAAACAGAGACAATGAGCGAAATGAAGTCAAAGAGTGCTTTGGTGTGGGGCGCGATGACATTGGTTCTTTATAGCTAGCGATCCTATCCACGCAGCTTGACTTTGTTTTTACGACACCATAACCTCCACTATTTATGGAGTGTATTTAGCATAGGTCTGCATCACAATTCCTTCCGTAGGGCCCAATACTTGTAAGCGATGGACGGTGCGCGCGCGCTCGTGGTCATTGTGTTTGCCGCGCTTCTCGCGTGGGACGCACCTACTGGCTATCGAACACAGTATCAATAAATTGCACTTGCGTCCGTCGTGTTGAACAAATAAAAGAATCAGAGTACGTGCTATCGACGAAAGGTCTAAATAAATTTGAATATGTACTTATTTGTTGTTCGCTTTTGTAGATATCATCATCGAGCTTGAATCGAGCTCAGAAAATAAAGCTTGCGCTGATATAATATTTCAATATCGTTATATGGCGTCATGTTACAAGGGATCGTTTGTATGAAAATATTAAGCGCATGAATTGATCCTTTAGTGAAGAACTTTTGAAATTCTCCTTTCAATATTTGCATATTGTTTATTTTTATTATCGAATAACAATCGAGAATCGAGGCATAACGAGCAATTACAATTTGTCCATGTGGTTGTCTGCGATGCAGTCTGGGTATTAATTAAATCACCCTTGTATCGAAATATTGCAATGTTATGACTTATTAATATCCACATACATCAAAACGAGAGTCACGCCCTCTCGCGAACCTGTTGAACATAAAGGATGTCCAGGTGGCGGATTGAATAGCCCCCATTAGAAGCCATTATATGCCAATAAATAATGCAAGAGACGTTCAGGCTATCGGTCCTGGACTAAGATTGTATCGTAATTCAACTTAATGTTATAGATCTCAGTAATATGTAGTCTCTAGACATTGTAGATATAACATCAAAGCTTATTTCTATTTATAGCCCACCTAACAAATTATACATATACTTCATACATTCACAAATGAAAATAATTAAAAAAATTTGAAACGGCACCGTTGCGCCACAATTAGGACAAAAATACTTCTATACATAGAACACAACCAGGAACATGGAATACAACCAGGTTTTAGGACCAGTAATTATGAGAGAGAGGACCAGAAGCCAATTTGAAAAAAATATATAATTTAAACAATCTCTCTCTCTCTCCCAACTATCTATCTAAAAGTATGAGAGTATCCCAGTAGCATTCATACCGGAATTTATATTTGTACGCATTAGTGTTTATTATACATATACCTTAATGTCAATAAATGTATGTAATCAGTTGTAATTAATATATACAAAATCAAATAATGTAAGTAATTAATTTAACGTAAGTATTATGACTCTGTTGGAATCGAGAAATTGATTTTTTTTTTTTTTTTTTAATCTATTTTTATTTAGGGTCTTTTTATGTAATAATACAAAAATATCAGCCCCATCGTTCCCTAAAACAATCTTCAAACACACAATTATAGCATTTCCTTAATCTTCTAAGAACACTATTTATACTTAAATTTATACAACATCTTAGTTACCACAGAACAAGGTTCAGACAATAAACATTGGTATAAATATATTGGTATAAAAAAAAATATATTGGTAAACTAAATATATACATATTAATAATTTGTGGATCGTAAGTAAGATTCTACAATAAATACAAATATAAAAGCATTTGCAAATTAAACATATCTTCTTGTTTTTTGGAACGCAAGTGTCTCTCAGAATTTTCTGTCAAGAACTTCCACTTTTTGCTATCCATTAATTTTAGGCTCGTACGCGTTATACTCACACAATGTATTGTCAGAGATCCACTACCCCATATTTTCCGCCAAGTGAATATCGAATCACTGCACCACGCTTCGCTTCGTCTGCACCACGACAGAGCCCCTTTCATTTATTTTACCTTGTATTTTTATATCCAGAAAAGAAAAACATTTTATTAGCGAGTGGGACGTTAAATTCTTTCTCTTCTAATACTGCTATTCTAATCTTGGAGGACAATGCCAATCGAGCTATTTGAAGACCAAAAACATTATAATTGCTTTGAGTTGGCACCCACGTGCCCCCGTCAAGAAATATCGATGACAATGTGTAGGACCTTTGATGTCTGATCAATTATTAAATTCTGCCTCTTTGATGGAATTATCAATATTAAGGTTTGTGGAAATATTTTATTTTATATCATAAAACGCAGTTGAGGTGAGCCTAATTTATTCTCACTGAAGAGAATCCATAAATAAACAAGTAAACACTTTTTATATATGTTTCTGTGTAAAGTATACATTAATTTAGTGTTTTCACCTTTGTTTATGAAAGCAAATGCAAGTGGTTGTCAGTCGCCTAACATTTAATGAAATACCGTGTTCATTTTTAACTTACCCTAATTTAAGATATTATTAGCATAGTCAAATGATATTACACTGATTACACAGATTTTTCCTTTATCACTAAACATTTACACACTAAACACTACCTATTGCTACCAAGCTTAATTGTACATTGTGCAGTGCCAAGTCAGGTATAGGTATTTCTAAGGGACCTTAATAATCTATTTGGATAGTTGGTGGAAAGATAAAATATCTTCGTTTGTGACAAAGCCAGTGAATCAAATTTAAACAAGTGCACAAAACACGTACGTACAATGAAAAACTATAGAATCTCTCTAAGTAAAAATAATGATTTGTATGATTAAATTTAAATTACATTATATACATAAAAATAGAACTGAATTGCTTATATTATATTATATAACATTCGTGTCCATTAGGCAGTTTTGAAATATTTGGATATAAAATAGAGGATGCTCTAAGAAAACTCTGTAAAAGTAGTAAATATATGTTGATTTCAGTGTTGATATATTGCTGAATACCACCCAAAGTGTTTGTTTTTTTTAATCTATATAAATCATTTAATTTAACAAATATTTTCTGCAAACCTACTGGTATCACAATTAGTTCAGCAACTTATATAGATAACGTCTTCTAATACTGTGTCGTAGAGGAAAAAATCATAATAAATAATTTAAGTTCTGATCATTGTGGTTTTCAGTCTATCTGGCGATAGTCTATCTGGCGATAAAGTCACCAATACGCAAAAAATTACATGTAGGCCTGTGAGTAGACTGAGCTCACGTCTCGTCTGCGTACGCTATTAGAAAAGTTAGACAGCTTACAGACGTTAATACGGCCTGAGTTATTTATTTTTGTTACTTTCATAGTATCTTATCCTATGGAATACTACTCTGGGGTAATGGCGGAGATATTGCAACAATATTTGGTATTCAAAAAAGGGCAGTGCGGGCTATAGCTCGGGATTCTTTACGAAAAGTTTTTAATAAAACGGTTATCCTTACACGGGTGCATCACAACATATTTACAATAATGTTTTGTTTGTCCGTAAAAATATACATGATTATTTAAAAATCTGTGAAAGATATATTTGCGGTATAAATATAAAAAGTAAAAATAAGCTAATTTCTCGTAGTTCAAAAGGTGAATAAATTATTTATGTCACAAGGTATACGAATACGTATGTATAATAAAATTCCATAAATAATTTCAGGCTTGCCACTCGAACAATTTAAAATCAAAATTAAAAATTATTGAGTCATTCTGTCCAGGAATACTATTCTGATGCTAATGTGTGGAATTAAATGCTGTTGATGCTATATCGGGTAGCTAATGATAACTATGAACTTATTGTAAAGCTATATTTGAACGACACAACTGTTGAGTTTCTCGCCGGCCTTGCGAGCCGGTGATAAGTTCCGCTAGGACTGACAAAACTGACATTTTATGTTAAATGCCGATTCGAAACTAAGCCGTTTCACATTTTTAGCTTACTATATGGTATCCTTTTCTTGATTTTTAATTATTTTTCTATTCCCATTATATATTATAAATATGATGGCCGTTAAAATGGAATAATACTAATATAGTGGTATTGAATTAATTTGTACATAACCTTGTTTTCATACCTATTTCTATTTATCTTTATATCATTGTTATCTTATTTAGTAAATCATAATTGCATCTTATTTAATTAATATAAAAAAAACGATTATATTTTATTATCATTTCGACAATATTAATTACATTTTATTACATATCGTGTGGCTGGCTATCGTATGCAACGAGCTTGTCGCCCGCTCTAGCCCCAATTAAATGTAGTAACACATCAAACCAGTTCCGGCGTCTTCGTCCGCGCCCGTGCCGGTTTTAGTGAAGTACTCAGTTGCGGCCGCGCGCCCGATTGCCTCCTCTAATCGCACGCATTCATTTGAATCTATTTAGGTAAACGGGCGCAACGCCGCGTTCACCACAGGAATGTGACGCGCCGTGGCAATTACGTATTACGCTACTTGTTCCCTACAAACTAACTACAAGAAGCTATATTTTTGGAGTAATTCCATCCATATGATAGAAAACCGATCTAAGATTACACCTTGACTAATACATAAGCCGCATCGGACTTGGTGTGGTGCGTATAAATTATGGAGTATACTCTGAGATATTGTGTTTCACGTCCGGCGGTTTAGACATGGGCCGAGGATATCTGCGTGAAAAGGGCGAAATATTGCAGAAATTTCAAACTCGACAGGACAGCATTCGATTCGTCGTGGTGTAGGATTTCATTGCGCTATATCGCGTCAACCTCGGCCGATACAAGGCTCATGAGCCTGTACAGCTATACTTTACGTGGCGCGACGTTTATTGATAGTAATTTAATAATGTTACTTATATATATATATATATATATATATATATATATAAGATATAGGTGAATATGTTTAATGGAAAATGGTGTATTTTCGTTTAGTTATAGTTTAAATAGAAATTTAGTTTTTTTTATTATAAAAATAGCACTTTTCACTTCTTTCCTTATAATTGTAAAATATTAGATGACCCAATATGAGATGTGTATATCTTGTAATCATCTCCCGGAGATAGAGAGAGCTTACTAATGAGTTTACGGACTTGAAAAACTTGGAAATGCTTTAATAAAGTTAGATTAGAGTTCTATTTATTATGATTATAACAAATTAGCTCTGAAAAAAAGAATGAGGTCACAACTTTATTAAAAGATTCTAGATTCATATAAGCTTTATATTCACATTAGACATAAGATAATTGTGTAAGTGCTGTATTAGATTTAACTCAGTTTATTTATAAACGCATTTGCAATTTGCGTCGTCAATATCGTCGCGAGATGCTATCCAGAGTATTGTTAATCCAGTAATTTGAATTTATTGCACCGTGAATAAATGGTGCACCGGTTATCGGGAAACGTATCGACACCGCACCCGTGTACTCAGTTCGCGCTTACTTTCAAATATACTAGCACGTTGCTTTTCAGACGGCGCAATGCACACAGTTAAGTTAACATTTTGTTAAATGAAAATAAAGTTAAACGTAATATAATGGAGACTGCTGTAAAAAAAACCTATTGTTCTCATGTTTACGTCAAATACATCTCTACAAGACTAAATAATAAGACAAGGAAGTAGTGTATCTCGAGCATTCCTTGTAGGAGATGTGATTGTTTCTCCTTAACGGGTTAGCCGCTCTAATCGGGACATCCCCAGAGTCGGTTGGCTGTAAGTATTGGCGTTAATTAGACTTCTTGTGCATTCTACTGTATCAAAGGCATGAGCGGCTCTTGAGGTCAGATCGCAGTGCCTGGACAAAATACAGGAAGTGTTCTATTATCTTAACTTACAAGCTAAAATTTTCTCTAAGACACACCAACGGTATTATGTTTTAGCGGACTGCGACCTGTCTCGAAGAGTGGACCGGCAATCAGGAATCATTATTTACGAACAGCTATTATCACCTCATGGCTTTTCTGGTTTATTATCGGCATTGCTCGTTATGTTGTCCTGAGACGTATAAATTATGCTATTAAGTTAGCAGATTGACAAAGTTATTTATGACAATAAGTGGATGCGAGCTCAGAGGTGACTTTTAGACAATTTAAGTAATAGTTTAAGGTCAAATATTAAAAGGAAAATTTGACTATTATACGAATTGTTGACAATACAAATTTACTACTAATAGCCAAATATTAAATGTGTTGAATTGTTTATGGGCCGAAAACTTTCTATAAATTAATAGCTTTAATTCATTGATACAGTAAATATTTATATATTGAACGAGTACATATATGATAATGCGACGAACTAGTAAATTTTGCATTTTATTCAGTCGCACTAAACATTGAACTAAATATAATATGAATAAAGGAACTTGCCTAAGGATGACATTTCTATTTGCTTTCAATGAAATCGGCTACCGTCTTTTCTTTTATGTACCTATTTAAGCATTTACGCATTATTGCATGTATCTATGTGAATAAAATAATATATAGACATTATTAAACATTCTCCATGGATAACAACTCTGTGGAATTTTATTTTAAGGCTTGATTTGTCTTTCCTGTCATGACAAACTGTTGTCACCAGCCACCGCACGCGTACTGTTCTATCTGATAAGTACTAGTAAATAATTATTAAATATTATCGAATGTCAGATATGGTCGTTTAGGTGGCCGTTTCGTTATCTATGTTATTTGTTGTTAACAGTTCCGCGGGACGCCAGGCGTGTTATCGAGTTGAGTTATAGCAACAGAAGTTCTGGTGTTCAGGGCTGTCAATTTTTTTTTAAAAAAGTCTCGGCAAATTGTAGAAGAGATAGCATTCGGCACATTATAAAGTATATAATATACCTGAACACAAGTTAGATGAGAAATATTTTATTTAGCTTTTATTTTTTTGCTATATATAGCACTAGCAACCCTAAAGGTATTCTTCTCTGATTACAACCCTGTCACTAGATAAGGATGCTGCTGACTGCTCATCACAGACATAATGTCCTCTGATATCATCTTTGAAAAATGCATTCTGTTAATGAGATATTTCTAAATTTTGAATTTGAAATGGTAAGTTATAGCTGCATATCCCTCGTATTTTAATGACTAGTTTATATTTTAAAAATATTTATGTTTCTTAATTTCTATCTATCAAAAATAAATATTAAACCATTATACATGACATTTGTTTTAAGGCAACACTTTTAAACACCATAAACAAAAGAAATGATATTAACAATTCACATTTAATAAACGCTGTCTAGGCTTAAATTAATTATATAGTATTCTATAACGTTATATTGTTATTTAAAGTGTTTATAAAGTATAATAAAGAAATCAAATTACTTTTAAGTTGATAAGTGAATGCAATTAATATTTTAGCGGACATGTTTACTCTAGATCAACGTGAATTATGGCGCCAGATATAACGGTCTGCTGACATTGTTGTAAAGTGACGAAACTGTCAGGTGGAAAGCTCCTACGTTATTTAGGAAGATTTATCAATGAACTCAAGTTAGAATTTAAGATGTCGAAATACTTGTAGTATTTTATGATGTAATAGACAATTAATTTACAATAATGTTGGGTTTTAGGATATTTTTTTCTAATAAGGTACATATAAGTGCCTATGAAGATTTTTTTTATATTGAATTTAAATTAAACTTAACAAAGTATTGATATATTAAATTATGTAAGAAATAGTAAAGATAACTCTTATTTATTGTTAACATATAAAAATACTTTTTAGAATACTAATACGCTATTGTTGCCATTCCTGGATAAAAATTTGATAGGCTAGTCTACGAAACTAATTTTACATAAAGTAATTGATCGAAACTCTTGATTACATTTTGCGTGCTTCCGGTCGATGTGTCATTGGCGCTTGTAAGTCCAATAAATTTGCCATTTGAACCTATCAGTGGAATATGTGTATGTTTCTTATCTTAATTTGTGAATTAATTTATGTGTTACATAAGTTGTTATGCCTAACAAATTCGTATATATGCCTTTTTAGTAATTTTTTTAGTTACAATAATTTAGAAATTTATTAGTTTACATAAGTTCTAAATTACTTGAAGTTGTAAAGAAGCTGCATTAAATATGCAATCTAGATAAAATCAGTAGCAGAATAAACGAAGCCATATAAATTTGAATAGAACGCAATACTTGTTCTGTTTGATTTGTAATAGCGGGCAATATTCTTAGTGGGGTGTTATTAGCCACTTACTAAAGTTGCCCGAGGCTTTACTCGAACTGAATTCATTTTCTTTTGAGAACAGAAAATTGTATTACTGTGACCAGATACCTTAGCAAAAACACTTGCAAAATACAAGTTACTAATTTAGCTTTAGATAAGTATCGGTGTAAATGTATACAGCACGTTTTACCGGAAAGCTATCAGTCATCTACTTGTAGGCTGATAGACAGAATCGATAGGCAACAGGCGTTCTTTCAACGCAGAGTGGTAAAGGACCGGCGCTAGTGACTGACCGGCTGTCATCAGTATAAAGTTATCGCTTCTATAACGTCTGCGATATGGCACTTTAAAGGCAGCAACAAATGAAGCGGTTGCATTAAAACGTGTCCGGTGCATATCTAAGCGTAATTAATAGCAGGAGATAAGTTGAGGAGAGCGCTTGCGATACCTCCGTAAGGTCGGACGTAATAGAGGCTGTCGGGAGCGCCGCCACCGGCGAGCGGCCGCCCGCTATATTAATAACAGTCAGGTGATATCGGTGGCTGCACCAAATGGAAAATTAAAAGGCTTTCAGAGGATCTATTCATTTCATTAGTGATTTATTTCGTTCCTCAACTTAGCGGAAATAATATAAAAGAAATAAATCAGTTTTACTATCATCCTTACAGGATAAATTATTTTATTAAGATAAGACGATATTGTAAAGTTAGTTTAATCTATTATGTGCCTCTTAAAATTCTATGTTTATATTGTTCTAACTTTGTCACCAAACAATGTAATATAACACCGGTGTTATAGTTACCACGTTGTTTTACAAATAATACAATATTGTAAGCTTGTATGACAAGATTACTAAATACATGGACATAGCGACTATAGTGTTTACGACACGTTCGAAGTAGAATTTAGAGACAGTTACATTGTAAGATATTTCTCTCAGACTCATAAAAATTGATTTGAAAGTATATTATATACTATATGTGTTTAAATAAAGAAAGGAAGGGAAATTTTAGTTTTTACTATAACAAAAGAGTGAAGAAAAGGTTAACCCAGATGTTCAATTTAAAGGAGGTCCAGAATTTGCATAATATATGAGTTATGATATATTTCCGTCTTATAAATTCGTACGTCCGGCGTGGCAGATACCGTTGCACGTCTCAGGGCGGTGCTTAAAGAAGGTAATCGTGCAATTTGTGCCGTCATTGTTCTAAAGTAGAGTCGGCCGTATATCAGTGCGGTAGACGGGGCCAATTGATACAAACGAGCGCGTGTCACGTCTATATATAATATTAGGAATCACGGCGCGAGCCAGGATATATTAATTTGGAGTGCTTGTAGCATGATGTAGCGTATTGCTAAGGTATGCGCCGGTTTGAGCGTGTCGGAGTCGGTTAGATAAGCTGCTTACTTGCTATTGACTGTAGTTTCTCGGTTGCATCGGAGACTTTATGGGTGATTAAATATACTAATACTCAAAAGAGAGAACATTAGAGGTGCGCTAAGGTACCATTTCACCAACGACATTGAATGAAATTTTCACAATACAGTATTGTAATCCAGTTACCTTTTTAATCACTACATTTTTGACGTTAACGTTAATGTTTTAGTCCTAAACAAACTCAGTTAATAAGATATTTTGGTGAAAAATTAGATGTGTAATATATAAGTAGATACATCATAAATAATATTCTTTGCCATGAGGTGAAGAATATATATAAATTTATTACCTTTAGTTGAATTAAGATATTTTTTTTTATTAGAAACGATATCCCTAAATCACACAAAATAACTTCATCGACGAAGCCGTCAGTGGATAACATATCTTGAGGTGGATTATTTTTATAGCTTGTGGTGGGCTCCCGCTCTTTTGAAATAAGATTAAATGATTTACGAATGAGGTCAGAGTGGCAGTGAGGTCGGCCAACTCCGCGTCATAGCGTCAATCGCCACGCGCTCGGCACACGACGACATTTGCCCGCCGCGTCGACTTTTAACTTATGATAGTTACGCTTTACTAATTATACATATATTATGGTAGAGAATGTATTTTTGATTTTATTATTTAATTAATTTTAAAGAATGTCAAGAAATTTGCCAATATAGCGTACATATTTTATGAATGAGTAAGTTCCCTCTTTGTCTTCTCGGTCTTTAATAACCTTATAACATTAATAAAAAAGCCTTTGACGCTAAATAAATTTTAGAGTTTCATGACAGTTGTTCCAGACTTTCTATTTTTGTGTCAATGAAAAATGTACACTTTACAAATTTTGCCAGTGCCATTTTCTTATTTCTTATACTTAAGGTGGTGGTCTGTCGTCAGTTAGTAAATTATAACTAGCAACGTTACATAAAGATTTCAATGGAAAGAACTCATTTTGAAAATCGTAGGTGCTGTTATTATTTTTGAATTATCCTTTAATATTTTTGACTACAAAATGTATCTTGTTGATTCCTAAGAACAATTCACAAATATTCACGACGGCATTGTTTCATACTTTTATAGCTCGCTTCATTACTAACTCAATTGAATAAACTGTGATAGGAACGCTGAGGCGCTCTGCAACTTGATTGCTCAAATTTCCTCTTCAACTATCACAAAGATATGGTGAATTTCTAATTGGATAAACGTGTCGTTTCCTATTTAAAGGCGACGGCGGCTGTAATGTTTCCATTTAAATGTGACCTCTAATGGTGTCGTGAATTCCCCTTGAAATCTTCATAGATGATTACTTTTAGGGGGCCATGGGAGGTCTTGTTAAACGTATGGTTGGGTATCAGCAGGCACGCGCGCCGTCATTCGGTATAATAGTGCATCAGATTCCGACATCTCACATGCCGCTCATTGAGTAAGTATTGAATTTGATAATATTTCAATAGACTCCCGTAATAATATTTTGGGCCCTTGTTAATATATTATTATGTATGGTATGCATTTTAATTTTAAATTTAGAATTAAAGTTTATGATGCCATCGTAACTCAATTAAGGAATATTTGAGTGTATAAAGAATGGTTGCGGGATCAATTTTTACTTGGAGGAATAAATATAAATTAATGTTTTCAAATATAAGCAGATATTATTAAATAGAAGTATATAGTTCTTTATATTTATAAAATATTTTTAAATACAAATCATCCAATTGGGATAATGTTTCTTCATCCACTAATTCCCCAGTTACATAAAGAACACAGCGCGCCCTTGAATTCCACTATCCAAAATATTATGTATTGGAAAGTGGGATAGTTTCTGAATGTTCTAAGATCTAAGATAGACTAAGATCTCGTTCTCGTAAAAAGGCGAGAAATATAATAGATATAAAAAAATAATTTATTTTAATTTTATTAAATAAAAATTGACGTAATGAGGGCAGAGTTAACAATATTGACATTTAGAATCCAGCTAGTATGTACAAAATAAAAATTCAAATAAGATAAAAGACTGATGTTTTTTATATTTTCTTTATTATATTTTATATATTCTGATAATGAAATACTGGAGAAAACGAAAGATATCTTCAAATATTAAAGGATATTTGTGTTTTCAATTGTAAAAATATAAAAACGTTTAGTCTTGGAAGACACAATATAATTATCTGTACAAGCAATATGACAACCTATAAAAAATGTGCTTAAATGTGAAAATGAGAACCAATTTAATTTTAGGAATATGCGAGGTTCCCGACGTCGCCAAATTGAGATATACAATGTGGGTGCCATGTTTACAAAACTATTACTGTAATTTCTTAAAAAGTAAAAAAATAAATTGGAGCTTAAACTGTGGCTGTGTTTTGTGTGTTTTGGCTAGATACAGACCAACTAAGCCTATATAGAGTTAAATTGATAATAAAAAAATATGTTATAATATTTGTTTTATTTTTATTCGAAAGTCAAATTCAATGTCAAAAAATGTTAATTACCCTTTTTCACACTAACAATACAATAAGAATAAAATAAATATAAACAAATAAGAAGAAAACGGTAAAAGGAATGAGCAGCGTAAGCTGTGAGACTTGTCGTCTACGGCGCTGTTTTTCAGCATCATTCTTGTAACATAATAATATATAACCAAAATGTGTGTTTGACAAGGTCCGTAATAAATCACGCGTGATGTACGGTTGATACCGCTTCCGTGCGCGTAGTATCAGTAGTGTCATACACACACGCACAACACATTACCTGCACTTTTCCTAGAATTTAAATTTTATTCCTCTGTAAAGATATTAATCATATAAGCTTAACTTGAGGGCCTCTATCATTAAAGTTAAAATTGACCAAATCTGACATTTGATTAAGGGAATATTCAGCGTTATTAGTTTCTTAATTGTGTATTTTTATAATAAATATACCCAAATTACGTATCAAATGAGATAGAGAGACTGGCTTCTTCTTTTAATTAATCGAAAATTTGATGTCAGGCGTAACGGTATAACTTATTTTGTTAAACAGATTATAGTTGATTGCGTACAACTTACAATTTTAATTAGCTTTAAGCAAATTCCATATCTATGTATTGGGATGTATTTTGGAATGAATATAAAAATACTGCTTATTATAAAAAATATTGAAAGACGAAAATATACCATTAAACGGCTTGTAAATATGAACATGATATGATACACTGATTTTATTTTCGCAATGATACAGCCTTATTATAATATATAATTGCAAGTCTATTAATTATTTAATAAGTATTCATTTTAATATATTTTTGTATTTTAGTAAGTATATTTATTTCAAAAATTTCTTATACTTAATGATACACGTAATTTATAAAGCTGTTTAAAATTTATAATTAAATAGTTGAACATGTTGTCATGTCTCCTAAACGCCAGAGTTTTATCTCGTATGAGATATATGGGGTAATAATAGAGACTTTACATTTTGTTTATCATTAATATCTCTAGTGGCGTTTGAATCGACACCATCCGCTAATTAAAAAACAAATTAAATGCCTCATGTAAGGTGCTATTAGATTTTATGATCTTTGTTTGACTAGGCCTTATCGGTTACCTCGGTATAGGTACTCACATTTAAACAGCAAGAATTACTTGATATATTAATCAACAGAATTTAATTTTAGAAGATTTTTGCATTTTTATTTAGCGTAATAATAATACTAGCAGAGAAAATAATGTACTAACACTCGATTTTCCACTTTAATTATATTTTTTGTGGGTTCACAATTGGTTGTGGGTTTAGTGAATGATTATATTTTAAATATTTTAATTTCTGTCTGCTACCTAATACAAAGCGCAGCGTGGAGTTCCGCCTCTCAACATGCATGTCTCGATTTTGGGTGGGTGGTGGAGAACGGAGTGTCACCAGGTTCTCTCTTACTATCTAGTTAAGCGAGAGAAAGCGTGAAGCTAAAAAAAATTCATTAATTCTATTACTAGCTTCATTTTAAATACCCATTAGAAACCTCAGAAAACATCAGGCGAATAGTAAGGACCACCGAGTGCGCAGTGCGCGGTGCTTTACTTACGATTTATTGTTATAAAAATAATGGTCATCTATGCTTCACAATGGTTGCAAATGCTGAATAATGCCGGCGGCAGTTCGAGCTGTGCGGTGACTTCAGCAGTTCTGATTATTACTTTCTTTTATCTTCCAATGTTAGTATTATATTTTTATTGATATTATGTTGAAAGTCTCTTAAGTTCACTCCATAGATTTCCACTTCAAAATAATAAAAATTAGCTTCACGATAAAATATAGTAACAAAAACCAGCAAACCATCAGTAAAATAGGTTTAGCACCTTCAGTTGAAATGAAAAACCAATTAATGAAAACTTACAAAAAAATATATAATATTAAGTGATCAACTCTTGTGCTTTTCAAAGAATGGAAATCAATAGTGTAAACGCGCTATTTAATTCATAACTTCAAATTGGGCCATTAAATGACACGCACAAAGGTACAGTGCTCTAAAGGACTTAGTTTAGTGCATTAGTTCATTTGTGAGAATTTCAACATATTGCTCCTATTATTGATTATATTTCCAAGAGCTACTATAAATAGCAAATTGTTTCGTAGATTTTAGCATTTAAGTAGGTATTTGGTCATTCATATTTCGCACGACTTATGCCGTTAAACTGTGTTATAATTACGAATCGCTTTGAGAATTGGGAGAAACGACACCAAACTGTGCAATCACCAGATAATAAGTTGTCGAAAACGCAGTAAATGACAACGTTAGCAATGGCAGCGAATGGCCCGAAATAGCACTCTCATTCATACTTGAAGGGGCAGAACCTTAGAAGTTAAATTATGAATTTGCTGAATAACAAGATATTGAAAATCATTGATAGCTTCTGGCAGCACTGCTTCTTATCAGATAGTGCCGCGCGACAAAACGCTCGCTTAAGCCGCGTAAACTGACTTCTGATTGGGTAGTGGGTGCCTCGCATAGTTCTTGCATTCCACTTTTCAATTAGATACGTACTTGTCTAATATAGCAAGTGAAGAAACTGCAAACCATAGTAATAAAAACAACTTTCGTCAAACTTAGATTGGACTAGTGATATATTATGTGCAAGTCTATATAGTCTTTTTAAGTATTTGAATTAAAAAAAAATATTTAAACTATCAAGAACGTTATAGACGGAACTAGTATGACGAATGGGTATCGGAATACGTGTGCGCTGTATGCCCGCTGTGTCGCCTCTCGTGGCAGATAAATACAAGTGGTTAATCACGCTACCACAGCTGAGTTTGATTGCGAATGATAAATAGTTATAAAATTCACCATGAACTATAAAGTATAATGTAATAGTCAGGCTTTCGGTAAATTCGACGCAAGTAAATAGTAATATTAATTTAAAAAGAAATATTTATATCTAGTTACAACATATAAGTTATGATGTATTCAGGTAGCTACGAAATAAAATAAATAAATTATAGTTTTTATTGTAACTTATAATTATATTCTTATAAAGTTTTACGTTAAAATAAACAATTTGAAACTGTTTTATTACTGAGCTCGTGTACGGCCGGCTCCCTTGATGTCTTTAATTAATTGGAACACTACTGAGCACCAAGCTCCGAGCTCTGAGTACATCGACACAGCGTACTGATTTATAGCGGATCAAATGTTTCTGGAGCTATAAGAGGATAGTGTCATTAATATTATTAATTATTGTCTGCTGTCGCGGTTTCCACTATTGCATGCGGTTGAACATAACAAAAGCGGCTAATGAGAAATAGCTGAGCGACATCTACCTTGCATTTGATATATTCAAGTTACTAATAATAAAGACAGAAGGGTCACGCGCTATTGAGAAGAAATTGAGTTCAATTTGCACGCTTGTCGTTTTTCGGTCAAACAGACGTATTACAAAATTGTAATAGGTAGACTTTCTATGGATTGCAAATCATTAGCTTCACTTATACATTTTTATATTTACGAGTATGTATCTTTCTTAGACATAAAAAGGTTTTATGACACTTACATGAATAATAATACAATAAGGTACCAAGGTGATGTGTTTTTCGTATTTAAGATGGGCCTATATGGCTGCGTACCGTTATATAATGACCAGAGTGCATAATGGAATTTAAATAAAAAATGTTTTCTTTATATCAGCCGGGCATTGTTGTGTGACTGTAACGGTGGCCACACGCGCGCCACGCCGCGTACTTTATAGCGCACCCATTAAGCTGTTCTTTATATATCACGACCTAAAGGCTACGGGTCATTTAATATGGTATACCCAAAAAACATATACTCAAAAACATTTCTTTTTCCTTGACATATTTTTTGAATAGTTACTCTAAATTTTTATTACATTTGTTATTAGATATATTTCACGTAAAAATGTGGATGATATGTATCTTGTATGGTATTTATAAAGAAACTAATATGTCTATATATTATTAAGGACATTACAAAACTTTTTATAAATCACATAGTTGTGATGTATTATGTACAATATGTTATATATTAGTTATAATAGAAATATTTTCATTATTTTTGTTATGTAATGCTTAAAAATGTAAAACTTATAGCGGTTACGATTATCGTTAGCTCTAAAGTGGATTCAGACCGTTCGACAACGCGTTGCGATATTTACTTTAGATCATTGTTCACTTTTTTATTTTATTTTGTTTGATAAGAGTAACTTCAGCTAACCTACTACTACAAGGTATGAATTGTATCGTTTCGTTCGTTTAGTTTAGTGTGTTCATACTTCACAATGTTAAAAGATTCAATTGTTTTCTGAAGAGACATTTGTCATTTATTTTATCAAGTCATAAGTGCATTGTGCTGCGGTTAAGATTGTTTAACGGCCATAGGTGATCTAGGTCAATTGTGAGCTAAACTGGAAACACCATTATCTCGGCAACATTGTAAGAAAATGATGTAATTTATAATCTATATGTATATCTATTGACAAGCAAATGCCATTGACCATCATTACCGCCTTTGTTTGGTGCTTTATATAAATTATAATTTCTATAATAATTTTGAACTTTAACTATTTTGAAAAGAAGCACGAGAAATCATATTTTTAAGAAACTTGTAAGTATAGGGTCGTGATCACATTATCTTACTTAACTTTCGTTAAAGTTATATTAGTAATATTACAATTTATAATTAAATGTTATTGTCCAGTTAAACAGTAATAAGCTTGTTACGAGTATATAGCGGCGCTCTGTGGTGATCTCGAAAACGAAGCGGCATCCACTCCAAACCGTGCTACTAAAACGACTCGCCCGTACTCTTGGGCCGCTATTACCCAATAAAATTAATTTCACTTAATAATCGATTACTGATTATTGGTTATAATCGATTGTCGATTATTGGTATAATCGTATAGTTTCGGTTCGTGATGGATCGGCGGCATAGACCCCCCGCACAGTACGCCGCACGCTTCGTTTGCGAACACGATCTGTCGGCAGCCTATATAGTGTATATCGATTTTAATATGCCTATTACATTTTAATTTTAATTATACATAAGATATATTTAATTTTATTTGTCTATATTCGATAAAAATAATGTGCTGCTATTACTTCTTTGATGTACTGGTCAAAACATTAATTTAACATGAAAACATTCATCAATAAAGTGAAGAACATGCGGACACGCAATAACAAGATAACACTCTGTTTCAATGTCAAAAAATCTTTACAATTTTAGGTATAGTAAATAAAGTCTAGTGCTAGTAGACTAGATTCGTACAACTGTGAAACAAAGACATGTTTCGAAACATTGCATAATAATGGATACCATTTTTTTGAATATATAAAATCTTATCAATTACTTTATCAATCTTGAAAAACGTCAAATTTCAAAAAATAAAATATATAGAAATAGTGAAAAGAACAGCTTGCTTAACGCGCTTAGAAGAGTGATCGGGCGATAACTTTCTGGTCGTCTGGGGCTTTTGTCTGGCTTTGGAATGATCAAGCCCTCTTTTCACGCCTGGGGAAAATATCCCAGGCGCAGGATCCCGTTTCTTTAACGAAGCCTGGTCAGAGCTGCAACTGTTTGCCTGGGGAGGTGATGGAGCGCGCCATTAGTGATACCATCTTTTTCTGGTGCCTTCCCTGGCTTTAGGTGATCAATAGCCTTCTTCACTGCCGACGGCTAGAGGTGCGGCGGAGGTGGAGCTGGTTGCATTGGTGACTGGATCCGCTGGTGGACCTCCTCCTCGATCCTGGCGTGGCGATCCGGTCGGTGGCTTGAGTCGGGAGAGAACTGGTTGGCCAGATGTTCGTCCAGGATCCCAGCTCTCGCCGCAGCATCGTACCTCAATGTGTCGTCACTGTCGTACAGAGGGCGTATTGCTTTGGTGGCATAATTTGATTTCTGGGCGAGGCTGGTCCTCGCTCGCCTCTCTGATACGCCGTCCCAGTTTTCCGCAGCAGTTGTCTCGAGCTCGGCTTTAATTCTTTCTACGAGGTTGTTTAGTTTGATTTTATCGCTGGGTCTCTCGTCCTCTGCCACAAGGCATAAGTCTCGTTTTTCCTTGCTAGGAGGGCAGAGTTGTGACGAAGCGTCGAGGGAAGTCGTCGTGGCTAGCTGTTTGTAGTGGCTTCCAGCATTGCAGTTTTGACGGCTGAGGAGATATCCTATATATATATATATATATATATATATATATATATATGTATGAATATATAATGTATATATATATATATAGGATAGGATAGCTATATAGAATGTTCTCAATACTGTAGGGGTCCACCAATGGGTCCAGGGGGAGGGAGAGCTGCTGTAAGTTGTTCTGGAATTTGGCTCAGCATAATCGGCCCCTGGAGGGGGGATTCTTGCTAGGGCCAATCTTCCTGAGATGGTCATCAACACGGGGAGGTGGTCCGACCCAAAGGCTGTTGGTAAGGTTTCTAGGGTCATGCCGGAACTCCTCTGTTTACCACGATGTCGATGATGTTGGAAGTGTAGCTACTGTTGTAGTGGTAATGCGTTGGCTCCTGTGGTCCCAACACCTCGTAGTTATGTCTTATTGAGTCTTCGTACAGCTTCCTTCCATTAACGCATCTCGTTTTGCATCTCCATGCTCCTCTAGTTATCTGTGCCTGTCGCAAGGATAATTTGGAAATGATTTATTGCTTTTTGGACTCTACTATATGTATCTTACAGAGATTTTACTTCAGTTCAATTCTTTAATTATGTCGTTTCAAACGTGCCAATAGAGCACAAGTCACAATATCATGTTATATGGAGAACACATGAAGATGAATGATCGGCAAAAAAGCCAGAGATTTTATTATATGTTCTTTAGGCCACGTCAATATGACTTAATTATATTCCTTTTATACTTATTTTTTCACAGAGAAGGAGTGGCTGCCATTCAAGTGAAACAATGTTACTGTATGCCAGTTTTTACTGTTTTTGTCACTTGCGTGTGGTGTTTAGTTTTGAGAAAATATAAGAGTATAATTATTATACTCTTATATTTTCTCAAAACTAAACATAAGGATGAATTAGGCAAGTACCATCTATGTTATAGTTATACTAAAAATAGCTTAGATATATGAAATTTCTTCACGTACACTTACTTTTCTATTTGTAAATTTATGTACGTATTTTAAAACTATAATAATGTTCTAAAATTTTACAATCTTTAACAAGGAAAGTAATCAGTGTACCTTATCAAGGTACATCAATACAGAGAAGTAGCGATGTTGAACTTGCTATGTGAGGCAGGGTTATCGGCGTAGTAATAGCCAACCTTGTAACCCATCCATAACGAATTTCTTATGCATCGATATTAATATGACTACATGACAACCGTCTGCCTCTACAAATGAGCGGAGCCGCTCATCGGATTATTAATGTGTACATCTCTTGAACTGCAATTAGGACTGCAACTACAAAATATCTATCCGTATCCTATATACATATTTTTTAAACTATTTTATATTAGTAATTCACATGAGATTTGAGATATTCTTAACTGAACTTAAATCGAAATCGAAAATTAAACTGGGACGCGTTCGTCTCCCAGAGGTACACCATGCTTATCTTACCTTATGTATGTGCAGAATATAATATATAAAGGCTTATTGCGCTTCACAAATTATACCCATACTCATATGGTATATAATATAGCTGATTTCTTACTCCCACAACATATATACCAGACTTTTGATATTTTAATGTTAATAAAAGTTACGCAAAACAAGGCTATGCATTTTTATAATAATTAGTCTTTTTTGGTTCTACGTAAGATGTTGGAATACTTTTCTGTTGAAAGTCTACACAACAGTCTACGAAACCAATCATACTCTGTATGTTGCCCAGGCGGCGACAAAACAAAAAAAAATAATTTAAACCCGTCCAGTAGTCTCAGATTTTTTGGTAAGTTTATTGAATGCACACAGTTTTTAGTGTTTTGGTGAGACCAAACAACGATTTGGGTTCTGTCGCCCAATATATAGTAAAATACGAGATATACATAATGATGAAAAAAATATATAGGAAAAATTGACCTTAAAAATTAGTGCCATAATAATTTTCAATAAAGTGATGTTTATTTTGTTTCTAAATTAGTAAGTTAATTTCTCCGCTATGGTACCAAAGACAAAGCGCGGAGTTTCGCCCCTTAATGCTCGATTACGGGAAGAAAGTGGAGAATGGAGTGTCTACTTACGACAATAGGTTCTCTTTGACTTTTTCTGACCTTGAATGAATGTGTGAAGCTAAAACAAATTATTTATTGAATATACTGAATTACCTTATTGTATATTTAGATTATTTTGGAGTTAGTTTTTAATTGTTTGTGTGCAAAAAAGTATATTTTTCTAATTGTATTTTTACCTTGTTTATGTAGATATTTTTTTAATTACTAAACCACCTTAAATAAATAATTTTATTACTCAGTTTTATAATTTTCAAAATTAGATTATTTTGTGTGAAATAATGCGTTTAATTGAAGTCATTTGAATTAATAATTAAATTAATTTGACCCTTCGTTTGATCCCATAATGCACGGGAAGACGTATCGACCTCATTAAGACGTGAGAGGCCGTTTGTAATATATATTTTACTATTAACGTTTTTGTTACCCAGACACAATGTTATTTCAACTGTATATGTTCATACATAGTATACGCGAATTGTGTTATTAATTAATTAAATAAAGTAGTGTAGAAGCTAGGCAACTAGCTGTAATGCGGTATGTAAATAACATAATTTTTTTATCAAGATATACCAGTTATTTTAAATTCCTTTTTCCTTATTATATTTTAGACGACACACATGTCTTACGACAGATTCAGTTTCACGATGGGACTGTTATATAGTAACGATTTAAATGTATCGTCACTTTCTCTAGATCATTATCTTGCTATTTAAAAGCGGTAAAATATTTTTTTAATGGCCACCCTAAATGTTCTTTATTAGACACGAGAAGCAGCGTTTCATTTCGGAAGATTTCGTTTATAAATGACACAGATTAAAAAATGTATATACATTTTATTTTATAGGCTTAACACTTTTTATTTTATATTAATATTAATTAAACGCAAACAAGACTTAGTTTATTACATATAAATATGAATTTATATTAGCGTCATTTTGAAGAGGGTAAAGCTATTTAGTATTTACAAACTTGCTGACAAGCATATATTTCAGCAGATTGTTGAGAATTACTAAATATGTGTATTTAAAATACTACAAAATCGTTATTCAATCCACTCGTACAATATTCCTTTTTTGAAATATTGATAATCAAATTGTAGCGGTTAAATTATTTCTGGCCTGCAGCGAAGTACATGCATTTAAATTCTTTTTAGTGTATTTAATAGCATCCCTAATGCGCTTATTAGACTAGACGTCCATTTCATTTACAAAAATAAATAATTACGCAGTAATATTCTGAGTTAACGATCTCCGTGATATATTTATTGCTTTAATGTCCATGCACGTACGACATTATATATTAATACGAACATATTTTTTTCGATAAATATTCATGAGCGATAGAGGCATTGCGATACATTACAAGGGCTATAAGTCAACGAAACGCAGCACGGGCCGGTACTGGCGCCGCGCCGCTCGAAGAGCGTGCGTCGTATAAGTTCGCCGCTCGCTCTATATCATTTACGAATACGTTTCGTCTCGTCTAGCGACATGTCGACACAGTGCGACTTCATATTTTTATGACGTTTTTACTCGTTTACACTGTCCACACGTAGTTATAGCTGTCACAATCATGAAATTATTATTTGAGCAGTCTGTCCGTTGTTACTATCATTACGAAGGTAGAGAGTATTTTAAATGTGTTTTTTGCTTTGTCGGATGAATTTTGTAAATCTAAGCTTTTCGACTTTTTAAAAAGTTGTCTAAAGTAGTAACTCATTTACTTGACATCCTTGCCTAACAACTTATTTATAAACTATAATCGTGTCGATCAAGGTATCTCTTTTTATCCCTTATATAAATTTTGCTGTATTTGTATCCTTCTTTTTTTACATATTATTTAAAATTATTTTCTTTCTTTACTCTTTCATTCGTTTATTCCTATTAATCTTTTATATCTTATATCTCGATTATGCCAATCATATCGTGGATTCTATTTCATTACCGTTTCTAACTAACAAACAAGACAACACTCCGAAAAAAGAAAAAGCTATTAAAATAATAAACACAGTAACGCATCAACTTAAAACGCAGACAGGACTCTGTTAATTCTGTTAGAGGCAACTGTCATAAATATATTAGATTAGAAAATGTAAATAGCAATTTTCTATTTTATTGCCTTTAAATTTTAATACAACATTACTTAGTACTTTGATAATTCAATATCGTTTTTATTTTAGTCCTAGTATATATAGATGTATTCTACCCACACACATTCATTTGTTAGGCTTGCGCCCCTGCATAGCTACCGTAGCCAAGCTTTAGGCATTGCCGCCACAGGATTTATCACTTTAGTACTTAAATTCAACTAATAAAATATATTTAGGTATATGATTTATGGGATTAAGACAATTATAGAATTAAGCCGAGAACCGAAGCAGTCGGATCGGATATCGATAGTGATAAAGCAATAAAAGTTACGGCGTGCGGATGCTGTTCGCATAATTTGTGGAGTTGTTTTAATATACACATACATTTGCTTTTAAAATTGTTTTCATAGAGAACGATTAATATTATGATATCATAGAATAATATTAAATGTTTATTGCTAATATATTTTATAAAAAAGTTGCATCATTTTTGAAATTAAGTATGTATGTATTAGGTACAACTATATTATGGGAACTATTAAATTTTACAAATATTGCAATGATGTCCAATAAAAATAGTGTATCCTGCTATGTACCTTTTTCCGGCATAGCAAACTAGTCAATGAGTGTCTTATTGTCCATACACTCCGTTCTCCACTTTCCGACCGAAATTTATTGACATTGCGTGTGATGTGGCGGCACTCAACGTTGCACTTTGTCTTTGATCAGACATTTTCATTTTTTTGAAAATTATACAAATATAAGCACTCCTTCGAGTTGGGATCGAACCCACAACCAATGAAATTTGCGGTCAGACGTTGTTCGACTACACCACGATGACCTCTGAATGGATGATTCTATGTTATACCTACATAATCATAATATACGCTAATTAATAAAATTGTCGTTTTTAATCATTGGTTCACTGCATTGGTTATTATAATTTTGTAATCTCCTTAATAGAAATGTGTATTTCCTTAAAAATTACGAAAATAGAAATATACCTAGCAACTATATATTTAAAAAAATTATAAGTTTCTGTAATAAATATTGTATAAAATATGTATTTTGCCGCTTACGTGATTATTTTTAATAGCAAGAAGTAAGGACCATGTGATAATATAATCTGATAAGATATCTTACAATTGAACCTTATAATTATGTTGAAAATGCACTACGCCACTTTACTTGTCTTTGACGTTTATCTATTTAAGTTGGAATCATTATACACTTTTTAAGTAAAATTACATCACACATTAAGAAATTATAAATTACTGCAAAAATATTAAATAATATACATATATGTTTCCACGCTTACGTAAATATTGTAAATAACAAAAAAATAAGTTTATTACATTATATATAGACAAAATGTCTATAAAATATATTTAATAAAAATATTTTTTTTCCCTCCTAGTACTCTTCTGAGTGCGGATCGACCTACAAGCAATTGAATTGGCTGTCAGACGCTGTCCGATCGCGCCACGTCGGCCTCTGAATGGATGATATATAATTATAATATACACTAATTAGTAAATTGGCGTTATTAATCATTGGTTCACTACATTGGTTATAATAATTTTGTTAACTCCCTAGAAATGTGTATTTCCTTAATAATTATGAGTTCAGATCTTGGTTAGAAAACGAATGACTCGCGCGACGTCTGTTCGACTCATGAATATTTAATATTAACAAATTATTAACCCAACACTCATTTCCGTCGCCAGGCTCACATTCCGAGACTTTGATATGTACTATCGACATGAAGTTTCATTCGATTATATCGATATCATAGGTTTAAAGGCTTTACGAAAAATAAAAATGTACTATGCTTTAAGTATTTGATATAAAATCTCAGAATAAATAGCGTCAGTAATTACATATGGTTGGCTTGTGAACTCATAGTAAATAGTAAATGTAATTGTTTTAAAGAAAACATATATAATAAAGCCTTACCAACGATAATGTAAGCCCTTCCTTTCTATTAGTAGACGTTGATGTGTAAAATTAAAAAAACACGTTAACTAAGCAACGCGAATGTCACTTTATTTTAAGTAACATCTTGGTCAGACACATGGTAATTTGTGTGTAACATATGTTTTATTAATGAAATCTATTGTTTTAAAATAATATTAGCTTTCTGTAAATTTTTAATAAAAGATTTGCTTTCATATAGTGAATATATGTATAACTTAATGAATATATGTATAACATATTTTTAGGTAGAATGTTGCAAACATAAAAAAATAAAATCGCACGAAAACATCAAATTTTCTTTTGGATATATCATAATTATTGCGTAGTTAATCTAAAGACCCTCTTTATCATATTGACGCCAAGAATATTTCTATAATGAACTCAGTCACGCGTACATAAAATTTAAATATATAAGCAGCTACTGTATTAAAATATTGATAACACATATTTTGAGACGTCTTTAATTGCTACTAATAATTCAATCCTATGCATTTCAGATAAGTTAAGTCGTTCAGACGGACGAGGCACTTTAAAAGGGTATGACTTAATTGCCGCTTCTTATGGAGGCAAATAAATCCGACGTGGAATGTTTACGATGCTGTCAGCACGTGCGCCACTTATTAATTACACTACTCTGGCAATTATCTAAACTAAAATAATTTTATTTTTGCATAAATAGACTTATATAATAGAAAATATGTTATTTTCATAATTAATCTGTATCTTGTACCTATCTACGTAAATGCAATACGACATTGTATAAAATATGAATCTGCAAAGCGGCTACCCGGCTGATTGTTTCTATCTTAATAAGGTCTTCGGTATATGATATAACAATAAGCTGACAAAGCAGACAATAGCAGATCAGTATGTGACGTGTTATTTTAAAATAGTTCTTTGTGTCGATATTGACGTAAAATGGTAATTTGATTGGCGGCGCGCGGGTCGTTTGATTCCCAAGGAGACGCATGTGAAGTCGATCCGGCTTGACGCTCTGATTGTTCCATCGACTTAACATATCAATTATGTTGAACACAAAGACAGATAAGAAATTGAGCGACGTGAATAAAATAATTAACTGATTGGTGTTTGTGTAATTCATCAAGTGGTCGGACGCTGCGAGCACCCGACCACTTAGTGCCATGTTATCAGATAGCTTACTGTTGAAAAAATAGCAATAATATAGTACCGTGTTATCAGATAGCTTACTGTTGAACCTTACAGTGATGTCAAAAATGCACTTTAAATTGGAATCATTATACACTTGTTAGATAATGACAATAAGAAAATACAAATGCAAAAATATTTAATAATATACATATATGTTTTCACGCTTACGTAAATATTGTTGTTATAAATTAAAAAAAAGTTAAGATTACGACTACATTATATTTAATAAAAAATATTTTTTTTTACCAAATATATTTCAACATAAGTAATTTTATTAATAGATTGCGGTTAGCTTAAACAGTATGCCATAAATAAGATGGCTTCACAGTCCCCGCGGCGCTCTGCGATACTAGCACCATCATTTATGTGCAATGACGGAAATTAAAGAGAGAAGTATAAAAATGTCCCGGTTAATGACGGGCACGGACCTCTTGGAGCGAATGTGTAATAATTTGCCTCGGGGACTAGTGAGAGGCCGAGTTATTTATATTTGGTATTATCGTATCAAATGTATATGCATACATAATGGGTGTTTTTTATTCGGATAATAATTTAAGAATCAATATTCGAGTATTTTTACTTGAGAATGTATTAATGTTAGTATTGTTAATATCTACTACATAGTATTCGAAATTTCTTTGATTTGAGGGATAATGCGCGTCTATTACTACTTTGCGTTTGCGTGTACATTATGGCTTTATGACAGACTACTTCCATATACCATGTTAACTTTGATAGTTGAACCCAAAATTATAATTATTTTGTCCTTTCCAAGTTTTCCATATGAAATATTTGTAATTTTTATTTCAGGTTAACGCTTTTCTATCGCCAGAATAAAAGGCATAGTGACATTCTATTCTTCGCTTCTACCCGATTTCCAGACATTGCATTTAGGATGCTGGAACTGCCATGTATTATATATCTTAACGGAGACCAAAATTAACACAATATAAATATAACCATCCCCTCTAATAATAATCACACCGAAAACCATCGCGTTTACAAGGAGACGCAGTTAGTTCCATTGCGCAATATTCTATTCAACCATTTTTATGTGTTAATAAAAACTGCCCATCATTGTTAGCAACTTTGACTAATGTGGCAATTAATTATTTCTTAGTATATATCGTGGAAAGATAAAAAAATAGAAACACTTATTACACAAAACATTTCCGTATTTAGTAGGTGTCTACCAATATCGGAATACAGTTACATCGTAGATCATAAAAGAACGGGCTAAAATCGTGGATCCATCTAAATAATTTTAATTACATGTTATTGATACATTTATTTTCCTGGAGCGCCTCGATGTGTCGATAACGCCGCGCAATTAGGCGGTGACCTTTGACTGCAAGATTTATTGTGGGAACTGGAAAACTGACACCCGCCTCTATATAAAGACAAACAGATAAAGCGGAAATTAGTGTAATAGATTTAATACTGTTCTGTTTTATAGCGAACAAGATAAGGAAATGTGCCTACTGTATTTAAATAAAACAGAAAAAGGTTTTATAATAACATGCAATAAAAGTGTGGGAATAAGATAATAAAACTCGTATATAACACGTAATAACTGCAATGAATAAAATTATTGGACAAAATAAAAGCAACCTGCTAAGATCTAATAACGACTGTATAACTTCGAACTCATGAATATACTCTAAGCAGTTGGTCACCGCTGTCGCATAATAATCATGATTCGCCCAGCACGACTTTATAAGTTAGTGAACGAAAGAAGTAAAGAAAATTGTGTCTCGGAATGAAGTCGTAAAGCTGAGTTTCATTATGGCTAGAATGCGGTGATTATAACTAGGGAAAGCCAAGAGGCGGGGAAGAGAATTTTGTTCATAAAGCCTTTTGTGATTTGTATTTGAGGATGTATAGATGCACGTCATCCCCGGAACTGTAGGCAATAACTTGCGCGTCGGGTGGCCGTTCCAGTGCCGATGAAAAGCATTTTGTCGCCGGTTGTCGCTATGAATATTTACGAGGTCTGCTTAGTAACACGCTCGGTACTGGTCAGGTTCGTCTGACACTTAACCCGAAATCAGATGACATTCATAATAATAGTTATAAAATGATTATAATTTTTATACATACTGCGTCATTAGTCATAATAATATTGTATTTTTTTTACATTAAATAAGAATAGCTGAATAAGAAGTTATCAATAGATATATCGAACAGCTTAAAATGTCATGGCCCACCTCCATCTGGTAGGAAAGTTCATCACACTATGTTCATTATTGAGTGTAATAACGACGCAGATGACTACATCATTTTTATAGATGAGTGTCCATTGTGATGCCAGAGACGGCATTTGATATATATTTTTAGCATTAAACAATTGTTATAATAGTAAATTAATCTTATTATTTATTTAAAATTATATACCCAAAGTTAAATTTTAATATTGTAAGATATGAGTGTTCAAGTAGTATGTAACTGATTAACAATCTTGGTATTTCATTATATTTATTATTCACAAAGAGTTGTGCGAATATAAGATCATGAAGCGCTATATCATTGTAATACTGTGGATAACAGTTAATTTCAGTAATTGTTTTTTGTAACCCAAATAACTTTGCGTTGTGGAAAGTCTAGCGTACCGAGTGTCCAATCAAAATCTTATTTGTCATATATCCGAGTCATTGTTAAGTATTTGGTGGCGTGCTCGCACAGAATTAAAGCCGCATTGGCTTCTGAATGTCGATTTAATTGCTAGATAAGTCGAGTGCCCGCGCAGCTCTATTGAAAGATAATAGCTTGAGATGTTATGTCGCTTATTGAGGTTTTATATTACTGCCTACAATATTAACACCATCATGTTTGTTTGAAATTTAAACTTATTTCAAAATTGTGATGTTCCAGAAAATAATTTCCCCTTGTACTGAAAGTTGTACCAATATGCAATAATCCTTACTCGTAATAAATTTAAATGGTTGCTAAGCAGCGGTGTGGGCGCATAAACACTTTGAAAGCACATAAAGCGACAAGAATGCTTATGTCAGCTTACTACATACTTTATTATTTTTCACTCACTTAAGAGGAGATTGATCTCGATAAAGCCTTCAGTTAGAAGTTTAGAACCTTTAAAATAGTTAAAATATATTCGCAGATATTTTATATAGCTTCACGCTTTTCCACGCATAGTCATTGTACCACGTACTTCACTTTTCGATTTTGAATGCCGTTTCTTTTTCAATTCAAGACATTGCCTGTTGAGTAACGAAACACAATGTCTAACTGTGTATTGCCATAGTGGGGAAATGAACATTTTTCAATTTTAATAATCATTCCACTCGTCATGAGTGGGGTCTCTAAATACGTAAACTATCACATATACAGTCAGTGTTTCTGAGGTAAAAAGTCACTCTATAATAACAATTGGGTTTTAAAACATCGACAACGATCAACCATGAATTACAAATGTAAATAAATAGTTTGTTTTTAATTTTTACGCGGGTCGCATATTTACGAGTGTAGACAGGGAAAACCCAGTGTCAAGATCCTTCATTACCCATTTTTTTTCCATTTCACATTGCCAGTTCTTATATGAAATGCAAAAAGATAATTTTAATTATTTACATAAACATACATATGCATTTACTTAACTTTCGTTAAGAGGGATTGAACTCAATACTAACGCATGTACACTTCCAAAAATCCAATTTTTAAATAAAGTGATTAGACAAATCTTATATTGTAATGTAGTACTTTAATAAAATCTTGATTTCCACATACATTTTATGATTTACTGCTCTTTAAACAATCTCTTGAAAAAATTAAATAATCCATAACTAATTTAGTGTGACGAATTTTCATTAAAATTATTACCATTATTAACCTATCATGATTTATAGTTACAATAACTGGTATAAAAATCAATAATAAATAATTAAGTGCCGAAATGTAATTGATGACGAGTATATTTGTATTTTGAATATATTAACATGATATTAGACTTTTATCAAAATGTTTATCTACTTGTGCGAGCTAAATTAATTGACAGAGAAGTTTAAATAGTAAGATTTTAAAAAATAATTAGTTAGTACAGAAATCTTTGATTACTAATGAACGATTGAATGAAGGCATGGATGTAGAGCTTTGGGAAAATACCCGATTGTATACGTATTAGTTGAGCTTCGGGTACAATCTTTTTTTGTTAATGTATTCCAATGCACAAGCACACTTTTATAGTATAGATTATTTTCATTTTTCCGGGTACATTATGCATGACTTTTTCCATCAGTAAAAATATGTGAAAAGTGAATATTAGTTCACATTAACTGCAGAAAATGCTTGAAAATAACGAACGAGCAGTTTATTTGAGATACAAAAATTTGGAGAATCTTTTAGGTATACATGATGGGACGCAAAACATTCGTAACAGATTTTCAGACTTTTCACCATACAGTAAATCCCTCTCGATAGACACTCCAATCGGATAAATCTTGAGAGTGGGCGAATCAGCTCCCGGCAGCTCCCGCAACCGCTACCGTTTACCTACCTGTCTCTGGTCATCCGATACTTAATTTAAAGCTCCCAGCGAACCAGCCCTAAACGTATTGCAGATTTTACGCGACTTGTAATTTCATAATTGATTCGATTCTGTATGATAATAACTACTTTATAGAAGCTACCTTATTGAAAATATTCATAACATATGTAAAATTAGGTTTAAATGAATGCTTACATGTTTTAGATATTGAATAGATAATTAGAAAAAAGAACTCATCATGATGGATTAATAGAGAACTCGATTAAATTACACATATTTATTTCACAAATAGTATTATATATAATAAATAAATATATTGTATCATTAATTTAGGTTTTGAAACAGTGATATAAAATATGCACAGATATAAGAAATGAATATATGGAAGATTAAGACAAGTGCAACGATTTAATTAGCATCGTTTCAAAATTTAAAACGTTTAAATATCTATCTTATGGAGAAAATATTAATAAGTTCCTTTATGTCCAGAAAATTATACATAATGAGTGTGTCTGTTTCTGGGTTATTTATTTTAAATATCTTAATAATCAAGATTTAGCACTTGGAGTAAATGAGAATCTACATTTACGACCTCTTATATTACTCGAATGCTCCTTACTCTAGAGCAATTTAAATACCTTTTTATCTCACGCGCCATCATAAATTGAAAATTGATGTACGACAGCTTAATGCATTTCCTAAGTAAAACCATGGTTTATTTATATTAATGTTTCTATTAGATTATCTTACTTTGAATAAATAAAAATAGATGGCTTGTATAAAATATGTTTATATAACAAAAGGCTTATTGCATTTCTGGTTGAATAATAAAAAAAGAGTACATTTTATTTTGATAAGAAAACAAAACTCTGTAAGTTGGTCAAAAATTTCTACGTACAATGTAATTATTTATACATAAAAGATATCGATATGTGATTTTTATTTGGTTCATTTAGTACATTGAAATAAATGTTAAGATTGTATAATATTTATTGTTGCCTAAAAAAAATGATTAAATGGAATAAAAAAAATAGAAAACAATGTACAATGCAAGGAAGTGTTTTAGATATGATGTTATATAAAGGTATAGTTAGAAAAGGTTAGCGTGTTGTGCGCAGTTGCGGCGCGCGTTTGTTATAAATCAGCGGCGCCGGCGCACGCCGCTCACCGATTAATCGCACTGCAGCTCTACACAAATCAAAATGTAAATGGATATAGTATGTTAAGTACGCTCTGCCTAGTAATAATGATGTTAGCATTAGGCATATTAATTGGCTGGATTGCCACTATCTCTCGATGCCAGCCGATCGTGCACACCACAAAGTCTTCCGATGCTACTTTCTATCTTTCATCGTTCGAGTAAATCATATTTAGGCATGAAACGTTTGTTTTAACATGGGTATAACAATATAAGTTATTCCATTTTACGCACAGAATTCTATCGTGTATTATTTTAAAGATACGATCTAAAGTGACAGGATTGAATTGAACGTCCCAATCGGCTAACATCGTCGATGATGATATCAAAAGCGCCGCTTCCTAAATACGGCATTATACAGAATAAAAGCGTTGTTGCCGCGCAATCATTAAGGATCAAAAGCATATTGAAATGAAAAACCGGACTCCTAATGAAGGTTGCAAAATCAAATCGGCATTGATTTCAGTCGGCACAATGTTTATAAGCATTTAGTGTCGTGGCGGACAGGCGCTGCGGGAGCACCGGCCGCCGAGCTGCCTGCCTGGTTGTGGTAAATTTATATATGCCAATAACGAACGAACTAGCTTCTTAGTTAATTGAACTAACATTAATTTTTACTAACTTTTGATAGGTTAGCATTTCTGAATATTGTATATTTCTTGTAGAGTAGAACTTTTTTTATCAAATTGATAAATAAACATACATTTTATAATAATATTATGCGTATTTATGTGTATATGATTTAAATTTCAATTAATAATTACTAAAGTTAACAAACAAAGTCAGTGTCATATAATAAATTTCATATATTCATAAATTCAACTTTCATATATACTTAAATTACGTTATTTAAAGGAATTACAAAACAATTTTTTCTCATTCCTACGAAAATAAAAAAATTATAATATGATCAATATCTCTAAAGAAAAAAAGTTATGAGTTCCAGTATATTGCCCTGCACACACCGGGATCTTCAATAACAAAACCATGTCAAAAATTGCTTGGTATTAAAATCACAGAAAAATAGAACAGCAATAAGATTAGACAGAAACCCAAGTGTTAGAAGCATTGCAACACACGCAGCGCCTGAAGTGGAGATGGGCCGGACATATGGCCCGCTACTCTGGAGACATATGTAATGGAAATTTAAAATTTAATTATTTTTATTATATTCATAAATTAGTCTGTTATTGCTTTGATTAAATGTTTTCAGTCATTAAAAGAGTGTAGTAATAAATAAGCCGCAGACTATTTATAGACTAGGTAAAGAAAACTTTAATAAGTTAGTATTTTTTAAAATATTTTTTAAAGTGTTATTCCCACACTAAGGAAATTGAAAAAGACATATTTAGAAAACGTATAAAAATTTGAACGAAAGAAATTCTTATAAGAATTTCAACGTAGCTGGATGTAGAGCGCATAGCTTAGCGGCCGGAGCGCTTGAACGATTTTCAAGAGGCGCGGGTTCAAATCCCGCTGCGTTCAAATTTTTATACGTTTTCTAAATAAGTTAGGAATTTGTTTGCATTAAATTGTGACGACATTTTGTTATGATCATACAGTACAGTTTTTGAGCGGTCTAAGCCTATTTTATAAAAAATATATTTGAGTAAGAATAAATTGAGAACAAGCACAGCGTTTTAATATTAGTCTATAATTTTAAACGGTAATATTTTTCTTGTCACCTCTATTTGAAAGTAATAAAGTGTCTGACCTCGGCCTTTCGTTATTCGGTTGAATATATATATAACAAAAGAAAGCACGATAGCTACGCGACCGTGAGTGCGTATGAGAGATGGTTCAGTCACCACCAACCAGCGGGTTCCAATGAGCAACTATTATAGTAATTACAGTGATAATTCAACATTTCGTGTGTACATACTGTATAATTTCAGCAATTTTTATGATGACCATGGGTGGTTTAACCGTAGGCTTTGATGTCTTCATTTATGTTACGTCAACTTTCAATGACCAGCGACGTTTATCGTTCCCCAATATTAAATACAAGTATCTATTGCTAGAGTAAGCAATAAAATTGAACACGACAATTTTAGAAATCGTTTATAGCTGTAAATTTAAAATGTAGTTAATTATCGTTGTTATTAATATATTCTACATAGGAATGTACATATGTATATAAATTGATAAGAAGAGTTATTAAGATAATCCTCATCCGATTTCGATGTGATTGCTAGTCACACAAATTACTTTGCTATGTGTATAGAGTTTCCCACTTTGGGATCGGATATAATATTTATTACGTATAGACTACTTAATAAGTAGTACTTATTTATCTATTTCAATTGTTTCACATCTTATCATATTATAAAAAACAATCTATTTTGTCAATGTTTTGGCTTAAAGGTAAAAGCAGTATTTAGTATCTTAATCTTTAATATAATTAATGGTATATTATATATTATTACCTTTACACTTTTTTAATGAACGACAGTGTGCAGACGCATCCCAACTGTGCTATAATAGCTTAAAAGCTCTTGAAAAACATATTTGGAAACGAATAACAATTTGAACACAGCGGGATTCGAACCCGCGCCTCTTGGAAACCGTTCAAGCTTTAAATTTTTATACGTTTTCTAAATATATTTTTCATATTTGTAAGTGCATTTTAAAATGGTAAAAATATTAAAAGCTCTTGTTATTAGAAATAATAAAACATTTTAAACGAGTAAAAAAAGTGCAATATATTCCACATTTGCTTAAATTAAATGACACTGAGCAAGGTTATTATGTATATACGTTATTATGTCTTTAAAGAACACAAACTTAATTGACCACTTAATTATTTTGCATCCCAATCACTGTACTATGTTTAATTGAGACGTTCTATTATTTTAATAGATAATTAAGAAATCGTCGTCTAATTGATAGTGGACATATTTTTAAACATGGAGCGTAATTTTCTTTATTCAAATGAGTCCTCTTAGTTGCTCCGCCGCGTGCTATTATTATTTTCTCGTGGTTTATTGGAATTTCGTGTTCATTAAACGCCGTCGTGTTGATAGCTTATTTGAATAAACTTTAAAGGGACTTCGTATTTGACCAATGGCGACGATATTTTACGGTTGATTTATATCTAAGCGTTAGAAGGTACATGAAGGCTTGATGGTATCGGTAGATTTTGTCGCCAGGAAATGATCGCGAGCGGGCCCGCGGCTCACTGGCGTGGTTTTATTGTTGTAGCGCGCGACTCAGCGCCTGCGCCTTCGTATTCTATCGCCGATACGATGCGCCCGCGCCACCACACGGCTCCTTTTAGAAACGCGATATTTTAGCGACAGCCTACATGATTAATTTATGGCCTCGAAACCATATTCCTGAACGAAGAGACCTTAGATTCGATTTAATATGAAGATAAAATGATTTATTAGATAGCCACCTGACTATTCATATTTATACATTTATACCTAAAGCTACGATATATATACGCTCTTTATTTTTATATATTTTTTATTACACACAAAAATAAATAACATCTAGTAGCTGATTTAAATGTATGTAAGACATGAGTGATAAAGTTTATTAACGATATTGGAAAAGAAATAAAAAGGTGATATTGAGTCGGGTTAAGTTTATCTTTTGTCCATTTTTTATAAATTTTATTATAGCAGATAATGGAATCTTTAATTATAATATTTGTTAGGCATAAACAATTACATAATGATTTTATTTACATAATTGATTCCTCGCTTGTTGATCGTAAAATGTTATATTAATTGCACATGGCGTTATTTTTAATTTTAAACATTTGCAGTAAATTTTAATATTGCAATGTTTAGTGTAAATAATTTTGTTTATTGATTATTCTACTAGCTTAGAAATAGACTACAATAAGTTCTTATCTATGCAGCAAATTTGCTTCACGTTTATTTTATTCTATATTGTTCTATATGTATTTGTATACAATATATTTTGCATATTATAAAATCCTATTAAGATGTATTGATATATTATGACTTTTTTCATAATTATTGTAGTAATTTATCAAAGTATTAAGTCTGGCCATAAATACTGTTATAATTAAAAATAAAGAAAATATTACTTTTAAATTTGGAATCTGTCATTTTTATGATTGTTTATTGTGTTTTCTTATTCGCGCCAATATATTGTAAAATATGTTGAGATATTAAAATGGAGTAGGGTGATAAAGAGAACTGAATCGCTGTAATTCTTAGAGCAACACGGAGGGGAGTTAGCCATAGTTAACTTTTCCGATACAAAACTGTCCGATGAAATAAAATTGAGAAGTTGGTTAAGGAAATGAGGTTTAACAAACGACATACAAAAGTGATTATTGTGATAAAAAAAAAATTTTATTCATTACGTATATTAACAAAAAAAAAACAATAGTTTTGTGTCATTGGTTATTAAATTGGATTTATTTTTTTATTAATATAACTAAAACAATTTTCTGGGCCTGATTTTTTGTTATATATCCCTTCAGCCCAGATGTTTAGGAAACCTGCAATAATTGTATAAATAATTGAAACATCTGAATTACAAACTTAGTATTTATAATTAAACGCACTCGTAAGTGTTGTATCACGATTATTTTAAGTAACTAAATGCAGCTTTAACATAGTACTATAAAAAAAAGAAGTTGTAATAAACCATAATAATTGCCAAAAATAATTGAAAAAGTGATTTTTATTGAAAACGACGCGGTGCAACACTATCGGTCGTTCGTTGTAAGAAAAACTCTGATCAGTTCACGACGGATCAGTCCACATTGAGTATGAGAGCGAATGGTCTGTGTTAATAAAGAAAACTGTAACAGCACAAGCGTTAAGTATTAAATTTTTTAAGTTCCTGATAGAGTAAAAAGTAATAATTTGAATAAAATGACTTACTTATGAAAGGTAGCGCCATCTTTTCATATACTTGACGTGTCAGATCTCTTTTTGGACTTATACTTAGACAGAGGGGTACGCCATCGTATGGCTACTTCCTTCCACGTTGCTCTAAGCTGTAAATGCATTACATAAAGTGGGTATGGTGTTAAATAAAATTTTTAAAATCCTCCATACGCTTGGTACTAGTCAAATACCTTAACCTTCTCTGTTTGTGGCAGGAAAAGACCTGGCAGCCCACGTGGTGTTAGGCTTGCTCTAAACGCCACAATAATTTGAAGTTCCTAAATCAATCCATACGATAAAGAATTTTCCTATTGAAAGAGTGCGTACTGCTATTGATAACTGGCTTCAACGATTCAATGACTGTATTGCAGCCAATGGAGACCACTTTGAATAAGCTTTATATATTTTAATAGTTTTATATTAACGTATTAAACTAACACACTGTTATAGTAATAAATGTTACAATAAAAAGTAACTTTTTTTAGTAACAATATTTACGTCAAGAATAAGTATTAGAATGTTTGAAATGAAATGATTTTATCGTTTTTATTAGAGTTGTGTGTTAATAAAAAATCGGTAAATATGTGTGAAATTAGTTAAGAGTTTAACTACATGCTGGGTGGGCAAAGATAACCTAGTGTCAAGACACTTCTCCTTTAGTTTTACGCCCTTAGTTTAATGCCTAGGCATTGCGTGTCGTGGATTCAATACCTCGGTTTGTCTTACCAGAGCGGAGAAATGAAACTAATTTAAATATAATCGATCCTCCGAATGGAGATTGAACGCATAGCCGTCGCATTTACACTCAGACCCTGCCATACTGCGCAGTGGGGGTCTTGTTGACATTATGTATGGTACATACATTTAAGTAAATAAATACAAAATATTCTTATTGCTCATCTGATTATAGTACAAGTTCTGGTTAAAGGTAATAAGTAATGTTGTGTAATACTTGTAAGAAGTATATATTTATATATAGGTACATGTATTATATATTTGCAATTAATATATAGCATTTCTGGATGCTGAATATTTTCAAAATTTATGAATGTTAATCGTTTCCTTTGTATAATGACAAAATTACAACTTTAAGTAACTTCAAATCGTTCTTCTATAAAGCTGTGTTTTGCACTTGTACCAGTCTACGCAAGGATTACAATCAGGAACAAACTAATCAAATAAATCGTAACAAATAATGACTCCATCCCTACTTAATAATAAATAATTATAACATAACATCTTAAAGCAATATCTACTAAATCGTATGTTTCATAAATTTTTGTTTAATTTGTAATTTTCTCAGTAATTAAGACCAACGTCGCCTGTTTCATGCAAATGAGACTATCCCCGATCATTAGTCTCAACACGTTCTATTAAGGTTACTTTTCGTTAATTAATCCTAGAGTGTTTGTACTTAGTTAATCGTTACTTATAAAATATCAAACAGTATAAATTTTTATCTTGCGTTTTTGTATCCTATATACAATTGATATCCTGTATCTATCTATTTAAAAATCCACTTATGTAAATTATACTGGATGTATAAATTTAATCGAGATGATGATATGTTCAATTCTTGTAACTTTTGTATTATCACTTGAATTAAATAATTCTTATTTGTGTATGCATATGACAACAAATAAATTTATTAATACAATAACTTTTTAGTGAATGTCGTGAATGTTGGAATTGTACTCGCCGCAACTCCATGTAATCTCAAAAAACTTCAATTTAATTTATCTTATCGTGGAGTAGTATCGTGAGTAGTTTTCACAATGAACGACGTGCCGATATCTTCCAATTTCTAATCTCAATGATCCACCTAGCTAATTAGTTTGTACACAGTGAAAGAGACTACAAGTTATGGACGCTAAGGTTCGTTATCAATGAAGTTTTCTGTGTTTTATTTTTTATTTAATAACTTAATACGACGGTAGATATAGGCAGTCAATGATGTGCAGGTTATCAACGAAGCGATAACTGCGTCTGCATCCATGTGCGCCCAATCAAAGTACTTCATTAAAATCTTATCGAAGCTAGATAAATCACCTAACGGCTACGATCGATTATTTGGATAATTAATGAAAGTTTCTTAAATATATCGAATTCTTGATGTGACATCTATTCAATTTATTATACGTAGTCTATACAATGAGGATATCAGATTAATGTATGAAGGGCTGGTTAAAAAAAATAAAGATTAGCATCTTCTGTGAACATTCATTATAAGATTATATATACATAATGATGTAGCTCTTGCTTTAATAAAATTTTACAGTGAAAAAATTGTTGACCGGAAAACTGAAGACCGGATTAACTTGAAATGTAGCTTATTAAATTAACATATTATTATTAATACATGCGTTGAAAGGTTTGTTCGACACTGAAGACTAAAAAAATTTTGTGAAACATAACCACATTACAGAGGAGCGTGCCGCTGGTCGCGTGCAGCGTCGGTCACTACGCTCCCGAGATCCGCATCAGTCCCGGAATAAATGGTATCCTACGATAGTATCACTGGTGCCCGTGCCACCCCATTAATCTACATCAGCACGCGCTACCAGATTAATGAATGAGATAAATTTTAAATACGACTACCTCTAACAGCACTCAGGTGAACTCCATACGCATTTCGAAGTATAATTGATGAAATAAACGGAATTATGAATGTTAATGTTGACGGTCAATCCACAGCTGATATCCATCCGATAATTGGAATGATTGCCTCTTGAAATCAACGACAAGTGCTGGTCGGTAGGCAGTTTACCTATACACAATCAACTATAGATACATATATATCATGAATCTTATAAAATTCTCAGTGTCTCAGATAATTTCAAGCTAAACTGTTAAATTATATTTTTATATAAAAAGCAATATTATATAGTTACTTTTTGAGATTGGATTAGTATTCAGTGATTAAAAACTTGCACATACCGCCTGCATATTTTGCAAGGTAGGGAAAGAGAGAAACAAGTTATCTGTTGTAACTGTCGCTTTTTTAAGCTAATGAGTAAGTGACAGAGTGTCTTTTCATAGGTCGAAACAAAGTGTCTTAACAAATATTAATAAAACGTTTAAGAAATAAATTCTTACATCTCGGTAGATTAAGCGCCTTTCTTTTCACTACTCGGCGGTGTTTGTTTAAGGCTAAGTGTTTGTTGTTGTATAATTTTATTCAAAATTTTAAAAGTTAAATATCATACGTTAAAAGTATTTTGTAAGACTTGGTCGGTAGCTGAACTTTGTAAAAGTCTTGTCATATGTGAGTTTACTATAGGATGTCAATAAATTATACAAATTAAATCTCAAATTTACCAGTAAGAATTTAGTTGGCATTTAATTATGTTATTCACGAGTTTTAGAATTTGATGATGTTAGCGTTTAATCTTTTAATCTTTAAACCTATTACCTAAAAGATCTTTTATTAAAAAAAAGTTAATTGATAATATAAGCACTAATTGCAAAGGTCTTTTTAAATTTTTTAATGTATTTTAAAATGCAACGTAGTGGAAATGACTATGATGCAGATAATATGCTTGTAGATTAATAGGAAAAAACATTTAGATGTTTCGTGTTCCGATAACCTTAATTGTTTCAATTGAAAAAACGTTGCTACACAAGTAAGTAAATCGTTTAATAGTACAGCAGATGCTTGCCACTAAAAGAATGTAACAAATAGTTCAGTTCTGATCAAGTGTTGTATGTTATGTAGGTACGTATTAAATGCAAATAGATAATCGTTTAATAAAGTAAATAAATGTTTTTTTTTATATTTATTAGTGTATAACTTACAAATGCGACGTACCTATCAGGCATTTACAGTGGCCCGTGGTCATAGGTGCACTGAGGTAGCACGTTTCTGTTATTTGACACAATTATTATGTCAAATTATTGCCATGGACTTCTTAGTTGCCACTCATACTGCCTTGGATTCTTAAAGAATAAGCTTTCTGGTGTGATGCCTTCAAATCTTCAGACTATTCCAGAGCGATTTCAAGGTGTTGTTGCAGTTTGTTTAGAACGTTGAGGCTCAAAAACCAGTAATTTGTAGCCAAATTAAATACGATTAATTGCAAAAACCAATATGATAAAAGTTTATTAGTATGTTATTACAAATTGTTTTACATTGTCTTACATTTACAAATTGCCTTTGGTCGTTGTACTCTAGTAAAATAATTATATGACTTGACACGATTTTTACTTATTAACAAGCTTAGACAAAAATTACTACTTTATTTATTTACTAGTCAACATACTGGGTAACTTTAAAAAATTATCATATATTATAATGAACTTGATTTTCCTTATTACTCCTGTTTGTTGATAAAAGTGTCAAACATATTTTATTCACCGCAAAGTACTGCGATAGCAATACTGTTCGGCTTAGTGTCATATTATAGACAAGTCCAAGTTCCAGTGCCAAAAAACAGGGAAAATTATATACAATAGAAAAAAAAGTAGGTTACGTTTGGGCATGTATAACTTAAAATATATATATTTTTGTATATTACAATTAAATAAACTTTGATTGGACTTTTCACTTAATTTCAGCAAAGAAAAGGTCAAAAATAAAACAACCATTATTAATATAAGCTATAAAAAGATATATATATTTCAAAAACATTTATATACTTAAGTTTAGACGATAATTTCTATAGAATCTATAGTAGTTATGGAATAAAATCCGCATATTATGTCTGATCAGCATCTATCGTAGAAATCATATGGCATTTCCTTAATAGGGATAATATAATCGATCGATAAGAATCGTCGTGTGAGTAATTACGGCACTGTCACGTCGCAGGCAGTTAATCTTTGAGATCGCTATCTATCGATGCTCGCGTGTTGCCCTATCGGCCTCCGTATATTGCACACTGCGCATGCGCATTCAAAAATTGACGGCAGAAACTGACCGTTTGTATTATACCAGAATGATAAAATAAATTCAGTGATTGGTGGTCACATTTTACACTAATACGAATGAATGCTAATGGCTTTTACTTGTAACTTTGTTTCGATAATATTTCATTGACATTTATGATTAATGAAAATCAGTGACATCTTCAATTTTAAATAAATATGACTTGTTTGCTGGCATTCAACGACAAGCTATGTACCTCTTATAAAACATATAGACGTATTTAGTATCATGATAACAAAAAAAAACTAAAAGTATAAATACTTGTACATATAAATATTCCGTTAACGATATTTATATTTCATACACTTATATTTTACAGTCCTTATTGACAATCAAAATGCTGCAGAATGACTTTTTATGCACTTTATTCTTACTTTTGTATATGTTTAGTTTACTTCTCTTTACCTACATACAGATAAAAATGTCACAATAGTTATATAATAAATTAGCGTTCTTATGACCTCGCAGGCTGCATCTAGCGCGCTTTCCGCGTTCATGTTTACATAACAAATATGAAGCTAAGTTCTTGGTGTTAAGGTCTCGTATTATAATTTATATATCATGAAGGGAACTAAGTATTGAGAACACATTCAGCCGTTATTTGAAAATGTTTCTAGTTAGTTTGCAATACATATGAGAGTCGAACTGTGGGGCCGTGACTAGTGATGTTCTCGGTGACGGTAAGGGCTATCTAATTTTATCACCAATATATTGTCATTAAGTCGATACTGATCTTGTTATACGCACAATGAGAGGTACACGGGCTCTCGACGCCGCAGCTCACTGTCTGATACAATTTATATTCAAATGACATTCGCTTAAGGTCTGTGGAAATTTCTCACTCGTCGGATATCTACATAATCTTGAGTTAATGGTGTCATGCGACTTGACACCATCTGAAACATTAAGTGACCTTTCTTATTTATCATTAGTATAGGCAAATCTAATTCATGTATATTAATTTTATTTTTGTAGCGTACCTTTACTAATGTTTTTTACGAAGTATATTTATCACCTAAAGACGAAAAAAAAATATAAAATTGCATTACAGTGGTGAAAGATTAGAAACAAATATATGACTTGTAATTCCGATTACGTTATAAATAGGGTACATTAACGAATGCAAATTAATTTAGTATTTTAATTTGTAGAAATTATGGTTGCATACTCGTTTTTTTAAAAAATATATGCTGAAAAGTTTCTAAAATTATTGGATATTTGTGCATTTCCATTTACGTACTCTTAAAGTGTACATTGGTACATATAACGTAGACTGCAAGAAATATATTTTTACTTTGATTAAAATAATTACATCACAAGAAACGATGAATAGTTTCTGCAACATGAAATATGTATAACTGTCTCCTTTATACACAACACTTTATGTAATAAGAAATTATCTATTTTGAATTTGAATCGATCGCCATACGTTAATGCTATATAGTATTGCTTGTCACGAAGGTGCTGATAGCCTTAACAAACTGTGATGTGTCATTCATGATTAAAGTGGCGTTTCCGCGTCTCACATGTTTCAAAGGCATGCATTTTCTCACGGGTATTTGAGCCAGAACTAGCAACTACACAAATAAAAATCATCTTGTGTACAGTTCACGTCGCTGTTTGCCGGTCATATAAACTGACCGTATTTACCGTATTGACCGTGTACCAGCTCAGCCTCCGTTTAACTTTGGGCTACTTTGAAAACGTCTAAATTAGTGAAGTGAGAAAAGCTAACCGCTCGTAACCGTTTTCGATTGGTGATAAATCGGCTCGATAACATCTTTTTTGAATGTTTGAGTAACATCACTTATTGTGTGTTGATTCAGAGTGCTGCCGTAATAGGAAACTTGGTTCTATTTTACGACATCTAACATTGGTGCTCACTAAATACAATATTATTTATTCTTGAATAGGCTTACTCTTCCATATTTACACATTTATTATTATCGTTGCTACAATTTATTATTGTTTGTTTGCTCTCCCCCAAAGCTGTCGTAAGTTGTAGCTTTCTTAGATTATTATTATACCCATATAACGAGTTTTGAAATTGTAGCTTTTACAGTCATAAATACCATCTGAGAAATTTCGTGTTCCCAATTTCATCATTGGGATTAGATCAGATTCGATCACACATCGATAAAAAATGACCAACGTATTACATCAGCACTTCTCAAAAACATAAAAGATCGATCATCACGAATGAAATTTCTCACCAACGGATTAACCAAGCGAACGAGTGTTAATCTCTTCTCACGTGAAATCTTATGAAAGGGCGGCGCTGCAATTGCTCTTAGTATTAATTCATAGTAGTCGGTTCGGTAGAGTGAATACGAATACGACTGGGATGTGTGGTGGCGCATGCAGCGTCCGTGTGGTCGGCAGCAACGATGGGCGCACTTCGTCATATTAATCACTATCCGCGTGCTTACTCGGCTTACGCGTGCGGAGATAATAAAGCTTTCATTACAATATTACTTTAGGCTAAATATTAATTGAGACATTTTCAACTACTGTGGTGAAATAGATGAACGGCAGCAAACAAAACGAACCCATTACTCATAGTAAGCCTGGAAATGTTTATTTTGCTCTCGTCTGACTCGAGGGCATTCGTTATGCTGATTGAGATTTTTGGTGAAGAATATAAGGATCCGTGCAATCAGTCGGATCGCCATTCTTTTTGTTAATCGCATTATAAATTGACGAAGCGGTCCCCAGATCGGCCTTTGTCGGTATCGTAACTGATGAATTCGAAGTATTTTGTATAAGAGCAAGCTCGAAATTAAAATTGAAATTCTGTAATTACTCTACTGTTAAGCGGAATAATCTCTTGATGTAACAAATTTATAAAAAACTATTGGTGAAATTCGATATAAGTTTATGGTTTCACTTGTAATTATTGTGAAATAACAGACTGTAGATTTATTAAGAATTAAATTATTTATCGTGTATACATTTATTTGCTTTCATTAAAAGTAGCTTTGGGGAAAATAGTTAAATGTTGCGGAGAGATATAGACAATAATGCCTTATTCCACGCGAGGCTTTCGTGTGCGCGCTACATTACTCAAACCTCATTTAGATGTAACTACGTTGCACTGAAAGGAGAAATTTTATAGTATTCTATTGATTCGATTGACAGCCCTAGGAGGTAATCACGTCCGTATTTATACAACGCTTTTACTTGTTATACAATTGTGTCTCGTTACTAAACATATTACATACGATTTAACACTAATAAACATTAAATATTGTACAGTACCTATTGTAAAAAGGTATAAGACCGTAAAAAAATATATTTTAAGTGAAGAAATTATTTAAAAAATATATATAATTTTAGTAGAACGAGGTTGGCTACAGTTTAATGTAGCTATTCATATCTAATTTGCAACTATAATGATTCAGATGACATCATTAAGGCATAAGTGAACCAGGAATTTTGTTGTCCATATTTTCTCAAAATAATAATATCCCCTTTTATATTCATTGTACTAACTTTACATATATTTTAACATTAAATTTTACGACGAACAAGCTGCTTATTTGTTTAAACAACTTGTCATAAAATAATAAATTATTTATAACGACGTCGAAGTGTTGGCTAAGTTAAGTGTTGTTTTTTTTTTACAATTCATCTTACATTTTTACAGTTATTCAATATATTTCTATATAAAACTACTAATGACATTTTTTTATTATTATTATTATTATCCGTCCTCTTAAAATTGTTATATAATTGCACGAGACTAAAAGCTTTTCTACAAATCATCTTATCACTGCACTAATTTTTGCAGTACTTTTATTTAAAAAGTCAATGTATTTCTCTTAAACTGTTTTCATATAAGAGCTTTAGTGTAAATTTAACCGAGCTTTGATATTTGATATATTTTATTGTATTTACTATTCTCATTCTTAATACGATACTTGTAGAGTTCATATTGCATGAATTGGAAAAGTTGTGAGTAGCACGAAAAGGGTATGACTTACGATTTGAGTTATTTATAACGTCCAGTTTGTTCAGTGAGTACATAGTATGTAGCTTCATTGGGTTCACGAATGATCTTAATTAGAAGTATTGTGGTGAGAAGTAAATTATGTCTCTTGCGGCCTTTGTGGCTTTGGCCGCTCTTCGCTCTCCTGGACTTGCTGTAAATCAAATACCTATCGGCTTACACAGTTTGCCCCAGAGCGTGAATTTGGAAATTAATGATACCTTAATGGAAGTAATATTAAAGATGTTTAATTTTTGTGTACCGATAAAAATTACATGAATGTTAATGCGTAAATGGCGTAAAACTCAGTTTTTGATTAGATTTCAATTTAGATTTTAATAGTGAACACACTATTAGTTCGTATAATAATTAATTATCATTTATCAACGCGGACATACAACTGAGCTATCAAATTTATGAGCATTTACATTACGAAGATGTCCAGTTTGTGATATTATAATTGACTTTACATGCCTAATTATGTTTTATATTTGATTTCTTAAGAAATGAGAAAATAAATAAGTGGTTGCCCGCAATTGCGTTTGCATAGACTTTATGACTTTATGAACTTTATGAAATATTCAATTAAAACAATGAATTCAGGTAAAACGTAAGCATATGCAGAATTTTATCTTTTATTGTAACGTTATTTGCTTATAACGTTAAAATTGTATTAAGTTCAAAATATAGAACAGTCAATAAAATATTATTTTGAGTATTCAAAACAAAGAACGAATGTTAGAAGAGTAAATATTGTATTTTCTAAAGGAGAACATATTTTGTATGTTTTTTTGCCGCAATTAAAAGAGGAACGTGATAATGTGGTATAAATGTCGCAATCGACTCAATGTGACACTAAATAAGGCAATTCTACTCAAGCGGTAGCAAAAAGCCGCGTGAGGATTAACTGGCGTAAGCTCGCGACGTTTGATTCCATATCGACACGCGACTTGACGCATGGCGACATCCTTAATGCGTCCATTTACATTCCTTTCCATTATTTATATGCCCAATAATTATCCAATCTAAGTATTTTACAAACATTTCCGCTATTGATACGTCTATAGGTAAGTATATCCGGCATTCCCGGTTACACGTTGACAAAAACTCCCTATACCTCCGGCAGTGTTTATCTCGTTTTCGGTAATAGAATACGTAGAATATTTTATCAAAGCACGGCCGAGTAATTTAATATAAAGCGTATCACTAAAACATCTCTCGCTCACGATGACTATCGTGAGGTTAATAACGGTGTTGGAGGTTCCTCTACGCGGGACACGCGTCGGCGATATAATCGCATCCGAAGCATTATTGATGAGAGACTGCTATACCCAAATAGCCTCGGGATCGCTTTTGTTTACTTATCTAGCATATGTTAAATTGTACGTTTATATGACTAATTGAAACTTGGAAGTCAATGACCCCGACTGTTTATGACAGGTGCAGCTCGAAATTGCGTTTTCGTGAGATTGTGCCGTGATACACGACTACTGAGTTATGATAAGAAGAATTTGTTGACTTTGTCCGGCTCGTGCCTAATTATCAAACAGGAGCTGCTGCCCCTTAACGACTGTCTCAATGGCCAAGACATTTATGGAAGAGAAACTATATAAATAACATTTACTGCTTCTGAGATTGCTTCATTCATTCTTGTCTAGCCATTGAGTACGCCAGTTACAAGCGAATGCACCGCAAATTGCAAACAATACTGCGTGCCTGTGAATAAACTAAATGCTTTACCATATCTATAGACATTTCATTTTCCAATGACATCTATTAAGTACATCGAACTATAAACCTAAGCATAAATAAATGTACAAATATGATGAATTGTTTAATGTTAACCTTGCTAACGAAGTTTTGGTAGAAAAGACTTCAACGACCGCGCACGTTTGATAGATAACATAAGATATGTAAATTCTATATTTTCTTTTTGTGAACGCAACTTTATTACATAAAATATTAATGTAACATACGGTTTATGATATTTGTATATATTAAATAGATCAAGAAAAAAATATATAAGAGTAGAAAAAAGTATATTTATTTTTGTTAATATGTTATATTTAATGACTATAATGTAATGTTAATATAAAATCATCTTATGCTTAAAACCATAATGATTTTAATAAACATTACGAATAAGGTATTTCTAAGTGACATAAATCCAAATTACTTTTCTATAACAAAGAAAATATTAATATTACTACAATCGTTAATCGTAAGCACTTTTAATAAATCTGTCTTAAGAATTGTGCTGGCAATTTTGATCGTAGATTGAATATAATGTGTTCCTTAAACAATCCTGCGACACAAGCCTTGACATTTGCTCTGCGCGTGATCACCGCAGCCGTTGACCCGTGCTCTAGAGGTGCTCTAGAGAGCACATGTGGGACAGCGCGGCCGACGCGACGCGGACACCGCATTACTGTCCATTCATACAATACACCATTATTTATGACAATGAATCTGTACTGTACCAAATGACATTGAGTGTTCTTATGCTATGATTACACTTAACAATCAAAACAAAGATATCTATATACATATATCGTAAATACTTAAACTCTAAAGTCTGATTTATACTTACAGGTATATTTTAAGTAAGTCTGTTTGTATTAGTTTTTTTTTTGCCTGGGACATGTGTGTAGAATAAAAGGTTTGTAAAATATATCTAGCGTAACAAGAACACCTGCATAGATTCATGTGTTATTAATTTTTAATCCATTTTTACATAAAAATCAAGCACAATCAGGCATTATGTAATATTTTTGAAACAGTAAATATTACGTTTTTATGCATTTAAATTGGTTAACTTGTATAATATGTGTGGTTTTTGTTCACTTTTAGTTATGAAATATTAAATTTATCATTAAAAGGGTAAAAAAATACCGACACGACAAGTTCTACTTAAGAATGCTAATAATAATATATAAAGAAAATGTATTGGTTCTTATAGAGATGCAAATGTGGATAGTTGCCTCAATAAAATTCCATATGTTATTGCTTCGCAGCGCGTCAAGCATTCGACATTGGGGACATTGGAGTTTATTTTTATCGAGGGGATCGATTGTAAAGATAAGTTTATCGTAAGACAAGTAGCGGCCACCCAGAGGCGCGTTCCTTCGTACTCAGTCGGCCGCGCGCTGCTCCAGTCTTAGTCGCATTTTATTACATCTTGATATCTTCCAATTCGCGTGTTCATTACATTACTGAAACACCAGATTACCAGTCAAGCCTACCGATCGGAATGCCCATATAAGTCTATCAATTAAACATAAATATTTATGGGCACGATAACCCACGGACAATCTTAATTTTTTTTTCCGAGTCTGTCTTTATATTTAACGTGATTTAATTTCATACAAATACCTTATTCATTCATTTTCAAACAATTACCCAGGTTCTTGAGTTAAATAAACACACACATTTTCTAATAGAATTATGTAAATCAAATATTTAAATATTATTTGTATTTTCTATATTATTTACATTAAATCAAATAAATAAATATTTTATAATTGGCAAATGTTTGTTTATTATGCCTAAGACATTTATATCGATTGGTTGATTTAATAACTTGTGGTACTTATTGTACAAAAACAGTGCAATAATATATACTTAATTATTTATTAATTGTACTGTAGCTCAACAGTAAAAGTAAAATATATATACCCATATGTGTAATCTAATGTGAGGTACGTAAATTTATAAGATAAATGTGTTTTATTTCGACTAAATACATTAACTTTGTCATGAATTTAAAACGTTTTATTGTCATTTTGAAGTGAAAACAATATAAATGTATTTTATGTCTCAGTTGATTTATATTTTATAGGTGAAATGTGATTTATTATGGGTAGATTTAATACAATCTTAGTGCATGGCTCGCGTCGCCGCCGCTTCTCTGCCTTTTTGAAATAGCTTTTTGACGTTCAAAATGCCACGGGCGCCATCATACATAATGTTAATATGACATCTGAGAATAAAATAGTACGTAATATTCCTTCATTTATTCTTAACGAGCTATTACACTAACTCTCGTATATATATTATATTCTCTATGCTAAACTTCCATAACCTCATTACTATGACAATACTATATTCCTATACAGATTTTTGACACAATATGAAGAGATACATGACACACGTTTGTACATCTAACTAGTTCAGCAATAAAAAAATTCACATATTTTGAGTTTTAAGCATTTCAATCAATTTGTAACTTTGTAAGTGTACTTTCATATCTGTATAGTTGACAAGCAAAATGTATTCATACATAAAGCGATATAATTATACTTGGTAATGTAACAATTATTCAGAGCGTATTGTTTTTATTCATGTCCATATACGACGGAGGTGTAACTGTGGTACAGATCAAGTGTTATTCAAATACGGACATAAAACACAACCTCACAGTATAATGTACGCTTAAACATTTATAAATTAAACTTTTTTCAAGCTTATTATATCTTAAAAGCAAATGGCTGAAATATCTGCATAGCTAAAGACATATTTAAAAAAAAAATATCTGCATAGCTAAAGACATATTTAGAAAACGTATAAAAAATTGAACGCAGCGGGATTTGAACTCGCGGCTCTTGAAAACCGTTCTTAGTCTTTTTCAATTTCCTTAGTGTGGGAATATTTACTTTAAAAAATGTTAAAAAATATATATATTTGCATAGCTCCAAGTAAACTTAATTTGTAATGTGGTTTAATGGTTTCCATCTCTCAGTACATATAAAGGTTGGCAATTAATTATTTATTAAGGTTATTTACTATTTGAGGTCCGTTTGACTGTGCTTTATTAAAATATTTTGCCTGGAGTGATTTAAAGTAGCAAATTACCTGTCTAAATTGCAGTCACACAGTTAATGTAATATTATGTAATCGTAAGACTATTAAATGTGGCGCAGACAATTGTCGCATTGTCGAGAACCAGTAATTATCAAGATATTTTTAAGGCTAAGTGATGGCTAAAGTGCGAAGAGTTACGTAGAATCTTTTCCTCACCTCGGGAATATTTCGTCGTGTCGAAGTCTCTTAACTCTTGACGTTATCTTGATTTATTAACATTATTAACATTTTATTACAAGATCGAACAAGTTTTATTGTAAGTAACCTGCCTAATGTGGCTTGGTTTAATTTTTTCAGTAAAAACATGTATGTATATACCTTCCTACATCTATTGTTATAAGATTCAAGGTATTTATGTTTTCGAATTTCTATAAATTATGTGGAGGCTGTGTTTGAAAGAGCCCAACAGGTTATTATCAAAGTATTTGTGATTAATATCGAGTGTAAAATACGTTGAAGGTTTTGTAAATAGACAAGACAAATTTAAGGACACAGCAATGTAATTGCATTATATTTAAATTTGTATTAAATATTAATAAACAGGAAATTCTGGAAATTGTGCCATTTGGACATTGTAGCAAATTAGATAGTTTATACATAATTTATATCATACTGTATAATTAAAATGCGGGCTATGCACATCCTAATAAAACTTGTATTTAGATCAAATAGTATATTGACTTTACTTAACAAACTGGATGAAGAAATCCATTGCATGCTAAATGGACATAAATGGCAAGTGTTTATTTTTGAATCTCTCGTTTCAGAATTTACACGCGATTAAGTGACTTGATTACGCATATATTTATATCGTAGATTTTTTAAAATAGAAGACCGGAGTAAAAGTCTAGTTAAATCAGATTACGGAGATTTATATTATACAAAGTACAAGTAAACATAAATTAATTATTAAAATCAAATTTTATTTACGATATTCATAAAATAGAGATAAGTCGACTCGGAAGCGTTATATTTTGGTGATTTAATACTTTCATATAAATAGTCGTATATCTGAATCGTAACATTCTTGTTTAATATTTATGTGTGCTTTACAGAGTCTATGAAATTGTGACACGCTTTGTACAATAAAAAGTCGACATTGAATGGAGTGGGTCACGGGATAGGACCCCCCGTACTCCGATGTCCACGTTTAGAATATTCGTTATGATCTATGATTTGAAACTGATACTTATAATGGCTTCTGTATAAAGAAGCTGCTCACCAAAATTCAGATGGGCGTCGGCCGTGTTCCACTCGACATGATAAATAACCTCAAATTGCTTGTAAAAGGTGAAACTTTTATTTCTCTCCCTTTGTACATATGTAATATTTGAGTTTAATCTGATGTCGACTTATACAGTTGATATTTTAAATGTTCTTTCAATATAGCTGGTCAGCTTTGTGTTGGTTTAGTTATTTTAGATAACAATGATAGCAGGAAATAATACCTAAATGATTCTTATAAGAAACTAAACCATATAAGCGCCATAATGTAACAGCAAAATATCGATGAGACCCAAGATTTAAGTCTAGAAGATATTATGCGAATTAATTAAAACTATTTAAGATTCAAACAGAAAGCTTGTAACGCGGTAGTCTGAGAGGCGTTCATTTGCAGGCTAGCTGGGCTGGTCTGACGGGACGTCGTCGCTCCGGACGACCATTACTCTCCCTACCAATTGATATATTCCACCTCGACATGCGATCACGACACGTCACTCTGCACCTCCTCTATACCTACATACACAAATAACAGTAATAAACGTCGAACCTATATTAACTCAGCAATCTATTATAAATCGAAAATTTCTTTTATGGCTTCAGCAACCGCAATAATAATAACCGTCATTAACTATCATTAAAATATTAAACGTTCATTAATTTAATTAAAGGCTCGATTATAAGTAGTTCGATATTTATAGTTCGAAATTCGTATAGCCGGAAACAATTTATACCAGTATCATTAAACAAATTAAAAATATATTATGTCAATACAAAAGAGAAACACTAAACGACTTCTTTTAATGTATGTATGCGTTTCTTGCTCCAGCACGGGCTACATTTCGCATCTTAATTATGCAGAGAGGATTGATGGAAAGCATTATGCGATAATGATTCTCTCGTGAGTTTTCATGAAATTATCTGAGGTGCGCTTTAAATCATGCTCTTGTTATCTACTCGTACATATGGCTAAAGCTTTAATGTTCGTTCCACAGTTGTTCTTCTTATGCATAAACGCGATTATATTGAAATATTCTATTTATTCGGAGCATTGGCAACTGTACTCAAATAAAGATTTCGAGGCTCAAAGTATACCAATGTCATTATTCTAATAATATATTGGAATATACAATATGTATGCCTAGCCTAACTATAACTTTTATGGGAAACAGGTTTTATTGATGAAATATATTAAGTATAGAAATAATATAAATCTAATCAGACCAATTTATGACACTACGAGAATGATAAGTAAAATATAATTTGCCTTAAGTAACTCTTAATATTCCCTGTTCTAAACGCAGAAATAGATAACATATAAATAATTTTCAAGACAGGTACTATATTTTCAAGTTATTATTTAGTAAATAAGTAATTTCTAGTCCGATGTTACAAGATACCGATCAATTTGTTGGCTGTCAAAGAAAAACGATACGAATGGTAATATCGTGTAACATCATATTACTAATAATTAACAATTAATGAATTGACTTATATATAGTAGTATGTTTTGAACTGCTACACTTTTTCAGTGTCATTTGTTTATAGCACAAAGTGATATGTATTTAAACATACCATAACGAATTACCGTTTTAATATAAACTTTTATTTTATATAGGGTAAATATTAAATTTTTATCTCTCATTTTACATCACGTACGACTCTTAACAAGTTCTAGATACCAATAAGCTAGGGTATCGAATGATAGCATCATAAAAATTGACAGTGACAGGCCAAGTGTTCGTGTTACTGTATAAGGCATTAATTTTACGATCTCGACGAGTAATTTACTTTCTCGGAATGCTGCAAGAAGTATGAATGGCAATAAAGTGCTAACTGTGTCCTTCCACTAGATCATGTGCGTTCGTGCAATATCTAATACATTGCAAACTATTTGATTTATTTAATATTTTTAATCGACAACAAGCAGCCCGCGGCTTATTTGCTTACATTAGCGATAAATCAATTGCCTATCTTCAACTAGAACCCCTTCTTGATGTCCTTGTTAACTTTCAATTAAAGCAATTTTGTCTAGTACAGTAATTATGGTTGTTGATTCTGTATTTATTAGTCATTTTTCAATTGCGTTTGAGTATAGGCTTGCTTACCGTCTATGGTAATTTTACACAGTAACATTTATTATACATTTATAGAGGTTTTTTTTACACTTCAAGGGTTCCAAAAACAATTTAGATAATTCTATTTCATATGAAACTATATGAAATTTTCCATTATAGCAAAATCTACAATTATTAAATATTTATGCTTAATAGATTGACTATCAGTTAAAAAAGATTTTATTTCAGAAATTTATTTTTCACGTCATGCATCACCTCGTTCTTGTTACTACAACTGTAAAGAAATTTTATAATGTAAACAAATAAAATAATTCATTAATATAATTAATAACAATTATAATTCAAATTGCTACTGAAAATCATTAATTATAGAAACAAACTGATTTCAACTAGTCGAGAACGGTTTTTTTAACATTGCCAAAATTCAATCAAGACATCCATGGATGAACTACTTGTAAATTCGAATTTGGAGAAACTTGACTTCAAATGTTTGCGTCAAAATTAAGAAGTTGAGTTACGACTTAAACAATTTATTTGTGTGTTATATGTTAGAAAAAGTTATATGTTAGTTTTATTTCGTAATGAAAATTTTAAACAATTTTATATAAACAAAATTTAGACAATATATTCTACAACAAAATAGCAAAGAAATGTGGATTTAATTGTAAAAAATTAGGCTCATAATTATTTTGATGGACCATGCTTTAACTAATATAGTATAAGCTTAAAGAATCTTTCATATACGACTAAGTATACATTATTTAACGGAAAAGAGATAAAATCACAAACAAATGTTAATTTCAATATTTAAGCTGTATACAATCAACAAATCATCACGATGGTATCTCGTGTAATCGAAAAGACCCGTCTATTATGTCTATGGATTCGACTGACCTCTAACATTGAAACGATATTTAGTGGGTACGCATTGTTCGATACAATGATAATTGTAGGTGCTGTGACCTGGGTTTGTTTAAAATTGATTTCGGCGGTGATATTGAAGAGATAGCTCTTTATTATAGGTTGTGTTAGAAGCGGCTGCCCGTAGCCGATCGTCGCGCACTCGCATTATATCTCTATTAAGAGATCCGATATACCTTAAATTTTAATTATTATTAAATATTTGTAATCATAAGTATTAAATAAATAGTTTATATAGTAAAATGGTTTTTTGTTTGTATAATGTAATAAAATTATTAAAAAGCATTATTTAAAGGAAAGAAAGTATCAGAAATTCGTATTGCTCATTCAACATAAAAAACATTAACTCAAAGCACTTCTAGGTTTTTTTATAAAACATCTCATTAACATGTGAAGTAAAGCTACATTTGTATATAACATCATGTACACGTACATGTTTTGGTCTATTTAGTTTATAAAAAATGGCAAAGAATTGCGTGCCTACACATTTTGGCTCTACAGGAGCTCTCAATAACTAATTTAAAATAGTGATTTGTCGTATCTCGTTTATATTATTTTTTTATATACAGTTATCATATTTTTATTTTCTATACCTATAACTTTTGCTTACAAAAAAAATATCCATTAATAAAAGAAAATCCTTGTTGCTACGTACATTCTTGTGTCTGGGTAAATTTAAAAGCTCATTGTTTTGGTGTGAAATACTGGGTAGGCGAGAAGCTAGATTGCAAGCGTTGACAGTGCAGCGATGGTGGATAAGGGCAGTCATAAGTCCTCCTTGCGCAAAATAGCGACAAATCGAAGCTCGATCACTAACGCAGGCACACTTCGTCACAACACAATGTAGATGGTTTGGCCGAGGCTACTCGATGCGCGTGCGCCATATTTTATATTTACTTATATGTAATCCTTTACTTTGTCTCTGTATGACAAGATAGATATATGGAGAGACGACGCGATTTTTGTCTAGTGACTCCGCGTGGGGTGCGTCCCGCCCCTGCGTGATATGTGGTATTGGTTGTAAAACGTGCTGCAAAAACAAATGCCTTTGAAGAAAGACAATTATGACAATATTCTTGCGAAATATCATGTTATTTTTTTATAATAAAAGTATTTCGGAAAGTAATGCGACAATTCATTTTCATTTTATACGATGATAAAGTATAAATAAGTGGCGACTACACGTTTCATAATAAATGACCAATTTGCAAGCAAACTTAAACTAAAGGTTATTTTGTGATGGGTGTTAAATGCAGGCGGAAGAAGCACATTCCGGTCCATAATTCACACTAACAATATGGCTTACAATTACAAGTCTGGACGATGATAAATAGTTTTGCTTAGCCGTAGGACATGAGGGTTTTGCGTGTGTCTTCACACTTGTGCGGCATAACTATATAATTAATATAATCATGATATATATAATTAATATATAGTTGAAAAATCGTAAAGGATATAGTTCCTTTAAAGTTTTTTTAAGTTTGAATTTTTTTTAGAGGGATGGTATTTCAACACAAGACATTATGGATTTGGATAACAATGTGTTGAACAACAACATAAGTAAACTTAATTTACTTCATTCACAAAATTAAACGAATTTCATTTATTTCTTTTAAATGAAACTCATAATATTTTTTATTATTATGTATAATAAAACCCAGTAATACTTGTAGATGTGTAATAAGCAAAAAGGCGCATTCATGTGGGGAAATGGTAATACGGAAACGTAGTCAATGCGATGCTGTTTTACATTTAGAACTAATGATTTGAAGATGAAGTGACAATTGACTCGTGAAACATTTGAAACTCTGGGCAAATGAGTAAATGTTTGGGCACATTGTTCTACAACCGGTTATGACGGAAACGCAGCGGTGGGCTGCTGCATTACTTATACATGCGCCGACGCACTTTAGCAATCAGCATTAATCAAAACGATATGCCTGCGTGTCTCTCTTGTCCAACTTGCATTGATTTGTTTATTTTCGCAATGAAAATATGGTTTGACATGAGTTAGCGGACCCAGTCCAGTATTGAAATCGTGGTCTGCGTCCATCAGAGATAAGTAGACAAGCTATATGGTAAACATGAACAATAAGTTGACACCAATAGACGACTAGTTAACTCTAATTCTAACAAATGGTAGTGTGGTACAACTGTACAAGTAAATACAATATTCAAATTCCTGTTCTACCATTTCAAGCTACATACAATAAAATAGAAGCCTGCTCAACTCTAGTACCAACATAAGATAGGTTTGCCTGGCTTAGATGAAAATCTGCGATTTATCAAGAAGACAGATCTAATTCATTTGTTTTATATACATTAAATATTTACAGTTAAAGTTATAAAACATCCTTCTGTGGTACTTCTTTTTTTGGTGTTTGATTTAAATATGGAATGATAAATCGGTTCAATAAAAACGTTACTTGTCACAATAAACGAATTTCTAATGTCCAAAGTTTTAAGCAATAAGGAATGTTTTACAATAATTATAAATGTGTCTATTCGGAGTTTTGTCTTGAACGTATATAGTTGTAAGGGTGAGGAGAAAGCGAGCATGCATCCATCGGCCTCGTGTCGACATGGTCACGGCATGATGTCTTATCGTCCAAAACTCGAGGGCCATGTAAACCACCTCTGTTTATCTGTTCGTTGTGTGTTAGGTAACATCTTGTCTCTCGCGTAAACCCGCCATGTTTTATTCTTTCACATTCAGCGCCGATACCTTAATAAAATCCAACAAGATTGAGCAATAAAAGTAATTTATTTGATTGTAATTTCAAAACACAAAGTGGGTCTCATTTTGTAATATATTTTTATCTTCGTGGTTTTGAGTTTCTCGTGCACGTCCTGCTCTGTTCTCAGATGCTGCGTTATAATCGTTTGAAGAGGCTTTTCGTTTTATTTTAATATCAATTTTGTAGCCACTGGGTACTTAGTGAAATAAGTGATGTAATATGGTATTACTCTATAAGCCACAATCACATTACTGTAAAAATATAAATAAAAGTGTTTGTGATCCAAATATGAGGAACATATTATTTTATTATAAGCTTTTATTTTATGCTGTGTGAACCATATAACAAAAACGTTTTATTTTAATACCATCAATGTTTCTGGAGATGAGACGTTAAAAATAGACAAGGATATAGAAAAAAAAAATCATATTCTATTAGGTACGTAAGTAATTTATGTGCAATAATTTATATTTATAATATATTTAATGTAGAGACTCACTATTATTGCTTGCATAGTTTTGCTACGGTATAAATTGACTTAACAAACACTTCATTGTTCAGTTACCTTAACAAATTGGCCTTTCAACTTCAACTGTATGTTTGCAAACATACACGTTTAGGTAGGTATATCTTCATTTCATTCTTTTTTATCGGATCTAATAACTTCCTCTTTGATGGAAGATTTTATTACAAAATACAGCAACCGTTACAAATTTTAATATAATCTTAGATTCCCGAATACTGTTAAAGTGTAAAAATCTTAGATTTACAAATAACACATTAGTTTTAGAAAAAAAAAATTTTATAAAATAAATGATTAAAAAGCATCCTATCTGGCTAAATTATTAATTATTATTTACAACAGTCTTGTTGTTCTAAATGTTTCTAATGTCATTTAGTTTCAACATTTAAATTCATTTTGTACAAATATATAAACAACTTATAATTTGATATAAAATAACCTCAAAGGTTGATAGCACTTACAATAGTTAAAATTATTTGATAAACATTTGAAAATATCAAACATCTTATTAGAATTAGTATTGAAGGATTATATATTTTTTAATTATTTATAAATTTGTACAACATATTGTAATTAATATGGAATTCATGCCTTAATAACAGATTTTACTCGCCAAACACATTGACGAAAAAGGCTGTAAGCGCTCTCAAACTTATTGGCGTTAATATACGTACACCTGGTAAAGCATATGATACAAATGTTTTAAGGATACTTAAAACAGATTCATATATCTACTTATATGGTATATATATATATATATATAATCCGCAACTTAGATATTATCGTCGAACCAATCAATTTGATCCTTCATAAAAAAGACTTGGGTAAGGAGCAAGCTTGTATTATGCGACTGGTGTATCTCACTGTAGATCCGTGGCTGCGGTAGCTGGACTTTCCATATATTTTATGTGAAAAGGATATGGCCATTGTTGTTGGACGCCCTGCTGAGCGCGCACCGGGTAAACACTTGAAATTACAAGTCAGCTCGGACAGCTTCTCGCATCCCCGAGTGCGCTTCCAATCTTACGCTGCAATAAAAATATCGTAGTTACATCGTTTCGTGGTATACATTCACTATTCATAGGTCGTTCAATTCAAACTATACTGGCGAGGATTGCATATTGCATTATAATATGCTATCTAATTTTGAATAAATCATATGTTCTTGAAGTTTATGGTAAACAAGCGACGCCATGGTCTCGTCGCTATTAAATCGTGTCAGAAGTATGTATTTACATATGTAATTCAGTTCTCATTTTTCCTTTTTTATATGGTTAAGTTTATGGAGTATTAAGATATAATAAAAAATAAAGCAAATGAAATTTTTAATTCATACTTTTTCAATAATTCTTATAATTTAAATATTTTGTTGAGGTAGCTCCCGACTGTAAACGCGGTTGGTAGTAGGTTCGATCCTCACTTGAGAAAATGATTAAATTAAAATTATTTTTATTTTCTCGCTGTAAACGAGCAAGCTGGGATAAAACGCAACATTGAGTTCTTGACTTGACACTATATGCTTTCAAACTATCTTGCGGGAATGCGCCTGGGTCTGCTGAAAATATATATTATACTGCGATGATTTATTTTTGTGAAAACTAGTACGATATCTGTAATATAGAAAATCAAAATGAATGTTAAAATTTAATTTAATTTTCTGATGTACACAACATACTAAAATTGTTAACAGAATTAGTTGTGATGGAATAAAAGTTTTATTTTGCTTATATGATTATAACCATCAAAATTCCCATATAATTATTAATGTTTGTTTTTATTCAGCCAATAACCTACAGAAAATAAAATTTATGCTTACAAAGTATGTGAGTATTAAAACATCCTTTAATTGTGATAAAATATTTAAGTAGACATGTAGATTTATTTCATAAAAACGGGACTCGAATATTTATAATATTACGTATCATTGCTTTTTATATAGTTTTCGATTATCATAAAATTCATACTTTCTGTAAAATATGATTGTTTTTATTATTTCTTTAGAATATATGTTGAAATTACAAATGCGAAGTACCGATCTATCTGTATACCAATTACATTATTGTTAAAGTAAAAGAAATGTTCACATAAAAGTCTTTTAAATTAATTACTGTTTGTGTATAGACATTTAAGTACGCTGTTATCTACGTTTTTTTATTACACTGCAAGGTTTTCGAAATATTTTACGATCGCATTCACAAGATATACGTACTGTGTGCGCATTGCAACTATAATCAAGTTGATGTATTATATATATAAATATCTGTCTAAAATAATACTTGAATGAACAATATTTGCCTACTGTACTCTCGTTTCTAAGATATATTTTATTTTTCTTTAAGAATCATTTCAGTATCTTTAACTGTGTTAGTTAAATGGAAGAATAAATAATTTTCGTGAAATTTCACTCAACTCTGTGAGGTAGAACCTTCGAGGTGCGAGATGTTGCCCGGCTACAAATAAAACAACACAATCCCCGAGGACCACGGACTGCAAGTGAATTCTATTTAAGATGAACTTATTTGAGCTTTTATTGTATTTTAGTTATTATTATTGTCGTGATAGCTTTAGAATTATTAAAATCTTTAAATTATACTGTTTTGATTGTACACCTAACAAGTAGTTCATTGGGTTTTTTCTACTTTAATTTTGAAACAAATCTATGTATATACATTTATTTTTGCGATGCTTAGATACGCCACGTATAACCTTTTAATTTATTTTTAAGAATTTATCATAAGAATGTACATTGTAATTTGTTCTAAGTGGAACAAACTACAACTTGCACGATTACGTGCCCCCCTCACCTGCGCCCGCGCCGCCACACGCGCCTCCAAATAAAAGTGCTGCGTTGTCGCGCGCCAGAATTACGACGATTGCTCTTTAATATCTCGTTTTTTAATTTCATTCCACGATAACGATGCGTGCACACTGTCTTGTTCTTTTAAAAAAATATTCCTAAACAAGTTTAAGTGAATTGATTAATTTAATATTATAATCTACAATATGTTTTAAATTAATTCGTTTGTTATTAAAGGTTAATTAGCTAAATGTTTTAAGTATTACTTACATTAAAAATATGATGCTCGCTACAAGCTAGCCTAGTATATTTTAAGTATTCATATATAGGAAACATTGTAAGAATCATTTAATTATGTATATTTCAGTCCTCACCCTAACACCAGAGTAACTCCCTCGTTTGCATACAAGCTACGATTTGTGTATTGTTAATTAGAGCAACTCGAACAGGTTCCGAATAATGCAGCTCGCGCCTCCTCGACGAGTTTACACTTTCTTGTTGTGCTATTATTGGCCGTGTGTTATTTTAAACGACGATAGATTTCACAACAGAACGTGCTGTTACAATCGAAGCAATAATTAACTTTGTATGCTAATTCCGAGTCCAATGATAAATGTTTCTATTGATTAGTTTGCATTATTGGATGTCGCATTGTTATAAATATTTTACTGATTTGTGACTCATGTCAAAAGAAAAGACCTCAACGCGTCCTATAATTTAACAAGTATATATTTGTAAATTAAAATATAAGGTTATGTGATATTGTTAATGTAAATAACTTTAGTTTATCATTTCGATATAAGTCTAGTAAAATTATTCAGGTATACTAAGGCACTATGAGGTTTGATTGGCGTCCCTGCCTCAAGAGACATTGTGTTATCTAATTTAAGTCAACGCTGGGAACATGAAAATTTACAGTTTGTTCAATGGAAACTATCAACTTAATAGTGAAATAAGATTATGATTTAAGCTGAATTGAGTCTGGCCTGAGATTGACTGTTGTACGTAAAAAGGTGAAACGTAGACTTAGCTTTTCCCCAAGTAGACTTATCAAGTAATTCTATTCTTTTATAAATAATTCAAGCATATGCACGAAAATTAAACAGAAAAACACAATACAAGTAAATTCCAAAAGTGTTTATTGATATCGACGCTGTCTCAAATAAAGTGTATATTTGTCCGATAGGTCGAAGCGAACGTGTACCGGGCTCGTAAATTCGTCCAATACCTACCGCACGTCGGTCGGATGGTGTGGCGGCCGCTGGATCGCGCCCGATCCATACTCGCCATGACACATTTTATTGTCCAAACCCATACCGCGCGGCCTTTCCTGATAACTTTATTGTTATTTACATCTTTGAATTATCATTCCGATATTCGTTGTTTTACATTCGTATAATGTCGTGTTAGGTCTGGCTCTGTATCTAAATTGCTTAATTGGAAAGTCTTGAGAGTACGCTCAGATATGAATACGTGTACGTTTCAGAATGAATTTATAATGCACGAATACTAGAAAATACAATTAGTATTAAGTCTTATTTGCATTTATTGTTTGTTATATATGATTATAGAATACTATAAATTACTCATATATATTTAATAATCTGGAAATCTGGAAATAAGCGGAATATATGAACTGAACTACAATATAAATACTTGATTATTTTATAATAAACTAATAATATAACAATAGATCTAAATCAGCAGTTTCATGGTTTTTACCATATAGCACTAGTTGGAGAGAACCTACAAAAACATCGCCTTTACAGTCAGATGCTGTATCACTGAGCCGAGGTGGCCTATATTTTTTAAATGTAGAGCCAAAGTGTAGCTTGTGTGACTGTTAGTCAATATGTATCATACGGACTAGCTAATTCTCAAGACGTTTCAAACAAACAAAAACAATAAATAAAAATTGGCTTAGGTAAGTTAGGCTTAGAAACGGATAACAACAAACTACGCAATTGCTTTGCAGAGCGACCACCAGTGTTCTTTTTTTTGTGTTTTTCTTAATATCTTATTTATTCATGATAATCGAATTGGATCGTAAAAGAATGTAGGTACGTTGAAACACGTTCTCCTTTGCAAACAATCCTTTAATGTCTCATTTCCAACCGGACTCAGCAATAATTTAAAAATTTAGCAAATAAAAATTCTTCAATGTGCATTCATATAAAACGGATTAAGTTATTTACGTAAAGTTTATTTTGAATATCGTAACATTATTATAATCGACACAGGTGTATTACAAAATTAGTATAATATAATACGCCATAAAAGTATATAATCGAAAATATATTTTTCAAATTATATTAAACTATCTGTGCCCGCGACTTTGTTCGCGTGGAGATCTTACATCAGCTATTTGCCAGTGAAAGCCCTGTCAAAATCGGTGTAGCCGTTCTAGAGATTAGCCGGAACAAACAGACTGACAGACACAAAAATAGCAAAAAAGAATATTCTGGTATATGTAGCGTGTATACATATGCATTTAGCATATATATACCATAATATTAATTTATTGACTACAATGGTTTACTATTTTGGCTTTAATGGCTTGAACATAAGATACTTACTTGATATTTTGGTCAATTCACACAATGTCTTTATAACTTGTAGCCTATGTGTTATTCTGATGTATTTAGCTACATTATTGTAAAGTTTCATTAAAATCCATACAGTAGTTTTTACGTGAAAGAGTAACAAACATCCTTACAAACTTTCACGTTTATAATATTAGTAGGATGAGTCGTTTCTGCATCGTATTTAGAATTTTTTTTTAAATAATGAAATACATTGTAAATGGGATCTAGTATATTTAAGGTTGCGAGTTGTGCGAATAATGTTATCCCGGCGCACCTCAGCTCATGTCATCGCAAGGGCGTGTCGAAGATAAGTTTACATATTCCGTATGCATTATGCAGATTGAAATTTTATGTTAAGCAAGTAGAGGAGGGACGGAACCGTCTCGAGTAACTCACGTGGCGGCTTATGACATTACACCTCGCCACCGCGTTGCTTTACTAACACTTTAGCTATTACTCAATGATTAATGTAATCGATACTGCTTATCTTATATCAATTTTTAGATGCAATTGCATTTAAACACCTTTTTTTATTTAACTAGTTGTTGCGCCTGATTTTGTTGTTGATTGAAACTTGTACCTAAAACTATAATAACTTTCATTAAGGTGACAATTTTCTTATGTCTCAGACTTCCACATCAAATGGTTCAGAAGATTGTAATTTTGTTATAGCTTTGCGCATTTCACACCGTCTGGGCTGACAAAAGGACGTAGTGACACCCCATTTTCAAAAGTAAAGCCCACTATCTCTTACCGGAGATAAAAAATGCAAACATTCTAAATATATCCATTCCCTCGAGTGGTAATCTAGCCCACAACAGTCGCGTTTGAGTCTGAGAATATATATTTTTTACAACTGCCCACCATATTGAACACCTTTTATTAATGTAGTATTTTCTTATTTTTTATAATTTAGCTGGTCAATTATAATTCTTCATCATTCTATATCTTTAATTGTTATGTGGGAAATGAATATCATATTGAGCAGTTTTTGTTGAACTAGCATTTACTTATTTCTCATAATTTTCCATTCTTCGCAATCAATTAAACCCTAAGTCCTGCCCAGGCTTACAAGCTATACAATAAAAAAGTTTCATACAAATCTGTCTACTAACTACAAAAATGTGCGCGTACAAACAGATAACCAGATAAACAAACTCAATATATCTTGTATATAATTTTTAAATATCCTCATAATTTAAAACGGTGATTCTTGGATTAAATACGAAGAAATAATTGTTACATCATAAAATTGATAGCGCTCAGAAATAGCGTTTGCGAGTGCAATTACCCATAATTCAGGAACAAGCCGGCCTTTCAAAATGTCATAAATAGTCTAAGGTGTCAAACATAATTTTATAACAGGTACGGAATAAGCTTGTTGGTAAGCCGTCGGCGACTCGCCAATGTGCCATTTTATGATCCAAAATGACCCGAGGTCGCGGAAATTCATTTGGTGAATGGCAAAAGTGTAATAGACATTAAATTACTTGTAGACACAAATATGAAATTGATCTACATCATATAAACAAGAGATTGTAACATTTTAATTAATAAATTAATTACATCTGCTGGTTACTTCACTGAAGTAAAATATTACTGTAACTATACCTACTTGTCTCTTAATAATAATTATGGTATGTATTATTTTTATGATTACATCTCATAATGGTTTTCTTAATGAATTGTTTGTTTTTGCTTAAACTCTAGCAAGACCATTTGTATTCTATATTTAGAAAATACATTAAAATCTTTAAATGATCTACTTTAAAAGTAATAAATATGAAAATTCTGTCGATAAAAAATCGTTAATAACATATTTTATTCAGTTTAATTTTATTATTAAATTGCATTAAACACCTTATTCAAAATTTAACAAATATTTACTTTTAAAAACGGTTAGTGATATAATAAATATATATTTATTTATAAATGACCAAAAAATGGATAATAATGGTAAAATGATATAAACAAAACGCTTAACCAATTGAAAATTCTATACGAAACAATGCTGCTCAAGTCGTTATGCAAATATTTCCATATCTCTATTCTATGTAATCACAACGCGACGCAGGTGTGGGGAATGAGGTGCGCGGGGAAAGGTTCATTCATCAAGCTCCATAAGGCTCTAAACCTAATTCGACACAACCAACTTCGCAACATCCGCTCTTGCAAAACGTTATTTCATTCATAATTTTGGTGAGCTGAGTTTACACATCTTACGGCTAACACACAGTTAAGTTTTTTAAAATTTACTTACAATTTTAATTATTCAAATTGGTTCTATATATGGCATTTTATTTCTGTTTTTAAAAATTTAATAATTATATTAATAATAAAATAAAGATTTGTTGTATGTAAAGCATATTCATGCAATATACTTTTATTGTAGGCAAGAAAATACATTTTGAAAGAAAGAATTATTTCGAAAATGCAAGAAAGTCATTCATTGTTATATTTATATACTTCCTATTATTTGCGTCTAGTCTGAACTCAGCCGAAAGACATAACCGCGCCCACGCGACATCCAGCGAAGGAAAATAACATTTAAGTTCAGCTGATGACATCAGCGCCCGCGCCGCGCCCGCTACCGCACAGCTGCATGACCGCACGCGCAACTATCATTCATAAAAAATAATAATTCCTTATATAAGTACAAACACACGACAAAACATGCTATATGAGCGTTATTAACAGTTCTTTAAATGAAAGCTAATATAGACAGTGCTCGGTTACAATTTATTAATGCTTGCTTTAATAAATAAAAACTATATAAAGGGCTTTTAAGGGCAGTCTCAGGCAATAGACAAAACGTCTCGCGCGCTAGAGTAAGACAATCCGCCCGATGAAAGGAGGCTTAGGTACTCTTCCTAAATCAATGTCAAATTTCGACCTCTTAATCTTTTGTATACGTTTCGATTTCATGCACGTGTTCCTATAGAGGGCCAAACGATCTTACGGAGTGAAATAACGACATTTTAGACTAAGATTACGGTATAAATCTGACGTTTGAGAAATTTTACATGTCGTTGTTAGTAATAGATATTTCGTTAGTAAACGGCCATATTATTTTACTATTATAGAATGGATGGAGTGCGATGTTGTAAACGGCCTATTCTTTCGAGATATTCTTTCCAAAAACCATCGATTGTCGGACCTTTACAAACTTTATGGCAACAAATTTGTTAATTTGAATAGGTAGGTTATAAAATTTAATTGTGTGCTTGCTCAGAGTGCTTATGCAACGATATTGGTCGGGAATATTAGAGATCATTGGCACTTAAGGCTTTATAGACAATAAAGCGGACAAGTGTAATGGGATCTTGCAGTCAACCTGCCCATAAGACAGGTCACAGGCCACTCGTTGAAAGACACCGGAGCGTGCGATGCCGTTTGTGAATTTGCCATTTGCATAAATGAAATTACTTAAAGCGTGTTAAATTACTCTTCAAAATGAAGTGAAATGACAAAAAGCGTTTATTTACGTATTTTGACAATTATTTATACTAAGGCATATTATTATTATATAACAATAACGTTTTACAAATATTGCAGCGTCGGTAATATTCCATATTTTAAAGGGTCTTTGTATACTAGCTTTAGTTACAGAAGCTTTTGTGAAACTATCTAAATCGGTAGAGTAAGTTATTATTAACGTTTGTCGTTTGCTATTGCTTCCGATAAATGATTAGGCCTATCTATTCGTTTTAATATAAGGATAGTGCTTAAATAATGCTTGGTAATACAATATGTAACAGTAAATGGAAGTAGCGCTACCAGTTACTAGATTAGATAAAGGTAAGTTCCTTGCAAAATGTTTGTATTGAAATAAATATTTTATTCTAGTTTTACGTGAATATTTTTTTTGATTTTTTATTCTTATTAAATCATTATTAATTTCAATTATTTATTAACTTATATATTAACAGAACAGGTTCCTATTATAAACTTACCTTATTTATTTATTAAAACAAACATACATACATTAATTAATCTTGAACATTTTTTGTAAACGGAGGACAGGGTGTCTTAACACTAGGTTGTCTCTGTTAATCCTGTCATACGGAAAAAATAGCCTTTACTAACTAATAGACAATAACGAAAAAAATAAATAATACTACAAATTTAATTCATGATTTAAAATATTAGTAACACAAGAAAGGATTTCGATTATCTTGGTTGAGAGACGTTGATTGCTAGTGAAGATAATTGTTGGCTAAACAAAGCGTTGAGCGTACAACAGCGAGCCTGAGGCGCAGAGCAATAGGCATTCGTATGGGAAACAGAATAACGTTTGGTAACTGCGTGGTAAAATGATAAAAGTTTATTATTCAAAAACTATATTGAAAATATAATTAAATTCTTCATGTTATAATATGAAATATCTACATATAATATATTACCAATAGATATTGTAGGTACCTACTAATGCCTTTAAAGTTATTCTATTAATAAAACGTACTCTAGGAAAGCGCTCCTTAACGAAGCTGAAAGGGCTTTACCTTTAGGGCCCAGGAGCATCGCTTACTCTCGTCACATATCCAGTACAACCTTCACCACCTGGAACTTACATGCACACTGATAATTTAAAACCTTCCGCATGCATGCATATGTAATCCGCAAGCCACAAATACAGATACCATGATCCAGTTGTTGCTACAAGCCGAAATGCGTAGGCCGGGCTTATGAACCAAAAGTAATGGCTTAATAGGAGTAGTTCCTGGTTGGGTATAAGTTTCTGTATGCAGAAAAATAAAAATTATCCGGCCGGTCTATTGAACGGGAGCACAAACAGAACGGCAGTGCGACCCAAATTAGTTATCTTAAGCTCAAAAGTCACTCTCACTCTGGCATCTAAACGGAAATACTATTAACAATTCCCACAATCATTGAAAGTAACTCAAAGCGCTTTCAACGTAAGGTGGTAGAGGAAGGAGCGAAACGTCTAGAGATAGAGCGGAAGCACTCAACCGCGAGATCCATATGCAGTGCCTTTATGTCAGCCGTAGGAAGTCTGCTGGAAAAGAGGAAAATTTCAACAGAAGATAGAAAGGATGCATCAATAGTGTAATACACGATAAATTCTGAAAGTAATCCACTTGTTGGAGCCCAGCTCAGGCTTCCTGGAGCGGCAATGCACCAGATAAAGCCACCTGACCTAATACTCTCGGGATAGATCTCGGGACACAAAGACCACTATAGAAAGGCATTCTTCGAATTTCTGGCAGTTCTGGAAGCTACCAAACAAGTGAAGCTCAGAACTTGAGCGAACAGAAGCAGCCAATGAACTTTGAGAGAAGGAGAAGCTGTATACGTACTGTATAGGGAATTGTGTGAAAGTAGTAGTAGTTGGTAAGAAAATCAGAAACATGCAAAGGCCTGATTGCGGATGAGGCCCTGATGAATCACTTTGGAGCGATAGTGACGGCTAATAGAATCTCGAAGAAATACTACTGATCAGAAATGTAAACCAACTTCCTTATATTGGCTGGAAGAGAGTTTTCGATATGTACTATCGTGGACCATCCCAAATGGCAAACATAGACCAGGCTCTAATCTGTGCCTATAAAAGCCCCATGGATAATGCGTACAAGAAATATATTTATAGGTATATATCTGGAGGGAGACTACTCTACCTACGTATAAAAATTATCTAGGCGACACCAGTACCACGGGATCTAAATGACATATTCTACCTCATTCACTCAAGAGGAGAAGAATTTCTGGACCACTCAGGGATACGGTACGATCCACGAGGGGCTGGGGATCCCAGGGGCTGACCACCATTACGGTTGTAGTAGTGAACACGAAGTTGACGAAATTGCAGCTGCACGACAGCGTCTCGCACGCAATAACACGCCCCACCAGCAAGTGCTCCTACTATAGCGGTGGCGAGGATGACGCGCTTAAAAGACTGGTATGGAAAGCAACAGGGGCAACGACCAAAGGCATTGTAGAGTATAATTTGAAGATGGCCGTCAAAGATAGGAACGAAACGGTCATCACCTCTAATGTAGTGGTAATGCCATCCACATCCCGTTCCTATCCTTAAATAAGATATATGTAAATTTACGTGATAGTATTAGTTAAAACGTTCATTGCCGACCATTCACACAATATCGCGAGCTGCAGCCCTCAAATTACGACGTCTAAGTTCTGGCAAAACAGTAAAAGCTACATGGACAAAGAGTTTGTTATAAAAATAGAAAAAGGCTGAATACGCTTTTTTAAAATTAAAAGATAACTTTGATAAATAATATATATATATAATAATGATTTACAATTTAGAATCATGCGTTATAAGCGTGTTAGTTCATATTATTGTTGAGTTTTTATGAAACCAAAGAGTTCTGCCAATGTAACCAATGTTCTCGGTTATAAGGTCCTGATTATTAAAATTATAATGAATTTTGTGTTTTTATTGGTAAACATAATATTATTACAACTTACTAACATGATATAAACCAAAAATGGTACGGACTCCATATGTCCATAGTGTGTTAATAAAACTTCAATAAAAAAAAATATGCAAAAACTATTATTAAATTTTATATGTTTAAATTTCTATGAACGGATAATTAATAAAACGTAATAAATGTAAATGTAGGAAGTATTGTCAGCCGTGCAATATCTAGCAGTGCATACGCACACAAGCAACGGTCCATTAGACGGGATAAGTGCAGTTAATTTGCGCCCTTCAAGTGCCAGTGCTGCACAAGATTAGTGTTCCATAGCTGAATAAGTACGCATTTTATTAGTTAATTTTATATGGAAAATTGTATGCTTTTGGCTTCTTTGAATATTCTGTATTCAAGTAAAGTATTTTTCCTATCTACAGATACAGTCCAATTAAGCAATGAGTGTATATTAATTCATTTTACTGTTTACATCTTCCAGAAACATTTGTCACAAGTACCTCACAACATTTTGACAAAAAAAGTACTCAATTTTTTCATTTTAATTATTCCACGTAGATTTTAAAAGGTATTGAGTATTTTTTCATTAATTTTTACATTCATGTTCTCAAAAAATAGAAGAATAATGATATCTAGAGAAGTATAATGATATCAAAACAATATCATAACTATGAGTTATTTTTCTAAAGAATTACTTTTCTTTAAAGCAGATTTCTCAGAACATGCAACTCTGAAATCACTTAGTCTATGCATGAGGTGCTTATTCATTTGTGAGTCGCAGACGGCTCGTTAGCAATTGGACATGCCTGTTGCACGAAATATTTCAGCGATTGAAGCGGCGGTAAATTGCAAGCAACAATAGCACGCGCCGGCCCAACGAGAACCTATTTACTACAAGAGTTTTACGATTCACTCGTTATCTCTAAATAATGTTTACTGTCGCTCGTGTATTGAGTGCAGAGGTGAGTAGTCAAATATCCATGCAACTAATATTTTTTTCTCGGTTTGGCTCTTATTAACCAAAATTATCAATGGCTTGTTTTATCTGGAGAGGTGTCTGTGTATCTTTTGGAGCGGAAGAAGACACCGAGTGACAGTGATTCACACAGTCGGTCGCGTATTAATTACGCCGTGATGATCCAAGCACAGGACAGCGACGGACACATCCATCACAAGCGCAAGATAACGCGTTATGAACGACCAACATATTTGTACTCGTAATTTGTACCACTGTCATCACATTTCAAAGACAAATATAAAGGATTGACCGTAATGACAAGTGTCAGTGGGTTCATGGTTGTTATTTCAAGAGACGTTTTTATTTAACACGAATAACAAGAGGTGGATTGATCGAGACAGGTTTCAAGTGCCGTTCGATGACCAGGTACGGGCGACCCGAGTCCTTTAGTCTCCCTTGGCATTCTGAGAAATGTCCTTGTAAATCCTTCATGTTTTTCCAGTGTAACAATCATTGTAGCTAAGCGTGTACATAAGCTTTTATCGTAGTTCTGTGAATGCAGTTATTATTAATATGTATATAATTTAAAATTACAATCTTGTTCTTTTAGTCTAGAACACTTATTTGGTATATTTACAATACCATCTTTCTACTATTAAAAGTTTATTGAATTTGCTTGGTAACTGAGAAACCAAGTGACATCGCGTGTACTTAAAACCCTTAGGCAATAGCGATCAAGCAATTTAGAACATGGTCATCTTGTTACATTATTAATTCGTTTGCTATAGAAACTGTCATCGGGTCGCAATTACGCACACTGATGTTATCGTATGTACACATCGGCAGCGCAATGCATACATCATAATTAATTTTCTACTGATTTTTATACGGTTTTGTGTATGTATACATCAATAAACTTTTAGGCAAATAAAAGTAAAAAAACAAAAATAATAATCATGTTAAAGTGTAATGTTTTAAAGCTTTACAAATATATGTATTGTCATTTTGCATATAAGTACCAACATATAATATATTATAACAAACATATACTTGTCTATATAACAAAGAAAAATTCAATATTTAATTTCCATACAAACGTAAGTCCTCTCAACGCTCTACGTTAAAGATCAAGCGTACAGATAACCTGTTTAAATTAAGACATGTTACCGAGATGATCCAGAACAATTGATTCAAATTATTGAGCAAATAAATGCCTCGTCATTGAATATTAATTAAGTTGAAGGGAGTAAAGCGAGTATCATATAGGAGTTCATGTTTCACTGCTGTTTCCATAAACATTATTTAGGGTTATGCAAGTATCTACATTATAGTCTTACATTGCCAATGTTGAAAGTCATGTTTGTTTTATTGAGCTTCATGGTGAGCTATCCAGATTAAATCTTCTACAACTGAACCGTCAGAGGTGTGGCGGTGATTCACTAGCGCTCATTTCTTAGAAAGAAAGACAATATTGTGATTTTTATTAATTTATCTTTTCATAATAATAGCTTAATTGACGGCCGCAATGCTTCATAGAGGCGTCTCGGACACGCCATGATTTGTTAAATGTCGATGTTTGAGTTTTTAATTATACGTAGCTAAAGACGCGGTATTGGGGAGGCGGGTCATGGTTCGTCACGGTCATCGGCTCACGGCGAGGCGGGTAGTAGTTGTTTTGTACCAAGTATCAGGACCCTGGCTTTGTGAGTGGAATATTATTATTACACTTTTTAATGGTTGTAGATTTGCTAAATATATTTGTAGTATTATTCATTTGCTATTACATTGGTTCATTAATCATTCCTAATGTTCTGATACGAATAACGCACTCGTAACCTACTTGTATCATACCGAATAGAGTGTTTCAAGAAGAAATTATTATTGAACGGGAAAAGTAATTCCTAGTTCAACGTTCTCGTCCATTATTGTAATTTATTATGACGGTCAACTATACTGTTCAGATCTTAAGGATAACAATTGTCACATCTAAGCCTACAATTTTGACAAGACACTCTTAATATCGGGTAGAGTATACCTATACATACATTAATTTTAAAGTGCACCCTGCTGAGCAGTCATATCCAAACTTTGGACTAAGACAAAAGACAAATTAATTTTGTACACAAGGCATTTAATTTGAATGTGAATAGCGTGAAGTGCGACGAATGGCCGCGGAGAACAATGCCCGGCGCCGATGATCCCGCCTTTTTGTTTTATACTCGTCGAGAGTAAAAAGTCTAAACGTTCAACAGACAATTCCGTATTATGATATGGACACAGTAATAGAGGGTCGGCGAGGCGCCTAATAGCTTATAATATTAAATGTACGTGATAGCAGACCGAAGGGCAGCGGGCGGACCTCTGACTGAACTCGATCATCGCTGTCCGGAAATAATCGTTAAGTGTGAAGGATTTAATCTTGAAAATAAACAGCATTCTATGTTTATATCTAAAATTCATTTACTTTGCATTTTTTATATTTAAATACCGGTGTAACGTTATTTAATTGTAAAAGTGCTTTATTTAAAATTGAAGAGGTAATAGATATGCTATAAGGTGATGGGTTAAAAATACTAGTCTTAATAATAAATTGAATCTCTTTTATTAACACTATAATTTTGATTGTATATTCATAAATTTATGAGGCCATAAAACATGTCCCGCGCTTAACACTTTCAGCTAGATACGTGTTTGGTTTATATTATTAGTCCATCAATCAAGTTCCAATTTTGTTTCAAATCATAACTGTTAGTTAAACACTAACAATCGGTGCACGGCTCGTCCGCCCATCAATCAGAGGTGTTGACGGTGTTCTCGGCTGTCGCAAGAGGTGATGATAACTAAAACAGCATAACAGCCATGTGTGCATAGGCCTAACCTGTGTAAAATAAATTTAAGGGCTCTATACTTGACTTGGAAATCGTTAAACACTTATATTGGTGTTCCTTAAAATATATTTTTAATAGCTGTGCCCGTGACTGCGTCCGCGTGGAATTCTAAAATGAAATTACTTAAGCCACTGTTTATTACATCAGCTATCTGCCAGTGAAAGTCCCAAAAAAAACAGGCCAGCCGTCCCATATATTAGCTGGAACCAAAAGACAGACAGACAAAAAATTAAAAAAAAGGTTATTTTGGTATTTGCACCGAGTGTAATGCACATACATATAGTAAAAAGCACTAACTTTAATATTACAAACAGACACTCCAATTTTATTAATTTGTAGAGATATTTTGTTTATATTTAGTGATAATATCATTAACCTACAGTAGTTATGAAATAATTTCATTCTAAATGTCCGTTTCTTAAAAAAATATGTCATGGTTAACGTACACATAATTTTTTTACTTAAAATATTTTATGAAAGTGTTAGTAATCCATTCATTGCCGTTCATCCAAAATGACAGCTCTCGTCTTAAATTCAACACACCCAATTCACATGTTAAATGGAATTCCCTCTGCATCTTCGAAATTATGAGCGTCTGTATCATTAAAATGTTTGTTTCTTTGACGTTTTTGTGCAGAGGTTTTATCCAATTAGTGCTACCGTGTCGAAAGGATAATAATATGATAAATATATAAAACCATTAGCGCGTTAAAAACGGAGCCCTTTGGTATAACCAACATCAATATCGAACAATACTGCTTTAATTTTTCTTATAGATACATAGCATACCTACTGCATTTTTATCTTCATAGAAACACGTTACAAAATTTGTCATGTATTGAGAAAGAGATTAAAGATAATATATATTTTATAATGAATGTACATAAATAAAAATCAAAATTTCAAACAAAATACGATATTTTCATCCCAAAATATGGAATATTTTAATTCAATATTATTCTAAGATTTTTTACATGTGTAAAAGTGATTAAGATAAAAATAAATAAGTATCAGTTAAACAAACCTAGTAAAACGTTAAAACAACGAATGGCAGAATATGGTTATATGAAATTAGAAATTAAATTAGAAAAGGCTTATGAAATATTGTTTTACTAGAATTAATATATTTACTAGTATAAATCTTTGTAACTTGTAAGCGATGATTCTACATTCAAACTAGACATTTGCGATTTTTTTTAAACTAAACGATTATTATAAAACAATTAAAATAGAAGTATATTTTGGTGATTATATTTAAAAATACGCTTACGATACTTTATTTATTATTAATTAATTATTAAACATTATATATTTTTTTAGCTTCACGCTTTATCCCAAGCGGGGTCATCAAACTCAGAGAGGGGAGAGTCAAGGAGAACCGAGCGCCAAACACTACGGTCATATTAGTCCTACCATGGCATCTATGCTTCCTACGTAAATTATGAAAGATCAGTATATATCTCTTAACATTGATACTTAGTGTATTTTATTAAATTTAAGAATAAATTAAATCATTACAGTTATTTGTCCATATTCATAGATTGTATAGTATAAGTGTATTATAAGTACGATGAGTATAAGTGTACTTAACTAAGCTTAATTCTCGTTCCTAAGCGCTACAAATGTTGTATTATCTTTACTTATGACGCAAACAGAAATGTTATATTCTTATTAATCCACATTAAATAATGTTGAACTTTTTTTTTTCATATTAGTTATGTATATTTAATACTATGACAGGTTTAAACCTGTGTGGTTTATAAATACCTATACATTTTTTTTACAACTGGTACTTACGAATATTAATGAATTTTAGATACCAAGTTGAAATTATATAAAAATACTAAATTAATATTAAAAAGTTTAAATTTAATTTATAACAAATATACCAATGGACACGCGTCCATTGGGATATTTGTTGTAACAATTAAAGGGCACACAGTAGAGAAATGAGTAACATCGCGCCTTACGATGAGTGCGACCACGGCTAGGAAATACACTCAGTGACAGATGATCGATGTTCACTATCAGAATGGGCTTAAAAGCTAGTACACGTTCAAATTGTAATTAATAACATAAGATTAGATATAATTTAAGACGTTATGTAACTTCTTATAATTTTAAGGTTAAATTTCATTTTATATGACATTTGTTTATAGTTAATAGATATAGAGCTCTCAATTTTTAGATATATAAGTACAATTATTTTTAGGTAATGTACCTAATAAGCACACAATACGTTTTAATACTGTCAACGATACATAAGTAGATATAAATTATATTATATTTCTCTACTCTTTAGCTATTTTTAAATATGTATACATACGAACGACTGTTTTTTTAACGATATAATATTTACATAATACAGATATAACAGTTTTATCAATAATTAATAAATTGGTAATGGAAAAATATACCTATTAACTGAATTAGATATATATATTTTCAATTGCAAGTTATTCGCGCGACCTTTGACATGTTCTTGATAAGGTGCCGTCCGTAAAAATAATATGTAAACGTAAATATGTATTTCTTTTTCAATTTATATCATATTAAAAAAAATAAACTACTTAATAATAGTGTAGGTAGCTGCGGCATCATCAAATAGGTCATTTGTCTATAAATCTACTTGAAATCAGCACAATAATACAAATACAAATTACACAGCTATAAATAACGCCTGTATGAGAAAATCTCGTATCTGGTTCCAGTGCGCTATCATCGATGGTCCGGTTTAATTTAATTGACTGAGCTACGTGTCGATGATAAATGTTAGCGGGGTTAAACATATGCGCGAAGCTCATGAATAAATCGCCCTTCGGTGAGACGAGCTGATTTGCGATAAGCGGGTATTTATTGCGTTATATGTGCGTGCCACCTGACGGGAGACGCGAGGGCTGCGGCAACAGCGGCCGCCGCCACGGGAGGCGCTCTATTGCCTCTCCTCTCTGGAATACACCATTCACTGCATAAATCACCACGTCGCAACCTTCAAAGCTGATGAATTTCGCTTATACTATGCTTGCCAGTGCGATCAAGTTATAGGGTGTCTCTCCTACCGCCTATGGTTTATCATAATAAATCAAAAAGCTTTATATGATAACAGTCAATGGGTTTTCGTTTTCGTAACAAAGATACAATAATAAAATACACGTCTTTGGGTTAGATAAAAAATATTGTTCGCTGTGATTTTGTAAATTCCAATATGTCCTAAATCGGACAAAATCATGTTATGTATGTCCCTAGTAATAAAGAAAACAGAAGAAAATAAACTTAAAAAAGCGCATAATGCAATTGGCAACAACATTTTATCTGGCCAGGTCATCTTGGCGCAGTGTATCAGCATTTGATTGTAGACGCGATGGTCTAGGGTTCGTTTCCATTCAAGGAAATGATTATTTTAAATTTAATTTCATTTCTCCGATCTAGTGACAAGACAACGCGTAGAAATTAATGACTCAACTCGTAATGTCTCAGATTCAGGCTAAAAGTGGAGAGCGGAGTGTCTTGACACTACGAGTAGGTTCTCTATAACTATCCTGCTTTGGAAGAGCGTAAAGTGAAAAAAAAAAGCATTTTAACTATTACAAATAGAATAAATGCCAAGCTCGCAGTCTTTTAGTTCGATAACTAACATGCCAAACGTGAATTGCATTTAAATTATTAATTTATTCAAATATAAGACGACCAATACTTCGCTCAACTTGTTCAAATTGTAATTTGCTTTGCTGATCATACCCGGTAGTGACACGAATCCGCCATTAATTAATGCCTATGAACATAATCAGTATAATTTATTGCAACATAACATTTCGGTCCAGATTCCTTGTATGTCTATGCTTATGCGATGTTAGGCAAGAAGTCAGAGCAAGATTGCAAATTAACATAGAATTGATCAAGAACAAATAGGTGCTTATTGATATTTAAAACAAGTTTTAGAGTTTTTAAAATAATGCGTTCATGTTACCCATACATTTATATGTAAATGGTGCTCTGAATGTATTTCAATTATTGTACTGTAAATAATTCATTGCCTTTCTTATTATAAAATGTTTGCGATATCTAATACCCATATATAATCATGTTACATATATACAAGTTTGTAGGTACGTGTCTAAATCTTTAAAATCAATATATTTTCTTTGATATAATTAATGTAATGTATTTGCAAATTATAAAGTAAAATTAAAGTAGGAACTTGAAGAAGGTATGCAGTAAATTTGGGAGTAACAGTGTGTGTGTGTCCACGCGCGCCTTCAGGCGTCGATTGCAGACGCAAGCTAAAAATGTGTGTAAATTATGAAGATTATATGAAAAAGAGAAATGTGTTACATTTAATTTTATTACACACGATAACTTATGGGCTAGCCACGGCGCTCGCTTGAAAAACACGTTGGTCAAATGCTTGAGTCCATTATGAATATAACAATTTAAAAATTTATGTAAATTTCGAACTTATTCTTGTTTACTTTAAGATTCAAAGTTATTTGCATATAATTTTCCATAAGGCTTTTTATTGCATCAAAATGTTTCGTAGTTACATACAGATCATTTGTGACATTAAAATATCAATAAATTTATGGTGTTGAGATAGGAATGGCATTTCCAGATGAGCGCCTTATCCTCGTCTTTATCTACGTATGCAAAATTCTTGACAGTACATGTTGAGTGCATAAAATACACTTATATAATCTGTTTTATGATTAAATTTAAATAATTGTCGTGTAAAGATTGTGTAACTAAATATTTAATTCTCATATAATAGTGAATATTAATTACATATTTTTTTAAAGATAGTATGTTTATTTCACCAATTAAGGTAGCAAATTATATTAATATATAGATATAAACAATTAAAACTAGGTCCGATATGAATTTAATATGTACCTAATCCCTATACAAATTTTATAGTACACAAGAACAGATTATATGAAAACATTATGTTATTTGTAACTTTGATAATATTAATTTTATATCAATGTTATTTATCAACCTTGATATTTCTTTATTGCACTGCGACTTTTATCAACATTATAAGTAGAGATATCGTTTTATCGAGAAACATAAAATTGGTACAAAACAGTCGTCGTAATGTGGTCATAGGCCGTCTTTAGAATTTGTCGTATCCAATATATCTACGAGTAAATATTTACTCATCGAAGTGAGTAATCTCAAATCGAAGTTCGTCAAGTTGAAGCTGCCTACTGATGTTATCGCGCGTAATTTGTAGCAGTGAAACTAATCAAAATATTTGTATATAACTATTTAGATTATATCTAACGATGTTACTAAATTTTGACCGATTGCTTATCTACAAGCCAATGCGGCTCGTAATTTAAAAACACCTTTTAATATTTTACTTGGTTCAATACCGCAACTGTATATGACAGATTTTTATAAAATACCTAGTACGTAGGTGCTTCATTTAATGCGATTTTTTCATACTTATGTGCAATTATTGTTGTCATATAGAATATTTATTACTGAAAGAAAGGAGATTTATTAGACAGCAAACATCTAAAATATGTCAAGCCAACCATTCAGCTAATAGTGATCATGGGAAAACAAAAAAATATTTGTCAACGCTAATGTGTAACCAAGCGAGCCAGCGAGTGACACGGAAACTCTCTTCACACACGTTTGACCCTCTACAAAGGAGTCCTATTTGTCTTGGATCGCTACTAAAATATTGAAACGAGTACCGAGTGCGTGCTTGTCTCCGCTACGAAGCATTTACTTAAATTTTATATATACCGCACACTCAAAGGCAAGCTTCGAGCAGTTTAGCTTCACATAAGTTATTGTTAAACAATTTTAAATTTTAATAAAGACATATTTAGAAAACGTTTAAAAATTTGAACGCAGCGGGATTTTGAAATTAAGTTATGATAAGCGTATAAGAATTTCAAGAGGCGCGGGTTCAAAACCCGCTGCGTTCAAATTTTTATACGTTTTCTAAATATGTCTTTTTCAATTTCCTTAGTGTGGGAAACACTTTAAAAATGTTAACAAAATATATATTTAATAAATAGCATTCTCTCTTGCCAGACGATTGTTCGTAGAATAATCTTTGGGTAGCAGAAATTTGTAAAAATCTCTCTACAAAGATGCTAACAACAAATATACGTTGTGATAAGCGTATAATAATTTCAACGTAGCTGGATGTACAACGCATGGCTTAGCGGTCAGAGCGCTTGAACGCTTTTCACGAGGCGCGGGTTCAAATCCCGCTGCGTTCAAATTTTTATACGTTTTCTAAATATGTCTTTTTCAATTTCCTTAGTGTGGGAATAACACTTTAAAAATGTTAACAAAATATATAATTTTAAATTTTAACAAATTTATAATACACACGTATTCTAATATACTGAGATTTATGACGTTTTTTTATTTATTGTATTGTTATGTAAATTTTAAACTATTATATCTTTATGGGACTTTAAAGCTTGTAGATTAAAAGCTCACTGCGACTCGTCTTTAGTGTGCACGAACCTAAATAGTTTCCGGTAAGCATTTTACGGTTGTGTTTGCTCTTGTGCCACAGTATTTTGGTTCACTACTATACGTCGTTCCGTAAAGTTTACAGGTCAGTGCGAAATGTTTTAATTATAGTAAAAGTATTTAGGGTATACCTATGTGAAGCAATAGTACACTGGCTTCTAAATTATTCTTTTAAATCTTTCTTAAGTACGCAGGGAGTGAAAAATCACTCTTCTCTACTTTCCCTTGAAACAGAGACTTAGTGTTTTGAGTGGAGCTAAATGAAATTCTCTTCTTTCTATAAACATTTTGGTAAGTGAGCCCGCAACCTCGATGTAATCTTACCTTTTAATTAATTTAAGTAATTTTCAAGACAGACTATTAATACCTACAAAACAATTTTTAAAATAAAATTCAAATAGTGTTGGTCTCGATTGTTCAGTATATTGCATTCAATACTGAATAATTCTATTTAAATAATTTTCATCTAGCCTTTGTCACGCGAGAGCTCGCCACACCCAATTAGGCGGCCGCCTTTCTTGGAGCAGTTCACAATAAATCAATAATTAAACTGTCCATCTATTGGCAAATGCTGATTTATTTACATTTTCTGACCACGGTCGCCTCCGTAATGTCGTACACACTTACATATTACCTTTAGTGCTGATTGCACTACAACTTTTATATTAATTATATATTATTCATATAGACGTATATAGTATAAAGTTATTTTTAAGGGTAGATTGTTGATTTCCATTTAATTTCCATTTAATTTGATGTAGAAACATTGTTTACATTACTTATTAGCAACCATCTTATTAAAACTAGATTGTTTCACGCAATGTATGCTTAGGATATTAGTTGAGAAGCGTGAATGTAAAAAGACTAATATTCACTCGTAACTTTTGTTTGATTTTCTCATTCCATTAACAACAATGATATTCCATGACAAACATTAAATATACTTAATTGCTCAATTCTTAAAGAGTACATTCCATTGCGATGCTCAAATAATGATTGACTTAAGTTTCTGATTATATGGCATATGTGAATAGCTCTCGAAGTCCTCATTGAGCATTTGAAATTAATGTAAATTAAAAGACATCGAATAACTATCTTACGCACAATCATTGTCATACAGTGGCGTCAGGTAAAGTAGTGCCTGAACAGCGACAGCTCTCCGTCAGCATGAGGGCCCTCCGCGAGGCCGCAAGTGTTTTCATACTCACACACTGTAGCGACGTGTTAATTCGTAGACATTTTGTTTTTTTTCCGCAGTGATTGACGACTGTGGGAATGTTTGGAAGCTTTCGTTAGAAGTACCTACCTAGTTCACGCGGCAGCGAGTAAACAGTCAAATAGTCTAAATAACTTCACATGTCGCACGGTGTTAAGTAGTTGGACTCTCGAATTTTTTTTATATACCAATACAAGAAGTCAAAGTTCGCAATAAAGCAATTCAAGGCTAGATGCGCATTATAAAATCATTTTAGTTTCCAATTTGAGCGTCTTTGTCTGCGAGACGTGAAAGTTGTCAGTGGCGCCGACACCAATAAAACAGTCGAAATCTTTGGGCACGCGCGTCGTGGCGAAGTAGCAGACGACCGTTAATATCCCTGAGTAATGTTTAGCCATACATAGCGGCTATCTTTCTGTGGTCGTTGATTTCCACAGTACGGCGTGAGATAATATCGACGGCAAGTTGATCATATATTACACTGACAGGTTAACAATAAAACAGGATATCTGTTAGCGCCGACGCGCCCGTAACCAAGAGTAAGGACAAATGGAAGCCAAAATGAACCTTCACCTTACAATATTGTGCTTTGTTATGATTGAAAATATTTTATCACTCACCGATATATTTTACAAATAGCTTTGTTGAAGTAAATGCGCAGCGGGACACGAAATCGCACCAATTTTTTTTAATATTCATCTCGAAATTGAAAACATCAAGCAAGTTTTAGGGGGAAGTTGTCATATTGTAGGTAGTTATATTATTCAACGAACAAATAACAATAGAGAAATTGACTTTTCAAATAGATTTACATAAATAGTGTGCAATGCGCGTATTATAATGCTATAACATGTTGTAAGACAATAGCCAAATGGGTCCTCCCACCTCCCACGTGGGTCGTTTGGTAGATGCTGTGTGCGCAGGCGCATGCTAATCGTTTCCAATCACGGCTCGATCGCGAGCTGATTCATCTAAGTCTTACGATCCTGTATATTGTTTATTTACCAATCACTATAGTTAATACCGGGCGTGACCATAAAAGGAAATATATTTGTCTAGTGTCGCTCTCAATTAGTGGGTGACGGCGAATCGACGCCATATGTGGTCGCCGAGTTAGCGTCGACTTTTGGAGTATATTTTTGTTAATGTTAAATGTAAATGAAACAGTATTATTAATGTTTGCTTATTAAATTTCCTTTACTGCCTTTTATGGATATGCGGTAGCATGCTTCTTTCTATTGAAGTTATTTTTGTGTAATGTATCTACTTATATAGATTCGTGCATTTAATGATATTTTACTTTCTTTTTCTTCTAGTAAATACTTAACTGTACCGGACATACTTATATTATATTTACGAATAATATTCGATTAAACAAATGCAGAATTGCAAATGCTATAATAGCTGTATCTCGGCTTACAAATTGAATGAAATTCTTACACTCTAAATATGGCAAAATTACTGACATGCTCTGGCGCAGGTGCAGGATGGTTGAAATTGTTAAGGGGAGCGGGGATCGAGGGGGGTTTAAGGTGGCGCCCAGTGGCTGGTACGCCCAACTCTTTGTTCACGTAACGCCCCCACTCATTACACGAACGATATGTTTTAAAATCCGCAACATGGGATTGCAAAATGTAGCATAGAGCAAAAATAAAATACCAATAATGTTTTCAATACAAATCCATCGCATAACATGAATTGAATTTATAGTTTCGTATTTGAATTATATTTTTTTATATTATATAAAAATATTGGTAACTAAAGCAAAATGTGTTGATCTTTACAAAAAGGTCAAATAACTTTAAAATTTAACGTAAATATCAGTAATGTAGAATGTAGACCTGTTTGGTTTATTTTATATTTCTAGAAATTAATATATAAATAATAGATATTAATAAAATATATGATAGAAATATCATAGGTATTTATAATCTAAACTACTGTAATTAACAATAAACCTATATTTATACTTATTAGTATTTTTTATTAATACTAGTGTACTTATTATTATTGAAATAAGTATAGACAATATTGTGTTAATAAGAATTTTTACGGTACCTCAATATGGAGCTGGCGCCGTTCTATGCCGTTATCCGCCTACGTTATAAAAATCTGTTTCTGAGGTCACTTTTAAAAAATGACTAATTAATTAATAAACAATTTAGAGGGCCATTCACGAATTATTTACACTGAAGAGGTCATCGTGGCGAAGAAGGACAGCGTCTGCCCGTAAACCGCGATTTGTTGAGTTGTGGGTTTGATTTCACTCGGGGGAATGATTATAATATTAAAAACATTTTCAATTTACTGCTCTGATATCTAAGACAAAGCACGGCGTTGGCTTTCGCCACTCAAAATTAAATGTGTTGATTTCGGGCGAAAAGTGGAGAACTTTGTATCTAACTATCCCGCCGAGGCTATAGCGGGAATTAAGAAAAAATATACTGAATAAAGTGACGTTTGTTTTTTCCACGACTCATTATACAACATTAAAATACCTACTATGTAAGTATAAATTGATCAGTAAGTACTTAGGTACAGTCTATATAAATTTTGCGCAATGCCTACAGAATTAGTTTACAACAATCATATAGGTACAACTATGTCATTTTCAAAATACAGAAAAAACTGATTTTGAAAATATAGTAAAAAAATACCTACGTATTTTTACCTACATGTGAAAAATATAGGATATTAAACCATTGAAATGGTGACTTATGCAAATATTCATAAATTTAAAACTTAAAAAGATACACACATAAAGATAAAGCGCATATTATGTTCAAGCAGTAAAAAGTTAAATAAGTAAATATAACATAAATTTAAGACTCGTGAAGACATTAAATTAGGTATACTTAGATAGTTAAGAGAACGGCGCCATTGCGTGTTTAGTTTGTTTCAAGTGACCAATGTCGATGATGAGAACTGGTTCTTACATGGTTACAATAATATTGCAATTAAGTGGGCGTCTCAATGAGATTTCTTTTGTCTTAAAATGTAAACAGTTTTCTATTGGATATATTGATTTTATAACAAAAGTCAACAGTAAATTGACAATATATGGTACAAACCAAAAATATTTATGTAGGCCCAATGGATAGGTATATCGTCGTCACAGTTAACTTAATTAATATTTATTGCTAAAACAAAAGAATATTAAAAAAAACTTTTTTTTTCACATTTTGTTTATTTATTTATTCGACATGCCAACATTACCAAGTATTATTTTATAAAATACTATGAATATATTCATAGTTCTGGTTCTGAAACTAGTACTAATTACAGGCATATACAGCATTCGTAACTTCTCCGAAAAAAATACTCTTTAAGAAAATTAATATAACACGGACATTAAAATGGCATCAATTTAACAACAAATGAATCTTTCTCTTGACGAACAAAAAAGAGAAAGTCAGATAGTGTGATCGAGAGGGTTTCAGGATAGAGCATTTTGAGGAAGCCTTGTGATATCAATTTAACTTTACCAAAGAAATATATTACTACTAATAATATTTTCTTGAGTACGATAACGTTCACGAGCAAATAAAACAACGAAGCGCCATTTAATTATCAAGTACAAATTAGTAAACAACAGATGTTTCGAAAATTCATATATTACATTATTCCCACCAACACGAGCCTGCAGCCTTGTGTTATGTATATGCGTGAGTCAGTATTTTTGAAAGTGACGATTATAAATTAGCAGCGATTCTTCTTGGTTGCTTCACCGACGTACAACTGGCAACGGAAATGACTCGAGACTTGCTCTTATGATGGGACGCGATCTCATCTATTTAGTAGGTATATTTTTCCTGTACAATAATAAATATTTATATGACTTGGCGTTATTATCATTATTATGGACGTTTACAAATAGATTTCTACTTTGTAGATATTTCTTTATCAAATAATATTTATAAAACAATATTTAATTGGATGGATAAGGAAAAACGGAGTGTCGTACAAATAGATTTTTTCTAATTTCTTACTTATTTATTAATTTTAACTTAAATAAAGTTGTCCTAAATTATTAACAAGTATAATTTATCATATTATACTGTTGAAGTTTATATGACAATTTCCAAACAGATAGACTTTAAGCATTATATGTGTAAGTATTTTTATTTTAAATATTATCATTCCCCCGAGTAGAAGACGCTGTTCCACTGACGCTGTACTTAAGAACATTTATTGAAAAAAATGTTAATAAAGTTATTAAGAGTTTGTTATAATATTCTAGAAAGTGTTTTTTCGCGGTAAATCTTGTTGAACTTATAAAGTTTGTTTAAAAACCTAAAAGCGCTTTCTATAACATAAAGTTACTTATAAGGTGTATTCATACAATATACCTACCTATAACATGATAGTCAATGACGCAACGTCTTATCAAACTTTGTATTTGGCGCCACGTATAGGCATTACGAGTTTAATATATGGCTGTTACTGGTTTACAAATGAGTGGCGTCTGTCCAAGTCACCTGAGATTACAAATAAGTGAATAATAATAAGTTTTAAGGTTGACACTTTTAAGTTTGTGTAACTAATGCAATATAAATTATAAAAAAGGACTGCCGTAGCCGCGCAATTGCAACTTGTCCGAGTCTGACAATATTGATGAGAAATTAATATTCCCCAGTTCTTAGCGATGAGTTCCTGTATTTTACACATAATGTGTATTATAAGTATGAGTACATACTATATACATACATTTATGTATGTACCTACGACATATATGACACTGTTTTTTGATAAACAGTAAAAAATAACGCTTAGAGTAAAGAAACCACGAATCCCTGGACGTCGGTTACCGATTCCAATACCAACGCCATCGTAGCTAAGATGGTGTAGTTAATTCCATTCGGAGAATAGTATAGTTGTTTCCTCATACTGGTAAGACAAAATTTTTTGCTCGATTGCGCTATTCAGTACCCAGTGTTGTGAAAAGTTGAGGATAGACCCCATAGTGTTGCTAAAGAAAACTTCACCAGTTAAATATATACGACCAAGACTTCATTCCAACATTATAAATACACTCAACTCAGCCAAACATATGAATTATGAAAAGTATATGAATAAAAATATCACATGTTTCAAAATCAACATTATTTAATTGAATATTAAAATATCAATATTTTCTAATCATACACAGTTATGATAAATGTGTTAAAATTGACTTTCAAATATAATTTACATTTAAAATTACCTTTTAGAATATTGAGGAGATAACTGTGCTCAATACGAGGGCGATGCAGCACGTGGCACGCCCAGGCCGGTATGCAAATTTTTATTCCCATGTGTGAACTTGCATTCAACATATCATCGCACGCACACAAAGATGCAAAGTCTCCATTCATAAAACCAAGGTACTATCTAGCTATGAATTAATCGCAACATTTGAATATGTTTATTCTTACAAAGGAAGCGGCCATTCAAAAAATCTCGCCCGAAAACAGGTTCGGCACGTGTCAATGAACGACGGGAATCTTTTAGCCGTCATCCGAGCCAAGTTGCCGGTTTAGATGATTGAAACACTTTAATAGACGATGGTTCAAACGTTTTTTACTAATTAATAGCTATCAATGTAAGATTCTGATGGAGAAGTCATTTTCTCGTAAGCTATTCCATATATTTTGAATGTATACATTTTTTACATGCGATTCTCTCCGGCTGTTAATTATTGTTAAGTCTCAGTTAAAGCTTAAAAACATTTAATAATAGGTAGACAGATTTGCGTTATTGCAACAAAAACTGTGTAACTATGTGTTAAAATTCAAGCTTTTGCGAATGTTTATATTGGCACATTCACGTTCATTGTTTTTACTTATGTAACAAGTTTGCGCAAGTACACAAACAAACCACGATATTTCTTACAATATTTTCGTAAAATGTTAGTGCGGTATTAATGAAAAAAGCAAATTTAGAAAGTTGATTACACTAATCTGAACGTCTCAATAAGTAGGTTTTGTCTATATGTTAATTAACTCTAAGTAACTTTAGAGCTCAACTTTAGCTCTCACGTTACAGAAAAGATAAACTAAATAAGAAGTGTAGATATGTGTAGACGTGATTCGAACATTGATGTATATACATTTTATTACATAATTATAATCATTATATTATAATATAGAGGCCATGGTAGTGCAGTGGGACAGCGTTTGACTGTAATAGCGATTGGTCACAACAAATGATTGGGAAAGTTTAGAATGGAGTGTCTTGACACTAAGCACTCTCTGGCTACCAAATATGATATACAATATGATTAACAAAGGGAATTTATTGAACATAAATACATAACAGTAAGTAACTCCATATTTGTGCAAAAATAAAACATTATGTATTTAACCCTGAAATGCCTATTTAATTATGGCAATATTAAATTTATTGTTGAAATAATAACAGTGAAGTCAATGAATTCTGGTACTGTAACTAAAATGCTTTGAATTGTCAAATCTTTCTAGACAGGTAGCTTAAATTTTGGAAATGCAACACAAAACATAGTATGAATGAAAGTTGGCGGCCTCCAGTCAACACGTAGGCGGCTGTTGCAAGCTGCCTTAGTTCGGTGGATGCGGTCCATTCACAAAACCAAGCGTGTGGGTGTATTGCGCTATTCATATTAACAAAGTAAACACGTTTTAAAATATGATACTTCTTCAAAGTCAGGGATCCTTATAAATCTGTAAACATCTAATTAAAATAATAATAATCTACGGTATTTGAATGTAAGTATTCATTTCATTTCACTAATATTTATAGCAAACACTAGGTACCTATGTAAATATACAAGTTTTATTTTCTTAATTACGAGACTAAATTGTTCTCAAAATAAGGTCGTTGATTAATTAAATCTCACCCTTGATAACTTGTAGCGATCAGATTGTTATCATTTCATGTCAACACTAGTAACCTGTCAATTACAGTCTACATACAAATAGTGTCATTTTGTAACATTCTTAGAAATAATTTCATAGAATGTCGAAAGTAATCTTTAACGGAGAATCTTTAAAAATGTACCTAATTAATTAAAGTTGTTATCAGTGTTTTAAATAGGCACGATAGACAGGACTTATGAATAAACGGCATGGAGAAAAAATATACAAAGGTAGTTTATATATGTATATAAAATACGCAATTAAATATCGAATGTAATTACGAGTAACGAGAAGTCGACACCGATGTTAGTTTCAATCTAGCCTACATACATTTTAAGTAGAAAAAGCGACCTGCAATAGAGATTGTATAGGATGGCGCTGAGCGTGTTGCTAACGTGCGACAGCTAGTTACACGATAACCATCTTACGATCACTAGGGCTTCTTTATAGAGCTACTCACGTTCATATTTTCAAACAGATGGACGGGCATAATACAAGCCAATTTAGCCGAGCCAGTCATTTTAACCTGCACAAGGAACGGAATGGAGTCGCCGCGGCGGTAATAAGACAGTGAATTATGAGCTTCGTTTACCTCCGATGTCACGATCGCTACCAAAAACAGATACGAACTTGGCAATCGAGACTTTTAACAATGCACTTAAACAAGCAATGTGAGACTATTAAATCGCCAAGTAGGTCAATAAGAGCAATCGTTGCATACGTAGGTACATACAGAAATTTCTGCATATGTATTCTAAAGGTTAACACTGAACCCTGTTTTAATTAGAGGCACGTTAAATTGTCGTACGGCCGGCGCTAACAACAACGGTTGTAAATCTAGTCTATATAGCAGACACAATGCTAATTCGTTGCTAATTAATGTTCAATAATTTTAAATAGACCTGTAATATTAAGATAAAGCCATATACCTAATATTGTAAATTGTAATGATTATGATTTTTAGTGTATTCAATTTTTTTTAAGAACTATAAAAATTAATAGTACTTGCATATAGATAGGAAATGCAGAAAGTAATAAATAATTTTATATTATGTCGATTCCGTCACATTCAAAACATGAAATATAAAGTTAAGATTTGTTCAACGATGACTTTTAATAAATAAATCTAAATCACCATCTGAATCTAATCAGATCTTGTTAACATTACGAGAACTTTCCAGAATCATTCGTCTGAACACTGTACATATTAGACCGCCATGTTACACTATTTATTGTTCCCTAATCACTTATCTAACCCACTATTTATATACGACAGGTCTTGTTAGCTTGATTACAGAATATTTTCCATTTGTGTTAGCTGCGATTGTTTTTGCATGCAAATTGCAAGCTGTAAATATATCGCCAGCTGTCCGATTAGCTATCTCCCAGTTTCCATTTATCGCAATAATATTATGTACCAATATGGTATCAATTTTAATGTGATTTACTTATTTAGTGCTAAGTGGTGTTTTTATTGTGTAATAATTTTAAAAATAGATAAAATTATCATTTACACAGATACTAAAGCTTTTATAGTTAAGCCCTGAATCAATGGGAACAAAAATAAGAAAGTCATGTTTAATTTATATGTAGCACTTTCAATACATCATCTTTGGTCGTAATCATAAATTCTTAGAAAACTGTAAATACACACCATTATATAAAATGAACTGCTCATTCAACAAATAATTATGCGTCCAGTTAAATGCTATCAGCAAATCTATGGGTTAAAATCTCATAACCTTTTGCCTTCAAGACAAGCCGATCGCATTAAAGTAACGAACTTAAAACTGAACCCGCTAAGGACCTTTTATACGTATCGTATAGGCAACGATTGGGCTATATAAAAAAAGTAATAATTTTAATTGAAATGATAAACTGAGTAATGGAAGGCCTTATAATAGGTATGGTAAAATATTCAAAATGGAGATATATACAACTGCTTGAAATTCTATACGACACGTTTGAATTCATTATTATATGCATTTATAAAAATGTTCATTAGCGTATAGACGATCCAATCAATATGTAGTTGCGCACGCGCTTAACGTTCGTCTGCTATGAATGAGGCGTAGTGAATCACGGCGTCCATTCATGCGACGCCCCCGCGAGCACGCGCCTAACAAACGCATTATTTGCCAATACGCAGTATTGTTTCATTGGCACTGTCGGTACCTCTCACTTCCTGTATATTTATGTAACATACATTTTTTTCAGCTGCACGCTTTTTCCCGCATAGTATGGTAGTTAATTCACTATTTTCCGCCCGAATTCGAGATATTGTGTGTTGAGTGCCGAATGAATGCCGCGCTTTATCTTATTCACCTAAACGGAGAACTAAAAAATAATTAAACTATCATAATTTCACCGAGTGGGTATCGAAATCATATTCACTGCGCCACGATGGCCTCCTAATAATTATAATTTGAATGACTGCTATTAAAGTAAAAAATATTTGCTGTTTTGGCTCTTCACAATATACAAAAAAAAATAAAAAATATTACTATTTTTTTTCTGTACTATAAGTAAAATACATTTATTTACAAGAGTTTTATTTAAACATTACATACACGGTTCGTACGTTTTGTTTACAATATTTTTTTTTTCTGTTAATCAGCAATGCAAAAATTAAGACTTAATTATTTAATATTTAAATGTGTAAAATATTTTAGTTGCTTTATTAATATTAATATTAGAATATGTATTAATATGTATTAATATTAGAATATGTACAATATTAATATTATAATTAATATATATTATTAGTATATTTACAATATTAATATTAATGTAATGTACACGGGAGTATTGGTATTTGAGGGAAACTTAAGTGTCCGGGATGTGGTATGTATAACCTATATATAACAGAACGGACATATATCGACCGTTTAGTTTCTATCTTATACAGTTATCTTTAACTTTCTTACTATAGGTTGTAGAAGAAATATGAAAAGCTGCAGGATTAATTAAGATATTTATATGGATAAACTTAAAGTAAGCTTTTCATATTTCTTTACATACACAATGTTCGTAACAAAGGTAAGTATTGAATACAGAATTGAATATTTTATAATATGAATTTTTAACTTGTTATAAATAAATTAATGTAGATTAAATATAAATAACCCAGCCATCATAGCGTATTCTGCATTCTACGTGAAATTGATAAAGTATGTAAATTGCGCTCAATGGGACAGACATCTTTATTTTATTTATCTCAAAACAGTTCTACGATAATAAATATAACAATTTTACACCCGCTTTTAATAATTTCATAGTAATTGAAATGTATTTTTCACAACCATGAAAGATGAAAAAAAATAGAATGACTACTAGCCATTCACAAGTCTAAAGTTATGATATAAACACGATGTTTATTACGATTTATACAAAAAATATATATAATGGCATAATAGTTTCGAATCTGACACCATTATCTCGAATTTGGTTTGATTTTCAGAGTTGAGAATGATTGCACTTTGCAACTAAAAGAGCGTTTATCTAGGTTTTTTATGATAACTCTGGATGCTTAAGACAAAAAAAAACTTTTTTGCACTACGTATGCAAATATTACAGCGCTAATAACCTACTTTACCACTAGATAGCAGTATTTTCTGTTTTAATATCCCATTACGATAACATTACGTAATAACTAAATGAATGGCATGCTGATATCGATTTTAAAGGTGATCAAGAGACACTTCTATAGTGGGTTGATAAACTCAAATTATAATTTGAGATGTGTACGTACTATTGCAATATCTTGAGCATTAAAATATGAATAAAAAACAACGCCTTGACATTTTCAGCCAGCGAGGACTAAGTATAAGTGAAATAGCCGAGCTTCTAATAAATGATCTTTTCGATATTAGCCGTGCTTAAAATGTAATTACTGGACGATATTGCCGTTTCTTCGTCCTCTCCAACGCTGCACTATGACATTAAAATGTCGGAGATTAATGTTATTTATTTCGTTAGTCACTTTTTTTTTATGTTAATGTTTATGAAAACAAAAACATGCCTAAGGCGCATGCATATGTCTTGTGATTTAATTGAATATAACGTTTGGCTTTAAATAAATATTGAAGAATTAGAATTTTGAATAACTGCTATATGCCATTTAAAAGCCTGGTCCACAAGGCTTGATTATTAAATTATCTTTTTTGATTTTTAAAAGAATTATTTAAAATAATATTGAAATTAGTTTTTAGAAACGAAAATAGAAGATTCATCAAAAATTTTACGTTCTAATAATAAAATAATGACTTAACACCATTTAATAAATATCTTCAAGTATCTCGTATAATTTCAGGTGCAGTAAAAATATATTAAGTTCAATAACTCTCCGTTCTCTATGCTTTATGTTCTAAACATTCTTCGACTGGGGTTCGACCCCAAGGAAAACATAGTTTTTGAATAACAATATGCTCTACAGATTAATGAACTAAATTACATTATACGTTTTCTTTTTTCATAAATTAATGAGTACTTGAGACAGTTTAATCATAAGCTCTTTGTCGATTATACGACATAGACAGGCAATTTATCTAAAAACGTTACTTAAACGCGGCGTACGCTCAGAACTGGTGTCTCCACTTGGACGTGTCGCATTTACTAAGTGTCGGCTCGCTGGAAAGTTTTAACGATTTTTAATGAATTTAAATGTGTTCTTAATTATAAACTGGTTCAGGTGCGTTCACCTGCACCCGCTCCCGGCCGCTATTACGCGATCTAATGCTTGGAATATCCAAACATTCATGTTGAGATAACTGCGTTTATCTGCCATGTCATAAAACAGTAGGAGGAAAATTATTGAAAAATATTCACTTCCGTCGACCGAAAATGGCTCTAACACTGGTGACAATATGTACTCTTAGCGTTATAAAAACAATATATTCACTTCTATAGACGCATTTATTTACGATCCAATTAAAATATTTTAATAAACGGCTTTTTGTATTTATATTTGTAGATAGATACTGTTACGCATAATTTATTCATTATAGAGTTTTGTTTTAACTTAAAAAATGCTTGTCTAGTGATTGGTACGTGAAACTTATTATCGATTCTTCTATAAGTATATTTTATAAAACAATAATTATAATTTAGATCAATAAAAGTTTAATGTTTTCAAAGATATAATTACTATCTTTAATAGCTATATATATCAATAAAATTATGTTTTCATCAGTAATGTATGCGACAGAAGTGATTTAAGAATATATCCAGTAGTGCTTATAGTGGCTATTTTAATATTTATACGTTACAACTAAAGGAGATGTAAATCTTTAGCGATTGAACATCAATTAATTTAATTCTATTCAACTTCCTTAGAGACATTAATGTAATAGAAGCTTCTGCTTGTAAATCCGTGTAGTAGTATATTGCATCGTGTAAACCGATGAACCCAGTTGGGATTCTTTTGACCCTTTTATGACTTTATATTAATGTAGAGACTTTACATTTCCTATATAAAACAATTATTGTAAATGAATGTATAACTAACGCCATATTCTAAGTTCTATGTTCCGTAACTAGCGTCAATCACGTAAGCGAAATAGGCTGCAAAAATGATTATGCCACGTATTTAAATCAATATTTATTTATTAAAGATACTCGTATTTAGTAGTTAGCTTTATACTTGACTTACTTGCTACAATGGCACGTGAACTACAAAACGTTTCACAGAAACATCTTCAAATATTGATGGCTTGTTGCTTAACGGTGTTGTGAATGAATCTTTCATCCGGTCATATATGGATGGCATTAGACCTAGAAGTTAAACGACAACTGTTGCGGAAGGCTCTGAAGCAAGGTACTCGCGGGTGGAAGCGAGGTGCGAGGGGCGAGCACGCATGCGCGTTGCGCAAGCACAGGCGCCGGTGAATGGAGCGTCGAGTGGGCGACGGTTTTTATCAATGGAAGGCGAATTCGAGGCGTACGCACGACCGTGTCACGGCCAGCTGCCGGCCCTGTCGAACCTTGCTAATGAAAATGTCAACACGGGCATACCATTCAAGTCAAGTCATTTTTTAGAGAATAAATGTGTTGAAACTAAAAGGCTGATGACATTTACGACCTTTCTGTATAAATAATTCACGTAAAACGTTGCAGCTAAGATGGTAAAATGGGTTTCGTAATTCTGAATTTAATACTATGTTTATTAGGTATACAGTTTTGTACAATATGATTATAATAATATTATAAGTAGATTCTTAATACTCAAATTAATATTTTTTTAATGCGTGATGAAAATATATGACTAGGACTAAAATATATGAAAATATAGACTAGACTATATAGGTAAATTAAATTTACTACAATAAATAATGATTTCACACAGTGAGAAATTAAAGTAGTAAAGCAAATAAGGAAATAGTCATGCATTACAAAACATAGTTATATGTTGGTTTGGTAGTTAGATATATAATTTATCAAGATAATACTTTTTATTTTTTAACAGAATTTAGAAGAGTGTATGAGTTAATTATTTTATCAAGCAGCACCCATTATCGAAGAAAATATTTTGAAATGGGTGGGTATTTTAAAATACCACACGCTATATAGGCTATGAAGACAGTCAAGAATATTATTATTTTATCTTGTACCAATTTGTCCTTTTATTTGTTTTATATTTAATTCTCAATATATACCATATTTATACAAACTATTAAACTATTTAGTTTAATGTATGTTAACCAGGCAATTGTTAATAAAGATTTGATATCGTTCCATGTAAAGTAGGATTTTCATGTTGCTACATGAACAATCTTGTCCAAGGCGCGCTCAAAGCAGATAAGGAATTCTAAGATTATCTACTGGGCATGTTTATATAATTAATGCTTGCTATCAATACCCAATAGAAATTACAATGTGATATTATAAAGCTATATCTATTGTTCATAAATTGATACGCATTTAGATTAAGATAGCTAATGTGACAGACGATAAATATCTATAGTTTATATTCAAGTGAATTTGAAAGGAAATAATCAATTTATTTAATTGCTTTGGCACTGTTAACGCCTCCACGTAGCCTTCGTTCAGATTTAAGTATGACGTAGTCTTGTTGACGGTTGGCCATTGAGAAACTAGTTGCACTCCTTTTGGAAATGACTGCATTAAAATTTACGTATTATGTTCTGTAAATCAACGCACCTGTCATTAAATACCTAATGTGTAGATTGCTTTGTCATATAAAAGAAAAAAATTAAAAATGTATATATATCAATTAAATCATTAATTTTTTTTATTATTTATCACTTCGTACAAGATATTAATTCTTTTTTAGTTATTTGTATAAAACATTCAATTTACACTATAAATTAATTAATTATATTTCATTGTCACATACGTACCTGTAGGAAAATGAACGGCTCGATTTAACAGAAGCCTTTATTTTATCTCAAATAGCTATTTAAGAAATAAACATAAGTAGCAATATAGAAATCGCTATCGGGTGCAATAAACGCTAAATGCACTGCAATTATTAACCTTTATATCAAAGGCTCTATCATGAAAACGGCATCTATTTCATTTAGTGATTGATATCATAAATTTGCGGAGGCGGGAAGGTACGCGAGGGCGGCGTGGGTTACCGGAAGGGAAACTTAACTTTTGGCCTGCTTATTCTAATGACTTTTTGGCATCTGATACTTAGAAATTTGTGATTTTAACATGAATTTGTTGTTTGTTGTATATTATGATGGTAAATATAACCTTTAGGTGGGCAGATATGATGTAGGTATTTGTTAATACTCGTTGCTTTGTATTGTAAAAAGGTATTCTTTTTAACCTTTGGTGTTATCTATTGTGACAGTAAAGGTTAAAGGTTAAACATAGACTTTATGTAGCAAAAAAAATATTTAGGTAGGTAATAAGGTTTTTGATATTTTAAAATTATTCTCGTTAAACTGATATATTACTAAGTACAGTCAGCACTAGGTATAGCTACACCATTTGTAAACTTCAATATTATAACACATAGTACCCTACTTGGAAATTTTAATTTCTTTTACGTCATATATTATTTAATAGGCAGAGTTACTTATTACTTATTAGGCAGAGTAAGCGCTAGTGTAACGTTCTAGTGGTGCAGCTAAAAAAATTGACTTCATATTCTTTTGCTGTGGGTTCTCGGTCACCTCTCGGCGAAATATTTTTTTTTATTATGCTGATAAATTACAATCAAAAGAACGAATCGGGATTTTGCCACCCAACACGAACTACAAGTAAGCCTTTTCTATTTTAAATTTCTTTCTTATTTTTATACTTCTAGTTCAGCAAACACATAGTGTTTCCTTTTTATTAAGGTGCATATTAAAATAATTAAATATTTCTATTAAAAACATTTTCTGAAGACGCCATTGTTATGTATATGCGATTGGTTATGGGCATTATTCGCACTCGGGGGTTGATTATATTTAATATATAATATATTTTGATTTCTTCGCTCTGGTACTTAAGACAAAGCGCGGCGTTAGTTCCACCACTTATGACGCAATGTCTCGATGTCGGGCGTAAAATAGAGTGTATTGACACTAGGTTCTCTCTGATAACTTTCAACCCTGCAATATATTTTTTTCCGGCAAGCATTTAATGCATATGCATTAAAAATAATTCACTCAACAAACATTTATTCATTGTTATTGTATCATTAAGAGCATAATGTATTTTAAAGGATCACAAATTCAGCGAGAAAAACAATCGTCATAATTTCAATTCCTTAAAACTTTTGTTAGAAGGTAGAAAGTTATATATTTAACGATACTGAAAACTAGTCGTGTATTAAGTAGTTTGTAGTAACATAAAATAAATACCACTACCTATAATTCTCTGCGGACAGGAAGTATTCTCTAGTTTAGATTAAATATGTAAGTTGTTTTCGTATGCTAACAGTCGCGTTCAAAGTATTTCCGGTGACAGTCAGCACAGCACACGCCAAACCGGTCGAGATCGAAACTGTGCATACTTCGAGATGTAAGACACGCATCTACTATATCAATAGATAAATGTCTTTATAGAATTTGAGATATGGCAATTACTAAATTATGTGTATATAACTTTTTATGTTAAATATATGAGTAGTACTTGAATGGTTATAGTTAAACGTTAAAGTAATTAAGTACCCACACAAATGAACGTATTTCACGTTGATATTGGTCTATTTTTAAAAATAACCAGGTTTTAAGAGTAAATTAAGTGGAGTTTTAAAATGTTTTAAAACGTAATTAATAGGAAAACCCAAGTTGAAATTTTTATTTCCTTGGGATGGAGCCTGAACTTTTCAAAGAACTTAATAAAGAACAAAAACTAATAAAGTGTAGGAGATATATGGTATAGATTTTTTATGAATTCCTTTTAAGCAAAATTAAAAACTAATACAGAATTATGAATGCCTAATTATAACTGAATTATTATTCTTATAATTTCTGTACAATTCTTGCTACATTCTTATTTTGTTGAGATTTTTCAATCTCTTGTGTGGCACTTACACAATATTAGATCTTGCTTACTTTATGATAGTCAAATTTCCTGTGATAAAATTCAAGTTTGTAAAACAACCAGACCAATGGAAGTCAAATACGCTTCCATTTTTAATATTATTAATTAGTGCTACGTTCAAGATTTTTATTATACTAATATTTAATACAAACTACATATATTATTTAACTTTTTACATTAAGATTAAAATAATTCAATGGAATTAGTATATAAATTTTTTATTAGTATAATTTACGAGATTTTTTATTCAACTATCCTATTTTTATTTAAATTATTTGTGGTGGTATAGAATACAATTTTAAGTTAAGATAAGACAATATAGTGCTATTTTCCGTTAAAAATGTAACGCCGCACTTTGACTTTGACTGAAAAAAAACTGACATGAACATGAGGAATCGTACCCACAACCCATCGCAATTAAAGTCCAATGCTGTTCCACTACGCCGCGAAGGCCCCGAAAAGATCATTTATCATATTTCATGTAGATAAAGAAAGTTAAACATATGTTGAATGAATAAAGTTGTTATTGAAGCTCATTTTGTTGTATTAATAGCTAAATTATAACAAAAACCAACTATGACAGACTGTGGTTAACCAAAATTAATCACATAGGAGACGTTTGTTTCTAAGAATATTATGCTTCATTAACTAGAATTAATCATATTTTATTCATTGGACTTAATCGTAATGAATACACAAAATGTTTATATGATTTCTATGGTTTGCTTTAATTTTATCACTTACGGCCTATTGGATACTGAAGTGCACGAATCCTGCAAGTACTTGCAAGTAACCTTACAAAACTATTTTGTAATACATATTTTTTTATATTTAAAAGAAGTTTACTTATGTATTAATTTAAAATAATTTCGCCCATTTTTTATAATAAACATCTAGGGAATGGATATATCAGGTTTTTACTTAGTATCGTTCAAATGTATAATTTTGCAAGTAACACATGAGGAAAAATTTAATATATATCATTGTCTTCACCAAATGATCATCTCTTGTTAAAATTAGGTAGACTATATACCTCAAGTATATCTTAGAGACTTGGAGCCAAAGCCTTAATACCCTTCTACTAAATTTGAAATATATCTACGTACCTACGAAATCTAACTATACATATTATAAAAATGTCTGACGTGTACATGGAATACATATAAAAAATATTAATATTATAGATGTAGATGATGTAACTCAAAACAATGATTTTTAAATTTATTTTCTGCTTGTTTGTTTATCTGTTTGATTGTACACGCTAATCTCAGAAACGGCTAAACTGATTTAAATGACGTAAAAACTAAATATTTTAGTCGTGTAGTGTAGTAGCAGGTGAAGCCGCGAGCGGGTCGCTAGATTATATGTACGTAGGAAAAATGTATTACTTATTAAAAAACTATATTACTTATTGTAAAAAAAGTTTCAGTTAAATAATAATATTTTTCTAAAGATCAGTATGAAAACTTTATCACTTGTATTGAAAATTTCGACTTCGAATTACACACTTACGAAAATGCTAAATATGACAGAAAATATACCTAAATAGCTATTGCAGAGATAAAAAAAATTATGACCACAGCTTATAAGTACAATACTTACTTAACAAAAAAGGCAGTTCGAAAATTTTATGTCTCAAATTTTTCATTGTGACAATAAAATGACAAAGACCACCCAAGATAAGGAAAATTTTAAGATTGTTTCTTATGACGTTCACTTTATTTTCATAATCCATTGTCAGAATTAGGACTGCAATACATGCCATGTTTTGTCCAAATTTATACTTGTTAATAAATAATATATTAAATAAATATTAGTAATTTTATTTCATATAACCAAACTAATATTTTTAAAATAACTGTTTCCTAAGGAATTGTGATGTTATACTGTATTTTGATTATAGCCATAAAAATTAAGTTAAGATCGTAAATCTCAGGTCAAATGTCACCCGTCTTATTAGTAAAGGGTTACAAACCAGTAGTTGTGTGAGATGAAAGAATAATTTGTTTATATAAATTAAACGCGTACATGCGTGGGCAGGAGGTGAGAGGGAAGTGTCGCGTGCGCAGCCTACGCGTTCGTCTTTTTTACTAAGTTTGACTGCTTTGTCGAAAATAGACATTGGCGCCAGTCTTGCATTTGTTGTTAATAAATTAATTAAACTATTAAAGTTTGAAAATAAATGTTGTTTTGATACATATTTAGTAATTATTTCATAGTTGACAATTCATAAGACCGACATGGAGCAGTTAGTTAGCGACTCAGAGCTGCTTGAGTTGAATTGAGCTGAGTGAGTTATGGGTTCAATTACCACTCGGGGGAATTATAAATTTTTTTATTTCTATGCTCTGGCAAGCGCGGCGTTGACTTCCGTCACATAAAACGCAATGTCTTGAATTCGAGCGGAAAGTGAAAAATGGAGTGTCTTGTCTAGGCAGAGATAAAACTGGGAAAACGCAGCAGCTTTTTTATTTCCAAGTCTTTAGCTATTCTTAATACTTCACAATGCATTTTATTTATCAAAATAGTTAGAAACTACCTAAAAGAAACTTATATACAATTATAATTTTTGACGATTATTTAACATATATGGCATGAAAATATTATACCGTTTACTAGTCAAATTTGTCAAGCTGTGTGTGTGTACTATATATACATGTGTTCAGGTATATATACATATGTTATTATTACAGGTACAGGTACAGGCTACAAGTGCCGTAAACGAAAGTATAATAGACCTAACAAATTAATAAATTTGAAAATAAAATACTAATATCCATTATGTATTAAATATTTTTCTTACGCTGACAGTAGCGCCATCTAGTATACTATACGAAATTGTGTTGCTGCTATAGGACCGCAAAGGTTCTTGCCTCGAAGCCAGCCACCTAGGTGAAACCGTGTGCGACTTGATGGTACGGGCGGTAAAAAGTTATTACCGTCAGTTTGTTCGTAAAGTAAACTTATGTACCGATGTGCACCAGTACTGCGAGGTGGCGCTGGAGACTTATAACCTGCAAAAGTTAAAGAGTAGTTCATGCCTTAACATATTTTCCATAATTAAATCCATATTTATTTTCAAAGTAATATAAAAAGAAATCTATTTTACCTCTGTAATCTATACCAGCAGTTTTACTGACTTCTTTAGCTTTTAATGCAAATCCCTGAAAGACATATTTATAAAATATATATTTTTTAGATTTTCTATTATATTGTTGAAAAACATTATAAGCTCACCGGAATATTAGATTTTATCATATGTAAGTAAAACATGTCTTCTACTTGCGGTGAGGCGTCCGGATCAACCATGATTATTGAGTAAAATTTCTTCTAAAATAAATTTAAAACTTAAATACACATAATTCTTGCGCGAACTATGATTAATATTATAGCAATAATGAAAAATATTGTCGATCTAAAAACCTTTGTTGCTAAATTTAAAAAGACAGAATATTCGTAGGTTTAAGTTGAATTGCATATTATAATATAGTTGAATTGCATATTATAATATAATTGAATTGCATATTATAATATACTTAATAAAAACGGATTTTTAACAGTTTAAATGTTTTGGCGTCGGTTTCAGCACTAAACAATAACCAGCACCAGCAATATATCTGAAGTTAGTGGAAAGTCCCACTGAGTACATTCGCCTTAATTTTTTTAGATATCACAGGTGATAAAGTCTTATTACGAGATTATTATCACATTTAATTAAATTCATATAATTATGTAAGTGCTAATTCATATAATTATGTAGGTTACTATACTTAAAGAACAAAGTAATGCCTTACTTACAGAATCTGCTAGTGAATATTGAAAGACTGGTTCTTCTAGAAATACTTGTTTAGGGAGTAGGACATCACAATTGTGGTCGTTGACAATAGTGCCTCCAACGGTTGTTATATTTAAACCTATTAAACGATCGCAGCCTTCTAAAATATTTTTTATTTCCATCAGTGTGCATTGTGATGTTACACAGTACACAAAATGTAAAATAAACGACAGAATTGAAGCTAGAATCAGTAATATTTTCATATTTGAAACCATTTAAAGTGAGTCACAGTATTAGTAACACTTGTAACTTATATTTATAAACTGTTTCACCTAATAGTCACGAAATGAAAACAGTGATTTGAACAAGCCATAACATACACTATTACGTATTGTTGTACCTAGTCACGTGTATGATTCAAATGAATACGAAATATATTCCAGCGAAAGTGTACTTACTATTCGCCGCAAATAGGATTTTTTCGTTTTGTTACCTGGTAAAGTTTTTTTTTTATTTAAGCAAGATATGCAAAGATCGAATGATTTATAATACTTAATAGATTTCCTATTCAACAATTGTTCTAAGGGCGGATGTTAATTGTACCTAACCAATTCATTTCGGAATTCTAAATAATTTAGGAATATAGAAAAAGTAACAACAAGCTTTTTAAGTCTTATTTTTATGTTTATTTTTTTATAATGTAAAAGTGCTAAAAAAATATTTTTTAATAGCGTGTCAGCAAAGCATTTGCTTTGTGATATAAAACATTTTTCGTTTTATTATCATGCTCAAAACAGGTGCCTTTTCGGCACGTGAACTTGTCACGTACCACAACCACGAGATAAACTTGCATTTCAAGCAGATATAGACTGAGAAGAAAGAACACTCAAGGATTGGTCTTATCATATGTTAGTAGTCAATAGTCATATTCTCTTATCTCCAAACATATTCCACTGTATTGTTTGTTTAAGATGTTAAATTTTAATCGGTCAGAGTACATATGTAGAGTGCATATATGTGCGTCTATGTCAGCGTGGTAAACCCGAGAAATAAATTATATATTACAGAATTGAGATTTCAGAAAGTGACTAAAGACAAAACAAAGTAAAAAATTACAAGATAAGAAATATTCTATAACATATTAAAAAAATGGTAGAAAATATGCACTGAGAGAATAAGTTATACTGTTAACTCATATCTAATAAAATACTGTTTTTTAATACAATATAAATATAATTTTTGTTTACCATCATACTAAACAAAACAAAGTATATAAATTTTTAAATATAAATAAACGTCTAATATTTTATATTTGATTATAACGACTAGCTTGATTTTAATTACATTGGACATATTTTATTGTTATTAAATATTATATACCAAGTAAGTTCATACCGCATTATCACTTATTTGTTACTTATAATTTATATACTATTTATAGTTTTTCTTAATTTTTATCGTGTTACCTATGTAACGTAATATTTTTGTATGACTTCATAGTTTTATATTGCAAAATTGTAGGAATCTAAGTCTTTGTAAAGATAATCCATATTTGACATATATGCTATGAAAGATATGTGACTAATGTCAAATTGAATGACATTAAAATGTCAAGTTACAGCTGCTATCCATAATTATTTTATAAACATCAGTTTTGTAGCTACATAACTAAATTTTATTTATATGCCTGTAACTAAATGTAAAATTAATCAACGCTGTGTTCTCTTGTGTTTATAAAACAATATTTGTGGTTTTTAAAATTGAAACATATTCCATTAATGTAGCCTTTGTTTTTTTTATTGACTACATATTTTTATACTTTTATTAGCAATGGAATCACATCCTTTAAATTTAGTAAGTCAAAGTTAAAATGATTTCTATATATTTATTTAAAGAACATATTAAAATTCTTATAGTTATATTTTAGGCTCATCAACAACATAGAAGAGCTGAGGCCCTCTTAAAAAATAATCGATATGATGAAGCCATACAATGCCATCACAATGCTGCTGAGTTGCTCTTAGATGCTATGAAATCAACTACTTCCTCAGTAGCTTTGGAATCAATAACTTTACAACATAGCTACCATCTTAAGCAAAAAGATTTGATTAAAAATAAAAAAGAACAATATGCAAGAGTAAAAAAAGCTATAGAAAATATAAAATGTTTTAGTAATGATCCAAAATGTATTCTTCAAAGTGGTGATGTTACAAAGCTGCAAATTGCTATATGCAAAGCTTTAAATGAATCTGACACTCTCTTAAATGTTTTGAACAACAAATTTGAATGCACTGAAAATGCAACATTAAAGGACATTAAATTAAATGATGAAGTAGATGGAAAATGGATTGGAAAATCAGAAAAAAATGTTGTGAAGGAACTTCAAAGTGTAAACCATAACTTAAATTCCACAGTGGAACAACTTTTAGTACATGTTGAAGTAATAAAAGATGATAATGCTATTTTAAAAGAAAGAATTAACTATTTAGAAAAAGAAAGGACAAAATATCTCAATATTCAGTGTCAAGATGATTCTATTCAGAGAAACGATTTGTCAGCTCTAAGTTTGTTAAGTGATGGCTTTGTTAAAGATTTCAGCTCAAAAGATTCAACATTAACTAAACCATTTAATATGCATGCCTTTGATTAATTTAATACATTGTTTGTATCTGCATATTTTAATAGTCACTGCTTTTGCAAAAAAACATTTTATTACTCAATAGTTGTTCAATATTTGTATATGTACATATTTTAACATTCTTTATTTTTTACTTCTTCAATAAATTATAATATGTTCATTCGGCGATACAAGAGTGCTTGCAAAAGTCTTTAAATAAAGGGTAATTTAATATTTTGTTTTTACAATGGTAGACTATGAAAATCTGACATAATATATATAGGCTATTTATTATTCAGTGTAATTTAGTTTAGTTCATCAGAAATTTGTTCTTTTTATATTACCAGTTGATTTCAGCTCAACTTAATATATGTAGTGGGAAATTAATAATAATTAATTCAATAGCTTCTTGAATTTCATTGAAAATGCAAAAAAAATAATATTCCATTTATTATATTGACTTTATAAAATAGTTAACATCATGTAAATACTATAGATTGAAATAACACCACTTTTATAATAGCAATATAAAGGTTTGGTTTTTTAACTAATGTATATGTACTTTAATTATGTGTAAATAAATGTAATAAGTATAAACACATATTACCCAATTCTTTATAATAAAAAGTTATTAAACTAAGTGGTAACTTACAAAACAAATCATTATAATAAGATATATTAGGATAATTAATCAGCTGAAAATTGAAGGACTATAAAGAAAAAAACGTGTATTTTTAAGATATGTATTGCATATTAGTTTTACATAAAAATAAAATATTACTCTTACTTTAAATGTAAAAATAAATTTCCTAGTAGAAACCAGGAATAACTATTCTTATATCTAAAAGTTTACATTTTAACAAACAATACCTATTAACGGTCTATAGTTTTTGGTAACATGATATATACAGCAGTTACTTAGTTTATTTTAGAATTTCACAATAATATATAAATATTAATAAGTATATGTTACCTAGAAGGGATCTACAATAATTTATTAAGCCGAAAATTACTTATTTTGTAACTTTACTTTTAATATTTGTTTTGAATTAATTTAGTTAAATTTCATTCTTTTTCTTTAAAAAACAGCTTATTTTAGATAAAATACTGGAAATATAGATCAGAATTTTTATATAAATAATTAAGGATTTTGAAAAAGACATTTAGAAAACGTATAAAAAGATTTGAACGCAGCGGGTTTGAACCCGCGCCTTTTGGCTCGTTCAGAGGCGCGGGTTCAAAATCCCCTTACTGCTCCATTTCTAAATATGTCTTTCAATTTCCTAAGTGTGGGAATAACACTTTAAAAAATGTTAACAAAATATATAATTAAGGATTTGTTATGAAAACTTAAATATTTTCAATGCACAATTAAATTGAAATTATGATTACATATCAAAAAAGGGAGAAGTGTCTCAGATTCAATACCGAGTATTAGTTTTCAGAAATAGAATTAGTATTACAGATTTCATTAATATATTATTATGATATTATACTATGTTAAAATAAAAGCAGTTAAATAGCTTGGTGCATATTTTTGGTTCCAATATCAATTCCAAGATTAATTGTTAAAATATTATACACTGAATAGAAATTATAATTGAATAGTGTAAAAAGTAGTTTATTTTAAAGCTCAATATATCAAAAAACAATTGTATAAGATAATTTTTGAAAATTAATTTATAATAATATTAATTTATCTATAATCAATGTGATGTTTCTTTCTTGAGAATTAATCTATAACATTTTTTTTTCGTTTATAATTTTTTTTAATTCATCTAGTTTTGTACGACAAAATAGGCACTACACGGCAAATCACATTTTAAGTGGATATTATGAATTAAATCACAACCATGTATTGAGAAAAACCAAACTTTGTCATTTATAGCAATAGTTGGTTTTATATTTAAGAAAATAATTACCTATTGAAAAAGTCTTCTACCAAATAACAAATATTTTGATTTAGCAAATTAACGCACTTGGTTGAGATTCCCTTAACTCATTATAACTTTATCACATAATTTTCAAGCTAATGACTATATTAACACTAATTTTAGAAGTTTTTACAAACTGATATACATATATATATTTCAATTTACTCAATATCTAATACAAATGAGCTCTCATTTGTAAACTGTTTAATGTATTGTTTTTTGTTATAAACTTCCACAGTAGGCATCAAGTGTAATATATAATTCAAGGACTAGATGGACTTTCATTTGAATTAATTTTATATTACTTTTTTCTTATATTGCACAAATTAAGTTTTGGCAACATCATGTGCAATAGATATATTTACATTTTTCTATTGTATTAAAATTCAATTAATATGAATAAATATCATCATTTTTGTATTTAAAAAAGAAAAAAAAATATTTTATACATTTATATATACTTACAACCTCATGTTCATGTTAATAAGAAGGTGTATAGTATTTTGCTTAACATATAACATGACCTTATTTACTTGTTACAGCTTAAATAATAATAACAATAGTAAATACTGTATTATAATGGGTGTCTGCCCTGTTAAATATTGTCATAATCAGAATTAATAAATATATTTTTTGTTAAAATTTCATGTATATAGGCTTCTTGGGAGTACATAAAATAATTGAGGCAAAAGAGACTATCAAGCTAATTATAATCTAAAGTAATTTTATGGAGTATATGGGGGTGGTGGCGGCAGAATGGAGAGATCGTCAAAAGGAAAATATTGTTGTGTGCCTAGTACTGGAGGAGCAAAAGTTGGATGTGCCATTGGTACATAGTTGGGGCTTGGCGTGTACGGTGGTAAAGTTGGCACAGCTGGTGTTGGCCCAACACTATGAGCTTCATAGCCATCCCAATCCTCCATTAGGTTTCTTCTTTGTATATCTTCATCATTTGATAGTGGTGCTCCCCATAAGTTAGCTGCAGATGCTAGAAGAGCTAATGCACCTGTAATTTAAAAATAAATATTTTACAATAACAATGAATACTAGAATGTTATTTAAAAATAGCAGTTTCATGCTTTTACCCTGCATAGTAGCATAGTCAGACACCCTATTGTCATGACACTCTGTTCTCCACTTTTACCATCGAGACATTGCTTGTTGAAAGTACTCAATACCATGCTTACTAATACTCTTAGGTACTAGAGCAGAGAAATTAAAATATTTTAAATAATCAATCCCCTGAGTGGGAATCGAACCCACAATCAATTGAGTCAAATGATATTTAAAAGCTACCAGAGCCCACTTCAACAATGGCCTCAAAAATATTATTGAATGATATATTCAGTTTTACGATTTACGTAATAACACTATATTACAATATTTAATATTATTTATAAATCCACAAACCTGCACCAGTTATTGTATAAAATCCATATTCATAGTCAACTTGTATTGTATTGGGGTCACTGTTGTTTGCATTACCCAATACAACAGTTGTGTAATAACACACACCAACAATTGCAATAACCCAAAACACACACATGATGCTTGAAACAGCATTTCGTCTGAGCATTTTAATGGCTGTATTGTTCAAAGTAGTAAGATTTATTAGGGCACCTATACATGAACAAAGTAGGACCATAAAACATAGTAATATTAATACTCTCATAAGGGTTATAATTTCCGGTGTAGTGCATGGTGGAAGGCCTGAAATTTTTTAAAAAATATTTATGCTGAAGGATAAGAAAAATGTTACGAAAACATATTATATTTTTAATCTTAGAAACCATTTAATAGCTTTAGTCAATTAAAACTATATGTTCTTAATGAGCTGTGTTGAAATTCTTATATTATTATTACAACTTATTTTTTATGTTTATAAAATATTTTTCTTTGGCTTCCATTTTTATTAAGGTAAGCACAGAGTACCTATTGTTAAGACACTTCGTTCTTCGCTTGAATTTGAGACATTGCGTGTTGAGTGGCGAAACTCAAAGCCGCGCTTCGTCTTGTCACCGGAGCAAAGAAATGCAAATAATTTAAATAAAATCATTCCTCCGAGTGGAAATCGTATCCACAACCGTGATTACAGTCAGACACTGTCCCACTGTCCAACTGCGCCATAATAATAATAATATGCTTTATAGTACAACACAAATTTACAGAGAACAAAAGAAAAAAATACATAAGTAAAGAAAATAAAATGTACAGCAGGCGACCTTATCGCTAAGCGATAAGCGATCATGGCCAGGCAACCCTAAGGTGTAGGAGTAGTTAAATCGGTAAGCGGTGTACTTGCTTCATATATACATATAAATACGTAGGTACATACATATATACAAACATAAATACTACATTATATATGTATATGTAAAATAAATATAAAATAATATACAGAAATTATCAAAATATATATGATGTTAACATACAAATATGTAGATGAAATAAAAGGGAGGAATTGAAAATCAAATAAAATAGTATAAGAGAAATTGTGATAATTCAAAATATAAGTAATGTGCTTTAAGCAGAGAATTAAATCTATTAAGATTCTTAGCACGTCTTACATTAATGGGAAGGAATTCCATAGCCGAGAAGCCTTGATTGTAAAGTAGTAACTGAAGTAAAAAGTGGAATGATTAGGGATTTTAAGGACAAGGTTTTCGTTGGATCGGAGAGAACGAGCGTGTGAGTCAGATAGAAACTCACAACTGTTCTTTACTTTAAGAAGTTCTTCGATTAAATAGCACACAGTACAGAAGATGTAGTACATAGGTATTCCTGCAAAGTCTTATAGGATGCCACTTGAGTTTTTTGCGAAAGTCAGAAATGTGGTCGTATTTGCGGAGGCCACAGATTTTCTAGTCGCTCAAGTCTATTTAAATGCTCATCTCTAACGAGATAGCAAGTATCTATATAATCGAAGATTGAAATAACAGAGTTTGCCAGCACAATTTTGGCAGATATAGGAAGAAAATTTCGCAGTCTACGAAGAGAAGCAACTGCTCTAAAAAGCGTTCGGCTAAGTTCGTTACCCTGCGTCTCCCATAACAAATGTTGGTCCAAAGAAATCCCACTTGTTATGTATAAGAAATTGGTGTACCATCTAATGCTACAGATGGTACGTTGGATTTGTTATATTTCGATATCAATCTATGTCTATCATAAATAATACATTGGCTTTTAGCAGGGTTAATTGTCATACCATAGCAATTACACCACGCAGATATATGAGCGAGATCTTTATTCAATAACTCAATTCTACGAGATAAATTTAATAACGTAGTTGTGACAAATATATTTGAAAATCATCGGCGTATATATGGTAGTAAGAAGTCATTTGAGGAGAAATTTTGTTAATGAAAACTTAAAACAAGATTGGAAACAGCACGCCACCTTGTCGAAGACCAGCATTTACAGTAAATCAATCACAAAATGAATCCTCTATACATATGCGACGCACAAGTAACTATGAAACCAATCCGGAACCTTAGGAGATACATTAATAGATATAAGAATGGCTAGCAGGATATTGTAACCCGACTATGATTAATTGTTGGTGAACAACACATTCTAACACTGGATAAGAAAGGAAGTATAGATATGCCATAATGGCATGGTGATGGATTTTTTTATCCTATGTGTGTACTTAAAAAAGTAATAATATAATGTTTATGCAATTAAAAGCACTAATTTAGTACCATGTAGATATTTTTAAAAGCTATGAAAGCTAAGTAGTAGTAGTAAAGTATTACCATTAAAATCAGATCTGTTTATAGGATCATATTCTCTGTCTTGGTGTATTGCTATTTGATCATTGTCATCATCGTCTTCATCAAATGTAAAAAATTGTGTCAGTGATAAACTTTGAGTGCAATGCAGTCCTTTAATTCTAAACCAACTTGGTTGAACAAGAGCTGCACAAGTCAACAGAAATGTTGAAATATTAAAAAATGCTGCTATTTTATTCAACTCCTTGTCTTTAAATGGCAATGTCACCTTAAGGCCTGAAAATGAAAATAATAATATCTGAGAAATGGCAATGAAACTTAGTGTATATATTTATACCATAATGACAGCACAACTGACCCACAATGGTTTTTACCATATACAGAAAGTACAGTTCTTAATTATTATTACAATTTAAATCTACCTTAAACTGTCATTGTTCTTCTTGAAGATCCTATGCTCACAAATTATTGTGTACATATAAGGTTAATAATAATCATGAGTCCAGAATAATGGGATCAAGAAAACTATATTGTATTATATTTATATACTTTTTACATAGCAAAGCTCTGTGATTAAAACAGTAAACAGGGAAAATCTAATAATATGTCACATTGTTTTACCACTTGAAGCCAATTAAAAACACTATATACTAAGTGGTAACAAATTCACCATAACCTCCCCATACGAGTTTTAGTCTAACAAGACAGACAGTAACATCTATATAATAAATATTTCACTATGAGAGATTTAAGCCTACTACAATACAAAATAGTCAGGAAATTTAAAGTTATTAGCAAGTTTTTACTATACATATAGGGTAAATCATAAGTCACCCTAAATAAGAAATTTTCACTATCATTCATATTATTTTATACTTTAGGAAATAATAAAATATATGTAAATAACCCACAATAACCCACCCAAAACCAAGAAATTCTAAATAAGTATATATCTATTGCCTAACTTCCTCAAACTTAACTACTACTAATTACCCACATCACACTGATTAGAATATAGTTTAATCATCAACTAATATTGATAATGTAAGTTAAAAATAGCAATAAAAATACTTAGAGGAGGCCTACTCCTTGGGGGTTAATGTTAACTTGTTAGTGTAAGTGTTGTTATATGTCAATAACAATTGAACATATACAATATTTTATCAACTATTCAGGGATGTCAGTTAGGTTTAGTGGCCAGAAAACATTAAGGAAAATATATACGAGTATAAATATATATTTAAAGTATATATACTTTTTATGACGTGACCCCTGCTTTAGTATACTGATGCTGGTAGTTAGACTGCAAACTTTTTGTGTTTTATTTATACGATTTTATATTCGCTTTTTTTTATTAAATGAGTACATATTCTTAGTTATATTGATAATTATACGTACCTCGAATCCAAGTTAAGCAGCTCATCGTGTTACACCATCGAAAAAATACAATAAAATTGAGTTATAGTAAAATCCGCTGCTACTATAGTTATAAACAAATAAAGTAAATAATTGTTTTGCGAAGTAATAATCTCAAAACTGCCCACTACTTGTCATTGTCGTCAATCGTCATTTTGGAGTTGACAGGAAACATGCAAAATAAAATTGTTATTATCACATGATTGGCTAATTTAAACTTATCTTGAGAATATCGGACTTCTCTTTCTATCTTGGGTAGTTTATAATATAAACTAGCGCCACTTGTTGCTAAACTATCTCGAACCTTATTTTATCTGTGGCTTAGTAAATAGTAATGTAAAAAAAGATAATGCTATTGCATTTGGATATAATTTTTAAATGATGACATAAAACTCTTACATGGATTATAAATAGAATGGTTCTCATTAGATATTGGAATATGTATAAAATTGAAAGCAATTCATTGAGTTGTCATCTTAAATGGCCGATACATTTATTATCTATCTACATGTAACGCATTTGACGGTATGAAATTATACATTTGATTACTGCTTTATAGTTTTAGTTTCATCCTATTTGAATGTTTTCACTATTTAGTAAACTTGACAGAATAATAATGAGCAAGTTATTGCATTACAAAGAAAAAGCCAACGGTAACAGATCGCATACTAAAATACTATGTCAAAGCCCAAAGGACATGTAGACCACGCGAACGAAGCTACCTTTACTTTGATATGTTATTTAAATATTTGCTAGATATACCCTTATATATTTTGATATATAAGGGTATATCTAGCAAATATTTAATATAAAAAGCGGTGAAGTATGCTGTATGAGTTATGACTTATGTACTTATCAATTAACCTCTTTAAACATTCGTAGAGAAATACTTAATCGTAAACAAAACATCCTAAGCAAAAGGCATATCTTTATCTCAGCAAAATGATTTTCTCATATAATGCTTGTTTATTAATAAGTATAGCATCATAAGCAGAGAGGTTATTGTGGCGCAGAAGGGCAGCGTTTGATTGCAACGTGATTGGTTGTTGGTTCGATTTTCGCTCTGGTACAAGAAAAATCGCGGCGAGGAGATCCGCTCTCAACACGCAATGTCTTGAATTCGGGCGGAAAGTGGAGAAAGGAGTATCCTGACACTTGGTTCCGTCTACTGAAGCTTTTATGTATAGTAAATCTGAAGATTGAGTAAAGATGTTATTGCTAGTGTATTTTTAAAATTATTTTAAGCATTATTCCATTTTTTAAATGGCATAAATTAAGAAGCCGAAAGGCACGAAGCCTAAATATGAAGTAAAGGATTTTATTGGGTTTTAATATCTGGTCTAGCGTAAAATATTAAGTTGACTTCATCAGTCAATTGTAAAAATAAAAATAGAAAGTTTTGGATGTACCAATCGATTAGAATATATCCCAGTACACTGATCGCACTAAAACGGAAATATTAAAATAGAAAAATTATAGGTGAAGTATGTACAAAAATATGGTAATAGGTAAATGTTATGTTACTTAGTTCTTTACATTGTGTGACAAATTATAAAAACCTATTTTATTTCAAGAATAATTTATATTTATAAAATCTAGAGAAAAAACTCCGTACCGTGATTTAGGATTTACTGTGCGGCTGTCGAGCCCATTGCGTTGCCGAAAGAGGAGCTCGAGGCAGTGCCTGGGACTTGCGACCCAAGTGTAGCTCACGCTCACCTCTACTACCCGAGCTCCTCTCTCTACGTAACCAAATTTTAATAGATCCTACTAATGCCGCTTTCGATATACGTGCTAGATACGAGCTGATGTTAGTTCTAGACAGGCCGAGATATTTTAGTAGGTTATAGTAATTTTGCTGTCATAATTTCGCGCTTACTTCTACCGAATATAAATCAATTCTAAGCCTATTCCTAGTCAGTTCGTAAGTAAGTTCGAAATATTTATGTACTTTACAAATGTTTTTTTCTAGAGTAAAGGAAAATGTCCGGTCTGGATGACGAGATACCAATCTTCAGAGATTTTGCATTATATTGTATCCATCACTAAGATTGAGTAAGGCTTTTGCGTGGCTTTTAAGACGAGCTTTCGAAACTAAAAAACGATTAATCCAAATCCATTAAACGTTTGTGTGTCAAGGAGTAGGTAGTAGTCTTTGATACACCATTTATCATTACTTAGATCTGGGAAAGTCATTTGAAACGCATTAAGGTAGAATTTTAACATTATTTAATACATTGGTAGCTAACCTGTACTAAACTCAAATCATATTACTTCCACACATTTTTGTCGTGTAATAATTCCTCTACTGAGTAAGAAATTCTATTTATAAACATTGTTTTATAGCGAGTTTAAATTTCTGCAATGGTTAATCTAACATGGGTTGTGGAGTTGTATTTATTTTTTGGTGCTGATAACTTTGCGTTACAAGCTTATCTTTATTTCTTGTTCCTATCAGACATATGTCTGTCACTGTTTTTAGCATAGCACTGGATATATTGTTGGACAAACAAAATATTTTAATATATATTATATACTACGAAGCAACTGTAAGTATATTTATTTGGTTATTAAAAACGTCCCGGAAAGAGTTTTGAGCTCTAAGATATAAATTGATCTCACGGCTTGTTTGCAGAATAAATATTGAATTTATGTCTGCGGCGTTGTCCCATAATAGTATTCCAAAATGCTATAATAATAACTTAAGGGCAGTATCAATGTCTGTTATACATTATATTTATATATAAAAAATAGACAATAAAAATATTTGGTTTTGATTCTGAGATTTGAGTATTTTTTGCAATTTCCTTAATATTTTTTCTGAAAATTTACTGTTTTTAAATAGGGGTGACTATATCTATTCTACTAGCTCCTGCTCGCAGCTCTGTCCACGTGGTGTGTTGTTATTTGCTTGCTCCTCAGGTTTAAAAAAAACATCTTTACGCATTTTCCCGCATAGCATACCTTGCGAGAGCGAAAATCGAGACTCAAGACACTGCTCTTCACATTCCACCATCAGTCGAGTCATAGCTTGTTGAGTGGCATATCTCAACGCCGCGCTTTGTCTTCTCTGTCTGCATCAGAGCATAGAAACGAAATTAATTAAAATATAATCATTTAACCGAGTGGGAACTGAACCCACAACTAATCGCGTTTTACAGTCAGACGCTGTCTTACTGCACCACGGTCGCCCATATGTGTTTAAATGAATTTATATACTAAAAGTTGCACATTCAATACTAATATATCACTCTTCTTAAATTACGTCAGTCTAACTTTTCACTTAGAACAACAAGTGAACAAGTGAAACAAAACAGGGCGAATAAAATTGAAATAAGTTCTTGTTTTTCTACAAATTTCATAAAAAATAAATCTTTGTCAGTAACGAGACTAAACTTTTTACGTAAAATTATATTTGTCAAGTTTCATAACCTAACTGGGAAATATGTTTTTATTTTTATCCATACTAAATTTAAAAATAAAAAACAGTCAAAATAAATAACCCAGCTGAAATATAATATGGACTAATTGCATTTATTAAAGACTAGCGACCTACTCGCTGGCTTTGCCCGCGTGTGCTTTAGCTGAAGTTCATCATAACCGGTTCAACGGTTTTCACAGAAAAGCAGATAGACAGAATTACATTAGCATTTATAATAGAAGTATGGATTACTTCCATTTACTACATATTGACATTGAAACTGACCCAAAATTATAATGAATTTCTTTACAGTAGACTTTTTATTGTCTCTACTCGTTATTAAAATGTACCACACCAGACAGCAAAAAGACATAGGCACTCACCAGGCTCTTTCATGCCATTCTGCGCCTGGGATACTTACCCTAGGCGTGGAAAGAGGGCCTGGTGTTGATTTTGCCTAAACCAGGGAAGAGTTCTAGAACGGCCGATGGTTACCGGATGATGATGCTCGTGAGCGCAATATTCAAACTGATCGAGAAGCTGCGACCTCCACATATCCTGACGTACTTCGAACCGGATTCCGAAGTAGCAACTCTACAACCTAACAAGTGGCAGGGTCATACACAAGGTCACTACAGCTGCCAACAAACAGGAAGCCACTGTGGCAACCTTATTAGACATTGCTCAATTCATGCAGGCACCCCTCATCACCTCGTGACGGTCCTGACCTCCTTTCGGGCAGGACTTTCCGCGGGAGGGTGGAGAGTGCTTATCCTAGTACCACTTCGCTTCTTGACAGAACCCCATTCACCAGGCCATTTTTTTCGGTGGCTACCAGAACATGCCTTTACATCTGGTCGATCAGGGCCAAAGGATCTAGTGGCTGAAACACGTCACGTTACTGGGCGTGGTCATTGACCGAAACCTCACAATGTGAGCTCAAGTATGGAAGTGGTAAGAGTTGCCGCCTACCTGCTACTTCCCCCTCCCTCTTTAGACCCCCCTGCCATCGCGCACGAGGAAAGTCTTTTATAAAACGTACGTCAGGCCCCACCGGACAGACGACATACTCGCCCCTCCAGTCCCCGAGCTGCAGCCTTGGTCACTTGTCGCTTAAGTTGGGCCACCTCTGAGTAATCGGGGTCTCACCGCGGGGGTGTATCGGGGGTGGACCGCTGTAGCAGCATATACCCTAACCCAGGGACCCAACCATATTCCTGGGTGGCGTTGAACTAACGGTCAGAGGGCCTCGCCTGATATCGAGTCTTTAAGTTCGATTATCGTTAAGATCTTGCATGAAAGTTACATAATAAAAAATTATATGCATGATAACACAAGACTTAATTTTTGGTTAACGAATATTAAAGGATACAAGACCATACAGCACACAGTGGACCAGAAGTGACGACTCGAAAACCGAACAAACGATAAAATAGTATTTGGGAAACAGAGAGTTGTATTAGTCTGTAAGAGATTAAGATGGATAAATGGAACAAGACGTTTGGCTACGTAGGTAAATCCACCGCCTCCACCTTTATTTCCAGTACGATCATTACGAATTATGTTGATGGCAGTGAAAGTTTCAGGAAAATTTCAGAGACTGGGGTCACACGCTCGTTTTTGACACCAAAGGCTAAAAGGTCCGCATTTTATCCCGAGATAGAGAGCGGGAATGCTTTGAGCGTTGATATATACCGCGTTAAAGTCGTGTCCAAAGTAGTATTGAGTCGAGCAAAAGTGCTATAAAGACTATTATCGGACGACGTTGACGTACATTGAATAGTAAATAGTAAATAGAGATGAAATAAAAATAAAAGTGAGAAAAAGATTTGATTTTTACACAGTTTAATTCTTAAACATTAAGGACCTACTATACGTTTCTAGCAATTATAAATTGTATTTAATAATGTTTTGTAACTTTAAAATGAAAAGGATATGGTAAAATTGAATATATTTTTATAGCTGTAATTTTGCGAGTGTTTACTTTTACATAAGTACCTATTCTAATTAAGGCTTATATAGAATAAAAATTCAATGTGCTGTATGAGTTAGTAAAAAATTGGCTAAAAACTGTGTAAAATATAGATAAGATTTGTAATATAGAAAAAAATGATCAATAAAAACCTCTGTTGAAAATGACTTGAAAGTAATAAAAAGCAGTCATGTGAAATGTATCGGAGCATTTTGTTGTCGTAAACGGTCGTGTGACGTCATATCATCATGATTCACAAAATTCGTATATGTATAAGCAATAAAAAGTCACTTAGAACCTCTTATTGTTCCGCCATTGAAAGATATGACGCCTAGTATTTTTTTTTGATATAACAAGGTGTATACATATAGACAACTTCTAATTTTCAATATTTGGAGGTCACGTGTATTAGCCTATGAGTTTACAACCTGCTAAATTATAATAATAGTTTAAAATATTTTTTGAGATGCCGTGTACGTAATAAATGTAATAATATGTAATAATGTAATAATAATAATAATAATTACTCGCGCCGACATCGCAGCCTAACGCTCACTTTAAATGTATGGTATCTGATAATTGCGCTTCGGATTACGATACTTATTTATTGTAATCAACATGCTAAAAATGAAAAGGCTTCATCCGAAAACAAGGTGTTGGTAAACGTTGAAAGGCGCTGAATTTACGAAGTCAACCCACGGACTGGTATCTTAGGGCTGTAATTCTTGTATTGTGTCGGGGTCTGTGTGTAGGACTGTTTACTATCAAAGTTAAGGTGAAAGACTAAAACATGCCGAAAAGTGTGTGATATGAAAATAGTGAAAATGAAATAAGTTTTTTTGTCTAAAATGTTATTGTCTAAACAATGTTCCTATGAACATAATAAGATTGGACAAAAAGTCTTAATTGCAGGCTATGAAAAGATACAAGATAATTAAAATAACATAAAAATGCTCGAAGGCGGCCTTATTACTAAAAGTGATCTCTACGAGGCAACCAAATTCTAAGAATCTACGGAAAAAGTAGGCATAATGCGGTGCAAAACATACAGTATTAAAATAAATACTGTTACACATATGTACATAAAATATCACATATCATATATAACAAATTATAATATACATATTTATAAATATTAAATACATTACATTCGAAGATAGTAATCATTAATTTAATATTTAAACATATTTACAGAATTGAACTTTCTTATACATTATTGTGTGTATTACGCGGTTCCATAGCTTTACTGCTTGACCAGTAAATAAAATTATTTACTGGTCAAGCAGTAAAGCTATCAAGCTCATAGTAAATACTATGAGTATGACACAAAATGTTATCTCAATAATTTTATCCCTTCTTGAGAGGAGACTAAGCTTGGGATAATAATAATACAGCAAATGACCAACTACCTTAAAATCATGGGGCGCGTCGAATTTGTATTGGTTTGGATGTATCAATCTACGATTTTGTGTCATGACAAGTGGCTAGAACATGCTACGTTTCTTTAAAGTAAACCGTTAAACTATTTTTTTTTCTAAGTTTAATTCGTTTTGTCAAGCAATAATATACAAAATTAGATATCTATATTAGACGTATATGTTTCGATTGAATTGTATTGCAACTTTTGTGCCTAAGAGAGTATTAGGTATCTAAGTGAGTATAATAAAGCTTAAAAATATTTTAAACATAATATAATTAATCGTATAGACACGATACATAAATCACAAACTAATCACGAATTATTCACCTCAAAAATATTTAATTTCGCCTTTCCTACTGTTTAATTTACGTTGAGTCGTATTACATTTAAAATAGAAACAAGTAGTCAATGAGTTTGGACCACATATATATTTTGGTTATGTCAAAGGAATGAGTTTACACGTGCAAAACTTATGTAGCATTCCATAACCACGGTCTGTGAACATACTCGGACGTATTCAGAAATAGAAAACGTCCAGCCAACTCAAATTGCGAACTTTTGTTTGGAGGAAAATCTACGTTTCATGTAAAAACTGCTTATTTGAGGTTGCATTACATGTTGAAATAGTTTCTCGTAGTCTCATTATCATATCTGTAGTCTTTTTATAGAAGTGTCAAGACACTCAGCTTTGTACCCGAACACATTACGTGTTGAGTGTCGATACTCAATGCCATGTTTTGTATTACATACAAATAATTTATAAATATTTAAATTTTTCCGCTCTGGAAACTATTTACGTATATATAATAAACTATTTATTATAAATACGAAAGATTTACTGAGATATTCATTTTAATATCATGCCGTAAAGGACAATATTGATTTACATTAAATACATAACGTATCTAACCTATTTAATGGGACACAATAGTACTTTACTGTTTAAATTGTATCGTACAAAAATGGTTACTGTGGGCCATCTCTAAGGCATATATACCTATCATCGCAAGCTTAATTGTATAATTATTATTTTGTTCCATAGTATATCTATCTCTTACGGCCAACGTTAGCAATAAAATATTTGGAATTATCGATTTAACTCTACTAATATATATATATCAATGCCAAAAAAACTAAATGTATTGAATTTAATGTACCTATTGTAAGAAGACGAAATCTGGGTTAAAATAGAGAAACTCTCAACATGGCAGACGCTACAGTTTTTTTTCATTGCATTTTATCTTATAGAATGCTATTATGGGTCAGTCCCGCAGACAAATTCAATAGCTATTCTTCAAAAAGAGCTGAGATGAATTTATAATGTTACAGCTCTAGATTCTTGGCGAGATGTTTTTAAACACATAGGTATACTTACAATTGCTTAGTAGTATATATGTTATAATACTTTGTTTGTCTGATAACATATCCAGTGTTTTGCTAAAACAGTAGTAAACATACGATAGGGACGAGAAATAAAGATAAGGTATAAAAAATATAATACAACAAGTCTTTTTTTCCCATTTTAAGAGAAAAAAAGACTGGTATATCTTAAAAATAATATTAGTTTCACAGTTATATACACACTATTTACGTTTGCTTATATTAAGTAAGTTCAACCATACTATACACCATTTTAGCTAGATCTGAAGCATGGTTTGTGAAATCGGGGCAGTTAGGGGAAGAAACTCTCTTCATTATAAATTCAGACTTGTACGAACGAAGCCTAAATGCCATCACTATGTCATCACGGCTTAATTTACATACATCTATCTAAAAATTAAAAAACGGTTGTCGCTGAATTGTTCTATACCATATGGTCTATACCATATGGCCTTTCTCTTTAGATCTTGTAATATTATATTCCTTTCAAGCTTTTTTACAATTGTCTTTTATTATATACATAAAGTCAGTAAAAAAGGTAAACGTTAATTAGGATTCCATTTGTACAGGCCTCGTAATCAACGTTTTTTTACTTTCTCATTACCAATGATTTCAAAATGGGAAGGAATTGATTGTATTAGTACATATTTCAACAAATATCTTAATTTTAAAAGCCTTTCAATTATAGTAATGGCTATCGGTGTTTCTCGTCGAAATACATCGAGCCAAATGTTGTAGCTAACTTTTTAATTTAGTAAAGATAATAAGTTTGTTATATTAAGGGACTCAATATAGTCCAATACTTCAGCTGAACAATAACTTCAGCATACATTATGGAACTTTATAATTATTTTTAATCTTTGGCTTAAGCATTTCTAATCGTTTGCTTCTATAAATTGGTAAATTTTGAATTTCATTAGATTATAACTGATAACAAATATTTTACTTCTAAATATTGACGACGAATAAATAAAGGAAGTAAAGCTAATTCACTCTCCATGACATTTATAGAAGTTGGCCATAGAATCTTTAACTATCATTAATTGGTTTTGGATTACATCTAATTTAGATAAATGTGTACGAGGGGCATCGTGTTTTAAAAAACTAGCATAATCAATTCTACTTTTCAATGTAGAGACATAAATTTGTTAAGATTAATTTTGGATGAATTCCACAACCAGAACCTGCTATAACTTTAAATAAATTAAAAAACTTGGATATTTTTTATCGTAAATAATGTATATGAGGCCCCCATTTCAATTTCCGATTGAACCACAACCCTAAATAATTAAAATTTTCTACAATGTCAAGCGGAACATCATTGATACCAAGTTTAATTGCTGTACTAAAATGGGCTCGAGAAAAAATACATACTTTGCTCTTTGAAGGCGATACACGTAATCCTAATTCGTCAAGTAATACAGTGAAAACTCGCAAAGCTGATTGCAATTCATTGCTAGCCATTATTAGATTTACATTCGACGTACACAAAACAAAATCGTCTGCATATTATGAGATAACCACATTTTTAATAGACTGATATATATGAGCAGTTGCAATATTATATATTAAGGGGGATAAATGGTCACCCTGAGCTAAGCTCTGACGGCAACATCTCACTTCCGTTAACATATCCAATCCAATAGAGTTACAGTTATTATTTTTACAAATACTTACATTACATATACTGACTCGTAATAGACAATGTTATTTTTTTTTTATTCTATAGAACGACCATTATTCGTAATTTGTTAAACTTAAATTAGAAAGAGTGTTAGAAGTTGGAAGATAGTTGCGAAGAAATACGATATACTGAAAGATTATCTCTTCCTTTCACTGTAGTTCCGTAACCGCTGATGCATTTCAAAAGTAACTGCTACGCGATTTTAAGTTTATATCTTTTTTATAAGTATATACAATAAACTAATATCCTATATAAGAAACCAATATTCTATAAAACAAACTAATATTGTATATTATTCTATAAGTATATGCAATAAACTAATATATGCATGAATTAGAATAATCCTCGTTCCCCGAAATTAAAGACAATATTACTTCTCACGATTAGGATTTATGAAAGAACTTTTTAACAAAAGTAAGTAAGTAAATAGGTAATTATTAGAAAATATTTTTTTTATTTTCTAATAATATAACTGTTTACTACTTATACTACTACACAATACTAACAATTTCTGTTCAATAATCGTGAAAATATTTAAAACCAAAAGGACCATTATAAAATACTAGCCGTGCCCACAACTTTGTCCGCGTGGAGATCTTACATCAACTATTTGCCAGTGAAAGGGGCCAGGGGCCCCGTCAAAATCCCCCCGAACAAACAGATTGACAGACACAAACATTGCAAAAAATAATATTCTAAAAAATAATATATGTAGCGTGTATACATATGCATTTAGCATATATATACAATAATATTAATTTATTGACTACAATGGTTCACTATTTTGGCTTTAATGGCTTGAACATAAGATACTTACTTGATATTTTGGTCAATTCACACAATGTCTTTATAACTTGTAGCCTATGTGTTATTCTGATGTATTTAGCTATATTATTGTAAAGTTTCATTAAAATCCATACACTAGTTTTTACGTGAAAGAGTAACAAACATCCTTACAAACTTTCGCGTTTATAATATTAGTAGGATTAAATATGCTAACACACGGGCATAACTTGTATTATTAAACAAATTTACTTTAAAATCCTTATAACTTCTTCTTAATTTTCATAATATAAATATTAAATAGAAAAACGGGACTATAACATTTTAAAGTGTTATTCACACACTTAGATAATTGAAAACATTCTTAGAAAACGTATATAAATTTGAACGCAGCGGAATTCAAACCCGCGCTTCTTGGAAACCGTCGAAGCGCTCTACCGCTACCGCTTCACCGTTCTACCGTTCTACGAACAATCGTCTGCGTTAAAATTTTTATACGATTTCTAAAAATGAGACTAACAGTTTTATATATTTTTGTCGTTTACTTAATAAGACTTAAAATATTACGTTTCCCGTCTGGATGAGCTTTATGTCCACTTGAAAAATCACCCCTTTCTATTATGAGGCGTCACCGGCTCGGCTGTACGCATTGAGTCTTAAGTTTAATCTTCAAGCTTGAGATTATCTATTTTTATATTAAAGCGATTATCTATTTTTTATATTAAAGCTATGCATTATTTTACAATAAAACGTATCGCTACGCTACTATGTCTGGGATAATTAGTTAAGTACGAATTTCGTCATATTTTGATTCTACCCGTTTTTATTTTGAAATACTATTATATAAGTGCTGAAAGATTTTTTTAAAAGTACAGATTATGTGACACTGCAAGTATAAGTAAAAAAACTAAGCAATTTTGGAATAAAATATACAAAATAAAAAATTATTATTATTTTTTTTTACAATTTTCCAACATCACTACTTGACTACTTACTAAATGTAAACTTATTAAATGTAATTAATTATACATGGATAGATTGACTATCATCGATCAGATTTAATTTTCTATTCAAATTAATTTATTGTTATTGTTTTATCCTACAGATTTAATGTTATGTACATATGAAACATAACATAATACAAAAGTGGACAACTTTTGTTGGTTTCATTGATTTATTTACTTAATTTCCCGGTTTTTATTCAATAATTTTCATACCTGGCGCATTAAAAATCTTTAAACTATATAAATATTTCTTTAAAATTTTAATATTTAAACATAAGACCGCCTCTTAGAGGGATGAGGGCGGGAGAGAGATATTGCTTTGGTATGACGACAAGTTTTCTTAAATTTATATTGGAGGTGATTTAAATAAAATTTAAGTAATTTATTATTTTAAGTACCTGTCCATAATACGTATCATGTAGAGTTTAGTATAAATACAATATATCAACAGGCCATCACGATAGGCCAGATATTGATGGAATCGTGGCGTTGTAGATCGTTGATATGATGGTAGGTTTAGGTTTAGTTTCGAAGTGTTAAATCTTGTTATACGTAAAACAGCGTTAGGTTCCGCTACGTAACACTCAATATTTCTAACTTGATAGAAGGTAGAAAACGGACTGATTAATAGTACTTTGCATAATCGCAAAATATAAGTTTAATACATATATATTTATATACATATTTATTAAAGTTGCATTTTATTCGTTTATCATGCAGACAAAACTGCAGAAAACAAATTTTGGGTCAATTGAGTGTAAAATGCCATTATTTTACGCATGCCTGATTTTCATGAACGAAATCGAGTCTATAACAATATTATATTTGCGCTAAAATAGTGACTGTCATCTGTATGGGTTATATAATTGTTGTTCTGTTATAAGGAAAAAAGTTCTTGAATGAAACTTAAATGAATAAATATAAACAATTATTTTTTTTAAATTAAACCTTACACTAGTACTGAAAATTGTATTTAGAATAGACACTTAACAAAGAATAAATATAAATTTAAGATTTAATATTCTTATTTCAGATTTGTTTGTGAGAAAAACACAACATTGATACAAGAAATACGAGAAAAATACAAATAGAGAATATTAAATATTAATACTGTAATTAATTATGTATCTAATAAAAGTATGCATTGCCACGAGTTAAGATGCAGTTGAAAGCTTTTGAGCTTAAAGATAAACTTTATTAAACACTATATAAATATGAATAAATAAATAAAATTTTGACAAAATATAAATTATATCTTAAAATATCTCAACTCATCATCATCATCATCACAGACTCCATAGCCGCAGGTGGGCCTTGATCTGCTCCAGTAAATTTCTCTAACTAGATTTGTTTTGAGTTTCCTGCCTCCATCATCCATTCCGAGAGTTTTCTCGGAATAGGAGGTTGAATTGTATTGTTGAGCGTTTGCTCAACGCCGTTCAATCATTACAACTTGGGTCTACCTCGGCTCCTGTGGCCGTCAGACATTCCCATAAGCAGTTTCGTTGAAGTTCATGTTATTACCCATTCTCAAAATGTGCGCTGCTCAACGAAGGCGCTCAATTTTTATAGCTTTGACAATGTCCGGCTAATTATGGAACTATCTTAGTTCGTGGTTGTAGCATATTTGCCATTTGCCATTTTCCAGAACCGCACCGAAAATGCGTCTTAGTGTTATACGCCTAACTACCTAGGCCTCCGAACCGTATGTTAGTATTGGTGTCAGCAATGTTTTATATAGAAAAAGCTTAAGACTTCATCAGAGCACTCTAGAACGTAGATATTTAAGCAGTTCAAAATAACAATTATTTGTGGGCATTATTCTTCTTCTAATTTCTTTAGATATGTCGTTCTTATTCGTTACTAGTGAATCCAGATACATACTCGTGGACTGCGGAAAAGTTGTTATCACTCACAGTTATCTTCATTGTATCTAGGCACCTGTTTTTGATGGTCCAAAATAATTAGACTTGTCAACATTTACTCAAAAACCAGCTTCCGCAGACGATCTTTCCAGCTCCTGGTATGCGTGATTCTTGAGGGTCTTATAGGATGAAGATACTACTTTATTCTTTCGTATTTATTATTTTTTCTTGAAATTTTATTTTATACGAAAAAGCTGCCAGCATGTCGCTAGTATAGTATAAACCGATATTATACACGTAATTATATCTTTGAGTTTGTAAACGTATTACAAGAGAAAAAACCATTCTTATGAATTATCGAACACAAAGTACTACGTATTCATTGTTAGGCCCGAAATCTCTTGTTCGTAATTTTGTTTGGAGCTATTGTGTACGTTTATGTATATAATAACTGTGTACAAATAAATATATATTCCTTTTAAAAAAAAGCCTAGGTTACTTTTTTAATGGTCTTGTGTCTGGTATGTAAATGTACGCGATTGTGACTGTGTTTATACGCGATTATACAAGTTGAGTGTCGAAAGTCTCACCGCGCTTTGTCTAAGGCACCAGAGCGAAGACATGAAAATATTTTAAATTTCGCGTTTACAGTAAGACATTGTCCCCCTGCCCACGATTCTATGTTAACTATTTTGAAATTATAATCAGATCAATTTTATTGAATTCTATTTCTGAATATATAGTAAAATGTAAAACTTATTTATAAAGTAAATTTTTAAGTTAACGTATTTGTGCAAAATTTTAGTTTTTATTTTTTTATTATAAATGAACAGACCAAACAGTCCTACACCACAACCCATAAGTAGCATTAAACAAGCTCATTAGTTAAGCTCTATACAAGTTTACATCACAACATTGCATATTCTTTAAATATTAACTGTTTACACTTTTTCTCATAATACATAAACAATGAAAATGTTAATATTATGGAGAGAAAACTTATTGTTTTTTGTGTACTGTAATAATTTATATAGAACAATTTACGGCTGGTGTTTTCTTCGTTAAGTAACATTCGTGAAATAATTTGCACTTTGTATTAAATAAGAAAATAGATCACTGAATAAATGAAACAATTATAAATTATTTTAATTTTTATTTTATAAACAACACCTATTTACACATATACTATTGAATATATAATTGCTAAACAAATATTTATACAAAGCACTTCTTAATCAAAAAAGACAAAAACCTTTTCAATTTGCAATAATAAACGATTGATAGATACATCGCTATATCCATAATGGAGCAAAAAGAAAAGACTGTTTGCCGAGTGCTGTCGTCGACGCGGCGTAGCGGCGTAGCTCTGCTCTATATTATACATCCGTAGACATTTCATTTAATACTTGGCACTCAGTGAGAGACAGACAATACGGTGTGATTTAGTAAAAAATATAACTACGATAGCATAACACTTACACAGTAAATAAATCCAATATTTTAATAATCTGATTATTTACGAGATTTGATTAATAAATGACTAGTATCATTATATTATTAGTTAATATACTATTATTTAAACTAATTTTTTTATAACACCTTTTTATACTATATATAACACTATTACAATTTACATACACATATTGCATTATCACATTCATAATGGACATATATTAAGCAATTTCTTGCGAGTTCCATATAGAAAAGCTTGAAAATTTATAATCTGTGTGGGTACAATAGGGTTGCACTGGAAAGTGCAGCGAGTGCAGGCGCTGCGAGAGGAGGCAGCGACGCAGCGCAGTGAGCGCGCGGCTGTGCATTGCACGCTGCTACGTCCTGCGCGAGCACCCACGCCATGCGCCGCAGCAAGTGTGCTGCGTGCGACGAACACGCACGCCCCGCCAGCGACACGCACGAGACAAACGCGTCGCGAGCACTGTTGATTATTTTCAGGAATAACAGTATGTCATTTGAAGCCAACAAAAGCGTTTACTTAAAATAATTACTATCATAGTAGAAGTTATGATAAAACTTTAACAATAGGAATTTGGTGTTAGGGGTAAGTGTACATAAATTTAGAAGTCTTTGAACTTCTTGTCACACTAACGTTGAAGTTACTGCTACGAAAATGTTCCAAGTCGCAAACTTAACGCAAGCGGAACAATACTGAACTTTTTTATTATTTCTGAAGCAATAAACACAACATTATAAACGTTTGATTACTAAAATTACAAAGCCAAAAAAAAAAATATTGAAAGATAAGTTATAAAAGGAATCTCATCTAAATACTAGGTATAATATTAAATGATTTAAATAAGGGTAATTATAATATTATTATATATATAATATAATAATAATATATATATAAAATCTTACAATATCTCTAGCTATTGGACAATATACTTACAGTAAAGTAAGAACATATACTGATGAAATCAATTTAGAAACAATCTCAGTTTACGACATGATAATATAAAATTGATATGGAGGTGTACTTTAGTTGTATGTCAGTCTGTAAATATTTGATTTGTCTATAACTTACCAGCACAGTTCGGAGTTTTTATTGAAGTACACAATGTGCTGTGAGCGCTCGGATATGTCACGTACAGCAAGCTGAAGCTCGTCCACGCAACGCGACCAGTCCGGCGATACCAGCGCCCAACATTTTAGTTCTTTTAGAAAATCTATTTGAAGAAAAAGTCTACATGTCAAGAAAATAATGAATTCAAGCATCCTTCTCAGTCCTGGTAAAGAATTCTCAGCGCCATTCTCAGTACAATTATCCCCATACTGAGATATTATGATGTGGGTAACAGAATCCATTACATGTAGTCTATTTTGAATATACGTTAGAACTAAACATTATCTCAAGTGGAATGTGAATGGACACCTGTCGTGTGCGATCTATTCTTTCAGGTACATATATTTATTCTGCTATATTAAATTGTTTTATATATTTAGAAAACGTATTAAATTGATCGCAATGGGATTCGAACCTGCGCCTCTTGTTAACCTTCCGACACTCTGACCGCTAAGCCGCGTAATGCGGTCCCGCTGCGTTCACCAGAACGCATGGCACGAAAGAACTAAAATTGATTTTCTCTTATTAGCATGTAATTTTATTGCTCTTCGTTTTTGTTTCGAAATAGTTATGTATGGTATGGTAAAGGTTTAATTGAAACTTTAGTAATATGATTTACCTCTTCGGAGTGCCGTGTCATTAGTGCACAGGAAACGCATAAGTGCACGAGCTCCACCAATCTGTTGCTGTACCAATTTTTGCCCATCGGTCGGTAAACAACGCTTGATCCATGCGTCCATACACGCCATACCAGTCTGATATGCCCTAAATTCAATGATTTTATTAAATATATAATATATAACTTACCAACAGAAAATAACAAGAATAAATAAATTACTATCAAAAGTTTTATTAAATTCGTGATTTAATTTTTGCTAGATAAAAATAAGCCTAAAAAAAATAATAATAATAAATTTGAGTTTAACAGTAAAAGCTTCGAGCTTGTGCGAAGAGTGTCATGTCATATTTCATTTTATTTTCGATTAACTCATTATAAGCAAAGTCTAATATGTGTTTGCATGCATAGTGCATATTATTTAAATGGTGTGAACCAGTCAGTGGCAAAGTGTGAAATTTTTGAAGAGATGTTAATTTTAAATGCACCGTTAAAATTAATATTAGAACCACACTGAATAAAGAAATTCATTTTCCGTTGAAATTGTCTTGTATAAATGTTATTATTTTATTTATTTATTACAGTTAAAGTGTATCAAATTAACGATAGTTGTAGATGCAACTTCTACCCAAGTTAATATTTATATTTACAATATGGTCATTACCATTATTAATCGAAAATTGGTACACTCCCATATGGGAATAAAGAAATGTATCTATAGTATTATCAAGACCATATTTTTTATTATTGTTTTTATACCATCCAAATTATATTCAACATTGAAATTACTTAAAATATATATCTAAATAGCTAGAATTGTTTACGAGGACTTTTCTCTTACAGGCAATGCGCATCTAGCTCTTCTCGAGTACGTGGTAACCCGACTTGTGTGCGAGGTGTTACATCCACGCATGTTTTCAATTCACTAGAGTCACAGCCTTCTTCACTTATTTGCGCGTCGCCGCCACCTTTGTCAAGAAAAAACAAAGTTTTTCAAAGTATACATATACATGCCGAACAATAAAGAACTATAAACTTAGCCTAATATTTAATGTTATGATAACTTTTGTTTCAACAAAAAATAGTTCTTTCCAGTATTTAAAAAATTATATTGTAATATTAATACTGTTGTCTCATTGAAATACAAATGAAATAAGAGTGTTATTTTGAATACCAAAACAATTGTGAATGATAATTGCAAAGTTCCTACTCTGTGTGCATATGAATACATATAAGATAGCTAATGGTAATTGTATAAAAATATTATGTTATATTTTAGCTCAATGCTATTCACATTATACTCTGTTCTTAGTGTGTTATTCATGTTCAATAAATGTATTTGAATCCTTAAGCAATACCAAACAGTATTGACCATTTCATTATTTTTTTTTATTATATTTCAATAAATTATTGATTTTCACCTACTTTTTTTATTGATTTTAATCTTCTTAACTTCTTGTCTAACAATTAGTTTATATTAAAAAGTTATACCTAGTTGATGTCTACGAAAAATACGTAAATAAGTATTTTTGCATGTTGATTTAAAAAATGCAATATTTTCTTTTAATTGTATTTAAATTAAAAATATTCGATATGAAATTTACAAAATATATATACTTATTATATTACTAAAAGTAATTTTAAAAATAACTTTATCATATGGTCTTGGTAAGACAGACAAAGATGAACAGTAGAAAATTTAATAGAACTGAATATTTCCTAATTTGATTTTTGATCTACACTTGTCTTTATTATGTTCCTTTTAGTAAATCCATTAACTCGAATTGGTTAGAGATGCAACATATGTATTTATTGATTTTCCTAAAGAGTTCTTGTCTTATGGGTTTTGTGTTGTATATTGCAAAAATGTGTGAAGATCTACATATAAGACAGAATGTTTATAAACCAAAGTGTTTTTTAATCACACTCGTGTTACTAAATTATATTAAAATTTACTTTATAACATAAAGAGGCGAAAGGCGTAGGATTCGAAAATATTATAATTAATTATATTTTTGCGGACAATGCTTCGTTTTGGACACTGATAATAAGCTCAGTGAAATTAACCTACAAAAGTTATTTTTTCATTAAAACTTTCAATGTATGGTAAGGCGAGTTCTTGTTACCAAAAGCAGTGGTATAAATTAAGGCTCATAATTTGAAAATGTTTCAACATTGTGATATGAGGAACAAATAAATTATTGTGCCCACGGAAATTCAGTTCTAGAAATTCTAGATTTTGCTTGCTCTGGAATATCAAATATTTGGATATCATATATAGTATGAAATAATTGTTTTATAGGTTAAATATATTCTTGCTGTGGGTATTTAGATCAGAATGGAATTATTATTTGAATTACAGAATGGATTGAAATTATTATTTTATGTTTTGACTGTATACCTACGTCAGAACATACGATGTTTGCGGGTTCGATTCTCGCTCGTTGGAATGATTATATTTAAATTATTTTCATTCCTTCCATTCTGGTGACAAGACTTAGCGTGGAGTTGAGTTCTTATAGTCAACACAGAATGTCGGACCGGCGGAAAGTGGAGAACGGAGTGTCTTAACACTAGGTTATTGTATACTGCTATGCTGGAAAAAGCGGGAAGCTGAAGCTTATCTAATGTTAATTAAATTGAAATTTTATCAAATTTTTTTATTACTTCGATATAATATGAAGGTGCTAATGATACTAGACAAAGAGAACACTCTTATAATTGCATATCACTCACATTTTTACATAAAGGCACCCATGAATAGGTCACGATAAATTTATGAAACATCGATATTATGAATTGTATACAAATTTACTTTATATACAAATTACTTTTATACTTTGTATGAAATATTGAGCTTACTTAGTGTAAATATATGTAATCTACTGTTTCTAAGATATAATTTTCCCAGTACGAATTGATATTAAGTAACGAGCTAAATTATTTAAATCTACATTTAACTAGTTTATAGGGTAACCCAATAAACTTGTTAAAAGTAGATTTGAATAATTTAAAACTAACTCGAAAGTAGTTTTGAATCTTCTGTTCCGATTAGGTTAAAAAGCAGTTTTGACTCTTTGGTTTGGTTTAGAAATGTTAACTAAAAAGCCAAAAACATTATGAAAACTAATCTTAACTTAACATAACTTCCAATTTTAAATATTGGCGGAATATAATAATATTCTATTATTAAACTATTATCTATCTATACTATAATAAAACAGTAAAAAGGTTGAATCTGTATATTGAATATATTTACGAATAAACAAATTTAGAGGGATGTAAATCAGTAATAGAATATGAATCTTAGATTTTTTAAATTTTTGTCTGTTTGTACGCGCACATTTTCGTAGTGACTGGACCAATTTTAATAACACTTTTCTTTTTTGTATACTCGTTAAGCCTGGTCAGCTTTAGGGTATAATTTATTTTTAAAAGTGTAACACCTGATGTAGAACCATAATGGACCAGCTAAACTATAAGAAATGAGGAAATGGCATATTAGTAAAAGCGGTTCAGCGTGATGAACATTATCCGTTGACACATGCACATTTAAAATCTGGAACATCTGATGAAAAATCATATAAGCCTGGCTATAACAAATAACAAAATGTCAACTTAGCATAAATTAATCAGCATGATGGTAGCATAGCGTTTGACTGTAAGCTTGATAGTTTTGGATTCGATTGCCACTCGATGGAATGGTCATATTGTTTTCATTTTATACCTCCGGTAAACAAAGATGGGCTTTGAATTTTGACATTCAATACACTACGTCTCGAATCAGATCGTCTCGGACAGACAGAAAAGCCTCAAGCTGAAATAAATATTATAATCGCCTTAAAACATCTGATGTGTAAGTTTAAGAGACAAGATAAATACCACTTTAATGAATTATTATAAATTTTGGCCCAACTTTCAGTTTTAACAGTTATTTATTGTAGAAGTACTTTTTTGTTGTATATCTTTTATCATGAACAGAACTTAAGATATTATAAATTTTGACCAACTAAACTACAAGAAATAAGTAAAAGCCGATGCAGTGCCACCGAAGAAGAACCATAATGTTCTAGCTAAGTAATAAGAAATAAGAAAATGAATCATAAGTAAAAGTTCTTCATTACGGTTGGCATTTTTCGTTAAGAAATAAAAATTATTAAACTTTGCGACCATTTTGGCGCAGTAGGGTACGTCTTACAACAAACCCAATGGTCGTGGGTTCATTTCCCACTTCAGGGAATGACTATAATTGTATGATTGTCATTTTTTTTCTCCGTTATGACAAACATGGTTGTTGAGCCCAAAAAAGAAAAGTTGCGGAATGCTGAGAACAGAGTGTCACTAGATCCTTTTTGCTTAGAGAGAAAACCGAGGAGATGACAAAAAATCCAATCGTCTAATGAGGAAGATTTTATTTTTAGATTAAAATTTAGGGCGGTTTCAATACCAACATGAATGAAGTAAATGGAAGTAATCCATACTAGTATTGTAAATGCGAAAGTGACTCTGCCTGTCTCTCCGTCTGTCTGTGACTTTATCACGGTGATGACATTTTATTATATTATAATTTCAGGCGTAGCCGCAAGCGGGTCGCTAGTAAATAGTGACTGTGAAAATATTTCAATGTACATCAATTTCAAATACTCATTTTCAAATAATTATTATTAATGTTCTACGGAAATGATGGTTCACATCAATTTCCGAGTACATATGCATTAAAGATTCAAAACATAAAAATAAAGTCTTCTAAATTTATTTTGGGGGAATTTTCACTGTGTCACACTGGTAAAGCTTTAATATATATGCAAGTATTTTACTATAATATATTTAATAGAGGTCTATAAGAAGTCTAAATCAATATCTGGAATAAAGTTAATTTTAAGTTTTTTTCAATTCAGTATGTTTAATTATCTTACCACTGAACCTTTTTAATCTACATCAAAATTGTGTGCTACATTATTTTGTGTGTAGACATTTTAATTCTAAACAAGATTATTAAATTTCTCCCTTAAATATGGTGTCTTTATATACTTGCCCCATAGATGTAACTACTATTATTGTATCGATGTAATTATAATAAATACAAAAAATAATATTGCATATAAATAATGGCAAAATTGAGAATTGTATCTTGTAATTTTGGACATTTATAGGTTAAAAAAGGAAAACAATATATATTTATAATATAATATTATTCGTGTGTATCTATTAAATAGATACACATGAACTACGAGCATAGGCGTAAACTATGTACAAGTATATATCGGCTTAACAAATATTGAGAAAAACATGACCTTTTTTTATTTTGCAGTCATGACAATACTTTTCTTAGATTTATATATATTTTCCTAAAATCATAGATCTAATGTTATTTAGAACAATAACGTTAATAATCAAAAATCAAACTCACTGGCAACCAAAAACGCAGAGAGAAGTAAGAATAGCATGTAATTCATTATATTAACACAGGCTTCTTTTTAACAATGACTAAAAATTGCGCTTTTTTACACTGTACAATATGAAGAGGAATGAAAGTCTTCGGTTAGAGGATACACGACACGACCTCTCGAACAGAAATCTCCCGCTTAACTAACGGAGCGAACAGTCATTGGATTATTTAGTAAAGTACTACCTTGGGTCTGATATGACTGATTTACGAAAATGCATGAAGGATTTGAAAGCTCGTTACTATAGTACACTTAATATTAAACACTGATTTACACCATTAATAAAACTATATACCTATATAAAATAGTGTTGATTTGCGTATGCCACATTTTTATTTTCCTAGAGTGCGTGAGTAATGTTCTAATACAAAGTTTTACACTTTATAAATTAATAAAAGAATAATTACCATATAAGTACTTATATGATAAATTATTCAATGTCGACCACATTGAATTAAATATAGTCTGAATTTAAATATACACGATTTGAGGAGAACAAAACTTACATGTTTTTTTCACAATATATTACAAAAACAAATTAAATATTTTATATTTATACACATATATGTGTTACTAGCATTTCGTTTTTATTTAATTTTTAAGTGTTGAGTAATATTAGTATTTGTATGTCTAGGTATGACATTCATGACTAGAAAATCAAAAGAAACTGTTGGTTAAGTGAAATAAAACAGTCAACAGATCGAAGCATTACTTTATTTAGGATTTTTAATTTCGGCTTAAACATAGAAAATTTCCCCTAGTGGCCTTCCTCGCCACATGCCGTAAATAACGACGGACCGGCGGAACCGGCCAACACTTGAGCTATGACTAAAACCCTCCAAGATGCAACGAAACAGTTTTCGTTGGTATATAATACAATGCTTTATCCAACGATCAATTATTAATTAATATTACATAATATCGTAATATTGTATTTCATATTTCTAAAAGGTATTTGTTACACTTATTTATTTATATTAAAAATATTCAATTTTTTATTAATTAATAATGTGTAGTTAATCTTCCAATTAAATTGGGAGATCACGAATATAATTTACTGGTTCGCTCGCATATCAGTTCTAACGTTTAAATTTTTTTCTTGAAAATTTTAAGCCCCTTAACAGAAATGTGTAATAACTAAGAATGGAACTTTCAGCAAGACTCGGTGCCGGGTCATAAAGCTCGATCCACTCAATCTTGGTTTGATCCTTAGGAACTTCAAACGTAAATACTAATTGTGATATAATATACACAATCTATTTTCCTGTAGGGACTGTGCAATCTTCTAAGACAAAAAAAAGGCATACAGTAGAGTTATTTTCTAATGTACTTCGAACAAGTGATCTGAAAAGTGTAATACACCTTTAATTGTAGTAGTTACTACGAGTATATGTTTTTCTTTCCAATTTGAATATTTCAATTCATATAGGGAATAATTCGAGCTTTCTGTTATTACAGTATTCATGTTTCAGAAAACATATAAATATAACATTTCCAATAAATGAAATTTTTACCTTATCGTTCTACTAATAATATTTTATACTCTCTCGTTTCATAATTTATTTTACCTATAGTCTAATATTACGGTACGGTAGTACGGATATGTATAATGTTCCGGTAACAACAATTGGTTACAAAACGTGTGTATCAAAACACGTTTTAAACACAAAGGACTATCGGACTATTTAAGGACTATCGGTTTCTCATAATTTTCTAGTATCTATAAAATTTCAGCATATTAACGTTATCTTTCAACTGGTATTTTTTATTTAATGAAAGCTGTTATTTTTTTACGCGTGTTTGTCCAATTGAAGTAGGTATTTATTTTAATATATTTACAGATAAGATTCAAATAAATATAGTTTAATGGCAAATTCCTAATTCAATTTAAAAAATTCATTTGCGATGTGTTACTAGATTAGTGTATAAGTGTAGAATAAGTCGAAGAGGCTAGCACAATATCAAGACTCAAAGGTTTAAATGAGTTATATTACATTTGAGTGAGTTACTGTCTACCTTCCATTATAAATTTATTAATTTTAAAAGTAGAAAATGTTTAATATTTTCGATTTTTTTTATTTTATTATTTTAAATCAAAATAAGTTAACACACAAAATATTTCTCTAGCTTTTATTAAAAAACAGTAGTCCAACATTGGTGGCACTTGGCGCCAGACAGATTTCGATGAAAAAAAGTAGCATAGAATACTTTTAAAATATAAGATCTTTGATCACCTTACCTCACCATAGGTATTTAAAAATTGATGACAAATGCACTATACTACTAGGTAGTAGGACATAGTAAAAAGGCGTTAAAAAAAGACATTAATTAAGTTATATGTTTCCAACCTGACATGCCTAATAACCAGCTCGTTTCGCTTTCTCTCTATATTTGAGTTTGCAGCGCGACGAAGCTCATTTGAAAATAAATTATTATTACTAGGTAACTTTTAAGCGCGGTATTATTTCATTTTTATTATATTCTTTACCACCAATTGTTCCACCAATCTCATATAGTTTACAGTTTTACCAAAATTTTGTATGACATGTACATTTGCCGAATATAGCATACATGCAGTGCATATCTTATGACCTAAACAAAATGCAAAGTATTCTAAATTTCTTCCTGTGATTCAAAAGTCATCCATACAAAAACGTAAAAAACATCACAAGCTAATTTATAGGATATATAGGGCAGATTCATTAGAAATGGAAATACACAAGGAACATTATATTTTTTTCACATTTTTTAAAGTGTTATTCCCACACTAAGGAAATTGAAAAAGACATATTTAGAAAACGCTATTGAACGCGTTCAAATTTTTATACGTTTTCTACATATGTCTTTTTCACATCAACATTTATTGAATGTACCATTGTGTATATTTAATAAGTAATCTGGCACGTAGTCTACCAGTGGTAATTAATTTATGTATTCACAACGCATTTCGAACAAGATTAGGTAATATGTCGTCTGGTTCATCATCTGTTCTATTAGTGAGTTGCTATTACAATGCATTCAAAATGAATGACTTAATACGTTAGCAATATGTGAGTAACATTTGAATATAATTTCATGAAATTTACGCTCAATTATTATTTATACTATAGAATTTTTATTATTTTGAAGAGAGCACAATATACTTTTATTTTGTAATATAAATATCGAGAAAAGTCAACTTTAAGCAATTTAAAATTATATGATAGAATTTGAATTAAAAATAAACGTCAGCTTCATAAAGCGCCACCACCAGGCTGGACCTGGGTAAATTGCATCCATCCATTCGTAACTACTCCTTGAGTATAAATATCATATTATGAACTATGAAAATGTTGAGTTATATATAAGCACATAAAACTAAACATATTGTTATAAAGAAAATCTGTTAAATTTATTTGATAAATGATTGCAGCTTCCGTATGAATAAAAAAGGAGTATCTTGTTTACTACAAATTCAGATTATACGGAAGCCATTAATTAATCTTTAAAAATTTTACTAAGAAAATATACGAAACGACATATTGGACTGTTGCAAAGTTGTAGATTCAATCAACCTGGTTTCGCTATGCAGATTATTTGTAGTAGATAGAAATCCTTTTTATTCATTTACCTTCACAACCTAGAAAGTTTTCATTACATTATTGAGTTCCGCGTTCAGAATATCGGTTGGCTGATATTACATTTAAGAAGATTATTATATTCAAGCAGACTATCCAAAACACGTGTTAGAAAAAAGAAAAATGCTACAACAAAAAGTACATTTGGAAAGATAAGAGAAGGGAAATATAGCCGTAATGAATGAAATATGTCAAACTGATCATACGTTACGCTTTTACAATAGGATCCAAGAAATATCACAATTTAAAAAAGTTGTGAAATTACGTTTGTGTGTTAAAGGTTATAACCTAATTAACGATTTTATAAATGATAACACTTCTTGGGAATGAAATACACACTCCAGTCTATTTCAAAAGTATCTTTGTCACTATTACATCTGTAAATTATTGTATTGGAAAAATAAATAAATAGAAGTCCCGTTGAGTTTCTTGCGTCGGTTCTTCTCAGGTTTGAGGCATTAACTTTAGTGTACCGGTGGTAAATTGTTTGAACGTTCAAAAAATGAAGCGTGTAACTTTTTATTTTAAATAAAAATATTTGACTTTGATATCGGAAAATAACACTAAAGGTAGTTTGCCTCAATCTCACCTAAAAATGCTACTATAAATATCATGCAGAGAAAAAAGGTAAAAACTCAACAAATAAGAATCAACTATCATTACTTAACGCCAACTAAAACAATATTTGCAATTTTATACAAAAATATTCTAATAGGACGATCCATACTAACCTTACGTTCGCTAAACAAGTTACTGAGCTCAGTAGTCGGTGTACTAGCTATCTCAACATCGAACAAATTATGGCAAAACTATGATAAGTACTCACGGAACAAGCTACCATCACGTATTAAAAATATCCCTTCATTTCAAACATTTAAGAAACAGTAGGCGGATATTTAAAAAACAAACCGTAGACTTAGATATAAACCAAACTTTGAATTTAGTATTTTGAATTTTATACTTTTTTTTCTTGCAAAATATAACGTAGTAAGGCTTAGAGCGACAGGTGAATCTACAACGCCACTATACGGAGAGGAAATGGATCCTCAAGGAAAAAGAAGCACAGGAAGACACGGTGGGAGGAAGATATTAAAAAACTCGCTAGCTCCAATTGGAGCATAGGAAAGAAAAAGTGGGAATCTTTGGAGGAGCCCTTTACCTAGCCTGAGGACCATGCATAATTAAGTATATAGAATATATATTTGCTGCTATTAAAACTACTTTTAGATTTTAACAATATTATAATGCATAAATGAGTGTACAGAGATATTAATAAAAACATATTATAAGTTGTTCATTAATTTCAAGTCAGTATTAAAATAAAATGCAAGAATGGTTAATAAAGGCTTTTTTATTTTATTTTATGTAGCTTCACATCCTACAAAGGTTTCATTACATTATTGGGTTTCGCTTTCAGAATATCGGTTGGCTCATGTAACAATAATATTGTTTGTTGTGTTTCAAACTAGTTTAATAAGTGTAATAACTTGTCCTGTGTGTATGTAATAATCTATTTTCTATCATCGAAGAGTATAGGCAATTGCAGGACTTGTTAATTTCAATAACTACATTGTCTTCGACGATAACGTAAATGAAGATGATATACGTATTTTACACATGATTAAAGTACATTAATAAATTTAAGTGTTTCTATATATACATGAATATAATAAACAGCTAATCTGTCGTTATTTTTTTCAAAACACCTGTTTTAACAAATTATTTCATATTTCAAATTAATTTCAAGCTTATTAAGCCAATTTAAGTTATTAAACATTCACATTTATGATAATTGTGAAACAAACTATAGGTTATGGCAACTTATGAATCCGTTTTAGATGCAATAAATTTGTTATTTTTTTGTAATTATAATATTAATCAATAAACCTGATGGAAGTTATGAAATAAAAGAAAAAAAACTATTGAAACAAATACACTTTATTCAAGATATTCAATCAAGTAATCTTTTCTTAGTGTTGTGCTAACAGATTAAGTTAGTTAAGTCAAAAATTTACTATTGTAACAAGTCTAATGTTATATCAAAACATAGTTTTTGTTACAAGTGTAGGTAATATTCAATTTCATTCTTGTGTTATTTCGTTTTATTTCTTTTGGCTCCTTTCCAACATTTGTATGACATGTTATCACAGTTGTTGTCAAGACAGTCTTTATTCACTTAAATTGTCTTCTTCATACTAAATACATTTTAAACGAAATAGTATTTAGTAATGTTAATGTTATGGTTATTTCTATATAATTTATATATATAGACTTTTTCCAAACTATTAAACACTTGCCATATTAGCGCTGCAGACAGTAGAAACACGCTATTAATTAACTAATTTAGCTATTTATACCTATATAGAGTAGCTAGTAAATCATATTTATTTTGATATAATTTCAGACATTATGCATGTAAGTAATTTTCTAAATAAGTATTTAATATTTATAATATTACAATTATACAAACAAACGCTACATACAAAAAAAATTAATAACTATCAAATAATAGATACCTAGCTAATATACGATATAAGTAATGTAGACGACTGTATTTCTGTGTTTGCTATATGTAATACGCCTGTTATTTTTAATACTATCAGAGTTTCGTCAGTCACGTACACAAATAGTGTGAAAGCCCGTAAGCGAATACTGTGGGTATTAAGCGGCTTATGAGCCGCGTGCGTTTCGTTATAACAACGTCATTCAAAGATTGATCAAATGTTGAGCCAGGGTTAATCTCAATCCAGTTACAGTCTCCTATATTGCTTTTCAGTAAAACTATGATTCTTATGCTGTTATCTTAAATTAAAATAATAAAGGAGAGCATACCTAAAGTATACTAATACATAGTTTTATAATTCATGTTCAAAATTTGATGCATTGATATTCTGTTCGTAATATCAAAATCTACATTAAAAGCGTCAAAAAAGAGTAAGAGTACCTCCCGTTTCCTATTAATCAAATCAGGTATTCAGGTCATCAAAAAGAAACCTTATATGTTAAATGAAACACCGTATTCACGTTTTTCTTGCCTGATATAATAGCAAATATGAAACTCAAATGGAGATATGTAGAAAACCAACGACACTATAATACTGAATAGGTTATTCTATCAATAGAATCCTAACTTTTTTATAAAATACATACATTGAATGGCATTTTCCATACATTTCAGGCGATCGTGTCGTCCGTCTATAATGGTAACGGTAAATACTTTAAACAACTTTTACAATATCGTCCGACATAAAAGCTACTAATTTAAAATTAAAAAGTCCATAACAAAGTTTATTTAAATAGAAGAAGCTCACAGTCACAAAATGTTACATTTTAGACAGCTAGATAAAGGCGAGTCCTTTATATACACTCTTGTCAGTATTAAGACGATAAGTTATTTAATGTTGAGTACTAGTTAATTTGATATCATAACTTATTCTAGAATGTTTTAGATTATCCTTTTCTCCTACATGCTGTGTTTTTACATTTTCACGCATAACAGGGTAGTCTGATATTTCTCCGCTTTAGTACCTAAAACAAAGCGCGGCGTTAAGTTCCGTCACCGCAATGTCTCGTATTCGGGAAATTGAAGAATGGAGTGTCTTGACACTAGGTTATCTCATCTCGATAGGTGAGGCTGAAATAAAGAAGAAAACATTTCCGAACTAAACCTGTGTCACAAATGGAAGAAAATAAATAAACAAAAGACATTTGTCAATATTGTTTTTATACTGAAATGCAAACCAAAGAGAAAAGTAAACTGGTGAACCGCTGATCTATAACTAGTGCTTGGTTGTATTCGATATTCGAAAAGTGCAGACATTAATCATTTTCTAAAATCACGGTAAACGGATTTCAGTTATGCAAATTGACTGCGTCGATTTGATTTATGCGTTTGTTTAAAATTTAAATCATTCTTGCTATATTTTTTTATTATTTTGGCCGATCTTTTATCATAGTTATTTATGTTTGTTTTATGTAGACTATGGAAAACAATAATGTGTCCAAACACTCCGTTCTCCACTTTTTACCCGAAATCGAGTTTAGTGGCGGAATTCGACGCCGGGCTTTATCTTAGGTATCATAAGAAGGTATCCGAAAATATTTGAAATATAATAATTTCCCTAATCGGATAGAATGGATTTGAATGGGGAATCGAACTCACAACCAATCGCGTTTATTGGCAGACGCTGTTCTATTGCGCCACGATGGCCTCTATAGAAATATTGTATATACTATATTACTTTTTATTTATTTTAACTTTGGAGAAAGGAATTCTCTGAGAAGCGCCCGTCAAAGTATTTACCACACGACATGTATGAAGTATAAAAGCATGTCAGTTTTGCATATTCAGATACTGACTTGAGGTTGTACATTTCTAAGGATGTTTGAATAAATATCTATACTATATTTTGTACGTTAGTAAATTCTTAGTGTAGTGTAGTATAAAATGTAAGTAAATACAAATTTCCGCCATTTCGGATAGATTGGAAAGCTACCAGAATATAGCATATTAATCGAGGAAAGAAGTATGCTGAAGCGTTAGACGCTCCGTTCTCTCTGACTACCCTGCTAGAGATAAGTTAGTAGCTAAAAAAATTGTTAAACTGCTCCCAAATTTTGTATTTTTGAGGTTCTAATATTGTTTGTATTTTCTTATATATCCGTATGTGAAAAAAATATTTATTTTCATATAATAAACTAGCTGTGTCTGCGAATTCGTTTTTATTTTTTGTTTAAAAATTACCAACTGACACTACAATTTTATTTATTTGTATAAATTTATAGCATCTATAAATAATTAAAAGTTTCGAATGTGATTTAAACATCTTTATTTTATTTCGATTAATTTACTATTAGTTGCCAACGTCAATGCTTTTGGAACGCGACTAACTGTTCACAACGACGACGATTCTTGGTTTAACCACCCAAAGTTGTGTCTCTGACACAATTATGAATACTACGATACTAAAGTCTGTCATCCAAATAACTATGATTTTTTTTTAGCATATTTTATAATATACATAAAATATCTCATTTTTATAGTAATATTAAGGAAATCTCTTATAGTTTTGTATAACAAATTAAACAGTGTGGCATGTAATATCCATGTTGATATAATATGGTAGTCAAATTACATTTGGCTATGCGTATCATGTCACGTTATACTTGATTAACATAATAACTAAAATTTATTAGGCCGCACATATACAAATATTTGGAAGCTTTAATAATATAGTCAGGAAAAATTATGATTTTAGGCAGCTACCATTAACAGACAACAATTTACATACAAGAATTTAACAACAGACAAGAAGTTAGTTTATTCTTAGCTTTTCTTTATAAATAAATAACTTAATAAGATCTTCTATATTCACGATTTTTACACATTTTGAAATGAAATTATTTTAACCAAATTATATAGTTATCTACCATTGGCAAACCTTTGTTTCAGAGGGCCCACCACTTCTGCGACGCTGAACACCTAGGTGACAAGCTCCCAGTTCACCGCTGGCGACGTGGGAAGACCAGCAAGCCGCTCACATTGGTGAGACAACCAGCGCAACTACCATATGTGAAGGGAGTTACAGACAGGATTGCCAACATCTTAAGAAGAGCTTCGATAAAAACTATATTTAAGCCTATCAAAAAAGTGAGCCTAGACACCAGTGAAAAGTAATATTTCCTTTGCGGTGTTCAAGTATATAAAAACTAGATTGTGACTGTGGCTTATCTTACAATGTTCAAACAAAGACAAGCATCTGAATGAGTTTTCAATTTGAAAATTTACATACTATACTATGCAGGATATGCAGGATATTCAGGAAATGCAGGAAATGCAGGATATTCAGAATCGGGTAAATATTACGATTCTAAAAAATTTTTTAGGAAACGTATAAAAATTTGAACGCAGCGGGATTCTAACCCGAATACACTTAGGGTATGAAATACATTTTTAGAAAACATTTATAACTTTAAATGCAGCTGGAGTGCAACTCGCGCCTCTTAGAAATCGTCCAAGCGCTCTGACTGCTATTGAACTCATAGATTCACATCTTTAATTTTGTTTTTATTTGTACTTTTTCTAAAATAATTATTCTTAATTATATTTCAATTCCGAAGTAATTTTGTAAACAAGAAAGGAAAACGCAAAATGCTCTGACACATACTTACTGGGCCATGCCACGATAGTGTCATAATTTTGTTATAATGAAATAAAATAAATGTTTACAACATTTTTATAAACATCTAACAGTACCTCTGTCGTAATAATAGAAGCAAAGAGCGGTATTTTGTTATTGAGTGATTAATAATTATAAACAATTTTCAATGTATCGAATGTTCCTTTGTGTGGCGTCAACATTAAGGTGCCCCATTGTTAATCTTTTGTTATATTTTTAATTAAAAGTAAATTGCGCAAGTTATAATTTTTTGGGTATCCTATATACAAAGTAAATAATTATAACGAATATTACTGGCGTCTATACATCCAATTTGTTAGTATTTTTAAAAATATTAGTGAACGTGTATTATAATTTATTAGTCATTAAAAATTAATAATAAAAAATGAAATCGAGTTATCGTAAATTAATGAAGTATACAGGTTTTATTTGTAAAGGTTTTGTAATGTAATTAGTAGTGTAAGGGTATTATTAAAATTATAACGTATCTAATTACTTGTTGTAGACAAATAATCTTTATTCTTTAATGACGGAAACAATTCCTAAACATGGCATAACCTGTCATGCTTCTATCAATTTTGTATGAAGAAACAGCATAGAACAGAGAAAAGGGTATCAGCAATACACGCAAACAAAAAATTACAATATATTTCATACGTACAAATCTGATGATGACATAGATTCAATTTCACGTCTCGTTGAATTTATTCATGTTGAATAGAAAATATATTGAATAGAATACGATTTTAGAAAACCATTTATATAATAAACTATATCTCGACGTATCGTACGTATACGAATCAAATTGACTTCTTCAACAAAAGGTTGAATTACAGATTGATACATGTGCAAATAATAATGTCAATCAAAATATTGTATTGATTTTTGATGACGATATGCCAAATTTATATGTAAAGATCTCTATTTTGTATCCCGTTTTTAACTTGATTCTATAAATTTGATATTAAACCTCAAGCTATCAGGTTCTTCTAATTCTACTATATTTTCGATATTGTAATATACATACAGCTTTTACCTTCTTACTTAATTTAAACTTTTCAGCTAAGCTATTTTTATTTATTTAAAATTATAATACAATTAAATATATGAATTTTACATGTATTATGTATATTATGTGTGTGTGTGTGTGTATTATTTTATACTTCTGAAGCCTTCTGCGTCTGACTGTATGCACGATGGATGTGGGTTCGATTTCCACGCATGGAAATAATTATATTAAAATTATTTTAATTTGTCCGCTCTGGTGACAATCAGAACGCGGCGTTGAGTTCCGCCACATCAACAACAACTGCTATACGGCAAAAAACATGAAAGTAGAAACATAAATCTTTTTACAAATTAGTAACCTACTTTATATTTTTAACAAAACTGCTAGCAACACATCTAGCTGTGTAGTTTTGGCTATGGTCATGGTGGTACGTACGGATAATAATAGGGCTTCGGATTAATTAGCTGAAAGCGACGTTATTTTTTACAGTGAACAGTTTTTAGTAGTATGAGTCAAACTATATTTTTTTAACAATCTTTAAAATTTATAGTTCTTAACAAATTGTTAATTTATATTTGATTTTTACACATGTTTGTCACACTGTATTTGCTTTTGATATACTATGTAGGACAGACTCAATGATATTTTCATAGTCAGTTCTGATGAACATTGTAAATTATATTTGCCTCTTTATGTATTAAAATCTGGGCCAAATGGTGCAAATTTTGGCAAACGTATTAACGGAATGTATTGTGCCGCATTCATCATAATGGCATACGTTACGTTATGAGGACATATTAAGTAAAAAATAGAAAACACTAGTTTTAGATCATTTTTTCTAAATCAATGTCAAAGTCTTTTCATTGTCATACGGTGTGTATCACTGTGTCACTCTTATTCTTAGAACCTCTTTTATTTTTAGAACCGGATACAACCGCCTTGTCTCGGATGACATACCGTTACATGCAGGTGTAGGGCAGAGGAGTCTACGGAGGAGGAGGAGGAGGAGTTATATACTGGCCCTGTAAAAACTCTAACACAAATCTGCACAACTGCCACTTAATACACAGTCACACAGTCGGGCCAAAAATAGAGTCTTTGCTTGGTACTGTCTGCCACTCAGAAAAAAGCGTAAAGCTTCTGCTTTACGCTTTTTTCTTATTTACAACCGCTGTGTTCAATAAAATATCCCCGTAAAATGACCGGCTGTAATTTGTATTTATGATGTTGAAAAAGAGTTTAAACTGTTATCGAACAATTCTGAAATCGATTTCAATCAAATAAGTAATATGATATAGTATATGTAAAAAATATTTGCATTTTATATATGTAATATTACTAAGTCAAGTATTTACTTAATTTTTTAAACATGATATTTAAAAAGATGTGTACACCCATTACAATCCATTTACAGTTAAATATTTTACGAAAATGCCGAAACCCTTAACTTAATTGTAAACATTCCAAATTTCCTACCACAAATGACTCAATGCGGATGAGAGGTTTTGGGTTGTTCTAATGTCTGACAAAAGGCGTATATAATCAACTATGGTAGGTACAAGTAAACAGTATTATTTAATGAAATAAGTTAAAGTTTAAAATGATAAATCTTTGACACCAATTACTTAATCTATAATATTATAATTAGAAACTGATTTTTAATAATACAAACATCAACAATCTGAATAATATTTTGTACTTTTTAAAATGTTAACTTAAAAAGATCGAGAGAGAGAGACAGAGAGTTCTAAGTGCTCACATTTCTTTATATTTTTCGGAAATATTCACTAAAATTGATCAAATCCATTTGATAAGATTGACATGATATATGAAGCGTGTGAAACTACATACATCTTATCCCCAAGTCCCAATCCCCTCCACAAGTGTTATTATTTAATGGGGAATAGATACCTATCAATCTATTCACAATTAAAATAATTGCCTTTGCATTGTGAAATTAAAAGATCAACGATTTATATATTCCATACAAGACCAAACAGTTTAGCTCCTTTTAATAATAAATATATTCTTATTATACTTTTGGTTAAATATGACGGGTAAAAATATGTTTCATTAATTTGGCAAATAACATCGTTGGGTTTCTTTTAGGACTGGCTGAATTTGCTTGAAAGTGGGTAGTTGAAAAAAAATTACGAATAGCGGATAGTTTAGTCAATAATATTTTCTTCTTTTAAATAATTAATAATTTCTGCACGAGGTCTTCCTGGAGTAATTTGGGACAGCGTCTGACTGAAAACGCGATTGTTTGTGGGTTTGATCCCTACTCGGAGGAACGATTATATTTGAATTATTTTCAATTTCCCGCTTCGGTAAATTAGACAAAGTGCGGCGTTGAGTTCCCATACTCAACACACAATGTCTTGAATTCTGGAGGAATGTGAAGGATGAAGTGTCTGGGCACTATGTTCTCCCCGACTACTATGCTATGCGGAGAAAAGCGTAAAGGTGAAATTTTTTTTTAATAATATACCTATATAACCAGTAACATACCTATATAAACAGTATTTTTTAATAATCAGGTTTATATTACTTCATAGGAGAGTTGAAATAGATTAGTGCTATATTAAATTAGATTAGATTATTTTCTAAATTAAGATATATATATATATATTGTTACAGAAATATTATTCATAGTTATAGCGTAATTTTTTGAGACTTAGGCAATATGACAGATTTAGAGCTAAATTTATAAAGCTCTACGCTTGATCCAGGAATACAACGGAAATCCGAATATTTTCAAAAATATAAATGTGAAATAGGGGTCAAGTTCAATATCATGATATATATGCCTTGGTTGTTGACTTTCATAGCAAAAGAAGTGAGATCTAAATGTGTGTCAAGTTCAATGCTCAGTCCTGAAATTTATTTATAACAAAATATTTTATAAAAACTTAAAATATTCTTTTATCTTATAACTTAGGAAATTAAATTAAAACCTTGATTGCTTTTTTCATAGGCAAAGATTCCTACCATAAATTTATTTTTTATATTATTTTCTATATGGTATTATTGTATTTTTGAAACGTTCCAGTGAATTGCCCATTCAGTAACCAGAATTATTATATGCGTTTCCTGTTAATACTTAATTTGGCCCTTGCCAAGTTAAGTATAAGTAAATGAAGTGTAGGTCTTGTATGGAATATATAAAAAGTTGGTTTGGTTTGTACAACTTGCGCAGGTGGATGTGCTCTACAATTATTGACATGTATCTATATTACAATGAAGTACTCTATGTAAGGTAAAGGTTAAAGGCTTATGTTGCAATCTGAAGACCAACGTCCAACGTATGCCTGCACTTTCCTAAATAAAGAGCCTATGTAGAGAAGAACACAATGTATACTTCTGACTTATTCATAAGTCATAAGTAAAATACCAATAAGTGAACTCATAAACAATTAAATATTACTTTATTAAATTATTTTGTTGATTATTGAATTTTAATTCAGACTATTGAATAAATCATATCTACTAACTTAAAGAATTATAATAATTATTTAACCACATATATTCCAAACATTTTTAAGAAACCCTATGAATTTCAAAGTATAAATCGCATCCTTATAAGTCAGACAGCAAGACGGCAATCGCGCTTATAAGCGGAGTTGCTGCTCGTTAGCGAATATTCACGTCGAGGTTTTATTTCACCGCTATCTATATCCCACTCCACTGCTTCACGGCCTCCACACCGTGCACCTGGTTCTTACATTACAGGCACTATAAATATTCCTAACAGAATCAATAAATTGACCATTTATAATTAAATGATAAAACGTTATTACTTTCAAGTTTTTTTCTTTTGTATTTATCTAATTATCTACCTGGGAGCTAAATTTTATCTTTCTAGGTTACCTGGGACTGGGTAATAATTTTGATATATAGGTCAGTCAATGATAAAAATTACGATTTTTGGACGTTAATATTTAAATCACTGTTAGAGGTGTGTTAATGAAATTTAGACCACGTATGTATCTCGCAAGTTTCAATATAATGAAGAGCCAATTTTATATGTTTATGTGAGACAGTTTTTGAGTTACGAGGCGGTGAAAAGTGACTCCAAATAGTTCGTGAAATATTACACACAGTGCTGCGCAATTTCTGTTCGCTTGAGCTCGGCTTGACACGCTACCGCGTGTCTAGATCACAAATATAACGTATATCAAACAATATTAAGTAATATTTTTTACTGAAGCAATACATATGTTGATATACCTAGTAGAAAAATAATGTGATGGTTAATTTAGATAGCAAAGCGAAGGTAATATTTTTTTCAAGTGTTTTAGTAATTGTCGTAAATTAGATCGTACAATTTTCAATCTTATAGGTGTGCATGTAGGTAATATAATAGACAATAATAATCAAAAACTGGATTATGTGATAAACTTGTGGTAAGACAGACGTATGTCTAGATTTTTTAAACTTGAAAATCTAATAAATGTTTAATGTACAGTCTGGCAGTGCATGGCTAGAAAACTAATATTTATTAATCCACATTTTGAAAATATATTTAGATTAAGCTATGTTCATTTTAAGCAGCTTGTTTGTCGATATCGTAAAAGAAGTAAACCGGCATTCAGGACCGGTATAAACAGCTGCGATCAATTTAAATAAGGTATACTCTCATCTCAATCGCCGTCCACCGCTTAAATTCCAAAGAACGACTTAGAATAAGCATCACGTCTTGTGAAAATTTCAGATAGGCATTACTTTTCCATTAAAAGTTGTTCACTTCAAGAGCTTCACTTGATATATATGAATTAAATTTACCATTTATTTTACTTATAATTTTGTTTTAGTTAAGCTAACCGAGTGGAGTTGAAACAAAAACAACTCAGCTGTTTATTTTTTTCTAACAAAATTCTATGCGGAGGTTGGTAGATATTTGAACGTAGATAAACCAGGGTATTGTTTTTGAAAGGAACACTTTTTTCTTTGTGAAATCATCGATGTACTCATGTTGTCATAAGAATCAATGAAAAAAAAGGGCTAACTCGTGACAAAACTAGATAAAGCTGATAGTGAGAGAAACAATACCTCCGCAGGTCCACGCCAAGACGACATAGTCATGCCCTGAGCTTTATTGGAAACTGCACACGTTTAAACAGAAACGGATAATAGAAAGGTGAACAGCATATAGATAATAATTCAAAAATTATAATTTAGATTTTTTTTTACTTATACTTATATGATTTATTTATATATTTACAAACCATATTTTTTTGTGTACATTCAATGTACAGAATTGATCCTGCTATACTTTTATTATAGACAAGTACTGAGTCGTGTAAATTTCATTGCTTGTGCATATTTCGTAGCCAAGAAGTTTAGTAAAGAGGTTAGGTGGTCAATTGAACCACGTTCATGTCACGTGTACAAAGTAACACGGACTCACTTATATAGTATGTTATATAATTGATAAGTGTTAAGTATATAATTTGTATATTACCTTGTATCAAGAATAATTTTCAGTAAATATTTTTCAATAAATAGCATTCTCTCGCGGGTTCAAATCCCGCTGCGTTCAAATTTTTATACGTTTTCTAAATATGTCTTTTTCAATTTGCGAAAAACACTTTTAAAAACGTTAAAAAAATATATAGTTAATAAATAGCATTCTCTCTTGCCAAACGATTGTTCGTAGAATAATCTTTGGGTAGCAGAAATTTGTAAAAATTTCTCTACAGAGATGCTAACAACAAATATAAATTGTAATATAGTGTATAAGAATTTCGACGTAGCTGGATGTAGAACGCATGGCTTAGCGGTCAGATCGCTTGAACCGTTTTCAAGAGGCGGGTTCAAATCCTGCTGCGTTCAATTTTTTATACGTTTTCTAAATATGTCTTTTTGAATATTTTTTTATTGTTATACTTAAGTTATCAGTATTCTTATAGTTTAGCTGTTAAATTACGGTTCTTAATTAAATTTGCCAGAGAAAAATTAAAACCAAACCGTGTATACAAGAAATGAAACAAAATATTATACGACATTATTTTTGTATTTCATTTATACAATAGAATAAAATAAAACGTTGAAATATACTAGATACTGAAAAACCATTCTATAATATTTTAACTTGTGTATTTAAATAATGATTAATTATAGCCAACAACTTTGGAAATTCGACGTCCAAATTTCCAACTTAAAATATACAAAACATAAAAAATGGAAGATTATTTATTTATTTTTGTCGCTTTTGGCTAGTGTCCGAATCACTGCGGGTAAACCTTTTACGTTCAAAAAAAATGTTTTATATATTGTGCAGTACGACTTTTTTGTTACTATACAAATAATCAATCCTAAAATATGAGTGAACATATATTAATTTGCCTTATTTAAAAGATTAACGTTCTGGATATATAATTTAACAGTTCATAATGAAACAGGCAAATTCTTACTAATTGTAAATCAGAATTTCTTAATAAAGATACATCCCGCCTTCCTTTGTGACAAAACAAAACGCCCCACTTCGTCTTTAAGCAAGGAAAATGATATTAAGTTCCAATTTATAATGCAAAATATTACATAGAGTATAACAGATTTTTTATAATGTTACAAACAACTCGTACGTGATGGTTTTCACATCGTGTGCAATATGCGGAATACGTTGCGGTTCATTAAAGCCCTGTGATATATGTAATGGATACATTAATAATTTATAAAATTATATATTTTATAAATAATTTATAAAATTTTGGTATGAAAAATTACTGTTATGTCATAATACAGTTTTTGCGCTAATGTATGTATTATTTGGCTGCGAGATGGCTGCGAGATGTTGTCATGAGAATTTTACCAAATTCAAGAGTCGCGCTTGTTACACCCTGGGCCTATTGAACTCTTAAAGTCCTCTCTAAAGTCTTAGTCTGGCTAAGACTTAATTAAATTACTTCGTAGAGAATAAAACATTAGTAAGATGATAATATTATAAAAGAATAAGTGATTTGTAAATTAGAATGTAAGGATACGTCATATTTTTTTTCATATTGAGTTTATTTCATGTCCATGTGAAAACTTATTGGTAAATTTATTATTCATATAATATAATGAAACTGTTAGTGACGGTCAACGTATCCATTTTTACATTAATGATTTGGTATGAATGCTAATATAATATGTAATCATAGCTTTTATGCTTTTAGTTGCTGATATTTAGGTTAAACGTTAAAAAATATCTGGCTGTGCCAAAATCCTGATGCGGAGTGGAGTAACGAAGCGTACTTGATAGAATGTTGAATTATTCAAGGATAAGCCCCGTAGGTACTTGTAGTGCGTAAAACTGGCAAGGGCACTCCATCCATCAAGTGCCTAATGTCTTCTACACATTTGTATATTGCCGAAATTTACCTTAAACTTTTGTCAAATAATGATTAATCGATTAATTATTTTTGTTAGACAATTAGAGGAAATATGTGTTCATATAAACACATAATACAATAAAGATTTATTGTATACACTACCATTAACATAGTAGTTGATATGTTTGTAAATAAAATGTCGATAAAATAAATATGGCAATTAGATATAACAAAACATTTTAAATACTAATGTGAAAATAAGGACAGACAGCTATTAATATAATTTAGAGCAAATGATTTAATTTAATCACTTATAAGACCTCGTAAAGGACATTAAAGTACCATTAAAGGAGCTTTTACAGCTCTTAAAGTATACCTTTTTACATTTTAAAAATTAGAGAAATTATATAAAATTTGCCATTTTATATATATTTAAGTATTGAAAGGCAACTTTTTTATCTATGTAAGATTATTATATACTGTGTTATATACTTGTTATAAGCCTTTTAAGTTCTTAATACAATGTACTCTCACGCTCACACATAACGACCGATGCAGGCATCAGTAAATGTCCATACAAAATATTATCCTAATTCGAGTTAATTATTATTAGACCTACGCAGATGTAATTGACATTGCCTAATAACTTAAATTTGACGAGGGCATAAGTGTTTATATACAAACCTATGTGGGTTATCTTAGGTAGTAAATATTTGTCTGGAATAAATTGAGAGATTCGGCCTGAATAAACAATATTATGCATTATGCGTGCACGAGATCTACGTAGACACGTATTCAGTCTATATAAGCATTTAAATTGTAAAATTTATTACTTGCTAAAGATATTAGCATTTTATTAAATATGTAAAATATTAAAACTAGTTATTATTCTCTCTAAATAGTACTTATTGTTACATACTGAGGTTTTTTTAATATGTAATCATAGCTTTTATGCTTTTAGTTGCTGATATTTAGGTTAAACGTTAAAAAATATCTGGCTGTGCCAAAATCCTGATGCGGGGTGGAGTAACGAAGCGTACTTGATAGAATGTTGAATTATTCAAGGATAAGCCCCGTAGGTACTTGTAGTGCGTAAAACTGGCAAGGGCACTCCATCCATCAAGTGCCTAATGTCTTCTACACATTTGTATATTGCCGAAATTTACCTTAAACTTTTGTCAAATAATGATTAATCGATTAATTATTTTTGTTAGACAATTAGAGGAAATATGTGTTCATATAAACACATAATACAATAAAGATTTATTGTATACACTACCATTAACATAGTAGTTGATATGTTTGTAAATAAAATGTCGATAAAATAAATATGGCAATTAGAAATAACAAAACATTTTAAATACTAATGTGAAAATAAGGACAGACAGCTATTAATATAATTTAGAACAAATGATTTAATTTAATCACTTATAAGACCTCGTAAAGGACATTAAAGTACCATTAAAGGAGCTTTTACAGCTCTTAAAGTATACCTTTTTACATTTTAAAAATTAGAGAAATTATATAAAATTTGCCATTTTATATATATTTAAGTATTGAAAGGCAACTTTTTTATCTATGTAAGATTATTATATACTGTGTTATATACTTGTTATAAGCCTTTTAAGTTCTTAATACAATGTACTCTCACGCACACACATAACGACCGATGCAGGCATCAGTAAATGTCCATACAAAATATTATCCTAATTCGAGTTAATTATTATTAGACCTACGCAGATGTTATTGACATTGCCTAATAACTTAAATTTGACGAGGGCATAAGTGTTTATATACAAACCTATGTGGGTTATCTTAGATAGTAAATATTTGTCTGGAATAAATTGAGAGATTCGGCCTGAATAAACAATATTATGCATTATGCGTGCACGAGATCTACGTAGACACGTATTCAGTCTATATAAGCATTTAAATTTTACAATTTATTACTTGCTAAAGATATTAGCATTTTATTAAATATGTAAAATATTAAAACTAGTTATTATTCTCTCTAAATAGTACTTATTGTTACATACTGAGGCCCCAATTCATAATAAAATGTGAATAAAGATTAATATGTTTTCATTTTTGCATTGGAAGTATAGTTTTAAGTTTTTAAATTAATATTTAAAAACTTAAAACTATACTTGAAGTAAATTTATACTAAACATTTCTTTTTTATTTCAACTTGCAAAAGCTTTGTACTAAATAATAGATAACCGATAACTAAAAACGATATTACAACTGTTCCTCATCTATAAATCAAAACTTTATGTACAGTGCGATTCGAATGCCAGTTTGCTTTTTAGTTTAAGTAAGTTTTGGTCACAATTTTTTCGGATGAATTTTCACTTCTTTATATATATATCCGCATAATTTTCTTAAAAGGTGCCCAAGTTCCTTTTCACGTAATTTCTTTAACGTTGGCACGTTAAAGCCAAAGGCATGTTAAAACCAGAGTGTTTCCGATTAACGGATATTTCATCTAAATTACTGAAGACAATTTACGTTAAATAAGACTTGTGATGATAATTTGCTATACCTAAATATACTAAAAGAAATAGTGAAAAAATATTGTTGTATATAAATATGAATAAATATTTTTATAATAAAAAGTAATTATTAATTAGTATATAAATATACACAATAAGAATAAAATAATATAAACAAATCAAAATATATATTTTCACAATTTAAAAATGGAAAATCCATTTGTCGTTTTCTAATGCTGGGAGGGCACTCGTGTTGTGTTTGAATTTGTACTAAGCTGTCGAGTACTTAACTCGAGCTAAACTGTTTGTGATGTAAATATTGTCTCTCTATTCTTTTGGTGTAAATAATTAAATTAAAAAAAACCCTAAAGCTAACCCAAATACCTTTAAGAGATTATAACAATCTCTTAAAGGCATTTATTTTGTCCTAGTTTAAATTTCAACAGTAATTTGTTGGATAAGTATTTTTTTTTGTTGTATAGCTTTTAACCCTGTACAGAACTTAGTTTATAATAAATTTCTAAGAAAGGGACACCTGTTGCAGAATCATTATAGACGAGCTAAACTATAAGAAATAATTAAAAACCGCCTTAACACAATTTGTTTAGCGTGGCGCGTACTCTCTCAACATAGATCCGGTGCAACTGAAGAAGACCCATAATGGTCTAGCTAAGCTATAAGAAATAAGTAAATGCATCATTAGTATAAATTATTCAATATGGAGGGCAGTTTTCATTGAGAAATAAAAAAAATAACCTTGCGACCATCGTGGAATAGTGACGGTGTCTGACAGAGTCAACGCGGTGGTTGTGTGTTCGATTCCGACATTACTAATAGTTAGTACTATGCATATTATTGTAGTAACACAAGCGTGAAGTTCCTTCTATTCGGTCTAATTGGTAAGCCAATTACTAAATCTGATAAAATTAATTCAGACGAAGCTTAAACCAATCTCTGTAAGAGTATCAAGTTTCGTATATAAGCTCTAATGGTCTAGGAAGACATAACACGTTCGAAAATTGATTTAGTTGAAAGAGCTTCGCTTCGCTCAGCCTTATACTATAATTATCATTTGGCCCATCCAAATAATATAAAAGCTTACAAATAGTATTGAAATAATTCCCTGAATCTTGATTTTTATCAAGTGAATATAAGTAAATTTTAATTACTTTTTGGGCCCTTTAAAGAGCCTGGTGAAGGATACGGCTGATTTGACACATTTAGCAGTAATTATCAATTTAAAAATAAATTCTAAACATGCATACAATTAAGCAATGAGAATATAAGAAAAGTTTGTATTTAAAATTAAAAGTAGGCATATTTAAAAAAAGTTAAAGAAGCAGAAAAAGAATAATGCATTCGCATTTGGATGTGTTGACTAATTAAACTATAATAGTTTGAACATTTTAAAGTGTTATTCACACACTTAGAAAATTGAAAAACATTTATAGAAAATGTATAAAAAATTTAATGCAGTGATTCAAATCGCGCCTCTTGAAAACCGTCCAAACGCTCTAACTGCTAAGACATGCATTCTGGTCTTATCTGCGTCGAAATTCTTATACGGGTATTACGAATCATTTTTGTTGTTGTTGTCGAATCCCGCTACGTTTAAATTTTCATACGTTTACAAAAAAAAATGTACATATTTTCTAATATCCATTTTGAGTTTTCATTGACTATCACAAGTTAAGTCCGATATATGTATACAAAGAACCCAGAGCCACTAACCTCATTAATTTTGTCACAAATAAATTGTTTAATAAAGAGTGTTAGTAAATACCTGATGACCATTTGACAGGTATCAAGTGCAAAAGGTATCTAAAACATACATAGATATTCTGAATAGCAAATAATATTTTTCTTCCCAAACTGTATACATGTTATCGATAAAACCATAATGAAACAACAATAGGGTTAAAATTGACGAAGACAAGGGACATCAATTGAAAAAAGGAATTACATTTTCCAGCAACGTTATAATATTAATTCAATTACTAATTTCTAATAAAAGCTATATAGAAATTACATTATATTAGATGTGAAATAAATTGAACACTAACCTAATTTAGATATAGCGTTCATTAATTTACTAAATTCATATTCATTTAACGTATCGTGTGTCCGACAAATTGAATATTTGCCTACTGTCAGTTGAATAATTAAGAGAATTACTAAAAACGATGTGATAACTATCATGTAATCAATCACAGATTACTCGTGATAGTATGATAGTAAAAAACTGTTAACTTTGCTTTGGATAACTAAAGGTTTCATATTAAGGGACATGCCGCACTTTTTAAAGAAGTTTAAATAGAAGAACTAAAGTGTTTTGTTAAAGGTAATGTTAGTTTTCGCATATATCTTTCCGTAAGTAGCTAAAAAAGGCTTTTTTCTGTCTTGACGTTGATTTATACAATAAATCTCTTTTTGTGATTTCGTAAGAAGGTGTGCGGATGAGTGATATAACGTATTGTTTTTCATAGTAACATAAATTGAATATAATGACAAAATGAACATACTTATTATTCAATAAATTTATTTGTTAAATTAAATGTAATTTGTTATTACAATACTATATTAACAATGTTTTAAATATAAATATAAAAATCAGTGATTTTTTATTATTTCGAGGCTAATATTAATTTTAGCTCTAAATAATGTGTTCGTAATAATTAAATACCATGCCAAAAGGTGATATATTAATAGAGGTCGCCATCAAAGGCACAACCATATTTAATAAATTCTCCATTGATAAATTATAAATATTTCAGACATGGCAAATAAAATCAATATTTACCTTAGAAATTTTGAAATACGAGGTGTGATCAAAAAGTAAAATCATTTTTTTCAATAAGTATTTATTTATGCCAGCGTTTTTTCCATCCTCGAAACACTTCTGAAACGCGCGTTTTAGTATCGCCAACAGCTCCTGTTTAGATTTTTCTTTGATCTCCTCAATCGTAGCAAAACGCTTTCCTGTCATCGGTGTTTTCAGTTTTGGGAAGAGGCAAAAGTCAGCGAGGGCCAAGTCAGGTGAATACGGTGGTTGATGGCAAAAAATTCTTGGCATGAGCCGAACAATATGCCAAAATTTAATACAGTTTCTTTGATCCATTTTTTCAAATAATAAAAAAAACGAAGAGGACACCAAAACACGACTAACCTTCATATCTGTCATAAAAGAACTGAGAATCCAAAAGGGCTAATATTGTCAACCTATATAAAAAACATGTGTAAGATATATACAAGACATAACAGAAATAAAAACGCGAAAATCGAACATACTTAACTCACAAAATTTGAAAATAACGGTTATTTTTTGATCGTACCTCGTATAAGTAAGTAAGAAAATATAGATAGAGTCAATCACTGGAAATCTAAACTTGGATATCATACCATATTTTAACTCAGCTTAAATACTTATTATAACAAATAGTATGGGTATGTATTTTTTATAGCTGACTTAACTATAATATATATATTTAATTACCACATGAATAATAACCTAGCGGCGTTCTTGGCATGATTGATAACCGAATTAATCGCAAGCTCAATCATTTCACTAACATAACATATGTACATTTATGCGTACCGTTGTCATTATATATTTAATTAAATGTGCATGGCATGTGACCTTACAAAGATATTGAATAAAACAATACAAAGGTGCTATATATTCTGGACAAGGCGATAAACTCCCAATAAAAGTGACAACTTAACATCGATTGCATTAAAGGTCAGTTAAATGTATTTATTAATGACAAACAGTTATTGTTGACTATTAATATTATAGACAGATGTCAGTCTGTCTGTAACTTCAATGAAAAACACATGCTGTACAAGAAGATACATTTGATTTCGTAGAGATTGTCCCAAGTTTAAGACTTTACCAACGTTGTCTACAGATTGCCTTATTCTAACTAATAAGATTGTCTTTATACTAAATACGTAAAGCAAAACTTTTGACCCGTTATAACAAAAAATAATTTAACTAAGAAGAACAAAATAGGCCTATGCCAAACTTTAACTTTTACTGTTTTAATGGAGAAATACTGCAGAATAAATAGATTTAGAATAGATTTAGATTACACACTAGACATATTTTTTTTTGTAGAAAGAGACTTACACAATGCTCAAGCAACGTATTTTACGCGTCGACGAGTCTACCGGTGCATTTTAAATTAATGAAATGTTATCGCGACGTAATTGAGAAGTATCTGAGTATACTGACAACAGATGGAGGCTTGTAATATTTATTTTTATTAGTTCGCTCGACAAGACGTGGCATAGCGAACCTTATTTCGCACTGTCTTAAAACTAAATTCACTCTCTGCTTTATTGAGACTCTGTGATAAATATGTGAAGATAAAAAACGGAAAAACAATTTGTGGGAGAAATATATATTATATAATAATAAATTCTCAATAAGGCGATATATCCTTTTACAAACTTACACTTTTACCAAGTTACAAAAAGAGATATCGTCGACTTAGAGTTTTGCTATCTTTCTTGCTATTGGTATACTTTAGTTGAAACAATCTTAGATATTAAAGAACAGCTTCACAATAAAACTATTTTCTTTCTTCATTTTTTCTTCGAGCTTTGTATAGTATTTGAAAGGGGCATTTGAATAAGGATATATATTAAATAAGGATGTGCTATATTAAATATTGAAATAGTATTTCTTAAACAATATTGATTAGTTTTTTATATATATCTAACGTAAGAAAATTATGTAACATTGACATTAACCACAATATTTGACTTTCAAATTCATCCTATTCAATGCTTTTTATATATTTAAAATAATGAATTTAGAAAATAATACAGTACATATAAAGTTTATAAGTCAACAAGATAAATTTCTTGTGGAAAAGAATAAATTTGAAGTCAGACCTATAAGACTTATTGTATGATAATATAAAAAGTTTAACTCGGTCCGAGGTTACAAAGTCAACACTGGAGCCAGTATTTCGAATATACGCTTTAGCTATAAGCTACGATTCGTACACTATTAACATTTCCGACTCATTCATATTATGGCACGTATCAGATGGACATGGCGAATTGTGGCTAACGTATATATATAACAACGAGAATTCGCGCCGAAATTTCATTATATTTAATCTCACCACGAGAACCTCACCACAAAAACTCATAGAGTATAAGTATCGTAAATATTTGTGAGTGAGTGTATAACGTATAAATAAGTGTTTCAACCATAAAAAATATACGACAGCATACATGGTAGTATATGGATAAAAAATATATTTAATTTTACTGAAACATGTAACAAATATTTGTGTTGTCGCATTGTCATTATCATATTGTAAATAATTAACGATTGTGTAAAATTTTATCAACATTTATTTTATAACGAAAATTATTTTAAAATTACTAGCATTTTGAACATTAGTTATAATGAGAAGCAGCTCAGCAAGACATTGTCTTAAACATTACACTAAGGCAAAATCCTTTTATAAGTTTTAAAGTACATAAATAATCATTATTTTATGCACCGTTTTTGGATTTTTGAACTTTAAATTTGTTCTTTTAAACTTCCATTTCTGTTGATTTTTAAACTTTTTACAATAGACATACATATTTTCAATAGACAAATTTAAATATATTTTAGATTTTAAAGGCAGTATTTTAAATTTTAATGGATAAATACATTTTCATGGCTCGTTAAACTGAAATGGTTGCATAAAATAATTAATTTTACATAATAACCAAGTTATGCCGAACAAATATCTTAAATACTATTTAAATAGAGTATAGAGATACTATCTTTACTTTATACTATATAATCTATACTTTATTCAATATACGAGCTATTTCTCTAAAACTACTTGTTCTAAAAAGTTATATACTTTTCTCTACTTATAAATTTAAAAAAATATTCTGCACAATAGGACCTTTCCCATCCAACAATAAACCCTTTCAAAGGAATTCCCTGACACCGTGTTTATTAAGCGTGATAAAGAAATCAGGCGTGTAATTTACCATAATAGAGTGTTATATTATTCATACTTAGATGTCAAAGTTAGTTAGTTTAGTTTTAAAAATTTTTATAAGGAGCTTAGTTTGTATGTTATTATCTTCATGGGTATCATAAATAGCAGGGTAGCAAAAACCTAGTTATTGGCTTCTTTCTTTTTCTACTATACTCTTCTTCAGATACTTCAGATATTGAATTGTAGATAACGAAACTAGATACCAAGTTTTGTGTATCTGTACTGAGAAAATATTTAAAATATAAATATTTATTCAAGTGGAATACTTCTCAAGTGCGCCAAAACGGCGACTAATTTGTTTATAGATTCTTATCTTATTTATTAATACGTCTTTAAATTCCAACACTAAACGCGCAATGTCCTTAATTCAGGCGAAAAACGGAGAAAATATTGTCGGTGTATTAAATTAGTAGATTGCGCCAGCGCCATGTCAAAAACTGACATAACTATAATAGTTCACCGAAAGTCATGTTAATATATTATAGCTGCCACAATGATGAAGTGTTGCGCGTTTATACTTACAATCAGATGAAAATAATTTATGCTTACGTCGTCTCGATACTATGGATCATTAATTTTAAAGTACATGTAAAAGTTATTTAACTGCCTTTTTAAATAAAAAAATGAAAAAGGTTTTTATTGAAAATATTACTCTCGTAATTTTAAATCATTTTGTTGGTTGTAAGAAGAGAATGGCTGGGATATAATTACGAAATTACCTAATGCCATTTTGTCGTTAGACTAGAGGGTCGGATGTAACATAAACATTACATAACCACGACGACATTACCTACACTCAGGCATACCTTAACAGGCACAATTCTCTGAAGACTTTTATTTAACACAACTATAGAATTTACTTTAGAGATATATTCTTTGTAATTTACAACGAAAAATTGGTCTAAAGAATGAACAATATTCAATCGTACATTCATATTTATACGATATTCAATCGTATTGTGCCGTGGCACTTATTTGAATGTCGTAGTTTATGTAGTCAACATATATGTTGTAGGCAACATATAAAATTAAGTATTTAGTTATAGTCAGTCACTCAATGCTACGGAGTAACAGTTTTTTTGGTAATATTTGTTTAATCATATTAATAAAGATGTTACAAAAATTAAACTACGTTATGCAATTCCATGTAATATTGTAATTATAATAATTATAATTCTGTCAAACTATACTAGCTTCTTGTATAGTATTTTTTTTTCTATATGACTATGAGTATGCTGTTGATCCTAACGGCCTCTACAGCGTCTCGCGGGCTTTGTGGGTGGCCGAGCTAGACGAGCTCTGACCTCGGCTTGACCACCTTGGAAGCTAGCAAAAATTTCACGGAGTGGCTAGGCGTCTCCTTTGAGACACGGTCCTCGGCTTGCGTACTTCGTAGTGGAAGGTTTTGCGTCACTCAAACTGAGCTCAGCCTGCGTACATGAGTAGGGCGTTTGATACCCATTTGGACTTTTAGAATTTGCGCCCGCCCGCGCCTAGGCTCGCTTGGGCTGCAGTAAAGCTGGGACCTCGTCTCCACCGGCGGGGACGGTGTGTGTTGGCCACGGCTATGTGGTCAGCTTTGTTGGATAAAATGTTGCGTGGTTTACGGTCGACCTTCTTTAATGGTAGCGAGTATTTCCAGGCTTTTACCGCCAGCAGGTTTGGGTGAGTAGAAGCGCTTTCCAAGTAGCTACTGGACAGTTTCCTGCAGTGCTCTTTAATCGAGTCTACACGGACGCCGCGGTGTAGGTCAATGTTGCGCATGTACCAGGGAGCGCCCGTGGCCATGCGTAAGAATTTATTTTGCAGTATTTGCAATAGGTGCAGGCCGGTGTGAGCGAACACAGCATTATAGGCGTACGTGAGAATAGGTCTGACACATGTCACATGCGTGTACAGGCAAATTATGTTATATAGGGACATTTTTGATTTCGCCCAGATCAGTGGGTAGAAGTGACTTATAACGAAGCATGCCTTCTTTCGGACGTTTGTGAGGTGCTCTTTGAAGTTGAGCTTACTGTCTAAGGTGACACCTAATTATTTGACACTAGGTGCCTGTAGAATTACTTTGCCTAGCAGACGAACATTGGGTATGTCGTCCGTTCGGCGTTTGTATAGTAAGTGCGTTCTAGGTGAATGGACGGAAGCTTGCCACAATAGACGTCGCAGAATCGATTTTAGGTAGTGATTGGAGGTAGAAGCGGTGAGCGAGCGACACGGGCGGACGACAGACCCTAGCGATATCATTACGCATGATGTATTGTGTCTCAGTTAACCGACAACTCTCATTGGCTGCTTGACTGCATTATACCTGCGTGAAATTTTCGGAACGCTTAGGTATACCTAACAAAATGAGAACAAAATGAGATTAATGTAAATATAGTTTGACAGACTTCGCCAATAACATTTCCGTGTATGTATTATAAAAGTTTAAGCTAAGTAGTTAGTTAGTAGTTTAAGTAAGTTTCATCAAAATTCAATTATTCTTAAATTCTAATCGCTCAACATAAAGGAACATAATAATATTGCGTCCTCAGTCTTCTGATCTTGGTTATCTTGTAGTATATCAAATTAAAATATGAAAAAGTAATAAAACAGTGCACAAAAGAATGTTCATATTGTTATTGTATTTGTATGTGTATTGTATGTGTTAAGGGTCAATTATAAAGACATTATATTATAGTGCGTGAACATATTGTGAATACAGCGATTAAAATTAAAAAGTATACTTTTCTATATTTATTTTTATTACAAAAAAAAAAAGAAAAAGAAATCGTAAGTAACACTTAAGTTTATTTAACATCTTAAAATATTTTATGGATATATGAAAATTATAACTACAATTTTTTTTGTTTTTTTCTTTATCATACTTTATAACAAGAAATTGCAGAATTACAAAACATACTAAAATTTAATGAAATAAATGAAACATTTATATAATCAATTAAACTTTAAACGATAGTTTAATATTTGCGAGAAAGCGTTGAAGTCGTGCCAGCTCTATTCCTCGGCAGATAATGCTGTGAACGCAAAGACTCACATCGACTAGACAGTGATTGGAGCTTCTTATCTAACTCCTCTTGCCCACTGTAATACAAACATAGTTCCAATCAATCCATCATGACATATAATTTTCTATTTTTATTGTATATATTTCTTTAAATTTTATTAAAAAAAAATATGCTCTAACGGGAACAGATATATGCTTATTTACCTATCAAGTGTACCTAAAAAAAAATGCAAACTGAAACCTGCAAGACTGATAAAGGTTTAACTTTAAAATAAATAAGTTTTATAAATTAAAGCATATACGCTATTATCTAAATCATTTAGGACAATGTCATTTAAGAGTATAGTGTTCAAAATATTACAAAATTCGTATATGTAGTAAGTATTAATATCGTGGCCATAGTGGCGCAGTGGGACAGCGTTAGACGCTCTGGTTGTGGGGATTCATACTCGGAGAAATTATTATTATTAAGCTGTTTCCATTTCTTCCGTCTGGTAACAGTGCGGTGTTGAGTTCCGCGATTCAACACGCAATGTCTCAGATTCGGACGGAAAATGGAGAACAGAATATTTGGACACTAAATTCTCTCTGCCTATCCTGCTATGTGGGAAAAAGTGTTAAGCTGAAAAAAAATGCAATAATAATTTGTTGAAAAGAATTGAAACATTTTGTTTTCAGCGTGTCCAAAGTTTAAATGTATGCACTACGTAAACAAATATATTTGGATTCACAATAAAATATTTTACATTCCAGACTTTTGTTAGGCAAAGCAATAACAATTTATTTTGTGACACAAAAAGATACATAAAAAACCGTGGAGGGATGTATTGTACAATCTTTTCAGTATATTTTTATAATAAATCACGTTATATTCTGTAAAACTAAGCAGCTAATATAGCAGCTTTATGAGACAATTGTTTGGCGTACACAATAAGTACTCAGTAAGGAATATATTAGATATTCGTTTAATTTAATATTTATATGTAATTTTATTTAATACTTTTTTGACCTTCACCTTTTATACATCTATAGCAGGATATGCAGAAAGAACCTAGTGTCGTGATGCTCCGTTCTCCACTTTCCGCCCGAATTCGAGATATTACGTATTGAGTGGCGTAATTGAAACTCTTTAAGTACTACAATCACTACCTGATGTGAGAATCCCAACCACTACGCCTTATGAAAAATAATTTCTTAAGATTGATTGCATTGAGTATCTCCAAATATGATAAGTGATTAGAAGAAAAAACAATATAAATGACAGTCAATTACACGATATGGAGAATATTTTCAGGCACATCGCTTACTAAGGCGCTTAGTTTGCACTTCAGATGTGCGACGTCTGTTTGTCGACTTTGCTCTTCGTTTTGCAATTCTAAAATCATTCCCTTCACCACTTCCATTTCATTTCTCATTTCCTCTTCATTCTTATGGCGAAAACAATTCATATTTTAATATTAAAATATCTTACATATAAATATTATGTTTCGATACTAATTATTTGTAATAAAGTATTAGTTCATAAATTATACATTTCATATATGTTTTATTATTATTTAATAAAATAAATAAATTCTCAAAATTAGTTAAGTTATTTAATCCAAAATTAATTTCAAAATCAAACATATAGTAATACTTACGTAAAATGCACGTGATCTACGAAAACGACTTGCCAATTCCCGTAGAGTGTCTTCGTATTTACGTCTAAAAAAGTTAGGACATGTTTATTTTCCAAACAAATACAAAGTTTATATAAAAAAAATAACTTTGTCTCATAAATACACTAACTTTTATAAATGTTAAAATTACTGATTTTTAAACTTTAAAATAGTTTTAAATTCGATACTTATACATTTCTAGTTCCATTACGTGTTCTTCCTTTTTCAAAGATACCTGTAATTCAAAACGAGTATCTCGAGCTCTCTCGAGAGCGTTTGTTATATCTTCACATTTTCTTTTAAGTTGCATCCGTTTAGCAGTGCGCTTGACTATAATAATAACTAAATATTAGACATTGTATGTATATACGCACACATACACAAAAATTTAAATGAACACATCATGCAAATATATCATGTTAACAATTTAAATAAGTACCTAATTGGAATAGAACTGCTCTGTTTAAAATAATTATTAAAATTCTTTTAAGTGAGTATTAAGTTTGAAAAAAATCTATCATCTACGAAATAGCTAAACAAAATAATTTCTGGATGCTCGTCGTTTGAATAGTTTATTACGTACTGCCCTCAAGCTTAAGTCGTTCAGTTTCTAAGTTATAAGAACGTGCTACTCGGAGTGCAGCCATAGTTTCACGATACTTTTGTTCATTTTCCGCGTCCAAAGACGGTATCGCTGTTCGCTGTAATAATTTTACTGTCATAAGTTTTTCAACGTGATTTTATCAAAAATTTTGGCAAGAGATTAAAAAAAAAATTACCTGTGCAACTAAGTCGTTTTCTATTTCTTCTAAATTAGATTTGAGTAAACATATTTGGATTTGTTGTTCTTCCGGCGAAAACATTTTAATAAATGAAAAATGTGTCTTTTTTATCTAAAAACTTACCAACAGAACTTACAACAGCTTAACTGATTAAATTTGGCGCCAAAACTACTTTTCAAATTCTTATTTATTTCCAAGCACAGATATGACAACATTCAGCCATATATTACAATATTCAGTTTTGTTAGTTGAAACTAAAAATAAAAGTAAATTAAATTAGTTTAAAATAATTTATAAAATAATACCAAAACCACTATTAATTAAAAAATAAATAAATAGTAAATATGTCCGGGCATAGTTTAGCGTCATCTATTTAAGTTTTGGTGAACTGTTTATGGTCACGTGCGATATATTGTTAGTCTAGCCGTTGGTAGGATCAATGAATGATGGGAGACAGTTCTTGGTTAAGAAAGCTGGTTGGATTCGTCCCTGTTGAACAGTTGACGTTAAGCGACGGTAGAGTTACCTACTAGGCGCAATGTCACTTCTAACATAACAATATTAAGTATTAATTAGGTAGAGAGTGTATTATACAATATTAAGTATTAAGAAGGTTATTTATGCATACTAAATAGATCACTTAAGCTTACACTTGGATCACAAGTCCCAGGCACTGCCTCGGAGTTCCTCTCCTAAGGCAATGAATCAATATCAAGTTGATTGAGAGAACTGTGTAGTATGATTGGTATTGTTTTAACTAAGTTTATTTGCTTGCCACTGTGATTTGAGTTCACCGTGATAGAAGTATATTTTGTTACTTTCTCTGTATGGGCAGAAGAAACATTGTGTATTTGGAATTGATATACATGTTTTGTTATACCCGGGCGATTATGGTGTACTGTACCATCTGTGATTATTATTCTGTACCTGATTATTATTGAGTACCTGATTATTATTTTACTGACTGTGGTTTATATTTGTAATATGGAACTGTTTAATTTAGCAAGTTTAGTTTTCTTAATATTGATGAACAATACATGCCACCGGGTCGTGCCGAAGTATGTAATCTGTCTGTGTAATAGATTTACAAGCTCCAGTAATGTGTTCTAACGGTTCACTAGCGCTGTGACAGTGTCTGCATAGGTCCGTCTGGGTATCGTGAATGATGTGCTTTTTATATTATGGGTATTATAATTATGAAGTGTATATTAAATGTATATATACATTGAATATATACTTTATTATTATTATTTTTAGTGTTGTCGTATTATACAAATATATAATTATTAAATAGTAATTAATTACGATTATTAACGAAAGATAAAAATATATTTTTAAGAACTTTAGCAAAATATTTGTTGTATATTGAAGTGAAATTGCTGCATATATCGTCGAGTAATCTAGTAATTTTAAGCTTAATGGCTATGTGGAGTCAAATGTTTTTGGGCCTTGGTTACAATAATCGAGTAAGACAACATTAGAAAACGTATAAAAATGTGAACACAGCGGAATTTGAACCCGCTCCTCTTGAACGGTTTTCAAGAGGCGCGGGTTCAAATCCCGCTGCGTTCAAATTTTTATACATTTTCTAAATATGTCTTTTTCAATTTCCTTAGTGTGCGAATAACACTTTAAAAAATGTTAAAAAAATAAATAATCGAGTATATCTCGATTATTATATATAAAATTAAAATGTACTACTAAAATTGAGGGTAAACTGTTGCTTACTTGCTTGTATGACGAATTATGAAACATTATGACCGACCAGTTATAGTTACTGATCGGCTATTATGTTTCACGAGTATTGCAAAGAAAAGGAGCTTTTATTGAGCTCTTCTTTCGAAAAAAAATCGGTGCTTCCTGTGTGTAAAGTGAAGTAAAATTGTTTAACGTGTTCAAAAACCGTCATTGTCAATTTCCATTATTTTAAAATTTATTTATTTTTGATAAGACGTCTGTCTTCTGAGTAGGTACTTAAATTTTATATCTCTAAATCTTGTTTTATTTTTTTTATATAATTATTATTTATATACTATAACTTTCCTAAGTACATTTTAAAACAAAATTACCCAATTGAATTATTGTAGTTAAATATTTAATAAAAAGACATATTTAGAAAACGTATAAAAATTTAAACGCAGCGGGATTTGAACCTGCGCCTCTTGAAAACCCTTTAAGCGTTCCGACGGCTAAGCCATGCGTTCTACATCCAGCTACGTGGAAATTCTAATACGCTTATAATTTAGAAAATGTCTTTTTCAATTTCCTAAGTGTGCTATTAACACCAAAAAATGTTAAAAATATTTTATGTGAACATTTTAAAAAAGGTCATTCAATTAGAAGTTAAAACGTTCCATTACATGAAGTAAGCAACTTTTAATAAGGTCTTATAACTTTTGATGTTTATAATAGCATTGTATACAGTAAGAGTCGAACTGCTTTTCAAACCATCTTAAAAAAACTTTTGCCCAGAAATAGACATATTCTGACTAAATTATAATAATAATTATTGTTAACTAACGTAGCGCAGTGAAACAGTGTTTAACGTAATCGAGATTGGTTGTGGGTTCGATCACTCTGGGGAATGATTACATTTAAAATATTTAAATTTTCTCCGCTCAGGTATGTTACTAAAGAGAAAGCGCGTCGTTGAGAACGTACGAAGAAAATAAATATAATCTATTGTAGAGTTCATTTTTGATTTCTTTGATTTCATCGACGTTTTAAGTATACCTATATGATTATTTAAATTCTGGACTTTATTGAGAAAAACTCGCTACCGAATCTATTAGAATATTTTAATACTAAAACATTATACCCTACTTTCATTTAAACGTGACTTCCATGGCCTTTGCAATTTCTTGTTAAGGGTGGGTAGAAAATTTTACTAGTCGAGAGGTTGCAAATTGAAGGATAATTACATAAAATTATAGAGAAAAGGTCTTATGGCAAAGTTTACCTGCACCTTACAACAATCATATTTAACGTAACTAACTACTTTATTACTTCACAGGTTGGTCAATTGTATAATCAATTGAAAATCACATATATAAAATTTAAATGAGCATATCTTCAAAATAGAATATACATTTGTGTAATGTCAATAATAGAAATAAGTACCCATCAAACCTATAAATGATTTTCGCACTTTTTACATAATATGTATATACACGAATTCAAGACAGGAGAAAAACGTAATATGACTTTTTCTTCGGAATATTTTTTTTTTACTCTTGCATTTAAAGTACAGTATACATTATCACCCTCACTGATATCATTTTGCGAGTGAATGTGATAGAATTTCGTAATATAATCTCTTAAAGAGTTTGCATTGCGTGATTTTATTTTTTTTACCAAATCATAGGATTGATAACATGTTAAACTTAAATAAGTTCTATTCTCTTTATTATTTCTAATATTGAAGCAAAATTGTATTGAAAAAACCGTATATAAATTATAATACCTATACACGAAAGTATACCAACAATATTTAATCACATAATGGTTGAATTAGCATTTCGTAGTATTATATTCTAAAAATACAAATCGTTTGTTACGACTGATATTTACATTTGATTGTTTATTTAAAACGAGCTAACCCGGCGAACTCCGTACCGCCTCAGAATTTAATAATGTAAAATTCAATGAAAGCTAAGAGAAAACCTTCTGATTTAAAACTGTCAACTGATAATGAAACTACTATCCCGGGACCTAACTCCATTTCCCTAATCGTTGCAGATTTGTTGAAAATGAATGACATAACTTATTTGTCATATATTTTAGAAGTGTAATAAATATTAATCTAAAGATAAAATTACCGGCCAAACTATTAAATGCATAAATTAGATATTATTATATCATGCTGCCGAATTTTACTTATGCTAGATCTTTTAATATTCCTTAATCTAAGCTATTTTCCTTGATTAATATTTAACAGGTACGCACATCTTGTATGGGAAAATAAAATTTCCTTCCCTTGGACTTCTACAAATATTTTGAAACCAATATTAAGCCAATCGAGCCATGTGTTCTCGAGTTCTAGGGACACTAAAAAACGTAATTTCAAAAACATTTTTAATAAACGTTTAAAAATTTGAACGCAGCTGGATTTGAACCCGCGTCTCTTGGCAACGGTCCAAGCGCTCTGAACGTTAAGCCATACGTTCTAAACCAGGCTAATAAGTTGTAATAAACGTATAAGAATTTCGACGCAGCCGGATGCTGTGTGTAAGTTTTAGTGTACCATTTTTATTTGCAGGTGCAGTTTTGTAGTAAATGCTCATCGGAGTCAGACAAAGTGTGCGTAACTAAGAATTGGCCCGCAACAAATGGCAGACAGTTTTGTATCGGAAAAGATCGCTATAGCTGACGGGAGTTCCGTGTTGCTTTATGTACGGACAATGCCTGAGACAATCTTACGACGAAACCAGTTCAAATGCGAGTCATGGAAAGAGCAAACACACTTTAAACGGAAAGTTTTTAAAGGTTTTAGATAAAAATTAACACTTTTGAGGCTCAACAAAACTTCATCTGAAATAAAAAATAAGTGTGTGAGGGCTAAGAATGATTTGAAGCACATTTTCAGTAATACCTAACCTATAGTAACATGTACATCTAATTGTATATAACTAAATGAACCGGTCTTGTGACAGCTGTAGGTGTTTACTTATGTTAAACTAATAAAAAATTGCCCTGCTTTACACTCTGCTTTTATCTTTACTTTTCTAATTTTCTCTTATTTTTTTGTAAAATATCACTTCATCATGTTGTCACTTCGCTTTAACACAATTTATGCATTACAAAAGATGTTTCACATACGTAGGGCGGTAAGAAAATTTAATTAACTTTGATATTAGTAATTTATTGTGCCAAGACCATGTTCTCTCTCACTAAATTACTTACGCCTAAAATACTATTACATGGGGTTTAATGTGATTATAAACATATTAACTTCAACTTTATATTTTTTTATCAAAATTCAATTAACAGCGTAGATAATAATAACTTATGAATGTTATAAATGAAAAATATATAAACAGTTGAATATAAGGTTGCATTATTTAATGTTAGTTTTATTATTTATTACCTAAACTCTATTACTTACGTAATAATATATTATATTAACCAAAATAAAACAGCACTATCCATAGAAATCTTAAAATATTTTATATATAAAATAAAGGTGAACTTTCAAGTAAATATTCAATATTTATTTTGAAGCTAATTAACAATAATAAATTATTTTTATTAAAATATTTTTGTGCCTTTACCATCTTCTTCATCTTCTCTATCTAATCTTTATGTTCTTTTTTTACTTCGGCCAAAATTTTGATAATATTTATTGTAATAATTTTCGTGAGACGACAAGATGACACTTGCGTGAAATTCATATTGTAGCTTTGACATTGACACTTGTTACCAATTAGTAAATTTTTCATTTTTGTTTAAGCAAACAAGTACTTTTTTTTAGCTAAATCAGGACAATTCTTGCATTTTTTTTTATTATTTGGAATTAGAGTAGGTTTATACTTTTGTAGGATTTTGACTTTTCATCAATATGTAGTTTTATTTTTAAGAGATACGTGTCTCCTCATAATATGAGGTAATTTTTTCGGCGCAACCCATATCAATTAGAATTACTGTTTTACATACGCCCTCGCATAAAACAAATTAGTAGCCAAACAAAGCACATAAATATAAATTAATTCTTATTAAATCTAATATTTCACACATTTTCAATCTTTTAACTCTAAAACAAAATTCTTTAAAACTTAATATTGTTTAAATCTTTTTACTTTTGTCATGTTTTCCAAATTATACGATAACTAATCCAAGCACAAAAAAATATTTCTTTACTTTGCTTCCTAATTTCAAATCACCCAATCATTCAATATTGATATTTGGCGAGCATATTATAAAATAAAAGATATAAATCTTTCAATAATGAGAATGCCAATGGAAGCTAACAAAATATTACATACTTATTACATTAAAATAAACTAAGATAATATAGTTATAGATATATAGTTATAATTTCGGTTGGCTGAAGATTGACGTCTAGACTTGATTTCCTTTACTTGGTTCCTATTTAATACCAAATATATTTATTTAACAGTAACTTATCTAACATTTACACTAAATTAATGTTAAACTATTGACGTTTGATATAATTATCTATATATCCGATATAATTGACATAAAATTGTTGGCGAAAAGTGCAAAATACATTTCCGAATACCTAAACGCATTTTAGATTAATACGGATTCTTAATATAGCTAGCTATGTTATAATTAATTAAGCCTTCATAGGAGTCATCGAGGCACAATGAAACAGCGTCTGACTGTGACTGTGATAATAAATTATTTTTGTTTCCCCGATCTGGCATGTAAAAATGCGTCGTTGGGTTACGCCACTCAACACAGAATGAGTCATCAACCATAACAGATCAACTATATAATTAGCTTAGCATATTGTTAAGACAATATTTTGTGTTTACTTTGTATTAAGTGAGAAGGATTACATTTACATATATATGTTTATCAAATAAATACAGAAAATGTCTTCTCTAGTACGTTGTTTTTGTTAAAAATAGTTGTTTATATAAATTAGAAATTTAAATGATTCAAAGTAGAAATAGTTATACAAGATACCAGTTCTAGAAAAGTTTAAAACTAAAATTGAATTTCAGTTGTTTCAACTTGCAGAATCGACAAACAACGCGTGAATGAAATGAAAATTGAATTTTTATTTATATAACAATCCTCACTACAATTGCGTTTTGAATAAGAATTCAAATTTTTCAATTAAAATGCATTTACAAGTTTAAATTAAACCAGTGAACTGAAAATAATTAACTGATATAAAATACCTAGTGTTAAAAAACTTTTTATATACCTTTAATTTATTTATTTACATAACGTATTTACATAACTGTAAGTGAATCTTAACATAATTAAATTATTAAAATTTAAACTTTGTGGCATAAGCTAATCATCAGTCTAAATCACGTATTAGGTGAGGTTGACAGGTGTTCCAGTGAGTTATAACTAATGAATTTTTTTTCAAGGCGTATAACGATGGGCAGCATTATATTGTTCAATATTTATATATATTTATAATTATATTGTTCAATTTAAGAATTTATTTCGATGAATGGGCGATAAAATTCACATTCTTTAGTGTACTTTTTTTAGAAATCCCGACGACAAACTTAACACTCGACGATTGTAATTTAGAATATAACTCTTCAACATCTATAGATAAAGCGATATTTATGTATTCTACAATGCTATTTAAATAAGAATAAAATCGACTTCGCACCATATTGTAGCGTCATATCTGTCAATTAAAGCTAACTAAGTTGCAAAAGGCATTCAGGCCTTTGCCCCATACGTTCTTTCTTTTAGCTGAATTGTAGCCAATAATAAAAATAATAGGAGCATAAACTATTGTTTTAAAACAAACAAAGTATAATAATTAAACATTATTTAGCTAACCTAAATTAGATATAAGAGTCAGTCAGAAAAAAATAAATAGCCATTATTACGCTAATATGTTTTCTATGCAAACCGTAATTTTCCAAGTGACATTTGACAGATAAGGGTCATTGAACTTTGTATTCTTATTTAAATCTCATGGTATACCATGTTGATGCTCGTATGACAGACAGTATGTTGAGGTGATCTATTCGTTTTATTCCCATTCGTTCGTTCGTGAAAAAAAAAACTGGAAAGTAGCTAGATGTTGAGTATATACTCGTGTTTTTGTATTCTCAAACAAACTGAACAGTATATATTACCATACAACCAATATTATTAATGGCTTTGTAAGACTCTAAATAACATAAAATAAACCTTTAGGGTGTAGCGATAAAAAAATACTATATAGTAATAAGGTCATAAAATTGTTGAAAATACTGTAAACGAGAAACAAACGAATAATGCTTAAGTACATTTGATTATGATTATATGGTGTTATAATTTTCCTTTACTTATAAAAAAAAATTAACGTTTACATTATGAATAATATGAACAATATAAACTTTAATAGCTGTTACATTTGATTATTCTTACGTGCTAATTTGATTATTCTTGCCTGAATTTCAAAATAAAAAGATATTATTTATATTTAATTATAGGACTCTCGAGTACATAACTCGAAGTAAATTACAGCGCACCAAATAAATATTTATTAAACACCAAATAAAAGCTTTAAATTTTAACCAAATTTACAACATTGGCTTACTGAATTTATTTTGCAAGGTTTTATATGATAACAGATTTGAGATTTTAATCATATTAAATTATAAGTTCTCTTTTAACCTAGACTTGACCACAACTAGAACTTCTAGAGCTAGTAACTTAAGAATATGTTTTTAACAACCATAGGCAAGCAAACACTACAAGCACTAACTCATATCTCAAAACCTTCATACAAAAGTGAATGTGGCATATGGTTGCAAAGAGATGATAAAAAATAGCAAAAATTCATATAACAGAAAATTATTTTAACAACAATCTTCTGTATATATTTTATATAGTATTTTTTTCTTTTTGTAGTAGTGGTAAAGTTTTATTTGTATTTGAGGTAAAAAATATTTTTCTACCTGCAAACATTGAAACAATTGCTGTTTTTACTAAAAAAAAGTAATAAAAATAATTGTTGAAACGCAACCACGGCCAATTACGTGTCGAGAGAAATTGACCAGAACTTGAAACATTATACAAATAAAACAATTAAAATCATTAAAGATGGTCTTTTTGTTTCACACACTTCCACACAGTAAAAGTTTCACGGAGCCTGTGAAGTCATTGTAATAGATACTCACTGCTTATTTTTGTAAATTTAGATTAAAATATGATTTGTGTAGTCACTAATTTTTAGTGATACAATAGATTATAAACCACTTAATGGTAAATTATTAAACTTTGAAAAATGTAGCATTATATGGTCCTGCAACAAAACAAATAAAAGATAATGAATACATTGAATATATACCAATAAATAATTTACAGTTATGAAAATGTAATAATTTACAGTTGTGTATATGCAATAGAATATTGATATTGTCTGTCTGTTCGTTAATGGTTTATTTTTTATGTATTATATCTTATCTTGAAGTTTTTAAATATGTTACATCTGTTATTCCTTACATCAAATTCGAATCATAAAATTTTTGTAATGAAAAAATACCTCGTACAGAATATATTTTGGGTAATGTAGCGGTAAATGAGGAAGCATTCCAATATGTGTTCAGTCAAATGTAAAATAGATCAACCAATTTACGACTAGACTTTACACCGAAGATACTACAAGGATGCTTATAGCTTTGTAGATATTTTTTTATACAAAATTCTGCGTGACAAATATTCGTATTTTTAATAACATTTAACATTTATACACAGCATTTACCCAACAAATGTCCTACTAGACATTTGTAAAGGGTTTTTAGAAATGAAATTTGAACGTAAAACCATTACATATAGTATACGTACAACCATTACTTTCCGATAAGGTCATGATTATATTTAAAAGTGCTTTAAAGTTTAGTAATAAAAAGATATATATATATAATAATTCATATGATTGGAAAATATATTAATAATTTTCCAATCATATGAATTCACGTGAATATGAATTCATGTACTTTTGCACGAAAAATATTTATTATTTATGTAACGTAAAGTATCTTTACAGTGAAATAAATAATGTTTTAAATCTAAAATAATATTCAAAATAGTATAGAAAAGGTTTCCACTGATTGGAAAGGCCGTTTCAGCATTTCATCAATCTTTTTTATTGAAATTGAAATGTGGTACAGCAATATAAACGAATATAGAAAATGTTTTAAGTCTTTATTTTAATAATTCAACTCTATAAATATACACAATCAATATACATATATATGTATATATGTAATACAGTCAACAAAACAATATGTCCGGTCATTTTACGTGGGATAGGATGTTCATGCTTGTTACATAGTAAGTACACTTGAGGATCGTATTATCGATACAAATACTGTTATAAGAAGCCAAAGTGATATTAAATTTCTTAGACAATAACTAATAGGATTGTACCAGCAAATAACTAAAAGTTTTCGAATGAACCCTAAATTACAATTAAGTCTGTACAATTTATTTTAAAACAAGAAATCTAGCAAGCTGGAAATTATTATACAACACAAAATAAATATGGTTTAAATACCATTTTAAGTAGTATAGTTCATTCATATATTACGTTTGTTTTAAAAGCTTTTTATTAACTTGCAATGTGTGTATCTTTGTTCGGGGTGAATCTTGCAACACAATTTTGTAGCATATATCCTTAGCCGATTGAGCTTAAATTTTGCATACACATTTAGATTGGATGACAACACATTGTTGACTGTGATGTCATTAAAACCTAACACGCCGGACCACTCAAGATGGCGGACTAGTTATTTTGAAATCACTCCTACAACATGTACCTACATATGAAATGAAAGTACTTGCTGGAAACAATTCGAAAAAAATGTTTTTTTTATTTTAATTTATTACTTTTCAAGCTTATATGCGGCTGGTTACATGTTCGTAGTAATTCTCTATGTATGAGTGAATAACAGAAAAAAATTATAAATATAAGAAGCAGATTAAATTAATATTTTAAATTTTACTTTATTAATATGCAACTCACCGTACCTCTTTGTATTGCCTTCAAAAGGCATGCATTCAAGAATTATATAAAGCATTCCATTCTCGCTTCTGCATTTCTATGAAACGTGCCACCGGCGCCGATGTCCATTGCATATCACTCATACTCAACGACATAATGTAGGTATTTTCCTGGCTTAATACAATATGTCAACGTTAAAATAGAATTAAATAAGAATAATATATATTTTTGGATCTAACAACAAAGATGGGTTTTTAATATTCATATGTATTGATGCCTTATTTCTAATGTATCTAATAAAAACATCAATATAGGCAAGTATTTATTTTGTTCACTTTATAAATTAATAAGAAAAATAATATATTTTTGTCGTATTTCTTAAAATATTTTTAAAGCTACAAATGTAAGAAGATTGTCACTCTACCGTTTGGTATCAACAAGAGTTGATTTCCTTGAATATTTGACAATCCAATATGTTTATAGCATAAAACTGATTGAAAATATTGACTGACGAGACTACTGACGATAAAATATTTTAAGAATGCGATACTTATAGTTTCTTTATCAAAAGTCATTACTAATTTCATATTTTAAACGATATACCATACTAAACATACTTTTATGAGTTAATATGAGTTTCTACCGTAGACCGTCGAGCGTAGTTTTATATAAGACTTTAATATCTTTTTATGTTTACTACGTTCTACATACGCTAAGTAGCTATTTAGTTTTTAATATTCTAAAAGAGAACACTCACGCACATTATTGTTATGTTGATCCAATGATCAATGTATAAAGGTTATTTTATAACAATTTATAAAATAACCTTTATACATATATCTTCTAAAAAGAAAAAAATGTGTTTTTTAATATATTAAGTAACAACAAAGGTTAATATTTCAGATAATCTAATTAACAAATAGATTTTATCCTCTAATATTTTATGATACTTAATTTTCTTTTTATTTACACATATTTTAGCACTACAGACACTTGGCCCGTACCCTTTTAACCTTATTATTATTTGTTTTTAATCGTGAACGTTAAAATATTTAAGTAATATCTGGTAAGTATTTTTTTCAATAGTAATTAACTCATCAATGGTCAGTAATTAATAAAAAAAGTGTCTATTCACTTTGGCGTTGAGTTCCGTCTAAAAATAACTGCCAAATTTACTGCTTACCCTGCTTTGCGAGTACAAGATTATGCTCCTGTTTTTTTATTACTAGCAACCCTACCAGAAATATAGCTGTTTGGTAGGTTCCAGTTACTTTCGTATTTATAATATGATGTATGTATTAGTATGGATTATTAGAACAACTGATTGTACTTCAAATGTTTATTAAGTATTTATAGTTTTTCGTAATGTATGCAAAAATAACTTAATGATTTGTAATGATGTAATTTATCCAAATGTATACATATTCGTATTTATGTATTTATATACATATTACATACTTGCTGGCGAATCGTCCGACTCTCTGTCTATAGAAGAAATACTTTATGACTGTTCTTCTCTAATTCGTTGAAGGAATAAAAGAAACAAAATTCTATCATACTAATAATTGGAACTCACAATTATGGCACACAGTTAATATGATACTGCTAAATATATGTATTAATTCGTGTTCATATTCATACTTGTAAGAAATTCTTCGAAAAATTTAAGAAAATTTTGTGGACGGAGGAGTAAGAAATTTGGCATAGTTAATTTTATATAGAGAAGAATCATTTATTAATTAATAGAATATATTAGTAGTGTTGTTTGCTTAAAGATTCATACACGTTGTTAAAATACCGCGTGTGACTTGAAAACGTATGTATTTCATCACGTCTGAAGTACTAAAAGAATTTGAAAGGGCAGGAAACAGTTTTGTAGAGGAAAAAATACGTTACCGAATTTACTTTGCAATTCCCGTTTAATACTTCGGTCACGATTTTCCATTTATCTTTTACCGTTACATTAATGCCTTGGTGTAAACCTGATGCCGAAAACGTAATTGTTTTATTATAACCGTATATTGAGTCAATATAGATTTTTCATATATGTATATATATTTATAATAAACAATATATTTAATTTGTTAGAAAAAATCAAGTTTCTTTATTATATCACCTATTTAACATATTTTTTACAAGACCTAGTTATTCATTACTAAAAGCTATATAGTACGTATTTGAGAACACACTTTGTGTTTGTGACTTCAAATTCTCCTTAAGGAAATATTCATATATATTGATTATTGCGGGAAAGTATTTTTTCACTATGTTTGAAGAGGAAAAATAGGCAAAAGAATGTATAGGCGGTATCGCCAATGTAACAAATAGAGTGGAGATTAAGAAAATATATTAAATTTTTAATTTTTAAAAATACGATTTGTATAAAATTTTGGCGTTTCTGAATGCAGTTTGATTTGGCAACAGTCCAGTAACTGACCCTTTCTTCTCGGTTGCGACCTAGATAAAGTTTTAGCTACTTGAATTGTTTAATGCAGACTGAATAGATTTCAATGGAATAACACTTAGTGTTGCAACGTCTATGCAACCTTTTTAATGCATGTTCCAAATTTGTATTTTTTGCTTTCTCTTAAAAATAACGGTTGGTCAAATAAACGTTTGAAGTGAATCGCTCATATTTTCTATCATTTTCCATTTATACTTACATATTTTGACTTTTTTTATAAATGATTCAGAAAACTTGGCTTTATGCGATTGTTGTCTACTTAAATTTTTACTCTATCTTTAAAAATACTCTTATCTATATATTACAACGTAATATGTGCAATATATTTTTTCATAAATTATATTGAGGTTATTCAAATCTTATCTATCTTTTTTATATTTCGTGAATTTCAATAATTGCACAATGAAAAAGTTCTAAAAAATTATATAAATAAATGTAAGAATAACACTTATTTGTAATAAATAGTAAATCTATTTCTTTGACATATTTTTACTTCTCATTTAGTTTCTTCAATCACAGAAAAGTCGCAAATACATCCTTGTTATATAAAAAGCACTGAAATTACATTTAACAAGTTTTCATACAAATATAATAAATTAACTAAGATGCGACATTTCCATAAGTAAACCTGTTAGCTTTTGAAATAATATTTTAATTCTAGCACACGAAAACCACATTTATGTCAGCTTTTGTATTTTTTTGCATTAACATTCATAAATTTAACATGCTAGCTGAATACGTGCATTCACAAATTATACTTTTAATTTTTTAGAAAGATGAATTTAACGTACCTACTATAACAATTTCTGCCAAAATGCATAAAGTTATTATGTATTATACATTACCTATTCATCACTTTGTTTGATTTCACAGTGAATGTCAACAAAATAATATATCGATGGTGTCTAGGTATTTTTTTTATTGCTGTTTTGAAATAACAACATTGCTTCTGTTGCGTAAAATAAATCTTATATCTGTCTTATTAATGTTTTATTTTTATTTTACAACTAGAATACTATGTGATGAGCTTGTTACCCTAAAAATATATTCTAGATCAAGGAGAATAGTAATTTAGTTCAAATAAATTGTAAGATTGAACAACAAAACTTTTGAAATTGAATCAGTTATTTAGAATGTTTAACTTTTATTCTTATGTTTATTTTTTGTGTTTAATCATCAAATTATTGAATGTGCCTCACTTACATAGTGTTTTTAGAGTCACCGCTAACCATGAACTGGTAAAATCGATTCTGATCCTACCCGAGAATCGATTCTGTAGTCAAAAAACTTAATTATATAGTCTCGATTCCGAGTTATCAGAATCCACCTAGAATCGATTCTTACGTCCATGAAATGTAACAATCATCATGTACATATTTTGGTTTACCTTTTTTCAGACATCTCGTCTAAAATGTATGGTATAATTGTTTTATACTCAGAATCGATTTCATTTAAAAGAATCGATTTTTGACATTTATTAATTAAATCCGAGAATCGAAATTTCTAAGAACCGAAACAGAATCCAGAATCAATTCTTTATGTCATGTTTTCATTTCTATGAACTGTGTCATAGAAATCAACTGGATTAACTTAAAGGAGTTGATGGATGGCGAACTCTCCGCAAATAGATATTTAGCAGAAGAGGAATTTCACAGTGTTATCATTCCATCCGTAAAACTATGCAACTCATGTATTATTAAACATAGTGACCAAAGTTCATCCATTATTTAATATAATATCCTTTATTATTTATTTATATTATCATGTATAGTAGGGAGACGACTTCCGTACCTTCATTAAATGTAGACTTCGGGTTCCTGGGTAAGATATTAAATATATTGAAGAAATAAAAAAAAGCAACAAAAAAAGTTGTTTTGTTTAAATTCTGTCCTTGTTATTCTATCAAAAATAATTATTAGTGCATGCTGTCCACGTATTATACAATCGAATGTGACGCTTTGAAAGCTATGAGCCGACATATATTTTAATAGTATTATGTCCTAGGCATTATACATTGGGGTAATGCAGCCGCAATTAATAATATACAACTTAGGCCCGAAAGAATCCTTAAGCCAAAAATTTAAGGAAATAAATATATTTACAGTTGCGCCTCAATATATATTTGATAATCTAATGTATGTAAAGAAAAATATTATGATTTTACCAAAATCTGTAATGTACATCATTTTATTACTAGAAATAGGCTTTAACTTACCGCGACTGTAACTCGATTGCATCGAACAAGCATCGCTTTTACGGGACAATGCGTACGCTTTTACAATAGGATCCCAGAAAACGTCTGAAAATACTTGCCTTCGTTAGTTGAATTCCCGTTTTCTACACAATATTTCTAGTCTTATACATGTTCACATTAAGTAAAATCAGTTTCTCAACAATGTAACTTATTGGCTAAAATATTAAATGACATAATAAACTTAATATTATACTTAAATATATTGGTAAATTTATTGTCATAATAGTGAATGTAATAGATTTTTATTTGATATTACAATTAAATATATTATAGATTTATATATTTTTATAAATAAATATATACATAATTATATTATTTAATAAGTTCGTAAAACATTGTACCTTTAACAAACTATATTGAAATAAAGCTGCTGTCATAAACTACTTTCACAAAACCCAGAAGCGAACATCCATATGTATTTTGTAACGATGAAACGGGTTGCCAAATTGTTGGTAAAGTTTTGCCAAGGAAGTAAAACAAAGTTATAATAATATTGTTTCCTCCCTTACCTGTGATTGTTATACATTGATAAATTTATGAAGGAACGCTTATATTATTATATAAATGTAACATGACGTGCCATTTTAATTTAGTTTCAAAAGTAATTAAAAAGTAACTATAATTTTAAGCATAATTTCATTATTTTAGTGAAGTAGGCAAAGAGATTGCTATATAGTGTTTACTAATTTAATAGCTTTTAAAACTTATTATTCTTATATTTTTATTTTATTATGCACTCCAATACTTTATCATAAATTTAAAACACCATTTTCAGCTAAGTATTTATTTCTCTAATAGCTGGCGGTTTTCTACGTTATTCCTGGACTTAAAACAGTAATTTTAAGGTATATTACAACTGTATTTAAGAAAAATTATTCGAAAATATACCTGTTATAAATCAAAAACTGGACCTTAATATGTATATGTGCATTTTTAAATATATTTTTCAATATTTTTAGCTTTTTAAACTTCAACTTCAAAATATCCTTTATTCAGATAGACTTTTGCAAGTACTTTTGAATCGTCGAATGAACATAAATCTACCACCGGCTCGAAAGTCAGTTCTGCTGAGAAAAGCCGGCGAGAAACTCAACAGTTACCCTTTTCAAATATAAAAGTTACAATTTTATTATTTAATACAGTGGTAGCTAACCTGCACCAAATTCAAATCATATAACTTTCACATATTTTTATATTTTTAATATTCTTCTACAGAGTAATAAGCTTTACTTATTAATATTGCTTTTATAGTGGCTTTATATTGCTGGAGTGGTAAATCTGAAATAGGTTGTGGAATCTTATTATATATGTGTATTATCTTAGACCCATAAAAGATTTATTTACTTTTTTGAGGAGATAACTGCGATAACAAGCTTATCTTTATATCTAAATATTTATTTATCTAAAACCTATTATATCTTTACCGTTATTACTGTATTTATAATTATTGATCCTTATATCCTTCACTTACTTATTTATACCAAATAAAAATAATTTCAGCATTATCGACCTGTGGACATATTATATTATCGGACCTCACCAATCACCAATTTGTCTTTACTGTTATTTTGTCTTTAGTAAATATAGGATATACTAGTATACTTAACTGCCATTATTTTCCCATACACCCACACCCTACGTGCACACACAACACATGCTACAATACTCAAATCGAATAAGCCACGTCAGGCTGAATGTCGTTTTAATTGATACTATCAATCTTTGTCATTTGCCAGACAATCATTTAGTATTTTCAATATGAATTGCTTTTATATAAATACTGAGTACGTATAGCGCCTATTTATCAATTGCTATTTAGTATTTACAAAACTTACATACATCATAAATTTGATGAAAAATTATTAAAGTATAATTAATATATTAAAACTTACTTTTTATACCTTCCTTGGACTGCTTTAAATATTTTAAAACCATATTAACCAAATCGGTCCAGCCGTACTCGAGTTTTAGCGAGACTAACAAACGTCATTTCATGTTTATATATATAGATTTTTCCTTGAACATTATGATAAGGGTTCTTTACAAAATGTTAAATCATTTCAGCTATTTAGTCGCAGCTACGGACAGCCTATTAATGTCGCACGTGTCAGCTTAAAAGCACAATGAACAGAATCGGGGGATTTGTCGTGAATGGGTAAAAATGTGTAGCTACTAGATATAAAGAACTCATACTTTAATTTCATTGTTTTATTTACTGTATTAAGATTTATTTCTTGGCTTTTGTTTCCGTGTCGATAGTAAATTTTAATGTATTTCATAAAAAGCTTTTTTTCATTCCCATATACCGTCACATATTCTGTATTTTTCTAGTGAATTTAGTAGTAAATAAACAGAAAACTGTAGTTCCACCTATTTAATGGCATTGTGTGTTGGATGCAGTTTTATGTACATTACTATAGGTGATATATCTTATCTAATGAAATATAACAGAAAGTTGTGCATAAAGGCGATATTTAAATATTGTTGGTGGCCACTGTCTAAGAAATAGCGGCAGTTCGTTTTATAGCTTCATTGTTTTTGTAGTAAATAATTCAGTATTGCTCTTAGCGCGTCATAATGCTAACTAATTACACGCTAAAGTACCATTCCTAGAGCGATTATTAAGATATTAGTTGAGAATAATCTTAAAACGAAAACTAGAAGCAAATAATAGATTTTTATTTCCCTTGTTATTTTCGTACTCGCTGTCGCTATGCTTAGGTATTAAAAACCGTACTTCAAAACGTTTACTTTTTCAATAGAAAGAGCTAGGAAAGCTTACAATAAACAAACGATCAATAGAATTTATAAGAGAACGCGCGTCAAAACGTCTAAACAAAAGCTCGTCTTATTTCTTAAAGCAGCTCCTTTCTGGATTCTAATGATAGACATAATTTGAAATTTTGAAATTTCTAAGGATGTGTATATTTCGTCATCGATACCAAACATTTTCCATTACACTAGAAGCCTTAACATGTAGATAATACGATCTCTTTACATTACAGAAAATATGTAAACCAAGAATTGATATTTCATTACAAAAAATATAAATTCATATTTTATTACGATAACACGTTAAACAGAAAAAAAATATAGTATGAAATTAGTAGGACCTGTGTATATTAATAAGAGCTTTGATATGTTATCAAATGATGTAGTAGTTGCTAACAATATTAATCCCAAGATGGAATTTGGGATTGGTTATCGTAATAGGTTATGATAATACAAACTCGAGTAAAATTAGCTATTAATTAATTTATATATATATATATATATATATATATATATAAAATGTAAACTTTTAATAGTTACTTTTATTTGAGTAAATGGTTGAAACCACCGATAGCCGGTCGACTGAAATACATCTACAAATTATCTATGCTACTGCAGTATAGTAGGAGGTTATATATGACTTACTTTCTAACGACTTCTTAATATTTTATAAAATTCGAACTGAACAGCGCTATCTTAACTGTACACAAGAATTATTATTAATGGCTTCAACTAGCTGTGCCCGCGACTTTGTCCGCGTGGAGATCTTACATCAGCTATTTGCCAGTGTAAGCCCCGTCAAAATCGGTGTAGCCGTTCTAGAGATTAGCCGTAACAAACGGACTGACAGACACAAAAATAGCAAAAAATAATATTCTGGTATATGTAGCGTGTATACATATGCATTTAGCATATATATACCATAATATTAATTTATTGACTACAATGGTTCACTATTTTGGCTTTAATGGCTTGAACATAAGATACTTACTTGATATTTTGGTCAATTCACACAATGTCTTTATAACTTGTAGCCTATGTGTTATTCTGATGTATTAGCTATATTATTGTAAAGTTTAATTAAAATCCATACAGTAGTTTTTACGTGAAAGAGTAACAAACATCCTTACAAACTTTGCGTTTATAATATTAGTAGAACAGTAGGATTTCAAAGATAACACTTAACTAAGCTAAGCATTGATATTTTCAATGTCTAGTTTAAATCTGTAATTATAAGTAAAGCTTAGTGCAAAAATAAATTCGTTGCAAGTTATATATATTGAAACCGCCAAAGCGAATTGAATACGTTAAAATAAATGTTTTCATATATTAAGTATGAATGTTAAAATACTTTAATACTAAAACAAGTACACGCACTTATGACACCAATCTATTTACCCAATTCATTTACAGCAATTAGTTTTAAGTATATATCGGCGTGTCATTCATTTCAATAAAATTACATATGACTACACTCAAATGTGAATTACAAAATACCCACAAGCGCCATAACCAACGACCGGTATTTATTTATTTTTGATAGTTATTGTGTAGTATTCTTTTGCTATTTAAATTAATCTTCAAAAGATAAAGGAACTTATTGTGATCTAACTTGATCTAATTTTTATTATCTTGTTTTGTATTGTAATTTTTACTAATAAATTTAAAATGTTATGCAGTAAGTGTGATTTAAAATAATAATGTGCATGATAAACTTTCAATTAACTTTATTTAAATGGATATGAATTAGGTAACTTAACATGCATTGTTAATATAATTAAAGAGTAAAATTTGTATGACTAATACGTTGTTTTATTCTTTTAAATATGCATAATATATGTACACACCTAAAAGTAATAGTGGCTGAGGAATGCGACGACGTGAAATAGATCACTCTTTTGGGGTTTGTATTTAAAAAATAAATTCTATTAACCGTCCATATACGTTGTTTAATTCTGCCATTCATTATGAAGTTTCAAAAATAAATAAAAAATAGAAAAAGAATGTTTTAATACTAGATTCTCAACCTAACACACTAATAAATAACACTCGTAATATTAAAGATAACTGAACCAATGAACTCATCATAAAGATGAATTACCTGAACAATAAATTCCAACGTGTATTTTTTTAACAAAACAGCCGAAGTAAGAGAAATAAATCTTAATCTAAAAAACAATATAGCGGCATTACGTTATTAAAATAACGACGTTATATCTCGAAGCTCTTATTGAATTCCATAATTTGAATTTGAAAAGTCTGTCATCCATTGTAACGGTTTTGTACCTAATAATAATTTATTCCAGTTTAAGTCCACCACCGCAAGCACAGTGTCTTTAGATGGTTGAAAAGAAAAGGTTGATGATAAATGAAAACTTTGATTGGAATTGGAGACTAAAGAAAAGGTTGATAATTCAAGGAATAGAAATTAATATAATATAAATCATTTTTAAATGCAAACCTGCCAAAGCCGTTTTAATCAATATAGAAAAGCCATTATTTGTATTTAAATGCAACTAAATATACTGCTTCTACTATAGTAAATTGGAAGCAGAAGTTTTAGTAAGTAGAACTATTCATGAGCTGATGCTTTTCTATTTAAGCAATTAATTCATTTTTAATCTATGGAAAAATAACACTTTTTATAAGTTTTAACGTATATACATATAAGGGAAACGAATCGAAAATTATTATTTATACAAAATCAGTGATATAAAGTCCTTTCTACATATGAGTACATATAATTAGTTAAGTACTTGCATTTCTTTTATATAGATTTTTAGACAAGGACGCCTTCTCGTCGTAGTTGCTTACAAAAAATTACTATTAATAAATGATAGTATATTTTAATGAAACTATAGGTTTATAAAAGCTACAGCTATAGCTATAAAACTGTTTTAATAAATTTTTAAAACAGTTATTAAAATCATATAATAAGGATAAGCCCATCGTGGCAGTGTATGGTATATGATTGTAAGCGCGATTGTGGGTGATGATAGGATAAAATTAAAATAATTCTTATGTATTTCCATCATGTTTTTCCATCAATTCTTATGTTTCCGTCAAGACCAAATGCTGTACGTAAAGCTAAACAAATAATAATAATCTATTATTGATAATAACAATTAATTCACTTCTTAATTCTTTAATTATAAAGGTTTGTGATAAAACCTATGAACCAAACCAAAACCAAAAATGAGTCAGTTATAAAAAATCACCGTTTATTTTTGATCAAAGTTTGTGGACAGAAAATTGTGTATTGAAAAATTAAATAACATTTAAGAAGGCATTTAATATTTTAAGAACCCTTGTTCTTTAGAAACATGAAAGTTTACTACTGAAATTCATTAAAAACGGATCAAACAGAAGACAAGCGGAATAGAGATAGTCTTGAGAGATTAAACTGGGATAGTCGAGGAAAGAAGATGCATAACTGCAAAATTTATAGATGATTCCGTATAAAATATCAAAAAATTTCTCCCGCTTTTTTTAAAAAAAATTAAATATAATCAATCCTCCGAGTGGGAATCGAACCCATAACAAATCGCATTTACCCACTGCGGCATGATTGTTTCTATATATACAAGTATGTACGATAATGATATTATTAACGAAAATATAAATATTTTTAAATTAAATTTATTGACGGTGTCATGGTGGAACTGTATTCTGAAAATGAAATGAAAATTTTGACGATTATGCAAGTTGACGCATAAACTAGCCTGTACTTTCAGTAACAAGTTGGTTATTATAAGTGTGATTAAGTATAAAATAACACACTGTCTACTTTACTTCATAAATACGAGAATCCAAGCTAACATTTAAAAAAATGCGTGTATGTTTTGAAAATATTGTATCGTCGGATGTAATTTTTTCACGTGTATAATATTCATTTCATCAAGCAAATCAAGTCAAAATAGCGTTTCAAGATTTTTTACATTAATAAATAGTATAGATAAATCTAATAAAAGCGCGTCAAAGAAATATTTTTTTGTTTGCGATATATATGAACGTTGGCTTGTGGTCGTAATTGTAAGAGATTTCTGTCATAAACTTGTAAATATTCCAACTTCTGTACTTTACAGCAGCTGTTACGATCGCATATATTCTACACAGCTTTCACTTAAAAATAAAATTCTGAAAGTCAACGATATAGCACACGTCAGTTTCTTCTGTAAGAAAAAAATATTTTATATAGATATTCAATTAATTTTATACGTTCGGGAGGTGTAAAGTTGATTAAAACTTAATATGATATAGTGATCCACACGTGACACTGAGTGCATACAAGTGATTTAAAGGGAAGCCTTAATACCTACAGTATTTTTTTAATTTAAAGTTTTTATTATATTATTAATTGATTAAGAAAAATAATATGTACATAGATGAATATTACTTAAATATGTTAAATTTAAAGTAATATATTTTGTAATATATTTTGGACTAATCAGTACAAATTTTAGCCTTTAGCCAAATTGTCAATAAATTGTTCCCGGTCCGTTAAATGCTATTAGGAATCTGACTCGTTATCTTATAACTTCACGACTAAATAATAGGCAAATTTCATATAATTACATGTATACATCGTAACTGACAAGATATCATACATACTTTGTTTAATATTATAGTAACTAAAATGAAATTAATTTAAGTGGTACATACCGACCACTGACAGTGACACTGTCTAGACTCTAGAGCAAGCGTTTTAGTATTGAAGAAATAATTTGATTAATTAAATGAAAAGGAGAAGTTCTTTATCATTAAAAACAAAAGATTACAGAATAATCAACAAGATGGATTGTGATGACTAAGCCTGAAACTACATAGTAATTGATTCTCTTACAAGGATATGATACAGACTTCTCTTAAGTATTATCACATTTATATCATTATCTGTTTAAACACGCCATTTTGTATTACATATACAGTAGTGTACATAATGTTCTATGCCTTATATTTAACATAACATATATTATATTAAAGTAAAAAAGTAAAAAACCTTTTTCAATTTTACGCTTTATCCCGCTTACCAAGTATTTTCAGTATTCCTCCCTAACTCGAGATATTCGGTGTTGTGTAGCGCATAAAAAATCTATAATTTTTTTATAAAATAATAAATTATGAGGCCAACAGCGTCTTACTATAAATGTGCTAGTTGTTAAATTAACTCCCACTTGGGGGTTTCTAATTTGTCCGCTTTATGATTATATATTTCCAAAGTGTGTAAATAACAAAAAAAAAGTAAATTGTCAGCTCTAATAAAATAAAACAATCCGTTAAATTTCGAATGAGAATTTCATTAGACAACTGTTTGAAATAAAAGTTTTCTGTGAAATTTACTTAAAGGAACCAATCAACAACAAAACGAAATAAGGTTGACCTGAACGTCTTTGAATCGAGGAAATTTTATTCAATATCTAAAATCTATTCAGATTGGAGAGGCCACTACAGATAAATTATCGAGATTTGGACCCTGCTTTTGTTGTTTGTTTCTATTCAAACTTTAAAACAATTGAAATTCTATATTTCCAGCACAATAACTTAGTATCAAATATAACGTATTTTGGGTAAAATATATTATGCAAAGCCTGAAAAAATCAAACTTCAAACGTGACGATTTAGGCGTAGAAGTTTCATCTTTCTTACGTCTGAAATTACGGGCATCCATATAAACTATTTTAACCCCTAAGACTCGGGATTTGCATAAACTTTGAAACATTAATTTACTAATTTCAAATCAGTAGCCTAAAAAGAATGTCTCGTACTGTGTAACTCAAAAAATGCTATACTTCCATTCAAACTTTCAACTTCTATTCGTCCCTTAGGGGATTTATACCACAATCGCCGTAATATGTATTAACCGAATATAAAAATCTCATTTAAATGATAACTTATAAGAATCTTTTACCAAATATGAATGTCATCCCACTTAAACATATATGTGAAATTGACAATCCAACTCAATATCAGGAATATGAGTGAAAGTTATTGAGATAGAAGTGGGTGCCAAATTTTATAAATAATACTGAAATTTATTACAATTATTACAAGCGAAACTGTACTTGCGCCAGCACTAGCGATATAGTACTTGTACCGTAAACCTACTGATATAAATGTATGCTGGATCAAATGTATATAGAATAAATGTATGTTTTTGTACACTGGTGCTAGTAACTAGCGCGATTGTAAATAGTATCAAGTTCCTTTAGTTCGTTACCTAAGGAAGGTTTTTTAGTATATTAACCTCCCGGTAAACGATAAACTCGATAGCGCGAAGTTGTCTTCTAGGCTTCCTTAGCTGCCAACAGCACCGCGAACGCGTGACAGTTATTAGAAGTTTTATTTCGTTTTCGGTAAGGCCGTGTTACTTTGACGGCTGACATCAAAGAATTTTTTCCTTAGATACGCGGCAGAGAGCTAGATAAATTTGCTCTTGATTTTCTCTGGAGACCTAATTTATCTTCTCCATTTAAAGAATTTAGAATGACATCAGTGATTTATCGTGCGTGGTGTAGTCCTTTTAAAGCACAGACTATAAAAAATACTTAATATTATAAGACTGGCTACCCTAAGGCTTAGGTATAGAGGATATTATATCATATGGACCGTCCATTAAGTTTCTTTACATGGTATTGACGAAGCTGCAGAACTAGCGGCCGATACTGTAAGTATTCAGAGGACTAAGGCTTGTTTTGAAATGAGGGGATAGAGTCTCGAATGTGCGAACGTGCTGCACAACTTTCAGAAATCGATCTCGGTAGTACTTTCCAATTTATTCGAGTATTAGGGATTGCGTCGAATCCTACAACTGATTTTTTAGGATTCCGCACTAAATAAAATTAAAATCTTCCTAGTTCACTTACAAAACGCAACGTACTTTCACACCTTATGCGCGTGTACGACGCATTAGGCTTATTAGGACCGATTGTGGTCCGACCGAGTGGTAAGAGGTACATAATATTTCAACAGACATTTAGCATTGATTGGGATACTGAACTTCCACAAACTGGTCACGAAATGGTGTTTTCGGTTTAAATAATTACACAAAATGTTATCTTTAAATAACTGTTTCGTGGGAAACAAATATTCTTAAAGGCCTGTCAGGAACTATTATTATTTGATTACTAGCAAGTATTTCGAAACGCTTAACATTATTATTACGCCTTAAACGTTTGAGGATTCACTAGTACTAAGGTTCGGCAGGAACGAAAGGTTCATCTAATTTTTGGCTGAAACCGGTTCAGTCGGTAACTAAATAATTTGAAGATAGTCAGTCATAGGCTATTCATTTATAAGGAATATGACGTAAAAGTTTTTATATTGTTCTTCAACATCTACGTTCAAAATGAATTCCTCTGGCAATTATTGATTTTCACCGTAATAGTATCTTCTTTATACATATTGAGTCACGTTATAAAGGCAGCTTATTTCAATAAGATGATAAAAGTTATAATAACCCTTGACTTTTCATGCTTATTACAATTCCATAGAAACGCTACTTATAACCAATTGTGATAACGTATTAAATTACCTTTAAGGTTGGGTAAAACAATATATATATATATATATATATATATATATATATTTAAGCAATATATTTGATGGAAGAAACTTACTTTATGTATAAAAATTACTTTAGGAACCCCATAATAGTAATATATTATGTGTTCCTATAAATATTAGAGTCAAACTCTACAGCAACGCCGACATAAACGGAACTAAGTCCATCTAATACAAACCAGCAAATAATTTTTGTATTAAGTAATTCCGATTTATTCAAACTGAACTAAATTTTATTCACGATTTGCGGTTTACAATTTGTGGTAAGCGAGGTAAAAAATATATTTATAAACATATTTTATTTGATATTTATATATTAATGAACATATTTTACAATTTAATCGATTTAATTCTATTTGATAGTATTGTATAATAATAATAGGCTTTTGCGATTTTTATACATTTTCAACGAAACAGTACAGTGCAATAGTAAACACTCCAGCTGTGACCGCGGACTAAAGAGAAGTCGGATTTCCTGAACTGTATTATTAAATACCAAAATATAATAATATAATATATATTATATATATATAAATATAATATATATATATATAAATATAAACGAGTTCCATTGTTAACAGGTTGTATAATTTTTCCACGGAGTGGTCCATCTTGGACTTACTTTAAACTGCGAAAGATGTACATGTTATGTATTACGTTCCTGCTTTTGAACTATTCTATTGGAACCTATTGTGGCGCAGTATTCTAAATGTACACCTGATGATTGTAGGTTCGAACACTGTATTTTCTCAGTCTGAGAATATCAAATGAAATCAAACTAAGCTAAACAAAAATATTCTTTATTCATTTTATTTCACATCATTTATTTTATTTATATTTGAAACATGACATTGTAGCTGATAACAAGAGACGGATTTTGTCACAATACAACTTTATTAACGCAAATTGGGGCACAAATAGGAGTTAAATTGCACAAGCTATTACGGACTCGTTATAATGGTGATAAGGATAAAGTTATAACTAGATATGCAGTATATGTAAATACAAAATGTACTTGATAAATATGATGTAAAAATATAAAAAAACAACTTATTCTTAATTGGCATGTGTGTTCCTTGGCCAGTGCAGGGAGTACTAAGAGAGAATTTCTCGATATGTCTATGGGGACTTACAAAACGTAATTTTACGTTTTAAAGTAGATATAACAGTCAGCGGGCGACAACTAGTAACATTATAAAATGCTTTCATGCCCATACAGAACTAACTACGTTATTTCTCAAGATATATCAACAAGACAGTGAATAACGTCAAACGATGTAGAAAGGAGTACCGGCCACACGATCGCCAATATATCGCGTACAATAAAATTGTCTGTCATTTGATTTATATATTATAAATATATTTTACTCAGTTACAGTCCAGATAGGAATTATTAATGTTAAAAATTACTATGTCATTTTAAAAGATAACACTAATAAAGTTAATTTTTTAAGCAAAGAACATTCACCACGAAATATTATAAATTGAAATTATAATTTATAGACTATAGATATAATATTGAGAGTAATACCTACAGTATTACTCTCAATAATTAATTATTTACTTTTAAAAAAACATACATTGAACGCAGCGGGGTTTGAATCCGCGCCTCTTGAAAACCGTTCAAGCGCTCTGACCGCTAAGCCATGCGTTCTACATCCGGCTACGTCGAAATTCTGATACGCTTATTACAACTTATATTTGTTGTTAGCATCTCTGTAGAGAGATTTTTACAAATTTCTGCTACCCAAAGATTATTCTACGAACAATCGTCTGGCAAGAGGGAATGCTATTTATTAAATATTTTTGAACATTTTTTAAAGAGTTATTCGTACACTTAGGAAATTGAAAAACATATATTTAGAAAACGTATAAAAATTTGAACGCAGCGGGATTTGAACCCGCGCCTCTTGAAAATCGCTCAACAAAAATATCTCTTGCCAAAGTGTGCGAATAACACTTTAAAAAATGTTCAAAAAATTATTTAATTTTGTAATCAAACTTAATTTCTAATTTTTTATATTATTACAGTCTATCTATGTAACTTATATCAGAAGATATAGGTGCCTTACGCTTACATAAATAGAATTTACGTTCATATTAAATGATTCTATACTTTTATTTAAATAAATTGGATTATAATTTTAGTTTTAAATACGTAGACAAGTTTCATAATGAAACGTATAGATAAGACATGATATTCGAATTGTATTTACTTAATATTGGTAAAATATTGGTTTAAAAACAATTATGTAAAAGACTTATGTTACATAAAAATAAATCAAAATAAATTACTAATACAAAAATAAACAATTCATTATTAGAACTTCACATCATCGTAGCGCAGTTGAAAAAAAAGTGAACAATCTAATAGTGGGATCAAATCTCACTAGAAAATTCATTACGCAGTATTTTGTTTTTGAGTCAAACAAGATAAATATATAGTAATGTGTCGTTACCAAAGTATGACTATACCGTATATATACTTACTGTAGAATAAACCTGGTCAAGGCATGTCTAAGCCAGTGAAGACTGGAGAGTGACAAACTCTTTTCATACTTATTAGAATCTATTTCGATAATAAGAAACATAAGTACGAATTTAAACTACAATCCTATCCAACATATATTTTAGCTGAAAAATGTATTACAAAGTTAAAACAAAAATAAAGCTTGGGCATCTGGCAAAGTCATTTAGTTTCATGAAAACGGTGAACGTGAATTTCGCATATCTCCGAAAGTATCTAGTTTTTTTCATATCACTAACTTCGAGTGTATAGAATATAATAAGCAACAAATGATATTGCAAAATTATATTAAGATAAATGTCTCATTTTTCGGCATCTTAAGGCTCTTACGAATTTAATTTAAATTAAAGTCATAGACAAAGTATAATATGAATTTGAAAGCTTATGTGCGATGAATATTGGAATTTTGCTAGTAATTTCACGTATGAATTATGTAGTTGCAGTTTGAATTTTTGAATATATCTATTGACTTGTGGACCTCTTATTTGAGTCGTGTTTTGTGATAAAATTTTGTTTTGCTTCTAAGTTCGTGAATACGTGTCGCCAAATTCGGTATGTTTTTACAGTTAAGGAAATTACTAATATAATATAAAAAATATTTAAATGGTTTTGTTATTAAGATTAGAACATAAAATGTCATAGTGAGGTCGAATTAACGAATATAAAGCTTTTATTATTTTCAAACTAAAAATTAAAATCAAGCGTAATGTGTGGTGGGGTGAATCCCACGTTTTAGAATATTTTTAGAACTTTAATGGCTTATACCAAGAAGGATTTATATTTTTATTTTTATATATGTCATAATGTTTGGTAAAACAATTTATACAAAAAGACATATTTAGAAAACGTATAAAAATTCAATCCCGCTGCGTTCAAAATTTTATACGTTTTCTAAATATGTCTTTTTCAATTTCCTAAGTGTGCGTTAACACTTTAAAAAATGTTAAAAAGAAAAAATACACTTTATACAACTTTAAAGACTTTTTATAACGTATCCAATTCAAGTGTTTTTAAATAAAAGCAAAGGGGCAGCAAATTAAAAGTAGAGTAGTTTACGATCAGCAAATTCCAATAACACTCCACTTTTTTTTAGTAAAAACTGTGTAACCTTTAGTCCTCTACAAAGGCTGAAATCCTTTGATGTCATGAGCGATAGACGATGGATGAACGTTACAAAGCTCTGTATTTGTTTGATGTTTTTGAACAACATTATATAACACAAAGTAAGTAGCTTAATTTAAATATATACTAATATAAAAAACGTTTTCTATTAAGGTGTTTATTAGAAATTAAATATTATTTTATTTACCTATTACTGACTTGTTTATATAATTGTTACAAATAAATCTAAATTTGTGTTATCTATTTATTTTATATTTATATAATTAAAAAAAAAGGCGGTGCTGACTTCCCCAACATGCAACGTCTCGAGATCGGGCGGAAAGCGAAAACTGAAGTATCTTAGACTCCTATTTTTATTGATGAAAAATGTAATTAAGTTAACTCTGCAAATATTGTAACAACAAAAACTTTTTCCCAAGTGGCATCTGAATCCACGACAATCAATCCACAAAGTCATCCTTTGTAGGAAGACCAAAATATTCATACCTGTACCATACCATACGGAGACATTGCGAAAGTCACGTTCTCCAATAATCATCTACCTCTGTGGATGCATAGTAAGAATACTAAATAACAGGTCTAGGCGATAGGAATGCTTAACGTAGCTTAAAATATACTTTCAAATGTAATTAGTATTAAGTGTTGTAGTAAGTTTAAAAAGATACTGAAAGGGCTATAAATAATTTTACGATTGGTTCATATTAAATAAATATTTTATTGACATTAGATCCGACAGATCTGCAAATTTTTAGCAAATCTGACGGAAAGGCGTAATTCAAAAGAACGTTGCATCAATTCTTTATTTCTCATTAAAATATATACATAAAAATGACTTGGACTTTGATTTAGCATAATTAGAATGATGGTACACCTACAAAGGAAGACAAGTCTCTATATGTAATAATATTATTAATATTTTTTTTTGTATTTGTATATAATATACCTGAACTTTTTGTGTCTGTTGTATCGACTTTAACAGCTTACCCTATAAGTGATATAATTTTATCCTTAGGCTATAATTGGCGTCTGAAAATTAAAATTACTTCAAATGTGTCTTCTAGCAAAATAAACAATACGTTCAGTTGGAATCACATAATTCATCATGAAAATTAAAAATAAATACAACACAAATAATAGTTTAGTAGGATGTTTTTTAATCCAAACTTTCTTTCTACTAAAATTTCATTTTGAAGACTAAAATAGTTTACATTCAAAAGGTTTAATTAAAATACTCATCTAAATAATGCGCGTCGTTAGTAGACAACATTCATGCACATGCAGGAAACTTCGCCATGAAACCGTCCCTCGTAAATTGCAACTGCTAAGCGCGCTTCCTGAATTGCTTTATGAAAATATTAGCTAACAGTTGCTGTAGCGCTAAGGGATACGTGCTTAATGAGTATATACCTGCGGAGGCTGCGGATTGAAATTCCATACAAAATAAATGATTGTACAGTCCATACAAATGAATAACAACGAACTTTATAATTTATAATAAGCATATACATTTAAAAAATATGCTTATTATAGTAACAGCTTTAACAATTCGTAGCTTTAACATATGTACCTAGAATACATTTTCCTTTTATCCCATAATACATTTCTTAATCTGCTACGTTACTGGTTTTGGCAAACGTTTCTTGTTTAAGGAAAAAAAATAGGTCGATAATGGATAGCAGTAAGTAAGAGCTCAATCGCACTAAATCAGTCATGAGAAATCTCTAGAGGATTTTCTCTAGAATATCTACATTCTTGTTTAAGTAACAACTAGTAGCGATAGTAACGTAGACTTAATAATATAAATTAAATTGTATAGATTATGTTTTCTTATTAATGGTAGCATTTATGGTAAGCTGGGGATTGATAATTATATATAAATGAACTATTAACACCTCTTTAAGTGAGGCTTCGAAACTAGGAATGCACGATATATATCGATTTTTCATAAAATATTGATATTGAAATATGGTCTCGACATATCCCTTCGACCCGGTATTATCGATAAACCTAATATCGATGTGTAAAATAGACATATTATATTTAATATATATAACGGTAAATTATATCGAAATAAGTATCGATATATTTTTATAATGAACATGCTTCGGCTATATATAAGTTGTAAGAGACCCGCTAAGATGTAAAAACGTATTTCCTTATTTTTGAGAAATCCACTTTAATGCTGGTAATATGAGCTGTGCTCATATAATTTTAGTAATACTTAAAATATGAATAATGTGTATATTTCCACTTATTTAACAACACCATCGTAATATTAAATACATAACGTTATTTTAGTTGTACATACTTTCTTAAACTTATAATATTATAAGCTAAACAAATTTATTGTATGCAAGTTACCCACCGCGAGCGTGGTAGACTGCGAGCTACATTTTCAAATTGTGAGCTAGCTTTAACTACATTTTTACTAAAATCACAGATATTTTCATTTTAGTAATTTTCATACTGAATCACAGAATATATAAAATAAACCCTTACTTTACTATCAAAAACATTCATTTGCTTGAAATTTTCCCACGTGTCCTGGATTCCGGATAGTTTTATATCAGCATAATGTGGAAATAATTTTAGGCATCTTCGTTTTACTTTATTATTTGAAGGAATTTGCTATTCATATACATTCAAAGTGATGAATATTAACTACATAAATTGATTAAACAATAATATTAACGTGTACCAATGTCTACTTCATAAAATGATTATTTAAAGCGTTTTTTTCAGCTTACTTTTAAAAAAATACTTTTTACGGCATAGCAGGTGCTTCGGCCGCTGGTCGCCTAAGTTGGGTCTCCTCTTAGTAATCAGGGGTCTTACCCGGCTGGCCCGACCGCTCAGGCAAGTATAGCTCCTCGTTCCCTTTTCTTACATCTTCACTTCCAGTTTCGGGCCTATGGTGTGGACCATAGGCCCGAAACTGGAAGTTCCAACCCAAGGACCGGAACTACGAAAACGACCGAAAACTACGGTCTGTGGGCTCAGCCCTGGCACCGTTTCCCTTTTACCCCCAGGGTGAAAGAGAAGACCCAGTTTTGTTTGCATAGCAGAGTATTCCGATAGAATCAAATATCAAGTTTACACTCCAAAATCCGCCCGAAATCGAGACATTGCGTGCTGAGTGGCGGAATACAACCAGAGCATAAAAATGAAATTAATTTTAATATACTAATTCCTTCTGGTGGATACAGAACCCATAACCGATTGCGTTTACAGTTAAACGCTGTGCCACTATAGCCTCAATAAGTTATAGACTTTCTTCACATAAATAGTATATAATACAATTTAAATGTCTTTGCCCCAAAAGTTTCAACTTTTATTCATGAACATTGCTTTATCATACGGATAAAGTTACTCCGTAGTTCCGTTCCGTAGAAGAATTTATACACATTAGAATAATGCTGTTCTACTCGTACCTTAAATGTATTATAATGTCAATTGTTAATAATATTAGTAATTTCTACTAATTAAATTTGAAATTCTTAGAACTGGAACAAAACTATTTTTTATACGATAGCATATTAAGTATTCAAAATAAATATTTATAGTAATAATATTTTCAAACAACATTTCCCCAGAAAATGATAACTACTCAACTAGTTGCTAATGTTTTTAAATGTACGGTGTCTCGAGCGAAGAAGCGAGAGCGAAGTGTCTTAAGGTTTAACAGTAGGTTATCTCTGCCTACCACCCTCAATGCGCAAGAAGGATGAAGATTAAAAACAAACTATACATGTAATATAAAAAAAAAGATATACCTTTCCTAAAATATAAGGTCTTATCTTAAAATTGTGCGGAAAGTAGAGAACGTAGCAAGCAAGATTCTATCTCCCTATACAGCTATGTGAGAAAAAAACGTTATAATGTTAAAAAAATATCATGAATAGCTTTACCAGTATTTTTTTTATTAAAAACACAAAAGAATGTATTGTTAATATTATTTTATCATTTTCGGATAATTTGTCATAAAAAGGAAATTCAATTTCATTCTGATACGCGTTCTTGAACAAATTGTATCTCAACAGAAACAACGTATGTACAACATTATATTTATCTGACTTATCGTTAACGCCACATATTCGCTGATATTAAAGATATAATTATGATCGTTTAACTCGTATATAATATGTAAAAATCCCATCATGACGCAGTAGGACAGTGTGCACTATAGTGTCAATTGGAAGTGATGATTGTAGTGGGGATAGATCCCCACTCGGGGTAATTAAAACTCCGGTAAAATAAATACGGTGTTGGGTTTCGCAAGTCAATTGCAATTTAAGTTCATAGTTTCATTAAAAAAAAAAATATCATGATAATATAACATCTATTATGAGTTGCCAAAATATGTTTATATTAAAAATACAATCTCAGACATTTTTTTTATATAAAATTATATAAAGAAAGAAGTTATCACGTGTATGATTTAAAACGCGGGCAGCTTACAGGGTTGGTACTTATCTTATTGACGAGAAAATTATACATAAATAATATTTATATTATTCAAAATATTATCTCAGCCATTAATTGTTTATTACAAAAAAAAAGTTCTCATTTGTATGATTTGTAATGCGGGCAGCTTATGGGGATATCACTTTAATTATTGGTGTGAGAGATATGCATAAATAATATACTAATTAGCAAAAACATAATCTCAGACAAAAAGTAAGTAGTCATCACGTGTATAATTTGCAATGCGGACAGTTTATGGGGCCGCCTGAGATCACTGAGGCCTGAGGCCACGTTGCGCGCTGACCTGGGAACTATGTCGGAAGAATATGCTTTGATATGTCCCTGGAGCCTCCCGGACGCCCGAGGAAGCGACGGCTGGATATGAAGCAGAATATGAGAGCCAAAGGACTAACCACTGAGGATGTCAAAGATCGTGCAAGGTGGAAGAGATTCAGTAGGAAGGCAAACCCTGGCTAGGCCGGGATAAGTGCCAAATAGAAGAAGAAGAAGTTAATTACTAAATACATTGATTATTATGTACTCGTTAAATTATTATGAAATATATTATCACGTGTATGGATTAAATGCGCCTTGTTTTTTGGACTGTCAGTTCGTTTTATAACATGAAAACGATTATTAAAATTAAAAAAAGGAAAAGAAACGCGATTTTTTAGGCAACTTATTGATTTACAGTTTACAACATGCACATACTTAGTTTCAGATTACCCCTATGAAATTCAGCACTGAATTCAAACTTGATTCCTAGAGATATTATCGTCCGGCAGTAAGGTAAGTATCAAACGCCTAATACTTCGCTACTAGGCCTAAAAAAGGCGGATATCACTGCTTCTACATTTACAGAGACTCCTACTGCAGTAAGAACATGGTCTTATGATATCTCAGTACTATCTATAGTATATATCTATCTAGCACTGTTATAATACATTATATTATATTAAAAATTTTGGTCTCATGATGATGATCTGATATATGATCAATTAATATAATCCGAACTTTCTAAAGACGTGCGATAAATTCTACTTGAATAATTCTATTTTTTTATGATGCTTATATATTTACGATTTTTATAATATCGGTGGACAGCAGTGTGGAGGATGTGGAATCGCGACATAGACATCCAGATCCAGAGTGGAATTTAAATATTTTTTAGCATCTTATGAAATAATTTCTAGATTTGGGATCTCAGAATTTTATTTGTTTACTAGCCGGCTCAATAAAAATTGTGCAATTGCAGCAATCACATTGTTCGCGCTATTGAAGATTAGAATCTTGAGGACAAAGCTGAACATAATTGATGATTGAACTAACTTACCTTACCTTACCTTAAGTGAAGTTCTGTCATTACCTTAAGTGAAGTTCTGTCATAATTATCTGAAAAGCTACGCCCGAAAAGATTTGCAACCATCCCTTCGGCTATTTATCCCCAAATTCATGAAATATTGAAATATTAAAATCTGCTCTGAAGTAAATAAGGCAAGTTAGAAACCGTCAAATAAAAAAAAAAAAATTTTCTCAATATTCAGTGCATAATTGGCAGGTAGAAACTTCTGTAACCACATGTGTATAGTCCTAATCTTTACGGACGAAGCTTTTCATATAATTACAAAAACTTGTAAATGCTATTGCAACAATTAGCCTGGTAAGGTTATGAAATATTTTTATTTTGAATTTTGATCCTTCTTTTAATGATTTTGACATTTGGTGTCATGGTCAGTCATGTCCTAATTTTAAATAAGTGGGACGATTGCGAGTACTTGACCCGTGTAGGTAATTGTTTTTAAATACCCAGAACATACTATAATAACCTCACTCTTAGAACGGATTTACATACAACTAGATCCATCAAGGCTCTATGTATATATAAAGAGGAAGTCGCTAAAATCATAGATGGCCTAAACTCCAGTACCAGTACAGGCTATGACCAAATAAGCGATAAATCAGTCAAATCCACAAAATATTTCATTTTAAATGAGCCTGCCTGCATAAAAATTATCTATACACAACTTGAATCTTTCTTAAATAATCAGATTCTTTTACACTAATCAATACGGATTTCGACCTAAAAGTACTACTACTCTCTCGGCAACTATAAATATTGTGACTAAAATTAAATTAAATATCTATAAGAAACATGTGACTCTGGGTGCTTTTACTGACACACAACACTGACTTTCACAAATAGTGATTTGAAGATGTTGGAAACCTATTTTTCCAACAGAACTCAGATAGTACAAGTAAAAGAAATCAATCCTTACAAAGCAATCCTCAAACAAAAAAAGGATCAATCTTAGGTCCATTGCTTTTTCTTATTTATATTAATAGCATACACACTTACGTGGCGATATATCGGTATGTGCTCATGACACTAGTCTTTTCTATTTTGGAAGTTAACTAGAAGTTATAGTGAATTATACTCAAGAGGTTTTAAAGCGGTTGAATATCTGGTTCTAATCCAACTTGCTCACAGTCAACCCATCTAAATCATCTGTCATTTTATTTGCCGTAAATAATAAAAAGATACCTTCGAAATTACTGTTAAGTATTAATAATGAAGCATAAACTTAGGTTGATTAAGAAAAATATTTATATAAAAAATTTATATATATATACATTTGTGTATATACATTTAAAAAAAAATACTAAATAAAGAATAAACTAACTAAACTCTTAAATAATACAAAATACTAGGAAATGTTTATTTTTTTAACATTTTTTAAAGTGTTATTCGCACACTAAGGAAATTGAAAATGACATATTTAGAAAACGTATAAAAATTTGAATGCAGCGGGATTTAAACCAGCCCCTCTACATGCAGCTCGTTCTACATGCAGCTACGTTTAAATTTTTCTACGCTTATTACAACTTTATATTATTTGCATCTCTGTAGAGATCTCATCATTATTTCTAAGAACAATCGTTTAGCAAGAGAGAATGCTATTTATTAAATATATATATTTTTTAAAAGTTTTATTCGCACACTAAGGAAATTGAAAAAGACATGGACTAAAAAAATATACGTTTTCTAGCTAGCACCGCGGGCAATGGCGCACCGCCTACAGGATTCGTCGCACTATGAGTCAGATGGTTACTACTTTTAATTTCAATATTCCTAAATTGGTCTTTAGTTGTAATTTTGTAAATCATAAGCAATTCTAGTTAGATTTTAAGATAAATAAGAGACATATATTAAATTAATTACTTTATAAGTTGATTAATTGTAAATGTCTACTAAATCTATTTTTATGGCTTATCGTCTTTTTAAGCTTTCTTGAATAAAAATGCTAACGGTGTCATCAATTAAGATGGTTGTATTTTTTGTATTATAAATCTTAACAATTTTTATGCCTAAAATAGTTAAGCATAAATTAAATTAAGTCTTTCTGAATTTTAAAACTTATTTTTTATCTGTTTTATATATGAACGCATCCTTTGCATGACTGTTGTAAAATCTAAATTCAAGTGTTTTGGTTTTTGAATTTCTTGACAGTTAACAACCGTCAACGATTTCAGTAATTCAAAATAATTTAGACTTTAAATGTCCCTTGTTTGTTTCAATCATCGGGGTTGTTATTATATTTGACGTTCATGTGAGTTTTCTGTTTTATAGCAAAACTAAATTTAATACGAACATTTTAAATATAATTTCTTGTATTTCCTGTAAGATTTATGCAATCGACAGAAAGTTTAGTTTTTTTATCTTTTATACTTGAGGTATTTAGGTCCTCATTTAATTTTAAGTAATTGCACTAGAAAAGTAAAATTAATATATATTTTATGGTCAGTTCTTTTTGTTTTGCTTTAATTATTAATAGAATAGTCGATGACATTTCTAGAGCAGTTATCAACTTATGATAAGTTTTCAAATTAGTCGGTTAAATATTACTTGTCATTTTATTACATGATTCTAGATATTTCTTTTATTAATTTGCTATCTCTTAAGTCTAGACTTGACTATATTTTTATTGTAGATACATATATTATTTAAATAATAGCTGTCACTAAATAAATATATGAACTATTGTTTATTAACAATTAAAGTTTCGTTATAACATCTTTATCTAAGTATTTAATTCTTAAAGACATGGTACTAACACCAAATGTGTTTTTTTTAATTGCACGCTAGTTTTAGAAGATGGAATCCACACAACAACACATTAATAAATTTAGAGTGGAGCGTATTGCCAAAGAAAAAGCAAGAATTGAAAAGGTATTTTCACTTTTTGGTATACTTGATTACATTTAAATATAATTACTTATTGAGAACTTGGCTTTTTAATCATTTATATTTCTTCTTTTAAGTTGCGGCAATTGAACCTAAAGAAGTACAGCAAACATGATTTACCACCATCTTATTCATCCTCATCTTTATCTTTACCTGTTAAATCTAAATCTGACACTAACTGTATTAACAAAATGAAAACAAATTGTATAAATAATAATTTTTATCAAGGAAAATCTGTTGCCCCAACAAAGCAAGTTGAGAATAAAGCAATTCCTGCAACCAAAAATATATCCAATAATAATATTAAAAAAAGTATAAATTATATTAATTTTAACAAAAGTAAGGTAACAAATGAATCAAACAAGACTGCAATTAAGCCTTTACCAAATAAATATTTGAAAGAAATTACTACAAAATGCAATGTCAAAGTTACAAATAATACAATATCTATAAGTCATACAGAAAAATCCACTAATATTTCATCAAAATCAATTATTAAACTAAAACAAACTGATGAAAAAAAAAGTGAAATACCTACAAATGTTCAGAAACCTACCAAAACTGAAGAATCTGTATTTGATAGATTGTACAAACCAAAAGTCGTACAAAAACAAACTATAAACAATGCTCTTAGATTGCAAACTGACCCAAATTATTTGAAAAAAGTAATTAAAGATTCACGTTTAATAATGAACAAACGGCACACTATTTACAGTAGCAAACCTCCATTACCTGTTCGTAGATCAATATCAGCTGTGCATTTGAAAAGAATTAGTAAGAGTGAATTACAAAATTGCATGCATAAATGGGCATCCATTGGTGAGAAAATAAATAAAGAACATTTGAAAAATGTTGATGAAGATGATGGTGTTAAAGAAGAAAGAGTCATTTCTGCAGTGAAAAGTGAAAGAAAAAAAGTCAAATTCCAGTCTCCTTTGCATTTGAACTTCAACACACCAAGGCCTGAGGAGTTGCAGTCCAGGTTGCAAAAATGGTTGCAGAAACATGGGAAGTCTATAGATTCTTACCACCATTTACAATGTTTTGGACTACATCATATACCAAGAGATATAAAGCAATTCAATTTATTTGATGATGATGATGAAAATAAGGAAAATGTTGCAGTTGAGAATGACAGTGATAATGACTCATATTTAGATAATATGAACAATGTGAATGGTGATACAAAGGATGAAAATAAAGGTTTTCCAGTAGATAAGTGGCGTAGAGCCAGTGTTGTAAGTGACAGTGTTGATTTCAATGAAAGCTATGAAACATCATTACACTCAGAAGAAATTCTTCCAGTTGATGAGTTGTTGCTAGGTGCTTTAAATGATCTGACTGGGCTATTGAAAGAGGTACTTACTTATTAATTAATAATGTGGACTAACTGTTATTATAATACAGAATATATATTTTTTAATGAAAATAACAATTTGCTTGATATTTGTTTTAATAAGAATATTTTACTAATAGAATTTAATTTTTAGGGTTTCGACTGGGAACAATGCGCCCGGTGGCTGCGTGCCATCCGAGACCGGTACCCGTTCGCGCCCGACAAGGCCGCGTATTGGGAGTGCAGAGCCGCGTTGGAGGAACGCCGTGGCGACCTGCCTGCCTCTGTTCAGTGCTGGGAGCAGGCCATCGCGGCGGGCACTGAGGTTATTATTATTTCTATAGTTTTAAAAGCATATTAATATAGTGAAAAAAATATGATTATAGTGGAATGTATGAAATGGTAAATTTTTGTTAAGAAATTTAACTTATTACTCAATCTGGCAAGACAAGACAAAACAGCGTTGAGTTCTACCACTCAACACGCAGTGTCTCGAAATCGGCAAAAAGTGGAGAACAGAGTAAGTTGATGCTCTCTGTGTACCCTACTATTTGTAAGAAAGTAATTAATTAATAAAAGTATTCTAATAGTTAAATATGAAATAAGAATATTAATTTATTTTGTATTTTGCTAGCAATCAATAGTGGAAGCAAACTTGGATCACCTCTTGGATAAATTTATGCAACTTAAAATAAGTCCAGGCAGTGGGAAAACATGTGTTGATCCCAAATTAGTTGATGTGAAAAATGTTTTTAAGAGTACAATTATAAGATTTGCTGTTCAACAAGCCAAGTTGTGAGTATTATCTTGATTAATTACATTTAGTTGTATAAAAGAAAGAAGTCAATGTTACTCTATATATATATATGACTAGCTGTGACTTCATCCACATGGAATTGTAAACTAAAACTAGCCTATGTTACTCCTTATTACAACAGCTTTCTGCCAGTGACAGTCTTTAAAATCAGTGTAGCTGTTTTAGAGATTAGCTGGTTCCAACAGACAGACAGACATACATACATACAATAATTGCTTAAAATGTAATTTTGGCATATGTACCATGTAACCATTTAGTAAAAAGTGGTTAATTGAATATTAGGAACAGCCATCAGAATATTAAAGCCAATTTGATTTATTTGTATAGATAATAAAATCTAAATAATAAAATAAAATCTTCATCTAAAGTTGTATAAAAATAGTCTCTTACTAATTGAGTGTATGTGCACAACTGAAGCTACTGTGCATAGAGAGTAGAATTTTTCTCTCATGAACAGGAGCAAAAAATTATTGTACATATATAGATCCAAATAAAGTTGCAGGTTCAAGTCATAATAATATTTTTTTAACATTGTTATTCACAACAAGTGTTATTCACACCCTTAAGAAATTGAAAAACATATATTTAGGAAATGTATAAAAATTCACGCGACAGTCAAATGTTTATATGTTTTCTAAACATATGTTTTTCATAATATGTATATTATTATATATAAAAAAATATATATGCACCATATATAAACTCTTATTCTGGATTCTCTCCCTCCTACCTTACATAATTATATAGTACAAATATAATGAACTAACTAATATACAATTTATGCTATAAAAAATTTAGTTCTCATACAACTTATCACCAAAGTTCTTATTCTAGCCAATTATTTCAGATGTATCAAAATATTTTACAATATATTAGTCAAAGTGATAAGTGTTTTGTGGAAACTTTTAGCAAAATCTCGGAAACAAGTGAGAGTATCTATCTAACTTTATAAGTGGATTAGCTATATTTTAGTAGTTATTATTATACCTACTTTTTTTTAGACTTCATTTATGTATTTCCTTATTTAGAATAGTTTATCACTCACTTAAGTATATTAATTATTAGCTATATGTGAGTTTTAAGTGTGTAGTTACTCCAATACTATATGTTTTGAACAGTTGATTATATTATAAAAAAATTAAGTATTGGAATATTTTATTAATACTTTTTGATTATTTATATATGAGTAAACATTTTATATGGTACATTAAAAGTACTAATTATAGTATTTCATCTATGCAGATCAATAAATGTGCATAATGATAAAAAACAATAAATTGAATGTTGTGGGACTCAAACCTGCACCTCTTGGAAACCATACAAGCCCTAGAGCAAGATAGAAAATCTTATGTGCTTGTTACAACTTATTTTACTTGTTTTCTTTGCGAAATCGCCTAGAATGCTTGGACAGTTTCCAAGACGTGCAAGTTTGGGTCCTGCTATGTTCACATTATGACTGTCCTAAGTATTATTCTTGTCTTAATGTACAAATAACATTTTAAAAAATCTTAGAATATTTACATATATTTTGTGAGATATTATACATTTAAGTACACGTATTTAAGTCAAATATATTTAGCAATATTAAAGCAATCTTGGCATTATAAAACAATGTCAGTAAGATTCATTCAGGCGCATTTACTTCCGATTAAAGCAAAATCAATCATACTTGATTGAAGGAAACCTAATGTTCTGGTTGGTCGAACTATGGAAATAAATTTAAATTATTTTTCATTTTGAAATGCCCCATATATTTTGCCTAGTTTGTAAGGAAAATGGCCTAACATCAGCCTTATTCTAACCAGAGAAGAACAATGACACAGAGTGGTTGACATTTATTTTGTAACAGGGTGAATAGTAAAGATGTTCTAAAGAAGGAACTATTTTCGTTTCTTCCATACCATCGTGGCACAGTGAGACAGTGTCTGACTTAAACGCCATGGTTGTGGGTTCAATCTCCTCTGGGACAATGATTATTATTAAATTCAATGCAATACTCTGCACTGGAAAATGGGTGGAGCTGTGGTAACTAACTCCTTTTCTTGTTTTTGTGGACTTCCTGACAAGGACAGCTGGTACTGGCTACTAAAATATTGTATTGTCAGCAGATCTGAATCTAAATAGCCTTGCAAATGCTTACAGACGCCAAGCAAATGAAGCGCCTAAGTACACGGTGACTCCGGTGCGGCGGAGCTCCCGCCTCAGCACGCACTGGCGGCCCACGCCGCTGCGGGTGTGCAGCTCCGTGCAGCAGGCCACCGAGATGGGCGCTGAGTTTAAACCAAACAAAGCTCTTGTCGATTCACCTTAATTTGATATACATTTTATCTTTTTTTACTGTAAAAACTGCATGCAATTTAAGGATGGTTCATCCTAGACTAGCATTTGAATTGAATTACCAATAATGAGGAAAAATGGAACAACAAATTCTTTTACTTTACCGGTGATATATAGTGGGGTCAGTTATTCGCCCTAAAGAGTAGCACAAAGTGGTAGTGGATGGGTCTAATTAAAATACTAGCCTGAGCTTAAATCACATTGCAGTATAAAATTTTGTTAATATTTCTTTCTGCGACACTTCCTTTATAAGGCGTACAAGGAAGGATGATGACAATGCGTGCTGGATGGCGTATTTTAAATATTTACACAATATTTTATTCCCAGTATATTACTATAATATAAAATAACGTGTAATTATGACTTCTTGTATGGTAAATAAAAATGCTATACCTTATAAGAGGTTCCTTAATATATATAAAAATATTTGTTTGACTTTTCTAATTATTTCATTAGGCTTTTGTTTCTTACTTTCTTAATTTATAGAATAACGCAATATACTCTATAAAAAAAACTAATAATAAGAACTTTTAAGTTCATATGTTTTTTTTTATTGTAACAATAACGTGTATTCAATATATTGTCAATGTCAATGCAAAATGCTACAAACAAATGTATTGAAATCGTGAAAGTTATCAAAATAATTTATTTATTTTGTAATAACCGCTTTGCATTGAAGGTGACGATATATATTGTGTAGCTTATCGTTTATTTATGATCAAGAAATGATAATGAAATACAAATGTTGCATTAGATGTACATGCGGATAAATATTATTACTTTATTTTTGAATTTTAACTTAAAAATAACTTTCTCTTTAAACTATAACGTTATTATTGTATCCATATATAAAAAAAGATTGGTGTTTATATGTACATACAGAAATCATAATTATTTTTTTTTGCTGGACAAACAAATATTCGACCAATATTACCCATATTGACTACAATTCAATGTGCCAATCGGAATTCGTACTGTTTCGATTGGAATAATTCAGCCAATTTATACCAATTTACAATCAATTGATGGCTACAAAATTATTGAGCTCTTTCTATTCGTGAATTACATTTTAATACTTATGAGTGTTATACAAAGTTTGCTTTTGAGTTAGCTTGGCTATATATTATATATAAAACTGTCAATTTTTGTCCTGTTTCTATACTATAAAAAATATAAGACTGATATGTAACATGAAATTAAGTATTCAATGTTTGAACATTCTACCAAAAAACTGATTATGATTTCTTTGTCTATTTTTCGTTTTTTTTGTATTTATGATATTGTATCTAATGAATTATGTTTCAGTTATAATTATCTGTTCATATTACAATTACATTTATGTAACACTCAATAAATAAATGCGGCTCTAAACAATAAATTCATTTATTTTTTAAAAACCCACCCTTTAAACCCTTAAAGTTAAATTTATATTCAACATAGCATCATATCATTTTCAGACCGACGTTTTATTTTTATTTTATAGAAAAAGCGCACACCGTGTAACACCAGAAGAGTTACAGGCATGTTGCGGCCTTTAAATAAGTTTGTGTTTAGAGTATGAACCTAAGACCAAAGATTACCAAAATACAATAGTCAAAACTATTTAAGTCGGTTGAGCCGTTTTGATTTCACATGATGTAGTTCTTAATGCTAATTTCATTCAAAAGATTAAAATATTAATAAGACTTAAATGTTTTTTTTATTTATTATTTCGCTAAAACGTATTGACTTGCAATAATACAATAAAAAAGCAGGCTATTTTAGTAAGAACATATTTATTTAATATACATACGAATAATTTCTTTCTCCTTTAGTAATAAATTTTATAGTTGAATATGTGTATTTGTTATTAAAAGGTGCCACGTCGATACGCAAATAGAGCTCTGGAGACATTCGGTTATTGAAGTAATTATTATACGTTTTGGCTAGATTAATATTGACGATGCGCGTAATTATATCTATCGTGTCGATAGGTTGGCATTGATCTGATCATATCATGAAACGCTACCATCAATTCATTTCATGAATGCCTTCACGCTTTACCTTAATAGAGCAGGGAAGTAAAAATAATTTAAATATCGAATCTATCTATAGTCTATCCCGAGTTTACACTCTTTTTCGATTAAAGCGCTTACAAAATTAAATAACCTAGTATAAATAAAAGTATGGCACATGAATTGTTATACAGACTTCGACGCTGACAAAATTAATGCTGGGGTGAAGTTATTGCATATATGTATGAGATGTAAGTCCTAGGAGCTATCAAAGCATGTTTGCTAGCATAATGTATGTATAGAATAGCTTAAGCATTTGCAATATATACTGAGGTTTCCTAAAATGCTCTTACTCCACCAATCTTTCTAAAAGTGAGAAAATATTTTTCTTAACAATGTTTTTAATATTATACTTATTTTCATTGTATTTAAAATTCTTAAAAATGTCCTATATCACTAGCAAAAAGCGCTATAAAATTAAGTTTCATAGCGCGTTCCTCATATATAATTTAAATAGCTTCTCGTAAGAAAAAAAAGTTTTTTTAACCTGTTTTTTTGTTCTACCACTCTATAAAATACAGTGAAAGCAAATATTCAGTTAGTTTGTCACATTGCAAATTATATATAACATTACAATAGTATTTGAGTCGTTAGGAATACACATGGCATAATAAACATTGAGATACTCTAGGTGATCGCTTTTATCTAACCTGTCCGCAAGTATTTGAAGTAATTGAAATATGTGGGTTAACTGATGTATCGCTTTACATTTAGGTATGTGAATGACTTAAACATTTATAAAACCTCTCATACTTACAATCACTTATCCATGTTAATAAAACAATATGTAGACTCGCAAGAGGTTTGTCAACAATTGTTTATTATTCAATAAATATTTATATTAAATAGTAATATAGATCAAGTGCGCTTAATATTCTCCACACTCGACCTTTTAAAATCGCTATAATAAATAATCTATAAATATAACTAGCAACCCGCACCGGGCTTCGCCTGCATAAACTGTACAGTTAATAGACATTTAGTTTATTGGCCAGTGTTCTGACTTAAATTATAAACGTTGCTCAAATGTATAACTTTGTCGTTTTATGACAATACTAATGTGTCAATTGAGTTTAAATAGTGAAAGATCACTTTGCTTTCAATTTAATTGCAATCTAAATTAAACCGTCACCGAACAATACAGCCTAGACTTGGATATCCTAAATGCATATCACATTAATACATATTTTTAAAACACTTTAAAATTTGTAATATTTTCCACATATTCAGGTTCAGATAAACATTTTTTAGCAAATGTAAAAATGTGAACACAGCGGGACTTGAAATCGCGCTACTTGGACGGTTACCACGAGGCGCGGGTTTGAGTCACTACGTTGAACTTTTTTTATTTTTCAGGTGAGGCAAAGGCAGTCTTTTTAGGTTCCCGCTCTCCACTCTTGTTATTCGAGACGTATTTGACATATATAACCCGACGCGACGGCCACTCTGTCTCCTTACCTTAAACCTGTGATATCTTCTAAGATATTGCTTTTAATATCATGATGTAAAGAAGAAAATCGATTTACATTAAATACATAACGTATCTAACAATAAAAATGATACTGTATTGTTTAAATAGTATCATAAATGGTGCATTATTTTTTTACATAAGTAAAAGATTAAAAAGGATAATGTGGGCTTAGGAATATCTATCTTCGCAAACTTTTTTGTAAACATTTTAAAGACACGTAGGTTCAATATATATTTTTAGCAATCAATATAAACGAACAAAAATATATTTTTTACAATAAATCTTTTGAATTCTCGGCTGTACTTTAATATGAAAGTATAATAATTTTCCTCATAAATCACTATCTGGTAATTTTGACATAACAAAAAATCCATTAATGTGATTATTAAATTCTAATTTCATGACGACAATGTCAGTATATACTAATTAATTGAGATTGCAATGCATTTTCAGTTCGGTAGTAGGATTCAGAAATTAAAAGCATAATAAAGTGGTCTTATACTATTTAAACATTATATTTTATCAATTGATACAAAATTATTTTTATAATTCAACAATATTATAAATTTGGGCAAGCTTTGTGATCTAAGTGAGAACGCGGGCGGACGATAAAATTAAAGAGCTATTAGTCTTGTAGTGTACGAAGGCGAATTCTCGAGCGTGTCGCTAGCATTTAATAAGTTTTAAGTAATAATAAGGAAATATTTAAATACGTATAATACTTTGTATTCTACATAATATTGTTAATGCTTCTATAAACTGTTAAATACTTTATTATCCCAAAAAATTACCAGTCACTACTATAGCCCTATCACTTTTAAACCAAAATATGTTGATGAGAAGTCAGATACGATGACTGTATGATGAATAGTATGACATTGCAATATCGTGAAAAATTGCTTTTCTTTCTATCCCTTTATGCTGCCATATTGGTTAATAAATCATGGATCTAAATTAAGGAAAGGAACTTTCATCAGACTAAAAGTTAGGCAGATTTAAAATTTAAGTGCGTACTTTTTAATTTCCTGCTTATTCTCGAATAATTATTTGAAATAACAATTAAACAAAACGATTTAAAAACTAAAACATTAACTTAGTAGTATGCTCATACAAGATGCATGCAAGCTAATATATAAATTTTACTCATATATAGTCATAATTTTACATTATATATATCTTAAGTGTACGTTACGAATGTTCGTTACATTTCCAAGCATGTTTATTCGACGAAGGAAATGTAACGTATATTCAAAACATTCAAGTAACAAAAATAGAGAAAGATTAATAAAAAAATAAAGAAATGGTGGAAAATGTAAATAAAAATTAATTAATAAGGCATTCAATAATTATTGAATTTAATAAAGTTTTAATTATGTTTAATTCTTATGGTTAGGTGAGTGCAACGACTTGTGCTTGCTTCCACGACCATTTTGAATTGATGTTTGCACTGCGCTCGCAATTGCAGCACCTTCGAAAAACTTACCCTGTAAAATTTTACATTAAAAAAATAATTTAATGTTAAAGATTATATGATTTATTGAACAGCAGAAAATATTTAATGACAATTGTTATGTATCAATTACTATGAAATAACAAACCAAGTTTTCCGGAATGGCCCAGATATCGACTAATATCATATAACTACCTACGTTTTCGATATCGTACCGAATATCATCCATATCTCAGTTAAATAACTTTGTTATATGTGTATAAACTTGGCTACACAATATTTGTTCTGTTGAGGTTGCTACGCGGCCGTAAACCCATTTTACGTAAAGCCTAGTAAAATATTCCATCTTCTTAAAATATTCCATCATTAACACCAGATAAGATTATGGTTTTTGGTTCAATTCAAGCTTACAGTCCTGACCCCTGAGTTACATTGCGTATGAGGTTACAAATTATAAACAAATGTTGGGTGAGTTACTTTTCATAATGGGGTAGAGTTAGGACAAAAATAATACAAATTTAACAATCGAAAAATGTTATCGAAACAATCGAAAATAATTACGTGAATATTATACTTATCAGTATAATAGCACACTTTAATTTATTATGAACATATTTCATATTTTATATGTTTAATTCATTATTGAAAAAATGTTAACAAATACCGCATACGCCCAACCTGAGTCTCGTAAGTTACATGCGGCTCTTTAAAGGATTATCTGTGGCACACGATATACCGTATAAATATACTGTAGTTCCTTTTTAATTTTTTATATAATTATATTTTAAATTAAAACAATAATAAATACCCTTTTTAACATACTACGGCTCTGAATTATGAAACTTTGAAAAACGGCTCTATCTATTAAGGCGCTTGGTTATTTAATATATAAGGTATGTTATAATGAAACCTGTACGATTTCAAACCACAACCTAATAACTATTACTAGTATGTAGTACACGGCCACTGTGCCACAAGAGTGTTAATTTATTATATACTTATACACACCAATCCGTCTTTCAATCTCCGGGTCCAAGGCTTAGTTGTAGTGGTTGACGTCGAGGACCCTGGTGCTTGAACACTATACCCCAAAACTGCTTGAGAACAAAGTGTTACGAGAACGAGAAGTATGGCCTGCATAATGTAAAACTCAGTCAATCGGTAGTGGAAAATAAAATAGCGTGTTGAGTGGATTCTTTTATACAATCTATGTTGAACAGGAAAATACGACTTTATGCGCATAAAGTCGTATTTTCCTACACGAGAAAATCAATTCATTCTAACGACTTAAGTTAACTTAATCAATAAAGAAACCCGAGACATTTACATTAAAAAGGTAAGGGTTCTGATACAGAAAAATGGGAGCGAATTTCAAATAATTGTGATTGTAATAATTAAATATATCATAAAGGAATTTCAAGGGATTTCCCTTTTTTTAAATAAAAAAATTACTTGTATGTTTTTTACTTTATTGCGAGTAGTAATGAGCAGGCCCTTCTGGTGCCATTTTTTTATTTGAATTTTCTTTAAAAAATCCTTATTAAAATAAATTGTCATATCGATAATAACGATGTTCGAATTAGTGTAACACTAAAGAAGTTGTTTATGGCAGGAATGTTTTATGGGTTGCAGTTCGATTCCCAGTTTAAACGTGAATATACTTGTAGTAGACTATATACACGTTTAAATTATTTTCATTTATGTTTATGGTAATGCCAAGTGTGGGGTTGGATGTGGCCACCCATCAGGCAGAATATCTAAATCTAAATATCTGAATGACTTAACTTGCGTGTTGAGTTGAATCAACGCTGCGCTTTGTCTTAGGGACCAGAGTGGAGAAATGTAAGTTTTTGTGTATATATGTTACGACATTAAATTAATCATGTGGCTTGCTGAATGATCTAGGACACAATTGTTATTATTAATAAAGAAATAAAAAAAAATTATGATTAAATATATTTTATTAATTTTTGTGGTGTATATGACATAAGTACTGGCTAGATATTATCTATATAATTAATTAAACTATTAATCTAATTTTATATAGGTTACATCATTTCACACACATTTATTTCAACTTAATCTATTTTATGACTTAGACATAAACAATACTATTATAATAACTAACTATATAAACATATATTATAACTATTATAAATACGTATTTCGGAAACTAAGTTTTCAATGCCTTTTCTTATGAAAAAAACTGTAAATGTCGTGTGCTGTGCTTGCGACGTTAAGTGCTCGAAGACCATTTCCCTGAAACAAACAATAGGACAATGGAAAAAAAAAGTTTACGCTTTTAATTTAAATATTAAAAGGTTTAATTTTACTCAGGCTGGAACAAGGGAATTTATATAAGAAATACAAATTATTATCATGAATGGTAATAATATCTAAGCTAATTTCGTAAAATCCAGACTCAAAACATTCTTTATTCGTGCGTGCCCCAAGGCCATTTTTTTCACGGACTTGCAAATTGTGGAATGACCTTTTGAGATTTTCATTGAACACTACGATACGACATTCAATAGGCAAGTACAAGCACTTTCAAATCGTCAATTAACTTATAATGTCAGTCCTACCGGCAGCTACCGACTCGGATGGCCGTTCTGCTGAGAAGAGCCGGCGATAAAACTAACAGTTACAGTTTTCAAGTAATTTAATAACAACACAGCTTAGTTAATAAAATTCACAAAAAAAAAATAATTTTTATGAATTATATATTTTATTAATTAAAATTAGTAATTATTAATTATCAATATTAAAATTTGAAAATGCTTACAGCCACTTTAACACCTTTCTTAATAGCGCCTATCGGTATTTTGCCTGGTCTCGCTTCACTCGGGACGAGAAACAACGATAACACGCTCAATAAGATAACTAGCAATGAAGAGAATTTCATTATGTATTGTTTATTTTGCAAATGTCTTGTTAAGAACAGTTTAAGCACGTTATAATATGTATAATAATGCCTTGAATTGACAAACGTACTACGTTTATATACGACTACTGTAATGAAAGATAAAGATTTCTTCTATTCAGGGACTCTACCGTATCCCGCGCGTCGGGTAGTCAACTCGGCCACTCAAGTTACGACGCGCAGGATGACGCTAACTTTGATAAGATGTTAATTATTAGTGTTCAGTTTTATTCACATAAAATTTAGATACTCTTAAACTCTACAAGTATATGTAAATAGGGTAAACGTTCAGTTGTTATTCTAATAACATAGCTCTTTTGCCATCCGTTTTCACTTTTTGTTTATTTTTGAGGGTTTTAAGTTTGTTTAAAGTCTGGTACACGGAATTGAACTCCGCACCATGACAAATCTGACCGAGCAAATATCCATATTGAGTACAGACCACAACTGTGCTACAAAGGTCTATTTTCATTACTTGATATGTGTGTGTGTGTATGTGTTTAATATTTTTGTATGGTTACCAATTTCCACAATCACAGATTCACAGGACTTCTTATTATTATAAAATATGCAAGAATAAAGCTAAAAATAAAAATAAATGGTACGATATGATAACCTAAATACGGGTACATTGCATATCATGTCTCCTGATTTCAATATTAAACTTCATATTGTGCTCATATCGTGTACGCTCCCTTTTTATTAAGACATATTGCCCTTTACAATGATAATGTGTATATCCTACTAATATTATAAACGCGAAAGTTTGTAAGGATGTTTGTTACTCTTTCACGTAAAAACTACTGTATGGATTTTAATGAAACTTTACAATAATATAGCTTATACATCAGAATAACGCATAGGCTACAAGTTATTAAGACATTGTGCGAATTGACCAAAATATCAAGTAAGTATCTTATGTTCAAGCCATTAAAGCCAAAATAGTGAACCATTGTAGTCAATAAATTAATATTATGGTATAAATATATATGCTAAATGCATATGTATACACGCTACATATAGCAGAATATTATTTTTTGCTATTTTTGTGTCTGTTTGTTCCGGTTAATCTCTAGAATGGCTACACCGATTTTTACGGGGATTTCACTGGCAAATAGCTGATGTAAGATCTCCACGCGCACAAAGTCGCGGGCACAACTGGTGTAGTATAAAGTTAACATAAAAGGATTCGTATTTTATAATAGCGTGTGCCTTAAGTTTTATACTTATTTTCCTAACGGCATTTATATAACAATTTATCTTGTATTCTCCGAGTTTCGTGCGTATTGATACCTAGTATCTACGTTCTTGATATCTTGTAAATTATTAATATCAGTTATGTCCTCTACATATTTACCAGAAGCTAATATTTTTTTTAGGCTGGTATAATAATAATCAATGATTATCTAGAATTCCAGATTGAAATTACCAAGTCAGATTTACATATATAAATGTATGATATTTTTTTAAATAGATTGTTTCTTCATAATTAATATCTTAGCGCGGAGTTAAAAACTTTGGAATGCGTCACAGTTTCCTATGTTAATGTAGATAATGCACCTAATCTCTTAGTCCATGTCAAAGTATAATTACAAAAGATTATTGATTTGACATTTGACAATAGAAAAACCACACAACTGTGCAAGCACAAATATCTTTATAGTTTGTACAATTCACAAAAACGTTATAAAAATACTGAAATCCAATTTCTTAATTTAATATTATTAAGTTTTAGTTATTTTGTTAACATTTTTTAAAGTGTTATTCCCACACTAAGGAAATTGAAAAAGACATATTTAGAAAACGTATAAAAATTTTAACGCAGCGGGATTTGAACCCGCGCCTCTTGATAATAAGCGTATCAGAATTTCGACGTAGCTGGATGTTGAACGCATGGCTTAGCGGTCAGAGCGCTTTAACAGTTTTCAAGAGGTGCGGGTTCAAATCCCGCTGCCTTTAAAATTTTATACGTTTTCTAAATGTCTTTTTTTTTTTAAAGTTTTAGTTTTTTTTCTAATGCATTGCAAGGTATTCAGATACATTGTGTGTTGAGTGGCGGAAAACAACAGAAGCTTTGTCTTGTCACCAGGACGGCGAAATGAAAATAATTGAAATATAATTATTCCCCCGAGTGGGAATCGAATCCACAACCATCGCATCCACTCTCAGACCCTGTCACACTGCGCCACGATGGCCTTAATATAATATACTTTTTATAATTATAAAGAAAGCATTTACATACATACAGCATTTCTTTTATTAGAAATTAAGATTATCTTTTATTATCTTGAGCCTATAACTGTTACTACATAGGGTGCACAAATTAAATAGAAACGATCGTTTAACCTGTTGAAAATCTGTAGTTGTTTGTAAATGCTGGGAGAACCCCACATTAATAGGTAATTAAGAAAATGAATACAATTTTACTACATTAAATATAGGGAGTGAGAAGCAGAAAGCATCATCATAACCTAACCTAACCTAACCTACCAATTATGTTATTTTTTAACTTTTCGAAAAAAGGTCTTGGGAACATTGGAGCAGCAGGAACGACCCATGGCATATGTAAGCTAATACACAACAGGAAACATAATTAAAATTATGAATAAATAAATATGAACAATTACTCATTAATCCTATTTTCTATTTGTGTGTAAGATAGTAGTAGTTATTGAAATACATATAAATAAATGTGTATCTTTTTAAATTACTCATTTTGTTTATTCTATATTTATGACTTATTCAAAATATTAATAAGAGATTTCTAATGCCATTTTCTTCGGTGCTATTGTATATAAAAAAACACCTAGAAAATCACCTAGAGATATATATCTACATTGTGTAGTGTTTTAAGACTTATTAGTTCTTTCTACTTACTACAATAAATGAAGAAGGCGGGGTAATATAAAAAAGTAAAGTTGTATTTTGAATATGTGAAATATATATATATAAATATATTCTTCATTTTCTTATATGCCTATAAAAGTATTAAAATAGCAAAACAGTTTTAAGTTCAAATAGCAACTAACAACATACAATAACATCAACAGTTTATTTAACAATTTTTTTAAGTACTTACTTATTATTTATTTTATTATAGGTGCTTTATCAGATACTACTAAACCTACAAAGCATTAAGTACGAGAAACTATTTCAAATATCTACAAGTTGAAATGTCATTGAAATTTCCATTTAAATATGAGAGGGTGATAGTTTCAAGCATCATTCAAAACTTGTTTGGCGAGTGGTTATCATAAACGGAATTAATATTTAATCTAAAAATGAAATTACTCGTAGTTTTTTTAACTCTAGTGGCGACGATATTGGTTTTTGTCAACCCGGCTGCTGCCGATCCAAGGATTAGTATTAACTCTATAAAAAAAGGAAGTCAAGTAATAGTAAGTATCTGTAGAATATTTTTGATAGAAACAAAGTATAAAATATGCCTTATTACATATACGAACAAAAAAATTGAGAAGTCTTTACTCCAGTCGTACTGGCATGGATTTCTAGTTATGATTCGATTACCATACATTACGCTCATAGAGCATGATATATTGTCTTCGCATCCAGACAAGTGTGCAAATTTTGAACCCAATTGCCTGGCAGTGGATGAAAATTAAGAAAAATTTCTTACTTGATAAAGAAATACATACAGGTCAAGCTAATTAAAGCATGTTGCTCTAAGTATATTATAGCTTAAAAGTCTTGTTTTTGTTAATTACAGACAAGAATGCCTAGAAATACTTATTTTAAAAGTAATAATCTCATGATTTATCATTTTCCAGAAAAAAGGCGTTGGTGTTATTAGCGCCGCAAGCTCAATTCATGATGTATACAACTATGTTCAACACAAAATACACAAAGGATAGAATAGAGACTTTGATGTATTTTGAAGATGATAGTAAATTATAGAATAAATATAAATGTATAATATTTTTTTTAATTAATTGTACACAATGACAATATGATGTTGTACATTTTATCATAAAAAGCAAGATTCTCGACTTGTAAAAATTAATAATTAATAAAAAAAATAACACGTTTCTAAGCATTTTGATTTTCTACTTTCCTGTTTGACGTATTTAGTGAAGACATAGACAAATTTTAACTTCCAGTCTTACGAAACATATCTTTATTATTGTGTCGTAACAAGCATTCAGACAGATATTATTACTTTATTAAGGTGATAAAAAAATATACAACATTTTTTTTAACATTTTTTAAAGCGTTAATCGCAGACTTAGGAAATTGAAAAGACATATTTAGAAACATATAAAGACATATATAGAAACATATAAAGACATATTTAGAAACATATAAAGACATATTTATATAACACTGTTTTAAATATAGATTTCGTAAAAAAATTGGTTTGATGTAAAATTAAAAAGTTTTTTTAACATAAATTTTAATAAAACACATAAAACCTTTGAACAATACATTTATATTTTTTACAATATTTTAGTTTAGTAGAGTTAGAACAATATCAATGATAAATTAATTACTTGTATACAAGACATGTATAGTTTTAATTATGTTTCCTTTTGCCTACTTGGTTCAACACATCCATTGGTCTCCATTTTGCTAATAAATAAAAAATATATATTTTTTAATTTATCTTCTAATTTTATCACTTATAGTATCATTTTTCGTGCAGTGTACTATTAAGTATAAATCTTAGACAAATAAACCATAAACCAACGAAACGAAACGTAAACCATATAGTTTTTCAGAAACATTTTTATGACAAATTAAAACCTACTCTTCCACGCTATACATACATTAACACAAAGTAAGTAAAGATATAATGAATCTAATCTTATTTAAAGATACGTAACAAAAGAGAGAAAGAACTAATAAATTTTAATTTTTAATATATAAATATAGTAAATAATATAATTTATAAAATGCTTTTTCAATCACTATAAACTTACAATTACTCTGCTACCTTTTTTGATAGCATTTAGATTAACTTTCGGGAGCACCGCTAGACTGGCCCACAAAGAGGGCCCACATCAACATAACGAAAATAGCTGGGAATTTAATTTTTAATATCTCTGTTTTACAAATATATATATATGAACATTAGTTAGGCTGTTATGTGAACGATGATTTTTGCTTCACACCCTACTTAACCTGCTCCTCACCCTACTACCTACCTTAAACCTATAATATGGGATACTCCCATGCTTTACAAATCTATAGCTTCCAGCAAAGGGTCAAAATTTTTTCCTTCTCGCATTATATCATATATAGATGTGCCTTATATATATTTTTTCAAATAAACAATATATATTTTTAACATCATTGTTTATAAGTAAGTGCATTAGATAATTATTATTATTAAATAATAATTATTATTTATATCACATAGTAACGTAACTAGCATTTATTTGACATGCCTCAAACACATGTAATGGAACAGTGTCTGCGGGCAATAGTTTGTGGGTTCAATTCCCACTCGGCGGAATGATTAAATTTAAAATATACGAGTACAAAAAACAAAGCACGGCGTTTAATTTAGCCACACACGCAATATCTCGACGTTGCGTCTAGGGTGGAAAGTGGAGAACAGAGTGACTTGTCTTGACACTAGGTTCTCTCTTAATACCCTGCTATGCGGGAAAAAGGGTGAGAAATAAACCTACTTACTAAATAAATAATAAAATACACATTATCTTGGCAACGCGTACTTTTCGCGTAATAGGGACCACAAAATAGTGCAAGTTAAATGTTCTTTTAAAAAAAAGTTGTTTTTAAGTTATGTAAGATATCATATAATGCAATACAATATTGTATAGTAAAGTTTAGAATCATTATTAAAATATTATTATAGTGAGTCGATTAAAAAATTATAGAATCAGTGCAAACACAGGTGTGGGGTTTTTCCACTGCCTTACAACACTGTCTATCGGGTTTACCGACATACCTTTACTCTTTTTGAAATGAAACTATTTTTAACCGGATTAATCGCGTATAATATTGGTATTCGAAAATACATTTTAGAACCCGACGTTTCGAACACTTTACAGTAGTCCGTGGTCATAGGTAGACTGAGGTGGCATTTGTCTGTCATTTGATACAATTATCATATCAAACTACCGCGAACGATTTCTTAGTTGCCTCGCGTACTGCCCTGGATTCGTGCTGAATGAGCTTACTGTATCTTGCTCTCTGGTGTGATCAGTTTTCAGTTTTGGGTCCCAGGTCGTAGACAGTTTCCAACCGTCTTCTCTATTGAAATTATTACCATATGTGAGGGGAGTTACGGACAGGATTAGCAATATGCTTAAATAAAAATATATATTTAAGCCTAACAAAAAAATGACACAGTTCTTGAGACCAGTGAAAAGTAACATTCCTTTGCAGTATGCTGGTTTATACAAAATAGATTGTGACTGTTGCTTATCTTACATTAGTCAAACAAAGAGGAGCATCGGTATAAGGGTGAAAGAACACATCTCTGATATCAAGAATGAGCGTGTATCGAAGTCAGCTGTGTGTGAGCATACAATGGATAAAACCAACCATTACATCAGGTTTGATAAACCTCATATTCTCGCTAGGGAAAACAGATATATCTAAAAAAAAAAGAGTAAAGAAGTTTCTTTGCATACTTCGCTTTGACTCTTGAGTCAGATGAGTGAGTTCAAAAAAAAAATGACCTAGAACAGATAATTTTAAACCTAGCAGACACTTGTTAAGGTAATCATTTTATTTTTCTCAAATGGAAACATTATTAAGTAATGTAATTGTAAAATGTATTGAATAACTTTAGTCGACACGAACAAAAAAACTTATGTTTAACGAGATTATGTTAACTGAGTCAAATAATAACAAAATAGCTAATTATATTGAAGGTTTATGTAACTTGATGTTATTTTAATGGTACCCATCTAATACCCATATATATTTACCTAATAAAGACTCTGGTTCATTTTCGCATTTATTTCATAGAGTAGTGTCTTGACACTTACTAAAGCTGGGCGGTAAAAAGTAAAATTGATTTAATTTATTTATAATCGTTTACCCAAGAGAGAGACCAACGAACTCACAAACAATCCTTTAATTTACAATAATAAATTTGTGATAAGAGATTATTATAGCATACTTCCATCCTTAAAGCTAAAACGTACTCAAGTAAACAAGTATGCGACGAATATTATATGTTTTACACCCTTTTAATGTAAGGAGTAATCTTGAATATAATTGTTTCCTTAAACCTGTTATTGTGGGGTTGTCCAACAACAAGAAATCGCGACAGTTTTCTATTACAATTTGTAATAAGCCTCGTGGTCTATGGCTGGTGGTGGTTATTAAAATTCTCGTTTGATACATCTTTAGCTATAACTGTGAATTGGTTATTTGAGTGTGCGGGAAGACTAATTATTTTCTGTTACTTTCAAATGACATGATTTGCTGAAGCGCTTCGAACTTAATCTATAATATACATAAAAAATAACAAATTGAGAAAACACTCCTTAGCATTCCATGCATTCACTGCCGAGTGAGGAGTGCCAACGAGCTGCAGAAAGAGGAGCTAGGAGCAGTGCCGACTTAGTAGACAGTGCCGACGTCGTGACCAAGTGTAGGTTTAAAATGCGTATTAACGCTCGCCGCCACTGTCTGTGCTTCGCTCTCTGCCTAATCAAATTTGAAAAAATCCTACTAATGTTGCTTTCAAAATACGTGTTAGAAATGAACTGATATAACTGAAATAAGAAGAAAATGTATCAAAAACTTTAACACAGCTGAACTTGAACCCGCGCCTGTTGGACGGTTACCAAGACGCGCTTGTTCGACTTTTATAACATTCAACTTTTTGTATAATTTCAGGCAAAGGAAGAATTAATATCAAAAGTATTTCCAAATATTTATGTGAATTATAAATATGAAAACTATGCTTGGTTGAGCAAACGAGCCATTTTACTTGCAAAAAATAAGGATGTAGATGATTTAAATTCAGAGCCAAATTAATGAACAGCTGTTATTCATATAAGTCAATATATCCATTATCCAAATGAAGAATTCCTAAATTTATTAGATTTGCCACTACCACACAATTTACAGCTCAAGGTTGAGTCTGTAATATATGTTACGCAGTCTGAATCAGCCTAAATTGTGCAACGAAACAAGACTCTGTTAAAAAAGCTTTGAATTTGAAAAAAATTGATTGAAGATTTGCTTATTTCAGGAATACTACTAATTCCAACTGACTGCCCCTTTGAATTCAAACAGTCGTAATTGCATTCTGATGAATTGGTTATGTTCATGCAAAAGTTGTTGTAGTTGAAATTTTCTTTCTCATATTCTCGCTCCATGATTCTCGCTGCATGATTGATAACACAGCTTTGATTTACTTCAGGACTGATTCGATTTACTTCAGAACTTCAAAAACTGTTTTAAGTTTGTACAATCTGCAAATAATACTTTCGCAAGGCATTACGGTATTGACAAATGCTCATTTTTCAAAATCCTACGGATTTGTCGCCGGCGCAATCAACTGTTCGTCATATCTAAACGCCAATCGTTCACAGGCTATTATTACGTTTCATCTTTCTGTCTCATACGCACACGCACTTTTCTGAGATGTTTAAATATTTACTATAACTTTTTAATTATATTTTTTATACAAACCTCTGACAATAATAAACACATAAAAGAAAGACTTATCCAATTTGGTGCAGTCGTTTGGAAGTTATGCGCGTACAAAAAACTCAGTGATTCATTTTTATTTAATAAATTTAAGATGGATAACTTCATGTCATACTAAAGAAATACTTGATTTATTGCAGGAATTCTTAAACCAATTAAAATATGATAAAAGCCCCAATTCAAATAAATATTTTCCTAATTTGTTTAAGTTTATTCAAAAATATGTTAAGTCAAGTTTCTAATACATTTCTTTAATCATATTGACGTAAAAAATATTTAATTGAAGAATTAGAACAATAATTGATTACCTATATCAAAAGCATTAAGAAAGATCCTGTTACAAGTCTAGTTTTAACTACCATACGGTAATTGTTATCTACTCGCTATATACTCGTATATAATAAAAATGTAGGCTCTTATACAATATTATACATATAGTCCTCATAACTTAATTATATTGTTACAAGATGTTGAAATATTTTATTAATGTAATGCATTTCCAATGCATTAATATAATAATTACTGGCTTTCTACACTCCTTCTTCACATGAGCTATAACTGCGAATTAATTAAGACGTTCAAATTTTTATACATTTTCTAAAAATGTTTTTCGTAGCCCTAAGTGAGTAACAATTTAAAAAAAAATTTAAGAAACTTTAACTGTTTTAGCCAAATCACACACTCTTCCAACCGGACAATTCTCGTAAAAAGAAATATAAGGTTGTCCTTATTTAAAATAATTTACATCACTATAGCGTTTTATTATGAATTCTGATATAATTTATACACATATGTAATACATACGCTAAATATTTTTTATTTTATCTTTACAGATCACGAATGAGTGGTCATTATGGAGTAGACATTATAGACAAGGAGTGACCTAACAATATTATTATTTTTGTCCATTTTCCTTTTGTGGATTTAAATCAGACTAGAGTGTAAGTTTATATATAAAATGTGAAAATACGCGGATTGACATTCCATCACGCAACTTTTAACGTCTCTAAAATGTTTCACATTTTATATATAAACATACACTCTAGTCTGATTTAAATCCACAACCATCATATATAAAATAATATCAAAATGAGTTCCGAGTAGTTTTATCTGACCGTATATGACTTGTTTACAAATCTTAAAAATTAATTAATTACGAAAATCCACTTAATTATTTTTTATATTTAAGCTTTGTTTCAATATGAAACTTTATCTCAGTACATTAACATGTTCTTCTATACGTAACTGATTGCTTTCTGTACATGGAAGATATATAATATATATAAACTTCCTTTAAAATTAAGTGTTTGTTTCATTTTAATCAATCATTTAGTGTTTGTTTGTTCCAATTAAATTATAAATATAAGGAAAGTTTATTATTTAAGTGGGGAAAATCGACATAGTTTAGCCGTGAGGTTTACGCAGGCGAAGTCGCGAGCGGGTCGCTAGTAATAAATAAACATTTCGCACAGTTACGAAATGCCTTACTATACGCAATAATTGTGAATGAATTTCCTGCAAATATATTACCGAATTAGTTTGTTACATAAAAAAAAAGAATATTACATATTTTTTAAGAATGCCAAGACACTAATACAAATTCTATTATGGTAAGTGACGCGTGAAAATTTTAAGGCCTTCGGCACAATTCTTTCCCTTTGAATACAAACTAAAATAATTAAAATACTTCTTTCTTTTGTTATTATTACTTTTTACATTTATACCGGTAACATTTAGATTTTTTATTTCTCACTTTAAATTATTGAATTCGTGCATAATATTTTCTTATAAGTCGATAATTTGACCAGTAAATGGAAAATTTATAAAAATAATTATCAATTTTGTAATACTTTAGAATAACATAATAAAAATTCAAAAGTGGGATGTTTTGTTAACAGTATTTGTTATAACTTAATACTAAGTTCTACGTTTTAAAACGAACTGGGACACATTATTTGATGCAATAGGTTTGTTCATAGCTGCCTTACTTATGTACGCAGACAATGTTAACTTTACACCATGCATTGTGCTACAAATAATAAGATTAATAGGCAACACCCTAAAATAAAAAGTATAACTTTCAATATATAAAATTTATTAACATTAACATTTACAAAATATATTCAAGAAAGGTGTGATATATTTTTTAAAAAAAATATTCCGTTTATTTAACCGTTATTTTTTCTATTGCGGATGCGGTCGTATATTTCATGAGCCGTACCCGCAGCGCCGGCGACACCAAGTCCTTTCCTCTGTAAGATAAAAAACAATGAGTTAAACGACATTTATGCCAGTATACATTTGTTAAGCTCCACGCACCTTCTTCATATTACAATATATACAAAGAGAATCTAGTGTTTAAATACTCCGTTGTTAATTCGCATGATGAATGACGGAACTAGTGTGACATATGTGTGACATATTTTATATAAATTATGAAAACAAGTATTTCTTTAATGTAAAACACTGTTGAATTTAGTAATTATATATATACTTACAATAGCGCTGCCTCCTTTTCTAACAGCGTTCACGTTGACTTTAGGATCGGCACTGGTCGGAACAAACAGAGCGATGACAGCCATCAACATGACAAAAAGGAACGAAATCTTCATTTTTACGAGAATTGCTTAATGTTTTACACAAGTGATTACTACTTAAGCTGCTAAGTAACTGATGGGCTCCAAAATAAGCACTGTATATATAAGATAGTTAGATTTTCCTTATGGACTAGGTTTCTCCCACACTTTGAATACCAACGTGCACCTGTCTGCTTAAGACGTAAAGCGATTAATTCAAAATATTTCCTTATAATAAAAACACGTGTTAAACAAATATTTATCGATTAAAGATGAAGATAATATTGCTGTTTATATGATACATTTCGTATTACAAGTTTTACAATATATTAAGGTTTCTTACCTACTTTGTAGGTATCTTTAAGGTAATAAATAAGGTAAAAAATTTAAGTTACTGTTATATTAAATACTAAATCTTTTATGTATTTAAAAGCAAATATACTAAAGGCACAAACAAATTACAAAAATAAAGTTTACAGTTAAAAGAAAATATGAACTTTTCCGAGTGAATTTCAGTATACCAACTTCTGTAATCTATTCCAGTGTCCTACAACAAATATAAAAAAGACTTCTGCATGAATTTAATATAGCTCCTAGGCATGTCAAGCATCGGAATGTAGTTTGAAACAAGCGTTTGAGAGTGGGAAGCAAGGTAAAGCAAGAATGAAGATAGGATGAAAAATTTTGTTAATTAAGTATTTTAATAATGAGCCAAAAGAATGAGACAGAAGACAACGAAGACGGGATAAGGAGCTAATTAAGCTAAACTCGAAACTGAAAAACGTATAGAGTTATAATGAGATTTTGACATCACTCTAATTTGTTAAGTAGCTCCTCGGTCACATCCAAATAGAAGACGTAACTGCGACTAAAATTTGGGTAAAAAAGCTATTAAACTAATATTGTTTTAATTGTATAAAGAAATTACTCGAAATACTTAAGATAATGGAAACAGAAATGCATTTAATAACTAATTTCATAGCTATTATAAGATGTTACATTAAATATAAGAGCCAAATTCCTGACCCCCAGAATTCATACCCACGAATGAAAGGAAAATCATCTGCCTGTACATGATGAACATGAAATGACTTTTTGGAGTATTATTTCAATAAAAACACGAGGAAAAAGCGAAGGACGAACGCCGCCTTCACAAGTAAATATGTAAAAATCAACGGAGCTAAAATCGCTGAAATTTAACCTTATTATAACAGTGAGCTTAGTGCTATGAATGTTGCACCGAATGTCCTAGATAATAATCAGCAACGTGTGGAAGGGACGGAAATCGGACTGAGACAGTAATTTTTGGATGATAGAAAAGAATACAGTATTGACTATATTTATTTTCTGCTTCACACTTCTTTAGCAGAGTAGGCAGAGAGAAGCGAGACCTTGTTGTGTAGATGAACTCAACGCCGAGCTGACCAATAAGACAGTGTTCTGGTCAGACCGTCCTACTGCGCCATGATGGCTTTATGTTTATACATATAAATATATACTATTCCTTCATTACACACATTATTCAACACTGAATTCTATATAAAGCTGTTATCAATTGTATGGATTGTTTATTGTGGTATCAATGTTAATTAGTTATTAAAGCTCTATTTATAACATTCCCTTAAATCTTTAATTTGGTATCAATATTTGAATCTAATTTATGTTAAACTAATATCAAGGACACCTTGAGTCTTAGTTGTCTCCTAACAAACTTTTCTAAGACTAGTCGATGGCAGTAAATCAAAAATACTCTCATATTTTTAACGAACTTATTGTTTGTTGTTTACATTAAAGAAAAACAAATCTGAACATAAATCTCAAAATCAATTGATTGTTGATTTTTGAGGTTTCTTTATGGTACATTATTTGTACTGTCTGAGAAGACTTTTACATATCGGTACTTGTTTCATATCGGTATCGTAATATTGGATATCGTTTCCATAATATTGTAAAAAAAACTTATATTCATAATATAACTTTGTTATGGTTTCGTATTCTAACGTGTAAGTCGACTTAATTTGTTTAAGACTAATAACTAAGAGTAAGAACATCCATCGTTATATTATAAAATAATAAAATTTTATTTCATTTCGTATATTTTTTTGGAAGTTATTACTTATAGTATTTGACAGCGTTTTTTGAGTACGCCTCTTTATTTAAATAGTTTAACAGATAATTACTTATTTATATATTTTGCATTAATCCAAATTTATGTCAATTTGTTTATTTGTTTATATAAATATATCGTGCACACTGTGACGCAGTGGGACAACGTCTCACTCTTCACATCCCGAATATTATTATAATCTAATTAATTTATTTCTCTATCATCGGCTCTCATGTACAGGACAAAGCGCGGCGCTCCGTTCCACCGCACAACACACAATGTCTCGGATTAAGGCAGAAAGTTGAGAACGGAGTGTCTTGACACTAGGTTCTCCGTGCTATGCGGGAAACAAGCGTGAAGCCAATACGTAATGTCTACAATATTAAGTGCAAAACGATATGAAAAATCACTAGATAGGTTGTACCTACTATTTTCCTGCACAGCATATAAAAAGAATGTGTATTACAAACATTGCATTTGTTACATATATATATACAATATAATTTGTCGTTGTATACTCGTACCTTTGCGTATGCTTCTGCGGCTAACGGCTTAATACTTGAATAGGCAAAGACTTTATTTATAATTAATATATTTAAAAATGATTTGTCCTTAATTGTGTTTCATATAAATGTAATAAGCTGATTAGTATTTATTAAACTATTTAACAAAATTTATAACAGTTTATTTAACCATTTACAAATAATCAATAAGTCATCATCTATTAAGTACTTATATATTCAAATTATTGAAGGTATTTCCCATTGATACGGTAGAATGTGGAAATATTATACTTGTTAATATTTATACTTATAATTTGTACTTGTTATAGGTATTTATACTTATAATTTGTACTTGTGGCAGGTACGTAAGTATTCACGTACCACCTACGGATAGTAAAACAAGATTGGAAAATTTAGAAATTTTGAAAATGTAGACATAGGTTTCCCGTTGAATAATATGTTGATATTATTATATATCTTTGTCAACAAACGTTATTGCGACATTTGTTGAAAAAGATTTTTACTTACAGGAAGTTTTTTACAATTAAGTAATACTCATATATCAGGCGTTATTGCATATAATGTGCATTAGTATTTCTTAATAAATGAAAAATATCGGAAAGTAGGTAGGCATGGTCATGGAGACGCAGTTGAACTCGATCTGACTGTAAACGCGATGGTTATGAGTTCGATCCTCCTTTGGGGGTATTATGTTTAAATTACTCATTTCCCCACTGATGAGGGCAAAACAGGAAGGGAAGCTAGAAGAAATTTTATAAAGACCTGTTTAAACTGTCTTTATTAAATTTCTACCGGTTCGTCACCACAGACTAGGTTCTAATATTTTTTTTATTATACGCATATTGCAAATGTTGCATGTAAAGTTCGATTATTCGTATAGTATTTAGCTTGTTATGGCATTCTACATTGTACCTTTCTATTTAATAGTGTTGTTTTAAAGTATCTAGGATCACATCAGGTGTTGGAAGGGAGCAACGCAGTGTACATTGAACGAGCTAACATTTTACCAGGTTAGGAATCGAATTTTCACAATCGCTGACATAAGTATATACTCTTACAAGTTTGTAACTTTTCAATTGACGGACTTTCATACAAATTTCAACCTGTATTTAACATCCTCGGGATGTGAATTTTCATAAATTCTTTCTTAGTGTTTGTCTAATTTATAAAGTAAGCCTCCTGGCCAAAAATCATGCATCCAAGTTCAACAGTTTACGCTCGACGTCGATGAATCAGTCAGACAATGTATCGGGACAAGGTGTTTTATAAGAAATTTATTTTTAAATAGAATCTTGATGGAGTAAGATAAAAAATTCAAAAACTATAAAAGAGATACATTTATTCATTTATTATGTAATTAAGCAGCTTATTGTAAACATATTTTCATTTTAATGCCCCAAGCCCTACTTTAAAGTATTATATGAATAGATTAATTTGAAAGAACGAAAGATTTATATCAAGGAACATTATACTTTATAGAATGAATTACTATAGTCAATTATCAAATAGCACTTCAGCCGCATGTCACGTCAGCTTCGTGTCACTCAGCTCAGAAGCATAAATTCAATAACACTATTTTTATTTATAACGTTTTTTCTAAATACTTTTAATCTTGTTTTACTTTTTTTTAATAACAACTATATTTGTATTATTTTTTACTACCATTCGATTCAAACTCGAATATAGTACTACAGTATATAGTAGCGACATCTATGAAGTCACTACTGCACTGAAATGATTTACTTTATCTGAATAAGATGACAGCACTGTGCTGTCTCCTCTCCTATTAAACAGATCAAAACATAAGCCATAAAAATATCTCGCATATATAAACAATAATCAACAAAGCTACGCATGGAAATAAAAAATAAAACACTAAAACTTTAGACACGCACATAGCAACATTCTGTGTCATTAGGTGTATCTACGAGTTTTAGTTACAAAGACGAATCTTAAGCAGCCGTGGCTGTAACACATATCGATACGCATTATCGATAAATTTGAGAAGTTGGTTAGGCAAAGTAGTATTAACAAATTAGATATAAAAATGGTTATTGTTATAAAAAATTATTTTTATTTATTACGTATTATAATTAACTGTTAACAAAAAAAAGTGGATATTTTTTTAATTAATATGACTAATACATTCTTGTGGATCTGGTTTCATTATATATTCCTTAGGCCCGGAAGTTTAGAAAACTTGCAATAATTATATAAATTAATGAAACGCCCGAATTACAAAGTTAATATTTATAATTAAACTCAAGCACTCTTAAGCTGTTTAAGCACTCTTAAGTATTGTATAATAATTATTTTATTAAAGGCAATTTTAATATAACACTATAATTATAAAAATTACTTATAATAAACCAAAATAATTGTCAAAACTTGAATGATTGAAGTATCCATTATACGTAGCGATTTTAATCTACGGCGACGCGGTACAACACTATCGGTCTTTCGTAGTAAAATAACTCGGATGAGTTGCTCGACCGATCCGCATTGAGTATGAGAGCGAAAGGTTGGTGTTAGTAAACAAATCCATAATAAGTAAAAAGTAATAATGTTATGAAACTGACTTACTGATGAAAGGTTATATTATGACGCTATCTTTTTGCAAATATGACATGGCAGATCTCCTTTTGCAGCGAAAAACGGAACAATTCTTTATACTTAGCTCTTCTCCGCTTTACTGTACTGACTTGGTCCCCAAATTGTATTTTACAATATTGTTAAAGGACGATTATTAAGTGTTGTTTAGTTGTTTTGCAAAAGGATGCTATATTTTTTTGCTGTGTCATTTTAAACTGACTTCGTGCCTAAGTTGTGCTCATTTGGATTTACATTTGGATGTCTTAAGTAAGTAAACCCTCATTTGGATTTGGATATCTTAAGTTTACCGTCTGTGTATTAGTTCGGAATCAATTTGTAGGTGTCGCTGGCTCGCTGTTAGTTAAAGTTTTCTGCAAAAAAATCTGGCAAGATGGCTCTCTTTTACAGTATTTATGTTACTATACTCTTTTTTCTAGAGTCTACTTTCGAGATTTGAGAACTCCTTAATGTTACCAGTGTATATAATATATATGTAATAAAAATGCAATATGTATGCTACATTACATATTCTACATTTACGTGATGACTTTTATTTTATTTTGCTACAAAATTTACATTGAATCTTAATCTTTGATTCTCTCTGATCTTCTGGATTTTTTATAACATAAAGTACATAAATAAATTTTATTTTATAAAATACAGTTTTTATATTCTGGTAACATTGGCCAATATTTCATATTTTTTTAATTTTCATAAAAATATTAGAATAATAGCACTTTCCTTATTTTTAATAACTCATAATTTACATTGATCTTGTTAATTTTAAACCGAAATAGTAAGTACAATTTCGTAATAAACAATAAATATTTATTTCATAGTATAATCTTAGTTTTGTTAATAAATAATCAGATAACATTAATAAAGATGAAAAAGCGGCAAAATTGAAAAAACGTTTAACATGTAACTATTTCACAATTGAGCGCGAATCAATATCTGAATTCTGCAAGTTATTTACAGTCAGTCTTTATTAACGTGGCTCGCAAGTTCGTGAGCTGTAATGTGCTGCCGAAAAAATACGCGTTAAATCATTTACAGTAGAACATCTTTACATATATTAATTAAAAGGTGTGAAATAATTAAGCAAGGAACCTCTCGATATTAAAAGGTACTAAGGTTTATAATTATAATTTATTATAACCTAAAATATTACTTTTCGCGTGGCGTACATGTGTATTAAGAGATTTAATACTTTAGTAAATTCCATCGGTGATTATTTTAAGTAACTTTAACATGTATATCAAAATCTCCTTTATTTTATATCAAATTATGTATAGTATATCTGAAAACATTTTTTCTGTACTAAAATATAATGGAATTTATACAGTTTGATCGTAGAACAATTAAAGTAATTTTGTACCGCGATATCTAAAAATAGTATTCGCGTACCTAATTATTGCTGCTAAAGATAAATATTCAAAAATACAACAAAATATAATAAGTAGGTTCTTTATGATATCAAAACTATTTGCATATAAAATCCTTATAAATGAATGAACATTTCAATAAAGGTTTAACTTCAATGAGATTTTCGCTCATATGGAAATTTAAGAAAATATGATGTGGCATAATATGTTAATATTAGAATAGTAAATTCGTATATAACTATTAAATTTTTTAAAAAGATTTTATTTTTAGACTTATCTAACAGAAGACGACTTATCTAATAGAAACTTATTTCTATTATAAAATTAAAGCTTTATTCGACATTCAAAATCATATAATTTTTTCTCTATTAGGCACCAAGTAACCTAATATAATTCCATGGCATTTCGTTTAATTAAGTTTTAGCGACAATCTATGATTATGTTTTAAACTGTTTTAAAAGTTATAAGATTCACATAGGTATAAATATACATTAAATGTGTAATAAACATACAAAATAAAACATGTAATTTTTAAATGTTTTGTATATTTGAATATATTAAAAATAATGGGTTTATCGTGCATTTGCTTGAATTTATGTACAATTCGACATTGACTCCCAGGGTGTATTGACGCATTGCAGGCATTATAATTAGGTAGCGTTTTATTTACCTTAATTTATTACTTATTATTAGTGATACTTTATCTTTTATCACGTTCATACTCTCCTAATTTATAGTGATTTTACATGTTTTAATTTATATCTAGTCCTTTAGACCTAAACTCAACTCAATAATATATAAAGTGATTATCGATCGTACTCATTTCTAGAATTGTGGTAGTACTTATGTTTAATTTTAGGCAACTGGGCACTTTTTAAAAAAATATATATTTAGATACGCAAAAGGCGCCAAATATTATGACGATATTATATTCAAATATTTTATTAAATGAATTAACAAAATATAGTTATTAATTACTTTTTGTATGTAAATTAGATTACTTTATATTTTAAACATGCTAGTAGCATTTGCTTTGCGTTTGAACATCTAACATTATATGAAGCAAATGTTGATCTCATTTCGTCAGCTTTTTGTTTTTAACCAATCCAATTTGTGTATTAAAATTTCTGTATTATATAAGAACTAAAAAACTTTTGCAATTCTCATCATCATATCATACTAACAAATTATCTTACAAGACGTGTACAAAAAGGATGTGTACTAAAAATTTGTTTAATTCTAGTATGTTTCTTATATTTACTTTGAAGAATGTTATTACTGTAAAGCTTATGCTTACTGTAAAATTTATCTCTTACTGGTGCTTGTTTTCCTAGCATTTGATAGAATTTATATATATATAAAATACAAATATATATAAATTGTCTGCGTATCAATTTAAATTAAGTTTTTCTCTTCAGGTCACCATGTGTGGAATATGGGCGATATTTGGAATGGACCCAAACTACCATTCAATGTATTTCAAATGTGTATTTTGTATCGCACATCGAGGCCCAGACGCGTGGCGCATTGAACAAGATAGCAGAGAGCCACTTGCTATTTTAGGTTTTCAAAGATTAGCTATTGTCGATGGGCTGTACGGCATGCAACCGATGAGATTGCATCAATTTCCGCAAGTAACTCTAATATGTAATGGAGAGATTTATAACTGCAAGAGGCTGCGAGACCAGTTTGATTTTTCATATGAAACTAACTGTGACGTGGAGGCTATCATTCACTGCTATAAGAAATTTGGAATAGCAGAAACAGTTAAAATGCTTGATGGTGTCTTTGCGTTTTGTTTAGTCGATGGAGAATCACGTAAAGTTTATGTCGCAAGGGATCCCTACGGTGTTAGACCTTTATATAAGTTACATGACGAAGAGAACAGTGCCATGGGAGTTTGTTCAGAGGCCAAAGGCTTAATAGATTTAAAGCAAAAATGTAACGCAAACTCAACATTAGGACAATTTCCACCTGGTCACTATGAAGAATGGGACATGTTAGAAGGAGGAAGCGTAAAACAGAAATGTTTGGAGAGGTACTATGAGCCTGGAATGTCACCACATTTTCGGCCATTTGTGTCGGATACAGAACTAGAAGGATTGTCTAGTATATATGAAAAAACCGCCTACTTATTAGAAGCAGCTTGCAAGAAAAGGTTAATGTCGGATAGAAGGGTGGGTTGCTTATTGAGTGGAGGCCTTGATTCTTCTTTAATTACGGCTTTGGTTGTAAAATTAGCAAAAGAACTCAAATACCCATACAAAATTCAAACATTTGCAATTGGAATGGGTGATTCACCAGATCTTATAGCAGCACGTACAGTAGCTGAGCACCTCGGCACAGAGCACCATGAAGTGGAATTTGATGAAAATGACGTAAGAAAAGAGTTAGATAACGTTATATATCATTTAGAATCCTATGATATAACTACAATTCGTGCTAGCTTGCCGATGTACCTCCTGTCGAAATATATTAAAGAAAATACCGATACTACCGTAGTGTTTAGCGGTGAAGGAGCGGATGAAGTTGCCCAAGGGTATATTTACTTTAGAGATGCACCAGACAGCAAAGCTGGTCATAAAGAAAGCATACGGCTTCTGTCGGACATATATCTGTACGATGGACTAAGGGCAGACCGAACGACAAGTGCGTTTAGTTTAGAACTTCGCGTGCCATTTTTAGATATACAATTTACAAGTCATTATCTCAGCACTGATCCTTTAATGCGACAACCCCAAAATGGAGTTGAAAAGCATTTACTACGTCATAGTTTTGCTGGTACTGGCTTGTTACCAGATTCAATATTGTTCCGACATAAAGAGGCATTTAGCGATGGTGTTGCGTCCGTGAAAAAGTCTTTATTTACAACAATTAATGAAATTATTCAAGAAAGGTTACCGGAAGCTAGTCTTTCCTACCCTGGTGTACAACCTACTACACCAGAATCTAGTTATTACAGATATATATTTGAAAAATCATTCCCGGGACAACACAACTTCACTCCATACTACTGGATGCCTAAATGGGTACAAGTTTCGGATCCATCAGCAAGATTTATCAAACATTACGCTGCCTCTTAATTCATACATTTAATGTATTCCGTGTATTGTCTTAATTGATGATGATGATTCTATCTTTTTTTTTATGGTTGTTATGTTTTGACGTACTTTACATATTTTGTCCAATTATTTAAAACTAGTTAGATATTTAACTTTCCAATTTTTTATACTGAGCTGTATATTCATTATCAACCAAAATATATATTTTAACTCGTATACTTATATTTATTTATTTACTATAATAAATAAAAATTATCCAAATTTTATTTACACAGTGTAGTTTTAAATTCTCAATAAACAAATATGTATAGATTATTCCATTAACGTAGTAAAAAAAAAACTTATATAAAATACATATCTGTATGAATATATTTTTTGCTACTACACTAGACCAAATGTAGAAAGATAATTTAACAATTTACAAACCTATATAGGGATAACTAAATATTTCTATGATTTAACATATACATATGTAGGTATTTTTCTATATATTAAAATATATAATCAGTGTTCTGGAATTTTACTTGGCATTTATAAATCAAGGATGCTAGTTGTCGACATTTAAATTCATTTAAAGATTTATCAAGGTCATCTTGGTTTAAGCGAGCGTCAAATTGGTGAGTTACATTTGTATATAAAAGAATCCAGTACAATAATATATAATAGATATAATAAAATAATATCGACTATTTTATGAATTTTAATATAATGCCATTTTTAACACTTCTTTGTTTGTTTAATTTTTATTTTGTTATTTATTATATTTCCCAAAATATATATGTATTTATATATACAATATTTTTTCTTTTCTTTAATATCAAACCAGAGGTAATTTCTATGGATAAATATTAGGATATTTTCCTATGCAACATTCAATGCACTTTTTTAAATGTCTAAATTTGGTAATGTTGTCCTTATAGAATTAACATAATTTTCCATACTTATACAGTTTCCATAATATGGCATTTGGGAGCTATGATGTTTTTGCCACTGTCTACAAGGAACTCTTTCATTTTCATTTTTTTCATTATGTTTTATGGGTATTAAATCATTTATAACATTATCTACAGCTGTAACTGGAACCAGAATATTAGTGGACGAGGTAGACTTTTCCAAGAAATTCGTTACTTCAGTTGTTGATTTATCGCAACTGAACATATAAGGATTAGTTTCCGATATTTCGTCTTTTAAGTGATTTAGACCTTTGTGAAGTAGATTTAGAACCATATAGCAGCCTGGACATAATATGTCTTTACGAGATTCAACCAATGGATTGATAGAACTAGAATTAGGAGGCGTTGTTACTGACGAAGCTGTATTGGTAGGAACTCCTTCCTTTACTTGTATTTTTTTGTTAACAAGGAAATTTGACGATTGCTTTTGACTGTCGCATATTTTACATTTACAGACATTTATAGCTAACAATCGTTTTAAATTTTGCAGCGCTACAGGTTCTGATTCGGTGTTCGAATTATTTAATTTTTTCCACATGTCAAGAGAATTTATAGGCTAGTATAAGTATTTTAAAATAACATTTTATGAAAATAAATTGTCGTACTTAAATATGTTAATCTAATATGTTATCATGCTCAACAATATTTTCTTAAATTATATTCACTTAAATAATTTACTTGAAAATTATAATTTTTTGAATTTTTTAAACAAAACTGACAGTTGTGCTAATATGTACACAGAATGAAAATAAATTATGCTTTTATTTTTTCTTGATCAGATTAAACATTTAATTATTATATTGTGACGAGAATCATTCGTAAATATTGTCTCAGCCTTAATTTATTCATATATTTAAACATAATTTCGTCATAAGATGATTCTAAAATTTTTTTGAATAGCTATAGGTAAATTGTTAACGTAGTAACGTTCTAAATTACATATCTTATGAGATATGCACAGACTGACTGACTGACATGACTATATTGAATAATTTTATTAATAATTATTATATATATTTGTTGACATAATGACTGACTGATGGTGATCAAGGTACATATCAAACGAAAGTACGAAAAAGTTTTAGGCGATACTAATTATAAGCTGATTAGGGACTTGTAACTGAGAAGTCTACTAATCAGTATAAAATTATGAATATAATGAATGAAAAAGGCACTATGAATTAGTTGTAGTTTATAGACATATACAATATTGTATTGAGAAGCTAAATTTCAATACAACAACGAAATTTATATATTTAATTTTCCAATTTCAATTTAAAGACTTTTTTGTGATTTTTTTAAAGTGCCGCTTATTTTGAATTTAACTATAGATTTCTAACTTAAATAGAGATAATACTTAAAATTGACATTTTAATAAATTCAAAAGAGAAATAAAGAACACACAATTTGGTAATAAATATATAAAATAGATTTCTTATTAATTTAAAAAAAAAATTAAGAACCATGGATTAAACATGGTGTGTTAAAGCTTACAAAAGTGTAGTTTAGAGATAATTACAATATTTACCTTCTTACCACTTCGATTATCACAGAGTGTAGTGAGTTATTAAATTAAAATTAAAGCCAAATTGTCATACAAGAAAATATATTTAGAAAAACAGAATATTTTTAAATGTAAGTGATTTCTTTGCAAAGAATAATTTGAGAGATAGTATTATTCATCTATATTATTTGTATCATTTGCCATATTTTGCAGTTTCTTGAATTTATCATTCAAATAATTCCAATACTTTGATCGTATTTTATCATATTTCGTGGCTAAAGCTTCACATAGTTCTATAGCTCTATGTGCATTATACACACAACTAGTGTCTTCTTTTTTGATGGACTCATCACAAATATCAATAATAAAAGCTAATAAGAATGAAGAACGACATCTATTTTTGTACAATTCTTCACAAAATGATAGCACTACTGCATTTCCACTAATTCCACGTTTGTCATGAAGCAAGACGCCTCTTAGATAATTCCAAGCACTTTCATTGTTTTTGACAAATTTAATTTTTTCAATAGTGTAACATATTTCCTTCTGAACATTAAGATCAGACCAGCCTTGATGATTATTCATGATGAAATATCTTTGATTCCAAGCAGAATTGTTGCGGACATCTTCAATAATCAGTGAATCCACAAATTCCATTTCATTCTCATAAAGCCTGTAAAATAATTGAGTACTTTTTATAATTACATGTCAGTAAAGATAGTTTAGTTATGTTTATGAAAAGTCAAATATATTTACACCACAATATGATCAAATTGAATGTTTCTAATGCATTATATGAAAGACTTTGTAGGAAAATTCTAAATGCAACTAGTATTCAAACTGTGTAGTTAAATTACATTTATACAGTAGATTTTTATTTTTATCATTAGTAAGTCTTTTCAAATTTGGTTAGGTAGATGAGCTTGGATAGTGGAGGCAAGCATTAATGCATTTGAAAGGCCCCTTAAAGCTACACTTGGGTAACAAGACCTAGGCACTGTTTCAAGCTCCTCTTTCTGCATGAGACTCGGCACCCACAAGGTGAATCCATGGAATGCTAAGGAGTCTTCTCTTCTAAGAAATAATAATTTAATTTTTTGACCAACATCTACGAAATATTATTTTAAGGTCACTTAAGTTTGCCTGGAAGGTATTAGAAATAGCCTGTTAGAAATTTATTCTTGTTGTAATGTGATATTTATGAGTTTATAATAAAGAGTATTATTATTTTTGTTTTATTTTGAGATTTGGTGCCACTTCTGCATAGTGCAGCAGTGTTTGGACATGATGAATTTAATTTAATATAACAAGAAACCAAATAAAGAAAATTAAAATGTTAAGTTTCTTTATAATTTAATTTAATAGAGTTAAGACTTATAAATTTCTTTATCCAAATTAGCATTCGTCAATAGTTTTTTACCGAAGCTAAAAAAAAATCTTTATACTGTGATAAATATATGCACATATACCAGTAATTTATTCAATTTTGCAGTGACCTTCAATTAAAATATATTAAAATTATGCTATTACATAAATTAATTATATTTTATTTTTATCCAACTTCATAATGATGCACATGTAAATGGATGTCTAATTTATAGTACATTTCTTAGGTCTATTCTTTATAAAGAAATCTATTTAAGATCTACTGAAGTGAGCAAATAAATATTACCCAAAAGTTTTAATAGCCCACTGCCTATGTTGCCATGCATGATAATTCTTAGGATCTTGAATTAAAGCATCACCAGTTAAATCCAGTTCAAGGGATGGGTCTTGAAGCCACTCAACTAATACTCTTCTATGATGCCAGACCTAAAAAACAGAAAAGGTAAATTATAAAAAAGGTAAAAAATAAAAAGGTAAAAAGGTTGCAATGATATAATATGTTATTATTGCACACTTACTATTATATTTATCAACATATAAAAGATCTGAATGCTGATATTAATATTATCTTCTTTTATTTAATGGCACTTTTGCCTTCTCTTTGGGAAATAATTTTATGTAAAAAATTTTGGTGTTTGCAACTAAATATTATTTTTAACATTTTAAAGTGTTAATCACACACTTAGGAAAATGAAAAACATATTTCGAAAACATATATTTTTCTTAATGCAGCGGGATTCGTACGCCCTCTTGGAAAACGTCCAAGCGCTCTGACCGATAAGCCATGTGTTCTACATCCAGCTGCATTGAAATTCTTATACACTTATTACAACTTATTTTTGTTATTAGCATCTCAGTAGAGATGAGAGATATTTACAAATTTCTGCTACCCAAAGATTAATCTACTAGTTTGGCAAAAGAGAATGCAATTTATTAAATAGTTTTAACATTTTAAAGTGTTAGTTAGGTTTGGTAAGTGTTAAAAAAACACATACTTAGCCTTTAAGTTTACACAGTAAGAGATTTACAGAAAGGCAGCAATGAACTCAATAGGTAATTTTGAAAAGCATATAAGCAATGCTTTATCAAATTTATATTTTTTAAAATGTATATTTTGAAATTACTTTTTGAAATCAAATTTAAGCATTTTGTTAATATTATAAAAAAATATGTATACTTGTGTGGTGTTGGATAAACCAAACAATAAAAACAATCTTTTAAAACAAATTACTTTAAATTGAAGAAACTGTCCTACAAACTTGACAGGTGTTGTTTATGTTAGCCATTAATACTCTTAGAAAAAAATATTTGCTGCGAATTACTTTAGCTTTATTTAATAAAAAATACAAACTTACTTGATAATTTTTTGGTGACTGTTTTATGACACATTCTACATAATCTAATTCAGATCTTAAATCACTCCCCAAGGATTTGAGTAGGTCTCTCCTGAAAATATTTATTTTACATTCAATATATGCAGTAAGTTCTTTTATAGGTTTTATATTTAAATAATCATAAATTAGTTGTAATAACAGATTATTTTTTTTAATATTAATGCTGAGAAAGAATTTATTTTGATTTTTCTACATGTTAAACAAATTATTATAATTTCATCATAATAATCAAAAAAACTAACTTAAAGTTAGTAATTATTATCATGTTACTTTAACATAGATTTGTTACATTTTATTTAAAACATGATGTAATAGTTGTTTTCAATCATACCTATATTGCCATACAGTATAATTTGCAGAATTAAATTCAACAGCATCCTTTGTGAGATGTAAAGCTCTCTCTGATTTTTCATTATTTTGTAATACAGCTCTAAAGTAATCATACACATCTTCAACTGAAATCAAACATAAATAATATAAAAGTATACAGTGCTTGAAGACTAGATGTGTTAATTAATATTAGCTGTGATATATTAGATATATATGTATGTGATATATCAAAGACATTGAGTAGCAGTTTTATTTTAAAATACATACATTTTTCCGAGTGAGCAATTACAACAACAGGTGTAGGGCCATCTTCCTCAGGAACGGGAGTCACGTCACTCCAATCTGGCCTATCCTTATAATAAATCCAAGATATATCACTATCACCACTGTCAGACATATTTTTTTAGATCTGTTCAACTGAAGTTGTTAAAACAATTTGATACTTTTCAATTTCGTTCACAGTCGCAATCAACTCTCAGCCAAGGTAACGCAAGAGCCTTAAATAAACATTATCTAGGTTGCCGAGGTTATAAATTATTTGTATGCAGCTTATTTATATGATTGTTTGCATTTGACAGGCAATGGTACTAAGCGTAGAATATATTATTTATCAGTATTCAATGTTCTTAGTCATACCACATTACAATTTACGTTAAACAGAGTTTGTTGTTATTAAATTAATACTAAACAATAAAATATGTAGCCAAAGGCCACAGGGTGACTCTGACTATAATATGACGATGACGGCTGTCTGTCAAGTGTCAATTAACTCAATATTGACATTTATAGTGATATTATATTTACCATACTAGAGAACTGAAGAGAACTACATTACATTATACATACGGAATAAATCCTAGTAAGCCGAATTTTTGTATATACCGTTATAATATAATGTATAAACTACAGACTATAGTATAATTAATTTAACTCGATTTTGTAGGGACGCAATAATATCGTGACCAAAGCGGAAAATGAATAATAAAATATTTTATATAGTTATTAAAATATTTTATATTTCGTGAATTATATAATGATTTATAAAATTTAATAAAAACGACAAAAATATTGTGATAACTTCAAACATCATTAAAATGTTGCTCTAGTAGTTTTCGCTACGATAATTGCTGAAAGTGCCTCTTTCTTGTTTAACAAAATCGAGGTTGCCCTTCTTTTTTAACATCGCCCACACAATCTCAAAAAGTTACCTTTTTGTAATTGATGACATGTTCAATTGATGTCAACTACGCTTAACCTCTAACGAGTAACTGGCAATAAATACACCCAGAATTGGTAGGTCAACTACTCATTGGCAGCTTCCGTCATAGCACGGCGTATTAAATGGGACGACAAATCGTATTAAGCAAAAACAAATGGTACGAAAATGTACTAAAAGTTACAGGAAAGGAGCGTATTAAGCGGGATTATATTAACGGAGCTTACTGTTTATGAAAAATCGACATTTGGTTTTTTGCCTGGAAATTTGTTTTTCTCCTTTATCTGGAGCCTATTGTATGATTATCTGTAAAACTATTGCATTTTATTGTAAGATTGAGTATTTTTGTAGAAGTTTAAATAAAAAAAAATAAAAAATGCAATATTACTTTGCAATCAAAACAATCGATGGTTAACTTTGGATTTAGTTTTGCTAAATGAACAAGATAGCAACTACGACATTTCTATTATTAGCAAAAACATGTTCCGTAGCCTTCTAATAGAGAATTTTAAGAGAGTTTTACTTCGTAAACAGTCAATTTTATATAAAAATACAAGAAATATTTTTATAAATAATCAGACGATAAAAGTTTTAATAACTTTATTATTGAGTATTGTTGTGCGGTATATTCACCCTCATGGAAAATACCTAAACTAATATATATAAATAAATGTATACAAACCCCTAGAATTTTTTTAGAAATTTTACTTTAAGTCTTTTATCACTTAACATGACTCAAGGTTTGTCATAAAATAAATAACTTCAACATCTATCTATTAAGAATTTATTGAAGAAATTGTTTATCAATCATAGAGTTGGCTTCAACTAAAACCACAAACCACAATGCCTGATGTTAAAAATAAAAATACTATATTATTATAAGTAATTTTATTACACAAACATTTTATAATTTATATCTATGTTAAAACTATCAGGTAACAGAGGAATCTTCAATAAGTAACAAGAAGTTATAGCAGTCTACCACGCGTACGCCAAACCTAGTCCATTAGAGTAAGTCATGTGAGATACGGCAGGGGCAGCGGAGTACGCCACACCTAAAAGGCCAGTTGCTACCTAAAATTAAGCAATTAGCATATTTTATTTATTAAAGAGTTAATTAAATTATAGCCTAGAGGTTTCAAATTCAAATGCAAAATATTCTTTGTGTAAATTTATTTTAGCTTTTTGCAAGTTACTTTTGAATCGTCGAATTAACATAAAGCCTCCACCAGCTCGGAAGAGCCAGCGAGAAACGGAAAGCCGAAGAGAAGACAGTTGTTCTTTTCAAAATTGAATTCAATGGTAGCTATCCTGTACGAAATTCCAATTATCTTAATTTTGATGAAATCGATTACTCTGTCCAAAAATATTTAAATTATTATCATTTAAATATTTTTGGGTAGAGTCGTTCGTTGCATTAAGGCAGGAGTTGTATTTATAGTACCGTACATATTTAAGTGTATATATAAATAATCGCACCTACACTTTGTTAGATTTTAGTTATAATAGAATTCTTATGTATATTAGAAATATTAGTTATTATATCTTACCCTATGGGCGTCTAACGGTGCACCAACGTGAGAGACCAAAGGTGCATAGCTACGATATGCAGGTGCGACAGCATATCCTGGGTTGCTAATCCTTATATCTGCCTTACGTACGCTCGAGAAAGGAGTATCGATAGCTTTTGAAAACGTCGATACCTGTATTTGAACAGACAATTATTACTACAATATAGAGGAATTACCTAAGCATTCAAAATTATATGGATAATTTTAAGAAAAAAGTAAAGAACGGATTGTCTTGACACTCTGCCTACCATGCTTTGCGGGAAAAATCGTGAGGCTGAAAGAAAATCTTAATAAATCATCAACAATTGCCTGTATTATAGCAGAAAATAATACCATTGATTGAAAACTAATAAATACTATCAGCCGTACGCTTTTTTTTGAATTGCAGGGTAGTAAGAGAGAACCTAGTCTCAAGAGTCAAGACAATCGGTTCTACACTTTCCACCCGAATTCGAGACATTGCGTCTTGAGTTGCTTGAATTGGATTGTCCCATTGGGCCACGATGGCCTCAATATTATACATATTATATGTAAACAATATGTATGAGAAACAGACCTGTCCTAAATTAAATGGTGAACGTAGAATATTTGATTGTTGTGTTGCAATAGCGGGCTGCGCAGGGTAGGAGCTGTATGGATTCCAAGCATCATAGGAACCATAGTAGCTAGCGGGAGCGATTAAACCTCCTGCTTGTACGGCAATTACTACGCACGCGAATAAAATTGCCTGTAAAATATTTTAAAAGTAGTCCGTAACTTCTTTAGATTTATTCGAAGTTCCCAAAGTATAATATTCATATTGAGTATTAAAAATAAACTTTAAAGACTAACTAATATTTAAAGAAATTATTTTTGGGAGTAATGTAATAGAACCCAAAATAATGTTTCTTTTCTATTTGTCTGTGCTAATCTCAGAAATGGCTAAACCGATTTAAGTGCAGTTTTTAGTTTTTTTTGCAGTTTTTTTGGTAAGCTTCTGTTAACATTTGCTGAGTGTTTATTTTATTTCAATTTGTTCATAAATAAAAAATAAGTTACAACAATTAAAATTCAGGTAAAGTTTGTGATTTAAGTGGGAACGCGGGCGGGTGAATAACTCAATAATTAGTTATAGTCGTGAAGTTGTAGCCGTGTGTCGCTAGTAACAAATAAATTTCGTATTTTCTTCGATGGTTGTAATTTAAGTGTTAAATTTTGTCATCAAATATTTGAATGTAGTAAAAAAAATAAAAATGTATATTTAGAAAGATATCAAACTAAGTAGGTATAAATATGTCGTAATTTTAGTCACAAATTACTGTGGTATACTTATCACTGGTGTATGAGATCTACAGTAAACAATTTTTTATACATGGTGTTCTATCGGACGCTCCCTTAACATAGTACTTTATGAACTAAAGCTTTTGATTGAAAATGCTTATACAGTGAAGAAAAACAGACGAATAAAATAGAAAACAATATAAACTCGATTATACACATCTAATTTCATATAAGAACAAAATATTAACGTTTACTAAGAAATTAACAGTTGTTTTATTATTTTCTAGCGTTCTTATATACTTAAAAATATCTTAGAAAATATCTTATAATCTAGGACTTACCTTTAACATGATTGTTAGTGTTTCTGAAGTTAATATGTTACTGAACCAATGGGTCCGACTTGGCTTTTATATAAGTCTCTGTTAATACATATGTATCAATGTATAATAGGTAGGTACATATGTATCAATGTATAATAGGTATGTACATATGTACCTATCATAAGGCACATGTGTGGATACGAGTATGACGCATATTGCAATTGTGGAGCTTTGGGAAAAGTAGATACTCGTAGGTGCGGCGTAACAAGGACTGTCTTTAATTATCATTATGTAAATAAATCTCTCTATAATATGATAAAAGACTTATGAATTTAAACTCGTGTCCTGTTTATGTTATAAGATTCCATTAACATATTAATGAATGAATCTGCATCTACATGTTATTGCTGATGAATGAAGCAGCATTTAGCGTATAGGAAAAGGTTATTATATATATATAATAACCTTTTCCTTCCTCACGTCAATTTTACAAGTGCAATGGTTTATAGAGTAGCATCAGATTGTACAGGTTTGTATATATATATATATACCTTCAGTTGTAACGGAAACAAAAAGCGGATTTATGAAATATCTGGCCATGAGCAACTGGAGCAGATCAATATTGAATATAAAAAATAAGGATATCTGCGCTATTGTAGACTTGTAAGTCTACAATAGCGCAGTTTCGTATTTTCGGCGGCCTTTTCATAATGAAATGAAATTTATGGAAAAACTAAAAAAAAAATGCACAAAAAGGTAATTCATCCTTATTAAATTCGGGTGGAATGCTGGAAACGGAGTGTCACAATTCTTTTTGCCGAGGGAGGAAAGACCATTATAATCGTCTGATGTGGAAGACTTACACACAAAAAAATACAGCTGTAAAGAAGTTGTCTTCTTGATCTCGTGACTCCAAACAAGATTAAATAATTTTATTAATGAAATTTTAGTTTGTTATTTGGATTTCAAAAATAAAAATGTGTCTGGCGCTCATTTTCATAACCAAAATGAGAAAAAGAGCGTAATACCTGAAATTATCAAATGCTAAGTCATTATAGTTACAGAAAAACGAATAAATTTTGTAAATATATTCTGAAATTTACTTTCATTTCTTAAATTAATTTCAAGCATATTGTATTTTTATTATTTTAAGTCATATTCTAAATAAATTATATAATTTAATTTTGGATATTGTCTCCTCTTGGTCGCGTGGTAGTTTTCATTTGACACTAGACATTTTGAAGATTTTGAGGGACTCCTAAGGAATTATTTCTCATTCTTCCCTAATATCACTGACATGAGGTAAATAAAAGGATTAACTAAACTATGTGAGCGAACTTATTACGTAATTACAATTTTCCTATTTCATAACGCCAGGATGTAGATCCTTGGTGAAAGCGGTACAATTCGGGTCCAAATTTCCATGCCATAGGTTCGTAAATGGAAATATTATGGCGACAGTCATACAGTTTACAAAAACGAACTTACGCGCTCTAGCCAGTTACATATAAATTGAAAATGAAATATGAAATGTCAACCATTCCAATTGGAATATAATTATAAACCATTCATAATTCTCTTTTAGGTGTGGTTAGTTGCATGTATGATACTTTGCGTGACTAAAGCAAGTCAAGTAGTAAACAAGGTACTGTTAATAAATGCCAGCATTACCGCTTAATATTTAAATAAAAGCATGAGTGCAAAATTTAATTTTAAGAATCTAAATCATCTGATTGCTTCTAGTCCTGTTTACCGGCTTCGTATTATCATGTGTTTATCTTAGCTACAAAATGAGCAGAAAATATATTAATTACTAGATAATTCTTCCTAATAGAATAACAAATAATATAGATAACTAAATTTGTACTGTATAAAGGCCAAAATTAAATTTAGTGATTGTAAATAGTATATTTATAATTTCACCTGACAAGTACTTACTATATGTAAAAATATACATATAATACATATAATAGGTACCTAGGTATTTGTATAAATACCTAGATCTAGATAACGTTAAAATAAGGAGCAGAAAATAATAAACAACGACATTTATGTAAATCGCAGTCGTTTAGAAAACACTTAAATTATTATAACTGTTAGAGAAAATTGACTTCGTAAGTGGGTCAAATAAGTATTACATTTTCTATAATATTTAATTAGATCCGTCATGCTGTCCCCAGCAACCATAACTAAAACGATTAGTCTATAGAGACTATGGCTATCTTAGTTTACGTGTGTAGTGTTGTATTGAGTGAAAAATGGAATATTTGCAGTATTTTATAATTTTAGTTAGTGTTACTAGCATTGAATGTAAAACTTGGTTCTTAGCATCAGATATAAAGAAAGTCGACGAAGTGTTTCTTCCTACTCCAATAACCGCAAAGGTTAAGAAGATAAAACCGTCCACTCAATTAAAACTGCCTATAACAATTGAAGCTACAAATTTTTTTAAACCCGTTAATAGCAGTGCAGCTAGTGATTTAAATTATGTACAGTATTTGAATCCAAAACCTAAAATGTTACGGAGATGTCTTCGTCGTCCTCAATTAAAAGGAAATTATTCCAAATCACATAATGATATACAAAGCAGGTTTTTGGAAGTTTTTGAAGTGGTCCAATTTGAACACGTTAAATGCTTCTCTAGCACTGGTCTAGAAGGAACCTGCCTTCACGAATACGATTGTAAAAAGAGAAATGGAACTGCTATGGGCACATGTGCTGATGGATACGGAATATGCTGTATCAGTACGTAATATACTATAATATACCTACTAATATTATATATATAAAAGTAACTATATGTTCGTATCTCTTACCCAAGTACTACCTGCTTAATTAACAAAGAATGACTTTAATGACTTTAATAAATAATAATTTAACTTAGAATGAAGAATGACGCAGACCATAGGAATACTACTTTACTTTAAACCGTTTTTTTTTAATATTATACATAGAAGTGAAACCGAAACAAATTATGTTTTGTATAAGGCTGTTAATTTATCTATTCATCTACCTACACTACAGCAGTGATATTATAAAAAGTTTTGTTTAAATTAAGAATCACAACATAGTTCCAAATAAAACGAAAATATTATATACGTGTAACTTATTTCGTCCATTGCGGAAATAATTAATGATGCAATCACAAAGAAAATAATTTTTTTTTTATCTATTATCTCGAGATTTTCTCTTTGTTAAACTATTATCGTGCCTAATAACGGTTATTCAATTCAAGGTTCAGTCATCAACGAGTCATCAGCCACGTATTTTTTTTTAATAGACTACGCTTAACTTTTTACAGAGTTGACCAATTTATATTATATTATTTTTAATGTATACACTCCGAAGTTGGTTCCTAACCCCAGAAAATTTTAACTGTATATCCAAAAATAGAAAATGATGATGATTGCTTATTCACGTACTTACTTGTTGGTTTAATTGTTTTGTTAATAAGTTATTATCCACATATCTATCTAAATCCCCATAAATAGTACATATTATTAGAATATTGTCATATGTATTGGGTATTTCAGTTCTCCTAAAATGTGACACCCATTCATCTGCTCCTATCGGATGGTTTACAAATCCCAATTACCCAGGACCTAGTACAGGCAGGCTGTCGTGTACATTAACTTTGGATAAGGCAACGAATGACATTAAACAATTGCGATTGGATTTTATGAATTTTGAGGTAATAAAAATCGCAATTAAAACTTTATACTAAGTCTGTAGATTGAAATTTTTAATTCACATGTGTAGTTTGAAGCTTTGAAGATGTAGATTTGATTTGATGAGATATGTTGTGAGATTTGTTGATTCATCTAGAAATAGATATACTGAGGAGTAGTTGTAATTTAATTATTTTCATTTCTTCGCTCTGGTGAACAAGAAAGAACGCGGCGACGGTCCACCACTCGACATGCAATGTCTCTAATTCGGGGGGAAAGTAGTAGTCTTGACACTAGGTTGTCTCTGACTACCCTGCTACCTATCATTGCCATGAAAAAGGAGGCTTAAAGCTGAAAAAAATAGATGCAATCATACAAATATGCACGTAGGTATAGGGTAATAGACGTGCTTATTGCTACTTTATATATTATGCTAATTTAATTTTTTTTTTTAGATTTTGCCACCGACATCTTTGGCATGTGAACAAGACCAATTTGTGGTTACAGGACAAAATATAAATAATGTAATACCTATACTATGCGGGATAAATTCCGGACAACATTGTTCGTATTGTTTGAAGAACTGCTTATTCTTATTTTTATTTACATCTGATCTCAAATGTCAAAATCATTGGAACATTCTGAAATTGAATAAAATTTTAAAAACTGTTATAAAAAAATTTTTACTTCTATTGTAAAAATATTGATATTCATTGTAACTAATTGAAAATTCGTTCCATTAATTCCATCGAGACGGAAGACTTTTGGACAAGACTTACTGTACGTCTTGGCTGTAGGTTCGATTCCTATTTGATGGAATGTTACATGTATTAAAAATATTTTTATTTTCCTAACACATTACCATTGAAATGAACCAAAGTGATGTGAAAACAGGAACATGTGTAACATGTAGTTTTCGAGTTAAGATATTTCAACCTCTGCAAACCAACAACTTACATAATACTTTATACTTAAATGCAATATTATTTTAATATGGTAAATTTCCAATTCTTACAAGGATATTCTATTCTAGTGTACGTTGAAGTTTCCGAATCAGTGGATCCTATAACATTTTCATTTCAAACTATATCTTCAGAAAATCGTTTATTTGCCAAGGTTAAGGTAAGTATTTATCATTATACATGTCTAATTTTGTATTAATCATATTTATAACACATGCTATTATAACATTAAATTACTCTTAATGATATAGTTATACTGTAGATGTATTTTTCTTGTATTCCTGTTTTCATTTTTTTTTTTTAAAAACCGCTGGTTATTACTTATCCACCTACATAGGTAATATAAAATAAATAAATCCTTTGAAATTTTTCCTATAACTTTTATGTAATAAAGTAAAATGAAGGCTTACAGTAATGAGTAGTAATCATATTCATTAATTAATCTAAAGATGAGGATAATATATAAACAAAGAAAATATGTTTTAAGTGTGTAAATTATATGAAAAATAATACTGAATAAATAATTTTACTGTATTAGTAGGTATTGTTATTTTAAATAAAGAACACAATAGTTCCTATTTTTGGCTCATTTATTTTTATTCATTGGTTACTTTCATAAATATTATTATTTTTATTAAACTATCTATATGCTATCGGCTTCATTAATAGCAGTAATAGCTTAGGTTTAATTTTTAATAATGACTAAACATATTTAATAAGTATTTTAGCGTCATTTTTGAATCTACGTGATAGATAGCATTGTTTATAGAGGTTTACTGGGCTTTGTTAAATTTAATACATGTTAACTGATAGTTAATTCTGAAATAAAAACGACTTAATACTTCCCAGATTACTCAACTAAGCTCATCTGATAACTTATCAGCCCTCCTAGTGGCTGCCTACAATACTATAAGGAAGATCGGGGACATATGGAATCATTTAACTACCGAGAGACAGCACCGAAATAGGAATAACAAGGGCACCCTCATACTTGGTATACACATTTCATATAATAAATATTGGGGTTACAATTAAATAAACATAAATGCCACTACCTAAGTATGTTATTGGTCTACATATTACTTAATAGAACAATGTGGACTGGTTACATACGCTGGTGAATGGCGAGGGTCACTTAATATTATGCAAATAATAAATATGTTTATACGCCTTAGAACCAAATGGCCGTAATGTATATGAACAGATATTTATAATATAAAGTAAAACTAATTTACTAATTAAGATAGGTTGGGTGTTTAAACACATCTAACTTATTTCTATTGCCTTCATAAAACTTTCCAAAACATGACCTCGACATGACATTTATAATCTTTTGACCGTTATCTACTTAATAGCATGCATTATTCATAATTATCTTGAACTGTATCGTCATCGTGGCACAGAGACTGGTGTCTGACTGAGCGAGGCTGTGGAGGGAATGATATTTTTTACATTAATTTAATTTTCTCGATCTGGTGGCGGTGGACAAAGCGCCGGCTTCTACTCAACTTGACACACAATAATTCGATTTCGGGTATAAAGTGGAGGTGGAGGGTCTTGACGCTAGTTTCTCTCCGATTATGCAATGAAATGCGCATAATGGTAAAGGTACCACCTCTAGAGTAGAAACAAATGCAATTTAATTGCGGCCGGGCTAAGTAAAATTAGGGAGAACGTACTACGTTCCCCCCAAAAAAAATCGTCGATTATTCTGTCAAGTTTTATTTGATATGCGGAAAAACATTTGATGAACCCTTGGTTAATTGCCAGTGATGCACCATGAAGTTTGTTATCATATAGATACATCAAATGTTTATTATAATCGTGCCATTATTGATTACTGTGTCCGGAGCTATGCGCCGTTTTTCGTGACGACAAAATACCAGTCCAACCTAACCTTAGCGAATTTGCGTAAAAAATGTGATATGATTACTAGTGTTTGATAAAATTAATATTGATAAAGTAGGTATTTACTTTGTTTAAAATATAAAATAAGATGAATAAGATACAGAGGACCTTTATTTGCAATCAATTCAAGCGAGGCGAGGTAGGGTAGGTACTACTTTATCCTACATTTTTTTTTATAATATGTGCTTTGCTGTTTTCGCTTAGCTTAGCTATTTTAAATAGAGGGTTGTCGTAACTGGCGCAAATCATTCATTACTTTATTACAAGCAACCCAAGACCCTCAAGTATCTCTTTCTAAAATTTCATCACAATCGGTTCTGCGGTTTGGCATAATGACGTCACAGAAGGACGTACAGAGTTGCGTTCGCATTTAGAAAATTATTAGTATGGATTTTTAAAACCGGAATATTTATTGTGCTTTAAAGTGCTTCATAATTGTATCACAGTAAAAAATAGGAAAAAATATATTATGTCATTCTGTTATTTTTAAATACATTTTAATACGGTTTTATATACGAAGCTAAGAAATCTAATTGGTATCTTAAAAACTTAAATTATTTATTTATAAAAGCATCGTTATCTTCTGAAACATAAAATTTTGTTTATTTCCTTCTACTCTTGCTACATTTGGTACCTATAGTAAATATAAAATTATTGAAATTTTTTTTTCACAGTTTTAAATTTTTGCCATAACAGGGTAGATAGAAAGAACTTCCCGCCTGAATTCAAGACTTTGTGTGTTAATTGGCGGGACTCAACGCCTCGCTTTGTCTTTTTCATTACATTTTTTTTATTCACTTACGATTTGTTAGCATGCATAGCATTAGATATTATTTTTATTTTTTTATTAAAATGTATTAAAAATTATATATTTTCTGGCAGAATAATCTGAATTATGCCATGTGCATAGATCGCAAGGCAGACTCTTGCAGCGTGACGTATACCAACGCCGCAGATATGCAAATAGTGAACTACGACACAGGTAGGTATGTAGATTAAGTATTTTTTATGCGTTTTTAATTTCAAATTTTTAATTTTTAAATTAAAATGCGAATAGAGTATTTATAATTTGCTTCAAGAAAAATAAATAGATGTTTAACAAATAGATTAAATAGATGTTTGAAGAAAAATAGATAGATGTTTGATGATCTATTGAGTATTAATAAAGAAACAATTCGTAAAAACAATATTAAATTACTACTGCACGATTTTGATTATAAATTTCGTTAATAGGTAACTAATCTAGAATAAAAAATTCAAACATCAATTATTTATTTTTAAAAACACAGCTATAATGCATGTAAAGGTAAGTATGAGTATGACTACTTGGTGAGTAAACTCAGAGGAAAAAATACAAATACTCTCTAATAACAATATTCAAAGACTTAGATATTATAAAGGTACTTAATTTCAATATATAGCTGCAAAATAACTTCTGATAAACGGTTAACGTTTCGATAAGCCGTGAGTTGTACTTGTGACTTTATCGTGATCCGTGTCTATATGCACCTATGTATTACGTACATATTTAGAAATTAAGTAAATTATAATGCAATGTACTTTCGAAGTTTGTTATATATTTATGTCTCTGCCTTTCTTTCTATATATGTATACTTAACTTAACGGCAATTAACTTTGATATTTTAATTGTATAAACGACATTGTGACGCAGCTAAAGTGTCCGACTATATACGGAATGGTTATGGCTTCGATAGTCGGAAATGTGTATATTAACATAAAAAATAATTATCTGGTTAGTCGAACCATGACATGGGCTCCGCCACTTTGCAAAGAAATTGCATAATTAAATATTTACGGTTACGTTCAAAGTTACGGACTTTAGGAACTAAGCTCTCGTTGCCTACTCCACTCGCACTCGCAAGTGAAGGTTAATTAATTTTAAAATGAGATGGGCCTTGAACTGTGATTGCAAAACATTAAAACTAGATTACGAAATGTACGTATATACAAATGAAATAAATATGTAGATGAAAATTCAAAATTAAGTGGCTTGAAATGCGTTCACAAATGCTGTTATGCCATAGTGTATTTTTTAATAACAGGTGTCAGGAACGTACCTATTAGGTAAGGTAAAAGTAAATTTCTATTAATGAAAATAAAATACTTTTTTTTTCTTTATAATAGAGGGTCTCCCAGTTTTACCACCGCGACAAGCAGGGGTTGAGATTTTTGATTGCCCAAGCGATTGGCTTTTAATATCAGCCCTACGACTTTGTGGAGAGCGTTTAAATGACGGTTCTGTTCTTCAGGACTTTTCTTTGGATGCACCAGTTACAGGTTAATAAAATATAATATTTTATTTAAATTTACATTTTTACATATATATATATATAATTGATTTTGATACTAACGATACTAAATTTGCTATTTCCCATGCCTTCAGGTTGCCTGGAAGAAATCGCTACTTTAGCGATAAGGTCGCCTGTTAATTCACGATGCCAGTATTCTTGTACTTTGTATATTCTTTTGTTTTTCGCATGTTTTTTTATTTATTTTACTTATTTTCTGCGTTTTATTTCTATTTGTGAATGTACAATAAAAAACTTTATTATTATTATGTTGAGATGTTGTCAATGAGACAAAACATATGCGATTTCTATATTGCGAGTTGCAGATCGCAACGTAGTTTGCGTGGCTGTAGGTAGTGTCGATTTTTTCCGTCCTTGTAGTAATTTCACGAAATCCTTTTTTCGAGTACTACACTCCCTAAATAACATACAATTCGTCATATTTCAACTTTCTACGATGAGTTGCTTTTCAGTAAGACAATGAATATATGTACATTTTATTTCATAGGTATGTACATTTTATGTTTTTCAGATGACGCAGCTGGACCCATTATAGTATGGTTTAGATCCGATGGAATTTATACAGGACGTGGTTTCAGGCTGCACTACCAACAGAATACGTGCATGGAAAACAATGCGTAGCATTTTTAATGTAAGAAAATATCTCTATAAATATCTATGTACCTATAATTAAATAAACAATATTTATTAAGTAAGTAATAATAAAACAAAGTTCTATAATAACAGTATTGTGTAATTAAAAGAATGAAATATAATTTTTCAAAGAGACAATTTCAAATATATACTGTGCAATAACTAAGTATTTGATTTGTGACCAAAAAACAAGACTGTATTTAGTTTTTCTGAATTTAAGCAACCTTGTATTAACCTTGAATAAATACATGTACTTACTTTATTACCAGCTTATGAACGTATGTATGTACTTTTGTGCTAAACTGTTGATCAATGTAAGATTGATATGGAAGTTTCGGGTTTTGACCAAAATTTAAAACACATTTGATTCATATTATAACATAAAATTGTACTATTAGCCCCATGGCGTAAAATGTGTTGCTTAGAGTGTATATACAAAACCCTCTTCATACAAAAGTGTATAATATACATTTTATTAAATTTATGTACTTCTAAAATACCATTATTAAAAATAAAAATTTGAACATAGCGGAATTCGAACCCACACCTCTTGGAACCCGTAAACTATACTAGTACAACAGACAACAAACAACAAACAAAAATACATTACTTTCATATTATACATATTATGTGCTAGTGTGCAATAAAAATCTGTACATATTACATTATAGAGTACAAATGTATATATTATTAAAGTAAAACTTTCTATCAACTTTTTAATTCTATTATCTATGTACATATAATATACTATTTAAATAATGACATCATTGAAAAATCACTACTTAAACATTTTTACAAAAATCAGGTAAATAACATTTAATTTTTAACAAAAATAGAGCACCAAGGCAGTTTTTAATTATATCAGAAGGAAAAAACTTATTGATATTAAAAACATACATTATCAAAACCATTGTTCTAAACTTTCTCACATATTCATATATACCAAAATACATATTTGACAATAATTAAGTTTCGTAATCCTAAGCTCTTTGTTTACTATACTAAACTCACTATTTTCATACTAAACTCAAAAAATGCACTGGTATTACACTTCATTCAAAAAATAATATTGCATTATAAGAATATAATAAAGTTAAATAAAGTTTTCACTAAATTTACTACAATAATATATAAAATATAATTCAGTATGAAAACATAAAACATTTAATATAACTTAAAATGCTAAGACTAGGGAGGATATAATTATTATTGACTTTTGTTCTTCTTATTTTCAATTTCTTCCTTTTCTTTTAAACCATCTCTTACGATTTTATGGAATGAAAGTTGAACACCAACCATAATTGCCCTAATTACACCCAAAGATAGAATTTGTAGAATAACTTGTGTTGCATTGTCAATTGTTCCGCAGTACAAGGTTGATAACAGATGACCACTGAATCCAAAAACCGAGTATTTTTTCCCATTCTGTAAAAAAATGTAAGTAGTGTTTTTTGTTATAAAACAGAACTGTATAATAGGAGAAACTAAACAGTTATTTTTAAATTTTAATGCATCTTTCCCCACTTTTAGCATCACAACTTTCACCAGCTTCTTCACACTTTCACACTCAGAAAGAGAAAACCTAGTGTTAAGACCTTCATCCACCACTTTCAGCCAAAATCAAGACATTGCATGTTAAGTGGCAGAACTCAATGCCACATTGTCTTAGATAGCAGAGTGGACAAATGAAAATATTTTAAATATAATGATTCAGAGTAAAGACTTGATTTTAAACACTTTCAGTATATGGAATAAGTCTTATGGAATGACATTCATTTATTTTAATAATTTAAATTGATGTTGACAAATATAAACAAATGTCATGATGACTTGCTAATTGTTTAAATAAGTGTTGTTTAGTGTACTGTATTGAATAAAATTACCAATGCATCCTGCAAAAGTTTTTTGCCTACATCTTCAGCAGAGTGGAGACCCCCTGAACCTGATATTTGTTTTGTTTCTTTAGGTTTAGTTAGCTCTTCATTTTTAAATCCAGGTGTATCTGTGTCTGGAGGGAAGGCAAGAGTCAGCCTTACATTAGTCCCTACTAATTCCATAAAAATTGATTCAGCCAAACCACGCACTGCCCATTTGGCAGCACCATATGCACTGTACCCATATATTCCTGAAAAAAAAAAAAACTTTGCACTATCTTGTTACAGAGTGTTTTATGAAATAGATTCATTCCATTATGTTATATGAACAAATTAAAAGATAAATCCTTGTACAACTCAAAGTTATAATTATTACCTAGCAATGCAGCTTCTGTAGAAACAAATACAATCATCCCTTCATCTCGTTCTTTCATGCCAGGTAAAACAAATCTTGTTGGGTAAGCAGTTCCAAAGTAATTAAGGTCTATCATTTGTTTTATATCTTTTACTATCATTTTATCAAATTGACCACAAATGCACATTCCAGCACAATTAATTAGCATAAATATTGGTCCTACGTCAGCTTCGATTTTTGACAAAGCTTTTTCTATTGAATTATAATCAGACGTTATATCTAAGGTAACATACTGTATCTTTTGTCCGCTATAAGGAGTGCAGTGACTTGTAATTTCAGTAATAGATAAAATTAGTTTTGATATGTCACGACCGATTATAGTAACATGAGCCCCTAATTTAGCTGCTTCAATTGCTACTGCTTTACCGATGCCACTAGATCCACCTGTTATAACAACATGTCTCTTCTTTAAGTCTTTGTAGACAATCTTCTTCTCTAACATTAAATGTAAAACTAACATAAATATGCATAATGCTATCAAAATGCCTATGCCCATGAATAATAACATTTTAAATTGCAAATTAGGGTGCAACTACGAATTACTGTAATTATAGGCCGTGTCCGCTTTACAATATTTAATTATATGAACTTTTCAATTATAAGATATCAAATACCGACTCAAAATTAACGCATATCACAAACGGACTGCGGAATGTCAAATGAAATCTTTGACATTGGCATTTGGCAGTCGGCAACTCTGCACACCGCCTCTGTTATGTCAATGTTTTAGATAATAGTTTGCGCAGATATACTTAACAAACATGAAAGCACGCGTTTTTTTGTATATCTGAAACCTGTAACCTGTTTTGGTGTACTATATTTATTACAAGGTCGATCAATTTTCTAATAAACGTGGTAATTAAATAGAATAGCACGCTTTAAGTCCAGAAGACAAATTTGTAAACGTCATTTTAATTTAAATATGTGACTATATCTACTGTTTTAATTTATTTATTACTCAACATATTATCATATATATAATATGAATGCAAAAAATTTGAATTTTGAAAAATGTTGTCAAGTAATTAATCGCTTTCAATCAAATGGAATTTATAAAGTAACAATTTTACGTCCATCTGTGGTGACAATAATAGGATCGTAGTTTTAATTTATATTCTTCATCTGTGATCAAAATAGAATTTTATGTTGTCAAAGTTATTGATTCACATTTTTAGTGAAACAATTATAAATATTAACAAAGTTTTACATTAAATAGAAGAATAGTCCTTAAGCTAAATCCTTTTTTGTGTTAAGCTAATTAAAAATATATAGTTCTACAGAATATATTATAATGAATCAAGAGACTAATCGATTAAACACATTTACAAATTGGCCTCCTTCAGCACCTGTAGATTCTGGAAGAGTAGCCAAGGCTGGCTTTTTTTACACAGGTTACGGGACTGAGGTGGAATGCTTTAGTTGTGGAGGCAAGATATCTGATTGGAACTACGGTGATCAGGTTATGTGGAGACATAGGGAAATGGAACCAAATTGTGCTTTTGTATCTAATCCTTTACTCTCAGGTAATGTTCCTCTAGTTATTGGCCGAGAATGTAATACTAGTCAAAATTCTGAAGAAATACCTCTTCTTGAAAATGAGCAAAGAGATACTGAGTCATCTGTTGATTATGGTCTTATTGAAGATGATGAAATGTACAAAAGCAATGCTTTGCGATTATTATCATTTGTGAATTGGGATGTAAGTATTTAATGTTTTAGTCCTAATTTTTTTATTATGTTATATCTATATCTTACAATTACTTATTCGTGACATGCATTTTTTGAATAGATTAAATGTAGAATTATTTATTAAATTACAAGAAGTTAAATAATACAAATGTTTGAGATTGACCTTTAATACAAAGAGTAAGCAAGTTTAGCCTTAAAGATTCAATTAATATTGGAAGTTACTTTAGATATTACAATTTGCTGTTTTGTAAGAAGTAACTCATAGTGCTCAGTAATATTTATTGAAATAAAAATAATTGCTATTTTTATTCCAATAAATATTAATATTATTATATTTTTTGTGTATATAAATACTAATCTTTATTTAATGTATGAAGATTACAAAACAATTTACAGGACCCATCAGTTCCTAGAGAAGAATTGGTTAGTGCTGGATTTTACCACGCAGGAGAACGAAGAATCCGATGTGCTTGGTGTGGTGGAGAAATCGCATATATGAGAAATTTAGGATCAATTGGTACACCACTAGATATACACAGAATGTAGGTATTAAAAAGTGTCATTCAAATATTTTAAGTTAAGTCAAGTATACATACATTACTCATAATTTATTTCCGATAAGTGAACATAGTGTATGAAGTGTAGCACCATATTGATGTGTAATATTGCTAGAAATTAATTATTCATAGATTTATGAAAAATTGTAAGGTTCATAAATTAATACAATTCCTTAATTTTATAATTTGAAATAAAATAGTAGAATATAGTTATTTAAGATATGATGTGGAAGTGACAATATTTAGATGCAATACTTGCCGCAGTAATTATTATTTAGTAATATAATTGTAATTGCAGTAGTATTAGTGTTTAGTAGTAAATTTAATGTTTATGTAGAAATAAAAATTGCTTATAAAATGTATGTGAACAAAAAATATTTTGAAATAGCGCCCACTCGCGGCTTTGTCTGCGTAAACTACACAACTATAACTATTTGGTTTTTTCTCCTTTGCCTAAATTTTTAATTTAAATTGTACCATTTTTATTTATGAACCGTTTGAAATGAAATAAACACTAAATATTAAGTGAAGTTTATCAAAAGGCTATATGGATAAGCTGTTTCTTAAATCAACAGACAAACAGAAAAGGAAATTTCAAAATCCATTCTATTACATTGATAAATGCGTCCAATAATATTTTTTTTCTATATATCTTCTATGTGCAGACAGCTATCAGTAACATCTTTGATTATATATATAGATTTGAATTTGAAATTTTCTGTTATTAAAGTAATTATTTAGAAATTATATTTCCATATAAGTTTTATATATAAAAAAATATCGCCCACTCCGACATCGTGGCATAGTGTGACTGCATATGACTATATGCGATAGTTTTGGGTTCGATTGCCAGTCGGGAGGATTAATATTTAAATTATTTTCATTTCAAAATTGTAGTGCAAGACAAGCGCGGCTTTGACTTCCGCCACACAACACGCAATGTCTCGTATTCTGTTCTAGTCTGAGCACCATGCTAAGTAGGAAAAAATTACATAAATTATTTGAGTAATATTATGTAACAGTCTTTTAATTTTCTTATTTTAGGTACTTTCCTCGTTGCCAGCATGCACTAACCCTAGAAGAAGAACGACGTACAACAGAGTTTTCTCCACCGGGTTCACCTCCTTCATACACTCCGCCGATTCAGTCCCCTGCACTTGCAAATATACCACAATCGTGAGTATGAATTATGTATCTTCTAGCCTTACTCTCTCGCTCTCTTTTATTGAAACGATTTTTTTTATTTAGTACGGAAATTAGTACATGAAAGTTATTTCTTACTTAATAGATTATAAACTTGATTCATATTTCATATATGTGTAATCTTTGGAATTACAAATATATATATATATATAAAAATGAACTCAAAATAAAACAAAAAAGTTTAGTTTTTTTTATGATTTTACTTTTCGTTTTCACAATAAAGAGATTGTCAATAAAACGAATAACCATGAATACCTTAAAGTAGATATTGCATAATTATTTCAGGAGAAAATATTAGTAGTTATTAATAAAAATAACCTATTTACATAGTTGGCAGTCCCACAAATATAAAAGCGAGTGACGAAATTTTATAAATAATGGTGTCCTAGAACTAATTACCATACTCCAATTGTGGTTACAAATGAAATAAAAATTGAGTCGTATATTTAAGAAGCAAAGCAAAGCAGCTTCACTATATTACCCGCATAGCAGGGTAGTCAGAGAGAACCTAGTGTCAAGACACTACATTCTACACTTTCCACCTGAAATCGAGACACTGCGTGTTGCGGAAATCAACGCCGCGCTTTACCTTAGGTACCAGCGGCGAAATGAAAAACAAATATATAATCATTTCCCCAATTGGTAATCGAACCTACGACCAATTGTGCGGACGCTGTCTCACTGCGCCACGATGTGATCAATTACACATTGTGTTTATATTGTTGTATAAGAAAAATATTAATGTAGCTCAGGTGCAGAACATAATGCTCGAGTAATAGAAGCAGGCAGTGAATGGAAGTCCTTAGGAGTGGTAGGGGGTGGGGCGAAGCACCCTTCTAGGGCGGCGTTGACGGCGCGACTATCAACGTTCGCTCAGTGGCCCGCCGATAGAGTGCAAGCACCAAAGACGTTGGCAGATGCTGGCTTCTTTTACACGGGTATTGATGACCAGGTAATTTTGGAATGTTATTGCTTTTTAAAGTATGATTTTTTTTTTATAATAATTAGCTTATGTTCCTTTTACTTGTCCGGTTGTATGAAAATAACTATTGAATTTATTTTAAATGGCAATGAATATTTATTTTCATTAAAAACGTAGGTTGGTAAATTAAATTGTTATTATATATAAACTCATTATGTACTTTATAAAACAATATACTGTAATCATGTAATATCAAAGTAATATAATTTTGCTAGTTTGTTTTAATTAAGTCTCAAAATAAGTGTAAATTTAAAATTTTGGTACAAATTGTGTAAACTTTCTGAAACTTTCAGTTGAGTTAAAATCCTTGAAATGAATATAAATAAGGCAGTTCAGCTAAAAATGAACAACAGGAAAACCTATTTTAATCTTATGGTGAATTGAGAGATTTAAAATGATTTTTGACTTGGAAAATGTGATTTTTTAATGCGATACACGATTTATTTAATTTCAGGTGAGATGTTTCTATTGCGACGGAGGGTTGGGCAAGTGGGAGGCGGGGGACGTGCCGTGGTCGGAGCACGCGCACTGGTTCCCGCACTGCGGGTACGTGCTGCTCGTCAAGGGGCAGGAGTTCGTCGACACTTGCCGCAATAGAGTGTCTGTGCAACGTACGGTGAGTTTCTATACTACATTTTGCATAGTGTGCTCGCTTTCGGTTATGGATATTACATTTTTGAGGAATGTTAATAAATTTCGGCTACTAATTTATATATTTAATAATTAGATTTACATTTAAAGAATATGTTATTGACAGATCTCATTTAGACTCCGCTGATATCCATTCCTTCGCCCACATCTAAACCTTTTATATCTGATTCGGCAACAGTTACGGATAGTTTTTTATTTCGAATATTCGATGATTTCGGTTACTGACTGCTACTATAAATACTAGACTGAAATGTCTTAACACTTAGTTTTCTCAGCCTATTAGGCTGATTGCAATAATCGAAAAAAAAATAATGTGTATGTATAAAAAAAAAAAATTAAATTTGAATGTCACGATAAAAAATGTAGAATCTCATTTGTGAATGTTATAACAATAGAAAGCATAGCTGTTATTTAATATTTTGTTGTGAAATGCAAATTACAAATTTAATTATTACGTCCACTTGACTTCTCTTTTTTAATTACGTTTTGGTAGGTTGTGCAACTTTAACATAAAAATAGTATTTTGAATTTTTTTTTTGTTTTTGTTTGCAGTTTTCAGCTGATCGGGGCCTTAGTTCTAGGACACGAAATCCATCCGTCAATTTCCCAGTTACACCAAGTCAGGTCAGATACAACAAAAATATAGCTTGTGTTTTATATTCTATTATTATTAAATAGTCTTCTATGAATTTGAATGATACGGATTAATTGATGTTTGGTTCATTTGTAGATAGAAGAATGTATGGAGAGCAGCTTAGCGTCGGCTGCCCTTGGCGCGGGACTGGACGCGGCGCGAGTCCGACGCGCCATAGTTAGAAGATTTCGAGCTACAGGTTACAATTGTTTGCTTCATTATTATTAAAGGCAATAAATACTATTAAGGGCCATATTTGTTAAGATTTTAATATTGTGAAACTTATTCATGTATTATTATTCATTGGTCACTCGATTTCTGTATGACAATTAAAATAATTATTGAGTCAGAACTGTCACATAAATGTCTGCTTTTATTTCATTATCTCAATATAAGTACATATTACGTATTTGTGAAGTTCCAATAAAGATTTGAACCCCAGGGCTCCCGTTCACGACATCGGAGGCGCTCATCGACGCGGTGCTGGACGAGCAGCTCAACGAAGAGGCGTGGTCGGTGTCGCCGCACAGCCAGCGCCTCGCCAGGGACATCCTGGCGGAGACCTTGCGGGACTTTGCGCCGAGATCGGGGTGGGTTTCATTTATCCTGGTGCGTTGTACTCATGGGAAAGGATATGTCTCTAAAATTAATGAATAGACAGCTAATTAAGACGTTACAATAATATATTGAGATATTTTTCACTTATATGATGGTTGGACATGGACATGAACGGTGATTTAAAGTTAGCACCGTCTAATCTATATTTAGTTAGTAAAAAATAATATTTCCTATAGAACTTATTATTGGGTAATAACATTTAATTGCATCTGTCACAGTAATACAAAGACAAATAAGCGTTTTTAGTTGATATACAAATATGAAAAGTACTTTATCACTATTTGTAATATATTTTCAGAATAATTCCAACAAACATGGATAGCGAACATGGGGACAGTGACGCATCACAAACGGACAGCCCATCGTTTACAATAAGAAATTTACCCACTACATCTAATCCGTCGTTAGAAAGCGAACCAAGTTCAAGAGTTCCTAACAATAATAGTGAAAATGTAGAATCAAGTCCAGTAGAAGAGACAAAACAGTTGACTTTGGAAGAAGAAAATAGACAACTCAAGGAAGCGAGAATGTGTAAAGTCTGTATGGATAATGAGGTAACCGTTATGCATGATTTAATGTATAGATATGATATAGAATGCTTACTGTTTCATATCGAATCGAATTCACATATATGATGCACTGATAATTTGAGAATAAGTTTAATTGATATTACTTTTTATTCTCGGTAATTTTTATTAACTGGATATAACTCTATTCCGCCAAAAAAATATACCTTATAAACTTAACTTCAGTTTCAGTATGTTAAAAGATGTGTCACAATAATGTTCAACACATTGTATCTGAAATGAAAGCATCTGACCTTATACGCGATGGCTGTGGGTTCGTTTCCCACTCGTACGAATGTTTATATTTTCATTTCGCTCTGGTACCTATGACAAAGCGCGGCGTTGACATCCAGTCAACACGCAATGCCTCGATTTCGGGCGGAAAGTGAAGAACGAGTGTTTTGACACTAGGTTCTCTTTGACTATCCTTCCTTGGCGGAAGAAGCGAGAAACTGTGAAGGATTATCCTTTTTTTAGAAATGGCAATCTGATCTAACTTTAATTATCAAAATAGAGCTTCCCTCAAAATGGTACAAATATTTCTTTTTACATTATCATACCTTAATTATTTTATTTATAATTACAATCTTAGTAGCATATTTAATAATTAGTTTATTTTTTAATAAACGTATTATTCTATATAAATCAATCGAATCGAGCTTTGTTAATCGATTAGTATAAAGTAGAAGGTTAAATAATTAAATTAATTTGAACTATTGCAATTACATTAATTTTTATTGCTCTCACATCATTACGATTACCATATAACTTAACTTAAGATGAACTTAATAATGTTTTAATAACTTTAAAGTCAATTAGGCATCAATGATACTGAAGTTATGAATATTCTGATTTATAATAATGTTAGAATTAGATTCTTACATAATCTCGACTTAATCGTCCCAATGTGTACGTGTAATGTGCAGGTGAGCGTGGTGTTCCTGCCGTGCGGGCACCTGGTCTCGTGCGCGGGCTGCGGCGCGGCGCTGCGCGCGTGCCCGCTGTGCCGCGCCGCCGTGCGCGCGCTCGTGCGGGCCTACCTCGCCTGACCGGTACGCGGCGTTGCTACTAGCTTAAGGGGGATTCGAGCCTCGACTTGCGACCATTGCACGTGGACGTGACGTTATAGACAATACTGGCTAGTTTTTAAATGTATCGTCTAACACGTGCCGCGTGTCAGCGTCTAAATATAAACGCTACAGTTGCTAGTTCAAGCCCTACTCAAGGACATTTTAATGAGCATAGTTTTGTATGTACAAGAGTTTCTCTTGTGATTGTAAATAAATAAAATTAGAGTGTCTGTTTGTAATTTTAAATTACCTCTTTTTACTATATGCATATGTCTGTTCAGACTAATCTCTGGAACAGCATCATCGATTTTGACGAGACTTTCACTAACAGATAGCTGATGTACCAAGGAGTAACTTAGGGATAGTCTAGGACTAGTCTCAGGCACAACTATTTAAAATATATAAATAAAAAATATATATATTGTTTAATTTCTTTTTTCAAATTATATTTCAGACAAGAACTACTTCACAGTGTGCATTGCAAATATGGAATTGAAACATCGTGCAGAGCGAGATGCCTTCATTTTGAAATATTAGTGCTTTACATAAATAAAACGTCTAGAATAGGGCCTGGTTTGTGATATAATCTCTAATAAAGCAATAATGGAATATTTTCTATATTTTCACATGTTTCTATATATTTTTTTCAATTTAATACATATAAATTCGTGTTTAAGAGTAGCTGTAATCAAAATGGCGGCTCATAAACTTTTATGGCTGCCTGTAAGCAAATCTTACATTACTATTGACTGTGGGTACATGTGTTTTTTCCTGTTCGGTTTATTAACTGTTTAAAGGTAAATCCTTAAATATAAAAACACAAATGAATATAATCACTTCATGCTATACACATTTATGACAGAAAAAACCTGTATTAAGTTCTCACGTTACACATTACTATAACTTTAATATATAAACAAGAAATACAAAACAATTACTATTACAAACTAGTTAATAGTTTTTTTTTATTATTGATATTTTATCATTTGTACAGTAAATTATTAAATTGCTTATGTTACTTTGCTATTTACTATATATTTTTTTATAAGGAAAGGTCAATGGGACTAGATTTGAACACATTATTTTATATATTATTAGTAATTTATAACAGAACAACATTGCAATTAAACAACAAATAATGTATAAAAGCAGCTTCACACTCTTCACAACGGGTTCGGCACAGAGAACCTAGTGTCGAGACACTCCGTTCTCCGCTTACTGCCTGATTTCATAACATTGCATGTTAAGTGTCAGAACTTATCGCCGTTCTTTGTCTTACAAGAGTGGAGCAATGGAAAGTTATTTAAATATAATCTGTACCTCGAATGAGGTTCGAACCCACGACAATCCCGTTTACAGTTAAATATTGTCCCACTGCGACACATTGCCTCTGTATAATGAACAAATTGATGTAAAGTGAAATATGATTATTTTTTGTTTTTTATTACACATATGTATAAATTAAGCGTATAAATTAGGCGTATAGATAATTTATTATTTATATAATTTATCTTATATTTATATCCGCCCTGGAAGTGCTAAAGGTTATAGTTAGTCAATTGATTTACAGACAGTGTTTTCCTAAGCATACATGTATTGTGTACATATCTTTTTTTTCACTTAACAAATCCTTTTACAAGATAAAAGTAATTTATTTATTTTTATAATTAGTATTGTAAACAATCCTATATAAATAAACAGACGCACACATTCATTTGTGGAAAATAGATTACATGTAAATTAGATGTCCGTCTAAAGAGCAGATTTTGTTACAAAAATATAAGTGACATTTTTGTGTTATAATTATATTAAAATTATAAAATAACTGTACTAAGCATAGAAGAAGTATTATAGATTTCGGACTCGTTATAAAAACAAAAAAAATAAAGTATTTTTTTGGCATAAAATGTGATAAAAAATGTTAGATAAAAACTTAAAATCTTAATTGAATGCATATGCCACGGTGATAAAAAAATATTGCCAATCACATAATGTTGAACAAATATGAGATTTAAAATTCATATAAAAATTACGTCGATAAAATTATTTAGTTAATAACACATTAATATGTGAAAGTATTGCAAGTAAACAAGCCAAAAATAAAGAAAAAGAATACTATAGATAAATCTACTTAATTTTACTTAATGCTCTACATTAGTATAAATCAAAAATAAAAAGAAGGAAAATTAAAAATACTAAGATATTAATTATATCTGAATCTCTAATGTGACTTTGTATATTTTATAAGAAAAAGAATGAAATGATAGTTAAACTTATCATTGTTTAGTTAATTAACTGTTATTTTCGAGTTGTAATGTTTTCAAAAGACAGTTTAAATTTTATTTTCGTCTAACGCTGCAATTGTTTGTAGAATAAAAAAAATGTATATTATCGTAATATGTAGTGAAATGTATGTAATGTAAGTAAGTAGGTTGGTGTTGTGGCTTGAAATATTGTCAAAGCATTTAACAGGATAAAGTAAATATTAATAATTTACTATCTGTGTTTCATTTACACTAATAATTGTATGTATAGGGCATCCATATATATACAGGAAATACTAAGAATATGAGACAAAAGCTTTCTTATCACGAACAAGTTTGTCAAACCAATACATGTGAAAAGTTATGTATTAATAAAAATAAAAAATATTTATTTATTACTTAATTATCAGTTTAGTAGTATTTTAAAGTATAAATAATAAAATCTTGTTTATAAATCTAAAACCGCAAATGCTTCATTTAAATATTTTTCAACAATGGGCATGGGCATTAAAAACATTATTTTCTTCTTTATTTTCTTTCATTTAGAAAAAACTTGGTAAATAGTTATAATGATATTCGATAAATAAACATGTTAACTTGCATTTTATATACAAGGTATACAACTTCGTATGGTCATTTCGTTCATAGCATAAAATATTGCGCTTAAAATATAGTCATAGACCATAAACGTCACACCCTGTATAGGTACATATCATCTCCGTCATCCTATTTCATTTTAATTAAGGCATGCGATGATATCATCATGATTCTTGAACTCGTAAGCGTCGTATTTATAAACAATTCTCATGCTTATCGCCTCTGCATTTAAGTGCGCAATCTTAAGCATTAATTTACTTTGACTTCATTCTGTTACTCAGATGGTAGGTAACATTTCAAACTTTGTTTAAAAACAGTATATTAAAAATGTACTCAACACGAGATCTAAGAGCTTCAAACGTTTCGCGTTCAGATCAAAGGTATGTTTTTTTGGACATAAAGGTAAAGAACGGTTTCGCCATACATCTAATGTTAGTGCTGCGTGCCGCCAAGAAATTTAGTATACACACAAACATAATACAAGAAGTGATATATTTATATTAATATCTAAAACAATATATTGTTTTAAAAACAACTTTGTTTACAATCATTAATAATTTTTTGTAAAATATTGACATTACTTATGTTTATCTTATTTTAGTTGTATTTACATCATTAACAGACATATTTATTCAATTATTATTCGACGTTCAATCTCGTGCTTGGCAGTAATCGAAATCGATTTGATTGTCTATTTAATATTAGTCAGCACATCACTAGCAAAGAGGCGCCGAAGTCGCTGTCTGGACGTGTGCACGGGAATAGATTGTAAGTATGCACAAAAATAGCGTAGACGCCGCCAAACGCCGATGACGGTTTTGGAACTATATTAATATTGCGTTGCGAATTGCACCGTAAACCTAATATGAACCAAACATCACAGAACAAATTCAGAATATGTTATATTTTTCCATTCAGCGTTCCATTAGTGCCATTTAACAATATTACTCTGTATTTACCTCTTAACAAAATTTTAAAAGAGTTTTAAGTGGTCAGAGTACCTATGCATTTTAATAAATCTTACTAGGAGCTGAGATTATAAAAATAAACATTTTAATTTACTTTGTGAAGATATGATCACATGTGACAGGATGTAAGGAGACGATTATGGTTATGGAACGGGTTCCTTTGGTTTTTTCCAGGTACATGATAGCTATCACGTCAGTATTCTCTCTGACATTTTACTTGGCTTCTGCAACTCATTCCTATATTTAGTAGCTACTTATAATTTTAAATATTATCATGCAAATTATACCTATACTTAATTAAATGAGTAGACAGAAAATGTAGGCTATATAAAAAAAAATATTGTGTAAAATTTAATTAGTTTTTATATTTAACAAGGTTACATAATAGTTAAGTAAGCACAGAAATATATACTACCCGATAATATATCAAGTTTAAATATTAGTCATCAAGTGTATATACTTATAAATTTCAAGAAAAATGGCCTATTATTGCTTATGATTATTGAAGTACTAGTCAGGAGTTTGAGGAAAACATTAAATTAATTGTAATTTAAATCGTGTCTACCTAATTTTAAATATTTATCGATACAATATTCTAAATTTGATATTCTACACATTTAATTTACTTTTACGAGATATCGTATATCATAATAATATGAGATAAACTATACTTATTAACTATACTTATTATCTATCTATTATTAACGACATTTTCCGTCTTTAAGCAGCAAAGCAAGAAGGTAAAGAGAAAAAAAGTAAAGTTTCGTTCTACATATTCTTTATTACTGAAAAACTTCGTGCTGCATATTTCATCCATTTTACAAACATTGCGCATTTGTTAACGAAACTTAGTAAAAATGGATAAAGCCGAACTTTGTTTGACATCGAATTTACAACTATCAAAATTGTAAACTGCAAAGGTCACAGTTAATATTGTGCCACGTTGGATTGTTATTTGTTTAAGACATATTTAGAAAACGTAAAAAAATTTGAACGCAGCGGGATTTCGAAATTTTTACACGTTTTCTAAATAAGTCTTTTTCAATTTCCTTAGTGTGGGAATAACACTTTAAAAAATGTTAACAAAATATATATAGTTATTTGTTGTTTATTTTAAAAAATATTGATATTTTAATGCTTATAATTGCATATTTTTATTACTAATGCTATGGACTTTGTGTTTTTATCTTGACATGACGCATTCATGCGAACATTGTTATAGTTTTAATGCTGGGGTCGTAGGGTCCTTTGAGATCCGGTGTTGATGATAAGAATAACAAGAAAGACTCGTTTAAAGTATCACTTATCAATACTCATACCCACAAAAACATATCTATATAGATACCAACGCTATTATATTATTTATATTTCTGATAGGCTTAACCGGCGAAGGGAAGTGAGTTATTAATACTAAGAAAGTCTCCAATAGATAGCACTGTTTCAAACCGTTTTTCCTAGAAGCTATATTTATTAATATCTTTTAATGAGACATTTAAATTGAGAAAATACTATACATTGAAATGTTTGGAATTAGATTTGAATGTACCAGTTGTACCTACTATCTACTACCTATAAGCATTTTATATTCCATTTTTTTTACTGCAGGCATAGAGAAACTAGAGTCAAAGCTCTCCATTCCACCTTTCGCCCGAATTCGAGACATTGCATGTTAAATGACCGAACTCAACACCGTGCTTTATTCTAACAAAACAGGAAAAATGAAAATCATTTAAATATAACCCCACTAGGGGAAAAGAAACAATTATCTCATTTACAGTCAGACACTGGCTCACTGTAAATGCTATAATGCGCCGGGGTAGTATAATTTATTTAAAATTAACTTTACTTTTTTACCGTAATTGCCATTTAACATTACATTATTTGATTCTTTCATAACTATACTAGATGTCGCTAGTGCATTATAAGTGGAGACTGGTTATAGCGTATTGGTGAGCGGTGAGTCAGCATTAAGGTGGAATTAATTAACGATAGTTGCAGTCGGCTTAGACGTAACGTCCTTGCAAGGCTGCACTGTGAGCTAACGTGCGCCTGAGCCTCGAGTCTCTGACTTACGATCCCTTCTATTCTTTCACTACGTGTCATTCATATATTCATTCCATGTCTGAAATTACCTTTGACATTGTGGCATATGTGTTAGAAATTATTGTTGTATTCCTCAATTCATAATTATATCATAGTTAGGTCATAACACACTTCTTATCGTAGACAAAGAAAACGAATAAAGCTATTACTGGCCATAGATATAAATCTAGGTACAGATATTTGATCATTTCAGTAACAAATAGAAGATAAATATACACGAGTAGTTATATAAACTTAAATATGCAAGATCAGAACGTCTTCGCATAATGCATTTCTGCCTTCTCGCAATAAAAAACACAAATGTTAGACCACTTGTGAACCATTATCGTACCTAAGGAATGTCTATTCATATTTATCGCACTGACTAAAGCAACTTTTCAAGTTTTTTTTTTTTTTTTTTTTTTTTTTTTTTTTTTTTTTTTTTTTTTTTTTTTTTTTTTTTTTTTTTTTTTTTTTTTTTTTTTTTTTTTTTTTTTTTTTTTGGAATGTCTATTCATATTTATCGCACTGACTAAAGCAACTTTTCAAGAATTGGTCACCTTGATCCTTCGAGCCGGATATAAGTAGTTATATTTCCTAAGAAAACTAAAAGTTAATCCTTAACGAAGGACAAACTGTCCACCCACTGCTCTTTTAGTATCAAGAGGATGAGGTGGGAGCGGGAGCGTGGCAAATCAGGCACCGATGCCGTCACAGCTATTTTTGAATATTTTTACACATATGAATATTAAACAATATTACTTCTCAGAAATGGTTTTTTATTCGTTCTACCACACACATTTATTATGAACAAATTTACATATTACTATGAAAAATTGTTATTAAATGTACTGAAATTATGTAGGCAACTGTAATCCTTGTATTTTAATCAGTGCAAAGTAAATAAGTGCAATGGCGCCATCTGCTTTATGGAATTTAATGTTTAAAGTTAAGCGTGGGCGCCATAGCCATGACTCACAGACACTCCTTACTTAGCCTACCCGCGTCGGCGTGTGCAATGTGCAATGCAGTCATTCATCACTAGATATAATGCAGACCGATTTAAGACCTCAGAATGCCTAAGCCAGTTATGGTACATAGTTATACATGCACTTAAACTAATCCGGCGTCAGCTTCATATCTATTGATTTATCAAGTTATCTTATATTTATATTATTTTTATCGCATATTGATAGTAAGATATCAATGATATGGGAAAGGTTTCCATGTAAATAAGCCTTGATGTCAGTCTTTAAAAATCATCTGTTTAATGAAATGAAGAATAAGTAATACAAAATATCATAACATATCAATAAAAGTATAAGTTTTAATCTTCACATTAACATAACACGAAGCCATATTTTATTTACAATCAAATAACTTATTCGAAATCAAATGCAAATGAAGACTATTCTAAGAACACGACTTATTTAAATAAATATAGTTCATACGACATTCTCATTACACTAGTTTTGATAAAAACAGTCAAAAACCCAGATAAATTTAAGAAAGTAAATGTACAAAGCCTACCATATAGGCTAATATTAGGTAATTTTAAGCTGTAAGGGAATAGTATTGGGGGCATTTCAATATAGTAACGTTCTAAATGTGTAGGAATAAAAACTACTATAGCTTACGGCTTATGATCGCTTAGTTTTATATTTGGAAATCTTCATCTATGTTTGTCTTCATTTTAATACATTTAGTGTTTTTGTTGATTTTTGGTAGAAGAACTCTTGCGAGACAATAGTAAATGCCTGAAGGACAGACAGTAAGTATTATTTTTAAAAAATATGAAGATTTAAAAGGAGTTTGTACAGACCTACTTCGATAAATAATACTTTAAGCCTTTATTTAAGTAAAACAAAGAAATTATTTTGATTGAGTAGGCTCCCCCTTAAGTAATATACTCCCCCTTAAGTGCATTTAAATGAAATTCCTTTCACATCCACTTACATAGCAACACTGAAGTCCATAGTGAAGAAAGGGGAATTCTTATGATCAGATTTTTGCAATGTAATGTTTAGGCCCAAATCAACTGCAAATGACGCTGGAAGATATTTGTTCAAAGGAATAATGGATAAAATAATTTGACGCAATTACATTAAAAAAATAAATTACTATTACTAGGGCTTAAAACATTAATGACACACATTTTAAATAAGATCTTATACATTTGCACATATTGATTTATAAGGAGCTATATTTTGATTTTATAATATTTTGTATCGAGTCATTTTCCTGTAAAAATGGGGCAGAGTTTCATGATTTTAATCAGCTTCAGTTATATACACCTCATCAATATGTGAAGGTTCTCAACTCTCTACTAGAAATGACATCTTCTACATATGTACAGGTCAATTATAGACTGATGAAGTGGTCTGTATTTTTAAGGTTGTGTCATGTTTCTTAATATTATGTAGCTGTAACAATTTTTTACAATTTTTCATTTTTTGTTTTTCCGCAAAGCTGGGCACTAAAGAACTTAGTGTCAGACACTCCATTATCCACTTTCTCCCCAGATCCAAGATACCGCGTTAAGGGCGGAACTCTAGCACCACTCACGTCTCGCATCCATACAACGAACGGATTTATATAATTTATGGTAATTTGAAGGAAGAAATATACACCACCAAAAATTTTGCAGCAGTAGCTTTAGGCAGGAAGGTAGGTAGGTAGGTAGGTAGGGCTGTTGGTCAAAATTTTGCCTAGTCGTTCAATATTTTTTGTTTATTTTTATTATAATTTTATATCCCTAATTTCGTGATATATTTCTTAATTAAACATTATGATAAATGAAAAAGGGATTACCCCACAACGGCGTACGGTCTTTGGGGCACTAGAGACAATAGTTACAATATGATTAATGGTAAAGTATTAAAGTTTTTATTCCATAGACAAGAGCAGAGCAGGCGTTTGTGGGTCACCTGGTGATAAGTGATCACCACCAGCCGTCGCATCTAACGCCGGCAGAGCCACCATCTGATGTTTTTGGCCTTTAACGTAAAGCAATTAACTAAAATATAATATTTAGATTATTTATTCCGACTTTATTAACAAGAGAATTGGCTACACCATGCTGGAAGCTTGTAGTAAAGATGGAAACTTTCCATTTGTTATGAGCGACATCTGCCTTCCTGACTATCAGCGGGTCACTTTGATAACCGCAGTATCGTATGCATTCAATTTCACTGTAGGCATCTTCCTACACCGGCGACCAACGTGATGACCCTTGCTGAGTATGGCAGTAAAATCGTTGACTGAATTTTATATAACGATATTAAGCGGTACAAATCAACATATTCTCAACAACTAATATTTTAACAAATGTGTGGTATTTTATGAACAATTATAAAATGAACAATATATTTTCCTTTTCTATTAATTGTGTTACTCATTCTTCTCTATCTCTATTATACAGAATTATGAAAACATATGTAATACTAGTTTGTCATCAAATGTACAAATTAAATTTGTAATGGTACCGTACGGTACAAAATAATAGTATAAGTACAGAAATTTAAATTTTTATCTCGCCTCATAAAGAGACTAATGGAATTATTTTCTCATATTGAACGTGTCCTGAAATTATATCACACGACATTTGTATGACATCAGCAGTCAGCTATTGTTGGTAAAATAATACAGTAAGCGCACGCGCAACTGAGCCACATGCTGATTCACATACGGGGTATTCCAAGTCCCTATGGGACGCCTATATCCTATAATAAAAGTAGTTTTTCCTCATTCGTATTTACCCAATTTTTCGTCTATATTACACATACGTATATAACTCATAAATATAATATGAGGACGTTCCAGTATTACTATGATATAAAAAAGTCTAAGCTGAGCTTAAGAAGCAATTCGATAGTTCATGTATTAAAGATAATTTAGAAAACTCCAAAATCCAATCCAAAGCTACTTAACTAATTATTTAAAATTATATGTTACGATATAAATAATAAAATTATACCTAGTTTAAAATTTATAAGTACAATTGTGCTGTAGACTACTACAAAATTCTTAGTAAAGTTATATAAATATAGATCATAATAATTCATATTCTCGAAGATTTACAGCAAATATATCAAACCTTAATACTGATGTTACAAAACAGCGTGTTTTATGACATGAATAACGACCTACAAGTTAAGAAACTATATTTTGCTTGCTGCTTTGCCTGCCTCTTGGCATTCTTATCTTGAACAAAAGAATGAGATCACATCTCCACTTTATTTAAAGGATTTTCCATATATTACTTTGTTATATAATATATTTTTTATTTTATTTATAAAATATAAAAAAAATAGAAGATATACACATAACAGTAAAACAACAAGATAAATTAAACTTTAATATGACAACTTTGACATTATGTTACAATTTTAAGTTTTGACACATTATTAAT